>CM070778.1:75218155-76468155 GCA_036346955.1 Dipus sagitta | reverse complement strand
GGTCTGTATTTGCATGGGCTCCTGGGTGGGGGTGACAAATTGCAGTTAAGATAGTTCACTTGGGCCAGAAATCAGGTTCTGGAACAGCAAGAAGTGTCACCTTTTACCCATCCACTGGCACAGAGCTGGGTCTGGAATTTGAGGTATTTAGGGTTTCTTAGGAGGCTGGGGTTAAGGCTCCTTTGGAGTGTGGTAGTGAGAAATCAATCATGACTATTCTAAACAAAAAAGCGGTCCAGGCATGCCTCAGATAGATAATATAGCCGGCCCAAATGTGCCAATTTTTTAATTCTGCAATCCTTGCCATTTAATTGCTGCCCTCCCCTCCCCAAAGTCTCTGAGGAATCTCCATTTCAAGGACACTACGGAAACATTCCACCGCGGGAGGGTCCGGCCCCCGACCACCTGCCTAGACAAGAAACTGAGGAATCTCCATTTCAAAGATCCTCCAGAGACACTCTACTGCAGGGGGCCACCACTGTTTGCTTTAGCCGCACCTGCCTGGGGTGCCCCTAGCTCCTGCCCCCAACTTCTTTGTTCGAATTTCCATATGAACTCCATTCCCAAAAGGAAGGAGCTCTCCCCCTCACCACCGCTGTGTTGGGCTGTGGGGATGGAGCCCAGGCTTAGGCTGTATTTTTCATCCTTTCACTTCCTGGTGTTTTTTAATCCCTATCACGGACAATGCCTGATTTATTGGCATAGAAACAGCAACGTTCCTGTAAAGTTAAACAGATTCCTCCTTTGTCTGTGGTTAAGAGGTCTAATCCTCATCTGTTTTGCAAAACTACCTCGGCCAGAGAGTCTACCTGATCCTGTAAGTCCTTGATGGATTCATATACTAATTTTACGTCATCTGCAAGCTGTTGAGATTGCTTAGTATAGGAGTGAAGTGTCACACCTACTCCGGCAGACCCAGTGGCGAGGTCACCAGCTATTCCTAATCCTATAATAAGAGGTATGAATTCAATTGGCCTGCGATAGCGAGGAACAAAAGTGTCAAAACTGTGAAGGGGCATGGGCTGATCCCCAGGGATGATGTCTACATCAAGTAGGAGAATAGCTGGGACACAGAGTCCTGTCCAATTTTGGGGAAGTGCTGAGTAAGCATGTTGTTTCCACAAACAAGGGCTTTGCCTTTATCAATGTACAAGGGGCCCGTAATATTAATTATGATATCACAGAGAGAAAAGGAGACATACCCTACATCTATGTCAAAGGAATTATTTTGTGCTGTTTGGAGGAAGCAAGTGGAAAAGTGGAATCCTGTAGGTTGAATTTTGAAAGGGGTTACTAAAGTGTAATTAGGTGAGGTGTAGTATGAGAAGTTAAAAGTGGGAATAGCTAAAGGCCAAGAGGTTCCTAGCGCTAAACATAGCCAACAGTCCTCCACTAAGTGGGGGTTGGACGCATTACGTGCAAGGTGGGTAGCAGAGATAATATCAGCTGTCTGGGGGTCTAATTCTAATCCCTTAGGTTTAGGACGAAGGAGAGGGTGGTAAATTACCTTGGGGATCATGGAGTCAATTATAGCCTGGATTTGTTCCTGCACTATTATTTCATGAACTTGATCAGTGGGTCCCCCACCCGATATATGTATTGGGGCTATTTTTGGCCAGCAAGTGTACTTTCCTGGCTCAGCATTGCAGCTTGCCTGGGTGTACTTTGGGTTTCCAAGAATTTGTGAATTAATGGACCAATCACCCCCAAACGTTCCTTCATATCTACGGTAGGAGATGGCGATAAAATACTGTTTTTCTCCTGATAAGCACTCCTGGAAAGAGTTATAGCACATGGCATTCATCTGATCTACATATTGACATTCAGATGGACATTTACTACTGGATGGGGGCAATGGTTTTGGTTTACTGTAACAAACCCAGGACTGGGAAGCATAGCCCCTTGCAGGGGAGGACGTTAGTTCAAGGCAAGCCTTTCTGTTTCCACAATCAGCCTCCTGGGTACATGTCCCAAGAGGGAAAAGGGACTGAGAAATTCCTCCTCTACATTCACATGGGGGCCCGAATTGTAGCTTTCTAAGATGTTGGGGGTTAGGGGACTGCAATCCCCCTCTTATAAAGTATGGTAGTTGAAGGATTATGAGAACCAGAGCCAGACAGTTATGAAGCATTATCAGCATTGTCACGTTTTAGTCTTAGCTTTAGAGGGTTATCAGTCCGTTGTATCCGCCACTGGTCATTTGAGGGCGCAAGGCTTTACGTGGGATGTGTGGATCCAGGCCGCTATGCCATCTACCTTTATAGCCCTTAGGGTGGTTAGCAGGACAGTGTAAGGTCCTTTCCACCGTGGCTCCAAGGTTTGAGAGCGATGGCATCTCACGTAGATGGCGTCTCCCACTTGGAAAGGGTGTGCAGTTTCCGGAGTACCTGGTTGGTAAGCTTCAGCAGCTTGTTTCCAGACGTCTCTCTGGACTGCTGGGAGTCCCTTTAATCTAGCATATAAATCATTAGAATAAGGAATAGGATCATTTATCTTTCTCAGGTCTGTTATAGGGGGAGGGGCCCCAAAGAGGATTTCATAAGGAGTGAGGCCAAATCTTCCGGGGGTATTGTGCACCCGGTACAAGGCCAAGGGAAGGAGCACCGTCCAATCCGTCCTGCCAGTCTCCAAGGACAATTTGGTTAAGGTCTCTTTTAAAGTTCTATTCATTCTTTCTACCTGCCCTGAGCTTTGGGGTCGGTATGCACCATGTAATTTCCAATCAGTCCCCAAATATCTGGCCACATCCTGACTTACCTTGGCTATGAAGTCTGGCCCATTATCAGACCCAATTAGTTTTGGAGCCCCAAACCTTGGGAAGGTTTCTTCTAAAATGTTTTTTGCCACCACCATTGCAGTTTCTTTTTTTGTTGGAAAGGCTTCAACCCATCCTGAAAAGGTGTCTATAAAAAATAGCAAATATTTGTTACCATATCTTGCTGGGCAAATCTCAGTAAAGTCCACTTCCCAATATGTGCCTGGTCGGTCCCCCCGTATTCTTTTTCCAGGATCAGTTTTGTTTTTGCAAGCATTAACTTGTTGGCAAGGCAAACAGTCTTTGACTACTTTATCTGCCAATCTGTTGTGTTCCGGTATAGAGTTTTCATTAAAGATATTAATTTCTTTGTTCCTAGGTGCGTCCATTTATGCATTTGTTCTAAAATGACCCTGGCTTCTTCTGGGAATATTGATTTATTTTGAAGGTTCCTTTGGGGACCCTCTGACACTGGGAGCACAGTCACTTGGTTTTCTATAGCAGCCCTGCGGGCCACGTAATCTGCCATATTATTTCCTTTTATTATGGGAGTGTCCCCCTTTTGGTGGCTGGGGCATTGTATTATGCTCACCTTCTTAGCTAAATGTAGGGCCATCAGTAAGGCTAGAATTTCTGCCTTATTTTTGATTTCTTTCCCAGATGAAGTGAGAAGGCCCCTCTGCTGGTATATAGCTCCATGTATATGTGCAGTGGAGAAAGCATATCTGCTGTCAGTATAGATATTTATCTTTTTATTTTCACCCAGTTTGAGTGCCTCTGTTAGTGCTATTAATTCAGCCTTCTGAGCTGATGTTCCCTCTGGGAGAGCTTCAGCCCATAAGACTTTTGACCCGTCTACCACAGCAGCACCGGCCCTCTGCTTACCTTCATCCAGAAAACTACTGCCATCTGTGTACCAAGTATGGTCTGCATCCAGGAGGGGCTGGTCGGTCAGGTTGGTCTTTCTCCCATGAGCTTCCGCCAAGATTTGATGGCAGTCATGGATGATAACAGAGGATTCAAGATGCAGGTCAGGCAGGAGGGTTGCGGGATTGAGGCCAGTGGCTGGGGTAAATTTAATCCTATCCGAATTCAATAAAAGTGTCTGATAGTGAGTCATCCGGGCATTTGTGAGCCCTTTATCCGGAGGTTGTCGGATCACACTTTCTAGTGCATGGGGGGCTGTGACAGTCAGATTTTGTCCCAAAGTCAATTTATCTGCATCTTTGACTAAAGTAGCCACCGCAGCTACTATGCGCAAGCAAGCAGGCCATCCGGCTGCAACGGGGTCCCATTTTTTTGACAAGTATGCTACTGGTCTCTGCCAGGGACCTAGCCATCGGGTGAGCACCCGTTTAGCAATTCCTTTGTTTTCAGCAACATATAAGTGGAACGGCTTTGTTACATCCGGCAGCCCTAAGGCCGGTGCTGATAGTAGGGCCCCTTTAATTTGATCAAATGCCTGTTGTTCCGGCCTTCCCCAAGTGAAAGGATGGTGATTAGACTTGGTTAGTGGATATAGGGGGGCGGCTAGCTCGGCATAGCCTGGTATCCATAGTCGGCAGAAACATGCACTTCCCCCAAATTCCCTCACCTCTTTTGGAGTCTGGGGAGGAGGGATTTGGACTACAGTCTGTTTCCTGGCTGCCAACAGCCAACGTTTTCCAACCTTAAGAAGGTACCCCAGGTAACTAACCTGCTGCAGGCAGATTTGAGCCTTTCTGGCTGAGGCTTGGTACCCCAGCGAAGCGAGTTCGGCTAACAGTTTTTCAGTCCCCTCAAGGCATTTTTGTTTGGTAGCAGCTGCCAGGAGGAGGTCATCTACATATTGTAACAGGGTACCTGAGGATGAGCCGTTCTAAAGGGTGCCAGGTCCCAGTGAAGAGCCTCGTCAAAGATGGTGATGGAATTTTTGAATCCTTGGGGTAGCCTCGTCCAGTTCAGCTGCCCTGATATGCCGGAGGTTGGGTCCTTCCATTCAAAAGCAAAGATAGGCTGGCTGCTCGTGCTGAGTCTTAAGCAGAAAAAAGCATCTTTGAGATCTAACACAGTATACCAATTTCTCTCGGGTGGTAAAGTACTCAGAAGATTGTAGGGGTTTGGCACTGTAGGATGTAAGTCCATAACCCTCCAATTTACTTCTCTTAAGTCCTGCACTGGCTGGTAGTCATTAGTGCCTGGTTTGTGGACAGGCAGGAGGGGGGTGTTCCAAGCTGACTGGCATTTTATTAATATACCTAACTCAAGAAGTCTTAATATGTGGGGTCGGATTCCGTCCCTTGCCTCTTTGCTCATGGGGTACTGACGGATCGCAATGGGGTGGCTGTGGCTTTTAACTCTATCTGGATGGGAGGTTGGTATTTTGCCATTCCCATACCTCCTGTTTCCGCCCAGGCCTCCGGAATCTTTGTTAGCCATTCCTGAATTTCAGCTCCTGGGTTTGGGGAGGGCTCGTAGAGTCTATGCTCATCTTCCAGTTTCATAGTGAGAGCCTGGAGTAATTTACCTTCTTGGTTGGTGACTTTAGGGCCCTCGGGGTTGAAATGAACTTGTGCCCTGACTTTGGAGAGCAGGTCCCTTCCTAATAGAGGGTACGGGCATTCAGGAATGACCAGGAACGAGGGGGATACCTGGCCCACGCCAAGGTCCACTGTTCTTTGGGTAGTCCATGAATACTGTTTGTTTCCTGTGGCCCCTTGTACCCAAGACTTTTTGTTGGACAATGTCCCTTCCGGTTGTAACAGAACCGAATGTTGGGCTCCTGTGTCCACTAGGAAATTGATTGGTTTCCCCTCCACTCATAGAGTTACCCTGGGCTCAAGGAGGGGGGTTGAACCCTGGCCCTGTCAGTCTTCCTCTAAGGTCAAAATTTTTTCTCTTGTGGGGCCTCCCTTTTTCTTAGGACAGTCCTTGGCCCAGTGGCCTCTTTCCTTGCAATAGGCACATTGGTCTGGGCTCAAGGGTCGCCTTCTGCCTGGAACCCTGTCTCCCTGTCTATGGGATTCCTATATTTTCTTTGTTCTCTTTCCCTGACTACTGTGGCCAGGATTTTGGTTAGATTTCTTTCTTGTCTCTTTTCTCTCCTAAGATCCCTCGCCTCTTGTTCCTTTTGTCTACGTTCTTCTTTCTCCTCTTCTGTCTCTCTTTTATTAAATACCTTATCTGCCTCTTTAATCAGATCCTGCAATGAATATCCCTGTAGACCATCCAACCTCTGTAACTTTTTTCTTATATCTGGGGCGGACTGGTCAATAAAGGCCATTGCCACCGTGGCCCTATGTTCCTCAGAGGTGGGGTAATAGGGGGTATATCTTTTAAAAGCTTCCATAATCCGTTCTAAAAACACTGTGGGTGACTCAGTGGTCCCCTGTATAGTTTCTCTTACCTTGGCCAAATTAGTGGGGCATCTTGATGCCCCACGGAGACCTGCCACAAGAGCCTGGCGGTAGATGGTTAGGTGCTCCCTACCTTCTGGCGAGTTAAAGTCCCAGTTGGGTCTGGTCAATGGGAAACCAGCATCAATTTCATTGGGCAGTTGAGTAGGCTGCCCATCATTGCCAGGAACATTTTTTCTAGCCTTGAGGAGTACTCGTCGCTCCTCAGTGGTGAGGAGAGTTTGTAGGAGCTGTTGGCAATCGTCCCAGGTGGGCTGATGTGTAAAAATAAGAGATTCAATTAATGCAGTGAGGGCCTGTGGGTTCTCAGAGAAGGTAGGGCTCTGGGCCTTCCAGTTATAAAGGTCTGCAGAAGAGAAAGGCCAATATTGTAAAGGGCGGTTTCCTTGATTATCAGGGGAGCCAAATTCCCTCAGGGGTAAAGTATGGAGTCAGGGGTTACTGCCCTCCAACTTCGGGTCCTGGTTGCAGGGCCACTATTTTCTCCCCCGGCTGGGAGGAGGACAGGGGCCGTGGAGGGTACAGCTCCGGGTGGAGGGGCAGGGGCCAAGGCTGGTGGATAAGGGGTGGGGGTGAATCAGCAAGGAGGAGATCAGCTTGGAGGTCCGGGTAAAGTGGTGCCTTTGTTGTGGTCGAGGTAGAGGCTGCTGTCTTCTTTTCATCCAATTGGACGGTCAGGATGCTGGTGGGCACTGGATCTATAGGAGAAAGAAAAGGACCGACCCACGGAGGGGGAAACAAGACAAGATCTTCCCATGTTACAATATAAGGTATCTGGTCTGGATGACCGTGGGGTCCAGGGGTAAAAACTTTGGCTTTGATCTGTCTAATGTTTTCTAAAGAGAAAGTCCCTTCAGGGGGCCAACCTACCTGAAAAGTTGGCCACTCAGAAGAACAGAAAGTTTGCCATTTGCCCTTTTTGACTTCCACAGATAAGTAAGAGGCTCGAGTTTTGACCTCAGACCAGTGGTCTAAGGTGAGTGAGAGAGGAGTCATAGCCATTTGTCCCATGGTGTTTTGTCGACCCAAGAAGACAGTCAGGAAGATAAAAAGAATCCAAACAACAAAAAGACAGGACAGACAGAAGCGGCTGCCACGAGAGCGCCACAAGACCGAGACTGAATCAGATGGCAGTCTCCGAGGACCTGCAAGTTCCCAGTGGAGAGACACTCTGGTGTCAGCTCCCAGAAGGGTCTCTTGGGCATCCCCAAGAACCCCGGGATATTGGACCATTAACATGTCTGCCTAGTGCAATATCCAGTAAACAGTGACCGAAATTCAGAAGGTGCCTCGCATCATAAAATGAAACTAAAATACAGATGAGCAGACAAACATACAGAAAACCCGAGCGTACCTCTGATCATTGGCGATGATGGGTCTGGGAGCACACAGAAATCCCGGGTGAGCCCCCAATGTATGACCCTAACAGATCCCTCCAGTACTCTGTCTGTCCACAGACCACCAGAGCCAAGAGTTGAGAGTCGATGCAAATAGCAAGAGGATTTATTTAGCCAGCGCGCCAGGGTCTGAGCATTTCAATGAGATGGTGGACCCTGACCGATGGTTACAGAGCATTTTTAAAGCAAAAAACCACACAGCAGGGAGGGGTTTGTAGACAAAACACCACACAGCAGGGAGGGGCTTATAGATAAACATTTCAGTTGATTACATATAGGTGACCTTCAACAGGATTAGTCAGAGCCACCTGGGCAGTTATCTTAGGCAACAGATGGAGTGGGGTCGGGACCCTGTGGTTATCTAGCTCCTGGAACATTTTATCTTCTTGGAGAGTCCTGGGTTACTCAGAGGCCACGTTCCTGGCGGGGGAAGACATCCATCTTATGTCTGAGTTAGAGTTAGGCAAAATGGCAGTGCTATTATTAAGCAAGCTGATTTACAGAAGCAAGAAGTTAAACATTAATTTTTCAGATCATTCAACAGATCCAGAGGAAGTTCCATAATGGCAGAAGAAACTGGCCTGCTTTCATAGGACTAAGCAGAGAGAGAGAGAGAGAAACACAAGCCTAAAGGTCAAAAGACACAGCACACTACAGGAACTCCAGCTAGGCACACTTTGCATATCTTTCGATTGAAATCTGAAACCCACCACCACACCTTAAGATCTGCACAATGGCACTGGTGGCTGCAGATGCAAACTACAAACAAACAACTGAATATATTGGGGGCTATCTATTCTATTCAAACCACCACAGTATTTTTCTATACATATATGTTAAAGTGTTTCCCCTCCTTTTACTCTAGCAGTTTCAGTGTTTCAAGTTTGATATATAGGCCTTTGATGACTTTGGACTTTGTTTTTATGCATGGAGATAGATAAGGATCAATTTTAATCCTTCTATATAAAGGTATCCAATTTTCCCAGCACCATTTATCAAAGAGGTTACCTTTTCTACAATGAATATTTTTGGTGTTTTGGTCAATGATAAGATGGCTGTAGCTGCCTGGCTTTACATCTGGATCCTTTCTTTTGTGCCATTGATCTACATGTTTGTTTTGTGCCAGTACCATGCTGTTTTTGTTACTATGACTCTATAATATATCTTAAAATCAGGTATGATGATACTACTCGACTTGTATTTGTTGCTCAGAATTGATTTGGCTATTTGAGGGGGATTTTATTTTATTTTATTTTATTTTATTCAGTTTTTTTGAGGTAGGGCCTCACTCTAGCCCAGGCTGACCTGGAATTCACTATGGAGTCTCAGGGTGGCCTCGAACTCATGGCAGTCCTCCTACCTCTGCCTCCCAAGTGCTGGGATTATAGGTGTGCATCACCATGCCCAGCTGAGGGGGATTTTTTTGTACTTCGAAATGAATTTTAGGATTGTGGTTTCTGTTTTAGTGAAGAATGCCATTGGAATTTTGATGGAGGTTGCATTACATTGGTAGATTGCTTTTGGGAAGATACACATTTTCACAATATTGATTTTTCTAATCCATGAATATGAGTTATCTTTCCACTTCCTTATGTCATATTCAATTTTTCGCTTGAGTGTTTTAAAGTTTTCATTGTAGAGAACCTTCCCTTTGTTATTTAGGTTTATTTTGGGGTACTTTTTTGAGGCAATTGTGAATGGGAATTTCTCCCTGGTTTTGTCAACAGCAGATTTGTTATTGGTATATAGGAAGGATACTGATTTTTTGTGCATTAATGTTGCATCCTACTACTTTGCTCAAAGTGTTTATCAGCTCTAATAATTTTATGAAAATCTTTAGGGTGCTTTGTATATAAAATCATATCATCTGCAAATAATGATAAATTGACTTCTTTCTCTCCTATTTGTATCCATTTTATTTGCGTATCTGTCTTATTGCTGTAGTTAAGTCTTCCAGTGTTATATTAAATAAAACTAGAAAAAATGGATACCATTGTCTTCCTGATTTTAGTGGGAATGCTTCCAGATCTTCCTCATTTAATATAATGTTGGCTTTAGGTTTGTTATAAATAGCCTATATTACACTGAGATATGTTCCTTACATTCCCTGTTTCCCATGTACTTTTGTCATGAAAGTATTTTGGCTATTTTCAATGGCTTTTTTTACTTGTAGCTTGTATCAACCTCCTTATTTCATTAAATTGAATTATTGTGTTCTCCTTCAGGAGTTGGCTCTCTTTTGATTTCTTTAATTTTTGTCCTTGATTTCTTTAAACACATAATCATTCTTTAAAGTTCTCTGGAATTTCATCTAAGTCAGTATCACTAGAAGTCATTTATGTTGGATTAATGTTTTTTGGAGAAATTATCTTGCCTTGATTTTTTTTTTGTTTCTTTCATTATAGTGTGATTTTTTTCCATCAAGTTTTTTCAACGTTTCTGTTTTCTAGTTATCTGCTGTATTTTTAGACATACAAATCAGAAGTTCTATCTTTGAGATAGGACCTCAAAGTGCCAGATTGGGCTTCTAAATTACCCCCAGAGTAACTGCAAGAGTGATTCAAATTGTAGGATATGCCTATTATGTAAATATCCTAGTATGAAATTAATAACAATATCAATAACAGTAACAATAATAAAAACATCTCTGATTTCAATAATCAATGGTGAATAAAAGAAGAAGGCTGATAGAACTATGCTAGGGCTTGATTCCTTAGAAGTGGGAGCAGTGTAAGGGGAATTAATATAAGGGCTAGCATTAACTTTGAAATGGTGATGAAGGTCACTCAGTTATTTGGGGAAAAGGAAGTTGTGGTACTCTTAGTTTTTAAGGAATTTCAATATTTTTGTGGCTATGGAAGGTTGTAGTTATGGTGACTATGAAGGAAGGAATAAGGAGGAGAGGATGAGAAAAAAGTGGGTTGGAAAGAGAGGTAAAGTAAACAAGTTATAAGTAGGAAACATTGCAGAAAGATTCCACTAGTAGGGTGATGGAGATAAATGTGGAACAATTCTGAAATCCAGCTGAGCAACACACACACACACACACACACACACACACACACACACACAAACATACACACAAAACAAGCATGTAATGTTTATACATGAGTAGGGATTGAAACAAATAGGCAAAGTAACAAAACCAAGTGCCCTAAACTGGCTGGGTGTGTTGGCTCATACACTTAACCCTGTCTACTGGGAGGCTGAGATTCCTGGGCTGCAATGGAATTCCAATTTAGCCTTGGGCAGAGTGAGACCTTGACCCCCAAAAAGACAAAAGGGATTAAAAAAAAGAAAGGTACTATATATCAAAAAATATCAAAAGTGACAAAAGTCAACCCCCAAACACCACTTATTTAAAAATGGCTAAGAGGGCTGGAGAGATGGCTTAGTAGTTAAGTGCTTGGCTGTGAAGCCTGAGGACCCTGGTTGAGAAAGAAAACTGGTTGGCAAAAGAAAACTGGTTGGCAAAGAAAACTAAAAGTATATGAATCAAATCTAACACATCAGTATTTTTGTTTTAGTGGACTAAGTTTTGAATTATTTCCCCCCTGCCCTGATAAGGAAGGTGCAAGTAGCACTTCCAGCACAATCCTATATAAATGGCCTTGGGGGTATGTGCTGCTCCAGTGTAAAGCAGCCTCCTTACCTCTTGGGATACCTTTCTGTTCCACCTATGTTTAGAAGGAAGCTGTTTCCCTCTTTGGTGCACTGTGGGCTCAGGTCAGCTGATTAAGCCAGGCTGCTCTTCAGATGTGCTCTGTTGAATGCTGTGTGATATCCTGGGATCTCCAGGGACTCCTAGTACTTGCAGATGGAGGTCAGGAAGCTCTGGAGAGTGTTTGAAGTTGTTCTGGAGCTGCTCAACTAGACCCCGTAGGCTTCTCCTTTAGTTTTTTTTTTTTTTTTTTTTTGGTAAGGCTGATATGAGTCTGGGGTTTTTATATGACTCATTATGTTTTTATTTCCAGTATTTCATAGTTTCTTTCAGTTTATATATCTCCTTACTCATATCTTGAATTGACATTTTAATTTTATTTAGTGATATTGTTGTATGTTCTCTTGAGATTCCTTCTGGAATTTGTTTTCTTCTTTGATTCTTGTGATTTCCTCTGAAACTTTTAAAAATATGCTTGTAATTTTTCTTTTGAATATTCGATCTTTCATTTCATCTAATTCTCACTGGAGGCCATTGTTGTGGAATTCATAATTTGTGGAATTTTGCTGCTATGGTTTTTTATATTTCTTGTATTACTTAATTGGAATTTTCACATCTCAGTTCTTCATTGCTTTCATTTTCTCTCTGTTTTGTTGGCTGTATGTTTAGATATGCAGTTCAGAAGTTACATCCTTAGTCTAGGAGCTCAAGGTGCCTGATGTGATCTCTTTATTTCTCCCAGAGTAGAATATTAGCATCAGAAGTGACTAAAGCTCTTGACTATATCTACCATGTAAATGTTATACTAGCAAATTATCAATGGTGCTTTGACCTCAATAACTGTTAGTAGATAACTGATAGCATGGTGTACACTAGGATTTTGTTTACTTAGAAGTGGACAAAAATAATGTGAGGGCTAGTGTTAACCTTGAAAATGATGTAGGTGTGAAAATATCTGGCAGAACAAATTTAGGATATTGTTAATTTCCACAGATTTTAGAGGCTTTTATGCAGTGCAGGGTTGTATTTATGGAGCATAAAGTGGTAATCAAGAGGCGATAATGTGAAGAAGAGGTTAGAATGAAAAGGGAAAGTATATGAGTTGTGGTTAATGGAACATCCAACAATAGATCATTACAATTTTAAACATATATTAGAAGAGAAGATGAGAAATCACAGTAATAGGTTGGATGAAGAGATTTTTTTTTTTAATCCTAAAATACAATTTAGCAGTTTACAAAAAAAAAAAAAAAACTATCCTTGAAATACATATGTGAGAGTGGGAACTAGAAAAAAATCAGTCTTAGAGATCAGACAAGTTTACTTTCTTAAGTGATATATCAGACCACTTATGATGAATTGTGAAGGTAGTTCCCACTTGTATAATATCAACTTGGCTTGGCTTGGCTTGGCTCAGCTGGCTCAGTGCTGGGAATGGATGGCAAGTAGGATCTTTTGGCTTTAGTCTTCCTGGTGCTGGTGTATGATGTAGGGAAGATAGTGGAATGTTGCTTGGTGATATTCCCACGGAGCTCAGTTGGTTTTCCCCATCCTCTATTTAAATATAATGGATGTGGAAAGGAGCAATTCTTCAGCTTCCACTGTTCTCACCAATAGAACTGTAGTCTTTTCCAAATTTTTCTCTTCTCCTGTACTTCTGGAACTTCAAATAGAAGTCATGCAGGAAGACACACATAAGATATTGATCACCCAGTGTCTTGAGCCATCTTGAAATTCTATAAAACATGCAGGACTAGCCCAACACCCTGCAGGAAGAACCAGTCTCAGGGTGAAAGCTGAAAAAGCTACTCCCAAAGCAGCACATAAACCTGATCCAAAGCACATCCCTAGTGAGCATAAGGAGGCTTGCAACTGTCAGGAAATTATTAAATTACTTAGTTAAAAAATGGGAAACTGAGATTGAGAAAAGGAGGAAGTGTTTGGAGACAAACTGCCATCTGATGCTCCAGCCAGCTCTATGCTTGATAATTATGGAAATTCAACTTGAAAGTATTTGGACAAAATAGGGAGATATAACCAAAGATAATAAATCTTTGATGTTCCCTCAATGGGGGACCTGTGATGTAAAAACAAATAGTATTCTTGTGCACAAAGCTAGAAGTCCTAAGCAATAAAACAAAAGATAATAAATGGGCAGCCTATGTTAATTGGAATTTAGAAGCAGCTAAGAGAAGAAATGATAAGATTGGTAACTTACAGGAAAGTAATAGGTAACTATTAGAAACAATATCAGAATTGAGGAAGAATATTGAAGGACAGGAAGCTAATAAGAAAAACTTAGAGATTGTGTCAAAACTGAAGGTAAACTCTGAAGCATCTAACGCTTCTCTGCCCTCTGCTCCATCTGTCCTTTTCCTCCCCTATCAGAAGACCCTCAGCTTCCCCCTCCTTTACCACCCTCTCCTTCTACTCTCCTCTCCCAAGGAGGACAAAATCCTGTGCTAAAAGATGGTTGTTACAGCCACATTTAAGATAAAAACTGGGGAGACAGGGGATCCAGATACTATTTATACTCCCTGGACAAGAATTGAGCTAGAATCTTTGGTCAGAGGTCCTTTATCCATATCAGGACCCTCTAGGATTTGCCAAAGAAGTTCATGTCACCCTACTGACATATAAGCCAGGGTTTTCTGACTTATATCAATTAACTCAGTTACTAACTTAAGGCAGCAAAGCAAAGGAATGGTTTTGTTTGGCAGAATAGAAGAACCTCCTTGAGGACTTTAATAAAATAGATGCTGATACTAAAGATGTCTGCCATGAGTTAGAGAACCACCTCCGTGCCATCATACCAAAATTACTCCTCAGAATTATTGACTGGGTCAAAATACAGCAATGTAGGATAAGGCCTGGGGAAACCATACCTGAGTCCTATGTCAGATTTGTAAAGAATATTTGAACAGCACTCAGAAATTCCACCTGAGAACCTTGAAGATCACAGAAATGATACTTTATTAAAATCTGCATTTATGGAAGGTTTAGAAAATGAATTGGACACTTGATTCAAACATAATAATACTACATGAGTTTCACTCTCCACAGATGACCTTGTTACCCTAGCAGATCAACTTTCAAGAACTATTAGAAAAAAGGAAAAAGATATTACTACCCAAATTATGATCTTACAATTAAAACACTTAAGCTCTTAGTAAGGTGCCTACTAACTTTTTCTGTCCTGAAAGGAACATAGTTATTTGTAACTACTATAAGAGACCTGGCCATTTTAAAAAGGAATGCAAGAAACTGAAATGGGTACTGTCCCAAAATGGAAAACCTCTGAGAGAGACCATGAAAAAGAATGAAGCTAGACTAGGCCCACTCTGAGAGACTAGAGAGAGTTTTTCCTTTTCTCCTTACTAATACCTTAGGGAGAATAAGGATAATTATTAATCAAAAGAAAACAAAGGCTCTGAATGACACTGGGGCTACTCTGTCTGTTTTACACCCTACCATCTTTAAAAACTCTTTCCCTCAGAGTAAAAAAAAAAAAAAGGAATCAAATGGTGGGCATTTCCAACCCACCCATAAGTGCCTTTAAGACAATTTCCAAAAAATTTCACCTAGGGGAAACTATAGTATATCACACCTTTCTACGGGTGAATTATGACGTTTTAGAAACAGAAAAATGCTCATATCTTTCTCCAAAAGGGAGAAGCAATCTTAAATCTAGGGGACAGAGGAAATTTCCAGCCCCCAGTTTTTTTTCCATACCACTAAGGATAGTATTAGAAAAATTACCAGAGGAACTTGAATGTTTCCTTTCACAGATACCAGAAGAACTATGGGTAAAATCCTCAACAGACATAGCAAGATTAAGATCAGCTACCCCAATTGATATAAGCATAGATAAAAACCAAACCTTTGCCAAATATAAAACAATATCCCTTGAGACAAAAAGCTCTAATGGGAATCAAACCCATCAAACAAAAATATCAAAAAGAGGGGCTTAGAGTTCCTTACACAGTCCCTTGCAACACCACAATGTTCCCATAAGGAAGTCAAATGGTTGGATGAAGATTTGTGCAAGACCTCTGTAGCAGAGTGCCTCATGTTGTTAGAATGAACGTCCAAACCAGGCACAGTTTATGGGAGGAATAATATTTATTTGAAGCTTACACATCCAGGGGAAGTTCCATAATGGTGAAAAAGAGAAAAGCCACCACCGAAAGCAAGAGCAAAAAAACCAGCAGCCAAGCTGCAGAGAACCCAGGCCCTTTGCATATCTTGGGTTGGAATTCTGAGTCCACTATAACACCTTAGGGCTGGACCTTAGGATCCACCAACAGTGACAACAAGTTACAGGGTTTAATAAAGCTCCTTAATAGATTGGGGAACACCTACTCAAAATGCCACATTCTGCTGTTGGCCACAAATAGATCATAACCATCTCACATTGTAAATTGTCTTCAGTACAACTTCAAAGGTTCCCATAGTCTTCACAAAGATAGTTCTAAAGTCCCAAGTTTTGTCTGAGATTTAAGATGGTATATTAATTCTAAGTCCTGTGCAATCAAAACAAGTTATGTGATGGATAAGGGAATAAGGGAATGTGATGGATAAGGACATGTTACAAATAAATGTTACCATTGGCATACAGGATGTAGTACCTTGTAAATGTTACCTGTGGCATGCAAGATGTGGTACCTTGCAAATATTACCCTTGGTATGCAGAGCACCAGGCCATCTGCTTGAATGAGATAACCGCTAACCATTTTTTCCCTTTGCTTTCCTGATTAGGCTCATGATTATTGTCACATAGACTTTTTTAGCAATATGTCTTTATAACCCTTGACCAGCTATAACTGGAGGCTGCACTCTTGAGTTCATGCCTCAAATTGTAGTACTGGCCAGAAATAAATGTCTCTATTTATTAATATCATATTCATGTCAGACTGGTGCATCTCTGAGTGACCCCAGACCTATTAAAGTTCTATACTTTCAACATATAAAGGCACAAAGTAAACATTTTCAACTGCTATAAGGCCTAGCAAAGAGAGATTGGAACAATGCCAACTCAATAACTGTCAAGCAAGCATCAACTTCTGCAGTTCATGTCCAGTATCATAACCACTGACAGACAGTCTCTGGCTTTTCCAATTCCAGCCTTCCAGCTGGGCTGAATAGCCAGAGAAAACTTCCATTTTGAGCCAACAGTTTTATATGGTGGCCCTTGCACAGTTCTGATATACCCAAAACATTTTTATATCTTTATGCAAACCATAGTTCATCTTGCAGTGGTTTCACTGGCCTGTCAGGGTCATCCACGTCCTGCATATATGCCATGTCTCAGCAGCAGCTACTTAAACTGTGTGCACTTTATAATGCATTCCATGCATTTTTTTATGCTTCTGTAATTTATATCAGGTATGCAAGCACAGCCATATTCTTTATTCAAGGACCAAATAACTCATGAACTTAAACAGCAGGTTTCTTCCTTTCAAATCTCCCTTCAAAAGAGTGTATTCCTGTAATTCAATCTCTCTGGGGTGAAATCACCTCAGGCACTCTCTCCATTGATTTAATGCAAAGCTGTTGAGTCGTCTTCCTTAAGATTACTAATGTGTTTCACAATAGCAGCTTCAGTAACTTAAAACTAGTCTCTGTGCCAGTAAATTTTAAACTTCTTTCAATTTACAACTTAAATTTTATATCTTTCAGTCATATCTTAGCCAAGCATATCAGTCCACTATCAATTTAACCTTGATCAAACTTTCTGCACATGGGCAGGATAACACAGCCAGTAGCCCAATTCCAACAAAGTTTTCTGCCGTTTTTCCTTTTTTGAAAGTTCATAAGCTAAGCCTCCAAATACAATTCTCTCTGCACTTGGCATTTTCAAACTTGCATCAGAATAGTCCATAATCCTTGACTTACTGCTCCAGAATGCATCTTCAGCTACAAGTACTAAGTCCATGCCTGTTCCTCCAAAACAAAAATTCAAAAAGATAATAATCCACATAGTCAGATTCATCTCAGCAACTCCACTCTTGGTACCAAATCTGCAGCAGATAGCCTCACATCACTTGGATGAACCTCCACACCAGGCACAGTTTATAAGAGGAATGACATCTGTTTGAAACTTATAGATACAGTGGAAGTTCCATAAAGTGAAAAAGAGAAAACCCACCACAAAAAGCAAGACATCCAAGCAACAGGGAACCCAGGCATAGCTCAGACACTTTGCATATCTTAGGTTGGAGTTCCAGGTCCATGACCACACCTTGGGGCTGGACCCTAGGATCCACCCACAGTAATACCAAGTTACAAGCCTTAATAAAACTCCTGAATTGATTGGGGGCATCCATTCAAACTCTACAACCTCTGAGCCATAAACAAGATAGTGATTTTTTATCCCACAGTGGTACTTAATCTCTACACCTTTTTATCTTACATTCCCATAAATACAGCATATATTTTTCATTAATAGATCGGTGTAGTGCTTGTTTTTTGTTTTTTGTTTTTTGTTTTTTTTTTAGAAGTGCGGTTGCAACAGACAGCAAGTATTTGCATGCTGTTTGCTCTCATGTGGACAAAGATGCCACAGGAATACACTGACAGTCACACATATTTTTCTCATATCCTTAAATCTGACTTGCAAAATCTTCAGTTCTCTAATGAATCTGCCTTAATTCAGTATGTGGATATCCTGCTTTTTTTGTTTGTCCTCATATGGTGCTTACTCAAAGACACAATCTGGTTACAACAGCTAGCTAAGAAGGACCATAAAGTATCCAAAGACAAAAATGCTACTCTGTCAACAGATGGGCAAATATCTGGGTCATATAGCAGCTGACTATACTTTTGCCATCAAAAAGTCTTTTAACCCTAAAACAAAATGAACAAACAAAAGGACATGAGAGAAGTCATAGGACTACCTGGTTATTGTCAAAATTGGATTCCTAATTTTTCATTGATTGACCAGCCATTTATAGGAAACTTAAGCAAGACAAGCCCGATACCATACAAATAGCTCTGAAGGATGAATCAGTAATTAAAGCCTTAAAGAGAGCTTTGAAACAATCCCCCAAAACTATAATCTATTCTTTTTCCTTTTCATTCATTAGAAGAAAAGGAATGCCTTAGGTGTACTGACTCAACACCTGTGTGTGTGGGGGGGGGGGGGAGACAGGCCCTTGGAGTACTATAGTAGACCCAGTAGCACGAGGGCACCCTCCCTGTTTGAGGGCCATCTCTGCTGCTGCAGTGCTACTCTAAACAGCTGAGGAAGCCACATAATGTTCTCTTCTCACCATTTATGTACCCATTCTGTAGAACTTTTGTTAAATTTGCACCACACCCAGCATTACTCAGTGAATCATCTAACTTCTTATGATATACTTTTACTTTCATCTGCAAATGTCTCCCTGCTGTGCTGAAACTTTCTTAACCCTGATACTTTACTCCCCTTACCAGACAAGTTTGAAGAGGATAAACATGCTGTACTCAAGTAACCAGTTGTGGTGGTTTGATTCAGGTATCCCCCATAAACGTGGGTGTTCTGAATGCTAGGTTCCCAGCTGAAAGAGATTTGGGAATTAATTCCTCCTGGAGTGAGTGTCTTGTTGGGGGTGGGCTGATGGGTGTTATAGCCAGTTTCCCCATGCCAGTGTTTGGCACACTCTCCTGTTGCTATTACCCACATTATGTTGGGTGGCCCACCCTCTGTTCATGCCATCATCTTCCCCTCCCATCATGGAGCTCCCCTTGAGCCTTTAAGCCAAAATAAACCTCTTTTTCCCAGAAGCTTCTCTTGTTTGGGTGATTTCTACCAGCAATGTGAACCTGACTGCAACAGTAAAGTGGTACTGAGGAGTGGGATTGCTGCTAGACACTTGACTGTGTGGCTTTGGATTTTTGGAGCTGATTTTCAAGAGAAATGTGAAAGAATTTGAAATCTTGGCCCAAGAAATGCCTTGCAATGCTTTAAGTACAGCTTGATGGACTATTCTGGTCAGAGTTGAAAGGCCTGAATGCAGTCAGAACTATGGACTGTGAGGTTTGGCTTATGAGGGTGAGAAAGAGCTTTTCTTGGACTGGGCTAGCAGTTTGTGGGAGAAGCTTGCTCTTAAGCCCATGTCCTGAGAAGTTGTGTAGGGTTGCTTTGCATAGAAATGAACTGGTGTGATCAGAGGGATATGGCACAGAAAGAAAAATCTTTGGGTGAACTGTTGCCCATTAAGCTGAAATTGAGAGATTACAACCTTTGAGACTGGGCTAGCTAACCTGCACTGGGGCAACAGGAAGAATGTAGACTCTTTTGGAGAGGCCTGAGTGCTCAAGAACTGTCCTGTTCTTCAAAGTCTGCTTTATTCCCCCATGGATTAACAAATTGGCACTCTAACTGGTACTGTGGAGTATAAGAAATGCTGGAAAGAGGGTCATTGAGTTTGCAACATGGTCTTATGTTTTGGAAATGGCCATGGGCAGTGTGAAGCAGGTTTGCTGAATGCCTGAATGGAGACCCCATGGGGCCATGAGGATGAATCCTGGCTTGCAGTGGAGACCCAGTGGAGATGCCAGGACCAGGAGATGCCTGCTATGGAAAGCTGCTGGCCCCAGTGAAGTTTTCCAGGACTTTGAGTAGCATAGCTAGAGGGCCATAATTGGAATACCAGAGACTTGCTGCTGGTTAGAATTATTGGACTTGGAGACTTGTCACTGGCTACAGTTGTTGGATTTGGAGCTACAGAGTTTGGTGTTTGCCCTGTTTAAGTCATGTATTGCTTGAGTATCTCTTTGCTATGCCCAATGCCATCTTTTGCAGTGTGAATGTTTATTCTGTGCCATTATGGATTTTGGGGGGAATTTTTTTTTTTGTATTGTGGCTCAGTTAAAAGAGCCTGGACTATGGGGATGTATGAACATCATTGGGATTGAAAAAAAAAATATGGGGACTTTTAATGTTGGACTGAATGCATTGCATTTTACATCATGGATGGTTATCAGTTTATGGGGGACAGGAGCGGAATGTGGTCGTTTTTTTCAGGTGTTTGGCACACTCTCCTGTTGCTATTGTCTGCCTTATGTTGGCCAGGGGGTGATGTCCACCCTCTGCTCATGCCATCATTTTCCCTGCCATCATGGAGCTTCCACTTGAGCCTTTAAGCCAAAATAAACCTCTTTTTCCCAGAAGCTGCTCTTGGTTGGGTGATTTCTACCAGCAATGTGAACCTGACTGCAACGCCAGTGCACTCCTTTCTCCTAGGAGAGTCTTACAGGAACCCCCCATGAAAATGCAGAATTGATTTTATTACAGATGGTTCTTATTTATGAGATGAACAAGGGCATTTGAAGGAAGGATATACAGTTGCCTCAACTTATCATCTAGTCAATAGTGCTCATTTGCCTGGAATTAAGTCTGCTGAGATGACTGAACTCATAGCTCATACTCATACTCAAGTAGCACTTGCCAGTTAGCAGAAAATAAAACAGCAAATATTTATACAGATAGCCATTATGCATCTGGAGTAGTGCATGACTATGGCGTCTTGTGAAAGCAAAGATTTCTGACTTCATCTGGTCAGCCTATTTGAAAGAGTCAACACATGTCAGAAATTCTAGCCATTATTAAAATACCAGGATATTCCAAAGCAAATACTGAGGAAGCTAAAGGCAATAACTTGGCTGATGAAGCATCAAAAAGGGCTGCACTGTATGGAACTGCATACCCTGAAAGAATTTGTCCTGTTCATTCTGTCCACTCTATCTCTGACCTCTTTTTATAGGCTCAACATATGGTGCCATAATAAAAAAGTGGCACTTGGCAACAGAAGGGATACAATTTCAGATCCCAAAGGAATCATTGATTGGGACATAATGGAAAGCTTATAATACCCCTAAGTGCTTAACTTTCTCTAAGAATACGTACATGATTTAATCCACTGAGCAACAGAGAAAATAATCTGTTGGGGTAAGCAATATTTTGGAAACCTCTCCAACAATAGTTCACAAAGCATATTCAAGATGCCCAATTTGTTCCAAAGAATCTTGGTAAACCACTTTATGGGACACAAGGACATTCCCTTTGAGAGGGAGTGAAATAGCTTTGTTAGGTAGTTTAGGGACACTGAGTCCCTGAAAGTAAAAGGCAGTAATTACTGTCTTTGTAGCTATCTTTGAAGTCTCCACTTTGCCAGAGACCAAAGTAAGATCTGACTTCTTATCTGTTCCATAGGTCTGTTTTACCACAAACAACCCAAGACCCTCTTGGGAAAGAAGTCCTTTTCCCTAATATTTAAATCTAATCTCGACACTGTGTTTAGTCAAGATCGGTCCCCAGAACTTGGTGTCATGGCTAGCTTCTTCCAGATCCAGCCGATAGCCCAGACCAATCAGCTTTCTGGCTCACCTGAGCTGGAAGGTAGAGCTCATCACCATAAGGTTATAAATATGTTTACCAGGGTAGAGCAAGCTCTCCTGGCCAAAAATTTGAGGTTCTGGTAAGCTTTCCTTGTCTCAGCCCAGCTGGGCTGAGATGAGGGGAGATTGCCCCCTTACTCCCACGTGGGCTCTTTATCTACTTCTGTCCTCCACATGATAGGAGCTCTTTGTACTTTACCTCCCTTTCTCCCTAACTCTCTTTATTATGTTTCTTCCAGGCCCACTACATGGGCTCTCAGAGACCGTGTGAGAGTATCCATTTTCCTTCTCTTGATTTTGTACTTCCCTAAATAAATATAAAATAATCTAATAATTACCATTCTCAGCCTTATTTTATCCAATTCTTTTGTTAAAAGCAGACACAAACTAAGAGTTTGGGCTTTGGAGACTTTCCTGAACTCCCCATAAACTGTGTATCACCTTGACAAAATGGACCATTTGAAACCTGACAAATGGACTTTTTCCAAATGCCTCCAACCCAAGGATATAAATATATCGTAGTATTAATTCACATGTTTTCCCACTGGGTTTGTTAGATCAGAACCAAGACTGGGACCAACTGAGGCAATGTGGAAATCAAAGAAAGAAAAGATAACCTCTACAACACAGATAGTCCTTTATCAATTTAGAGTAATTGACAAAGTAAGACAAGTCTTTCTACCTGGGAATGGGAGACTGCTGTGTCCTCAGTTAGCTGGACTGGGTTTTTAGATAACAGAGGCAAAAAAAAAAAAAAAAAAAAAAAAAAAAAAAAAAAAAAAAAAAAAGGCAAATGGAGAAAATGGGAAAGTTAAAAAATGGAAATAGGGTCATCTCCTTTGCTGACTTGTTTTGCAGGTGAGCCTGGTGACTACAGCCCCTGAGTCAGAGCTGTCTGTTTAGTCAGCATTTTCTGTTACTTATGGTGAGTTATTAACCCTTCAGGGCTTAATCTTTCCTTGCTGGAAAGCCACAACATTAGCAGTAGAAAAAAATTCCATTAGAAACAATTATTTCTATTTGGGACATTCCTAGTGAACTGCATAATGATCATGGAACCCATTTTACTGGACCAATGTCTAAGTCCATCTGTAAAATCTAGCCTATTATACAGCACATTCGCTGTGCTTACCATCCTCAACCCTCTGGATTGCTTGAACAAACTAATGGCACTATCAAAAATCAATTAGAAAAGTTAACTGAAGCATTTGGCTTCATCTGGACAAAAGCACTCCCATTAGTTCTCCTAAATCTGAGATCTACCCTTTTTTAGACAATGTAAATTATATCCTTTGAAAATAGTCACTGGTTGTCCAATGAGAATGGGTGGATTATACAAGTGAGCCCTATTAAAATAAAACATTATACATTATTGTAATAGACTTACAGAAATGATAATTAAAAACTAAAAATTAGTTATAAACTCTTTCCAAGGTCAGCTCCTGGAAGTTGAAAAATTGAGTGAACTAAACCCAGGTGATTTTGTTTATTGGAAGAAATGCCACATCAAGGACTCCCTCCAGCCTCAAGAAAAAGGACCTTATCATATACTTCTATCTTCCTCCTGTGCTGCCAAACGTCAGCAAGTCAACTGTTGGATTCATATCTCACACCACAAATGTGCACCAACTCCTGTGGACATATCTATTTGGACTTCATAAAGATGGCACTTACCTTTGGCTGTATTGTCAGAAATGACCATAAGCAAATGAAATCTGAACCATTTCATATATGCATAATTAAGACATTTAAAAATCAGTTTGATATATTTTCTTACATGACAAATGTTGTTCTTAAAGATTTTAATAATATTGTGTCATTTTATTCACTATGCTTTGATTAAGCATATTTGCTTATTGAAACATCCCACCTTACTAGAACAAAGTCTTTATGTTTGAAAAGATTCAAATTTTCCACTGCCTCCAGGAAAGAACCTGATTATTACTCAGTATAATTTGGATCTTAAAATATCCAAGTATTAAAATGGCAAAGTGCTAATTTAAATCTACCTAAGGGAATTTCCTTTTGGGAATATCTGTGTTTTAGATCCACAACCCCTATAACTAAGGCAACAGAAATTCTTCCCACTAAGGAAAAAGGAATGATTTAACTAGGTCAGACCAGTTTGATTACTGCATTGCCATTGATATTTGAAATGAAGGTTACAACAAATTCCTAGATATAATGGTCAATCTGTGCATTTGCCTGCATTTTTTTGTTGCAGCATAACCTGCCCTAATGAGCACTTGCCCTGTAAATGTGGCTGGATATCACATATTATCTGGTTTAACCATACCTATCAACCACCTGAACTTCAATTCACAGAAGTATCTTGGTGTACTCAAATCCCAGATGATACAAGTTAAAGTTCTAATATTAGGCTTGGAGGCTATGGGAAACCCTATGGCACACTCAGACTTCTGCTTACCTTGAAGTAACTTCTACCTTACTATCTCTTGTATGGGACACCTGAAGTTTTTAGGTTGATTTTTTTTTTAATCCAAAATGTAGTAAAGCCATCAGTCTCCAAAGGCAACAGCATTCATGGGGGATCACTCAGAATTGGCCAAAGGCTAGAGCATGAAGAGATCCACCATGCCCAGAAATTAGTGGAAATATAGGTGCTGGAGTAGGAATTTTAGGACAAGCTGAGTCTACTGCAAATGAAGAAAGGAATTCCTTATAAATGGAATCTCTTTCAAAGATAGAGCATATAGAAAGGATGCTATTTCAAGAAGAAGGGGAAGGATGGGAAACTTTTAAATGCATTAAAAATGGATTAAATATACTAGACAAACTATACAGAACTATTTCCCAACTCAGAGGTGGGAAAGAGCCTTTATCTTAAAACAACAGGGATTATTGACAATATTAATTCAGATGAATTTTGAAATAGCAATGGGACAGTGGCCAACACTTCTTAGTTCAGAGGCCAAGGCTAATAATCTTTGGAAATTTTATGGAAAACCTGAATTATGGAAAGTAAAAGAAGGGAATTGTAATGTAAGACACTGTACCTTGGGAGCTCATATTCCCTGATTAGTTAAGTCCTGTAGTACAATTAGTTGGAATTGGGAGAATAGTAAATGGCACTCATATTCTGCCCATGGGAAGCTGATGGGCAATATTACAAAATGACTCGATTGGAGTCCCATTTCACTCTCATATTATAAAATGAGAATAAGATTTTGTTGTGCCCACAAAACCTATGGAATCCAGATTTCTCACAGGTCTGGCCCCTTGTTTCCACTCCTGTCATAAACAATATTTGGTACATGGAAAATGATGATCCTGTCAAAAAGGATTCAAAATGATACTGTAAGGCTGGAGAGATGGCTTAGTAGTAAATTCACTTGCATGCAAAGCTAAAAATCCAGGTTCAATCCCCTAGGACCCACATAAACCAGATGCACAAGGTGGCACATGCATCTGGAATTCTTTTGCAGTGGCTGGAGGCCCTGGTGCACCCATTCTCTCTCTCTCTCTCTCTCTCTCTCTCTCTATTTGCTTCTTTCTCTCTTATAAATAAAATATTTTTTTAAATGATACTATATTGTTGTCTGATTTCATCTGTAATGTGTCCATTCAGTTCATCAAACTGGAATCTGGTGTAATACCAAGATAATAGGGACAGATCAAGTTACTATGCATAAATAAGAATTATAACAGTTTAAGTATTGAAGACCAATCTTTCCTAGAATTAGAACTAGCCTCACCACATGAAGTCAAACTGGACAGAAGAAAAACTAGAATTAGATGACAATGAATTATCTTAAATACTCCAAACATAAAACAAAACGTTTCATAAAGTACAGATGACTGTAGACACAGTGGGAAAACATATTGTCAGTCTGCTTAAAGACTTTGATGACACATGTAGAGGAGTTTTTTGATTGGTTAGGATATCTGTTTCCCTCATCTACTACCTTCATGTCTTCACATCATTGAGGCAGATTGTATTCTTTTCTTTTCTTTTCTTTTTCTGTTTTTTGAGGTAGGGTCTCACTCTATCCCAGGCTGACTTAGAATTCACTCTGTATTCTCAGGGTAGTCTTGAACTCACAGTGACCCTCCCACCTCTGCCACCACGCCCAGCCAGACTCTATTCTTAACTATTATAATCATAAGTGTAGTACTTCTATTATGTGTCACATACACATGCTATGTAAGATGCAGTGGTCAGAAAAAGAAAGGTAATCCTATCCAGATCATGATGGCTAGCAAATTAGATATAATTCAGGAAATTCTTTTTTTAATGGCTGTACGAGAAGCTCCTGTCTTGTAAACACCACATTCGTGCCTCATCTACATTAGCTCCTAGGAATGAGCCTTCCTAGCAATGTGGGGCATTAAGTAATGTTTGGCCTCTGCATGCATTTTGTGATGTATGACCAATACTGAGGACTGTGAACTGAAGTTCCCTGAAAATGCTGAATCTACCTCAGATTAGGCAGAATGAACTGATAGATCTCCTTTAGGGATGGAATATTGCAGGATAAGAACCAAATTACCTTGGGCTATCTTTAGCCCCTTAACAGCCATTTATTACCCAACTCTGTGTCTTACCTAACATTCTGGTGACTATCAGTTTGGAATATAAGAACAGACTCTCAACTTCCACCAACCAAAGGACTAAGAATGTCATCAGGTAGCATCTAAAGCATATGGTGGAAATTTCACCATTTTGTTGTAACATTCCTACCTGATGTTCAGCTAATGTATTTGGAAAGTGTCTTAGTTTATGGCTATCTTTTGTTCTGTAATCATAAAAACTTCATGAAACTGTTTATACATGGGAACATAGAGTTTGGGGTAACCTAAATCTGTGTTCCCAGACCATAGTCACTCATATTTGGCTCTGGAATAAATTATCTCTTATTTCTCTTTGATGGAAAGATGTGTCTTTTCCATCAACACAGTTCAAGGTCACCCTCGGCTACACAATAAATTCTAGATCAGACTGGGCTATTTAATAAAACCTTCATCACTGCCCCACAAAAATGAATCAAAATAAGAACAGAGCTGGGTTTGGTTGCACAAGCCTTAAATCCCAGCACTTTGAAGGCTGAAATAAGAGGATCTTTGTAAGTTTGAAGCCAGCCTGAGACTACATAGTGAATTCCAGGTCAACCTGGACTAGAGAAAGACCCTACCTCAACAAACCAAAAACAGAACAGATAATTTAATAATATCT
Organism: Dipus sagitta; assembly: GCA_036346955.1. Classification (NCBI taxonomy): domain Eukaryota; kingdom Metazoa; phylum Chordata; class Mammalia; order Rodentia; family Dipodidae; genus Dipus; species Dipus sagitta. Next base: position 76,441,373 of record CM070778.1, on the reverse strand, counting down.
GTTTTCTTGTTTCTATTTTCCACAGTTAAAAAACCTCATTAATATCATCATCATGAGTACAGTATGAATTTTGTCCTATAAATTAAAAATATTTAAGTGCTTTATTTTATTTTTACTTCATCCTTTGAAATGTGATATCTTAGTACATTTATTGATAGGTATTGTTATAAGAATATGATAAATGTTTACAAAGCACTGGCTAATAAATAATCATAAATTAGTACTATTTATTCCAAATACTTTTATTGATGTTTAAAAACTTAGATTTGACCATGTCTGTGTATATGCAGAGCTTCTTGTCTCTACAAATGAACACCAAATGCTTACACTTTTTTTTATATATCTGATTTCACATGAGCAGTTTGGGAACTGAACCCAGGCCAGGGCCATCAGGCTTTGCAAGCAAGTGTCTCAAACTACCCAGAAGCCATGTCTGTTGTCCCAGACCCATAATCCTAGCTACTTGAAAGACAGGAGGATCACAAGTTCAAAGCCAGCACAGGCTACAAATTTAGTTCAAGGCCATCCTAGGCTCCTTAGGGACACTTTGTCTCAAAATAGAAAGTAAGAAAAAGGATAGAGATACAGCTTAGTAAGAGATTGCATTCCTATTATGTGTAAGGCCCTAGGTTCAGTCTTTAGTACTAGAAAATAATAGTTTGAAACACCCAGTTCCTGGTGAGATTCTACTTCCCTTTGACTAGAGGGGGAAAAACATTGCTATAATCCCAGGAAAGTCTTTGTTGGAGTAAAACATGGGCTTCTATAATAAACAGGTGATATGTGCTGTGAGTCACGAGCATTTGTATAAAGAAAAGCTTAGAGGCTAGCTAAGGGAGAAATGAAGCCCTTTCTAGAGCTGTTTTTAGGATATTCAAATTCCTGAAAGACTAATCCATGTTTTCTCAATCAGCAGAAGTTATTTCAGATTACAAATTCCCTAGGTAAAGTCTAAAAATTACTGAATACCAAATGCCGAGAAGAGAGAAGACCTTGCTATTCAGGAGGGAGAATGCTTCTAAAGTGTCCTTCCTTTAGAGATGGGGCACTACTTCCCAAGGAAATGATACCTTGATTTTTGGTGAATTGTGCATTCTACATGCTCAAATAACTTTGTGATGATTCAGTTCCTACTAACAGACAGTAAGGAAGGATTTTGTTTGTTTGTTTGTTTCAGAAAAGGAGGGCAAAACTCAGGATGAGAAAAGAATCCTGTGAATCCTATGGATTCCCAAACAAGATAGTGAAAAATGAAGCCATTCTTTCTATTTTTCCTTTTTTTCCACCTACAGTTTTGGGTCACTGACTTTTCCTAAGGTCTTGGTAATATCAGGCTCAATTACCCTGATCTGGACCAGCTTTGGTTTGTCTTATGTCTTGGTTGTAAAATACTTGTAGACTTTTGTTTTGACAGCAGTATGTTTATAAATGAAAAGTACAACTCCCTGGGATTTGGGAATTATAACATCTGACTAGATTCCACTTACTTTAGGTGGAATACAATAAATCATGACTGCAAAAATAAATAAATAATAACAACTCTAGTGTATTTTTTTGCATTAATGCTATTCTATTCACATTATTCTAACAAACAGAAAAATCACATATATACATGAGGAAGATAGAATTTTTGAAAGAAAACCTGCTTTTGAAAGTGCTAGCTTAAGTTTCCTTTCAGCCTCACAATTGGTGTGAACATATTTTTTTAAGTTTTATTTAATTTAATTTATTTACTTGAGAGAGAGAGAGAGAAATAGGCAAGGAGTAAAAGAGAGAGAGAAAGAGGAAGAGAGAGAGAGAGAGAAAGAATGTGTGCACCAGGGCCTCCAACAGATGCAAACAGTCTCCAGATGCATGCCCCCTCCCCTTGTGCATCTGGCTTACCTGGATCTTGGGGAAACAAATCTAGGTCCTCTGGCTTTTCAGGAAAGTGCCATAATGGCTAAGCCATATCTCCAGCCCCTGGTGTGAACATATTTCTGATCTAGAAGTAAGATAGATATTGGTGCATCTACATTTTGTCTGATATGAGTTTAAGAAACACATTAATAGTATGGATACTGAAGGCAGCTTTTGAGTGAACTTAATGTTCTTAGGCATTTCCTATAAACAAATTGAGCAAAATTCACTCAGATTGATTGTTACTAAAGTTCTTCATCATCACTATCAGCATGATTATCACCCCCAAGTACACATAACACTTTTCTTTCCAGATGCCCAAGTTGTTTTACTTATGCGATTACTGGTGCAGTCACTTCCACATTGCTAGGATGAATGTTCAACCAGACACTGTTTATGGAAGGAAGAGATTTATTTCAGCTGCAAATCCATGGGAATCTCCATCAATGGCTTGAGAAGCTGGCTCCCTTTCATAGATCCTAGCAGATAGACACCACCTATAGCCAGCACCACAGCAAGCTTGAACTGCCAGAACTCAAACTGCTCTCTCTACACCTTTGGGCTGGAATCATATCCATCCCCCAGTGACAGGCCTGTAGCAGAAATCTCCCTGCTAGAAGCTCAAGTAGGAAGTTTAATAAAAAAATGCCTGAGTCATCAAAATAGAACATCATGCTGAGAAGTAACAGAGGAATGCTCAGCACAGAAACATCTCTATCACAGCTTCCAAGGCACAGGGTCCATTGTTGAATAGGTGGCAGAAAGAATGTAACAGCCAAAGTAAGGGTAGGACTGCTTACAATACACTCTTCCAGACTCAAAATGACCTAGATATCCATGACCTCACAGTGCCTAGCACTGCCTACAGAAGACCATCATAATAGGAGGAAAAGATGATGACATCAAAATAAAAGAGAGACTGATTGAGAGGGGGAGGAAATATGGAGTGTGGAGTCATGAAGGGGAAAATGAAGGGTGAGGGAATTATCATGGTTAATTGTCTATAATTATGGAAGTTGTCAATAATAATAAATAAGAAACCCATAGTTGGAACAGGGAAACAGGTCAGAATCCTATGGAGGCCAAATTATGATAACTCTAATGGCAAGCCAACACATGTCCTTGGCCAAAATCTTTCAAAATTAACAGTGGTTATTGTATTTAACCTATGCCAACCCCATTTGCCATTGGAGAATCTGTTTTTCTCTTTCAGGAGGTAGCAAGAACTGAGGAGATTAACCACCCCTTGAACATTAGCCAGGGCCCAGGTGAAACCACAGAGGAATTTGTGAGATGGTCAAGAATGCTTCTTCCATGGTCAGCCTGACACTGTGCCAGGGTGAAGGAGAAAGATACTGAGGATACTCAACATATATCAAAGCAGAAATGCAGAAGCACCTGAGAATTCTACACTGAAATAGACTTAAGACACACTCACTTTCTGCCTCTCTCTCTCTCTCAAATAAATAAGTAAAAATAGTTTTAAAAAAATTAAAAAGGGCTCGAGAGATGCCTTAGTGGTTAAGGCATTTGCATGCAAAGCCAAAGGATCCCAGTTTGAATCTCCAGGACCCACGTAAGCCAGATGCACAAAGGGGGGCATATTCATCTGGAGTTTGTTTGCAGTGGCTAGAGGCCCTGGCATGCCCATTCTCTCTCCTTTCTCTGCCTCTTTCTCTCTCTCTCTCAAATAAAGAAAAATAGTTTAAAAACCTTTTCAAAAAGACACACTCACCATGGCTCAGAGAATTTTGTGGTAGAGGGAGGAGAAAGATTGTAAAAGTCCCAGGTTGGGAGAGCATATCCAGAAGCACTTCTCCCACACAACAACGACTACTGGTCTTATAGAAAAGACGCTAAAAATTAAACTGATTCACTGAATTACTCTAAGAGCTACTTGCTGGGGAGCTAAAACTTATCTTTGTCTGCACATGGAAAAATACCAAAGAAGGAAATGTCCAGAAAGAGCCCAAAGGGATGATAAGAAGGAAAGACAGTTTAGGCTAAAACAAAGTAAAAGGGAGTTGATTGCTAGGGTGGGCTGACTACAGAAATGATTGATATACAAATTGCTACATCTCATTTGTTAACATAACCCTTACCTTGGCTATGAAAACTATTAAATGGAAATAAAATCGCAGCTGGGGCGAAAGCTTCTTTGGAGGGCTACCTCGAGCTTTTGGCCTCTGGGTAATAAACTCCTCTACTTTCACTTATTGTGGCATTGGACTGATTTTTCCCCAAAATTTCTACAACAGACTCACAATTCATAACCCATAACCCCATGGGGAATACAAGCAATCCCACTGAGGAGGCCCTCAGCAGAATGGGGGCAGAGGAGGGAAATGATGGTAACCAACACATGATTTGTCCATACAAAATACACTTAATAAAAAAAAAAGAAGTGTAGGGCTGGATAGATGGATTAGTAGTTAAGGCACTTGCCTGTGAAGAAAGTACCTGTGTAAAGCCAGATGCACAAAGTGACACATGCATCTGGTTGGTACTTGTGTGCAGTGGCCAGAAGCCCTGGTGTGCCTCTTCTCTATCTCAAATAAATAAATAAGAAGTATATACTTAATAAAAAGTAAAATTTAAATAATCAAAAAAAAAAAAAACACCTGACTGTGTGGTGGCCAACTTTTTATGTCAACTTACCTGATTCATAGTGTATTCAGCTATGTAGTTAAACATTACTAGTATGTTTTCTGGCTCTGTTTTCAGGTAAGACTAGCATTTGAATCTGTGGTCTTAGCTAAGTAATTTGCCCTGCTCAGCGGGGGTGGGTATCACAGAAGATATGGAAAGCTTGAATGCAACAAAAAGGGAGAATTTACTCTGCCTGATTGTCTTGAACCTGACATGCCAGTGTTCTTTCATCCCTCACTGGGCTTATGCCATAAATCCACCTGTTTCTCATGTCTTCAAAATGCTCAAATTGTAACTATACAATGGATTTTCTTAGGGTTTATAGGATTCTCAGGTCTCTCCCTGTCTCCTCCATCCACCGCCTGGTTTATTTTTCTAGATAATTGTATAATAATTTAAAATCATCTTAAAGATGGTATTTAAAATAAAAAATAAAAACATGATCCTATAAGTGACCACTATCAAGGTTCATAACCAGAAGCTCCCACAGCATGACTGTCAGCCCCACTCTTTGGTATAGCTAGAAAATCCTAATTTCTTGTCCCTAACCTGAACACCTTTACTCTAACCTGCTTACTTTGATGCCACTGAGATTATCAGTGTACTTTTTGTCCCTTTTGACACCATCCTTCATCTTTTGCTAACCATAAGGATTCATGAGAAGGAAGGGATTACCTCCATATGCAGACATTTGTAACCAACTTTCCAGTTCTTGTTTCCTTAATATTCATTATTATCTCTTAATGATTTTTTTCTTATTAGATATATGTTATTGTAAGGAAAGTGTAAGAGAAAATCAAAAGAGAACACTGACATTGATCTCTACAGACTTTTTATTTAGAGAAAACAGCAAGGAGCAGCAGCTTTCCTGTGGGATGAGGTACTGAACCAAGCTGGGGTGCAAGCTTATAAGGAGGATCCCATGAAAAACATACTGAACCAGCTGTAGGCCCAAGGAAGTAGATAAGGAACTGTAGTTATTTGTGTCTTTATTCAGAATAATCATTCTTAGCAAAAATTAGGGAGGATATCACACCAGATGGTTTCTGTTCCCTCAAGGTTTTCTGAGCTAAGGGAAGTTTAGTTTATCATTCAGGAGTAGACAGATCTATAAAGTTTCTTTATTGCTTGCTGGTGTTAGGGATAGTTAACTCTTTAGTTCCCTATATTTTTCAGGGACATCTATTAACCCTTCAGTTATAGGGCCTGTGGAGATACTCTAGTTGCTTAAGTGCTTGCCTTATAAGCATGAGAACCTGAGTTTCATCCCCAGAACCCATGTAAAAATGCCAGGTTTAGTGGTGGACACTTGCAATCCCAGCACAGGAAAAATGGAGACAGAAGCATCCACGGGACTTTAGTGGCTTCCCAGTTTAGCCTACTTATCAAGTTCTAGGCCAATGAGAGACCCTGGTTTAGAAAATACACATGACATTTGAACAGCACATGAGGTTGTCTCCAAAGACTTTCACACATGGACATAAATGTGTATAAACCCACAAATATACTGATAGTTTGAATGTAAACTGTCCCTTAGAGACTTATGTGTTTTAATATGTTTCTAAGATTTTATTTTAATTTATTTATTAGAGAGAGAGAGACAGTGAGAGAGGGGGAGAGAGAGAATGGGCATGCCAGGGTCTCTAGCCACTGCAAACGAACTCCAGATGCATGTGTCACTATGTGCATCTGGCTTACATGGGACCTGGAGAATCAAACTTGGGTCCTTAGGTTTCACAGGTATGTGCCTTAACTGCTAAGCCATTTCTCTAGCCCATGTGTTTTAATATTTAATCCCCAGTTGGTGGCCTTGCTAAGAAAGATGTGGAAACTTTAGGAGATGGAGCCTTGCTAGAGAAAGTGTGTCACTAGAAGCAGACCTTGAGACATTCACTTTGAATAAGACAACAAAAAGTAAGGGACACAGCTTTAAAAAAAAAATTACTGTGGAAAGAATTTATATATATCAGATAAAGCTATCATAAACATATTTTTCTACGTCACATCAGTGTTTTCAATATTCATCATTCCTAATCATCAGGGAAATGCAAATTAAAATAACTATGAGATTCTACCTTACCACCCCCCCCCAAGTATAGAAAACATCAAAAAATGCAAATGAAAATAAATGCTGGAGAGGATGTAGAGAAATAAGAACCCTCTTCCACTGCTGGTGGGAATGTAAGATGGTACAACTACTTTGGAAAGCAATATGGAGTCTCCTAAAAAAGCTGACTATGGAGTTACAAACAGACCCAGTTATTCCATTACTGGGCATGTACTCTAAAAGCTCCATGCTTCAATTCAGAGATATGTGCTCAATCATGGTAATAGCTGCTCAATTTATAATAGCCAAGAGCTGGAATCAACCCAGAAGTCCATCATTATATGAATGGATAACTAAGATGTGGTATATCTACGCGATGGAATTCAACACAGCAGTAAGGAAAAATGACACAATGAAATTTGAAGAAAAATGGTTGAACCTGGAACAGATCATTCTCAGTGAACTCACCCAATCACAGATAATCACCATATAGTCTTAGTCATCTACATCTCCTAACCTTAATCTACCCACGTTGCCAACATACCTAGCAAGTACCTTAAAGACCAGACAATTGGGAGAGTGGGGAGGGTGGGGAGGGAGGGGAGGGTAAGGAAGTAGGTGGGGAATGCAAAACTGGATCCAAATGGCAATGGCACCATAAAAGTCTACATATTAAAACACAGACCAAATGGTTGAATCTTCACCAGGCCCTTAGAGGGAACACCTTATTCACAAGGTCCTAGAGAGTATGATGAAAACTGACCTTTATCTCTTCCTGTTTCTGATTCTGTTTCTCTCTCTCTCTTTCTCTCTGTCTTTCTCCATCTTCTCTCTCATTTCTCTATCACTTTTTTATCACTTATCTTTTTCTTCCTTCTCTTCTTGGGCACTGACCTGTAACTCCCAGTACCAGCAGGTAGATATCATCCAAAATGAGCTTTTTTTCTTTTTTCTTATTTTTCTTTATTAGTTAGTTTTGTATTCAGCAAATACAGTCAGTTTGGTACCATTATTAGGCTCATCTGTGACCTACCCCCTCCCCTTGGCCCCTCCTTGTTGAGGTATATGGGTCATGCATTGTGGAGTTAGCCCACAGTTATGGGTAAGCTAAATGTCTCTGCATATCATGACCCAAGATGTGGCTCTGACATTCTTTCCGCCCCCTCTTCTGCAAAATTTCCCTGAGCCATGCTGGGTTCATTTTTGGTCTGCTTCAGTGATGAGGTGTTGGGAGCTTCTGAGGCTCTGGCTCTCTGATTTGGTAGGAGTTGATTTTTCTCTGTGTTGATCTCCTTCCCCCTTGTGCTGGTATCTGGTTCATCAGGAAAACAGCACCATTGCTTGTTCAAAATGAGCTTTTTTGTGTGTTGTTTAATTGATTTTTTTTTTTTTGCAATTAGTTTTGTACTCAGCTTTTGATCAGGGAGACCCTCAAGGTTTCCCAAAAGAAGATAGATTTATGTCAGACCATTTGATGACCCAGGATAGGTTAGTGGTAAAACCCATCACAACTGTGTTTCCATTTATTTTTGGCCTACCAAATCATCTCAAAACGTTTACTTTCAAGACTCTTAGTTATCCACTAGAACTAGACCATAATACTCCCTCACTGCTGAAGACTGTGTATGCTTAGACTGCTGGTCACTCAGAAATCAAGCTGGAGCTGAGCTGGAAGCCTCATTCCCTGATGATTAGCTGATTAGGTAAAAACCTATGCAGTCTGTTGGGGGAGAAAAGTCATCAATGCTGTTAATCAGCACTGTACTCTGTAAGCTTTACAATAGGATAGCCAGGCAAACAGATACAATGGTAGGATGTCATTTTGGGGGAAACCAACTATTCTCTGATTTGACTTGAGGCCTCCTCCAAGGGAGAAAATTCATGTCTGGTACTGAAAACCTTATCAAAACCTATGGCTGTGGAGTTCATAAGTCCTGGGGTGGAAATTAATACTGTTGTCTGGCTAAAATGATATATTATGCCAATCAAACTGTCCTCTATATTGTTATGCTCATATGCATATATTAATGCTACTCTCACTTTTAGTTAGAGAAGTTTCTCTTTTCAGATGGTGGTGATCACGGGGGTGATGCAAAACTCACCAAAGTGTTGAGAAGGGACATCAGAGTGTTTTACTCAGAGACACTTCTATCACTCTTCAAGGCTCAGGGACCACTGGAGAAGAGGAGACAGAAAGAATATAAGAAACAAATGAAGTGGAGGATTGCTTACAATGTTCTTCTGGACACAATGTGGCCTTAATAGTCATGACCTCACAGTGGCTGACACTATCTCCACAAGACCTGCAAAATAGGAGGGAAAATGATGACATCAAGATAAAAAAAAAAAAAAAAGACCAGCTTGAAAGAAGAAAGTTTTAGTGGAAGGGGATTTTGGTGTGGGAAAGAGAGGGTTGTGGGTAGGGATTATGATCATGGTATATTGGTATATATGGCAATTGGAAATTTCCAATTAAAAGTTTAAAAAGAGAATGTATAAATCACTATCACTATTAATGATACAAAAAGAGTAACACAACAGTATATTATATAGTAGAAATACACAAATAACTGCTAATTTGGACATTTCATTCCATTCCTTCAATTGCCCCTAAACTCATTCTTTCAAAACATTTGGCCCAAGTCCAGCAAGATGTGATAATTTATTTTTTAAAATGATTTAAATACACACAATGATGAAAAGAAAAGCAAGATAATATAATCTAAAAATTTAGGAAGGTTGCGTCAAGTCAACATGAAAAAGTCTGAAACTTGAATATAGTGTTTCAAATGGAGACAGTTATTTTAAAATTGTTTCAATTTAGAAAGAGAAAAAGTAATTACTTTTGACTTTGATAAATTTTATTGCCAGTGTGAAGGTATGTGAAGCAAACCTTTCCCATGCACTCATGTATTCTTTTCTTTTTTCATCCAGCAGAAGTATACCATAGCCAGAATGATTTTTCTCAGGCTGCAGATCTTATCATACATATGTTAGTCAGATTTCTATCACTATGACAAAATACTTGAGAAATGACTAAAAGGAGGAAAGGTTTATTTGGACATGCAGATTTAGGGGGCTTAGTCCATGATTTCTGTTACTTGGTATCTGTATCACTTACTTTCATATTGCTAGGACAAATTAGCTTACTAGAAGCAGTTTAAGGAAGGGAAGGGTTTGTTCTTGGCTTATATTTATAAGGGAAAGCCCATCATAGTGGGGAAATCATGGATCCAGGAGCTGGTCCCTTTCAGTCCAGCAAAGAGGATGCAGAAAAGAGTGATTGAATGCAACTGCTCAGCCAGCTTTATGTAGTTCAGAACCCCAGTCCATGGAATAGCGCCACATAGAGTTAAGGTAGGTCTTCCCAACTCAGTTGACCTAATCAAAATAATCATTCACAGACTTGCTATTGTAGACAAATTTGCATCGCTGGCAGAAAACACTCAATCAAGAGCAGCTTGTGGGAAAAAAAGGGGGTTTATTTTTGTTTACAGACTTGAAGGGAAGTTCCTTGATGGCAGGGGAAAGTGATGGCATGAGCAGAGTGTGGCCATCACCTCCTGGCCAACATCAGGTGGACAATAGCAACAGGAGAGTATACCAAACACTTGCAAGAGGAAGCTTGCTATAACACCCATAAGCCTGTCCCCAAGAATACACTCCCCCCAAGAGGCTTTAATTCCCAAATTGACATTCACTGGGGACCTAGTATTCAGTTTATGGAGAACACCTGAATCAAAGCAGCACACATGCCCAGAGGCTAATCTTATGGAGATAATTCCTCACAGCAATTCTGGGATATGTCACCTTGAGAATCCATATAAACCACCAAAGGGCCTGAATGGAGGGAGTATGTTGTGGCAGCAGGAGCCATGGTGTGTAGTGAGGGAGGCTGCTCACCTCATGAGGAAGAGGCAGAGGTAGAGAGAAAGAAGGGAACCAAGGTCCCAAAATATTTTTTTGAGAACCTACTGCCCAGGGACATATTTAACCTAGCCAGGCTCTACATTGCAATAGCCTATTCAGCCATGAATGCATAAAAAGATGAAACTTTTGATGAGACTACTAGTTACTTTTCTCATTTTTTGTGATAACATACCTGGCAAAAGCAACTTAAGAACGGAAGGGTTTAGGGTCAGGTGCAGTGGCCTGGACTGAGTAGGTCAGACCCATAACTGGGCTCCTCTCACCTCAATTTTGGTTTGAGTTCCTTGTGAGGTCAGTGTGTGGGTGTGCTCAGTGGTCTTGAGTGAGTAGGCTGGAACCATATCTGGACTCCTCCCACTGTCCAGGTCTGAGTTCCTTGCTCTGTCAGTGTGTGGGTGGTTATGAACATTTGGTATGAGTAGGCCAGACTGCTGTATCTGGGCTCCTTCCACCTCCCCAGTCTAGGTTGCCAACACTGGTATATGTCCTGGAGGGCACAGAGCTAAGAAGGCCAGATCCCTGTTCCATTACTCCTTCTAGGCCCCTGGTCCTGGTAAGTCCCATTGTGCCTTGATTGGGGAGGCCTGGCCCCTGTATGAACTGTGGAATCAGGCCTTTTGCTCTGGTATCTTGACTGGCCACTAAGTACCAACATCCCTGTTCACCTGAGTTAGAGGGTGAAAGGGCCAAAGGACACAAACTTGTTTCCTCCTCAATAAAATAAAGAGAGTTCCAAAAATGGGTAGACAACAATGCAAAAAAGCCAACAAAGGTCAGAAAACTGAGAGATCTCAATGCCTGATCCTACTATGGAAGTCTCGAATGAAATCATAGAGAAATAAACAGAAATTCATTCCCAAAATGAAAACACAACTACCAATGAGAACCTTATTAAAAACGAAATCACTGAACTGGAAACAAACCGTTAATGAACCAACAATAGTATCAATGAAATTGAACGGAAGCAAAAAATCCACAGGGAAATAATAGAGCTCAACAACATCATAGAGCAACTAGACCTACAGAACTTTCCACCCCAACTCTACAGAATACACATCCTTCTCAGCAGCCCATGAAACCTTATGCAAAATGGACCATATATTAGGCCATAAATCATGCCTTAATAAGGCCAGGAAAATTGAGGTAACTTCGTGCATCATGTCATGTCACAATGCTTTAACCCTAGAAATTAACAACAAGGACACATCAAGAATGCCACTGGTTCCTGGAAACTAAACAACACACTTTTAAACAATGAATGGGGTGTGAAAGAAACCAAAACAAGAAATTGTAAAATTCCTAGCTTTGAATGATAATAAAAACACAACCTACCAAAACTTATGTGACTCAGTGAAGGCAGTCATAAGGGGAAAATTGATAGCCCTAAATGCCTTCATTGCAAAGACAGAGAGATCACAAATCAATAACCTGACTGTCCACCTAAAAGTGCTGGAAAAACAAGAAGTATCCAACCAAAAGTGCTCCACATGGAAAGAAATAATATTAGAGCAGAAATTAATGAATTGGAAACTAAGAAAACAATTTAAAAATCGGTGAAGCAAAGATCTGGTTATTTGCAAAAATAAACAAGATTGATAAATTCCTGACCAAACAAATCAAACAAAAAAAGACAGAAGACTCAATTTAACAAAATCAGAAATGAAAATGAGAGATCACTACAGACATCAGTGAAATTGGAAGAATCATCAGGGCATACTTCCAAAACCTCTACTCTAAAAAATTAAATGATTTGAAAGAAATGGATGAATTCTTAGACACATACCACCTACCAAAACTAAACTCAGAGCAGATGCCACTCCTAAACAAATGTATCACATTCATGAAGATTGAAAAGGTAATAAAAACCTCTACAGAAAGAAAAGTCCAGAACTGGATGGCTTCTCAGCTGAATTCTGTCAAACCTTCATAGAAGAAGTGCAACCACTTTTTCTCAAACTACCCCACATAATTAGAGACTAGAAAAACCTCCCCAACTCCTTTCATGAAGCTAACATCACCCTAATATGAAAACGAGACAGAGATGTAACAAGAAAAGAAAATTATAGGCCTATATCACTAATGAACTTAGATACAAAGATTCTGAACAAAATGCTTGCAAACCGAATTCAACAACACATCAAAAGGATTATCCAGACTTCCGGCGAAGATGGCGACCACCTAGCTGCGCTGCAAACCCCAGGGAAAGAAAGGCGAGATATTAAGGGTACATAGTGGCTTTTAGGGGAGAGAAATCTGGGAGAGCACAGAGGTGGGGGAACAGGGAATCGCGGATCCCCTTATGGGTGGGTAGCCCACCCCTCACCCCAAATAACCACCGTGTTTACAGCACCGCTGCTGCTGCCGCTGCTGCGCCGTCCGCCACTGCTGCCAACGTGCACCGATTGTTCCCTGCGTGAGGAGGCTTAGACTGCTCCACACTCTCGTCCACCCACCCACATGCTGAGCGAGCCCAGTCCCACAGCAGGGGCCACGCAAGCTCAGACTGTGTCTCTCGCTTGTGTCAGCTCAGGTGCCATCCCCTACCTGTCTGCCATGCCGGCCGTCCGCCATTGTCCTGTGGCGGGGGAGTGCAGACTGCTTTCGGTTCCCAGCGTTCCCAGCCAGAGTTCGGGCTGCTTCAGTGCTTGGTGCCTCAGTGCCACTCCTAGCTCGAATGCAGGCAGCTTTGGCACATTACCGCTTGAGAACTCAGGCAACTTTGGCCCCCCGCCAGGCAGTAGATAGGCGGCTTTGGCAAGTGAGAGCCAAAGCCCAGGCTGCTTGGCAACTGCCCCAGGCTGCATAAGACTCCCATTGTTCTTGAGCCCAGGCTGATAAGCCCACTTACCTACCCATACACTGTCATGGGCGGAACACAGCACAAAAGAAATAACATGAAAAATCAAATGCAAGAAAATCCAGTTAGTTCACCCAGTCTCACAATGAATACATCTAACCGAAACATAGAAGAACCAATAGGACCAGAACACCAAATTGAAGCTATGAGCAATGAAACCCTGACCAACCTACTGGTAGAACTTGCAGGAAAGCAACAAACGGCCAACAATTGTGTGGATGCTGCCATCACTAAACTAGAACTAATAGATAAGAAATTGGAAGGCTTAGATAAGAAATTGGAAGGATTTCAAAGAGAGTTAAGAGATTTGAGGGAGAGTGAAAAAAAAGAAGACTTTAAAAATCAGCTGGCCATGCTAAATGAAGACATAAAGAAATGCAAGGATGAACTCCAAGAATCATCAAGAAAATCAGAAAATGATGTGAAAAGGGAGCTTGATGGAGGGATGGAAATTATACATAGAAAAGTAATAGAAAATGCAAACTTAATTGAACAAGTCCAAAACACGCTAGAAGCTCTCAAGAATAGAGTCAGCCAAGTGGAGGATAGAAACTCTGATCTGGAAGACAAGATGGAAGAAACAGAGACTTCAAAAATTTCAGTAAGTTCAAAAGCTCCTGTAAACAGAACATGAGGGAATTGTAGGATACACTTAAAAGTCCTAATATCTGGATCATTGGAATACCAGAAGGAGAAGAAATTCAGAACAAAGGCATGGAGAACTTATTTAGCAAAATAATTGAAGAAAACTTCCCCAGTCTCTTAAAAGAAAGGCCCATCAAGATACAAGAAGCCAATAGAACTCCAAACAGATTGGACCAAAGGAGAAACTCTCCAAGACATATTATCATTAAGACTCTAAACATTGACACCAAAGAGAAAATCCTAAAAGCAGCTAGGGAAAAACAGCACACCACTTTTAATGGCAACCCATCAGAATTACTCCAGACTTCCCAATGGAAACCGTGAAAGCTAGAAGGGCCTGGAATGAAACACTGCAAAGTCTAAGAACCTATGGCTTCCAACCCAAACTACTCTACCCAGCAAAAGTATCCCTCATAATAGATGGTGAAAGAAAAACATTCCATGACAAAACTCAGTTTTACAATTATATGAACACAAAACCAAACCTACAGAGAGTATGCCGGGAAATTCTCCCCAGAGAAGAAAAAAATAATCAAACACAATTGCCTACAAGAAGCAGATCGCAACAACCAAACTCAGAGTAGGCACAAAAAACTTCAAAGTCCATGAAAACACCAACCCACATTTACCATCACAATATGGCAGGGATCAAATCAAATCTCACAGTCATTACCCTAAATATTAATGGCCTTAATTCACCCATCAAGAGACACAAGCTAACAGGATGGATCAAAAAATTAGACCCCTCAATCTGTTGCCTTCAAGAAACCCACCTCACCATAAAGACAGACATCTCCTCAGGGTGAAAGGGTGGAAAACAGTATTCCAAGCAAATGGGAATAAGAAACAAGCAGGTCTAGCTATATTAATATCGGATAAAATAGACTTCAAACAAAAAATAATCAAAAAAGACAAAAAAGGCCACTTCCTACTTATCAAGGGAACGATCCATCAAGAGGATATTACAATCATAAATCTGTATGCACCAAACACAGGGGCACCACAGTTCATAAAACAAAACCTACTTGACAATAAAACAGAAATAACCACAAACACTATCATAGCTGGGGACTTCAATACACCATTATCAGTAATAGACAGATCATCCAAACAGAAACTCAACAGGGAAGTAAGAGAGCTCAACAAAACCATAGATCACTTAGACCTAACGGACATCTACAGAACCTTCCATCCCAAATCCACAGACTACACATTCTTCTCAGCAGCCCATGGAACATTCTCTAAAATAGATCATATACTGGGTCACAAAGACTGCCTCCACATATTGAGGAAGATTGACATAATTCCTTGCATGATATCAGATCACAATGCTATATTGCTAGAAATCAACAAGAAAGGACCCACCAAGAATCCCAATGGCACCTGGAAACTGAACAGCACACTTTTAAACAATAAATGGATAGTGGATGAAATAAAGACTAAAATTGCAAAATTTCTGGAATTGAATGACAATGAGAACACATCGTACCAAAACTTATGGGACACAATGAAGGCCGTCCTCAGGGGAAAATTCATAGCACTCAATGCCTTCATAAAAAAGACAGAAAGGTCCGAAATCAATGACCTAACCATCCACCTAAAGGCACTGGAAAAGCAAGAAAAATCCAACCCAAAGAGCTCCAGAAGGAAAGAAATAATTAAAATCAGAGCAGAAATCAATGAACTGGAAACGAAGGAAACAATTAAGACAATTGACAAAACAAAGAGCTGGTTCTTTGAAAAAATAAACAAGATTGACAAACCCCTGGCCAATCTGATCAAGCAAAAAAAGGGGAAGCTTCAAATTAACAAAATTCAAAATGAAAAAGGAGAGATCACAACAGACATAAGTGAAATTGGGAGAATCATCTGGACTTATTTCAAAAATCTCTACTCCACAAAACTGGATAATGTGGAGGAGATGGATAAATTCTTGGGCACAAACCATCTACCAAAGCTAAACACAGAGCAGATTAATCACCTCAATCAACCCATCACACTCATGGAGATTGAAAAAGTAATAAAAAACCTCCCAAAAAAGAAGAGTCCAGGACCCGATGGCTTCTCAGCTGAATTCTATCAAACCTTCATGGAAGAACTCAAACCAATCTTCCTCAAAATGTGACACACAATTGGTGAACAGGGAAAGCTACCCACTCCTTTTATGAAGCTGGCATCACCCTAATTCCAAAACCAGGCAGAGATGCCACAAGAAAAGAAAACTATCGGCCTATTTCCCTGATGAATTTAGATGCAAAAATCCTAAAGAAAATCATTGCGAACCGAATCTAACAACACATCAAAAGCATTATCCACCTTGACCAAGTGGGATTCATTCCAGGAACACAGGGGTGGTTCAACATATGGAAATTTGTCAATGTAATACACCACATAAACAAGATTAAACATAAAATCCACATGATCATTTCGATAGATGCAGAAAAGGCCTTTGACAAGATTCAACATCACTTCATGTTCAAAACGTTGTCGAGAATTGCCATGGTTGGTTCATATCTCAACCTAATAAAGGCAATATACGAAGCTCCTAAGGCCCAAATAATACTTAATGGAGAGAGACTGGAGGAATTCCCATTAAGATCAGGAACAAGACAGGGTTGTCCACTCTCACCTCTGCTTTTCAATATAGTACTGGAAGTCTTAGCTCAAGCAATAAGACAGGAGAAGGAAATGAAAGGGATACGATTTGGAAAGGAAGAAGTTAAGTTAGCTTTATTCGCTGATGACATGATTATATATGTAAGAAACCAGAGAGACTCCATCCCAAAACTCCTGAAGGCAATTAACTCCTATAGCAAAGTAGAAGAATAAAAAATCAATGCACAAAAATCGGTAGCCTTCCTTTATGCAAATGACAAAGATACAGAGAAAGAAATAAGGGACATAGTCCCATTTTCAATTGCAACAACAACAAAAAAAATAAAATACCTTGGAATAATGTTAACCAAAAAGTGAAAGATTTATACAAGGAAAACATAAAAACACTCAAAAAAGAAATTGAGGCTGACTTGAGAAAATGGAAAGACCTCCCATGTTCCTGGATAGGTAGAATTAACATTGTAAAGATGACAATCCTACCAAAGGCAATATACAGATTTAATGCAATTTCAGTTAAAATCCCTACAGTGTTCTTCACAGAGACAGAAAAAATGATCTCAAATTTCATATGGAAAGGCAGAAGGCCTCGCATTTCCAAACATATCCTCAGCAAAAGAAATACCTCTGGAGGCATCACCATACCTGATCTAAAGCTGTATTACAAAGCCATAGCAATAAAAACAGCATGGTACTGGCATAAAAACAGGAGTATAGATCTGTGGAATAGACTTGAGGACCCGGAATTTGGGTCAAGCAACTATAGCTACTTGATATTCCATAAAGGCCCAAACAATATAGTCTGGAAAAAAGACAGTATCTTCAACAAATGGTGCTGGACAAAGTGGATAACCATATTCAGGAGAATGAAACTTGATCCACACATTTCACCATTCACTACAGTCAAGTCCAAATGGATCAAAGTTCTCAATATAAGACAAGATACTCGTATACTACTGGAAGAAAATTTAAGAAGTACTTTCCATGATATAGGAATGGAAAAAGACTTCCTGAACAAAACCCCAGTAGCTCATGAACTTAAACCGTCACTCAACCAATGGGATCACATGAAGCTGAAGAGTTTCTTTACAGACAACCATACAATAAGTAAAGCCAATAGATCACTCACAGAATGGGAGAAAATATTTGTGGGTTATCTAACTGATAGAGGCCTAATCTCTAGAATCTACAAAGAACTCAAAAATCTAAACAGTAAGAATTCAAACACCCCACTCACAAAATGGGAGAAAGTGCTGAACAGGCAGTTTACAGAGGAAGAAATAGAAATGGCAATCATACACTTTAGAAAATGTTCATCATCCCTAATCATCAGAGAAATGCAAATGAGATTCCACCTTACCCCAATAAAGATAGCAAACATCAAAAAATCAAATAAAAATAAATGCTGGCGAGTATGTGGAGAAGTAGGAACACTCATCCACTGTTGGTAGGAATGTAGGATGGTACAACCACTTTGGAAAGCAATATGGAGACTTCTGAAAAAGCTGAGTATACAGATACCAACAGACCCAGTTATTCCCTTACTGGGCATCTACCCTAAAACCTGCAAACCACAGGCTAGAGAGATTTGCTCAACCATGTTTATAGCGGCTCAATTTGTAATAGCTAAGTGCTGGAATCAACCCAGATGTCCACCAAGAGAAGAATGGATAACTAAGATGTGGTATATCTACACAATGGAATTCTATACAGCAGTAAGAAAAAATGACACAATGAAATTTGAGGAAAAATGGTTGAACCTAGAACAGATCATTCTCAGTGAACTTACCCAATCACAGAAAAAAAATAGCCACATAGTCTCACTCATCTACAGCACCTAACCTGAATCTACCCAAGATACCTTTCATATCCAGGAAGCATCTTGTGGACTAGACACTAGGATGGCAGGCGAGGGAGGGGAGGGCATCAAAGGGGTGGGAAACACAAATCTAGACCCAAATGGAAATGGTACCATAAAACTCTACTTACTAAAAGACAGACCAAATTGTTGATCCTTCACCAGGCCCTTACAGGGAACTCCTGAACCACAAGATACTGGAGAGGGTAGTATCACGACTAACCTTAATCTTCTACATCTTCCCTCCCTCACTTCCCCTCTCCCTCTCTCTCTCTTCTCTCTAACTCTTGTATATTAGTTATCTTTTTCCTCATTTTCTTAGTGGGCACTGACCTGTAACTCCCAGTACCAGCATATGGCTATCATCCACAATGAGCTTTTGATCAGAGAGACCTACAAGGTTTCCTAAAAGACAGACAGATTTCTGTCAGAGTACTTGATGACCCACCAAAGGCTAGTGGTAAGACCCTACTGCTGAAGACACCTTATGTGGTTGACATGTAAAATAGAATGGCGTGGCTGGAACTTGGAAGACAGTCAGTCCCCAGACAGTCAGCGCGTCTAGTGCCAGAAGGTGCTACATGGGCGACTGGGGGAAAATGACCAATATCTGTCGAAGCAACGCATGGTCTCACCTACCTAGCAGCAAATAACTTGTTGTGATGCCCACACAAGTGCAGTGGTGGCACACAGCCATGGTGGGGAACCAACTGCTCTCAATTCAGCTAACTGATCCCCTCACTGGTATGGGACCCATAGCTGGAGCTGGGAGCCAAGTCAGAACCATATCCAAACATAAACCCACTCTCCAATATCAAGCTACCATCAATTGTGGGCTACAAGAGGGCCTACACCTATTAAATTCTCTATAAAAAAGAGGGGGAGTTATCTCATTTGTCCTGGTGCTAACTTACTCTCCGTTGGAAAATCTGCTTCTTTTTTTCAGATAGATGCAGATCCTAAGGAGAGGGCCACCCCATCATACCTCAAAATGGCCCCGGCTGAAACTAAGAAAAATTGGAGAAACAAGCAAGGGTGCTGTTTTCCTGATGAACCAGATACCAGCACAAGGGGGAAGGAGATCAGCACAGAGAAAAATCAACTCCTACCAAATCAGAGAGCCAGAGCCTCAGAGGCCCCCAACACCTCATCAATGAAGCAGACCAAAAATGAAACCAACATGGCTCAGGGAAATGTTGCGGAAGAGGGGGCAGAAAGAATGTCAGAGCCACATATTGGGTCATGATATGCAGAGACATTTAGCTTACCCATAACTGTGGGCTAACTCCACAATGTATGACCCATATACCTCAACTAGGAGGGGCCGAGGGGAGGGGGTAGGTCACAGATGAGCCTAATAATGGTACCAAAGTGACTGTATTTGCTGAATACAAAACTAACTAAGAAAGAAAAAAAAAAAAAAGGATTATCCACTTTAATGAAGTAGGCTTCATCCCAGGGATGCAGGGGTGGTTTAACATACAGAAATCAGTCAACGTACTATACCACGTAAATAAGCTGCACCATAAGAACCACATGATCATTTCGATTGGTGCAGAGAATGCCTTTGACACAACACCACACCATGTCATAATCAAAACACTGGAAAGAATAGGCATTGAAACTTTATATCTCAACAAAATATAGGTTATATACAAAGCCCCTAAAGCAAAGTAATTCTTAATGGGGAAAAATTCAAGGAGCTCCCACCGAGATTGGGAATAAAACAGGGGTACCCACTCTCATGACTGCTCTTCAACATAATAATAGAAGTACTAGCCCAAGCAATAAGACAGGAGAAAGAAACAAAAGCGATTCCAATTCAAAGGAAGAAGTCTAGGTAGCCCTATTTGCTGATGACATGATCCTGTATATAAGTGACATGACAGTCTGCATCCCAAAACTTCTAAAGGTGGTAAATTCCTTCAGAAACGTGGTAGGATACAAAATCAATGACGAAAATCAGTAGCTTTTCTATATGCAAAGGACAAACATACAGCAAAAGAAATCAGTGAGGCTGTCCCATTTTCAATAGCAACAAAAAATTAAATACTTTGGAATAATACTAACAAAGGATGTGAAAGAGCTGTATAATGAAAACAAAACAAAACAAAAAACACTCAAGAAATAAATAGAAGAGGATTTGAGAAGATGGAAGGACCTCCCACATTCCTGGATTGGTAATATTAATGTGAAAATGGCAATTCTACCAAAGTCAATATATAGATTTAGTGCAATACCAATAAAAATACCAGCATCATTCTTCACTGAGACTGAAAAAACATGATCTCAAAATTCATATGGAATGGTAGAAGGCCTCGGATATCCAAACATATCCTCAGCAAATGTAACACCTCTGGTGGTATTGCCATTCTGAACTAAAACTATATTATAAAGCCATAGTGACAAAAACAGCATGGTACTGAAATAAAAAAACAGAAATATAGACCAATGGAACAGAATTAAAGACCCAGATTTTAGGGCAAGCAACTACAGCTGCTTGATTTTTGACAAATGTGCCAATAATGTAGACTGGAGAAAATACAGTATCTTTCAACAAATGGTGTTAGACAAATTGGATGACATATGTATAAAAATGAAATTAGTCTCACTCATTTCACCATACAGACAAATCAAGTCCAAATGTATTAAAGACCTTAATATAAGACCTGAAACACTCCAACTACTGGAAAGAAAAAATAAGAAGCCCTGTCCACAATATAAGACTAAGAAAAGACTTCCTGAACAAAACCCCAGTAGCCAAGGAAATTAAACAAGCACTCAAACAATGGTACCTCATGAAGCTAAAAAACTTTTGCACAAAAAACATACCATAAGCAGAGTCAATAAATTACCCAGTGAATGGGTGAAAATCCTTGCCAGCTATAACACTGACAGAACCCTAACATCTAGAATCTACAAATAACCCAAAAATCAAAACAGTAAAAAATCAAACAACCCACTCCATAACTGGGGCTAAGAACTAAATAGGGAGTTCTCAGAGGAAGAATTAAAAATGGATAATACACACTTATCATGTTCAACATCCCTAACCATTTTGGGAAATGCAAATTAAAACAATTATGAGATCCCATCTTACCCCAGTAAGGATATAAAACATTA
Source organism: Dipus sagitta (assembly GCA_036346955.1). Taxonomy (NCBI): domain Eukaryota; kingdom Metazoa; phylum Chordata; class Mammalia; order Rodentia; family Dipodidae; genus Dipus; species Dipus sagitta. Next base: position 76,419,752 of record CM070778.1, on the reverse strand, counting down.
AAAAAACAAATATTCATGAGGCTGTGGAGAAATAGGAACCCTTATTCACTATTGGTGGGAATGTAAGCTGGTACAACCACTGTGGAAATCAATTTGGAGACTCCTGAAAAGGATGAATATAGAATTACCAACAGACCCTGTTATTCCCTTACTGAGAATTTACCCTAAAAGTTCCACATCTCAGTTCAGAGATCTTTGCTCAACCATTTTTATAGCTGCTCTATTCATAATACCTAAGAACTGGAATCAACCCAGGTGCCCATCATTGGATGAATGGATGACCAAGAAGTGATATATCTAGACAATGGTATTCTACTCAGCGGCAAGAAAAAATGATACATTGAAACTTGTAGAAAAATGGTCAAACTTGGAACAGATCATTCTAAGTGAACTCACACAATCACATAAAGACAACCATTGCAAAATCTCACTCACCTGCAGTTTCTAACCTGAACCAGCCCAAGTTGCTGATATAACTGAATAGCATAAAAGTGGAATAGAATCTTGAGGCTTGGACAATAGAGAAGGTAGGGCTTGGGGAAAGTGGAAGGGTGGGGGGCAAATAAAATCTGAACCCAAATTGAATTGGTATCATAGAATCCTATATCTTTTAAATCAGACTAAAAGGTGCAACCCCCAAACGGACCTTAGAGGGAGCAGCTGAATAGAAGGGCCCTTGAGAGAGTGAGATGAAACCTAACCTCAAATTTCTCCTGTTTCTCTTTCTTCTATGGCCTCCCCCTCCCCCTTGGCACTGGCCTGTAATTCCCTGTACTAGGGTGTGGTCTACATCAACAATGAGCTGTTGATCAGAGAGAGGTAGTAGATCATCCGACAGTAGATCTCCCAAAACAAACAAGACATACTTCTGTCAGAGCACTTGATTACCCACCAGAGGTTAATGGTAAGACCCTACTGCTGAATATACCACACACTGTTGGTACAGACCATGCAAAGACCTTGTTGGAATCTAGATTAGAGTCAGTCCCCAGATTATTAGCCCATCTAGTGATGAAAGGCACTGTATGAGCTACCATGGGAAAGTGGCCAACATCTGTCCAAGCAACTCAAAGTCTAAGTGATTGAGAAGCAAAGGACGTGATGCTCACACAAATGCAGTAGTGGCACACAGCCATGGTGGGTAACCAACTGCTCTTGGATTGGCTAACAGATCCACTCAGTGGGAAGGAAACCATAACTGGAACTGGGAAACAAGTCAGAATCATATCGAGATAATGATTCTGCTTTCCATTGTCCGGCTCCCACTAACCTTACACTATAAAAGTGTCTAAGCCTTTTTAAAAAATATTATTTTAAATTATTTATTTGAGAGCGATAGACAGAGGGAGACAGAGGCAGATAGGGAGAGAGAGAATGAGTGCCAGGGTCTCCAGCCACTGCAAATGAATTACCTGGGTCCTGGGGAATCAAGCCTCGAACTGGGGACCTTAGGCTTCACAGGCAAGTGCTTAACCACTAAGCCATCTCTCCAGCCCCTAAACCTTTTTAATTCTCTCTAAATTAATAATGGTTATCCCATTTAACTGGTACTGACTTCACTCTCCATTGGAGAATCTGCTTCTCTTTTTCAGATGGGAACTGGACTTGAGGAGATAAATGACCTAGCACATTTCAACCGGGCCCCAGCTGAAACCACAGAAGAACTGGAGAAATGAATAAGAATGCTGCTCTCGTAGTTAAGCTGGTATTAGCACAAGGGTGATGGATAAAGATACTGAGGAAACTCACACCTACCAAACCAGAGATCCAGATGCAGATGCTCCTAAGTGCCCATCACTGAAGTAGACTTAAAATGCTCCCAGCGTGGGTCAGGGAATTTTGCAGGAGAGGAGGCAGAAAGATTGTTACAGCCACAAGTTGGGAAACTTTGCACAGAGATATTGCCTCTCCCCCATAACTGACTGCTACCCCCATAATACATGACCCACAATCCTCATGGGGTTGACCTGTATCCCCAATGAGGAAGGCTTCTTCAGAAAAGGGGCAGGGAGGAAGGAAAGGATGGTACCAACATGTGATTTTTATATACAAGTATGTCCATATCTAATTAAAAAAAAAACACAGAAAGAAAGGTCTATTTTGGCACACAGCTTGAGGGCATAAAGTATCACAGTAGAGAAGGCATGATGGCAAGACTGTGGAGTAGCTGGTCACATTACATGTGCACTTAGGAAGTAGAAAGAGATGAATTATGGTGCTTGCTTTCACTTTTTCATTCAGTTTTCCAAGACCTTAGTCTGCGGAATGAAGCTACCTACATTCAGGGTGGGTCTTCCCATTTCAACTAAACCACCCTGTGAAAATTCTCTCAGAGATACCCAGAGGTTTATTTTGTAGGTGACTCTAAGTCTCTTCAAGTTGACAGTCAAGAATAACCATCCTAGAGGACTCATGATCCAATTGCCTCTTAAGACTCTATTTCAGACTTCCGGTCAAGATGGCGGCATAGGAACCACGCCTAAGCAGCCTAGGGGAGAAAAAGCCAAAGAAAACCCAGCAAAATACACAAGGGAGGTGTATAAGAGATTAAAACAGCAGCGGAGAAGTAGGAGATATCCAGAGCCCACACGGGCAGGCCGAAGCAGCTCCGGCAGCGGCAGCTCGGGACCCGGTAGCGGCAGCTCGGGTTCCGGCAGCGGCAGCTTGGGATCCGGTAGCGGCGACTTGGGCTCCGGCAGCGGCACCTCGGGACCCGGTAGCGGCGATTCAGACTCTGGCAGCGGCAGCGGCAGCACGGGCACCGGCAGCTGCATCACGGGCTCCGGCAGTGGCGACTCGGGATCCAACAGCGGCGGCTCAGACCCCGGCAGCGGAAGCGGCAGTGGAAGCCGGAAGCGGCGGTGGAAGCCATGACTCCAGTCCCAAAAACACCATCAGCTGCTCCGGTACCGGCCACAGCGGCTTCAGGGCAGCGAATCCAGCAGCGGAGGCTCCAGCGGCTTCAGCAGCAGAGGCGGATCCCGCAGCGGCAGCACCAGTGGATCAGAGGCGGAGGACCCAGCAGCGGCAGCTCCAGCGGACCAGCGGGGGCAGACCCAGCAGCGGCATCTCCAGTGGCGGATCCAGCAGCAGTGGTCCCAGCAGCGGCAGCTCCAGCGGCAGCAGCGGGGATCCAGCATCAGGGGCGCCAATCTGCAGGGCCACAGTTGCCAGGCTTGGTTTGCCTCACAGGAAAAGCCAGTACCCAGTTCCAGAAAGCAGAACAGCGGCCCAACATCCCAGCCAGCAACTTGACTGAGACCAAAAGCATCCAAAGAGGTAACTGGGATTGAACCAGGGAAGGGTCTCACCTGGTCACAAGCTGACTTGGATCCCTCAACAGACCAGAAATCTTAACTTCTTTGTTGATAGAGGATCTGGTTTTTATAATACCTAATCTTGCATAAATGCTCGGTGCTGTTCTTGACTGAATGTGTATAGGGTTTAGTTAAATTTTAGAATATACCTGTATTTTATTCCACTCAACCTACTTGAATACCCCTATAGCAGGCAAACTTAACCCCTAGGACCACGTGTCTAGATACTCTGAGAGTGGTAAGAGCCACACCTAACATCTTAATCTCCTACATAGAAGATATACAATATCAGATCAATAGATACAGCAAAGGATACCCAGCTAACTGGAAAATCTAAGCAGTAACTTAATCCAAGATGCAAAAATATATACATTATAACACAAGAAACACCAAAAACCAAGGCAATATAAATCCACCAAAAAGCATCAATGCTTCAGAAATGACCTCTAGTGAAAACGAGTTAGAGAAAATGCCTGAGAAAGATTTCAAAAGAATGATTGTAAATATGTTCAATGAACTCAAAGAAGAAATCAAAGGAATCAGAGAAGATACAGGACACCAATTTAACGAAATAAAGAAATCAATACAAGACATAAATAAGGAAATAGAAATAATGTAGAAAAACCAGTCAGAATTACTAGCAATGAAGAACACAGTTAATGAAATAAAAAACTCTGTAGAAAATCTCACCAGTAGAATGGATGAAGGAGAGGACAGAATATCTAAGCTAGAAGGCCAGGTGGCAGATCTAATACAATCCAACAAAGAGAAAGACAAACTAATAGAAAAGTATGAATGGGAATTTCAAGATATTCGGGACACTATGAAAAGATCAAATATAAGAATTCAGGGTATAGTAGAAGGAGAAGAATTTCAATCCAAAGGTATAGTAGGCATCTTCAACAAAATCATAGAAGAAAACTTCCCCCAAATTGGGAAAGAGGTGCCAATGCAGATACAGGAAGCATTTAGAACACCAGCCAGACAAAACCTGGAAAGAACCTCTCCTCGCCATATTATAATCAAACTACCAAACACACAATCCAAAGAAAAAATATTGAAAGCAGTTAGAGAGAAAAATCAAGTTACCTAGAAAGGCAAGCCCATCAGCAGATTACTCAACACAAACTTTCAAAGCCAGAAGGGCTTGGAGTGATGTATTCCAAACTCTGAAAGATAACAACTGTCAACCAAGACTACTTTATCCTGCAAAACTGTCCATTCAAATAGATGGAGAAATAAGGACATTCCATGACAAAAGCAGGCTAAAGGAGTATTTGAAGACAAAACCAGCTCTACACAAAATACTTGAAAGAATCCTCCATGCCGAAGAGAAAGAAAAACACACATATAAGGAACCTGGAAAACAGCAAACAACACTCAAATACTAGTTAATATAAGAGAGCAAAGGTAGAACCAGAACCACAAAAAAAAAAAAAAAAAATGGCAAGCATAAATACACATCTTTCAATAATATCTCTTAATATCAATGGCCTCAATGCTCCAACCAAAAGACATAGATTTGCAGACTGGGTTAAAAAGCAGGACCCTACAATTTGTTGTCTCCAAGAAACTCACCTTTCTACAAAGGATGGACATTATCTTAGGGTGAAAGGTTGGAAAACGGTGTTTCAAGCAAATGGACCCAGAAAGCAAGCAGGGGTTGCTATCCTAATAGCTGACAAGGCAGACTTCACTCCAACATTAGTCAAGAAAGATAAGGAAGGTCACTTTATATTGATTAAGGGCACACTCCAACAGGAGGACATTACAATCCTAAACATATATGCACCTAACATGGGGGCTCCCAAATTCATCAAACAAACACTGTTAGAACTAAGGTCACAGATAACACCAAACACAGTGGTAGTTGGTGACTTTAACACCCCACTCTCATCAATTGACAGGTCATCCCGGGAAAAAATAAACAGAGAGGCATCTGGACTAAACGAGGTCAATGAAGGAATGGACCTAACAGACATATACAGGACATTTCATCCAAATGCTGCAGAATATACATTCTTTTCAGCAGCACATGGATCATTCTCTAAAATAGACCATATATTAGGACACAAAGCAAATCTTAACAAATTCAGGAAAATTGAAATAATTCCTTGCATTCTATCTGACCACAATGGAATCAAACTACAAATCAATAGCAAGAAAGGATATAGAGCATACACAAAATCATGGAAACTAAACAATACATTACTAAATGATGAATGGGTCAATGAAGAAATCAAGAAGGAAATCAAAAAATTTATAGAGTCAAACAATAATGAGAACACAACATACCAAAATCTCTGGGACACAATGAAGGCAGTTCTAAGAGGTAAATTTATAGCTTTAAGTGCCTATATTAAGAAATTAGAAAGGTCGCAAATAAATGACCTAATGCTTCACCTTAAAGCCTTGGAAAAAGAAGAACAAGGCAAACCAAAAATCAGTAGACGGGAAGAAATAATAAAGATTAGGGCAGAAATTAATGAAATAGAAACCAAAAAAAACAATACAAAGAATTAATGAAACAAAGAGCTGGTTCTTTGAAAGGATAAACAAGATTGATAAACCCTTAGCAAATCTGACCAAAAGAAAGAGAGAAGAGACACAAATTAATAAAATTAGAGATGAAAAAGGTAACATCACGACAGATGCCAGAGAAATTCAAAAAATCATAGGGACATATTATAAAAACATATACTCCACAAAGTATGAAAATCTGAAAGAAATGGATGATTTCCTTGATTTATATGACCTACCTAAATTAAATCAAGATGAGATTAATCACTTAAATAGACCTATAACAAGCATGGAGATCCTAACAGTTATCAAAAATCTCCCAACTAAAAAAAGCCCAGGCCCAGATGGATTCACTGCTGAATTTTACCAGACCTTCAGGGAAGAGCTAACACCATTGCTTCTTAAGCTTTTCCATGAAATAGAAAAAGAAGGAATTCTACCAAACTCCTTCTATGAAGCCAGCATCACCCTGATACCAAAACCAGGCAAAGATAGAACAAAAAAGGAAAATTACAGACCAATCTCCCTCATGAACATAGATGCAAAAATTCTCAACAAAATATTGGCAAACAGAATACAAGAATACATTAGAAAGATCATTCACCCTGACCAAGTAGGCTTTATCCCAGAGATGCAGGGATGGTTCAACATACGCAAATCTATAAATGTTATACATTATATAAATGGGTTGAAGGACAAAAATCACATGATCATCTCATTAGACGCAGAGAAAGCATTCGACAAAATCCAACATCCCTTCATGATAAAAGTCCTACAGAGACTGGGAATAGAAGGAACATATCTCAATATAATAAAGGCTATTTATGATAAGCCTACAGCCAACATATTACTAAATGGGGAAAAACTGGATGCTTTTCCACTAAAATCAGGAACAAGACAAGGGTGTCCACTGTCCCCACTTTTATTTAATATAGTTCTGGAAGTCTTAGCCATAGCAATAAGGCAAGAGACATGCATAAAAGGGATACAAATCGGAAAGGAAGAGGTCAAGTTATCATTATTTGCAGATGACATGATTCTATATATAAAGGACCCTAAAGACTCTACTAGCAAACTGTTAGAGCTGATAAAAACCTACAGTCATGTAGCAGGATACAAAATAAATACACAGAAATCAGTAGCCTTCATATATGCTAACAACAAACACACAGAGGATGAGATCAGAGAATCACTCCCATTCACAATTGCATCAAAAAAATAAAGTACCTTGGAATAAACCTTACTAAGGAAGTAAAGAATCTATACAATGAGAACTTTAAAACACTCAAGCGAGAAATTGCAGAAGACACTAGGAAGTGGAAAAACATCCCTTGTTCCTGGATTGGAAGAATCAATATTGTGAAAATGGCAATCTTACCAAAAGCAATCTACACATTTAACGCAATCCCCATCAAAATTCCAAAGGCATTCTTCACGGAAATAGAAAAAACAATCCAAAAATTCATTTGGAATCACAAAAAACCTCGAATATCTAAAATAATACTGAGCAACAAAAATAAGGCTGGTGGTATCACCATACCTGATTTTAACCTATACTACAGAGCCATAGTAACAAAACCAGCATGGTACTGGCACAAAAGCAGACTCATAGATCAATGGAACAGAATGGAGGACCCAAATGTAACCCCATGTAATTATAGCCACCTGATATTTGATAAAATTGCCAAAAATACTCATTGGAGAAAAGACAGCCTCTTCAGCAAATGGTGTTGGGAAAACTGGATATATATCTGTAGAAGGATGAAAATAGATTCTTCTCTTTCTCCGTGCACAAGAATTAAGTCCAAATGGATTAAGGACCTTAACATCAGACCTGAAACTCTGAAACTGCTAGAGGAAAAAGTAGGGGAAACCCTTCAACATATTGGTCTTGGCAAAGACTTTCTGAATACAACCCCAATTGCTCAGGCAATAAAACCACAGATTAACCACTGGGACCTCATGAAAATACAAAGATTTTGCACTGCAAAGGACACGGTGAAGAAAGCAAAGAGGCAACCTACAGAATGGGAAAAAATCTTCACCAGCTATACATCTGATAGAGGATTAATATCTAAGATATACAAAGAACTCAAGAAGTTAAATAATAAGGAATCAAACAAACCAATCAAAAAATGGGAAATGGAGCTAAATAGAGAATTCTCAAAGGAAGAAATACGAATGGCATATACGCATCTAAAAAAATGTTCTACATCCCTAGTCATCAGGGAAATGCAGATTAAGACTACATTGAGATTCCATCTCACTCCTGTCAGATTGGCTACCATCATGAAAACAAATGATCATAAATGTTGGCGGGGATGTGGAAAAAGAGGAACCCTTCTACATTGTTGGTGGGAATGCAATCTGGTCCAGCCATTGTGGAAATCAGTGTGGAGGTTCCTAAAACAGCTAAAGATTGATCTACCATATGACCCAGCTATAGCTCTCCTAGGCATATATCCTAAGGACTCATCTCATTACCTTAGAGATACTTGCTCAACCATGTTTATTGCTGCCCAATTTATAATAGCTGGGAAATGGAACCAGCCTAGATGTCCCTCAACTGATGAGTGGATAATGAAGATATGGCACATTTATACAATGGAGTTTTACTCAGCAGTAAAGAGAAATGAAGTTATGAAATTTGCAGAAAAGTGGATGGATCTGGAAAGAATTATACTAAGTGAGGTAACCCAGGCCCAGAAAGCCAAGCGCCACATGTTCTCCCTCATATGTGGATCTTAGCTAGAGATGATTGGGCTTCTGTGTGAGAAGGAAAAAACTCAGTAGCAGAGGCCAGTAAGTTAAAAAAGGAGATAGAAAGGGAAGAGAAAGAAAGGGAGGAGGGCTTTTATTAGGTTGGTATTGTATATATGTAAGTAGAAAGATTGAGATGGGGAGGGGATATGATGGAGAATGGAATTTCAAAGGGGAAAGGGGGGAGGGCAATACCATGGGATTTTTTTTGTTATCATGGAAAATATTAATAAAAATGGAGAAAAAAAAAGACTCTATTTCAAACTATTACTGCAACAGAACCATCAGCATATATTTTTGTATCCAAACCACTAATAGTACCCAAGTTAGTTCCTGTGCATATTCTAAGTGATTCTCACATGATGACATGATAATTTACATGCAATCACAGGTCATGTTTCTGGAGGGTGTTCACATTGATCTGTTGGCTTTTCCTGCACTTGTCCACACTCTAATGGGTTTTTCCTTAATTAATACTATTAAGAATTCCACGTTTTTGGATGGTGGTGAGTCAAGAAGCCACGGATTATTACTAGAAAAATTTCAGGGCCATGGATGGGATAGCTTCGAGTGAATTGTTGGCTATGGAGGTCCCTAAAGCCTCCAAAACATTATAGACAATGCCAAGGTTCTTGGTTTTCCACCAGAAATAGATGGTAAGACATATTGCTGAAGACAGCACATGCTTGGGATGCATGATCACTGAGAAATCAAGCTGGAGCTGAGCGGAAAACCTCTTCCCTGTAGACCAGGTTATAGAAAGCTGGAAAAATCTATGCTGCATGCAGCCCTAAGGGAAAGAGAAGTCATCAGTGTAGATAAACAACAGCAGGCACTGCAAGCCATAAGTTTGACTAGTCAGGCCAAGTAAGCCAACAGGTGCAATAGTGGCATGCATGTCTATTATGGGAGAAAACAACTAGTCACTAATTGGACTGGTGGTCCACTCCATGGGACAGAATGCATGTCTGGTACTGAAAACTTACTCAAAAGCCTATGATGGGGAAGGTCATGAGTTCTGGGGGTGTAACACCTGCTGGTGTCTGGCTAAATGCATATATTATATTCACCAAACTCCCTGGTAAGCACTTTTCTTAACATTAATACCCATATATTAATGCTACTATCACATTTGGTTAGAAAAGCTCCTTTCAGATGGTGGTGACCTCTGAGATGACTCAAAAGACACCATAGTGCTGCGAAGAAGTTGCAGAGGAGTGTTCAACACTGAAATATATCTTTCACACGTTCCAAGGCTCAGGGTCCATTGTGGAATAGGTGGAAGAAAGAATGTAAGAGCCAAAGGAAGGATAGGACTGCTTACAGTGCAATCTTCCAAACCCAAAATGACCTGGATATCCATGACCTCACAATGCCTGGTACTACCTACACAAGAACCTCATAATAGGAGGAAAAAATAATGACAACAAAATAAAAGAGACTTATTTAGAGGGGCATAGGTATGATAGAGATTGGATTTGTGAAGGGGAAAGTGGTGGGGGGAGGGAATTATCATGATTTGTTGTCTATAGTTATGGAAGGTGCCAATCAAAAATAAGTTAAAAAAAGGAATTCCAGACTAGAAAAGAACATCTTCATTCAGTTCTAAGGTCATACTGAAACACTGGTATGATTTGTTAAGCTGAGACTAAGCTAATGTTTATGCTGCATGCAATGCCTTATTTTCCCTATGGATAGCCTACATGTAACAGTAACTAAATTGTATTTGAGTTAAACTCAACAAATAGATAACAAATAGATATCCAGAAGAAATTCATGTGATTAATTTGTTCTCAGAAATTCATTTCTGATATGTGTAAAATGAGTTTTAAATGCAAATACCATGAAAATTATGTGATAAATTTTGAATTAAAAAGTAAAATTTTAAAGTAGTGTTCATTTTCTTAGATTAATTATAAAAGCATCCATCAACAAATAACTGTACAATCTATATTTCCCTAGGTCTTCAATGATGGGTCACAAGCTTCAGTAACTCCAGCTTGTGCTTGTCAATGCAAAACAAACAGTCCTCTTCTAAATTTTCCTCACTCATGTCTCCAAGTGCTTCAGGTAATGACATTTGTTTTATTTTTACTTTTATTTATTTTTTATTAGTTATGTGCACAGTATGTATACAGCCATGTTGGTACCATTGTTAGCCTCTGCCTGCTCCCTGTCCTGTGCCCTCCGAAGGGACTCTACTCCTTGAGTATTGTGGGTGGTGCATTGTGGGGTTAGCCATCAGTTATGGGGAGGAGGCAATGTCTCCGTGCATAACGTCCCAACCACAGAACCTGAGGAGAGAATCAGCCCATTAAACCTCACCAGGGCCCCAGCTGAAACCATAGAGCAATTGGGGAAATGAGCAAGAGTGCTGCTTTCTTGGTGAACCTGGTACCAGCACAACGGTGAAGGAGATAGACACAGAGAACACTTAACTCCTACCAAACATTTGTTTTATTTTTTGTTTGTGCTTTGTTTTATTTAAGATGCATCTCATGTATCTCAGGCTGGCTTTGCATCCATTATGTAGCCAAAGTTAATGCTGAATTCCTGATTCTCCTGCCTACATTTCTCAAGTAGTGGGATTATAGGGGTGTACTATCATGCCTGGCTTCACATTAATACACTTGAGCTGCCCTTTCTGAAAGCATGTGCTGTGACTCTTCTCTGTTCTAGTACCTCTTTTTGATCTCTCCCCTTTGAAGCCTCATATGGGCACCTGCTATTTTTACTGCATTCACTGTCGACCAAAACTGAGATACACCAGCCATAAGGGGACCATCTTCAAAGCTGTAAAAACAAAAACCTCCAGGCTTTAAAGTACTAAGAAACACTGTGTTCCAAAAGAAGTGTGGAGCCTGGAAATTGTCACTATATTTTCAATAAATTAGTACTGGGCTGAGAAGATGGCTCAAGGTGTGAAGTATATTTTGCACAAGCCGGAGGATATGAGTTCAAATCTCAGTTTTCACATAGAATCTCAAGTGTGGTGGTACATGCCTGAATTCCTAGCAGTGGGGAGGCTGAGATAAGGAAACCCTGGAGTTCACTGACTAGTCTTGCCAAATTGGTGAGTGCTAGTTTCAGGGAGAGAGCCTGTCTCAAAGACAAGTGGAGAGTGGTAGAGGAAGACACCACATATTGAACTCTGGCCTCCATGTGTACACACACCATACATACTTGTGCACCCACACATGTACAAACATGTCTATATATATACATACATGTATAACACACACACACTGTTGCAGATACCTTCTAGTTGATAGACAAACACCTGACCAGAAACAGCTGATGGGAGGCGTACAGTCTCAAGGGGAAACTACATGATGATAGGAGAAAACATGGCATATGCAGAGACAGACCTCACCTTCTGGCCAACATTAGGTGGGAAATAGCAGCAGGAGACTGAGCCAAACACTGGAAAGGGGAATTTTGCTATAACACCCATAAGACCATCCCCAAGAAGGCACCTCCTTCAACAAGGCTTCAATTCCTATTGCTTCTAGTTGAGGATCTGGCATTCAGAACTTCGAGTTTATGGGGGACACCTAGTTCAAACCACCATATATACGGAGATACACAAAAAATAAAAGGTTAAATTAGTACTATTCATAAAGTGAAGCAGCAGAAAAATCAACTAATAATAAATAATGTTAATATAGGATTCAGTTATTTAAATCATACTTTGTCTCATTCAATGTTTGTCTTTCCACATTTGTTGGCATCCCCTCTTTTGGTTATAGAATGAGGGTAGGAGTTCAAAGCTTCATATTATTATGTGACAACTTTGAAATGGGAGCAAAACAAAAAAAATGTAGTTTGTATCTTCTCTGGGCCTACTTTTGTGAAACTTTCATTGTCTTTGTTAAAATCTTTAGCTGAGTGTGGTGACACAGGCTTATAATCCCAACACTTGGAAATTGTAGGAAGGAAGTCAGAAGTTCAAGGCCATTCCTGGCTACATAACCAATTCAAGGCCAGCCTAGGCTACATGAGATCTGTCACAAAAAAAAAAATAAATAAATAAATATACAGCAGCAACAAAAAAACGTGTCCATAGACATACAAATTAACAGCATTCAGTGAAATGTAACTGAATTAAGACCTTTTTGTATATAATTTGTAGCAATTTGCATATTTATTTCAACAATCCTGATGTGTGCTTTTAAATCTTTATTATTTATAACATCTTGCTTACTTATTCACCAGTGAGTTCATCTTTAACATCTGAAAATTTTGCACAGTCATGATTGAGAAGTTTTATTTATTTTCTAAGGAATTTTTATCTTATTAACTCCAGATATTTAGTTAAGAATTTTAGGCTAACATTCCTGTATTGTATCAACAGTGGCAAATTTTTCCCGTCAATTCAGGCACTGCCATCTAGTGGCAAGTTTAAGTTTAAGTGGCTGCTGAGCCACTTAAGAGTATTTAGCCTAACTGGTAACAAACACACTAGTAGATGTTCTGTCAAATAATCATTCTGTATATAAGTAAATGCACTGACAGGCAGATTCCATGTCAACAGCCAAATACCTACTGCCTTTTCATTAATAGAAAAGAAAAAAACCCACCTCTACACTAACACATCTCAAGAAGAAAGAGAGGTACTGGGCATGGTGAGACATACCTCCAATTGGCAATATTAGGCAGTAGTATAAGTCTAATTCCAGCCTGACCTACATACTGAGTTCAAGATTATTCTGGTTATACAGTAAAACCCTGGTTTAGAAAAGTAATTAAATTTAAAAAAGCAAATAAATAAGAAGTATAGTACTAGTTATATCTTGAATATATTTCTCTTTTCATGAGGGAATGTTAGTTAATGTCTAATGTGAGTGAATGACTCAAATTGCTATTCCTAGCAGTAAAAGGCTAGGAAGTAGATGGTAGAGAGTATGGCCTGAGTTTCCTCACCACAGTGGTCCTCAGAAGAGTGACTTGATTCCTGCCTGAGACTTTTCTTTCAGAAACAGAAGATTAAACCATTTGAAACTAATATCTTAAGAAAGAGTATCTTAGAGGAAACTTATATTAGTCTCTTATTTGATATTTGTGCTCCCTTTACTAAATTCTTCGTAAATTCCCTCTTCCCCCAAAATTGACTTTTGGAAGTTTTCCAGCTTAGTTCATTGCACATCTTGATGATGCCTAAATATCTTGCTGAATATAGCCTAAGTTCAAGGTTGGAATCCTGACAACCTTGCAAGTCATAGAGCTTGTTCCTGAGCCAGGAATAGTAGCTAGGAGGAAATGCATAACTGAAAGCACACTTCCAACCCTAATAAAATGACAATGCCTATAGAAAAATATGAAAAAAATTGAATGCCAAATTTATTAACTCAGACTTTAACATGACTAGATCTCAGCTTTTTCAATGTATAATGTAAACCAAATGTTGAATCAGTGAAATACTTATTTCATAAAGGTGCATTCACCCTTGCACAAGAAATCCTTTATAACAGTGTGGGATAAAATGGACCATTAGAGAGGCTGCTGAGAGCTCAACAATAAAGGAGACATGCAACACCTCAAGGCTAAGGGAACATTTTAGAAAACAATAACCCCACTGAAGAAGGCGTACAGTGGGATGGGGGTGGGGAAGAGGGGACATAAGTCTATAAACCAATAGAAATAGGACCAATTTCCAATGTGCTCATATATGAAAGTTCTCAATAAAAATAAAGAACAACATTCTTACATGATAGGAAATGGGGTGTTGAAAAGCTGGAAAATATAATTACTATTTTTTTTAGCTAATGTTCCCCATTCTGCCCAAACTATAGTCATGGTATATTATAGCATAATAGAGACAATACTGAGCAAGGCCTTCACCACTACTAACCAGCTATTTATCAGAAGTTAGTGCCTCACCTGAGCAGCCAGTTCCCAGGGCCTCAGACAAAACTGAGAGCTTCCCTGCCTGAAACACAGTGTGTAGGGTATGGTACTTTATTAGTCTCAGCTCCCTGTCAGTTTTCAACAGGGATTTAAAGTAAACAAAGTTCATATTAAAAAAGCAAAGTAAAAGATTAAAAAGCACAAAGTTCAGTTGATTATATTTGTCATTGTTTGGAACACATGTCCTTGAAGATTTATATAACTCATAAGCCTTGAGTTAACAGCTTGGTATTTCTGTGTATCAGTTCATGTATTCTATTTTCAATAAAATATATAATTTTTAAAAACACGAAATCCATATTTAAACAGTAGATGTGTTAAAAATACATATTAACAAACTTATAGATACATCATGTCATAATGTTGAGGGAATAATGTTAGATTCCAAAGAAAATGCATCCAATGTCTGCATTCATATAGTGACAAAAAGCAAACAAGAGTAAACTGTTGGTGTTAGAAGTCTGGGTGGTGGGAAGGAGACACTGCTGGATATTCGATCTACAAGTATGCTTATTTCAGAAATACACATCAGGTAACACACTTGTGATTTGTGCTTCTTTGCAAGTTTATCACATTTAATTAAGTATTTTTAATGTTTATTTATTCATTTGAGAGAAAGAGCCAGATACACACACACACATAGAGAGAGAGTGGGGGGGTATGCTATGGCCTCTAGCCCCTGCAAACAAACTCTAGATGCATGTGCCACTTTGTGAATCTGGCATTACATGTGCTCTGGAAAATTGAACTGGGGTCCTTAGGTTTTGCAGGCAAGCACCTTAGTCACTGAACAATCTCTCCAGCCCCCCATAAAATCTTTTAAATGTATTGATTTATTTCATAAGATTCATACACTGAAGAAAATTCTCAGTTGTATCAGTCATAATTCTGTCACAAATGATTCAATTATCACTTATAATTGATATCATATAGTTAATATTTTCTATTTTTCTATAAAAAGACTGGGGTAAATTAAATGAAAATATTGAAAATAATCATCTGAATAGTGAGGCTATGAGTACTATTCATTTCTCTTTATAATTTGCTACATTTTCCAAATATTCACATTTGGGACATATATTAACCTTGAATGGGTAAAAATTTCATGTTGTGGAAATGGCTTAGGGGATAAAGTGCTTGGTGCTCAATGTGAAGGACCTGAGTGTAATACTCAGACTTATGTGAAAAGGTGGAAGACATGGTGGGCTTCAGAAATCCCAGAATACGTGCTGACAGGTAGAAAGGAGGCAGCAGAGATAAGAAAATTTTCAGGGGGCTCCTTGTAAGTGCAGCTAACAGCAGAGCAAAATTCCAAAATGAGAAAACTTACTTCAAACCAGGTGGACAGGTGAGAACTGACTAAAGTTTTCCTCTGACTTCTACATGCACAGCATGAAACATGCTCAACCACACTCACACACAAATGTAATAATAATAATAGTAATTAATAATCAGAATAGACATAGTTCCTATGGATAAAAGGTCATATTGGATAAAAGAAGGTAAATTAACAAAGTAAAATAACCCTTTCTTATTTGTAACTTATGTTTTATGTCTAACTCTTCCAGAGCATTATATACCTTTCTCCTTTATTTTGAGATGTGTCCTAGATACTAATAGCACTTAGGGTGAATGATGTGGTTGCTGTCAAACATATTACTGGGCAACTATTTAAACATCTAAATCTAGATAGAGGGACTGGGGTATAGCTTAGTGGGTAAAACACTTGTGTGTAAGTATGGAGACCTGGGTTTGGATCCTGGCACCCATGTAAAAATGTCTGGTATGGAGGCTAGAGAGACGGCTTAGCAGTTGTGATGCTTGCCTGCAAAACTAAAGGACCCAGTTTCAATTCCCCAGTACCTAAGTAAGCCAGATGCACATGGTACCACGTGAATCTGGAGTTCATTTGCAGTGGCTATAGGCCCTGGAATACACATTCATTCTATCTGCTTCACTTTCTCTCCCACTCTCAAATAAATAAATACTTTTTAAAATGACGAGTATGGTGCTGTGTATCCATAATCCTAGCACTGGGGAAAGGGAGACAAAGAATGCCTGACACTCAGTGCCTAACAACTAGAGCCAAATCAGTGAGATTGAAGTTAAGCAACAGGCACGTCTCAAGGGATAAAGTGGGAAGCAAATGAATAAGCTGCATATCATTGAATTCTGACTGCCACAAATCCACGTGTATCTACACATGCAAGTGGCATAAACATTTCTGTAGAGACAGTTCACAAATACACGTACAACATAAAAAAGATGCAGGAGGATCACTGAGAGTTTGAGGCCACCCTGAGACTATATAGTGAATTCCAGGTCAGCCTGACCTAGTGTGAGACCCTACCTCAGAAAACCAAAAAAAAAAAAAAAAAAAAAAAGTACATTCTTTCTGTCCCCTCTTCCACAAAATTCCCTGAGCCTTGGTGGGTGTGCTTTAAGTCTATTTTAGTGTTGAGCTCTCAGCAGCTCCTGCATTTCTACTTTGGTGCATTTTGAGTATTGTCAATGTCTGTCTCCATTACTATGACACAGGTTATCAGGCTCTCTGTGGAAGCTGCACTCTTGCTTATCTTGCCAATTCTTCTGTGGTTTCACCTGGGCCCTAGCTTCTGAGCAAAGGGTTGGTTCAACTTCTGCTAGGGAGTCAGCTATCTATTCTTGTCTTGCAGACAGATTTTGGTGGTACTCAGTCATTGCTGCTTACTGAAAAAAAAAAATGAAAACCCAAAAACAAAAACAACAACAACAAAAAACCCCAAAAAACCAATTCTCCAACAGAGAGTGAGGTCAGGATAAGTTGAAAGGGATAAGAATTGTTAAGTTAGAGAAATGTTGATGGCTGTGGCCTCACTTCTGGCCAAAGACTAGAGTCATAACTTTGGAGTCATAATCTTGGTCTCCATATGATTCTGACTTGGTTCCTACTTCCAGCTATGGGTTCCTTTCCATTGAGTTAATCTCTTAGCCAGTAAGAGAGCCACTGGTTATCTACCTAAGCTATGTGCCACTATTGTACAGATGTATACATCTTGTCAGGCTGGTTGCTTTCATACAGCAGAATCTTCTGTTTCCTAACAAGGTTGTTGGCTGTTTCTCCCAAGCAGCTCATATAGCAGTTTTCAGCACTATATAGGCCAACCATCTGTCAGATGGCTTCCTTCCAGAGTCAGCTGCCTTGCTTGATGTTTTGAATCAGCAGCATGTGGTGTCTTCAGCAATAGGGTCTTACCTTTCACTTCAGGCAGGTAACCAAGCAAGTGTGTTCAAAGAAGCTTGTCTTGTTTTGTAGACTTTATAGATATCTCTGACCAACAGCTCAATATGGCTTGCAAACAATTTATGGTACTGGGAGTTACAAGCTAGGGTCAAATATTTTAGGGCTAGGCATTATCCCACCCATCCAGGGCCCTTCTTACCAGACAATCCCTCCATGCACCTATTGACCTTTTAGTCTGATATCCAGGAGGAAGGTTTCTGTGATTTTGTGAGTATTTTCCCCCATCCCATTCATCTGCCTCCAAATCCTTCCATCCCTCTTGTCTGTCCCTCAAGTTGCTTGTCAGGTTTTCCTACAACTCAAGTTGTTACAGTTTATGAACCACAGATGAGGGAGAACATGTGGCGGTTTTCTTTCTGTGCTTCTGTGAGCTTGCTTAGCATGACCTGTTCCAAGTCTGTCCATTTTCGTGCAAGTTACACTATATCATTTTTTTATTACTGCTGAATAGAATTCCATTGTATGTATGTACCACATCTTCATTATCCATTCATCAAATGATGGGCATCTGGATTGATTCCAGTTTTTATCTATTGTAAATTGAGTAGCTATAAACATGGTTGAGCAATGAAGAGTGAATTTTTAGGGTAGATGTCCAGTAGAGGAATGGCTGGGTCAGTTGGTAGCTCAATTTTCAACTTTTTCAGGCATCTCCTTGTTGATTTACATAGTGATTGTACAAGTTTGTACTCCCACCAGCAGTGAATAAAGGCTTCTCTTTCCCCACATCCTTGCCAACATTCAT
The DNA here is from genome assembly GCA_036346955.1 of Dipus sagitta. Lineage (NCBI taxonomy): Eukaryota > Metazoa > Chordata > Mammalia > Rodentia > Dipodidae > Dipus > Dipus sagitta. The sequence continues at coordinate 76,401,220 of CM070778.1, read as the reverse complement.
TGTCATTTGATTTTTCAGTGATTGCCATCCTTTCTGGAGTAAGGTGGAATCTCATAGTTGTTTTATTTTGCATTTTCCTGATGGGTAAGGATGTTGAATTTCCTGAGGTGAGTATTAGCCATTTGTTTTCCTTCTTTTGAGAATTCCCTATTGAGTCTCTGCCCCATTTTTTTTTGTTGTTGTTCATTTTTATTTATTTATTTGAGAGTGACAGAGAGAGCGGGAGAGAAAGAGGCAGACAGAGAGGGAATGGGCACGCCAGGGCTTCCAGCCACTGCAAACGAACTCCAGGCACGAGTGCCCCCTTGTGCACCTGGCTAACGTGGGTCCTGGGGAATCAAGCCTCGAACAGGGGTCCTTAGGCTTCACAGGCAAGTGCTTAACCACTAAGCCATCTCTCCAGCCCCCTCTGCCCCATTTTTTGAGTGGTTTGTTTGATTTTTTTGTTGCACAGTTTAGTTTTTTTTTTTTTTTGAGTTCTTTGTAGATCTAGATATTAGGCCTCTCTTAGTAGCATAGCTGATAAAGATGTTCTCCCATTCTTTGGGTATTCTGTTGATTCTACCTATGGTATGTTTGTGTGTACAAAAGCATTTTAGCTTTATGAGATCCCACTGGTTGTGTGATTGTTTACTTTACTGGGCAACAAAGGTATAGTTCAGGAAGTCTTTCCCCATGCCTATGTTGTGGAGAATTCTCCTTTTTTTTTTTTTTTTTTTTTCATCCAGTACTTTGAGAATTTGAGGTCTTATATGGAAGTTTTTAATCCATTGGAATTTTTTTTTCTCATGGTGAGAGGAGTGGGTCTGGTTTCATTTTGCTACATGTGGCTATCCAATTTGTCCAGCACCATTTGGTGAAGATGCTGTCTTTTCTCCAGTATATGTTGTTGGCTCCTTTGTCAAAGATCAAGTAGCTGTAGTTACTTGAACTAAGGGCTGGGTCTTAAGTACTGTTCCATTAGTCTATATGTCTGTTTTATGCCATTTTTGTTACTATGGCTTTGTAGTATATTTTTAGATGGTGATACTACAGAGATGTTTCTTTTACTGAGGATACTTTTGAATATCTATGGTCTTCTGGCATTCCATAGGCATTTGAGGTTATCTTTATCTCTGTGAACAATGATGCTGCAATTCTATTGGCATTGCACTGAATATGGATATTGTTTTTGGAAAATTTCCATTGTCACAAATTATTTTTACCTATCCAGGATCATGGAAGGTCAGTCGATCTTCTCACGTTCTCCTGGATTTCTTTCTTGAGTGTTTCCATTATATAGGTCTTTCACTTGTTATCCCAAGGTACTTGATTTTTTTTTTTTTTTTGTGGCTGTTGAAAATGGGACAGCCTCACTGAATCCTTTTTCTGTGTTTGTCTTTGCTTATAGGAAGGCTTTTGATTTTTTAATTTTTTTATTAATTAGTTTTGTACTCAATGAATACAGTCAATTTGGTACCATTGTTAGGCTCATCCATGTCAAACCCCTCCTCCTGACCCCTCCTTATGGAGGTATATGGGTCATCCATTCTGGAGTCAGCCCACAGTTATGGGTAAGATAAATGTCTATGCATATCATGACCTAACATGTGGCTCTGACATTCTTTCCACCCTCTCTTCCGCAAAATTTCCCTGATCCATGTTGGGTTCATTTTTAGTCTGCTTCAGTGATGAGGTGTTGGGGGCCTCTGAGGCTCTGGCTCTCTGATTTGGTAGGAGTTGATTTTTCACTGTGTTGTTCTCCTTCCCCCTTCTGTTGGTATTTGGTTCATCAGGAAAACAGCCCCCTTGCTTGTTTCACCAATTGTTCTTAGTTTCATTCGGGGCACTTTTGAGGTATGATGGGGTGGCTCTCTCCTTAGGACCTACATCTATCTAAAAAAGAGAAGCAGATTCTCCAACAGAGAGTAAGTTAGCACCAGACAAATGAGATAACCCTTACATTTTTATAGAGAATTTAATAGGTGTAGGCCCTCTTGTAGCCCACATTGGTGGTAGCTTGATAATGGAGAGCAGGCTTATGTTTGGATATGGTTCTGACTTGTTTCCCAGATCCAGCTATGGGTCCCATACCACTGAGGGGATCAGTTAGCCAAATTAAGAGCAGTTGGTTTCCCACCATGGCTGTGTGCCACTATTGCACTTGTGTGAGCATCACGACAGGTTATTTGCTGCTAAGTAGGTTAGACCATGAGTTGCTTGGACAGATATTGGTCATTTTCCCCCATTCACCCATGTAGCACCTTCTGGCACTAGACATGCTGACTGTCTGGGGACTGACTCTTTTCCAGCTTCCTGCCGTGCCATTCCATTTTACGTGTCAACCACATAAGGTGTCTTCAGCAGTAGAGTGTTGCCACTATCCTTTAGTGGGTCATCAAGTACTCTGACAGAAATCTGTCTGTCTTTTAGGAAACCTTGTAGGTCTCTCTGATCAAAAGCTCATTGTGGATGATAGCCATATGCTGGTACTGGGAGTTACAGGTCAGTGCCCACTAAGAAAATGAGGAAAAAGATGACTAATATACAAGAGTTAGAGAGAAGAGAGAGAGAGAGAGAGAGAGAGAGAGAGAGAGAGAGAGAGAGAGGCTATAGAATATTAAGCTCAGTCTTCATCATACCCTCTCCAGTGTCTTGTGGCTCAGGTGTTCCCTCTAAGGGCCTGGTGAAGGTTCAACCATTTGGTCTGCCTTTTAGGATGTGGAATTTAAATTTTTTAGATTTTTTATTTGTATTTGAGAGAGAAAGAGGGAGACATAGAGAGAGACAGCGAGCAAGCACATGGGTGCATCAGGGCACTCAGCCCCTGCAAACAAACTCCAGAAGCATGTGCCATCTTGTGCATCAGGCTTATGTGTGTCCTGGGGAATCAAATATGGGTCCTTCAGCTTTGCAGTGACTTTATGTGTTAATTTTGTATCCTGCCACTTTGCTGAAGAAATTTATTACCTTTAGGACATTTTTGGTAGAATCTTTTGGCCACTTATGCATAGGATCATATCATCTGCAAATAGGGCTAGTTTGTCTTCTTCATTTCCTATTTCTATCCCTTTTATAATTTTCTCTTGTCTTATTTTTTGGGGGCTAGGATTTCTAATACTATGTTGAAGAACAGTGATGATAGGGGGCACCCCTGTCTGTTCTTGATCTTTATTGGAACTCCTTGAGTCTTTCTCCATTAAGTATGGTTTAGACTTTAGATGTTTTGTATATAACCTTTATTATGTTGAGATTAAGTATGATTTAGACTTTAGATGTTTTGTATATAACCTTTATTATGTTGAGATAATCCCTCAGTGCCTACTCTCTCCATTGTTTTGATCATGAAGTGCTGGTTAATTTTGTCAAAGTCCTTTTCTGCATCACTTGAAATATCATGTGATTGTTGAATTTAAGATTATTTATGTGGTATATTATGTTAATTTATTTATGTATGTTGATAGATCATTGTATCCCTAGGATAAAGCCTACTTTATCAAAGTGCATAATGCTTTTGATGTGTTGTTGAATTTGGTTTGCAAGGATTTTGTTCATGATTTTTGCATATAACTTCCTCAGGGATATAGGTCTTTAATTTTCTTTTTCTTTTGTATCTCTGTCTGGTTTTGGTAATAGAGTGACGTTAGCTTCATAGAAGGAGCTAGGGAGTATTCTCTGGTCTTCAATTATGTTAAAAATCCTGAGAAAAACTGGTTTCAATTCTTCAATGAAGGTTTGATAGAATTTGGTTGAGAATCCATCACATCCTGGACTTTTCCATTTGGCAGATTTTTGATTATATTTTCAATCTGGATGGATGTAATAGATTTGTTTAGGAGATTTATCTGCTCTGATTTTTTTTTTGTTATGTGGTATGTGTCTAAATGTAATGAGAATTCATCCATTTGTTTTCATTTAGCCCATTTTGTGGAACAAAAATTTTGGAAATATGTCCTGATGATTCTTACATTTTCATTGATGTCTCTTTTGGCCTTTCCCTTTTCATTTCTAATTTTGTTAATTTGAAACTTGTCTTTTTATTCATTTGATCAAATTGGCCAGGGGTTTATGACTCTTGTTTATTTTTTCAAAGAACCAGTTTTTGGTTTTGGAAATTTTAATTGTTTCCTTTGTTCCCAATTCATTAATTTCTAGTTATTTCTTTCTATCTGGAACTCTTAGGGTTGGATTGCTCTTGTTTTTCCAATGCCTTTAGGTTAACAGCTAGGTTATTAATTTGAGATCTCTTTGACTTTGTTGTGAAGGATTTTAGTGCTATGACTACCTTCACTGTGTCTCATAAGTTTTAGTATGTTGGGGTTTTGTTATCATTCAGTTCTAGAAATTTAAAATTTTCCTTTTTGATTTCTTCCATGACCCATTCATTGTTTAGTAGCATGTTGTTCAGACTCCAGGAGCTGGTGTAATTCCTGTTGTTTCTCTTATTGTTCATTTTTAGCTTTAATTTATTGTGGTCATATTTCTTCTCCTTCTGGTGTATCTATGATCTGTGTGTTTGGTCACTTTATGGTATTCCACAATTCCCTCATATTATGTCCACATGGTTTTTTGAAGTTAACAAAGTTTTTGGCCTCTTGAACGATTTATTTGTGTTTTTTTTTCTTCCAGATATGAGGTTCTGTCTTCACATGATTAACTATTTTAGTGAGTATTTCTGGGGAGGCTTTTACAAGCTCTATTTGGTTTTTGTATTCTGTTGTATTTTTCACAATAGTATTCATCCCTTTGTCTAGTTCCAATTTCAGGTTGTGGTCTGATTTCCTTGATATTTCTCAGAATTCATTCTTTTCTTAAAATTTTCATGGATTATATATTAAATATATCTTTAAACATTGAATGTAGCTTTCATTGATATATTTTATTTATGCCATAAATTTTATCAGTGATTTTTTAAAGGTTTTGCAGTTTGAATATTTCTCTCTCTCTCTTGTTTATCTGTTGCATATGTCCATGTTCATGTGTTTGTACCAGTGTGTGTGTATACATGTATGTGTGTACTTGTGTGTGTATGTGTAAGCCACATACACACAATTATTATTTTCTTGACCTCTTTAATATCATCTTTATTATTATTATTAACAACATATTTTGTATGAATACATCATGAATTGGTACCCTTTTTTCCCTCATCCCTTTCCCAATTCCATTAGAGATTCTCCTCAGTGGGGTTGCAGGTATTCCCCATGTGGTTGTGATTTATGTGTTGTAGGAGCAGCAGTCAGTTATTTTTTGGGGGAGGGAATGCCTCTGGACATGATGTTTCAACCTGTGGCTCTTACAATGTTTCTGCCCCCTCTTCTGCAAAATTCCCTGAGTCATGGTTGGTGAGTTTTAATTCTACCTCAGTGATGAACCTTTTAGGAGCCTCTGTATGTCTGCTTTGATAGGTGTTGAGTATTCTCAGTGTCTGTTTCCTACACTCTGGAGCTGATTATCAGGTTCAGCATGGAAGCAGCAAAAATACTCGTCTCCCCAATTCCTCTGTGTTTTCAGCTGTGGCTTGACTGAAGTGCAAGGGGGTAGTTTATTTCCTCCAATATCTACCTTCTGCAAAAAATAACAGGTTCTCCAATGGAGAGTGAAGTCATTATAGTTTAAATGGGATACACATTATTAATTTATGGAGACTTTGATGTATTAAACCCATCTTTCAGCCAAGGACTAGTGAGAACTTAACTTTGGAGAACATAATCCTTGTCACCATAGGATTCTGATCTGGTTCCCAATTCTAGATATGGTTTCCTTTACACTGAGGAGATCTCTTAGCCAAGCAGAAAGCTATTGGTTACCCACTGAGGCTGTGTGCCACCATTGCACTGGTTTGTCAATCCTGTCAGTGTGTTTGCTTGTGAGTAGCTTAGACCTCTGATTGCTCAGACCATTGTTGGCCACTTTCCCCAAGTAGCTCATGTAGCACTTTCAAGCACTAGACAGGGGACTAGCTTTCTTCTGAATTCCAGTCAGGTCTGGAACTCATTTCTGCATTTAATCTTATCTTCATCAAACTTAATCAGCTGGCGATTGAGATCTTTTATTTTATGACTAACCTTTAGCTCATTTATCTCTCTTTTGAGATGTCTCTGGCTTTACTCCATTAAGTTAAGTCTAGTGGTGAAAGCTGGTTTCTGTCAGCTAATTCCACTGTATTTCATTTATGCAATTGTTGGTTTTTTGATGATTTGCTTCCAGTTCAGCAATTTGCTTGGTCAGGATAAATAAGTTTATTGTGCTTTCAGTTTGGGATTCCATTTTAGTTGTCTCCACAATGTTTTCATTGGAGACTTCCATTGTGTGACTAGTTAACCTTCGTGCAGATCTGTTAATTTGTTTTCTTGTGTTGTTTTTCTTGAGTTGGCATCTACCCATCTTGGGGTAAAAAGTCTGTTTCATCAAGGGGGAAGAAGGTATTTGACCTTGTAAGATCTTTCAGTGAGTGTTCTAATTTGGGTTTGAACTGGATTGGAGTGGTATGTCATTGTATCCACAGATGTTTGGGCTGTGGAAGTTGCATGTGCACCTGCAGTTCTGGGCTTGTGGCTGATATGACAGCTTTGGTTGGAGGTCTGGAATGTCTTCAGTCCACAAACACAGTCACTTCTTGCCTGTTGGGCTTAGGGGTGGTAGCTATTGGCCTTACCAGCTGCGCAGGTTGTAGAGGATTCGCTGGTACCCCCAGGCCCAGATATTCCTTTGCTTCCAGTCTGGGGCAGGAGAGATGTCCCAAGGGAGCGCAGGTGGGAAGAAACCAGCAGTGAGGGGGTAGTAGGGGTAGGGAGGGGTGGTGTGGGGCACTTGGCTCCATAGACCAAGGTGGAGCTCAGTTCAAGGAGTTAGCTGGTGTAGAGGCCTTGGTGAAGGGATGCAGCTGGCAGCATGGCTTGGTAGTATCAGAGGCCCAAAAGACCTGCTGAGGCAGGAGGCACAAGGTGGGGGTGGGGTGGGGAAGGGAACCGGTCAGAAGGCTGGAGGCATAGATTGGGTTCAAATATGCTGGCACACCAAAAGCACAGGTCCCAAACACACTGTGTCCCTCACTCACCTGGAGTGCACAGGTCCCAAACACACTTGTGCACCTCACTTTTCTAGAGCACATAGGCCCCAAACACCATGCAGCCCTCACCAGCATGGAGTGTACAGGCCTCAAATAGACTGGCACCCCTCACCCACCTATAGCTCACAAGCCCCAAACACACTACACCCCTCACCCACCTGTAGTGCACAGGCCCCAAACACACTGGCACCCCACATGCACAGGCCTTCTGCACCTTTTGATTTTCCTTCTCACTTCACATTTTCTTCCAACTTTTATCCTCTTGATTCTCTGATTTTTTCTTCTTCTTGTGCTTGCATGCTATTTGTAGATTAAGCATTTGTGATTAATCAGCCTTGTTGTCAATGTAATAATTCATGTTAGACCAGAAGAAGTTTGTAATAGTCAACAAACCAAAAGCAGAGTGTTCATTACAATGAACATGAACATTACAAGTTGGCATATGTAGTGTCCTTGCATGTGTATACAGATGCTCATATGCATGTGGTGTGCTGTGCATTTGTGCATATTCATGTGTATGTGTTTACAGATGGAGGCCAAAATTTGATGGCAGGTGTCTTTCTCAATCACTCACCATCCTATTTTTTGAAAAAACTTTTTCTTGACAGCTTCCCTAAGTATAGACAATAAACCATGATAATTGCCACCTACCAGCCCCATATTTCCCTTCCCAAATGCACCCTTCATTGAATCCCTTCTTCTTTTCAAATAATTTCTCTTCTATTTGTATTATATATATTATATTAATATAATACTGATATAATATATAACTTATATTTTATATAATATATATAATTTGTATTATATATAATATACATATATTATTGGATAGCTAAGAAGGAGGTTTCCATATGGCTTATTTGTAACATCTTAAATTTTGATTAACCCACCTCCCACCCTTCCTTTCCTCCATCCTTTCCCCTGATCCCACTTAGATCATCCTACTTCCAGTAATCTGACCTCTATTTACATATCTAAAATACCCTCCCCTTAAGATCTCCCCTCTCCTCCCTCCCCTCAAAGACCACCTGGCATCTACTACTGAGTTTTTCCTCTAGCAGTTTCACTCACAAATTTAAACATTTGTAGCTAAGATCCACATATGAGATAGAATGTGCAGTGTTTGACTTTCTAGGCCTGGGTTACTTCACTTACTATAATTTTTTTTCAGATACATCCATTTCCCTGCAAATTTCATAATTATGTTTTTCTTTATAGCTGAATAAAACTCTACTGTATAAATGTACCATAGCTTCATTATCCATTCATCAGTTGAAGGGTATCTAGACTGGTTCCATTTCTTAGTTACTGTGAGTAGAACAACAATAAACATGGATGACCAAGTGTCTCTAAAGTAATGTGTAGAATCCTTAGGGTACACGCCAGGAAGGGGTATAGCTGAAGTATATGATAAATCTATTTTTAGCTGTGTCAGAAACTTCAACACCAATTTCCACAATGGCTGTTCCAGCTTTGATTTGCAATTCTTTCATGGCTAAGAATCTAAAACATACTTTTAGATGTTTATTGTCCATCCGTATTCTTCTAATAATAACTCTATTCAGTTCCATAGCCCATTTATTGATTGGCTTGTTAGACTTCTCATCATTTAGTTTTTTGAGCTTTTGGTATACTTTGGATATTAATGTGCTGTCAGTTGTATAGCTGGCAAAGATTTTCTCCCATTCTGTACATTGCCCCTTTCCTCTATTCACAGTGTGCTTTTCTTTACAAAAGCTGTTTAATTTCATGAGGTCCCAGTGGTTGGTTAAGTGGTTTTACTTCCTTAGCAACTAGGGTAATATTCAGAAAGTGATTGTCTATGTCAGTATGTGAAAGTGCTTTCCCTACTTTTCCCTCAAGCAGTTTTAGAGCTTAAGGTTTGATATTGAGGTCTTTGATACATTTGGATTTTATTCGTGTGCATGGAGAGAGATAAGACTCTATTTTCACCCTTCCACATATAGCTATCCAGTTTTCACAGCACCATTTGTTAAAAGACTATCTTCTCGGTCTAGAGAGATGGCTTCGGGGTTAAGCGCTTGCCTATGAAACCTAAGTACCCTGGTTAGAGGCTCAATTCCCCAGGACCCACGTAAGCTAGAAGCACAAGGTGGCACCTGCATCTGGAGTTTGTTTGATGTGGCTGGAGACCCTGGCATGCCCATTCTCTCTTTTTCCCTCTTTCTCTCTCTGTCTGTCTGTCACTCTCAAATAAAATAATAAAAATTAAAAAAATTAAAAAAACTCTCTTTTCTCCAGTGAATATTTTGACATTACTATTACTATTATTGCTGAAAAATAAGATGGCTATAGCTGCCCAGGTTTACAACTGCCTCCTCTATTCTGCTGCATTGATCTACATGTTTGTTTCTATGCTGGTGCCATGCTGTTTCTGTTACTCTGGCTGTGCAATATATCTTAAAATCCTGCATGCTGATACTGCCAGTTTTATTTTTGTTGTTCAGAATTTATTGGCTATTCAAGATTTTTTGTGCTTCCTAATGAATTTTAGGAAATATGTATTTCTAGTTTGGTGAGGAATGTCATTGCCATTTTGACTGGAATTGGATAGATTATATAGATTGCTTTTGGTAAGCTAGACATGTTCACAGTATTGATTCTACCAAATCACAGATGTCTTTCCATTCTATAGTATCTTCTGCAATTTCTCTCTTGAATGTTTTAAGTTTTCATTGTAGAGATTCTTCACTTCTTTGGTTAAGTTTATTCCAATGAACATTTTTTTAAATCCTTGATTTCATCCTCAGCATGTTTATTATTGCTATATAGGAAGGCTACTGACTTCTGTGTGTTAATGTTGTCTCATGCTACTTTATTCAAAGCATTTAGTACCTTTAGCTGTTTTCTGGTAGAGTCTTTAGGGTCCCTCATATATAGAATAATATCATCTGGAAATAATGATAATTTGACCTCTTACTTTTCAATTTCTATCCCTTTTATTGGTATCTCTTACCTTATTGCTATAGCAAAGACTTCCAGTGATATATTAGATAAAAGTGAGGAAAGTGGACACCCTTGTCTTTTCCTGATTTTAGTGGAAATGCTTTGAGGATTTCTCCATTTAGTATAATGTTGGCTATAGGTTTGTCATAAATACCCTTTATTATATTGAGAGATGTTCCTTCTATTCCTAGTTTCTTTAGTACTTTTATCATGAAGGGATGTTAGATTTTGTCATGTATCTTTTATTATCTACTGAGATGATCATGTGATTTTTTTTGTCTTACACTTAATTTATATATTACATTATACTTACTGATTTGTAAATCTTGAACCATATCTGCATCTCTGGGATAAAACCCACCTGTTCATGAATGATCATTTTGATGTATTCCTGTATTCTGATTGCCAAATTTTGTTTAAAATTTTTCATCTATGTTCATGTGGGATATTTTGTTGTTGTTGTTGCATCTTTGTCTGGTTTTGTTATCAGGGTAATGCTGGCTTCAGAAAGGAAGTTTGGTAGTATTGCTTCCCTTTCTATTTTATGGAAAAGTTTGAGAAGCATTGGTGTTATTGCCTTAATAATGATATAGTAGAATTCACTAGCAACTATATTTGGGCCTGGACATTTTTAGTTGAGAGATTTTTTAAATTGCTTTGATATCATTGCTTTTCATGGGTCTATTTGAATAATTTTTTTCATCTTGCTTTAATTTTGGTAGATCATATATATCAAAAAGTCATCCATTTCTTCAGATTTTCAAACTTAGTGGAGTATATATTCTTAAGGTATGCCATTATTTTCTGGATTACATCTTATCTGTTGTAATGGTGCCCTTTTCATCTCCAATTTTATTAATTTTTATCTATTTTTTGGTCAGTTTTGCTAAGTGTATATCAATATTATTCATCCTTTCAAAGAACCAACTATTAGTTTCATTAATTCTTTGTGCACTTTGGTTACTATTTCATTAATTTCTGCTATGATCTTTATTATTTCTTTCAGTCTACTCAGTTTTGTCTTGCCTTGTTCTTTTTTCCAAGGCCTTAAGGTGCAGCATTAACTTGTGGCCTATATAATTTTTTGGTATATACACTTAAAGCTATAATTTTCCCTCTTAAGACTGTCTTCATTTTGTCCCATAGTTTCAGAAAATGTTTTCATTACTATTTGAGTATATTATTTTTTATTTCATTTTTCATTTCTTCATGATCCATTTATCATTCAGTAGTAAATAGTTTAGTGTCCATGAGTTTATGTATGTTCTACAATCTTTCTTCCTATTGATTTGTAGTTTAATCCCATTGTGATCAGATAGAGTACAAGGAATCATTTTGATTTTTCTGTATTTTTTTTAAGATTTGCTTTGTGTCATAATATATGGTCTATTTTAGAAAATATTTCTTTGTGCTGCTGAAAAGAATGTGTATTCTGCAGAACTTGGATTCCAGGTTCAGTAGGTGTCTGTTAGGCTCATTTGTTATATACATTAATTATTCCAGATCTATCTCTGTGTATTTTTTGCCTAGATGATCTGTCTGTTGGTGAGAGCAGAGTATTGAAGTCACACACTACAATTGTGCTTGGTTTTATCTTTGACATTACATCTTGTGGTATTTTGTAATGAAATTGTGTGCACCTATGTTTTGTGCATATATGTTTAGAATTATTGTTTCCTCTTGTTGGATTATTCCTTTAATTAATATAAAGTGACCTTCTTGGGTCCTGGAAGATGTACTAGCAGTTAAGGCACTTGTTTGCAAAGCCAAAGGACTCAGGTTTGATTTCCTAGGATCCATGTAAACCACATGCACAAGGTGGTGCATGCATCTGGAGTTTATTTGCAGAGGCTTAGAGGCCCTGGAATGTGCTCTCTCTCTCTCTCCATCTCTCAAATAATAAAATAAAAATAAAATCTAAAATAATAAAGTGACCTTCTTTATCTTTTCTAATGAATGTTGGTTTGAAGTATAACCTGTCAAATATTATAATACCTATATCTACTTCTTTTCTAAGCCCATTTGATTGAAATGCTATTTTCCTTCCTTTCACCCTAAGGTAGTATCTGTCTTTTATGGCTAGGTGTGTATATTATAGGTAACCAACAGAAAGATATTGCCTTTTAATTCAGTCTTCAAGTCTCTGTCTTTTTGTTGGTTTTTTGAAGCTGGCGATAAAAGTTATTATTGAAAGGTTTTGTGTATTATTTCCATTCTTGATTTTTAAGTGTTTGCTGTCTTTCTATTACTTCCTTGTACTATTATTTGAATATAGTTCCTTTCTTCTTGTTTTCCCATGTATGTGCTTTTCTTTCTCTTCAATCTGAAGGATTCCTTCAAGTATTTACTATAGAGCAAGCATATTGGTCATATAATCCTTTAGGTTGATTTTATCAAGGAAAGTTCTTGCTTTTCCTTCAATTATGATGGATAGCTTTGCTGTATATTACAGCCAAGGTTGGCAGTTGTTGTCTTTCAAAACTGGGTATATATCATTCCAAGCTCTTTTTTATTTTAAAGTTTGTGTTGAGTAATCTGCTAATATAGTTATGGGCTTGCTTTTATAATGACTCGATGCTTTTCTCTTACTGCTTTCAATATATTATATTTGATCTGTGTGTTTAGTAGTTTAATTATAATATGGGTAGCAGAGGTTCTTTTCTGGTCTTATCTGTGGCATTATTATTATTATTTGGCATTCCAAATGCATCATGAATTGTATCTGTAATTTGCATCTCTTTCCTTACTTGAGGGAAATTGTATTCTATGATTTTGTTGAAAATATTTACTATGCCTTTATAGTGAACTTATTTTCCTTCTTATATGCCCTGAATTCTCAAGTTTGACTCCTTCATAGAATATCTTGAAATTCCCACTCATACCTTCCTATCAGTTTGTCTTTTTCTTTGTTGGAATTGTCAAGATCTGCCACCTTGTCTTCTAATTTAGATATTTGGTCCTCTTTTTGATCCATTTTGTTGGTGAGACTTTCTGCAGAGGATTTTATTTGTATCACTGTGTTTTTCATTTGTAGAATTTCTCATAACCATTTCTTCAGTATTTCTATTTTCTTACTCATATCTTGCATCAGTCTCCTTTTTTGTTAAGTTGAGGTCTTCTGTTCTCCTAGAGAAGTGTGTTTTCTTCTTTGATTCCTTTGGTTTCTTCTTTGATTCATTTGAGCATACTTATAATCAGTCTCCCAAATTCTTTGATATTTCATCTAAATCAGCCTCACTGATCTGGTCATATCTGTTGGATTTTTTTAACTTTTGGAGGAATTATATTGTCTTGATTTTTTGTGTTTTTTGTGTTATCATGTAAAGAGTTTTGCATCTTGAGTTATTCCAATGCTTGTGTTTTGTAGTTACCTGCTGTATTCTTGGATATGTAAATCAGAAGTTACATCTGCAGAGTAGGAGCTCAAGGTGCCAAGTGTGGTTTTTATATTACTCCAAGACTAACATCAGGAGTGACCAAAGCTGTTGAACATGCCTGCTATGCAAATATTCTAGTATCAAATTAATAACCATGTTTTGTTTGATTTCAATAGTAGCTGCTGGGTAAAAGACCAAAGCTAGTAGAAATATGCTAGTGTTTTGCATACTTTGGAGTGGGATCAGTGTACGGTGAATTAGTGTGAGGTCTACTATTAACTTCGAAAAAAATCATGGAGGTGGCTCATGTATCTGGGAGAGGGAAGTTAGGTACTGTTTCTACAGATTTTACAAGTTGTTGAGTCTATAGAAGTTTGTAGTTATGAAAAAAATGGAGAAAAAAAGAAGGAAAGGGTGTGAAAAATGATTTGGAAATAGGGATAAGGTAAACAAGTTGTGGTTGAGCAAAGTTGTAGAAAGGTGGGTTCCAAGTAAACCTAGGCCAGAGTGAGATTCTGACCCTGACAAAGATGAAAAAAGTCACTATAGATCAAGAAATATCAAAAGAAACAAAAGTCAACCCCAATATACAACTTATTTGAAAATGGCAACGTAAACTAAAATCATATCCATCAAATATAAAACATCAGTATTTTTGTCTTGGAAGTCTAGGTTTTGAATTCTTTCCTCCCTGGAATTCTTGGCTAGCCAAGTGTTATTAGCACATCCAGTGTGGCCCTATATACCTGGCTTTGGGGTAGATATCACCCCATGTAAAATAGACTTGTCTCCTTTTGGGGTAGCTTCTTGTTTAACCTCGGTTGAGTGTGAGAGTGGTTCCCTCTTTGTTGCACCAATTAGGTGGTAGTTCTGCTCTTCAGATTAGCTGTCCTGGATGTTTTTTGTGTTAGGGAGGGCTCTGATCCCTTGGCATCCCAAGATCTCCAGTGGCTCCTGTTACTGATAGTTGGGAAAGTGGTGGCTATGAAGAGTATAATTATTCTGGAGCTACGCAGTTGAACCCTATTGTTTTCTCCTTCAGGTTTTTTTGAGTTTGTAACACTGCTGTGAATGGAGAAACCCTTCACCACAGTTCTGCTTTTGCTACTCAGACAGGGCTGGGCAAGTAGCTCTTCCAAATGGCCCTCTGGATCAGTGTCTGGAGCCTAATCTGACTGGTTGTGTGGTTACTGAAAGTTCTGGGTTTCTCCTGTGTCTCTGATTGGATTAATAACTTCTTACACATCTTTACCTTTTGGTAGAGGAGTGTATTGCACATTATTGTGCCTCTTCCCCACTTCCTCAGGTAGTTTTGGCATGGCTCCTACTCTGCAATCTTAACTAGAAACCTCCACTTTTTTTTTTTAGACATGGAATCTGATTGAACCCATATTTCACCAATTTTCCTAGACTAGGTATTCAGTAAGATATGGAAATGTTGTTTCCACATCCTTAGTTCTGGGACTACAGGCATATGCCACCACTCAGCTTTGGCATTGGTCCTGGGAATCCAGACTCAAGTGCTCATGCTTACATAGCAAGTGCTTTACACACCAAACCATCTCTACATTCCCTGACAAGTATTATTTTAATATAATACAGTAATATTGCAGCATACAAATATCCAGAGCTGTCACATTTGAAAACATCACAATTGGACTAGAGAAATGCTTCACTGGTTATGGAACTTGCCTGCAAAGCTTAATGACCTGGGTTTGATTCCCGAGCACCCATATAAAATCATATGAAGGAGATCAACACAGATAAAAATCAACTCCTACCAAATCAGAGGGCCAGAGACCCAGAGGCCCCCAACACCTCATCACTGAAGCAGACCAAAAATGAACCCAACATGGCTCAGGGAAATTTTGCAGAAGAGGGGGAAGAAAGAATGTCAGAGCCACATGTTGGGTCATGATATGCAGAGACATTTATCTTACCCATAACTGTGGGCTAACTCCACAATGCATGACCCATATACCTCAACAAGGAGGGGCCAAGGGGAGGGGGTAGGTCACAGATGAGCCTAATAATGGTACCAAACTGACTGTATTTGCTGAATACAAAACTAATTAAAAAAAAAAAAAACAGATGAACAAAGTAGTAGGTGCCTCTTGGATTCATTTGCAGTGCCAACAGGCCCTGGCATACCCATGCTTTCTCTTCCTATTTCTCTGTCTCTGTGTGTAAAAATAAATAAAATATTTTAAAAATTGTAATTATGCATATAAGGATTTGTAACTCTAACTCATAGTTATCCTCTTACCTCAGCCATTCATGTGCTGGGATTAAATGTGTATACTGCTATGCTTGGCTATTCCCAGCATGTAAGTCTCTTCTGGAAAATTACGTGGCTCACAGCTTACTCACATATCTTGATGAACTAAGGAATTTCCTGATAACTAAATTCAGTAGTTGCTCAACCATCTTCATACAGGCATACATTGATTTGTAGGTCTGGGATGCTTGTGGGCCAGGGAGCTACATTAACTAGCTTTTGTTTCTATTGGTGGCACAGATTGAGAACCAGACCTTGCTTGGGTGTGCTAATGCAGAAAGAACTGAAAGGCCATCCTCTGTATTTCCTTCCTTAAGCTCCCCTTGCAACACTGGCACCATTACATCTCTGACAAGAGCAGCAGGGGATCTTAGGAGGGTGAGAGAACAACTCCATGTTGGGTATGTGTTACATCAGGAAGCAAGTCCTCCAAGTCAAGGCATGGAGGTCCCTGGTAGCAGGCACTCCTCCAGGATAGAATTTTGGTGCACACACCATCTCTGCCAGCTACTTATTTTTTTTACAAGGTCCCCTAGGCCTCATCTGCTCTCTTTTCTAGAGTTTGTCTTTGCTTATTGTAGGACTTTTTTCACAGTGAACAGCTAGGTATAAACTAGAGGAAACACCAGGGTGCAAACGTTTACCCCTTAGAACCAGAAAGGCCTTGCTAACTGACTTCTGGCTGGAAAATCCAGCCAAGTCTCAACTTGAGTGATTTCAGACACAGAGAGTGGGGTTTCCTTGTAACTACAACACTTGACCCACAAAACCCAACAACAACAACAAACAAACAAACAGACAAACAAACAACAACAAAAAGAAATACTGAAGCTGGGCTGGATAAATGGCTTAGTGGTTAAAGTGCTTGCCTGTGAAGTCTAAGGACCCAGATTCAATACTCCAGGTCCCATATAAGCCAGATGCACATGGTGGCACATGCGTCTGGAGTTCGTTTGTAGTGGCTAGAGGCCCTGGCATGCCTGTTTTCTCTTTCTCTCTCTCCCTCTCTCTCTTCCTCCTTCCCTCCCACCCCTCTCTCTGTCATAAATAAATAAATAAATAAATAAATAAACAAACACTGCAGCTGTGACTGATTTAAGTAGCAGGTGGCCAGTTAACTTATTTTCATTTTTGGTTTCCTTAAATGTACAAGGTCATTTATACTTTAAACAGAATCCAGTTGGCTTGCCAGGAACTATTTAGCATTAGGTTTACCAAGCTTGGTTGAATGTTCACTATTTGTCCAAAGGAGTTTGACAAAATAGCAGCTGCTTGGTCCCTGTTCTACTTACAAGGTCCTAAGGATTGAGGCTGTGTCAAGTTCAGAATAGGGTGGTGCCCCTACATGACCTCTTGCAGAGACACAGTTGAAGGTCAAGATGGACTCAGTGTAGGACCCATATCTGTCCTGCAAGGAGGGTTAGAGTCCTTCAGTGGGGGAGGTAACAGGTAGGTAGGGAAGGAACTTTTGAAATAAGAAGAACTGGGGCAAGGAGGGCTACTTGACCAGGGAACTGCATGAGGGATGGAGCAGAGGTGCCCATGCTGCCTCTATCATCTTTTCTCCAGCATCTTATCAGATCCCTCAATGTACTGATTTTCCTGCTTATGTTAACTATACCAATACTGCTTTTTAGCAATTGAATGCACTTTATTTCAACTCAATCCCATTTTAAGTATAAAAATTTATAGATTGTTAAAACTACTTTGTGGTAATTTTAACCACTTAGTGTTGCATCATATAGTCTGTTCTTGTGAGACTTTGATACAAGATGTGCCCTTTAATTATATTTTTTTCCAAAATGGTGGGCCTTTCGATGTGTTCATGCTAATGTTCAAAATAAAAAAAATAATTTTTAATAAAAAGATTTAGAACTCTTACCCACTGTGCAGATGGACTATTTATTTAAAGAGCACTGCCTATACTACCAGAATATTAAGATAACTCAGAAGCTTCTTTAGTATAGAATGTGTTAACAACAGAGAGCATAAATTTTTATTACATAAGTTGGGTGTGGTGGCACACGCCCTTAATCTTGGGAGGCAGAGGTAGGAGGATTTCTGGGTGTATGAGGCCAGCCTGAGACTACATAGTGAATTCCAGGTCAGCGTGAGCTAGAGTGAGGCCATACATTGAAAAACTAAAAAAAAAAAAATAATAATAATAATAAATAAATAAAGGCATGCATCTTTCACTGTAGAGTTACAAGAAATAGTTCTGATAGTGATAGAAACAATAATGACAATAGTAATAATAAAGCAATTCAATCTTCGGAATTTTTGCAAGTACCAAATTACTTAAAAGCTATACTTACTAGTGACTTTTCACTGCTTATTTTCTAGGTAAAACTTTCTGCCTAACATACATAGAGATTGAGTAATTTTTCTGAGGTGGCACATAGGGATGTAGAGGCAGAACTCAGACTGAATGGAGGAAGTCAGTCACACACCTGTGCTGTTCTGCTAGCTGTCAGGAATCAAACCAAACAATTCCCTTTTGTCTTGGGAAGCCATTTGCACTTTGAAGTAAAAGACATTATATTGTATTCCAAGAAAAGATTTCATCACTATTTCTCTATTGCTGCACTCTAAGAGGGATTTCCTTTTCCTGTTTATTATATGAAGGTAGCTCATACAAAGAATTCTGTCCATATGAAATTTCAAGGTAAATGTCAGTTTGCAATAGAAACACCTTCACAGACTGAAGGTTACAAAATACCATCTGGGTTGGGAATCAAGAACTGTGTGAAGAGCTATGGGATTCATGCAAGTATTGGGTTGAGGAGGAATTAGGCTACTTGGTTCTCTGCCTCATGGTGGCTTGTACTAAGCAGCAAGGATTTGGGTTAAATACATTTGTCTGACTGATATTACAAATTTACTAATGTAATTTAAGTTAAATTAATTAAATTTAATATTAAACATTGATATTAAGTATTGTTTAGATTATGAGTATAGAATCATTTCAAGAGGAAAGAGGAATAAAATGATTGAAAATATTTTAGGATCATGCTTCTTTGTCATCTGAGTATCTTATTAATATGCACAAATTCTGACTGCATAGATGTGGCAGATTATAAATCACTGCAATTCTTTGTTTCTTTCCATGTCCATGACCTTTTCAATGTGTCTTTACTGCTCTCCTTTACAACTTATAAAGTCCCTTCATCTGTTATTTGAGTTTGGATTGCCCTGTAACTTGCTTTGAGTAATACAGTACGAAAATAAGTCTTATGACATGTTAGGCCCATTTCCTTTTTTGGAATGTTATAATGACCACAGATTAAGTTGAAAATATCCTTTTAGGGAATAAGAGGACACAAAGAGAATTCCCACGGCAAAGCAGAGCTGTCGGCTTGTTATTCTATCCATTAGGCGCTAAAGTAAGGCTAAAGCTATAGTTTCCAGGCCATCCTGAGAGACAGGGCCCTAGGACACAGGGTAGAAACAATATAGTCCGTACATCAAATCTTCTCTGTAGACTGTTTTTATATGACCAGGCTTAGAAGAATGGTTTTTATGTTCTCAGAGGGTCATTGAGAAGGTGGAGGAATAAAAGGAGGACGAGATCAGGAAAAATGAGGAAGGAAAAAAGTCATAAAATACACATAAAATACATAAAATACATAAAATACACATTCTTTCCAATTTCTCCTACCTATAACTGTGGGCTAACTCCACAATGCATGACCATATACCTCAATAAGGAGGGGCCAGGGGGAGAGGGTAGTACATGGATGAGCCTAACAATGGTACCAAGTTGACTGTACTCATTGAGTACAAAACTAATTAGTAAAAAAAGTTAATAAATTAAAAAAATTACAATAAAAAATAATGCACGGCCTGCATACCTCCCAATAGTGTCAGGAGCGTTGGAAGAAGAGTTAGTGTGTTTTATTCTAGTATGAACTAAGACTCCTCTACCCTCTAAGCCATGAACAAACTTGATCCATGAACACTGGATTGTGCATTCTGTTTTACACATTCTAGACTTCTAGACTTATGCTTTCTGTGTTCAGAGGCCTAGCACATACTGGTTGATAAACACAGGAATTAATTCTGGTAGATCATTTGTATCACAACACATTTCTAGTGAGGGGAGGAAAAATTAACAAATTTCTAGAACATTTATGATTTAGCTTCTCCTCCAGCAAAACCTCAGTGGCAATGTTCCAATCCCCACTTACATGTCACAGTGTACAAATTGGGAAGAGTTTTACTAAAGTGGCTAAGTATTTGTTGAAGTGGAAACCTAGTAGATTTCTGCATCTCCTTGAAATACTCTACACAAACCCACTTTCTTACTATTAAAGACTAAGAAAGAAGTAAAGCCCAGATTTGGAAGAAAGTGAGTGAAAAGTTATATTACTTTAGAAAATAGTAAAGAGGGTGAAGCACAAGACGGTGTGATCATGAAGGCCTTGCTAAATCCCTGCAGGGTAGTGTAGGAACCATTCCTTGGGATTCTCCTACACATTCTGTGGCTCTTACAATCTTTTCATCCCCTCTTCTGCAATGTTCCCTGAGACATGGCAGGCCTGTTGGCAGTCTGACTTAGTGTTGAACTCTATGTAGCCTCTGGATTTTGATGGGTTTTGATTGGTTATCATTTATATCACCACTCTGTATGTAGCTGGTTGTCATGCTAGCAGTGACAATAATATTCATGTCTCTGCTTTCTCTCAATTCATATCTGGTATGAAAACCAAGTCAGATCCCACTGTTAGGAAACTCAGACTTCAGAGAGAAGTCTCCTTTGCTCTCTGGAGAAGAAGAGTGGGCTTACATACCATAAAGTCCCTCAAATAACTCAGATAATTTTGATTAAGCTTCCTGCTTAAGTCTTAAGCTGCCTGCTGGAAGGGGTGTGTCACTGGAGGCAGATCTCAATTTAATTGCAATGGTGTGGAGAGAGGAGACAGCAGTTTGAGCTCTGGCTGTCAGCATATATGGTGCTAGCTGTTGGTGATTTCTCTCTGCTTGGATCTGTAAAAGGGAGCCAGCTTCTTCCACCTTTAGTGGAACTTCCCTTAGATTTGTAAGATGAAATAATCCCTTGCCTCCCTTAAACTGCTTCTGGTTGGATGTTCATCTCAGTAGCAAGGAGCTGACTACAACAATGACAGTGATAAATTATGACATATATATATATATATATATATATATATATGAGTGTACATGCATGTGTATTTATGTGATTACACACATATGCTCTATTCCCTTGTATTCTTGGGCAGTTGGTTAAGAACTCTCTTAAATACTCAGATCCACAGATGATCAAGCCTCTTGATAAAAAATGGCATAGTGCTTATATATTACCTATGTACATCTTCCCAAATACCTTAAGTCAAGTAGATTACTGTCAACACCTAATATAGTGTAAATGATACAGAAATAGTTACTATACTGTGTTGTTAGAGGATTGTAACAAGAAATATTTGTGCATATTCAGCATGCACACACACAGGCTTTTTCTCAGGACATATATGATCTGCAGTTGGGGTATCAGTCAACACAGAACTTTAGTTGAAGAGGGAAGCCTCAAAGATACACTAGGTCTGGAAGCCTGAAACTCTGACTTGAGGCTAAGCAA
Organism: Dipus sagitta; assembly: GCA_036346955.1. Taxonomy (NCBI): domain Eukaryota; kingdom Metazoa; phylum Chordata; class Mammalia; order Rodentia; family Dipodidae; genus Dipus; species Dipus sagitta. The sequence goes on along the minus strand of CM070778.1, from coordinate 76,379,954 downwards.
AAACCCTCACCTAAAAGTAAGAGACTAAAATGAACACTGTAGAAGAAGTGGGGAATGGGTTAGGAAAAGGAAATCATCATGGCTCCTCCCTTGCAAGCTAGCACAAAGCCCAAGTCTGTGTGTACTCCTTGAAGGTATGTTCCATAAGCACCAATGGGTGTCATTGAACCACTGCCGCTCTAGGCCTCCATCTGAAGCATAGCCCTGTGAGTATACATTGAATTTGCCTTGAGAAATTGCATCTTATCAGCATTAATTGCCTTTCCTCTGTTTTTAGAAGATGCCTAATTATTGGGCTTCCATCATGTCTATAATGTTGACATCCCTGAATGGAGTATGCACAGGACCGAGGCATCTGGGCTCCTTCCTGGAGTTTTTAGTGTATGTGCAGCTGCTCACTTGCATGAACTTCCCATCCTGCTGCAAGTTATCTCATTAACAAACCCATACACCAGATACTAAAATCTCCCTGCTTAATTGGTTTGGGTGACCTGTAACTTGGTAATATCATTATAGGAAAGAAAATCAGAAATTTGTCAGTAGTTCTTTTCATGGAGAAATATTACTTCTTTTAGGAGAAAAGCACCCTGAGTGAAAGTAAAATTCATTAGTGAGCATTTATAGTCAAGGAAAGCACCAAAGGGCTCAGCCTGCTTGGTACTGTAGTTCCCATGGAAACAAACAACAGCCTGACTACCTTTTTTGGCCCTTTAACTTTAAGGAATTTTGTTTTTAATACTGCTTCAAAATCTCCTGGGAAGAAAGTCTGGAACTAATTTGTGTACATTATGGGCTTCTCAATTACTCCAAAAATCAAAGCAAGCTGAGTAGAGTAGAAGTAAAAATTAAATGTTTGGGTGAGCATGGTAGTAAATATGAATCTGTCATTCCATAGGGACCAGTAATTTCCTTTTTAAAAATATTTTATTTATTTATGAGAGAGAGAGAGAGAGAATGGGTGCGCCAGGGCTTCCAGCCACTGCAAACGAACTCCAGATACATGTGCCGCCTTGTGCATCTGGCTTACGTGGGTCCTAGGGAATTGAACTGAGATCCTTTGGATTTGCAGGCAAACACCTTAACTGGTAAACTATCTCTTCAGCCTGGAACCAATAATTTCTTATTGAATACAAAGCTAGAGTGGACAATGGAGTGAAATTTTGGACATTAAAAATATGATCATCTAAAAACTTTTACAGCATCTTATCTGGCTTTTCTTCATTTGTCTCCCAACATTCTCATCATTAAGACTATCATAGCCCTTCATAACAATGATTAAGCTGATTGCTTTCAGTAGTTCTTTCCAACAGTCATTTTCCTCCAAGTGAGTAAATTTCTCACCTTTATTCTTTGTACTTTTGTCTTAATATCATCATAGACTTAACACATAATTTATTTTTTTTATTTTTTTTATTTGAGAGTGACAGACAGAGCGAGAAAGAGGCAGAGAGAGAGACACAGAGAGAACGGGTGCTCCAGGGCCTCCAGCCACTGCAAACGAACTCCAGACGCGTGCGCCCCCTTGTGCATCTGGCTAACGTGGGTCCTGGGGAATCGAGCCTCGAACCGGGGTCCTTAGGCTTCACAGGCAAGCGCTTAACCGCTAAGCCATCTCTCCAGCCCAACACATAATTTTTAAAACATCTAAGTGCTTAAATATATATATATATATATATATATATATATATATATATATATATATATACACACACATATATATACACACACACACACACACACACACACATATATATATATATATGTTTGGGTTTTATTTCAAAATTTTTTTGTTTATTCTTATTTATTTGAGAATGACAGAGAGAGAAACAGAGAGGGAGAGAGAGAGAGAGAGAGAGAGAGAGAAAGAAAATGGATGTGCCAGGGTTTCCAGCCACTGCAAATGAACTCCAGATGCATGTGCCCCCTTGTGCACCTAGCTAATGTGGGTCCTGGGGAATTGAGCCTTGAACTGGGGTCCTTAGGCTTCATAGGCAAGTGCTTAACCGCTAAGCCATCTCTCCAGCTCTATGTTTTTTTTTTGAGGTAGGGTCTCATTCTACCTCAGGCTGACCTGGGACTCAGTATGTAGTCTCAGGGTAGCCTCGAACTCACAGTGATCCTCCTACCTCTGCCTCCCTAGTGCTGGGATAAAGGCATGTGCCACCACACCTGGCTTGCTTAAATATTTTTAACTTTACAAAAATATAAAGAAACATACTATTGTCCATGCATTTTTAAAGTTATTCTCAGCAGTATACAGTGTATCCTTCCAACAGCTTTATTAATGTAAACACACATACACACACACACACACACACACCCACACACACACCACTTTTTTTTTTTTTATTTTTGGTTTTTCGAGGTAGGGTCTCACTCTAGCTCAGGCTGACTTGAAATTCACTATGGAGTCTCAGGGTGGCCTCGAACTCGTGGCAATCCTCTTACCTCTGCCTCCCAAGTGCTGGGATTAAAGGCGTGCGCCACCACGCCCGGCCCACACACCACTTTTTACAACATAATAGGAATGAATTCTTTGCAATGTACTTTTATTAGTCCATTGAAATAGAAATATTTTTCCAGGTCCACTGTAAAGATCTACAGTGTTTGTCCAATGGTGATCATCACATGTTGTATTTTAAAATGTTTTCTTAAAACATTTTAAACCATATGCACATTGTAAAATAATTGCAAAAATAATGAAAAAATTAAAACAGGAAAGAAATATATCTTTTCATGTCTCCAACCTTATGTTCATGTTCATTAAGTCATTATTATCAGTAATGTCACTTTTAAACTACTTTTGGGAAATATATACATGCATATATACATGTACATATTTATAGAATTGCTTTTTATTCTAGCAATATTGGCTCTGTGACTATCTGTTGATCTGACAATGTATGATCTGGCTAGTGGATGTAAGTAGAAATACATGCTATTAGCAAGGAATGTGATTGAATTAACAGAGAACTATATAATCTTATAGGTAATATATCATAATCTATTCAATCATATAAATAATTTACATAATCTTATATATAATCTTTTGCCATTAAATTTTATCACTGAAGGGTTAATGATCAAATACATCCTCTTTAAAGCTCTGCTTAGATTCATTCATATATCCCAGATGAAACAAGATTGCAGAGTGGTTAAGGCCTGAGTCCTGGAGATGGCCAGTTCCTGACTCCAATTCCTGCCAACTTTGAGACTGTGAGGATGGCTCAAGCTCTCTGCATTGAACAAAGTATTATCTCTCATTTTGTTGGCTGATTTGGAAATTGAATTAATCTGTGTACTCAAGAACTTTTATTTCTGTATACATTTGCTCTCCTGAAATTACTGTTCTGAGTCACAGACATGTCCAGCTTCCTACATCCTATGCCATTTTCCCCACTTGAGTTGCTTGGATATTCTTCCAATATTTCTGTTGTTATAAATGAAGCATTTTTGAGAAATGTTAGGGAATCTTTTTTTAAAATTTTTTTTCATTTTTATTTTTTATTTTATTTTTTTTTTACAGTCAGTTTGGTACCATTATTAGGCTCATCCATGACCTACCCCCTCCCCTTGGCCCCTCCTTGTTGAGGTATACGGGTCATGCATTGTGGAGTTAGCCCACAGTTGTAGGTAAGATAAATGTCTCTGCATATCATGACCCAACATGTGGCTCTGACATTCTTTCCGCCCCCTCTTCCGCAAAATTTCCCTGAGCCATGTTGGGTTCATTTTTGGTCTGCTTCAGTGATGAGGTGTTGGGGGGCTCTGAGGCTCTGGCTCTCTGATTTGGTAGGAAGTTGATTTTTCTCTGTACTGATCTCCTTCCCCCTTGTGCTGGTATCTGGTTCATCAGGAAAACCGTGCCCTTGCTTGTTTCTCCAATTTTTCTTAGTTTCAGCCGGGGCCCTTTTGAGGTATGATGGGGTGGCTCTCTCTTTAGGATCTACATCTATCTTTCTTTCCCTGGGATTTGCAGCACAGCTAGGCAGTCGCCATCTTGGCCGGAAGTCCCGGGAATCCTTTTTTACTTCAGGATAAATTATGTTTTAGCTGGGTAAAAAATTATAGAAACAAAATCTTTTTTTCTCGACTCTTTGAAGATTTTGTTTCATTTTTTCTAATATTTTATAGTCTCATGCTAAGTCAAATTATCTTTCCTTGATATATACACCCCTTTCAAATTATTTATTCTCCACATTATTATTTCCAAGTGGCTTTAGTTGTAAATTTTTATAATTTTGTAAAAGATTTTTATTTATTTATTTATTAGAGACAGAGAGATAGAGAGAGAGATAAATAGTGACTGATAATGGGCATGCCAGGGTCTCTAGCTACTGCAAGTGAACTCCAGACACATGCGTCACCATATGCATCTGGCTTACATGGGACCTGGAGAATTGAACCTGGGTTCTTAGGCTTTGCAGGTATGCACCTTAACCAATAAGCCATCTCTCCAGCCCAATTTTTACAACTTTTAATAGGCTTTGTGAAATGGGCTCATAAACAGAGTAGGAGAATTGTCATTGACTAGTCTTACAAAGGGTGAAGAGAATTGCTATGAGATAACAATTCAGAAAACTTCTCAGTATAGTCTTAATTGAATAATTATAACTTTTCAAAACAATTTCAGTATTTTAGAACTTATTAAAAAGTGATATAATAATAGTTCTTCACTTATGAACTTTTAAAGGTAGTTCCATTTAGTTTTACAGTTAATTCATCTTTGACTAGATGTTGGGTAAAATTTCTCATTTCATAGAAACAACCAAAGTATCTGTGAAATGATGAATGGCTAAAGAAACATGATACTATTTTGTCATTAAAAAGAATTAAATCATGTCAGTTGGAGGACATTATAATGAGTGAAATAAGCCAGGCACTGTTAAACAAGAAGTACATGTGAACTTGTATGTGAATCTAAAAGGGCTTTTTAAAATTTTATTAATTTTTTATTAAATAGTTTTTTTTTTTTTTTTTTGGTTTTTCGAGGTAGGGTCTCACTCTAGCCCAGGCTGACCTGGAATTCACTATGGAGTCTCAGGGTGGCCTCGAACTCACGGCAATCCTCCTACCTCTGCCTCCCGAGTGCTGGGATTAAAGGCGTGCGCCACCACGCCCGGCTTAATTTTTTTATTAAATAGTTTTGTACTCAGTGAATACAGTCAAGTTGGTACCATTGTTAGGGTCATCCATGTACTATCCCCTTCCCCTGACCCCTCCTTGTTGAGGTATGTGGGTCATGCATTGTAGAGTTAGCCCACAGTTATGGGTAGGAGAAATATCTCTGCACATCATGACCCAACATGTGGCTCTGACATTCTTTCTGCCCCCTCTTCCACAAAATTTCCCTGAGCCATGTTGGGTTCATTTTTGGTCTGCTTCAGTGATGAGGTGTTGGGGGCCTCTGGGTCTCTGGATATCTGATATAGTAGGAGTTGATTGTTCTCTGTGTCGATCTCCTTCATCCTTGTGCTGGTACCCATTTCACCAAGAGAACAGCACCCTTGCTTGTTTTGCCCATTGTTCTTAGTTTCAGCTGGGGCCCTTTTGAGGTATGATGGGCTGGTTCTCTCCTTAGGATATGTGTCTATCTGAAAAAGAGAATCAAATTCTCTAACAGAGAGTAAAGTTAGCACCAGACAAATGGGATAATCCTTATTTTTTTAATAGAGAATTTAATAGGTGTAGGCATGCTTGTAGCCCAGGATTTGTGGTTGCTTGATAATGGAGAGTGGGCTCATGTTTGGATATGGTTCTGACTTGTTTCCCAGCTCCAGCTATGGGGCCCATACCACTGAGGGGATAAGTTAGCCAAATCAAGAGCAGTTGGTTTCCCACCATGGTTGTGCACCCCTATTACACTTGTGTGAGCATCACAACAGGTTATTTGCTACTAGGTAGGTTAGACCATGAGTTGCTTGGACAGATATTGGTCATTTTCCCCCAGTCACCCATGTAGCACCTTCTGGCACTAGACGCACTGACTGTCTGGGGACTGACTCTCTTCCAGCCATTCCATTCCACTTTACATGTCAACCACATAATGTGTCTTCAGCGGTAGGTCTTGCCACTAACCTTTGGTGGATCATCAAGTACTCTGACAGAAATCTGTCTTTCTTTTTGGAAACCTTGTAGATCTCTTTGATCAAAAGCTCATTGGGGATGAAAGCCACATGCTGGTGCTGGGAGTTACAGGTCAGTGACCACTAAGAAAAGGAAGAAAAAGATAAGTATTATAAAAGAGTTAGAGAGAAGAGAGACAGAGAGAGAGAGAGAGAGAGGGAGAGAAGCTGTAGAAGATTAAGGTCAGTGATCTCAAAGATCTTTCCTAATAACAAAACTCAGGGTAGAATGCTGGTTACTAGACATGGAGAAGATAGTGCATAGGGAATAAGAGATACAGACTGTCCAGTGATAACCAAGTAATAATGAAATAGAAGCAAGAATCTCTGATGTGTTGTGGCACAGTAGGAGAACAATGATGTCCTGGTCATTTCAAAGGTGTATAAAGGAAGGATTTTGAATATCTTCACCATAAAAATATAAATATTTGATGAAATAGGTATATTCTTTCTGAGGTAAACATTAAACATTTATAATTGATACATTACCAAATATTGAATAGTAAGTCAATTAATATATATTCTTATATTTTATGTACCTACCAAAATAAATTTAATTAATAAAAACAAGCAATATTTTCATTCACAAAGTCATGTAATTCTTCACCTCTTAGAAAATCAGGCTCAATCTCTACCTTCAGTCTCAGGAGTGTCTGCCTACATTGAAGCTATAAGCTTAGACTAAGAAGTGCAAACCCACAAGTTACCTCATGTGGTGTCATTAGTCAAATGAGCCTCTGGGCAAGATACAATTCTTTGTTTCCAGGATATCAAATATCTGACATGAATCTTGTATCTCGGGCAAGTGGAAAGGGAAAGCTGGAACCATTTCTCAATACAATGGAACAATTCTGCCTAAACAAATCTAGTGTGGTAGTTTGACAGCAAAATGATCACCAATAGGCTCATGTATTTGAATACTTAACCCCTCGCTAGTAATGTTGTTTTGAAAGGTTGTTGTAGCAGACAGCTTCAGGTTCACTGAGATGAACTTTCAGACCAGACACAGTTATGGAGGAAGGGATATTTATTGAAGCTTACAGATCCAGGGGAAGTTCCTTAAATGGAAGAAGAAGCTGGCCTGCCTTCACAGGCCCAAGCAGAGAGAGAGAGAAGCACACACCAAAAAAGCCAAAAGCCACACAGCACACTTCAGGAACTCCAGCTAGGCACACTTTGCATATCTTTAGATTGAAATCTGAAACCCACCACCACACCTAAAGATCCACCCAGTGATACTGCCTCCAGCCAGGTGGCTGCAGAATGCAAACTATAAACAATAAAGAACTGAATGTATTGGGGGGCATCAATTCAAACTACCACAGTTGTGAAATCTTTAGAAGGTGGAACCTTGATGGAGGAAGTGTGTCACTATAGGAGGACCTTGAGGTTTTCTCTCTCTCTCTCTCTCTCTCTACTTCCTCCTTGCTGATCTGATGATGTGATGCCAGTTTCCTACTCCTACCATACTTTCCCCACCATATGGACTCCAAAATAAATATGCTTCTGGATGGGTACTTTTTTCCAACATGGAGAAAGTAAATGATGTATCTAGTAATTTCCAACAACATTAAAGAGAATAAAATTTCTTCAATATTAATATAATTATTGCAAGAAAAATTGTGACAGTATCTGTCTTGATAACAAACCACATCCTAGATAGGAATGATATTCATGCATCTCCAGCTTTTTTCTATTCATCCTGATGCTTTGCCACACCAGAGTAGTATAACTATAATGCCAACAAAGACATTCTTTCCATAACCATTGTGCAATATTCATAATTAGGAAAATTTCAGTAATATATTACCCTTATGTTTTAAAATGACATATATATTGTCACTTTAACTTTCATTAGTTGGGTTTATTTCTTCCACATTTATATATTGCAATTTTTACAATAATACATTGGTACGAGATACATTTAGAATCTATGATTTTGTGTCCAAATAACTTTATAGTTTTAATTTACAAGGGATTCATAGTTTCCTACTTTACTCAGTGTGCTGTATTTTACCCATTAGTTATTTTTATGCATAAACTGTTTTCATTTAATCAATGAGCATCTCTTCGAGCTGATTTCTATCAGCATTGTCATGTGACAAATTTTTGACCAGCACTCTCTGTTATAACAAGAGTCAGTTTAAATATTGCTGTATGGCCCTAGAACCCTTTTATGTTTTGGACAATAGTTCTTATATAACACAATCTAGATGCTAGATGTGATTATTTTTTGTGTATATGTACATGTATATGTATTAGCTATGTGCTTTTGTGTGTGCACATTTAATCTATACTTATTTATGTAGTAAAAACATGATCTCATACCAATGTCTCTAACTCCTCACAATACAGGATCCACTCTATTTTTACTTCTTTCCAGACTTGTAACTTTTATTTCAGAATGAGAAATGGGTTTCTCAGTATCCTTAATGTAATTCATATGTCACTTATGTAAATCATCGCTAGTGGCCAATCTTCCTCTCAGAGATATTCTCTTCACATCCTTTGAGCTCTGACACCTCTGGGAGGGTCAACACATTAGTGTTATTTTGGGATATTGATGTCATCTTTATTTCTTTTACTCCTAATTGCTTATTCATGTCATTTGCTTATTTTTCATGGAAATTTTTATTAAATATTTTAACCTATGTATCTTTGAAAATAGTGCAATGATATATATGCAAATATGTGTAGATTACAAAAATTTAACTCTCATGTACACATACTTTTCCTGATTTATATTTGCCTTTAAATAGCCCTTTATTCCTGCTTACATGAATTTATGTTCACATGAACTATTATATACATTTTCTGTGCATATTGTAGAGGTGCGTATCTCATGCACACATGTATGTAGCAGGATGGAAACAGATATTGTCCTTTATCGCACTTCAGCCTGATTTTCCTGAGATAGAATATCTCACTGAACCAAGAGGCCCTGGGCTTTTTCAGTTAAACTGGCTGATCAGGACTTTGAGTGATCCCTCTGCTTTTTACATGGGTATTGGGGATGTAATTTAGGTCCTCATGTTTGTGTAGCAAGTGCTATTACCCAGTGAACCATTTTCTTTTTCTTTTTTAAAGCACATTATGTGAGGAATTGTATTTTTACTAAACATTTTGAGATGTGTGCATGTACACACACACACACACACACACACAAACTCATTCACACATATACTCACTTTAGCTTATTGTAATGACTCTTCATAGCACTTGGCCATCTGCACATAGCAAAGTGTATTCACTCACATTGTGATTACTAGCTGCAATGCATGACTCTGTACATGCCTCACTGTAAATATTTGCAAATATTTTGTAAATAATGTTCATGGATGTGAAACAACAAAGTAATAACACATGTCAATAGTTGATGCTAAATTAACTTCAGAAGCACTCCCTCCCACTAGAAAAATTTTAATATCTTCCCATTTTTTTCAAATTTTGTAATTGGTGTTAATTTCTGTTTCCCAGAAATAAAATAGTGCTTACTATTTTGTTTACTTGTTGTGTCTAATTACAAAGAAATTGAATATTTACTGATGTACTTTGTTTTGTAATATTTCATTATTTATTTACTAGAGAGAAAGAGAAGGCGGGGGGAGAGAGAGAGGGAGGGAGAGAGAGATAGATAGATAGATAGAGAGAGAGAGAATGGTTGCACCAGTGCCTTCAGCCACTGCAAATGAACTCCAGATGCATGTGCCATCATGTGCATCTAGCTTACATGGTATCTGGATAATCATACCTGGATCCTTAGGCTTTGCAAGCAAGCGCCTTAACTGCTAAGCCATCCCTCCAGCCCCAATGTGTCCTGTTTTTAATGATTTAATTTAGATGCCTATTATAGGATTCATTTAATAAAACTTAGACTAAGTCAAACATACATTCTTAAAGATACTTTTCTTTGAATCCTTGTCAGAGTTTGTATATCTCTTTTGAACTACTGCTATTTTGGTGTTTGTAACAAAGTAGAATTTCATTGGTTTCTTTACTATGCATTTTTCTAACTACTAGTAATGCCCAATTTTCATATATTTATTGGCCATTTCAATTCTGTTTTCAGTGAATTGCCTAATCATCTTCTTTTTATATATTCTTGTGAGATTTTTGTTTTTATCTGATAAAATTGTAGGAATTCTTTTTTATTAATTCTTTGACATTTGATTTATGTAACTTGCTATCAATATAGCAGAAAAACCTGAGAGTTAGGTCCCCAGGGATAGAAAAATTATTTGAGTATTATTTGAGTACAGCAAGTATAGAAAGTTTGATTTTACAGAAATCAAGCTTTCCTATTTGAATACAAGGATAGCATCCTGATTTCTGTCTGTAGTTCTTTTATAAGAGTTAATGAACATAAGAAAATCATTTTAGTTTCACCATGAATCATACGCACACATATAACCAACATAATCATCAATAAATGTATAACTACCTTCTTTAAATGCCTTAACAATAAAAAATAATAAAGCTACTTCCTATGTTTTGAAAATAAGGTTTATTTATGGAAGGAATAAACAGAGAATTTATTATTATTATTAATTATTATTATTGTGTCATGCTTTATGTTTTCTACTGTTGATTCATGAAAATTTAATTGATAAAATAATGAAACAAGTGCTGAGCATGTAACCAGTGCTGAGTTGTAAAAGACATGCATAATTTGTAATAGACTAAGCATAAATATTGACTGGTTTTTAAAAATTGTACTTACTAAGGTGAGACATGGGAGAAAGCTAGGAAATGCTAATTAATTACAAGGGAGAGAACAGTTTGGGTCATTTTATTTTTTTAGTAAACCAAAAGTGTTATAAAATCTTCAAAATAATGATGAAAGTTGGGGTTGTCTATAACATGTCCTCATCTGCTTCTTCATGAATAGCCATTGGTTGCTTTCACCAATGGTAATAGCTTTCTCATTCATTGTAGAAGATTTTCTCTTTGACTGAGGATTCCGGGTGAGCTCTCTCATTAAATAGAGATGAGTTGGAGCACTGACTCCAACTTATCTCTATAAAAGGAATTATATAATATAAAAATTACATAACATCTGCTGGGCAGAACTTGGGCTTGTGACTGGCCAATTTCAGTCAACAAGAATAAATAAATGTGAATTTCATTGTAGCGAGAAAGATGAAGGGAAATGTATTATTTTCATTACATTCATAAAATACTTGAGAGAAATATTTTAGTCATGGAACTAAGATCTTCTCAAAATTAGCTTCCACTAATGTAACACTAAACATTATTGTATGATATTTGTAGAATCACAATTTATCTTCTATAACCTTCAGCTTATAGGTCAGAAGATTAAGGCATTGAGTTTATGCAAACTACAAGTTGTGGATCCAGAATCACCACATTTTAAAATGCACATCAATGAAACAGGTGCAAATATAAATATGGATTTAAAGAAAATATTTAGAGATCCTCAGTGAATATTACTGAGATTACATGGATAAGCAATTTTGAATCCTTTGTTGTTTTTAGACAAAGTAACATGGGGCTATTACCAGTTTCTTAAATTGCTAAAGACTTAAGCAGCAAGAGGGTGTGGTTCACATGGCAATCAGTGATACTCTCAGCTTGTCTAGAAAGCTTCAAGTAGGAACTGGGCCCTGTTATTCTGACACAAACATTTCTTTAGAGAAGTGCTTATCACCAACACTCTACTAAGGATTGGCAGGAATCAGTGATTGGCAATAAAAAATTCATTTTATCATGATGGATAGGAAATAAAATTTGAGCAACATAACCAAGGATGGAGGACATTTTCCTTGGTCAAACTCTTCTCTTCAGCACAGTAAGAGGAAATATCAGGAGGGACTTAAAATTTTATATATTAAGGTTCATTGCTTTAATCCTATACTAAAATTTTTGAAAAACAATTCCCAAGAAAGTGTTGTTGGAGGTAGGGTATTTTTTAGCAGGTAAGAGAATTTGCCAAGCAAACATGAGGCCTGAGATGGCCTGACTTTGATCCTCAACACCTAGCTAAAAAGCTGAGCATGGCAGCCTCATTGATGGCTAGCTCTCATAGTGCTGGAAAGAGCTATGCTAGCTGCCAGAGATTAAAGGTCACCAACTGTGTGAATAAGCAGTAGATTCTGCAAGATGCAAAATCAACTGGCCAGGCAAGATGTAATCTCTGGTGTGATAGTGGTACATAGGTTATGTGGGTAATCAACTCTTCTTTGATTGGATATGAGGCCATCTCAGTGGAGGCCATCTCACTGGAAATCAATTTACACCTGGAACTGAAAAAAAGTCAGAAGCCTGTGGCTTGGAAGGTCATAGACCCTAGAGAAAAACATCCACTGTTCCTTGGCTAATAGAAGAGGTTTTGCCCATCAAGAAGTTTTAAATGTCTACTTTATTCCCTTTGGTCCATGCTGCTCTTGTTCTTAGTTAGAGAGCCTGATTTTTACAGATTGGGAGTAAGTACCTGGGAAACCTAAGACCCATCAGTGTGATAAGAAAAGAAAGCTTACTGCCTAGCACAAGATAAGTCATCTCTATCATATTTGTCAATGGCCCAGGAAATATAACAGAGGAAGTTGAAGATCCAATAAGGATGTTGCTCTCACTGCTAGCCTGAGAACCACCCCCAGGAAGATGGCAGTGGACACTTAAAACTCATCAAAGCAGAAAGTCAGAGGCTACTTAGAGCTCAACACTAAAGAAGACTTATAGCATGCCCTCCAAGGCTCAGTGAACACTGTACAGGAGGGAGTAGAAAGGATGTCAGAGGTTTTAGGCATAGATCAGATGGCCCTATTGCCTTGTGCCTATGAGACAGCACATCTTGGCAGAGCAAACCGCTCACCTCATAAGCCAAGAAGATATTGGAGTCCCACAACCACCTTTATGGTGCCACAAGTGACCTAGGAGCCTTCCACAATATCTCTTCTCCCCTTTAAAGGCTCACAGCACTTCCCAATATCATTATTCCAGGGACAAACCTTTGACACATAGACCTGTGGAGGTATTTAGCATCCACACTCTAGCATGTAGTTTCAGGCATAAATCATAAAAACAACTAAAATTTATCAAACATCTTGTATGAGTAACTTTTCTCATTGCTGTGACAAAATACCTGATAAAAGCAAGTTAAGGGAGATGGGTTTATTCTGGTTTCTAGTTGGATGGAGATACTGTGTATCATGGCAGGGAATATATAAGCAGCTGGTCACATTTAGCCCGCAGTCATGGAAAGAGAAGTGAAATGCTTCTATTCATCTCTATTTTTACACAATCCAGGATTCCAGTCCATGAAATTGTATGTCCATATGGAGGAGAGGAGCACATCTCCCCACTTCAATTAACCTAATCAAGAAAATCTCTCACCTCACAGGCATGCCCAGAGATTTATTTCCATTGTGACTCTAAATCCTGTCAAGTTAACAATTTGAGATTAATCATCTCATATGTAGAGCATGGCACACTGTTTAAAGACTTGAATCAGTTAATTTTACCACCATAAAATCCTGTGAACTTATCATTTTATTAGATCAATTTTATGAGTAAACAGTATAAAATTTCAAGAACTTACTTTAAAGTAAAGCCAGAGCCAATATTTAACCAGGTAACCCAGCTTAGGAATCTCTATGCCAACTTTAGTTTCCTTGCAAGCATCAAATATCTAAATTGCCTAAACACTGTTTCAACCATTTACAACTCTGACACCTTTCCTTCTAAAAGGGACCATCACAGTTTGTGTATCAATATGACTTAGTCACAAGTGCTAAGATATTTGGTCAAAGATTATTCTCACATGTCTATGAGATTGTTTCTAAGTGAGAGTGACAAGGATAGGTGGTCTCAGTAAAGCACAGTCCTCTCTCAATGTGGATTGGACTCATCCAAGCCCAAATGTCTGCATAGAGCAAAAGACCCAGAAGAAGAGATTTACTTACACTGCCCAATTGTTTTTGAGAAGGCTTATCAGTCCTTTACCTCCAGACCCCACCTGGAACTTATACTGTCAAGTCTCCAGACTGTGCATGCTGGATTGCCCAATCTCCATAACTATTTGAACTGATTCTTGATACACACAAATGAGCACTACACTCATGTATATATCTAGGTGATATATAAATGCCTATTATAATGGTTCATATAACTTCTGTATGTGATACAGATAAACCACACGCACACACACACACACACACACACACACACACACACACACACACTCCATATTCAAGAAAGGCTTTGTAAATGTAATGAATATATCAAAGCTTTTAACCAGTCTTTAAATCTTTATTACATCAAAAATACTGAAGAAAATTCACATAGAAGTTGAAATGAATGTCATCAAATTAAATAATCAATATGAGAAAGAAACCATTCACAGATATCCATTAGGACTAATTGATCTATGGTGTTGTTGAGCTCTCTTACTTCTCTTGATTTTCTGTTTGGGTGATCTATTTCTGATAGTGGAGTATTGAAGTCCCCAACTATGATGGTGTTAGTGGTTATTTCTGTTTTATTGCCAAGTAGGTTTTGTTTTATGAATTGTGGTGCACCTGTGTTTGGTGCATAAAGACTAATGATTGTGATAGTCTCTTGTTGGATCATTTCCTTTATGAGTAATAAGTGACTTTATTTGTATTTTTGATTACTTTTGGCTTGAAGTCAATCTTATCCAATATAAGTGTAGCTACACCTGCTTGCTTCTTATTTCTATTTGCTTGGAATAGCATTTTCCACACTTTCCCCCTGAGGAAGTGTCTGTCTTTAGTGGTGATGTGGGTTTCTTGAAGACAGCAGATTGAGGGGTCCAATTTTCTGATCCACCCTGTTAGCTTATGTCTCTTGATGGTGAATTAAGGGAATTAATATTTAGGGTAATAATTGTGAGGTTTGATTTAATACCTGCCCTATTGTGGTGGTTTATGTGGTTTAGTGTTTTCCTGGCCTGAGTAGTTTTTGTTTTTCTGCCTTCTTGAAGTTTGGTTATTGTGATCTGTTTCTCATAGGCACTTCAGGTTGGTTATTTGAATCTTCTGTGTGGAGCATTCCCTGAAGTATTCTCTATAGGTTTGGCTTTGTGTTCATATAGTTGTATTTTGTCATGGAAAGTTTTGCTTTCACCATGTATTATGAGGGATACTTTTGCTGGGTAGAGTAGTTTGCGTTGGAAGTTCTTAGAGTTTGCAGTGTTACATTGCAGGCTCTTCTGGCTTTTAGAGTTTCCATTGAGAAGTCTGAAGTAATTTGAATAGTGTTTCCTTTATATGTAACATGTTGTTTCTCCCTAGCTGCCTTTAGGACTTTCTCTTTGGTATTGATGTTTACAGTCTTAATGATATTATGTCTTGGATGATTTCTCCTTTGGTCCAGTCTGTTTGGAGTTCTACTAGCTTCTGGTAACGTGATAGGACTTTCTTTTGAGAGAGTGGGAAAGTTTTCTTTGATAATTTTGTTGCATAAGCTTTCATGCCTTTGGTCTGTATTTCTTCCCCTTCTGGTATTACCTGATTCAAATGTTGGGTGCTTAAGGGTATCCCAAAGTTCCCTCATTTTCTGTTCAAGGAAAATTTTGAACTTATTGAAACTTTTGGAATCACGAACTATTTCTTCTGTTTTCCAGTTTCCAGTGTTCCAGTTATGAGTTCCTGTCCTCCACATGGCTGACTTTATTCTTGAGAGTTTCTATTGAGTTTTGGGCTTTTTCAATTTGGTTCATATTTTCTATTGCTTTCTTATGTATTGCTTCCAACCCTTTGTCGAGTTTCCCTTTCACATCATTTTCTGATATTCTTAATGCTTCTTTAGATTACTTTCATATATTTAGGAGGATCAACATAATTTCCTGCATGATGTCAGATCAAAATCCTGTATTGTTAGAAATTAACAACCAAAGAAGTGCTGGGAACCCAACCAACTCCTGGAAATTGAGCAACATACTCTTAAACAATAAATGGGTAGTGGACAAAATAAAAACTGAAATTGCAAAATTTCTAGAAATGAATGAAAATGAGAATACAATGTACCAAATCTTATGGGACACAATGAAATCAGTCCTCAGGGGAAAATTAATTGTGCTAAATGCCTTCATAACAAAGACAGAGAGATCCAAAATCAATAATCTAACCAACCACCTAAAGGGATTGGGAAAACAAGAAGTTTCCAAACCAAAATGCTCCATACAGAAAGAAATAATCAAGATCAGAGCAGAAATTAATGAATTGGACACTAAGGAAACAATTAAGAAAATTGATCAAAGAGTTGGCTCTTTGAAAAAATAAACAATATTAATAAACCTCTGACCAATTTGATCAAGCAAAATAAGAGATGAATCTAATTAACAAATTTAGAAATGAAAAAGGAAAGATCACAACAGACATAAGTGAAATTGGGAGAATCATCAGGACTTATTTTAAAAAAAAACTCTACCCCACAAAACTGGATAATATGGACAAAATGGATGAATTCCTGGACACATACCACCTACCAAAGCTAAACTCAGAGCAGATTAATCTCCTAAACAAATCACTCACAACCACTGAGATTGAAAGTGTAATCAAAAACCTGCATAAAAAGAAGAGTCCAGGACCAGATGGCTTCTCAGCTGAACTCAATCAAGCCTTCATTGAAGAACTGAAAACAATATTTCTCAAATTGTGCCACACAATCAGAGAATAAGGAAAACACCCCCACTCCTTCTATGAAGCTAGTATCACCCTAATACCAAAACCAGGCAGATATGCCACACAAAAAGAAAACTACAAGCCTATTTCCCTGATGAACTTATATGCAAAAATCCTGAGCAAAATCCTTGCAAACTGAATTCAACATCCCATCAAAAGTATTATCTACCTGGGTCAAGTAGACTTCATCCCAGGAAAGCAGGGATGGTTCAACATACAGAAATCAGTCAATGTAATATACCACTTAAATAAGCGTAAACACAAAAACCACATGATCATTTCAATAGATGCAGAAAATGCCTTTGACAAAATACAACATCACTTCATGATCAAAACACTGGAGAGAATAGGCATGGATGGTCTCTATCTCAACATAATAAAGGCTACATATAAAGATCCTAATACCTAATGGGGAGAGACTGAAGAAATTCCCACTGAGATCAGGAACAAGACAGGGGTGTCCACTCTCACCTCTGTCTTACACATAGTAATGGAAGTACTAGCTCAAGCAATAAGACAGGAGAAAGAAATAAAAGGGATACAAATTGGAAAGGAAGAAGTTAAGTTAGCTCTATTTGCAGATGACATGATTCTATACATAACTGACCCAAGAACCTCCATCTCTAAACCTTGAAAGTGATAAACTCCTTCAGTAAAGTAGAAGGATACAAAATCAATGCACAAAATCCGTAGCCTTTCTATATGCAAAAGAAAAAGATACAGAGAAAGAAATTAGTGACATTGTCCCATTTTCAATAGTATAAAAAAATAACTTGGAATAACATCAACCCAGAAGGTGAAAGACCTTCACAATGAAAACATAAAAACACTCAAGAAAGAATTTGAGGAGGACTTGAGAAACATGGAAAGCCTCCCATGCTCCCGGATAGGCAGATTTAACATTGTGAAAATGGCAATCTTACCAAAATCAATATATGGATTTAGTGGAATACCAACATCTTTCTTCACAGTGAATGATCTCACAATTCATATGGAATGGCAGAAGGCCTCAGATATCCAAGCATATCCTCAGCAGAAAATAAATAAATAAAAATAACAACCTCTGGAGGCATCACCATACCTGATCTAAAGCTATACTACAAAGCCATAGTAATAAAAACAACATGGTACTGGCATGGTTATAGACTGTCGGGCTCCGAGAGCCCCATGTTGGGCACCAGATGCCGGGCTCCGCCGGTGGGGGCAGGTAGTGCCGAGGGAAGGACCAGGCCCGCTGGTTCCTCCCGAGGGGTTGAGGAGGAGATGAGCATCTGATGACTCAGACCTTTCCTGGCCAACGGAGAAAAACCACACTGAGTCGGGAGTCTTGTTGAAGAAGGAACTCGATTTATTGCTATGAACAGTTGCCTATATAATGTTGGGAAGAAGGTGGGGATTTTAGGACGGTGGGGAAAGGTAAGGGCCAATAGTAAAATGTGACTATTGAGAAAATAATCCTAAATCCCATGCGGAAGTAGCAGGCAAGAAGCCATTAGGCATCTTGCTGAGTCACGTCTGGCCAGAGGCAGATCACCAAACTTTAGCTAGGCTCAGGAAGTTCCACTAGGCCTCACACCTGGGCCTTTCAGAGCCCAACAATAGACCAATGGAACAGAATCAAGGACCTAGACTTTGGGTCAACTAACTACAGCTACTTGATATTTGACACAGGCCCTAACAATGTAGACTGGAAAAAAGACAGCATCTTCAACACAATGTACTAGACAAACTGGATAACCATATGCAGGAAAATGAAACTCAATCCACAAGCCCACTCTCCAATATCAAGTTCCCACCAAGAGTGGGTTACAAGAGGGCCTACACCTGTTAAATTCTCTCTAAAATAAGAAGGGGTATCCATGTATCTTGCACTGACCTAACTCTCCATTGGAGAATTTGTCTCTCTTTTTCAGATGGATGCAGAACCTGATGAGGGAATCAGCACATTGCACCTCCCCAAGGCACCAACTGAAGCCATAGAGTTAGTGGGGAAATGAGCAAGAGCTGCTTTCTTGGTGAACCTGTTATCAGCACAAGGGTAAAGGAGATATACACAGAGAACACTCAGCTCCTACCAAATCAGATATCTGGAGACACAGAGACACCCAAGACCTCATCACTGAAATAGAACTAAAATGAACTCAACATGGGACAGGGGAATTCACACAAAAGGGTTTGGAAAGATTGTTAGAGGCATAAGTTGGGCCATTGTGAACAGGGACATTGCCTCTCCCCCATAACTGATGGCCACCCCCACAATACAACACCCACAATTCCCACGGGTATCGACAGGGAGAAAGCTAATGATGGTACCATCATGGCTGTACATACACTATATACAAAACTAATAATAAAATAAAGAAACCTCTCACAGGTAAAAATGTGGTAAAACCTTTAGCCAGTCCATTATTCACATCTTACTCAACATCAGAAGGAAAGAAACTGTGAAAATGGGACCACTGTGACATAACCCTTCAGTGGTACTCATATACAATTCAACCAGAGAATTTTCACACTGGAGGAAAATGCTGCAATAGTAAATAATGTATCTAAACTTCAAACAGGTTAATCATAAAGACTACAACTTTTAATAATGTGGAAGTCATTATTAAGTGATCAGTGATAGCCAAAGTAAGAATTTACATTGGACAGAAACCTTACAAATACAAAGATTGTGACAAATCCTTCACCTAGCACTCAAACATCAAGGAAGTCACAAAAGCCAAGCGTGGTGGCACACACCTTTAATCCCAGCACTTGGGAGGCAGAGGTAGGAGGATTGCTGTGAGTTCGAGGCCACCCTGAGATTCCATAGTGAATTCCAGGCCAGCCTGGGCTATAGTGAGACACTACTTCAAACAACCAAAAAAAAAAAAAAGTCACAAAAAGATGGAAGACTTATATGTTTAAGGATTACAGAAGTAACATTATAAAAATATGAAAACTCAAGAGCCAATGTGCACTTGTGTTAGAGAAAAAAGTTCACAGATGTTTGAGAGGTGAAATGTCTTTACTTATATCATAGATCTTACTATATATAATGGAATATTGGAAGAAAACCCTATAAAGGGTGTCTAAAACCTTTAGATGTCTATAAAACTTTATTAAACATTGAAGAGTACAAATGTAATGAGCTTTGTGATGGATAGCATTTGCCATCAATTTGTTTTTAGAGTTCTGGAGGAGATTACTAAAGCATAGCTCTGAGATGAAATTTCCAGATGATTAAATCATGAAAGCTCTAACATAATGAGGAGTGAATACTTGATGGATTCAGAATGTGATGGTGTTATAAGAAGGTTGTTAAAGGTAGAAAGTGGGATCTAGTGGAAGAAAGTTCACCAAAGGCCTCTCTGTGGGGGCTCTAACTTACCCTAGAGCCTTCCTGTAATTTCCTTTCTCTTCCTTGTGTCCACCAAGAAATATGAACTGAGTCCACACAGACTCTAAAACAACCTTTCAATTTTTCTCATTCATTTTGGTCATGACACAAACATAGCTAGAACAACCCAAATCAAACTAAGAAAACACCATCATGATAAAAAAAAGAACTTACAAATGGAATGACTGTAGAAAAATACTTTATCAAAAATGAAAGGACTGGCTGGGTGTGGTGGCACAAGTCTTTAATCCCAGCACTCTGAGGCAGAGGTAGGAGGATCACTGTGAGTTCGAGGCCACCCTGAGACTACATAGTGAATTCCAGGTCAGCCTGGGCTAGAGTGAGACCCTACCTCAAAAAAACAAGAAAAAAAAAAATGAAGGGACTGGCAATATGACTCAGCAGCCATGGCCCTTGCCCACAAAGCCCAACAACCCATGTTCAATTCCCTAGTACTCACAAAATGCCAGATGTATAAGGTGACACATGTGACTAGAGTTTGTTTGCAGCTGCTGGAAGCCCTTGTGACTCCATTTCCTCTCTCTCTCTCTCTCTCTCTCTCTTTCTCTTTCTGTCTCTCTCTCTCAGTCATAGTGGTGCACACCTTGAATCCCAGCACTTGGGAGGCAGATATAGGAGAATTGTGGTGTATTTGAGGCCAACCTGAGACTACACAGTGAATTCCAGGTCAGCCTGGGCTAAAGTGAGGCCCTACCTCAAATCCCCACCCTCCTTACCAAAAGTTTTTCCAGGCATAATGATGTACTCTTGGAATCCCAATTCAGTCCCCTGAAAAACTGAAGAATCTCACATTTGAGGATACCCTAAGCTGAGTAGCAAAATCCCATCAAAAACACAAAACCGAAATTAAGCAAAGTCTTAGCAAAATTCACAGTATGAACACTAAATACCAAGATTTTCCTAAGATGTAACTCAAATTGTTTTGTAGGTAATAATTATTGTAGTTACCTTCTAGTTTCAGGGACAAAACACCTGACCAAAACAAGCTGATATGAAGAAAACGTTTATTTTGGTTGCAGCCTTGATGGAAAGCTTCATGATGGCACAGAAAACATTGGTAGAGCAGAAGATAGACATGTCTCCTTGCCATAGCAAATGGGAAACAGCAGCAAGAATGAAGTGAGCTCTGGCAAGGGGGAAGCTTGTTATCACACCCAAAAGACCACCACCAGTGACACAATGTGAGCCCCTTCCAAATTGCCACCCACCTGGGGCCCAGGTATTCAACACACATAAGTTTATGGAGGACATATGAGTCATACTACCATAGTTAACACAGTTAAAATGATGATACAATTCAGTTTTACTTTTAAAATGATCAGGAGATTAATTTTGAGAGGGATGATTATGTTCAGTGTGTGCTTTTTACATTGAAAGACTTTGAGATTTTATGAAAAGCAAATACTGAAATAATTCAAATCTCAAATAACTGGAAGCAATTGATTATCACTAGTGTTTGTTTATGCAAGGGGATTTGTAGCTGTATCAAGTCTGTGAGGTCCTTTATATCAACTATTGTGGAGGCTAAGATGCATAAAGAGTATCAAGGAAAGGCTTTGTGGTGGTTGTGACAGTGTTATACTCACAGGGAGACAGGTGTTTCCTTGTGAAAAGACATTAAGTTATTTTAAATCCATATTTATTAGATAATTAGCTTCAGTTTTGAAGACTGGTATAGATCTCACATGTATCTGATAACAAAAAGTTAAATTTGAATATATGTAATGTGTATTTTGGCCAGTGAGCCTACTAGGTAACTAGAAATGTTATAGTCAGACTTTATGTTGTTTTAATAAATAACAGAATTTAAAAAATGTTGTGCTGTGTTCTGTTTTGAGATAGAGTCTCCTTGTGCAGCTCAGGCTGGTCTTTATGTATCCCAGACTGACTACATATTCATGATACTCATGCCTTAGCCTTCTGAATGCTGGGATCACAGGTTTGTATCATGATAAGCCCAAACTAATGTTTTTAATGAGAAAGAGGAAGATGTGGATCAGGAAAAGGCAGTTATTCAGACTAGATGAACCTTAAACCTACTTTCTCTCCAATATTATATAATGTCATGAGCTCAATCTTCAAGAACTTTTGAGGCATACTCAATAATGTGTATATTTCTGTTAAATAATTTCAAGAATTTAGGAAGCTCACAAGAACAAAGTTATACAATATGATAGAACATTAAACAATGAATCTCACTTGTATATCTTTCCCTTTTGTGATCTATGAAACATTAGGCTCAGTGATAATAACTCTAAGAAATTTTCTTAGCAAAGGTAGACTATTCTAGATGAGTTCTCTTGTGCTATTGTAGTATGATACTTTATTTGACATAGGTCACTAACAAAAAATGAAAAGCATATAAACCAGATACTTAAACTCTATCATATTTTGAAGTACATATTATAAAACCTTAGCATATGTTCAAGAAAAGAAAATCCAAAATGAATGTTGCTTAGAGACTGTAAAATATAGTTCTATACTGTGGCTGGTCAAGTGAAGTGGTAATGGGAGACGATGAAGAGAGAAATTAAACAAAAAGCAGTTTGTGTAAGAAGACTCTAAAAAGCAAATGCTGTGAGAAAGAGCACAGATGACAAACACACAATATATTATGCATAATTTATCCCATCTTGAATGTTCTGAAAATTTGTTACTAATGCAATTAAAGATGAATAGAACCATCGTCCACTCATGCCAACCTCTGGCCCGTTTGCCCTATTGCAGACCAGCATTTCAACATCAGCTTATTCTCTACACCTTTTTGTTTCTGATAAAAAAAAAAAAACTAACCTTGGTTCACATTCGCATAATACTAGACATAATAATATACATCATGCTTCTGGAATTCTCTTGAAAGTGTATCTTTCCCCTCAACATAAAACCAACAGAGATTTTCCCCATCCTAATCTCTAGAGTTTCATACTAATTAGGTTAGGACCAGATTTTGTGTCCATCTTAAATTTTCTACAAAATTCTAAAGAAATAAAAGTAAAACTGCTGTCCTTGCCAATGCCAAGATTTGTGACCAGCCATGGGAAGTAAGATGCTGCTGCTCTTGAGAAGCCTGCCTACTTGTGTACAAGAGAACTTGGAGGTTGAGTTTTCTTTCACTTACTATGCCTTAGCAGGTGACAAATAGGATAATTGTTTTTTTTTTAAATTTTTTTGTTTATTTTTATTTATTTATTTGAGAGCGACAGACAGAGAGAGGAAGAGGGAGAGAGAGAGAGAGAGAGAATGGGCACGCCAGAGCCTCCAGCCACTGCAAACGAATTCCAGATGCATGCGCCCCTTGTGCATCTGGCTAACGTGGGTCCTGGGGAATCGAGCCTTGAACCGGGGTCCTTAGGCTTCACAGGCAAGCACTTAACCACTAAGCCATCTCTCCAGCCCGGATAATAAACACATTTGCTAATGGGTCTGCAAATAAGGAAAAGGGCAAAAATAGAAAAGACATTTTAATTTTCAATAAAGTTTGCAGCAAGTTATTTAACTATGTCAGTCCTTTATTATTTCAGAGGCAAAGAAGAAAATGCAATTGTAGAATAGAACTATAGAGAAAATATTATCAGAATATTATCAGCCGGGTGTGGTGGTGCAAGTCTTTAATCCCAGCACTCAGGCACTCAGGAGGCAGAGGTAGGAGGATTGCCGTGAATTTGAGGCTACCTCGAAAAACCAAAAAAAAAAAAAAAAAAAAAAAAAAAAAAAAGAATATTTTCAAGCCCAGTATGGACTATATTGTCTGGATAAAGCTCTATGTTATGCTTTGCAGCCCAGTAAACTCCAGCGCAATCAGTGAGTTTCCTTCCCAGTTGCTCTTTGCTTAACATGAAAACTCCATCACTAGCATTATGTTTGTCTGACTTTCTCTGTGTTTAAATTAAACACATTTAATAACCTACATGCAACTAACACAGCTAAGGTCAGGGGTTAGCTCTAGGCTGTCCACTCTTCTACCTTATACAAGATCAATGGGTTTAGGAAACAGTGACTGATAAAAGGCCTGTTGTGGGTTCACATTGTAATGTAAATGAGATTCAAATACAGAGACTCTGAAACCACACTTTTAGAAATGGGGGATTTATTAGTGGTTCAAAGTGGGGGGGGGGTCTTTAAGGGACAAGGGGGAGGTGAGAAGCGAGAGATTCAAATCAGTTTTGCAGCTCTGCTCCAGGCTAGAGGGAAAAGTGAGCCACTCAAGCCTATGGTTGGTGATGGAAGGAATAAGGGGCGAGCAGGCTAGAAAGCAAGGAAGAGACAAAGAGAAGGAGAAAAAGAAAGTGGGAAAATGGAAAGAGTTGAGAAACAGAATCTTCTCTACTTCTGGGCCCACCTAAATGTGCACAAGCCACCTTATGCTCCTGTGACCAAGAGTGCATTCATGACCAAAATGAATCCTTCGTTAAGTTATTTCTTCGAGATATTTTATAACATCAGCAAGAAAAGTAACATAAAGTGTTCTTTCCTCAAATATACTAGCAGAAAATGGCACTGAAGCTGTCTAGCCCCATGAGAGGACATTATAAAACAAAATGATCAAACTTCATGGCTTTTATTAAAGCTTAACCCCTTTTCATCAGTTGCAAATGTCATGAGACAAACCAGGGGCCATGCACAGTTCTGGTGCATTGTGAGTTTCAAATAATTATCTCATGTCCTTCCATGATCTCCTAAATTTCAGGCTCGTGAAGCTAATGACTGGTTGGAACTGCGAATTTCATCTGAGTAGGCTTTGCAAACGCACTATGACAAAATAGGAGATAAATACTATCAAGAGGTTTGAGAAAGATTACTGATACCAGACTTTGGGAATAAGGAGTTTATTAATGGCATGAAGTTGGTGTTTTAGGCAAGGGTGAGGGGCAAGGAGCCTAGAGGATGTAATGTACTGTCAGCTCAGAATCCAGAGCATGTGGTGGGCTAGCAGGAAAAAGAGGAGTCAGATGTGAGCCAAAAAGTGACTTAACAGAGAAAGAGGAGGGGAGGGCAGGGGAGCGAAGGGCAGGGAAAGGGTAGAGAGGAGAAGGCAAGAAAAAGGAAAGGTAGATATGTAGAAACAAAGCTGATGAGAGGCAGATGCAAACATGAGGGTCCTGGTTTAGTAATTAGCATGCTGTTTCCTCCTAATTTAAAAGTTATATGTTTGAATTCCATGTATCTGTTCTAGGCCAAGTCCCCTGATGCTACACTTTAGGGAAGGCAAGAGGCAGCCCTCTGATTGATAGACAACAAACTACTGCCTTAGGGGAAAAGAGGAATGAAAGAAAGGAGGGAAGGAGCAGGTCAGAGAGACTTTGCTTCTGAGGCCTTTACTTTGAGTTATCATTTTTCTTTGTGAAACTTTGAAGAGAGGAGGGAGATGCTAGTATTTCTAAGTCTTCACATACTGACATGTTCACAATGGACAAATGTGAAACCCTTATTTATAACACATGCTACAGGTATCCTAATTAGTGAATTAATGTATAACTGGATTTCAAAAGACAAGTAATCTCTATTGTGATGTGAAAGAACCTGTCATAATGCTTTTTCTTTTGTAAATTTCCTAAGATATTATATACCCATCCCACCAAATCCCAACAACCCCCCCCCCCCAAGTAACAAAATTTCACTAAAGATGAGCCCATATTAAAACCATGCAGATCTCACAACTTCATCATGGAAAGATTGACCATTGAAAATTTACATGTGCACAAGAAATATCCTTGGTATGTAATTAACATGTACATAAATTTAGAGTCACAATATTCCCAAGGCCCTAAACAGAAACTGATAACATGGAAACTATTCAGAAATTCTTTCAATCCCTGTACACAGTGCTTCCTGCAGATGTGCATAAACAGGGGTTCACACAAACAATATAAAAGAGGAAACCCAAGTCTATAATAAGACACCATACCTCATGTGACTTATGTGACCCTTAGGGTTAATGAACATGTCACCTGGACCCTGAGCAACACTTTAAGGCCCTGACTAGAGGCTTGTATCACCTGTCATTTTTGGATGTTTCTAAATCACACTGCACTGATCTCTCACAAAATAGCATCTCTCACTGTAAACATGGTTTTTTGAAGTAGGATCTCACTCTAGTCCAGGGTGACCTGGAATTCACTCTGTATTCTCAGGGTGGCCTCAAACTCACAGTGAAACTCCTACCTCTGCCTCCCGAGTGCTGGGATTAAAGGCGTGCACCATCATGCCTGGCTAAGAAAAGATAACTTTTTGTATTTGTTGAGAGAGAGAGAGAGACAGAGACAGAGAGACAGAGAGACAGAGAGAGACAGAGAGAGAATTTGGTGTGTCAGGGCCTCCAGCCATTGCAATAAAACTCCAGATGCGGGCTGGAGAGATGGCTTAGCGGTTAAGCGCTTGCCTGTGAAGCCTAAGGACCCAAGTTCGAGGCTCAATTCCCCAGGACCCACGTTAGCCAGATGCACAAGGGGGCGCACGTGTCTGGAGTTCGTTTACAGAGGCTGGAAGCTCTGGCGCGCCCATTCTCTCTCTCTCTCTCTCTCTCTCTCTCTCTCTCTCTGTTGCTCTCAAATAAATAAATAAACAAAAACAAAAACAAACAAACAAAAAAAACCTCCAGATGCATGCTTTACTTTGTACACATGTGCAAACTTGCATACTTGTGTGACCTTGTACGTCTGGCTTACATGGGAACTGGAGAATTGAACATGGGTCCTTAGGCTTCACAGGAAAATGCCTTAACTGCTATCTCCTCAGCCCAACATAATATACTCTTAACATGAACTTTACAGCAGAATAAGAAGCCTTATGTTTGTCTGGCTGACCATGCTACCAATTTTGCATGCTTTTGGCCTGTGTCCCCTTGCTCCATGCTCATTTATGAAATTCAGCCTGCATCCAACCACATGGACTGAGCAGCTACTGGTTTCTCTGACTGTCTAGTTTATAGACAGCTATTATTGGACTGCCTAGCCCATAACTTGTAAGCTTATCCAATAAATCCCCTCTTAATACATAGTATACCAGTTCTGTTCTTCTAGAGAACTCTGACTGATAATACTTTCCCACTGCTAATCTTAGCCAAAAATAAAAATCTCCTTCGCTGCTCAGTTGAAACTTGGTCTTATTATTGGTTCCATAGTTCTGAAGAGGAAAAATGAGCCAGTTTGAAGGCAAAACCTGGTTAAGTGTCAGCTGATAAATAGTACAAAGATAGGAAGAACAGGAGAGTCAGCACTGGGCAAAGACTGCTTATTTGGTTGCAAGGGAGGACGTAATGCTAATTTGGTCATTAGTGTTAATTAATGTCTTGTTGCTGTGACAGAAGGCCCAAAACAAGAAAAAAGATATTTGTAGGTAGGTCATTGTTTTAGAGGTTTTGTCAGTCTTGGTGGAGAGGACAGCAGAGCAGCTCACATCATAGTGCCCAGGAAGCAGAGGGCAAGGAAGAACGCTTGCGCTCACTGTTTTTATTCTATCTCAGCCCTAGCTTATGGAATGGTGCAGCCACATTCAGGGGTTCAGGATGAGTCTTCCTCCTTTACATTCTCCTCCCTAGAAACCATGTAAATTAGGTGTATTTTACTAATTATATAGGTGCATTTCAATCTTTGTAATGTCTCAGAAGGAGGTCAAAAGAAAATATAGACAGGGTTTTCAGGACTAAGTTCAAGTTATTTAAAGGATGTATTCCAAGTCAGGGAATTGTCTGTGGATTTATTCTATCAGGACAGTTTAAGATAGGTGGACACTGATGACAGGGTAGAGTCTTAAAGCTAATTTTTTAATAGGGGTAGAAGGGTTGATAAAAGTTCTCACTCTGTTATTCAGGCTAATCTAAAACTCACTATGTAGCTCATGATTACCTCAAACTCACATCAGTCCTTCTACTTCTGCCTCTGCCTCACAAACCAGGGATTATAGACATGAGCCAGCACATCCAATCCTAAATCCAGTCCTTATGAATAAACTGTTTGTTTGATAAGAGAGATGCTTGGCAAGAGTAAGAATTTATCCTCATAGAAGCACCATGTATGCAGATGAGAAAACTGTTTCATGCCATAAGTTGATTTGCAGATTTTCCTGAAGAATGTAGTGATTTTTTTTTTGTGTGTCTATACAGCTTGATCTTTCTGGGCAAACACAGATGCCTCAGTTTAGCTTTACAGTCATCAGATTCTAAGATGGCTCCATTCTCAAAGATTTTAAACTAAAATGAAACAGATCGACAGGCTCACATCTGTCCTGCTTCTCCATTTGAAATTTTCATTTTGTTCATCTCCAAATATAATCTTGTGAATACCTATTGTTTTAAAAACTTTGCTAGCTCTGCTATTGTTTCAGCACATGGGTGCGCACCTAAATTCCTTTTACAATCTACACTTGTCTCGTCTTCAATGGAATTATTCTCTCAAATAATTGACAAGTAAAGGAAAATTATTTTGGTTCCTTAAAATTGAAAATAAGAACTCAGGATTTCCTTGACACTGTATTCTATACATACAAAAGATGTAATCACATGCTGAGCATTTTGGATTGGACGGAATATGAGTAGTAAAAGTTGGGAAACGCATGCTTACTAGCTCATTTCCCTCACCCAGTCCCAAGGCTAGCTTCCCATGAGGAAAGGGAGAACAAGTCAGAAACTTGGATCCAGGGTTGGTAGTACAGGCCTGTGATCCCAGCTGCTATGAAAATTGAAGCAGGAGAATCACAAGTTCAAGCCTGCTTGGTCTACAGAATGAATTCAAGAGTGACCCGAGGAACTTAGTGAAATCCTGATTTAAAATGAAAAGTTGGGCTACAGAGAAAGGGTCAATAGTGAAGGTTCTCGCCTACAAAGCCAACCACTCAGGTTTGACTCCCCAGTGCCCACCTAAAGCCAGATGCATGAAGTGGTGCATTCATCTGGAGTTCGTTTGCAGCACCTAGAGGTCCTGGCATGCCCATTCTCTCTGTCTCTCTTCTCTGTATCTCTTTATCTGCAAATAAATAAATAATTTTAAAACAAAAAGTTTGAAAGAATGTGGATATAGCTCAATAATAGAACACAGGCCTAGCATGTTTAAGGCCAGGGTTCTATCTCTGGTACTTAAAAAGAAATGAGAAAAAAGAACATGAGATAGATAATCATATTTTGGGATTTTTTTTCTGGATTCATCTTGGCTCTTCATCACTATGGATTTGATTTACATGAAAGGGGAAAATAATTGCCACTGAGCTCAGAAGTAAACCAGATATGTCCAATAAGTTAGGAGAAATTATTTTCCCATAAGAGTGTTCTTTACTATGGGGTTTGTAAAGGAACATGTTCGTGACCAACAGAAAGGTAGGGCAGGTTGTTTTATTGTGGGTGGTCACAGTGAGGTCTAGAAAAGACAGGACCTTGACTTCTCTCACTACAATGCCAAAAATAGGTGCACCATAATATAACTGTGTAAATTCATAGCCTTTTAGAGACCACACTAACTGAACAGATAGAGCCAGAAAAAGAGGCTCTAACAAATAAAAAGTAATGAATCCATTGAAATTATATGGGGTATACTGCAGTTGAAAGGCAGAGACAGAATGAGCTTTTAAGGACACATCCAAGGCTTCTCCAGATGACACTGGTAGCAAGAACCTTGCACAGCCACCTCCACAAGTCTTCCCATGCTCAGGGACTTGAATCTTTTTCTTGAGAACTTGGTCACCAGTGAAAGTTCCATGAGTCATAATGTAAGTGAAGGATGTTGAGTAGGGTATCTGGTCAAGGAGTAAAGAACCATCATAGCTGCTCAAGTGAGAAGAACATAGAGGCTTGGCATGTCAGGAGCTGTTAGTATGTACTAGGTAGCCCAAACAATTCTACCTAAGGGGAGCAGTCCAGTTGTGAAACTGAAAGCTTGGATTATAATCTCATTTCCTCAAATGATATGTTGACTATGTCTACACAGAGCTTCACAGTGTTATCAGATTTTATTACTGACAATTTCTATATATGTTCATAAGGCATTTTGATCACAATCCTCTTCAACTACTTTCTTTTGTCCCCTCTTCATGAAGCTGGGTGTTTTATGTTTTAAGCTTTTAGGACGAAGCTGGGAACACCTCCTAAAGTGTAAAACAGGCATCCTTTTGCATAATTACAGGGCACAGAACTTCATGACAGTTGCTAGAAGTGACTTGTATAGGTGCCACCAAAAAAGTAGTGAAAAAAAAAAAACTCTGGGCAGGAGAGATGGCTTAGCAGCTAAGGCACTTGCCTGAAAAGCCAAAGGACTGAGGTTCAATTCCCCAGGACCCTCATAAACCAGATGCACAATGTGGTACATGCATCTGGAGTTGATTTGCAATGGCTAGAGGCTTTGGCGCTCCATTCTCTCCCCATCTCTCTCTCCCTGTCACAAATAAATACATATTTAAAAAAAAAAAAAACCTCTAAATACAGTGAGCAAAGCAGACTAATGACATAGGATAAAGGCCAAAATAGTTAAGAGAGGAAGTACAAAGGCAGCTTTCTTATCAGCTCCTGTCCCAGTTCAAATTGAATATGGTCATATTCAAATATCAATATGGTCATGAACAGTAAAATGGTCTCAATCAGGACAGTACTGAGGACAGTAATTCATGATGTGACTCATGTTGCAGTCTTAGGGTTGAGACTGATGTTCTTCACTGTAGGCCCAGAAAGAACAAAATAGTCAGCGGCTTCTATGATATGTTAAGTAAATAAAGACACCAACTTTTGGGGCATAAAAATCTTCCCCATTTATGTGGAGCACCCTCATTAAAGGCCATTATCCAGAGCTGAGACTATGGCTCAGTCACTAAAGTACTGGCTATGCAAGTGTTAGGGCCTGAGTATGGATTCCCAGTGTCTACATAAATGCCAGGTATGGTAGTGCATGCCTATATTTCCAGTACTGAGGAAGTAAAGACAGACAGATCCCCAGGCTGTCTAGAGTAGCCAGATTAGCTAAATTGGTGAGCCCTAGATTCAATGCCTTATATCAACCTCTGGCCTCCACCTGCATTTGTAACATATGTACGCACATATGTGTGCATCCACATACATATGAACATGCATACACAGAAAAGCATACCACATACACATACAAAGACTCACCCAAAGTTTGAACTTTCAGTGATTGCATGTGACTTTGGGCTCAAAGGAAGGAAAGGTGTGCCCAATGCAAGTCTGCTTTTGGTGGCTGCTATTATCACATATTGTAATCTTGTGGCCAGAAGTGTCTGGATAGAGGTAGCCTGAAACTGTAGTTTAGTTTAACAATTGGTTTCTAGATAGAATCAATGATGTTTAAGAGTCTGGTTGGTTGATTTAGGAGCTTGCAGAATCTATTGCTTATTCACACTGTTGATGACTTTAGTCCCACAGCAGCTCACGTAACATTCTCCAGCACTATGACAGTTTGCCAGCAGAGAGAGAGACCTTCCATCTCATAGCTTGATTTTTCAATGCCCCGCAACCACAACCTGTAGTGCCTTCAGTAACAGGGTCTCCACTTAGTTCTATTGGGTAAACAAGGGCATTGGTAACAGATTACATTGTTTTGGGGGCCAATCTGCAGTGAGTTCATATATTAAAGTTCTCAAGTAAAACCATCTTTAAAGGAGTAGATGAGTGACTAATGGTGTATCTCAGTGACATAGTACTTGCCCAAATGTACAAGACATTATTTCCATAACCAGAACTACAGAAAGAAAAGGCAATGAGAGCCAGTGAGATCTGCAAAATATCATGTTCTTATTTTAACATTCCTCTCTTAAATTTTACTAGGACAATGAGACATGCAATAAATTTCAACAATTTAGAAAAATAAACTTTATTAGTTACAAAAAAGAAAAACACCTGCCTTGCCTTCTAATTGTTCTTATGTACTATCAAAGACAGTCTTATTGTCACTGAGATCAAAATTTCCCAACTGTGTTTCATCATATGATTGTCAAAATGCAGGGCTACAACCTTTGTGGCCAGAGCAAGAACAAGTGTGCCCATTAGCCCATACTTATTTCTCACTTTTCTCCTGGACTTTTGCTTGACTAAAATCTTGTGCATTTGAATGGCTAAGGCTATTTTATAGAGTAAAAAGTAATAAGGAAAAGCTAATAGATACCATTAATCAATTCCCATTGCCTTCTATCATTATGATGTTGTGATCAAGAACAGTGGGCCTTGTAGTACACGTCTATAATCCTGAAACTTAGGAGACTGTGGCAGGATGACTGTAAGTTGTAGTCCAGCATGGGCTACATACTGAGTCTACCTCAGAAAAGAAAAACAAATAAACTAGTTATTAATCAGAAATTTGTGTCTGTATAGTATGTGTGTTGGGGTGTGTGTGTGGTATATGCACATGTATGTGCTCAACTACAAATTGCCTGCATTTTTTTCTTGCTGTAGTGTCTCTAACTGATTTTGCAACTTGCTGTTCACAAGATTCAGTGATTCTCTTGTCTCCACTCCTCACAAAACTATGCTTACAGACACATGGGTCTATGACCAGATAGTTATGTAGGTTCTGGGGATTCAAACTCAGGCAGTCTCGGGCCCCTTCAGGCTCTCATGCTTGCATAGGAAGTGTACTTAACTGCTGAGCCATCTCTCCAGCCATAATAAATAATGTTTTTATTAAGACATAATATTTTCCATATATGAGTCTATAAATGTAAAATAAGCAGGTAGTTCTCACTTTATCCCAAACAGTATCCTGGTGAGATATTCATATTTTTGATATCAACTCCAATTTATAATGAATAAGTAAATAAATATAAAAATAAAAAGCATGATGTGCCAAGAATGTAAATGTCACTTCAAGTCTAAAATTGGTAAATAAGGGAGTGGACCTCTTGCTAATGAAGGACTACCTGTGACCCAAAGCATCAGTCTCAGCCTCAGCTGGAGCACATTAGTGAGGCAGATTCAAGAATCCCACCCCAGAGTTTCAGAGCCTACACCTGCATTTTTTTTTTTTTTTTTTTTTTTTTTTTTTTTTTTTTTTGGTTTTTCGAGGTAGCGTCTCACTCTAGCCCAGGCTGACCTGGAATTCACAATGGAGTCTCAGGGTGGCCTCGAACTCACGGCGATCCTCCTACCTCTGCCTCCCTAGTGCTGGGATTAAAGGCGTGCGCCACCACGCCCGGCTACACCTGCATTTTAACAAGACCCCAGGTAATTGTTTCATCACAGATTAAAAAGTACTGCTTTGGATAAAGTTTACATGGCAATGGCATGTAAACTTTAGTGATTGTTTTAAATCAGTGCTTACTTCCTCCTCCAGAGATTCTTAGTTGGATCATTTTAGACTCTGACACATACAGTGAGTAAGTCTGGGGCATCAATTTATCAATGGCTTTTCTGAGTCTGAGGTGAGGAGTCATTTTCTCTTTTATAATATTATCATTACTGAAAAACAAAAGTAATCATAGCTACAAAAGTGCAGAAATCAAGACAGAGAAAGAAAGTGTGATCAGTCAAGTATCCCCTTTTCCTCCTGATTTAAGGAGCTGCTCCAAAACAGCACATATCAATCTGCCTAACTTTTGAAGAGTTGGAGAAGAGCTACAAATGGAGTCATTTGCTAGCGGTGGCTAATGGAATCACCTACCAGGTAGACAGACAGTTTTGTTTCACTGTTTTAGGGCTCTAATACATTACCTGTTGATAAATTTCACACCCAGTAATGCAGCATGGCAGAAGAATGGGACACAATTCTGTCTTACAGTGTGCAGTTGAGTCTAGAAGTGAGTACAGTCTAAAGCAACGATATAAAGATGCATAAACCATGAGCCCAGTAATACAGAGGCTAAATATGCTCTTGCCTAGCCTTTACCCATCTCATCTGTCCCCACTGAGCATTGACAGGTTTAGCCATAAAACCAAAGAAAAATAATAAAGGATGTTTCACCTGCAGCTCTTGCTTAATTCTCATGTAGGGTTTAGAATAAATTGATGCTTAATGTGCATCTGATTACTACTGCTAAGGACTACAGTGTTTTTAAGGTTGATAACTACCCACCACACCCAAACCAAGCAGGCCAGTCTCCTGTGTCTTTGGATGTTCCCATATTGTACTCAATTTCCAGATATCTCATTATTCTAATTCCTCTTGTTCCCTTCTTTTCTACTTTCTTGATTTCTTTCCAGTACTGGGCATTGAACCTAGGTTTTTGTGTAAGCTATGCACATTTTCTACTACTGAGTTACAACTTTAGCCCTCTTTTTACTTATTTATTGCTTCCCTTTTTTTCTTTTTTTCTTTATTAGTTAGTTTTGTATTCAGCAAATACAGTCAGTTAGGTACCATTATTAGGCTCATCCATGACCTACCCCCTCCCCTCGGACCCTCCTTGTTGAGGTGTATGGGTCATGCATTGTGGAGTTAGCCCACAGTTATGGGTAAGATAAATGTCTCTGCGTATCATGACCCAAAATGTGGCTCTGACATTCTTTCCACCCCCTCTTCTGCAAAATTTCCCTGAGCCATGTTGGGTTCATTTTTGGTCTTCTTCAGTGATGAGGTGTTGGAGGCCTCTGAGGCTCTGGCTCTCTGATTTGGTAGGAGTTGATTTTTCTCTGTGTTGATCTCCTTCCCCCTTCTGCTGGTATCCGGTTCATCAGGAAATCAGCCCCCTTGCTTGTTTCACCAATTGTTCTTAGTTTCAGCCAGGACCCTTTTGAGGTATGATGAGGTGGCTCTGTCCTTAGGATCTACATCTATCTGAAAAAGAGAAGCAGATTCTCCAACGGAAAGTAAGTAAGCACAAGGACAAAAGAGATAACCCTTACTTTTTTTTATAGAGAATTTAATAGGTGTAGGCCCTCTTGTAGCCCATGATTGATGGCAGCTTGATATTGGCGAGTGGGCTTATGTTTGGATATGGTTCTGACTTGTTTCCCAGATCCAGCTATGGGTCCCGTACCACTGAGGAGATCAGTTAGCCAAATTAAGAGCAGTTGGTTCCGCACCATGGCTATGTGCCACTATTGTACTTGTGTGGGCATCACAACAAGTTATTTGCTGCTAAGTAGGTTAGACCATGAGTTGTTTGGGCAGATATTGGTCATTTTCCCCCAGTTGCCCATGTAGCACCTTCTGGCGCTAGACACGCTGACTGTCTGGGGACTGACTCTCTTCCAACTTCCAGCCATGCCATTCTATTTTGCATGTCAACCACATAATGTCTCTTCAGCAGTAAGGTCCTACCACTAACCTTTGGTGGGTCATCAAGTACTCTGACAGAAATCTGTCTGTATTTTAGGAAACCTTGTAGGTCTCTCTGATCAAAAGCTCATTGTGGATGATAGCCACATGCTGGTACCGGGAGTTACAGGTCAGTGCCCACTAAGAAAAGGAAGAAAAATATAACTAATATAAAAGAGATAGAGAGAAGAGAGAGAGAGGGAGGGAGGGAAGAGAGAGGGTGTAGAAGATTAAGGTCAGTCTTCATCACACACTCTGAAGTGACTTGTGGGTCAGGTTTTCCCTCTAAGGGCCTGGTGAAGGTTCAGACAATTGGTCTGCCTTTTAGGATGTAGAATTTTATGGTACCATTTCCATTTGGGTCTAGATTTGTGTTTCACACCCCCTTTCCCCTAACCTCCCTCCCCACCCATCCCATTGTCTAGTCCATGAGAAGCTTGGTCAGTACCCACTAAGAAAATGAGGAAAAAGATAACTAATATAAAAGAGTTAGAGAGAAGAGAGAGAGAGAGAGAGGGAGAGGGAGAAGGAGGGAGGGAATATGTAGAAGATTAAGGTTAGTCGTGATCCTACACTCTCCAGTGTCTTGTGGTTCAGGTGTTCCCTGTAAGGGCCTGGTGAAGGATCAGCCATTTGGTCTGTCTTTTAGTAAGTAGAATTTTATGGTACCATTGCCATTTGGGTCTAGATTTTGTTTCCGACCCCTTTGATGCCCTCCCCCCCTCCCCTTCCATCCTAGTGTCTAGTCCACGAGATGCTTGCTGGATATGTAAGGTATCTTGGGTAGATTCAGGTTAGGTGGTGTAGATGAGTGAGACTATGTGGCTATTTTTTTTCTGTGATTGGGTAAGTTCACTGAGAATGATCTGTTCCAGGTTCAACCATTTTTCCTCAAATTTCATTGTGTCATTTTTTTCTTACTGCTGTATAGAATTCCATTGTGTAGATATACCACATCTTAGTTATCCATTCTTCTAGCAATGGATATCTGGGTTGATTCCAGCTCTTAGCTACTACAAATTGAGCTGCTACAAACATGGTTGAGCAAATCTCTCTAGCCTGTGGTTTGAAGGTTTTAGGGTAGATGCCCAGTAAGGGAATAACTGGATCTCTTGGTATCTATATACTAAGCTTTTTCAGAAGTCTCCATATTGCTTTCCAAAGTGGTTGTACTGTCCTACATTCCCACAAATAGTGGATGAGTGTTCCTACTTCTCCACATCCTCGCCAGCATTTATTTTTATTTGATTTTTTGATGTTTGCTATCCTTATTGGGGTAAGGTGGAATCTCATAGTTGTTTTAATTTGCATTTCTCTGATGATTAGGGATGATGAACATTTTCTTAAGTGTATGTTTGCCATTTGTATTTCTTCCTCTGTGAACTGCCTGTTCAGCTCTTTGCCCCATTTTGTGAGTGGGGTGTTTGACTTCTTACTGTTTAGATTTTTGAGTTCTTTATAGATTCTAGAGATTAGGCCTCTATCAGTTGGATTGCTTCCGGTTTTGAGGCAAGTTCTTGCAATGTTGCCTTGACTAGCTAGCAACTCCCTGTCTAGGTGAGGCAGGCTTTGAACTTGAGATTCTCCTGCCTCAACTTCTTGATTAACTTGGGTTTTAATAGCATGGTTTTGAGTGGTACACGTTGTTCATATTACACAAACAAAATGGGAGTGATAATGACTTCATCCTTAATTTGCTTATTTTATTTTAGGTGGCTAAAAGGCAGCATGCTCAAATGACATATGAAGTTGCTGCATACCCTGGAGCAGGATTAACAGTACACATTTCTTAATTAATGTCAAACCTTCTTAACAAAAGGAAGCAAGAGCTAGTGAACAAGTACAGAAATGGTCAAAGTTGTGTTTATTTTATCTGACATATTAAAACTAGATGTTTGTAGAGGACACATAGTACTCAGAGGATTGTTGCTAATGAAAATATTATGGGGGGACTGAAGAGATGGATTAGTGGTTAAGGTTCTTGCCTGTGAAGCCTAATGACCTATGTTCTAATCTCCAGGTCCCACATAAGCCAGATGCACAAGGTGACAGAAGTGGGCAAGGTCACACATGTGTACAAGCTGGCACATGAGTCTAGAGCTTGACCACAGTGGCTAGATGTCCTGGTGGGCCAATTCTCTCTTTCTCTTTCACTCTCTTGCTCTCTCACATAAAAAGGCCAGTCTGTTGGGTTTGCCTCAAAAAAATAAATAAAAAGTATTTTGGATAACTGGAGAGATGGCTTAGCAGTTAAGGAACTTGCCTGTGAAGCCTAAGGACCCATGTTCAACTCTTCAGATCACACATAAGCCAGATGTACAAAGGTGAGGCAAGTGCAAGGTTATACACACCCACTAGGTGGAATAATTATTTGGAGTTCAATAATAGTGGCTGAGGCCCTGGCATGCCAATTCTCTCTTTCACTCTCTTTTTCTGTCTCTTTCTAAAATAACAAAAAAAGAAAGAAAAAGCAGAAACATAGTTTTGGAAAATTTGTAAGAATAAAGAGTCTAGAGCTGGGCACGGTGGCACATGTCTTTAATCCCAGCACCTGGGAGGCAGAGGTAGGAGGATTGCCATGAGTTCAAGGCCACCCTGACACTGCATAGTGGATACCAGGTCAGCCTGGGCTAGATCAAGACACCCCCAAAGAAGAATCTAATATTCAACCCTAAATTAATAACTAAAGCAAGTAAGCACGGTAGTCATGAAGGAAGATATCTTTTGCATGCATGTATGTCTGATAACAAGAACTATCATAAATGACTTTGCTGAAACCATAGCATTGCACAAAGGTCACTACAGCTTTATATAAACAAGATTTCTGTGAGAACATTTGCAATTGGCAGTCCTACCTTGATATGACACCACCCTTGTTACTGATCCTATAACCAAGGATAGATAATATTCCAAAGTAGCTCATGTACCTGTCCTGACTTTTGCCTTTCAAATTTATACTCTCCCTTTTCTCTCTGCATATGTTCACAGTTTACTATGAGAAACATTTATAGAGCAATGTTAATTCCAGAATAGTTTCATTATCTTTACAGAAAGCTTGTCTTGTATATAATTTGGAGAGACATTTTGATAAGAGGCCTAATATCTAGAATCTACAAAGAACTTATAAAGCTAAACAATTTAAAAAAAAATCAAGCAATCCAGTAAAAAAAAATGGGTAGCAAGCTAAATAGAGAATTCTCACTGAAAGAAATACAAATGACCACTATTCACTAAAAGAAATGTTCAACACCCTTAGCCATCAGAGAAATGAAAATTAAAACAACTTTGATATTACACCTTACTCCAGTCAGGATAGCAATCATCAAAAAATCAAATGACAACAAATGTTGGTGAGGGTGTAGGTAAAGAAGAACCCTTATTCACTACTGGTGAGAGCGCAAACTTATATAACCACTATGGAAATAAATAAGGAGCCTCCTATAAAAGAGGAAAACAGAACTACCATCTGACCCAGGTATTCCACTCCTAGGCAGTTACCCCTAAGACTTCACTCTTTTCTTGAGAAGCACTTATTCAACCATATTTATGACTACACTATTCACAATAGCTAGGAGTTGGAATCAACCCAGATGCCCATTGGCAGACAAATGGATAAAGAAGATGTGGTACAGGGGGGCTGGAGAGATGGCTTAGTGGTTAAGGCATTTGCCTGCAAAGCCAAAGGATCC
The DNA here is from genome assembly GCA_036346955.1 of Dipus sagitta. Classification (NCBI taxonomy): domain Eukaryota; kingdom Metazoa; phylum Chordata; class Mammalia; order Rodentia; family Dipodidae; genus Dipus; species Dipus sagitta. Next base: position 76,340,891 of record CM070778.1, on the reverse strand, counting down.
CAGTTTGATTCTGCAGGACCCACGTAAGCCAGATACACAAGGGAGCACATGCATCTGGAATTTGTTTGCAGTGACTGGAGGCCCTGGTGTGCCAATTCTCATTCTAATTCTCTCTCTCCCTCTTTCTCTTTCATAAATAAATAAATAAATAAATAAATAAATAAATTTAAAAAGAAGATGTGGTACAAATGTATTTCTACTCAGCAGTAAGGAAATAAGAAATAAATAAAATTTCAAGAAAATGGATGGACTTGGACAATATCATTGTAAGTGAGGTCACATAGTCGAAGAAAGTCAAATACGGCATGTTTCCTCTCATATGTGGCTCCTAAAATGGACCAGTAGAAAAGGAGTGCAAAAGGAAATAAGCATTAGATCTATGGGTATATAACTAGAATAAGACCAGGAACAAGTGAAAATAGGGAGGGAGGACAGGAGGGGATTATGGATAAACTAACAGAAGGAAGGAATGTTGGGGATCGGAAGGTTGGAGACCTGGGGGAAGAGAGAATGGGGAAAGGAACTACACCAAACTAAGGACTTGAGTAGTTAGTATATTGGGAAATACAATCTGGGATACCACGATACAACCCCCAAATGGGGAGGTGGATGGGCCAGACTTATATTTCCAGTAGAAAGTGGAGAATGCTTAATCCAAAAACCATAGGCTCTGGTTTGTGAATTAAGGACCAGAACTGGTTTATCACCCCCCATAGTGAACAGTTGATCAAGGAGATCCTTGAAGTCCCCAAATCAATTTAAGCCATTGCCAAGTACTTTGTTACCCAACAGAGCTAAATGGTAAGACCCTATTGCTGAGGACACCACATACACACATGTTTGGGGACATGCTGAAGCCAGAGCATTTGTTTCACTTCTTTCTGTGTGTTGTGTGTGTGTGCGTGTATGTGTGTGTGTGTGTGTACATGCAGTTTGCTCTGACTTCTCACCAATTATTTTCTTACTACCTCCCACTCATTACAACCCTACTTTTTCCCATGCCTTTCTCTCACTTATTAGGTCTGCCAACTCAAAAATATGACAACCATTCTCCAAAGATAAGTAAATTATTCTGGAATTAATGTTATGATGTGAATGTTTTTTTTTTTTAACATTTTATCTATCTATTTTATTTATTTATTTATTTGAGACAGAGTGAGGGAGAAAGAGAGAGAGAGAGAGAGTAAGAATGGGCGTGCCAGGGCTTCCAGCCACTGCAAACGAACTCCAGACATATGTGTCACCTTGTGCATCTGGTTACATGGGACCTGAAGAATCAAATCTGAGTGCTTAGGCTTCACAGGCATACACCTTAACTGCTAAGCCATCCCTCCAGCCCCCTGAATGTTTCTTATAGTAAACCATGGACATACTCAGACAACAAAGGGAGAGAAAGGATTATGATCCCCATTTTATTTTCATGCCTTGTATTTTTTGACCCACTGAGTTAAACTAGGGTCACTTACATGATCATGATGGGAAATTACTTACTGGAGAATGGGAAACCTACCAGTGGCTACATTACTGAAGGACATGACTTTCCTGTCTCAGCAATTATGAGCTGCTATTAACTAAGCTGGGAGTGTGGGGTCTCATCCATGATGAAATATTTGCCCTAGTGACTACATGGATATCATAATACTGTTGGTGCTCCAACCCCAGAGATAGGATTATCTAAGTATTAAAATCTAGGTTCTTACAAACAAAAATAAGGGAAGTTTAAATGGCCTGTTTTCATAGCTCATGTTTTGCCCACCTAGTTGGCTTTCTCTGGGTGTCAAATTTCGGTGGAGTATTCTTACAAATACTCTAGCTTCCACTGAGTAATATGTACTAAGGCAACTACAGTGACTGCTGCCTCTCAGCAGTTATTACAGTATGTTGCAGAATGTTTGCAAAATTCACAAAGAATTTTTATATTACCCACTGGCAAAATGAATATAAAGGTTTGGTTAATAACAAAAAATTGCTTCTAATATCTTTTGTATCCACTTAAAAATATGACATATTTTATTCTTTGACAAAACTGAAAAGTAGGGAAAACCCTTTACCATCAGATATGATTTAAAAAGAAACTTGCATAATGATTTGGTCTTACTCAAATCAGCAAATTAATAATATAGGAGCAGAAGCAGGGAATGCCAATAGGAAGGGCATTAGAGTTTCATGGTGACATGCCCAAGTTGTTTTAGAGACAGTGGCAAAAGTTTCTGTACAAGTGGGTTTAATGTCTTGCTCCAGCAGCAAGAGTCTATATCAACCTATTTTCAGATAGTCAGAAACCATCCATGCAAGTTAAAAAATGTCTAGCTACCTTCAAGCACTTAATGCCAAAATTAGATACAGTTTGCCAGAAGTTATATTATACAAGGGTCCTTTGCATTTTGTCTCTTCATATTATAAAAACTGAGCATATTAAAGGCTTCAGACCATTCTCCCCAGCATCAGCTCTTCATAGACTCAGAAGCCTCACTGTGTTCTCTGATACAGCTAAAGGGAAGGTGCTCTGTAAAAATAGGCTAGTCTCAACAAGGAGGAGCCAAGGGGAGGGGGTAGGCCATGGATGAGCCTAATAATGGTACCAAACTGACTGTATATGCTGAATACAAAACTAACTAATAAAGAAAAAAGAAAAAAAAACATTTTGAATAAGAAGAAAGAGTCAAAAAAGTAAAAATTTAAGTTGATTAAAAAAAAATATAGGCTAGTCTGAAGGTGCTGGAAGCAATTACTTTGGAGAGAGTACACAGGCAACATGAAGTAGACCTAAAATGAACCAAACATGGCTCAGGAAAATTCATGGAAGAGGAGGCAGAAAGATTATTAGAGCCACACGTTGGGACATTATGCACGGAGACATTGACTCTTCCCCATAACTGTTATATGACCCACTTTCCCCAATGAGGAGGGTCCCTTCAGAGAGAGGAGGACAGGGAGGGGGCTAACTATGGTACCAACATGGCTGCATACACACTAAGTATATAACTAATAAATCAATTAACACTAAAATCCTAGAAATTCTGAGAATTTCTTCAAATATTTTATCTTCATTACTAATTAACATGAAGTGAGTTAGAATACAATTTGACAGTGTAGCAAAGCAAAGGAAACTCTCATCAACAACATTAAATTTATTCTCAGTCTGTGTTTTACAGGTTTTCATTTATGCATGTTTATGTGTTTTATGTAAAATGTTTTCTAAGTTGCTGTAGTTGAAAGGTAAGCTGGTATTTATAAACTCAAAATAATATTTAAGAAGAAGATCATAAATTACAAAACTTGAAATTGTCCATTTTCATAATGTCAGTCTGCTTTTTTACATGAAATATGTCAGATCACCCTGCTGTACAGAAGTAAGAACACAATACAGTTCTGGTGTCTGAGGAGCTGATCTCTATGCTGAAGTTTATTTGGGCCATGCCTAATGCTCAGGTTCTCCAAAGGCAGAGGTTTGTATGTATAAAATGATGTCAATTCATTTTCATTTTGAAAAAAAATTGTTACTACCTTTCATTTCTTAAAATGATAAAGTCTCAACAGATTCAACCACTCAAAATTGATTGCTAGAGCATCTCTCAGCACAAAAAAGATTTAGTCAGCTAGTTTAAATTACCACAAGCCTAATTATCATGTTTATCTTCATTTTGAGAGCTGACTACAGCAGTTTTTTTTTCTTTTTTTAGTTCTTATACTTTTTTAAAAAAAATATGCAGGGACTAATGATGAAGAAAAAGTCTATATTTTTAGTGTATTTTCTTTTTTAACCATTTTTCCTTATTATTTGTGTGCATACTGAGTGTATAAACAGCACATGTTGGTACCATCCTTACCCTAATCCCTGCCCCCCCCAAGGGACCCTTCTCATTGGGGATGCCAGTTATTCCTATTGCGATTGTGGGTCATGCATTATGGGAGTAGCCATTAGTTATGGGGAAGAGGCAATGTCTCTGTGCACAATGTCCCAACTAGTGGCTCTAGCAATCTTTCCACTCACTCACTCTTTCATCAATTTCACTGAGTCATGATGGGTTCATTTTAGGTCCACTTGAGGGATGAGGTCTTGGGAGTTTCTGTGTCTCTGGATATCTGGTTTACTAAGAGTTGAGTGTTCTCTGTGTCTACCTCTTTCACACTTGTGCTGATATCAGGTTCACTAAGAAAGCAGCACTATTTCTCATTTCCCCAATTACTCTATGGTTTCAGCTGGGACCCTGGTGAGGTGTGATGGGCTGATTCTCTCCTCAGGTTCTGCACACATCTGAAAAGGAGAAGCAGATTCTCCAATGGAGGGTGAAGTCAGCACCAGATAAATGGGATAACCATAGCTAGTTTAGAGCGAGTTTAATAGGTGAAGGCCCTCTTGTAGTCCATGTTTGGTGGGAGCTTGATATTGGAGAGCAAACTTGTTTTTTGGATATAATTCTGACTTGTTTCCCAGTTTCAGGTATGGGTTCCATTCCACTGAATGGATCCATTAACCAATCCAAGAACAGTTGGTTATCCATCATGGCTGTGTGTCACTATTGCACTTGGTTGAGCATCATGTCAGGTTGTTTGCTGCTGAGTAGCTTAGACATAGAGTTTCTTGGACAGATGTTGGCCATTTTCCCCCAGTAGCTCATGTAGCACTTCTCTTCCAGATTCTATCCAGGACTCTCCATGTTCTGTACTTACAGCATATGGTGTCTTTGGCAGTAAGGTCTTACCATCAGCCTTTGATGGGTAACCAAGTAATATGACAGAAGACTCTTTTTTTTTGGGAAACCTTGGAGGTCTCTCTGATCAACAACTCATTGTAGATGTTAACCACATCCTGGTACTGAAAGTTATAGGCCAGCACCAAGGGAAAAGAAGGATAAAAAGATAGGTAACATAAGAGAGAAAATAGAGAGAGAGAAACAGGAGAAAATTAAGGTTAGTCTTCATCATACCCTCAAGATCCCTTTGATTCAGGTTATCCCTCTAAAAACCTGATGAAGGTTCAACCATTTAGTCTTTCTTTCAGGATATAGGATTTTATGGTACCAGTTACATTTGGGTCCAGTTTTGTGTCCCCCCCCCCAACCCCTGCACACAGTCCCACCCTCCTTATTGTCCAGTCTTTAAGAAGTCTATTACCTATGTCAGTATGTCAGGGAGTTCCAGGTTAGGAGCCACAGATGAGTGAGACCATGGGACAATTGTCTTTCTGTGATATGGTGAGTTGAGAATGATCTTTCCCAAGTTTGACCGTTTTTCTTCAAATTTCATTGTGTAATTTTTCCTTATTGCTGTGTAGGATTCTATCGTGTACATATACCACATCTCAATTACCCATTCATCTAATGATGGACATCTGGGTTGATTCCAGTTCTTAGATATTATGAATTGAGCAGCTATAAACATGGTTGAGCAAATATCTCTGAACTGAGGCATGGAGATTTTAGGGTAAATGCCCAGTAGGGGAAGAACTGGGTCTGTTGGTAATTCTATACTCAACGTTTTTTTTTTTTTTTTTTTTTTTTTTTTTTTTTTTTTTTTTTTTGGTTTTTCAAGGTAGGGTCTCACTCTAGCTCAGGCTGACCTAGAATTCACTATGTAGTCTCAGGGTGGCCTTGAACTCAAGGCAATCCTCCTACCTCTGCCTCCCAAGTGCTGGGATTAAAGGCATGTACCACCATGCCCAGCTTATAGTCAAACTCTTTAGGAGCCTCCATGTTACCTTCTATAGTGGTTGTACCATCTTACATTCTCAACAACAATGAATGAGGGTTCCTATTTCTCCACATCCTTGCCATTTGATTTCATTTAATTTTTTTAATGTTTGCTATACTTACTGGGGAAAGGTGGAATCTCATAGTTGTCTTATTTTGCATTTCCCTGATGATTAGGGATATTGAACATTTTCTTAAGTGTGTGATTATCATTTGAATTTCTTCCTCTGAGAATTCCCCATTCAGTTCTCTGTCCCACTTTGTGGGTGGGTTGTTTGATTTTTTACTGTTTAGGTTTTTGAGTTTTCTGTGTTTTTTTTTTTTTTTTTTTTTTTTGTAGATTCTAGAAATTAGGCCTCTGTCAGTTGTATAGCCAGCAAAAGTTTTCTCCCATTCTGTGGGTAGTCCATTGCACTGCTTTTTGTATGTTTGTCTGTGAAAAAACTTTTCAGATTCATGAGATCCCAATGGTTGACTGATTGTTTAAGTTCCTGAGCTCCTGGGGTTTTATTCAGAAAGTCGTTTCCCATTCCTATATCGTGAAATGTTCCTTATCTATTTTTTCTAGTGGCATAAGAGTTTCAGGTCTTATGTTGAGGTCTTTGATCCATGGGGACTTGATTTTTGTGCATGTTGAGATGTACGGGTCTAGTTTTATTTTCCTGCATATGGTTATCCAGTTTGTTCAGTACCATTTGTTGAAGATGCTCTCTTTTTTCCAGTCTACATTTTCAGGGCCTTTGTTGAATACCAAGTATCTGTAGTTACTTGACCTAAAGTCTGGATCTTCTATTCTGTTCTATTGGAATATAATTCTGTTTTTATGCCAGTACCATGTTGTTTTTGTTACTATGGCTTTGTAATATAGCTTTAAATGAGGTATGGTGATGCCTCCAGAGGTTTATTTATTTATTTATTTATTTATTTATTTATTATTTATTTTGCTGAGGATATGCTTGGATATCCTAGGCCTTCTGCCATTCCATATGAATTTTGAGATCATTTTTTCTTTATCTGTGAAGAAAAATGTTGAGATTTTTATTGGTATTGCATCAAATCTGTATATTGCTTTTGGTAAGATTGCCATTTTTCACAATGTTAATTCTGCCTATCCATGAGCATGGGAAGTCTTTCCATTTTCTCAAGTCCTCCCCAATTTCTTTCTTGGATGTTTTTATGTTTTCATTATATAAACCTTTCACATCCTTGGTTAATGTTATTACAAGGTATTTTGTTGTTGTTGTTTTGAAAATGGGGGCTGAAGAGATGGCTTAGCAGTTAAGCACTTGCCTGTGATGCCTAAGGACCCCAGTTCAAGGCTCCATTTCCCAGGACCCACCTTAGCCAGATGCACAAGGGGGTGCATGTGTCTGGAGTTGATTTGCAGTGGCTGGAGGCCCTGGCACGCCCATTCTCTCTCTCTCTCTCTCTCTCTCTCTCTTTCTCTCTCTTCCTCTTTCTCTGTCTGTTGCTCTCAAATAAATAAAAAAAAATAAACAAAAAAAATTTAAAAAAAGAAAACAGGACAATGTTGCTAATTTCTTTCTCTGTATCATTGTCATTTGCATATAGAATGGCTATTGATTTTTGTGCATTGATTTTGTATCCTGCTGCTTTGCTGAAGGAATTAATCAACTTTAAGAGATTTGAGATGGTGGTTCTTGGGTCACTTATATATAGAATCATGTCATCTGTGAATAGGGCTAACATCCTTTCCAATTTGTATCCCTTTAATTTCTTTCACCTGTCTTACTGCTTGAGCTAGGGCTTCTAGTACTATGTTGAAGAGCAGAAGTGAGACCGGACACCCCTGCCTTGTTCCTCATCTCAGTGGGAATTCTTTCAGTCTCTCCCCATTAAGTATTATTTGAGATTTAAGTGCTTTATATACAGCCTTTATTATGTTGAGATATAAACTGTCCATTCCTATTCTCTCCAATGTTTAGATCATGAAGTGATGTTGTGTTTTGTTAAAGGCCTTTTCTGTATCTATTGAAATGATCATGTGGTTTTTGTGTTTAAGCTTATTTATGTGGTGTATTACATTGACAGATGGATTTTGAGTCAACCCTGCACTCTTGGGATAAAGCCTACTTGATCAAGGTAGATAACGCTTTTGATGTGTTGTTGAATTCAGTTTGCAAGGATTTTCTTCAGGATCTTTGTGTGTAAGTTCATCAGGGAAATAGGCCTATAGTTTTCTTTCCTTTTGGTATCTCTGTCTAGTTTTGCTATTAGGGTGATTTTTAGCTTCATAAAAGGTGTTAGGAAGCTTTCCCTATTCTCTGATTATGTGGCACCATTTGAGAAAAAATGCATTCAATTCTTCTTTGATCCTGGACTCTTCTTTTTGGGGAGGCTTTTGAGTACCTTTTAAATCTCAGTGGGTGTGATTGGTTTGTTTGGGAGATTAATGTGCTCTGAATTTAGCTTTGGTAGGTAGTATGTGTCCAGGAATTCATCCATTTCCTCCATATTATCCAGTTTTGTGGAGTAGAGGTTTTTGAAATAAATCCAGATGATTCTTCCAATTCCACTTGTGTCTGCTGTGATCTCTCCTTTTTCATTGCTAATTTTGTTAATTTGAAGCATCTCTTTTTTTCACTTGATCAAATTGGCCAGGGGTTTATCAATCTTCTTTATTTTTTTTCAAAGAATCAGCTCTTTGATTCAATTTTCTTAATTGTATTCTTAGTTTCCAATTCATTACTTTCTGCTCTGATCATGATTTTTTCTTTCCATCTGGAGGTTTTTGGGTTATATTCTAATTGTTTTTCCATTGCCTTTACGTGAATGTAGGTTATTGATTTGGGATCACCCTGTCTTTTTTATGAAGACATTAGTGCTATGAATTTTCCACTAAGAACTGCCTTCATTGTTTCCCATAAGTTTTAGTATGATGTGTTCTCATTGTCATTCAATACTAGAAACTTTGAAATTTAATTTTTTATTTTATCCACTATCCATTTATTGTTTAAACGTGTGTTGTTTAGTTTCCAGGTACTGGTGGGATTCCTGGTGCATCTATTGTTGTTAATTTCTTTTATAAAATATTTATTTGACAGAGAGAGGGAGAGAGAGAGAGAGAGGGAGAGGGAGAGGGAGAGAGAGAGAGAGAGAGAGAGAGAGAATGGGCATTCCAGGGACCCCAGCCACCGCAAACCAAACTCTAGATGTGTGCACTCCCTTGTACATCTGACTAATGTGGGTCCTGGGGAATCTAACATGGGTACTTTGGCTTTGCAGTCAAACACCTTAACTGCCAAGTCATTCCTCCAGCCCTATTGTTGTTAATTTCTAACATTACAGCATTTTGATCTCATATCATGCAGGAAATTATGCCAATTTTCCTAAATATATGGAGGCAGGTTTGATGGCCCAGTATATGATCTATTTTCCATGGGCTGTTGAGAAGAATGTGTATTCTATAGATTTTGGGTAGAATGTTCTCTACAGGCCAATTAGGTCTAATTGATCTACAGTGCTGTTGAGCGCTCTTGCTTCCCTATTAATTTTCTGTTTGGATGATCTTTCTGTTGCTGATAATGAAGTATTGAAGCCCCAACTATGTTGATGTTTGTGTTTATTTATGTTTTGTTCTCAAGAAGTTTTTGTTTATTGAATGTAGTCCACATGTGTTTGGTGCATAAAGATTGATGACTGTGATATACTCTTGTTGGATCATTCCTTTGATAAGTAAGAACTGTCCTACTTTTATTTTTTGATTCCTTTTGGTTTATGGTGTATTTTATCCAATATTAATATAGCAATGCCTTCTTGTCTCTTATTTTGGTTTGCTTGGACTATCATTTTTCTATCCTTTCACCCTGAAAAGGTGTCTGTTTTTATTGGTGACGTGGGTTTCTTGAACACAGTAGATTGAGAGGCCTAATTTTCTTATCCACCCTGTTAGCTTATGTCTCTTGATGGGTGAATTAAGGCCATTAATGTTTAAGGCAATAACTGTGATGTTTGAATTAATCCCTGCTGTATTGTGGTGGTTTAAGTAATTTGGTGTTTCCTTGGGCTCTGTATTTTTTGCAACTTTTCTGAGTTTGGTTACTGTGATCTGCTTCTTGTATGCACTTGAAGTTGGTTATTCGACTCTTCTGTATAGAGAATTCCCTGAAGTACTCTCCATAGGTTTGACTTTGTGTTCATATGGTTGTAGAGCTGACTTTTATTGTGGAAAGAGTTTCTTTCATCATCTATTATGAAGGAAACTTTTGTTGGGTAGAGTAGTTTGGATTGGAAACCATCTGTTCTTAGGCTTCGCACTGTTCCCTTCCAGGCCCTTCTGACTTTCAGGGTTTCCATTGAGAGGTCTGAAGTAATTCTGATGGGGTTACCTTTACATGTAAGGTGTTGCTTCTCCCTAGCTGCTTTTAGGACTTTCTTTTGTTATCAATGTTTATAGTCTTAATGATAATATGTCTTGGAGAATTTCTCCTTTGGTCCAGTCTGCTTGGAGTTCTGTTAGCTTCTTGTATCTTGATGGGCCTTTCTTTTCAGAGGGTGAGAAAGTTTTCTTTGATAATTTCATTGAATGAGTTCTTCATGCCTTTGTCTGAAATTTTCCCCATTCTGGTAGTTCCATGATCCAAAATGTTGGGATGTTTCAAGGTATCCCACAATTCCTTCATGTTCTCTTCAAAAAACATTTTTGAACTTATTCAAATTTTTGTACTCATGAACTGTTTCTTCTGTTTCATCTTCCAGTTCTGAGTTTCTATCCTACACAAAACTGACTCTATTCTTGAGAACTTCTATAGAGGTTTGTACTTGTTCAATTTGGTTTGTATTTTGTATTGCCTTTTTATGTGTAGTATACATCCCTCTGTCAAGTTCCCTTTTCATGTCATTTTCTGATTTTCTTAATGCCTCTTAGAATTCATCCTTGCATTTATTAATGTCTTCATAGAGCTTAGCCAGCTGGTTATTGAGATACTCTTTTTTTTTTTCTTCACTCTCCTTCAGATCATTTAACTGTCTTTAGAACACTTCCTGTTTCTTTTCTATTAGATCTAATTTTGAGAGGTCAGCATTCTTACAATTATTTGACCTTTGTTGACTTTTTGCAAGTTCTGCTAATTGCTTGACCAGAGTTGCATAGCTTGTGTCTTCATTTTGGGGTTCTGATTCTGTTGTCTCTTCTATGTTTTGATTAGAGACTTCCATTGCAGGATGGGGCAACCTTATTGGATTTGCTTCCATTTGATTTTTCATGTAATTACTTTTGTGCCATAGACTTCCCATCACAGTGTAGGACTTTTATTTAATTTAGGAGGAAGCTTTAATTTACCCTTGAAGTGTCTTTAGTGATTATTCCCTTTTATGTTTGCCTCAGTTAGTCTTCAGATGGCAATGGGGCCTGTCTGCTCAGATGGGAGGAATCTGTAAGGCTCTGGTAGGGGCAAGAGTACCTGGTGAAGGGGCTTGTTGGTTGGTGGTTTGGTGGTTTAGGGTATAGGACTGTATGGTCAGGTGGGCTGAGGGGTCAGGACATACAGGGAAATGGAACAAAGCAGACTCATGTTGCAGAAGGGCAGGGGAGGGGTCAGAATGGTATTCCATGGTTCTGTGATGTGGTGGGGTGCGGGGATGGGACAGCATTTTCTGTTCAGACTGTGTAGCAGGGAATATATGTGACTTCAGGGTCTTGTGACATGACAGGGCATTGGGGATGGGACTGTTGTGGGTTAGGTGATGTGGTGTGGTGTGGGCAGGATGGGCATTGGTCCTGGTGGTGGGAAGGGGAAGGAAAACCGAGGGATGGAGGAATAGGTGAATGCTAGCCTGCTGGCCTGGATCCACATAGCCTACAGGAAGTGCAGGAGGATCTGTTCAGTGCATGGTGGGGCAGTGGCTGGAGGTTCTTGTGGTAGGAAAACTCAGGGAGAGAGGGGGATGCTAGCCTGCTTGCCTGGGTCCAAGTAGCCTTCAGGAAGTGCAGGAAGACCTGGCCCATGCACGGTGGGGTGGTGGGTGAGACAGAAGTTGCACAGAAGCCGTAGTGGCAGGAAAACCCAGGGAGGGAGGCGGAATGCTAGCATGTTCGGCTGGATCCATGTAGCCTGCAGGTAGTCTGGGAAGAACCCGGTGTTGTGGAGGCTGGGATTGAGGCTGGGATGGCTGTTTAAGTGACTTAGGGAACAAGTGAGCTACCCGAGAGCATGGGAATCAGCAAATTCCCTACTTTGCTCCTCTGCACCCTCTCACTGGAGATCTGCTAGGATCTTCAGGCCCTAAAAACCCAAAGAACTTGCCTTTCCTTCCCCATGAGGTGAAGTGTGGTTAGGCAGACACCATCTTTACCAGAAGTCATATATTCATGAATGAATTCCAAGAGACAATGAGAAAGACAAGCTATTCCATGAAAATGTAATTAATTGAAGAGATGAAGACAGTGAAGAAAAACCTAATAGAAAATAATATTGAAATAACTAATTTAAAAGGCTTTCAAGAAAGCCTCAGGAGTGGAATAGATCATATGGAGGATAGACAACAAAGGCCTGAAAAACAGTTGGAGCAAATTGATCCAGGGGCAAAAATCAATGAAAGTCCAAAAAATTTATGAACAGAGCATAATGGAAATGTGGGATACCTTATAAAGACAAAACATTTGAATAATGGGCATACAAGAAGGGGAAGAATCATGAGACAAGGGCATAGAGAATATCATCAATAAGAATATAGAAGGAGGGCTGGAGAGATGGCTTAGCATTTAAGGCACTTACTTGCCTGCAAAGCCAAAGGACCCAGGTTCCACCCCAGGACCGACGTAAGCCAAATGTACAAGGGGACACATGCATCTGGAGTTCGTTTACAGTGGCTGGAGGCCCTAGCATACCCATTCTCTCTCTCTCTCTTTGCCTATTTCTGTATCTATCTGTAAAATAAATAAAAATAAATAATATTTTCAAAAAGAATATAGAAGGAAAATTTCTGAATCTTAAAAAAGAGAAAACCAGGCTATAGAAATGGTTTAGCAGTTTAGAAACTTGCCTGTGAAGCCCAAGAATGCATGTTAGAATCTCTAAGCCAAATGTCATGACACAAGCTTGCAATGTCAGTATGGGCCCAAGGAGGTGCATGTGTTTAGAGTTTATTCACAGCAGCTGAAAGACCTGGTGAGCACATTCTCTCACTCTTTCACTCTCTGCATCTTTCTTTCCTTCTGTCTCTGTAGCAGGCAGCTTCAGGTTCAATGAGATGAACTTCCAGACCAGGCACAGTTATGGAGGAAGAGATTTATTGAAGCTTACAGATCCAGGGGAAGTTCCATAATGGCAGAAGAAGCTTGCCTGCTTTCACAGGACCAAGCACAGACAGAGAGGCACAAGTCTAAAAGCCACACAGCACAGCATAATTCAGGTACTCCAGCCAGGCACACTATGAATATCTTTATATTGAAATCACAAGCCCACCACCACACCTTAAGATCCACCCAATGACACCACCTCCAGCCAGGTGACTGAAGATCCAAACTACAAGCTAATAAAACACTGAATATACCAGGGTCCATCTATTCACACTACCCCAGTCTCTAAAATAAAATAATAATTTAAAAAGGAAAGGACCATCCAGGTACAGGAGGATAACAGAACACTATATAAATGAGGGCAGAAAAGAAATTCTCCACATCATGTTACAATTAAAACAGTAAATACAGAAATGAGAGTGAAGTACAAGCTGCAAGAGAAAAATATCTCACCACTTATAAAAGTAAGCCCACCATAATCACATCCATTTTTCACTGGAAATTCCAGAATCCAGAAGGGCTTGAAATGAAGTATTTCAAAATTTGAAAGACTGCAACTACCAATCAAAAGTTACTCAGCAAAAAGTATCCCTCACAATAGTAGTTGAAAGAAAATATGCCATGAAAAAAGAAATATTTATGATTATATGAGCAGTAAGCCAACCCTACAGAGGATACTGGATGGAATAGTTTGCAATGAAGGGGAAAATAAAAATACTTAAGAGGTTATGTGAGAGAAAATAAATAATAAAAACTAGAATAGTTTGTGAAAGAAAATGAAGTTCATGATATATTAAAAAAAATAACTAAATTCCACAAAGTCTTCAGTTTGACAGGGATTAACTCTCATCTCTCAGTTATAGCTCTTAGCATCTATGGACTGAACTCCTCAATCAAAAAAACAGGTTAACACACTGGACCAGAAAATTAGATCCAGAAATTTGCTGTCTTCAAGAAACCCACCTTGCCATGAAAGATAGCCACTACCTTGTGGTTAAAGGATATAAAAAGATATTCCAAGCAAATTGAAATAGGAAACAAATAGGCTTGCCCATATTTATATCTTGCATAAATACTCTGTGTTGTTTTTGACAGAATGTGTATAATGTTCTGTTGAATTTTAGACTTGCCTGGTAAATTGCTCTATTCAGCCTAGTAGAGTACTTGCATAGCAGTCAAACTCAACACCTAAGGTCACTTATGCTATTATTCTGGGAGTAATATTAGACCCACATCTGGCACCTTAAGCTCCTACCCTGAAGATCTATAAAGATGGCTTTACAAGTCTAAGAATACTGAAGATAATTAGAAAATCCAAGCATCACATCACCTCAAGCTGCAAAATTCTGTACATTGTAATAGAATAAACAGAATCCATCAAGACAATGCAATTCCACCAAAAATTATAAATCCATCAGAAATGTTCTCCTCTGAGACTTATTTAGATGAAATGTCTGACAAACATTTATATATATATATATTTAAATATATTTATATTTATATATTTATATTTATATTATATTTATATTTATATTTATATTAAATATATTTATATATATATATATAAATGTTTGTCAGACATTTCATCTAAATAAGTCTCAGAGGAGAACATTTCTGATGGATTTATAATTTTTGGTGGAATTGCATTGTCTTGATGGATTCTGTTTATTCTATTACAATACGTATATATATATATATATATATATATATATATATATATATATATATATATTTAAAGTAATCAAAGAAGAAATCAAAGGACTCAAAGAAGAAGAAAAAGAACAACTCCTGAAGGACTCCCAAAAGAACACAGGAAACCAACTTAAGTAAGGAGATCAATACAAGATATAAATCAGGAAATAGAAATAATGAAACATTCTGATTAGAAATACCAGAAATGAAAACAGAATAAGTCAAGTTAAAACCTCTGTAAAAAGTCTCAGCAGTACAATGGATCAAGGAGAGAGGACAGAATATCTTAAATAGAGAACCAAGTGGATCTAAGAGAGTCCAACAAAGAGAAAGATAAATAGAAAGGCATGGATGGGAATTTTAAGACATTCTGGACACTATGAAGATATCAAACATAAGGATTCAGGGTGTAGTAGAAGAAGAATTTCACTCCAAAGGTAAAGTAGGTATTTTCAACCAAAATCACAAAAGAAAAATTTCCCCAAATAGGGAAAGTGATGCCAATACAGATACAGGAAGCCTTTAGAATGCCAAACAGATGAAATTAGGAAAGAAACTCTCACCACTATATTATAGTTACAGTACGAAACACACAAACCAAAGAAGATATATTGAAAACAGTTAGACAGAAAAATCTAGTCATATACAAACTTTAAAAGGTAGAAGAGCTAGGAATGATGTGTTCCAAATTCTAAAAGATAACAACTGTCAACCAAGATTAGTTAATCCAGCAAAGATATCCATCCAAATTAATGGAGAAATAAGCACATTCCACACAACAAACAAACACACAAAAAACAACAACAAAAAACAGGCCAAAGGAATATATTATCACTAACCAAGCTCTATAGAAAATACTTAAAGGGATTCTTAATGCTGAAGAAAAAGAAAAGTACACACATAAGAAAACAGTAAAAAATACACCATAGTTAAATAATAGTTAATACAAGAGAGTAAGGGAAAACAGACAGAACTACAAAACAAGAAAAATTGCAAGAATAAATGCACACCTTTCAATAATAATTCAATATCGATGGCCTCAATGCCACAACCAAAAGACACAGGCTTGCAGACTGGGTTAAAAAGCAGGATCTTTCTATTTGTTGCCTCCAAGAAACTCACATTTTCATAAAATACAGACACTTTCTTAGGGCAAAAGGATGGGAAACAATATTTTAAGCAAATGGGCCTAGGAAAAAAGCAGGGGTTGCTATCCTAATATATAACAGGATAAACTTTAAACCAACAGTAGTGAGGAAAGATAAAGCAGGTCACTTTATACTGACTAAAGAAACATTCCAACAGGAGGAAATTACAACCCTAAATGTATATGCACCTGATATAGGAGCTCCCAAATTCATCAAAAAAGAAAAAAAGCCCACTATTAAACTTAAGATCACAGATAACATCAAACACAATTGTAATATGTGACATCAATAACTCACATTCTTCAATTGACAGGGCATCCAGGCAAAAAATAAACATAAAGCATTCATATTAAATAAGCTCATACAACAAATGGACTTAACAGATATCTACAGAATGTCCATCTAAATGCTACAGAAAACACATTCTCTTCAGCAGCACATGAAACATTCTCTAAAATAGACCATGCATTAGGACCCAAAGAAAATCTTAGCATATATAGAAAAATTGCAATAATTCCTTGCACTCTATCTGATCACAATGAAAGCAAACTATAAATCAACAGCAATAAGAGCTATAGAGCACAGACAAAAACATGGAACCTAAAGATTATATTAATAAATGATGGATGGTGTAGCAGACAGCTTCAGGTTCGCTGAGATGAACTTCCAGACCAGACACAGTTATGGAGGAAGGGATTTATTGAAGTTTACAGATCCAGGGGAAGTTCCATAATAGCAGAAGAAGCTGACCTGCTTTCACAGGACCAAAACAGAGAGAGAGAAGTACAAGCCTAAAAGCCAAAAGCCATATAGCACAGCATGCTTCAGGAACTTCAGCTAGGCACACTTTGCATATCTTTAGATTGTAATCTGAAACCCACCACCACACCTTAAGATCCACACAATGGTATTAACTCCAGCCAGGTGGCTAGAGATGCAAACTACAAATAAGCAACTGAATATATTGGGGGCCATCTATTCTATTCAAACCACCACAGATGGGTAAATGAAGAAATCAAGAAGGAAATAAAAACATTCATAGAATCAAATGATAATGAGAACACAACATACAAAAATTTGGGACACAATGAAGGCAGTCTTCAGAGGAAATTGTATAGCATTAAAAAATTATAAAGGGGGCTGGAGAGATGGCTTAGTGGATAAGCACTTGCCTGTGAAACCTAAGGACCCCGGTTCAAGGCTCAATTCTCCAGGACCCACGTTAGCCAGATGCACAAGGGGGTGCACACATCTGGAGTTCGTTTGCAGTGGCTGGAGGCCCTGGTGTGCCCATTCACTCTCTCCCTCTCTGACTCTGACTCTTTCTCTCTCTGTCTGTCACTCTTAAATAAATAAATAAATAAATAAATAAATAAATAAATAAATTTTTTTTTTTAAAAAAAGAAATTATAAAGGGAAAAAAGTGAAAACAGGGAGCGGGTAAGATGGTTGCATAGGAGTCACACCAATCTGGCCTAGGGAGAGATTTAAGCAAATCCACAGCAAAATATACTCTTCATAGGAAAAATGAAGGTGCATAGAATTTTTTTTAATTTTGTTATTTTTATTTATTTATTTATTTGAGAGCGACAGGCAGAGAAAGAGGCAGATAGAGAGAGGGAGAGAGAATGGGTGCGCCAGGGCCTCCAGCCACTGCAAATGTACTCCAGATGTGTGCGCCCCCTTATGCATCTGGCTAACGTGGGTCCTGGGGAGTCGAGCCTCCAACCGGGGTCCTTAGGCTTCACAGGCAAGCGCTTAACCACTAAGCCATCTCTCCAGCCCAAGGTGCATAGAATTTTATCAGCCACAGCAGAGAAGCAGAGATACTAAGATCTATCAGAAAGGAGGAAACCAACTGGAATGCTGCTGAGTTGCTTGCAAACCCAGACCTTGCCCCAGCCAGTGGGGCTTCAACAGGAGCACAGACCCCAGAAAACATGAAATGAAAGGGACAAGAGACACAAGGAACCGACAGCAAGACAGGAGTCTGATCAAGCTGCCAATTTTTATTTTTCTCAGGGTGCCTTTTATACAGCAGTACAGGGAAGTTTGCCAGCAGTTTAGGTATTGCTACAGTTCTGTTTCAATAGGATAAGGCCCCAGCCCCAAAGCCACAAGATAATGACTCCCTCATTCTTTACGGGTTACATTGTTCTTTCTGTGCATGGGTTAACAAACAACTGCAGACCTTGTGACTTTCCAGAACAGACAATTTATCACAAAATGGAGTCATTATTCAGGATGGAGGCACTTTTGCTTTCCTAGTGCCCAATGGTTCCCCACAAGACCTGATCTGTGTGGAGCCTCACACCAGACTGGGGCCCAGCTGCAGGAGCAGAGACCAAAAAAGGAGATTTTTGAACCTCATCAGCATCCTTTCAAAGTAAAAAAACCTGAAGGGGAGACAACAGAGATTAGCTGAGGAGATGCTGAAGGGGACACAGGTAGGACCAGCTGAGCAATTCCAGTACAACTCTAGCCTTCCTGCACTCAGCCATCTCCCAAACAACAGCACCATAACCTTCTAGGGAATGCATTCAGCCCCAGCAGCAAGGCACCCATCAGAGCTAATCATAAAAACAGATTCACAGCACAACATGGAGGAATAAAGATGGGCACTCAGCATTGATGAGATTGGAAGCCACCCCAAAAGGTAACAAAGGTGAATGACAAAAAATCAGGTACATAGGCCTGCATTAGAAGTGCTATCTTTTTACAATCAGGAAAGATTATGGGTTACATATTATTGGTTGGCTTTACCATTCTCAATTACACTGTATTTGGGGGTTGACTATTGTTGTCTTTGATGCTTTCAGATACATAGGGCCTTTATCTTTTTCTTCTGTCTATTGGGGGCAGGGTTTGATTCAGACCCAGGATTACTTGGAAACCATTTCAGAACAGTAATCTCAACCTTCCAGCTGACAGGACCAAGGGTGTAGAGTAACATATAGCCTTAGGGATTTTGGCTTTATAAGTTTATCTGTTTGTTTCAATCACCACACTTGCACATGCTATGCTGGTTTTTATTGTATGTGTATTTGCTCACTTGAATTTTAGAATTTGCCAGTAAATTGCTCCACCCAGCCCACAAGAATACTTGAGTAGCAGGCAAACTGAATAGCCAGGATTACTTCTGTGGTTGGATTGGAGTACAAGAGCTACACATGACACCTTAAACTCCTACTCTGAAGGTACATATGGTTGAATTTACAAGTCTAAAAGCACTGCATCAAATCAACTCAAGATACAAAAATCACTACATTGTAATACAAGAAACACAAGAATCAAGACAATGCAATCCCACCAAAAGTATAATCCCATCAGAAATGGGCCCCAATGACAGGGACTATTTTACATGTAATGCCTGACAAATATTTCAAAAAAATGACTTAATCTATATTCAAAGAAGTCAAAGAAGAATTATAAGGAAGAAAAGAAGAAAATAAAGGAAGTAAAGAAGAAAATAACCTCCTGAAGGAATTCCAAGAGAACACAGGAAAGCAGCTTAATGAAATAAGGAAGTCATTACAAGATATGCATAAGAAAATAGAAATACTGAAGAAAAATCAGGCTGAAATACTAGCACTGAAAACCACAGTGAAGCAAATAAAAAAAAAAAAAAAAAGAAAACTGTGGAAAGTCTCACCAGTAGAATGGATGAAGGAGAGAACAGAATATTTAAACTAAAAGACAAGGTGGCAGATCTAATACAGACCAACAAAGAGAAAGAGTAGGAGAAGTGAATAGGAAGGTATAAATGGGAATTTCAAGATATCTGGCATATTATGCAGAGATCAAACATAAGAATTCATGGCATAGAAAGAGAAGAATTTCAACCCAAAGACATATTAGGTGTTCTCAATAAAATCATAGAAGAAAAGTTTCCTCATATTGGGAAAGAAATGCCAATGCAGATACAGGAAGCTTTTAGAACACCAAACAGAGAAAACCTGAAAAGAGCTTCTCCTTGCCATGTTGTAAACTACTAAACAAACAAGCCAAGGAAAATATATTGAAGCAGTTACAGAAAAAGCAGGTCAACTATTAAGGCAAGCCTATCAGGATAAAAGCAGATTACTCAACACAAAGTTTAAGCCAGAAGGGCTTCAAATGGTGTATTCTAAGTTCTGAAAGATAACAACTGTCAACCAAGATTACTTTATTCTGCAAAGCTATCTATCCAAATTGAATGAGAAATAAGAACATTCCACAAAAAAAAAAAAAAAAAAAAGGCTAAAGGAATTTATGACAACTAAGACAATTCTACAGAAAATACTTGAAGGAATCCTTCATGCTGAAGAGAAAGCAAAACACACATGAGGAAACAGAAAAAAATAAATAAATAAACCATACTCAAATAATATATATAAAAAAAAGAGAGTAAAGGGAAAACAGGAAGCACTACAAAACAAGAAGAATAGTGAGAATAAACACATACCTTTCAATAATAACTCTTAATATTAAAGGACTCAATGCCCCAAATAAAGACACAGGCTTGCAGACTGAATTAAAAGGTAGGATCTTGCTGTTTGTTGCCTCCAGGAAACTCATTTCTCAATAAAAGAAAGACACTGTCTTAGGGTGAAAGGATGGAAAACAATATTTCAAGCAAATGGGCCTAGGAAACAAGCAGGGGTTGCTATCCTAATATCTGACAGGATAGACTTCAAACCACCATTAGTGAGGAAAGATAAAGCAGGTCATTTTATACTGATTAAAGGAACACTCCAAGAGGAGGACATTACAATCTTAAATGTATATGCACCTAACATGGTGGCTCCCAATTTCATCAAAGAAACACTATTAAACCTAAGGTCACAGATAACAACAAACATGCTCATCAATTGACAGGTCACCCTGGCAAAAAGTAAACAGACAGACATCTGGATTAAATGATACCATGGAACAAATGGACCTAACAGATATTTCCAGAACATTCCATCAAAATGCTGCAGAACATACTACATTTTTCTCAGCAGCACATTGAATATTCTCCAAAATATACCATATATTGAGACACAAGGCAAATCTTAGCAAATACAGGAAAATTGAAATAATCCCTTGTACACTATCTGCAATGGGATTAACCTACAAATCAGCAACAAGAAAAACTATTGAGCATACAGAAATTCATGAATATTAAGCAGTACGCTATTGAATGATGAATGGGCCATTGAAGAAATCTAAAAGGAAATCAATAAATCCATATAATCAAATGATGGGTATACAACATACAAAAATCTTCTGAACACAATGAAGGCAGTCCTTAGAGAGAAATTTATAGCTTTAAGTGCCTATATTAAGAAATTAGAAAGCTCACAATAAACATTTTAATGGTTCACCTTAGGTTCTTGGATAAAGAAGAACAAGGCCAACCAAAAATCAGTAGGCAGGTAGAAATAATAAATACTAGGGCAGAAATTAATGAAATACAAACCAGAAAAATAATCCTAAGAATCAATGAAACAAAGAATTTCTTCTTTGAACAGATAAACACAATTGATAAAACCTGGACAAATCTGACCAGAAGAAAGAGAGGCTAGTCTAAAATAAATAAAATTAGAGATTAAAAAGGCACCATTACAATAGGTGCCAAAGAAAATCATAAAATCATAAGGATATACTTTAAGAATATATATGCCTCTAAGTTAAAAAATCCAAAAGAAATGAATGATTTCCTTGATTCATATGAGCTACCAAAATTAAATCAAGATGAGATAAACCATTTAAATAGTCCAATAACAAGTATGGAGATCCAAGCACTTATAAAAAGTCTCCCAACTTAAAAAAAAAAAAAAATACAGGCCCAAATGGATTCACTGGTGAATTTTATCAGACCTTCATGGAAGAACTAATAGCACTGCTTCTCAAACTTTTCCATAAAATAGAAAAGGAAGAAATTCTACTGAGCTCCTATGAAGCCAGCACCACACCAATAGCAGAACTAGATGATAGAACAAAAAAAATGAAAATACAGACCAATCTCCCTCATGATCATAGATGGAAAAATTCTCAACAAAATATTGGTGAACAGAATGCAAGAATATATCAGAAAGATTATTCACACTGATCAAGTAGGCTTTATCCCAGAGATGCAAGGATCTTTCAACATATGCAAATCAATAAATGAAATACACTATATAAATTATCTGAAGGACAAAAATCACATTATAATTTCAATAGTTGCAGAAATGGCAGTTGACAAAATCCAGCATCCCTTCATGGTAAAAGTTCTACAGAAACTAGGAACAGAAGGAACGTATCTCAACATAATAAAAGCTATTTATGACAAACCTACAGCCAACGTAAAACTAAATGGGGAAAAAAAAAACATGAAGCTTTTCCACAAAATTCAGGAACAAGGGAAGAGTGTCCACTGTCCCCACCTTTATTTAATATAGTACTGGATGGCTTAGCTTTAGTAATAAGGCAAGAGACACTCATAAAAGGAATAGAAGTTAGAAAGGAAAAGATCAACTTAGCATTACTTGCAGATGATATGATTCTGTACATAAAGAGCCCTAAACAATCTACCAGTAAACTGTTAGACCTTATAACCACTTTTAGCAACAAAGCAGGTTACAAAATAAACATAGAGAAACCAGTAGCTTACCTATATATGAGCAACAAGCATGTGGAGGATAAAATCAGGGAATCTCTCCCATTTACAATAGACTCAAAAATAAACAAATAAAGTACCTTGGAATAAACCTAACCAAGTTAGTGAAGGATCTCTACAATGGGAACTTTAAAACACTCAGGTGAGAAATTGCAGAAGACACTAGGAAATGGAAAGACAACCCATGTTCTTGGACTGGAAGAATCAGTATTGTGAAAATGTCAATCTTACCAAAAGCAATCTACACATTTTGTTTGTTGTTGTTGTTTTTGTTTTTCGAGGTGGGGTCTCAGTCTAGCCAAGGCTGACCTGGAATTCACTGTGCAGTCTCAGGGTGGCCTCGAATTCAGGGTGATCCTCCTATCTCTGCCTCCTGAGTGCTTAGGTTAAAGGTGTGCACCACCAAGCCAGGCTTCAATCTATAAATTTAATGCAACATTCATTAAAAGTGCAGTGGTATTCTTCACAGAAATAGAGAAAAAAAGTCCTAAAATTCATTTGGAAGCACAAAAAAACCTCGAATAGCCAAAACCATTGTCAGCAACAAAAATAAGGTTGTTGGTATCACCATACCCGATTTTAAGTTATATTTAAGTTATATTAAGCTTTAGTAACAAAAACACCATGGAACTGGTACAAAGACAGACACGCAGATCAATGGAGCAGAATAGAGGACCCAGATGTTAATCCTGACAGCTACAGCCATCTGATTTTTTGCCATAAATGACAAAAAATATCCATTGGAGAAAAGGCAGCCTCTTCAAGAAGTGGGGCTGAGAAAATTGGGTACCTATATGTGGGAGGATGAATGGAGATTCTTGTCTTTGTCCATGTACAAGAATCAAGTCCAAATTAATCAGGGGACTCAATATCAGACCTAAAACTCTAAAATTGCTAGAGAAAAAGGCAGGGAAACCCTTCAACATATAGGCATAGGCAATGACTTTCTGAATATAACCTCAATTGTTCAGGACATAAAACCATTAATCAACTGCTGGGATCTCATGAAATTACAAAGCTTTTGTACAGCAAAGGACACTGTGAACAGAACAAAAAGACAATCTACAGAATGGAAGAAAATCTTTGCCAGCCATACATCTGACAGAGGATTAATATTCAGAATATACAAAGAACTCAAAAAAAGAAACAATAAAAAATCAAACAACCCAATTAAAAAATGTGCTATGGAACAAAATAGAGTGTTCTCAAAGGCAGAAATTCAGATGGCATATAAGCATCTAAAAAAGTGTTGTACATCCTTAGCCATCAGGGAAATGCAAATTAAAACTAATTTGAGATTCCATCTCACTCTTGTCAAAATGGGTACCATCAAGAAAACAAATGACAATAAATGTTGGTGAGGATGCAGAAAAAGGGGAACCCTTATGCACTGTTGGTGGGAATGTAATCAATGTGGAGGTTCTTGAGACAGCTAAAAATAGATTTACCATATGATCCAGCTATAACCCTCCTAGGCATATATCCTAATGACTATTCTCACTACCTTACAGATAGTTGCACAACCATGTTTACTGCTGCTCTATTTACAATAGCTGGGAAATGGAACCAGCCTAGATGTCCATCCACAGATGAATAGATAATAAAGATGTGGTACATTATACAATGGAGTTCTACTCAGTGGTAAAGAAAAATGAAATGATTAAATTTGCAGGTAAATGGATGGATCTGGAAATGATAATATTAAATGTGTTAACCCAGTCTCAGAAAGCCAAATGTTGCATGTTCTCTCTCATATGTTGATCCTAGCTACAAATATATAGACTTGTGTGTGTGCTGGAACAAAAAAATCAGTAGTAGATGCCAGTAAGCTAGCAAAAGGCTATAAGTGATGGAGGAGAGGGAAGGACTTAAGGGGTTTGTATTGCATATATATATGCAATACAATATATATATATATATATAATATATATATAATTTACAATATATGCAATATATATATATGTATGTGTATATATATATATATATATATATATATATATATATATATATATATATATAATATATAAACAAGTGCAAGGAGTGTAATGGCCTAAGTAAGGCCAGGGGAAGAGAGCTAGTAAGAGAAAGGTGGGGGAGGGTTAATTAATATTCAAGACATTCTGAATAAAACATAGAGAAGCCTATTTTTTTGGATAATGGCATATCCAGAAGCCATAGATTATTACTAACAATTTTTCAGTGCTAGAGGTGGGATACCTTATAGGAGTTGTTGGCCAGAGAGGTCCCTGTTGCCTCCAAAACATTACAGGCTACTTCCAAAAGAACCTATTGTTGAAGACTTCGCATGACTGGACAGCAAGTTTACCAAGAAGTCAAGTTGGGGTTTAGCTGAAAACCTTGTCTCTGTAGACCAGATAACTGAAAGCTGGAAAAACCTGCACTGCATGCAGCCCTATGGGATACAGAAGTCATCATCAGGGAAAACAATGGGCACTGGAAGCCTCAAGTTTCGTCAGGCAGGCCAAATGACTAAATGGGTTCAATAGTGGCATATTGGCTCTGGGGAAAACCAACTGCTTTCTTGTTGAACTGGAGGCTCACTCTATGGGAGGGAATACATGCCTGGTACTGAAAACCTAATCAAAAGCCTATGGCAGGGGAGCTCATCAGCCTCAGGGGTATAAAGCCCACTCTTGTCTGGATAAATGCACATATTAATCTCACCAAACTGTCATGACAACACTACATTTAATGTTCTTATTCATATATTAATGCTACTTTCATTTTTTACTAGAGAAGCTTCTCTTTTCAGATGACAATGACCACTGGGATGACCCAAAAGGTAACATAGTGCTGAGAAGTGGCAGAAGAGTGTCCAGAAGAGATTAACGGGGCTGAAAAGGTCCAAGTGAGGTCAGGGGAAGATATTGAGTAAAGGAAAGGTGGAAGGAGGGCTAATCAAAATCTAAGAGGATATAAATAAGTCCCGTGGAAACCTACTTTTTTTGGACAACAGAACACTCAGGAGCCTCAGATTGTTACTAGAAAATTTTCAGTGCCAGGGATGGGATATCTTCCAGCGAGTTGTTGGCCAGAGAGGTCACTGATGCCTACAAAACATTACAGGCCAATGCCAAGGACTTTGGTTTCCCACCAGGAATAGCTGGTAAGACCCTATTGCTGAAGACTCCACATGCTTGGGCTGCAGTGTCACTGAGAAATCCTGCTGGAGCTGAGCTTGAAACTTCTTCTAAGTAGACCAGCTGAAAAAATCTGGAAAAAGCCAGGCTGCATGCAATTCAATGTAGAGAGAGAAATCACCAGTGAAGACAGTCAACAATGGACACTGCAAGCATTATATTTGACCAGCCAGGCCAAATGAGTGAGTGGGTACAATAGTGGCATGTCTGTTATGGGGGAAACTAGCTGCCCTCTAATTTGACTGGAGGTCTGCTCTAAGGAAGGGAAAGCATCCCTTATAGTGACAACCTACAACAGGGAGGTTATGAGCCCTAGGATTGTAACATCTGCTGGTGTCTGGCTAAATGTACATACAGTGCTCACCAAACTAACAAGTAAGCACTTCCCTTAATGTTCATACCCATATATCAATGCTACTCCCATTTTTGGCCACAGAACCTTCTCTTTTCAAATGGCAGTGACCTTGGGATGATTCAGAAGTCACCATGGTGCTGAGAAGAAGTGACAGAGGAATGCTCAGCACATAAATATCTCTATCACACCTTCCAAGGCTCAGGATCCATTATAGAAGAGGTGGAGGAAAGAATGTAAGAACTAAAGGAAGGGTAGGACTCTGTACAACATACTTCTACAGACAAAAAATGGCCTGTATATCCATGACCTCACAGTGCTTGAAACTATCTTTACAAGACCATCATCATAGGAGAAAAAGATCATGACATCAAAATAAAAGAGAGACTGATTGAGAAACTGAGGGGATATGATGGAGAGTGGAGTTTCAAAGGGGAAATTGGGGGGAGGGCGTGAATTACCATGGGATATTATCTAAAATTATGGAAGTTGTCAATAAAAACATCAAAGAAAGAAAGAAAGAAAAGGAAAAAGAAAAAGATAATAAGGTACCTTGGAATAAACATAACCATGGAAGTGAAGGATCTTTACAATGAAAACTTTAAAGCACTCAAGAGAGAAACTGGAGAAGTCACTAGGAAATGAAAAGACATCCCATATTCATGGATGGGAAGAATCAATGTTGTGAAAATGTCAATCTTACCAAAAGTAATCTACATGTTTAATGTAATGCCCATCAAAACTCAATGGCATTATTCACAGAAATACAAAAAAAAATCTAAAATTCATTTGGCAGCACAAAAACCTCTAATACCCAAAACAATTTTGAGCAACAAAAATAAGCCTGATGGTATCATTGTACTTGATTTTAATATATATTACCGAACTATAGTATCAAAAGCAGCATAGTACTAGCAGACAAACAGACACAAAGATCAATGGAACAAAAGAGGACCTAGATGCCAGGCTGGGAAGCTACAGCAACAGCAACTTGATTTTCAACAAAAATATTCATTGTAGAAAATACAGTCTCTTTAGCAAGTGGTATTGGGAAAACTGGTTATCTACATGTAGAAGGATTAAAATAGAAACTTATCTCTCTCCATACATAAGAATCAAGTCCAAATGGATCAAAGACCTTAATATCACACCAGAAACTCTGAAACTGCTAGAGGTGTGGAATGGCCTAAGTGAGAGCTGGGGAAGAGACTAAGTTAAAGAAGGGTGGGGGGGGGAGTGTGTGTTTGCCATTTGTATTTCTTCCTCTGTGAACTGTCTGTTCAGCTCTTTGCCCCATTTTGTGAGGGGGGCGTTTGACTTTTTACTGTTTGAGTTCTTTGTAGATTCTAGAGATTAGGCCTCTGTCAGTTGGATAACCCACAAATATTTTCTCCCATTCTGTGGGTAATCTATTGGCTTTGCTTATTGTATGCTTGTCTGTAAAGAAACTCTTCAGCTTCATGTGATCCCATTGGTTGAGTGACTGTTTTAGATTGTGAGCTACTGGAGTTTTGTTCAGGAAGTCTTTTTCCATTCCTATATCATGGAAAGTACTTCCTAAATTTTCTTCCAGTACTAGTCGAGTTTCTGGTCTTATATTGAGCTCTTTGATCCATTTGGACTTCAGTGTAGTGCATGGAAAAATGTAAGGATCAAATTTCAGTTTCCTGCATATGGTTATCCAGTTTGTCCAGCACCATTTGTTGAAGATGCTGTCTTTTTTCCAGCCTATATTATTCAGGCCTTTGTTGAATATCAAGTAGTTATAGTTGCTTGACCCAAAGTCTGGGTCCTTAAGTCTATTCCATTGATCTATACTCCTGTTTTTATGCCAGTACCATGCTGTTTTTAGTACTATGACTTTGAAATATAGCTTTAGATCAGGTATGGTGATGCCTCCAGAGGTATTTCTTTTGCTGAGGATATGTTGGGATATCTGAGGCCTTCTGCCTTTCCATATGAAATTTGAGATCATTTTTTCTATCTCTGTGAAGAACACTGTAGGGATTTTAATTGGAATTGCATTAAATCTATATATTGCCATTGGTAGCATTGTCATCTTCACAATGTTAATTCTGCCTATCCAGGAGCATGGGAGGTCTTTCTATTTTCTCAAGTCCTCCTCAATTTCTTTCTTCAGTGTTTTTATATTTTCATTGTATGCATCTTTCACTTCCTTGGTTAACGTTGTTCCAAGGTATTTTATTTTTTTTTTGTTGCTATTGAAAATGGGACCATGTCCCTTATTTCTTTCTCTGTATCTTTGTCATTTGCATAGAGGAAGGCTACTGATTTTTGTTCATCGATTTTGTATCCTGCTACTTTGGTATAGGAGTTAATCACCTTCAGGAGTTTTGGGATGGAGTCTCTCAGGTCTCTTACATATACAATCATGTCATTGGTGAATAGAGCTAACTTAACTTCTTCCTTTCCAAATTGTGTCCCTTTTATTTCCTTCTCCTGCCTTATTGCTTGAGCTAGGACTTCCAGAACTATATTGAAAAGCAGAGGTGATTGGGGGCTGGAGAGATGGCTTAGTGGTTAAGTGCTTGCCTGTGAAGCCTAAGGACCCCGGTTCGAGGCTCGATTCTCCAGGACCCACGTTAGCCAGATGGACAAGGGGGCGCACCCGTCTGGAGTTCGTTTGCAGTGGCTGGAAGCCCTGGCGCGCCCATTCTCTCTCTCTCTCTCTCTCTCTCTCTCTCTCTCTGTCTCTCTGTTGCTCTCAAATAAATAAATAAAAATTAAAAAAAAAAGAAAAAAGAAAAGCAGAGGTGAGAGTGGACAACCCTGTCTTGTTCCTGATCTTAATGGGAATTCCTCCAGTCTCTCTCCATTATTATTTGGGCCTTAGGAGCAGTGTATATTGCCTTTATTATGTTAAGATATGAACCAACCATGCCAATTCTCTCCAATGTTTTGATCATGAAGTGATGTTGTATCTTGTCAAAGGCCTTTTCTGCATCTATCGAAATGATCGTGTGATTTTGGTGTTTAACCTTGTTTATATGGTGTATTACATTGACAGATTTCCATATGTTGAACCATCCCTGTGTTCCTGGGATGAATCCCACTTGATCAAGGTGGATAATACTTTTGATGTGTTGGATTTGTTTTGCAAGGATTTTGTTAAGGATCTTTGCATCTAAGTTCATCAGGGAAGTAGGCCAGTAGTTTTCTTTTCTTGTGGCATCTCTGCCTGGTTTTGGAGTTAGGGTGATACTAGTTTCATAAGAGGAGTTGGGTAGCTTTCCCTGTTCTCTAATTGTGTGGCACAGTGCCCACCCATCTTTGCCTGTAGGCCTATAACAAGGTATGAGGATATGCATGCCCCTAAATGTGAGCTAGAAAGCATGACTCAACAGTAGGTGAGGTAAACCCCTAAAGAACTTGAGGAGCTTTCTAACTTGTACAGGGAGAAGCATGGGGAATATGTGTGGGAATGGATTTTGAGAGTTTAGGATGATGGTGGAAGGAATATAAGATTAGATCAGGCTGAATTTATTAAAATCGGCCCACTGAGCAGAGACTTTAGATTTAACACTGCAGCTCATGCAGTTGGAAGAGGTACCAAGATTTTATTTGACTGGTTGTCTGAAATATGGATCCAAAGATGGCCTCCTGTGAATGAGCTCGAGATGCCTGATATCCCTTGGGTTAATGTTGATGGAGGGATTAAAAGATTCAGAGAACTTGGAATGCTGGACTGGATTTGCCATGTAAACTCATCTTTACCCCAATAATGGGAGCATCCAGAAGATGTGCCTTTCACTAAGACTATAAGAAACAAATCTGTGAGGGGAGCACCTGCATACTTAAAGTCCCCCATCAATGGTATTTTAAGTAAAGAAGACATTGCAGTGGGAGCCACAGTTGCTGCATTAGGTGATGGATGCAATGGGTATAACTGTATCTCGGATTAACAAGGGCCAAGTGGCAGCGCTGAATCACCAAAGGCAAGGTGAGCAGGTTTACCATGATAGACAGCATTAGCAAAACAATGCTCATAACAGTGTGACTCATGTAGAACTTTGGTACGGCTGATTCATCATGGTGTTCCCCAAAGTGAAATAGATTAAAACACCTGCTAAGTTCCTGCTTGATCTGTCTTACCAGAAAAGTTCTAGAGCAAAGGAACAAAAGGCCACTTTGAATTATAGCAACAGAGAATCAAGGCCTCTTTACCAGTTTCCAGACTTGAGCCAGTTTACAGATCCTGAGCCCCTTGATTGGAGGGGTAGCCAGGTCCCATTGCAGAAGGACCCTCCCACAATCCTCAAAAGTTTCAATGTTAATCTTAGTCCTATCCTTTCTCAGAGGGACCTACAACTGACAGGCAGGCGGGAGGGAGGGGAGGAGCGCAGCCTCACTGGGCCGAGCAGCCCGCCGTTCCCGCCGCATCTGCTCTCCTTTCCCCCCGGGCGGAGGACGAGCGAGCGAGTGAGCGAGAGGGCGAGATGGCGAGCGGGCGGGTGTGGGCCGCTATGGACCACAAGCCCCTGCTGCAGGGGCGGCCACCCACCTATGCCCTGGAGGCTGGCCAGGGGGAATATGCCTGCGGGCCCCCTGGCTACGGGGCCATCCCCTCCGTGCCCCCGCCACCGCCACCGCCACTGCAGCCGCCCTACCCCTACCTCGTCGCAGGGATCCCCACCACTCACCCCAGGGTCTACAACATCCACAGTCGAGAGGTCACCCGCTATCCCGCCAACTCCATCGTGGTGGTCGGAGGCTGCCCGGTGTGCAGGGTTGGGGTCCTGGAGTACTGCTTCACCTTCCTGGGCATCTTCTTGGCCATCGTCCTGTTTCCCTTTGGGTTCATCTGCTGCTTTGCCTTGAGGAAGCGAGATGCCCCAACTGTGGAGCCACGTTTACTTAAAGGGAAGAGCACAGCGGCTTTCCCACACCAGCTCTTTTCTATGTAAATGTTGTGTACAATAGTTTTATTTTATTAAGCTTCAGGACTGTTTTGTAAAGTGAGATGGGACAGACTTGGCATGTGTGAGCTGACAGCTGAGATGGGGGGGGGCAGCGATTCTGCTCCCGAGGTTAATGACAACTCAAAGCACTGCTTCTATTTTTTGCAGTCTTCGATTTGAGAACAGTGAGATATACTGTTTTCAATAAATAAGATTCATACCATTGTTTAAAAAAAAAAGAGGGACCTACAACCTTTTGCTGGGGTAACTGTACACTGGGGAGAAGGAAATAATCAGACCTTTTGGGGTTTATTGGACACTGGTTCTGAATTGACATTGATTTCAGGAGACCCCAAACAGCACCGTGGCCCTTCACTTAAAGTAGGTGCTTACTGAGGTCAGGTGATCAATGGAATTTTGGCAAATGTTAGACTGACAGTGGGTCCAGTGGACCCCAGAACTCACCCTGTGGTTATTTCCCCAGTCACAGAATGCATAGTTGGGATAGATATACTTAGGAGTTGGCAGAACCCCCACATTGGTTGGAAAGGCCAAATGAAAGTCATTGGAGCTCCATCCACCAGGGAAAATAGTGAAGCAGAAACTATCACATCCCTGGAGGGACTTCAGAAATTTATGCCACTGTAAAGGCATTGAAGGATTCAGGGGTGGTGGTTCCCACCATGTCTCCTTTAACTCTCCTATTTAGCCTTTGAGAAGATGGATGGATCCTGGAGAATGACAGTGGATTATTGGAAACTTAATCTTGTGGGGACTCCAATTGAAGCTGCTGTACCAGATGTGGTTTCTTTACTTGAGTGGATTAACACATCTCCTGGTACTTGGTTTACAGCTATTGATCTTGTGAAAGCTTTCTTCTCCATACCTGTCCATAAGAACCACCAGAAGCAATTCACTTTCAGCTGGTAAGGTCAGCAGTACACCTTTACTGTCTTACCTCAAGGTTATATTAACTCTCCAGCCCTGTGTCATAGCTTAGTTCATAAGGATCTTGATCACCTGTCCCTTCCACAAGGTGTCATATTGGTCCATTATGTCTATAACATTATGCTGATTAGATCAAATAAGCAGGAGGTGGCAGCCACTCGGCAGTTGCTGGTACAGCATATGCGCATCAGAGGATGGGAAATAAATCCATCCCAAATTTAAGGACCTTTCACCTTGGTGAAATTTCTAGGAGTTCAGTGGTGTGGGGCATGCAGGGATATTCCTTCTAAGGTGAAGGATAAGTTGTTGTATTTGGCCCCTCCTACCAATAAGAAAGAAGCACGTCTAGGGGGCCTATTTGGATTTTGGAGATAGCACATTCCTCACTTGGGTGTGTAACTTTGTCCCATATACCAAATGACTCGGAAAGCTACTAGTTTTCAGTGGGGTCCAGAACAAGAGAAGGTTCTCCAACAAGCCCAGGCCACTGTGCAGGCTGCTCTGCCATTTGGGCCATATGATCCAGCAGATCCGATGGTACTTGAGGTGTCAGTGGCAGACAGAGAAGCTGTTTGGAGTGTTTGGCAGGTCCCCATAGGTGAATCACAGCAGAGGGCCTTGGGATTCTGGAACAAGGCCCTGCCGTCATCTGCAGACAATTATTCTCTCTTTGAGAGGCAGCTCTTGGCCTGATATTGGGCCTTACTAGAAACTGAACACTTGATATTGGGCCATCAAGTTACTATGCAACCCAAGCTGCCCATTATGAGCTGGGTATTATCTCACTCACCAGGCCATAAAGTTGGATGTTCACAGCAGCAGTCCATCATCAATTGGAAGTGGTATATCTGTGATCAGGCTCTAGCAGGCCCTGAGGGTACAAAAGAGTTACTTTCCTATGGTTGCTACTCCTGTTACACTGCCTTATGCCCATAAGCATGCACCTATGGCATCATGGGGTGTGCCCTATGATCAAATCACTGAAGAACAGAAGACTAGGGCATGGTTTACAGATGGTTCAGCATGTTATGCAGGCACCTCCCAGAAGTGGACAGCTGCAGCATTACAGCCCCTTTCTGAGACATCTCTGAAGGACTGTGGTGAAGGGAAGTCTTCACAATGTGCAGAACTACAAGCAGTATACATGGTTGTGCATTTTGCTTGGAAGGAAAAATGGCCATATGTGCAGTTATACACTGATTCATGGGCTGTGGCCAATGGTTTGGTAAGATGGTTTGGGACTTGGAAAGAGTGCAATTAGAAAATTGGTGTGAAGGACATTTGGGGAAGAGGTATGTGGATAGAACTCTCTGAATGGGCAAAGGATATAAAGATTCTTTTATCCCATGTTAATGATCATCAGAAGGTGACCTCATCAGAGGATGATTCTAATAATCAAGTCAGTAAGCTGACCCATTCTGTGGATAATGGTCAACCTCTTTCCTCAGCTACCCCTGTCATTGCCCAGTGGGCCCATGAACAAAGTGGCCATCGTGGCAGATGCAGGCTATGTATAGGCCCAACAACATGGATTTCCACTAACTAAGGCTGACCTGGCTATGGCTGTTGCTGAGTGCCAAATATGCTAGCAGAAGAGACCAACTCTGAGCCCCTGATATGGTAGTATTCCTTGTGGTGACCAGCCAGCAACTTGGTGGCAAGTTGACTACATTGGACCTCTTCCATCATGGAAAGGGCAGTGATTTGTCCTTGCTGGAATAGACACTTATTCTGGGTATGCATTTGCTTTTCTTGCATGTAAGCCTTCTGCCAAAACTACCATTCATAGGCTTACAGAATGCCTCATCAGCCATCATGGAATTCCATATAGCATTGCTTCTGACAAAGGAACTTGCTTCACAGCAAGGAAGTATGGCAATGGGTTCATGATCATGAAATCCACTGGTCTTACCATGTGCCCCACCACCCTGAAGTGCTGGCTTGATAGAATGGTGGGATGGCCTTTTAAAGAAACAGATACTGAGCCAACTAGGTGACAATAGCTTGGAGGGCTGAGGGAGTGTCCTCCAGCAGGCTGTATGTGCTTTGAATCAGTGTCCTATATATGGTGCTGTTTCTCCTATAGCCTGGATTTACGGATCCAGGAATCAAGGGGTGGAAATGGGAATGGTCCCACCCCAAGTGACCCATTAGCCAAAATTTTGCTTCTTGTTCTTGCACCTTTATGCTCTGTTGGCCTAAAGGTCTTGGTTCCAGAGGGGGTGTGCTTCTGCCAGGAGGCACAAAGAAAATTCCATTGAACTGGAAGCTAAGATTTCCCCCTGGCCACTTTGGGATCCTGATGCCTTTGAGTGAGCAGGCTGAGAAAGGAGTTACAGTGATAGCAGGGGTGATTGAGGCAGATTACCAGGGGAAAATTGGACTGCTCCTCCACAATGGAGGTAAGGAAGAGGATTTCTGGAGTGCAGGAGATCTTTTAGGGCATCTCTTGGTGTTACCATGCCCTGTTATCAAAGTCAGTGGACCACTGCAACAACCCAATGAAGGAAGTGCGATAAATGGCCCATACTTTCAGGAATGAAGGTATTTGTCACTCCTCCAGGTAAAGAATCAAGACCTGCTGAGTTGCTTGCTGAAGGTGGAGGAAATACAGAATCGGTAGCAGAAGAAGGCAGTTACAAATACCAACTAAAGCCATGTGGCCAGTTACAAAAACGTGGACTGCAATTGCCATGAGTGTTTCTTCTTACCTCGTTAAGAATGTTTGTATATACCTATACCAATATTAAGATACTTTTGTTCTTCAACTATTTCTGTGTTAGGTAATTAATACTGATTAAGATCATATCGCTAGTTAGACACTGTTGAATTTATATCTGACTTATATTAGAGACTTAGAGTTCCTCGTGGAACCTTGTTTGTATGCGGGGGGAGGGAGGTTGTGCGTTTCTGGTTGTATGAGGGATAGTTATGTCATGTTAGGCAGAGTTATGACCTTGTACTGTCTTTATTTGGAAATTAAGTATGATGTAAGGAGATATGGTTTTGGTGTCAAGTTGACAATGGGTGGACTTGTGATGGTTAAGTTTGTGTCAACTTGATCTGATTAGGAATCCACAGACATTCCTCATAAGTGGTCTCTGAGGTTGCTTCCAGGAAGGATTAACTAAAGGAGGAATCCTTCCACCAGGGAGAGCCCTTCTCCCACAGTAGCAAGCCTGTCTTAGAGGGGAGGCTTTAACAAAAGAAGCTCTGGGAAGAAAGGTATTTGACTCCCCTCCCACCTGGCTGCTGGTGCTGCTTATTCTTTGCTGCTTTCCAGTGTGGACTGAAGACTAGCATGGACTGAAGAGAAGCATCTTTTCAGGACACCTCCAGGCCTTCAATGCCAGATTGGGACTGCTGAGGCATCCAGCCTCATGGACTGAGCAGCTACCAGGTTCCTTGATTCTCAGGCTAGTAATCTGCTGTTGTTGGACTGTCGTAAAATAATCCAATAAATTCCCTTTTAATACAATTCATTCTATTGGTTCTGGTCCTCTAGTGAACCCTGACTAATACAAGGGTACTGGGGCAAGAGAGCTAGGGAAGGGGCAAAATACATAAAAGAAATGATGGCAAAGCCAGATGTGGTGGCACACACCTTTAATTCCAGCACTTGTGAGGCAGAGGAAGGAGAATCCCTGTGAGTTCAAGGCCAGCCTGAGACTGTGTAATGAGATCCAGGTCAGCCTGGGCTAGAGTGAGACCCTACCTCAAAAAAAAAAAAAAAAAAAAAAAAAGAAAGAAAGTAATGAGAGCATGAATCAGTTCCATAGAAAACTTCTCTCTCCCTCTCTCTCTCTCTCTCTCTCTCTGCCTTTCTCAATTATTTACGGGGCTGGAGAGATGGCTTAGTGTTAAGGTGTTTGCTTGCAAATGCAAAGGACCTCAGTAAGAACGATTCCCCAGGCCTCATGTAAGACATATGCACAAGGAGGTATTTGTGTCTGGAGTTTGTTTGTAGTGGCTGGAAGTCCTGGAATACCCATTCTCTTTCTGTATCTCTCTGCCTCTTTCTCTCTCACTCTCTCAAATAAATAAATAAAATAAAAATTTAAAAATCATTTATGTATTTATTTATCAGAACTTCTAATGGAGATAAATTCCTTCAGCAAAGTGGCAGAATACAAAATCGATGCACAAAAATCAGTAGCTTTTTTATAAACAAAGGACAAATATACAGAGAAAGAAATCAGTGAGGCTGTCCTATTTTCAATAGCAACAAAAAAGTTAAATAATAATAATGGTACAGAATAAACACTCACCCTGCAAAAGATGGCATTGGGCAGTGGAAAGAAATATCCAACCAATACAAGATTTAATGGGGACAAACATCAAACTCTGTAGCTCTAAGTCCAACATCACTAGTCAGTGACAAATCTCCAAGTCTGATAATTCTAACCAGTAAGAAACCTCTGGAGTTCCAATTCCACCCCTCCAGCTAGGCTACTCACAATACTGGAAAACTTCATCAGGGCTGGCAGTTTTCCTTAGCAGCCATCTCATGGTCTCGACATCTCCACTGGGTCTCTACTGCAATCGTGGTTCATCCTCATGACCCATGGGGTCTCCATGCAGGCAACAAGGAAACCTGCTTCACACTGCCCATGGACATTTCCAAAACACAAAGCCTTGTTGCAAACTTAATGACCATTACTTTCCTACATTTCTTATACTCCACAATACTATATAGGGTACCAATTTGTTAATCCATGGGGAAATCAAGCAGATTTTGAAGAACATGACACTCCTTGAGCACTCAGTCCCCCTCAAAAGAGTGTACATTGTTGCCCTAGTGCAGGTAAACTGGCCCAATCTCAAAGGTTGTAGTCTCTCAACTGCAGCTGAATGGGCAGCAGTTCACCCAAAGATTTTTTTTCCTGTGCCATATCCCTCTGATCACATAAATTCATTTCTACACAAAGTAACCCTGCACAAATTCTCAGGACACAAGCATAACTGAAAGTTTCTCACACAAACTGCTAGCCCAGTTCAAGCAAAGCTCTTTCTTACCCTCATAATTTAAATCTCACAGTCCATAGTTCTTACTGCATTCAGGTCTTTCAACTCTGACCAGAATAGTCCATGAAGCTGTACTTACAGCACTGCAAGGCATTTCTTAGGCCAAGGTTTCAAATCCTTCCACATTTGTCTTGAAAATTAGCTCCAGAAGGCCAAAGCCACACAGTCAGGTGTTTAGCAGCAACCCCACTCTGGGTACCCCTTTACTGTTGCAGTCAGGTATCTCTTTGCTGGTAAGAATCATCCAACCAAGTGCAGTTTGGGAAAAAAGAGTTTTGTTTTGTTTTTTTCTTACAGGTTCAAGGGGGAAACTCCATTATGGCAGGGGAAATGAATGGCATGAGCAAAGGGTAGACATCACCCCCTGGTCAGCACAAGGTGGACAATAGCAATAGGAGAGTGTGCCAAACACTGGCATGAGGAACCTGGCTGTAACAGCCATAAGATCACCTCCAACAATACCCTGCCTCCAGAAGGAGTTAATTCCCAAATCTTTATTAGCTTGGAACCTAGCATCCAGAACACCTAAGTTTATGAAGGACTTCTGGATCAAACTACCACATTCATACAATAAAGTTACTAATTTTAAAAAAGTAATCAAGGTATGACATGCACAACAGTGGTTTGAATTCACCAGGTTCAAACTTCAAGTTGCACATTCCTATTTTGATCATATAGATATGCTCAATTTGTAAGCTAACAAATGTAAAAAGTTACCAACCAAAGAAGTGTAACAAGCTTGTGTTTAAAGTTGTAATGTGGCTTCACTTACATAGATATACTTCATTTACATAGGCATATATGATGAACTTTTGGCTACTCAAGTGCTCCAGATCCTCAGAGAAAAACAGGCACTCACTATAAATCACTGTTGTTAGTATCAGTTATCTCTTCAAGCTGGTATACATGGCCCAAAGCATTAATCATATAAAACACAAGATTTATTAAACCACAATTGTTAAGGCAAAACTAGTCCTGAATACAGGTCTCTTTGGGAATGTGCAGTTATGAACAGTTCAGGTTGACCCAGTTAAACCTTTCTTGCATGGTACCCTAAACCACTGGCACCTGAAATGGGATCTCTTCTAACAAATAATGATAGTTGTCTGGTAATATAATTGCATAGAATACAACACTTTTATATCTGATGAGCAATAGCTACAGTATAAATGTGTCTGACATTCTGAGGAGTCACTTTAGAGCAATGATCAACTTAAGGAAACAACCCATTCAGAAAACCATTGTACGTGTTTTCATTTTTTTGTGTTAATATGATAACAGACATTTTATGACTTACTGTGGTTTAATTTGTGATTTTACAACTTTAAACTTTTACCAAACCATATCCATATAACCATTTTTTTAAAATTTACTTTAGCCATAGTATTCAACAATTTATTTGAAATATTGAACCCTTTATTATAGGCTAGATTATGTTAGATTGTGGGTAATTAATGTCATCATAGTGAGCATATTTAATACAGGCAAGGCCAAGTTACACTGTATTCTAGATGGGTTGAGTGAATTTTCAAGTTAGGATATTTTTACTTAGGATGTAATCCCATCATAAGTTGAGGAACATCTGTAGGTTCTGCTCTTGTACCTTGTGATGGGGAGGATTATTATATATTGGATGGCAGCTAAATCCTCTTATTCCTCAGACTGTTTATTTACTATGGATGATGGATCTGTGGTAGTAGGAATATACGTCCTCCATAGACTCAGGTGTTTTAATAAAGTTGAGTTTTCAGTGTTAGCCCCTAGCAGGCAGACTCCTGCTACAGGGTGGTGTGTCACTGGGGATGGATCTGAATTCCTGCCTAAAGGTATGTTGTGAGCTCTGACTGTACTTGCTTGTGGTGCTGGCTGTTTGGTGGTGTCTTCCTGTTTGGATTTATGAATGGGAGCCAGCTTCTGCAATATGATGGAACTTTCTGTAGATCTGTAAGCTTGAATTAAATCCTGTCTCCCATAAACTGTGTCTGGTTAGGATGTTCATCTCAGCAATGTGAAACTTACTACAACATCCTACCCCATTTTTGATCATAAATATCAGTATTATCATTCAACTTGTATATTCAACACCATTGAATTTTTCCTTCAAATGTCAGTTTTTAATGCAGTTTTAATACCGAACAAATGCAGCTTGTCTCATACTGTACAGGATGGCCAGTATCTCTCCTAAGCCCTTTCCTGTCGTAGGCCAACATTGTATAACCCATCATTTATGTCATCAGCATTGTGTACCAATGACCTTGATATTCTGAACCATACAATCTGTAATTCTGTCATTAGAGTCACCAAACTTTCTTGTCTTGTGGTGGGGAGCTTCCATCTCAAACATTCACATTCTGATTTGTAGACTATTGCCTTAGTCTTATCCAGAGCACTTTTGTCAAATAGTTTTTCAACTAGAAAAACAGGAGTGTTCTATATTTGTTCACAGCAGTAATGTGTGCAACAGCTGTATTTGTTTTCCTCAGCAGGGACCTTTCTAAGAAGAATTTACTTATCAAAGTTTAAATTACATACTGCATAATCATTCAGATGGTGGGCAGTAGTTATCAGAAATTATTTCCCAATTATTTCCTTTGTGGCAAATGTAATCTTAAAAATGAGTAAAAAGATACTTGTTCAGGAGCTGGAGAAATAGATCAACTGTTAACTCCAACTTTGCCAGATAGAGTAAGGGTACAACATACCTCAGGAAGCCCTTATGCATTCTGGCATAAACTTTTAAGAGTTCAATCATGAATAGTGTAACCAAAGATAAAAAGTGAATACATGAGTTATGCAATAAAGGATATTCAGTAATGCAGTGCTGTATCAAGAGACACTGGTATTTCTGACACCCAAAGTAGTAGCACTAGTTCTAGGATCAATACACCAAGTATGAATGGAAAAATAAAATAAATAGAAAATAAATGATTTAAGATTATTTAGGTAATCTTGTAGGTTCACCAACATCCCCCACTCCTTCATTTTTCCTCATCTCCAAGAAATATGATTAATAATTTATGCATATATCATTTGTGGATA
The DNA here is from genome assembly GCA_036346955.1 of Dipus sagitta. Lineage (NCBI taxonomy): Eukaryota > Metazoa > Chordata > Mammalia > Rodentia > Dipodidae > Dipus > Dipus sagitta. The sequence goes on along the minus strand of CM070778.1, from coordinate 76,301,028 downwards.
TTACTCATACAAATAGTTTCAATTAAAGACCAAGAACAAGACTGGGTATTGTCTGTAATCTTTCCACATGAGATACAGAGAAAGGAGGATTGCCACAAGGCCAGCCACAACACATCCTCAAAGGTACCAGTACCAAGGCAGTTATGTTCTCTATCCTTGGTGTCTCAAATTAGACCATGTGTGAAACTCTTATAATCCAAAATCTTAGCAGTAATTCTTGGGCAACATTTGCAGGCTTTGTCCATAAACTTCAGTTTATATTATATAAGTGCAAGTTGCAGATCCTTACAAAATAATATACATTTTAAAATCCAAAAATTACCATTGAGTTAACACCACTCTAATTCTGACATTGTTAACTCTTACTGATTTTCTATGAAAATATGATCTTTGAAAACAACAACAAAGTTGGGCATAGTGGCACATGCATTTCATTCCATCACTTGGGAGGCAGAGGTAGGAGGATCACTGCAAATTTGAGGTCATCCTGAGATTACAGAGTGAGTTCCAGGTCATACTGGGCTAAAGTAAAACCCTACCTTGGTATTTGAAATATATAATCTTTCTTCAGGTATTTCTATTATCTATCTATGTATCTATGTATCTATGTATCTATGCATCTATGTATCTATGTATCTATGTATCTATGTATCTATGCATCTATGTATCTGTGTATCTATGTATCTATGCATCTATGTATCTGTGTATCTATGTATCTATCTATGTATCTATCTATGTATCTATGTATCTATGTATCTATGTATCTATCTATCTATCTATCTATCTATCTATCTATCTATCTATCTATCTATCATCTATCTATCTATTGGCATGCTATGGCCTCAGCGACTGCAATAAAACACTTGATGTTTGCACCACCTAGTGGGCATGTGAGACCTTTCTCTTGCCTCACATTTGTGTGTCTGGCTTATGTGGGATCTGGAGTTGAACATAGGTTCTTAGGCTTTACAGGCAAGCACCTTAACCTCTAAGATATCTCTCCAGCCCTCTTTGGGTATTTCTATAAAGAAGAGGTAGTAATATTTTCTGGTGTGGAATATAGATCCTTTCAAATCCAAACTAAGCTAGATGTAGTCCCATCACTCATGATATTATATAAGAAAATTGTAAATTTTATTTTATTTTAATTTTTTAATCTTTTATTAATTAGTTTTGTATTCAGCAAATACAGTCAGTTTGGTATCATTATTAGGCTCATCCATGACCTACCCCCTCTGCTTGGCCCCTCCTTGTTGAGGTATATGGGTCATGCATTGTGGAGTTGAGGGCAGTTGGTGCTACATGAAGAGAGCCTATCTCAAAAAAAAAAAAATGTTGGGCTGGAGGGATGGTTTAGCATTTAAGGTGCTGCACCTTCAAAGCCTAAGGACTCAGTTTCAATTTTCCAGATCTCATGTAAGCCAGGTGCTCATGATGACACATATATCTGGAGTTTATATGTAGAAGCTTGAGGACCTGGCATGCCCATTCTCTCTCTCTCTCCTTCTCTCCCTCTCTCAGTCTCTAATGAATAAATAAAAAAAAATTAAGAAAACAAATGTTTAAAAAAATCTACAGGACGGAAAGAAGGATCAGTGATTGAGTGCTTTCTGTACAAGCACAAGGGCATGAGGGGGCCTGAGTTTGATTCTCCAGAACCCATATAAACAGCTGGATATTTACTTTACTTACTTCAGTTCTATGGAAAGCAAAGATCAGAGAATCACTGGGACTTAGAAAAACTGTAAGGTCTGGAATCAGTAAGAAACATAGTCTCAAAGAAATATTCTTATGACCAAAAGTAATGAGGATGTCAGATGTTCTCCTTTGGCCTGCTCATATGAACACATGGGACATGTGCTTCTGCACATAGGCATGCACACACCACATACAACACACCACACATACTACACACATGTGTGCCCACACACAAGATTCTAAAAAAAAGCTTTTTCATAGATAAGAAATGGCAAGAGTTTAATTTTGGCTGTGTAGAGAATGTCAGTTGTGGACTTCCAGTTAAGATGGCAGCATAGGTATCACACCAAAGGAGCCTAGGGGGGGGAAAGACAGAAAAGAACCGCAGCAAAATACACACTTTTACTAAAAAGTGAGGGGTATAGCAAATTGAAATGGCATTGGAGAAGTAGAAGAGATCCAGAGCATCCAGAGCCCACACAGGCCAGCAGGAGCAGCTCCTGCAGGTCTGTGGATGGCGGCAGTGGCAGCAGCCAGAAAGCTGCCAGGCTTGGCTTGAGCTGCAGGAAAAGCTAGGTGAGGGGATTTTCCACTCACACCAGAGCTCTCTGCAAACTCAAGAAACATGAAGGGAGAATAGCAGTGAACACGGAGGAGCAGATCACAATGTAGAAAAACACATGGAACAGTGAGAGAACTAGAGCAGCATCGGTAGCCTACCCCCCCCCCCCCCGACCGCCAGTGGCCAGCTCCAGTGAACAGAGCAGTGGTCCAGGGACCCAGCCACGTCAACTTGAACCGACAGTGGGACCCAAGCAGGAGCAGAGATAACTGGGATTACATCAGGGAAGTGTCTCACTTGGTAACAAGCTGACTTGGAACCTTCAACAGATCAGAACTCTTAACCTCCTTGCTGTCAGAATTAAGGCTGTGGGTGGGGCACCACACACCATAAGGGACAGTTAGAGGATATGGTTGTCATAATACCTACTCTTGGATAAATACTCTGAGCTGTTTTTCATTGAAAGTGTACATTGTTTAATTAAATTTCAGAATCTGTCTGTATTTGGTTCCACTCAGCCTACTTGAATACTCTCATATCAGGAAAACCCAACACCTAGGGTCACTTTTGTAGATATTCTGAGAATCTTGAGAGCCACACCTAACACCTTAAGCTACTACCCTGAAGTTATATAACATTAGATTGACTGATACATCTAATAATACCCAGCTAACTAAAAAATCCAATCATTAAATAATCCAGGATGCAAAAATATACACATTCTAACACAAGAACCACCAAAAATCAAGACAATATAAATCCACCAAAAACTATTAATGCATCAGAAATGACCTCCAGTGAGAATGAGTTAGAGGAAATGCATGAGAAAGATTTCAAAAGAATGATTATAAATATGTTTAAAGACGTCAAAGAAGAAATCAAAGGAATGAAAGAGGAAATCAAAGGAATCAAAGAAAACACAGGACACCAATTTAATGAAGTAAAGAGGTCAATACTAGACATAAATAAGGAAATAGAAATGATAAAGAAAAACCAGTCAGAATTAGTAGCAATGAAGAACACAGTTAATGAAATAAAAAACTCTGTAGAAAATCTCACCAGTAAAATGGATGAAGGAGAGGACAGAATATCTAACCTAGAAGACCAGGTGGCAGATCTAATACAGTCCAACAAAGAGAAAGACAAACTAATAGAAAAGTATGAGTGGGAATTTCAAGATATTTGGGACACTATGAAAAGATCAAACATACGAATTCAGGGCATAGTAGAAGGAGATGAATTTCACTCCAAAGGCATAGTAGGTGTCTTCAACAAAATCATAGAAGAAAACTTCCCCCAAATTGGGAAAGAGGTGCCAATGCAGATACAGGAAGCCTTTAGAACACCAGCCAGACAAAAGCTGGAAAGAACCTCTCCTCACCATATTATAATCAAACTACCAATCACACAAACCAAAGAAAAAATATTGAAAGCATTCAGAGAGAAAAATCAGGTTACCTACAAAGGCAAGCCTATCAGGATTACAGCAGATTACTCAACACAAACTTTAAAAACCAGAAGGGTGTGGAGTGATGTATTCCAAGTCCTGAAAGATAACAACTGTCAACCAAGGTTACTTTATCCTGCAAAACTATCCATTCAAATAGATGGAGAAATAAGGACATTCTACAACAAAAGCAAGCTAAAGGAGTATTTGAAGACAGAACCAGCTCTACAGAAAATACTTGAAAGAACCCTCCATGCTGAAGAAAAAGAAAAGCACACATATAAGGAACCTGGAAAAAACAAACAATACTCAAATACTAATTAACATAAGTGAGCAAAGGTAAAACTGGAAGAACTACCAAAAAAAATGGCAAAAAGGAATACCCACCTTTCAATATTATCTCTTAATACCATTGGCCTCAATGCCCCAACCAATAGGCATAGGTTTGCAGACTGGGTTAAAATGCAGGATCCTTCAATTTGTTGCCTCCAAGAAACCCACCTTTCTACAATGGATGGACACTATCTTAGGATGAAAGGTTGGAAAACGGTGTTTCAAGCAAATGGACCTAGAAAACAAGCAGGGGTTGCTATCCTAATATCTGACAAGGTAGACTTCAGTCCAACATTAGTTAAGAAAGATAAGGAAGGTCACTTTATATTGATTAAAGGCACCCTCCAACAGGAGGACATTACAATCCTAAACATATATGCACCTAACAAGGGGGTCCCCAAATTCATCAAACAAATGCTATTAGAACTAAGGTCACAGATAACACCAAACACAGTGGTAGTGGGTGACTTCAACACCCCACTCTCATCAATTGACAGGTCATCCTGGGAGAAAATAAACAGAGAGGCATCTGGACTAAATGAGGTCATAGAAGGAATGGACCTAACAGATATCTTCAGGACATTTCATCCAAGTGCTGCAGAATATACATTCTTTTCAGCAGCACATGGAACATTCTCTAAAATAGACCATATATTAGGATACAAAGCAAATCTTAACAAGTACAGGAAAATTGAAATAATTCCTTGCATTCTATCTGACCACAATGGAATCAAGCTACAAATCAATAGCAAGAAAGGCTATAGAGCATACAAAAAATCATGGAAATTAAACAACACACTACTAAATGATGAATGGGTCAATGAAGAAATCAAGAAGGAAATCAAAATTTTATGCAGTCAAACAATAATGAGAATGTCAGTTGTGGGTGACTCCCATCTAAGAATTCACCAGTTGGATGAGCCCAATATATCATTACTGGTCACATGTGCTATCACTACATCAGGCTACCTTTCATGTTTTCTTCAGTTTTTGGTATTACGAAATGTAGTGCATTATCACATAATGTCTGCATTAGGTTAAAATCGCTTCCAAGAAAATCATAACAGAAGTTAGTGAATTTAAATAATTCTGTGGTAAGAAATGTGAATTTTTACTTTTTTTCCCACATCAAGGTGAAGATTTTGTTGAGAAAAAGCATCTGCAAGATCAAGTATTTCATAAAAGTCTCCTTCAAATTTTGTTTGTTTGTTTAGTTTGTGGTTTGAAGCTATAAGCAGTACACGTTTATTAAAGGCTTGATACTTGACATTCCCTTCTTTTGTACAGGCCAAATATTACTGGATTACATACATGTGTGACAAGCCCAGCTATTTACATGGGTTGTGGGAAATCTAACAGGTGGTCTCAGGTTCTCTCAGGTTCTGTCAGTATCTAATGTTTATATGGCTAGGATTTGTAACTACTGAGCCACCTATATTTTTAGATATTTTAGTAAGTCCCATTCTGGTTATATCTTTGTTATGCTAAATCAGGCTTCAGAATTTGAGAAAGATTTATTTTCATAGTTTTACAAGTTTAACTTACTGCTTTTGTGGAATAATGAAATTTAAAGTTCTCTCTAACATAGTTCCTGATGATATCTTTACTTCTGTCCTGAGATATACTTCTCCAAAGAGTGATTCTATAAATTTTATTTGAAAGCATACCTACCATGCAAGCATGGGGCATGGTTAGGACTGAGATATGTGGATACTGTCCAACACAGGACTTATATGTAGAACACAGCCTCACATGCAGCTGAGAAGTTTGATCTGTCTAGGAGCCTCAATCAGTCTAAGGCAGTGGGCACAGTGTTCAAGATCATATTAATCCTAGATATGGTTCATTCAAATGTGTGCCCCAGGATAAAGCAACAATAACAAAATTCCAGAAGGTAGATATAATTGTTCTGTACTGTGTGGAATACAGTGAGCAGAACAATTTCAGAAGCTGGGAGATTATAAAGCAAAACAGGATTTAAAGTGGAAAGTCAACTCAAGAATTTTAGGAATACTTTATGTAAAATGAGTTACAATTATTTATTTATAATTTTCTAATATATCCTATCATTTTGATATTTACTTGTTTTAAACTTCCTATATACTACTTTTGTAATTGACAATTTTTTTTTTTTACTTTTATTTATTTATTTGAGAGCAACAGACAGAGAGAGAAATAGGCAGAGAGAGAGAATGGACATGCCAGGGCCTCCAGCATCTGCAAATGAACTCCAGATGCGTGCGCCCCTTGTGCATCTGGCTAACATGGATCCTGGGGAATCGAGCCTTGAACCAGGGTCCTTAGGCTTTGCAGGCAAGCACTTAACAGCTAAGCCATCTCTCCAGCCCATGTAGTTGACAATTTTAACAGTAAATTTTATTGTAAAATTTGGCTTTTGGCTTCTTTTATGTTTCTGTTGTTTTACTTTTAATGATTACATTTTGAAGCAATTTATTTTATTTTTATTTCCTTTTTGTTAACAGCTTCCGTACTTGCAATCAATAAACCATGATAATTCCCTCCCCGACTTTCCCTTTCACAATTCCACACTCCATCATATCCCTTCCCTCTATCCATTAGTCTCTCTTTTATTTTGATTGTTCAAGAAGTCTATCAATTCTGGGTTTATTGTTAGAAGGTGATAAGAGTCAGGGAATTTATCCATTTCTTACAGATTTTCCAATTTTGTAGAATATAGGTTTTTGGAATATGTCCTGATAATTGATATCAGTTGTAATGTCTCCATTTTCATTTCTGATCTTTTTGATTTGAGTTTTACTTTTTTTCTTTTGGTCAATTTGGCTAGAGCTTTGTCAATCTTATTTATTTATTATTTAATTTTTTGAAGAACAAGCTCTTCATCAATTTTTAAATTGTTTTCTTTATTTCTGTTTTTAAATTTTTTATTGATGTCCATAATTATAGACAATAAACCATGGTAATTCCCTCCCCACCCCATTCACCTTTACAACTCCATTCTTCATCGTATCCCCTCCCCCTCTCAATCAGTCTCTCTTTTATTTTTGATGTCATCATCTTTTCCTCCTATTATGATAGTCTTCTGTATGTAGTGCCAGGCACTGTGAGGTCATGGATATCCAGGCTATTTTGTGTCAAGAAGAGTGCAATGTAAGGAGTCCTACCCTTTCTTTGGCTCTTACATTCTATCCACCACCTCTTCAGCAATGGATCCTGAAACTTTGGAAGGTGTGATAGAGATGTTTCAGTGCTGAGTACTCCTCTGTCACCTCTTTATGGTGCCTTCTGAGTCATCCCAAGGTCCCTGGCTAAATATATAATTATTTTTTCTTCATACATTTTTACAGACAGCTTCCATACAATAAATCATGATAATTACCTCCCTTGCCCCACTTTTCTCTTCAAAAATCCACACTCCATCATATCCCCTCCCTTTCTCCATTAGTCTCTCTTTTATTTTGATGTCATCATCTTTTCCTCCTATTATGGGGGTCTTGTGAAGGTAGTGCTAGGCACTGCCAGGTCATGGATATTGAGGCCATTTTCTGTCTGGACGACTACATTGTAAGTAGTTTTACCCTTCCTTTGGCTTTTACATTCTTTCTTCCACCTCTTCTGCAATAGACACTGAGTCTTGGAAGGTATTATAGAGATGTTTCAACTTTGAACATTCCTCTGTCATATCTTCTCAGCACTATGGTGCCTTTTGGATCATCCCAGGAGTAACCGCCATCCAAAAGAGAAGCTTCTCTAACCAAACGTGAGAGTAGCATTAATATATGGGTATGAACATTAAGTAAAGTGTTTACAGGGCAGTTCAGTGGGCATACTATATGTGTTCAGCCAGAAAAGAGCAGGCATTACATTCCTACTTCTCATGACCTCCCCTATCATAGGCTTTTGATTAGGTTTTCAGTACCAGGCATGCATTCCCTCCCATAGAGCAGGTCTCCAGTCCAATTAGAGAAGAGTTGGTTTTCCCCATACTACATGCTACTATTGTACATGTTGTACATGTTGGATAATCTGGTCTGGTTGGCCAAACCTGACATTTTCAGTGTCCACTGTTTCTTTTTTTTAAAACCACTTATGGCTTCTGTCTCTCATAAGGCTGCATGGAGTGCAGTTTCTTCCAGATTTCTGTCCAGATTTGGTCTACTGGGATAAGGTTTTCAGCTCAGCCCCATTTTTACTTCTTGATGACCTTGCAGCCCAGGCATGTGAAGTCTTCAGCAATAGGGTCTTATCATCTATTTCTGGTGGGAGACCAAGATCCCTGGCAATAGCCTGTAATGTTTTGGGGCATCACAACTCACTGGAGTGTATCCCATCCCCAGCACTGAAATTCTTCTAGTAACAATCTATGGCTTCTGGGCATGCCATTGTCCAAAAGAGGTAGGTTATCATGTAGCTTATTCACAACATCCTGAATTTTGATTCACTCTCCCCCTACACTCCTTTTTACTCAATCTCTTTCCATGACCTTGCTTAGATTATTCCACTATTGGTATTCTGTCAATCTACTTGCATATATACAGCACCATCCCCTTAAGTCCACCCCTCTTCTCCCTCCCTTATAGCCCTTTTCTAGCTTACTGGCCCATACTACTTATTTTTACTCCAACTCACACACAAGTCTGAACATTTGTAACTAGGATCTGCATATGAGAGAAAACATGAGACATTTGGCCTTCTGGGCCTGGGTTACCTCACTTAGTATAATCCTTTCTGGACCATTTCCCTGCAAATTTCATTTTTTCTTTATTGCTGAATAGAACTCCATTGTGTAAATGTACCATAAATTATTATTATCCATTCATCTATTGAGGGACATCTAGGCTTGTGAATAGAGCAAGAATAAACATGGTTGTGCAGGTATCTCTAAGGTAGTGTGAAGAGTCCTTGGGATATACGCCTAGGAGTGGTATAGCTGGGTCATTTGGTAAATCTATTTTTAGCTGTTACAGGAATCTCCTCTCTGATTTCCACAATGGTTGTACCAGATCACATTCCCACCAACAGTTTAGAAGGGTTCCTCTTTTTCAGCATCCTTGCCAACATATATTGTTATTTGTTTTCTTGAGGACAGCCATTCTGGCAGGAATGAGATGGAATATCAAAGTGCCTTTAATTTGCATTTCCCCTTTGGGTAAGGATATAGATTTCTTAGATGCTTTTACGCCATCTATGTTTCTTCTTTTGAGAACTCTCTATTTATTTCCCTAGCCCATTTTTTAATTAGGTTATTTGCTTTCTTATTATTAATTTTCTCAGTTCTTTGTATAACCTAGATATTAATCCTTTGTCAGATGTATAGATGGAAAAGATAGTCTCCCATTTTGTAGGTTGATTTTTTTCTCTATTCACAGTGTCCTTTGCTGTATAAAAGCTTTGCAATTTAATGAGGTTCCATTGGTTGATTAGTAGTTTTGTATCCCAAGCAACTGGGATTATATTCAAAAAGATGTTGCCTATACCAGTATGTTGAAGGGTTTTCCCTACTTTTTCCTCTAGCAATTTCAGAGTTTCAGGTCTGATATTAAGGTCTTTGATCCATTTGGACTTGATTATTGTGCATAGATAGATAAATATCTATTTTCATCTTTCTACATACATCCAGTTTTCCCGGCACCATTTGTTAAAGACACTGTCTTTTCTCCAATGCATGTTTTTGGCATTTTTGTCAAAAATCAAGTGGCTGCAGCAGCCTGGATTTACATCTATTCTGTTACATTGATCTATGTGTCTGTCTTTGTGCCAGTACCATGCTGTTTTTGTTACTATGGCTTTGTAATATTGTTTAAAATAAGACATGGTGATACTGCCAGCCTTATTTTTGTTGCTTAAAATTGTTTTGGCTATTTGAGGTTTTCTGTGCTTCCAAGTGAATTTTAGGATTTTTTAAATGTGTGCATTGCTTTTGGAAAGATGAAAAATTTCACAATATTGGTTCTTCCACTCCAAGAACATGGGATATCTTTCCATTTCCCAATGTCTTCTGCAATATCTTGCTTGAGTGTTAAAATTTTCATTGAAGAGTTCCTTCACTTCCTTGGTTAGATTTATTCCAAGGTTCGTTCTTTCTTTCTTTCTTTCTTTCTTTCTTTCTTTCTTTCTTTCTTTCTTTCTTATTGAGGCAATAGTGAATGGGAGTGATTCCCATATTTCATCCTCCACATGTTTGTTATTAGTGTATAGAAAAGTTACTGATTTTTTTGTATTTATTTTGTATCCTGATACATTGATAAAATTGTTTATCAGCTCTACCAGTTTGCTTGTAGAGTATTTAGGGTCCTTCATGTATACAATCATATCATCTGTAAAGAATGATTTGTTCTCTTCCTTTCCAGTTTGTATCCCTTTTATCTGTCTCTCATCTTATTCCCATAGCTAAGACTTCCAGTATTATGTTAAATAAGAGTGGGGACAGTGTACACCTTTGTTTTATTCCTGATTTTAGTAGAAAAGTTTCAAGTCTTTCTCTTTTTAAGTATCATGTTTGCTGTAGGTTTGTCATAAACAGCTTTTATTATGCTGAGATATATTCCTTCTATTCCAAGTTTCTGTAGGACTTTTACCATGAAGGACTGCTGGATTTTCTCAAATGCCTTTTCTGAATCTATTGAGATGACCATATGATTTTTGTTCTTCAGCCCATATACATAGTGTATTACATTTATTGATTTGCTTATGTTGAACCATGCCTGTATCCCTGGAATGAAGCCTATTTGGTCAGGGTGCATGATCTGTTTGATATATTCTTGTATTCTGTTTGCCAATATTTTGTTGAGAATATTTCCATCCATGTTCATGGGGAAGAATGGTCTGTAATTTTCTTTTTTTGTTCTGTCTTTGTCTGGTTTTGATATCAGGGTGGTGCTGGCTTCATAGAAAAAGTTCAGTAGAATCCCTTCCCCTTCGTTTTCTATTTTATGGAAAAATAAATGAGAAGCAGTGGTGTTAGTCTTTCCATGAAGGTCTGGTAAAAAATCACCAATGAATCCATCTTTGCATGGACTTTCTTTAATTGGGAGACTTTTTATAATTGCATGGATCTCCATATTCATTACAGTTTTATTTAAATGGTTTATCTTATTTAAGTCATATAAATCAAGGAAATCATCCATTTCTTACAGATTTTCAAACTTAGAGGCATATATATTCTTAAAGTATATCTTTATGATTTTTCTGAATTTCTTTTTTATCTGTTGTAATGGTGCCTTTTTCATCCCTAATTTTATTAATTTTTGACTCTTCCCTCTTTCTTCTGGTCAGATTTGCTAAGGGTTTATCAATCTTGTTCATCGCTTCAAATAACCAACTCTTTGTTTCATTGATTCTTTAGATTTTTTTGTGGGGGGGATCTATTTCATTAATTTCTGCCCTAATCTTAATTATTCCTTCCCGTCTACTGATTTTTGGTTTGCCATGTTCTGCTTTCAGCAAGGCCTTAAGGTGAAGCATTAAATTGTTTATTTTTGAACTCCCTAATTTCTTAATGTATGCACTTAGAGCTATACATTTCCCTCTTAGGACTGGCTTCATTGTGTCCCAAAGGTTTTGGTATGTTGTATTCTCATCATAATTTATTCTAGAGATGTATTGATTTCTTTTTGATTTCTTTAATGACTCATTCATCATTCAATAGTGTACTCTTTAATCTCCATGGATTTGTTTCTGCTCTGTAGTTTTTCTTGTTGCTGATTTGTAGTTTAATCCAATTGTGGTCAGAGTGAGTATAAGGGATTATTTCAGTTTTCCTGTATTTGTTAAGGTTTGCTTTATTTTCTAATATATTGTATATTTTAGAGAATGTTCTATGTGCTGCTGAGAAAAAAATGTATATTCTGCAATGTTCGAATGTAATATTCTATAGGTATCTATTAGGTCTATTTGTTCCATGGCATTATTTAATCCAAGTGTCTGTCTCTTTATTTTTTTGCCAGGATGACCCGTCAATTGATACAAGTTGGAATTGAAGTCACCCACTAAAATTGTGTTTGGTGTTATCTGTAACCCTAAGTCTAACATTGTTTTGATAAAATTGTTTGATAAAATTAGGAACCCCCATGTTAGATGCATATAAGTTTAGGATTGCAATGTCGTCTTGCTGGAGTGTTCCTTTGATCAGTATAAATTGACCACTTTTATTTTTCTTCACTACTGAAGGTTTGAAGTCTTTCCTGTTAGATATTAGGATAGCAACCCCGGCTTGTTTCCTAGGCCCATTTGCTTGAAATACCATTTTCCATCTTTTTATCGCAAGACAGTGTCCACTTTTTTTATTGAGAGATGAGTTTCCTGGAGGCAACAAAGAGCAAGATCCTGTATTTTAATCAGGTCTTCAAGCCTGATTAGGCCTGAAAGGTCTTTTCATTGGGGCATTGAGGCCACTGATATTAAGAGTTATTATTGAAATGTATGTATTTATTCTCACCATTCTTCTTGTTTTGTAGTGCTTCTTGTTTTCCCTTTACCCTCTTCTTTTAATCTGTTATTTGAGTATGGTTAATTTTTCCTGTTTCCTCATGTGTGTGCTTTGCTTTCTCTTCAGTGTGAAAGATTCCTTCAAGTATTTTCTGTAGAGCTGGCTTAGTTGTCATAAATTCCTTTAGCCTATTTTTGTTGAGGAATGTCCTTATTTCTCCATCAATTTGGATAGATAGCTTTGCATGAAAAAGTAATCTTGGTTGATAGTTGTTATCTTTCCAAGCCCTTCTCGATTTTAAAGTTTGTGTTGAGTAATCTGCTGTTATTCTGATGAGCTTGCCTTTATAGGCAACTTGCATTTTCTCCCTAACTGCTTTCAATATATTTTCTTTGGTTTTTGTGTTTAGTAGTTTAATTATAACATGGTGAGGAGAGGTTCTTTCCAGGTTTTGTTATTTTGGTGTTCTAAAAGCTTCCTGTATCTGCATTGGTATTTATTTCCCAGTTTGGGGAGATTTTTCTTCCATGATTTTGTTGAAAATGCCTATGGTGCCTTTGGAGTGAAATTTTTATCCTTCTACCATACCCTGAACTCTTATGTTTGATCTTTTCATGGTGTCCAGAATATCTTGAAATTATCATTCATACCTTTTTATTTGATTCTCTTTATCTTTTTTGTACTGTATTAGATCTGCCACCTGGTATTCTTGTTTAGATATTCTGTTCTCTCCTTCATGCATTCTGCTGGTGACACTTTCCATAGTTTTTTATTTGATTTACTCTGTTTTTCAGTGATGGTATTTCTGCCTGGTTTTTCTTCTGTATTTCTATTTCCTTACTCATGTCTTTTAATGACCTCCTTACTTCATTAATCTGGTTTCCTGTGTTCTCTTTCAGGAGTTTGTTTCCTTCTTTAATTCCTTTGTTTTATTCTTAGATTACTTTGATTTTTTTCAAATATAAAGAAAATCATTTTGTGGAAATCTTTGTCAGGCATTTCATCTAAAACAGTCTCATTAGAGGTCATTTCTGATGGATTTATAATTTTTGGTAAGATTGTATTGTCTTGATTCCTTACATTTCTTGAACTATAATATAGCAATTTTGGCATCCTGCATTGACTTGATGCTTCAGTTTTCTAATTAACTGCAGTGTTCTTACACATGGAAATCCAACCTTATGTACCTTCAGAGTAGGAGTTTACGGTGCCAAGTGTAGTTCTTGTACTCCAATCCCATAGCAGAAGCAATTCTAGATGTTAAATTTGCCTAGCATTCAAGTATTCTAGTAGGCTTGGTGGAACAATTTACTGCAAATTCTAAAATTCACCTGAGCAATATACATATTCATTAAAAGCCAGCAGAGTATGTAAGTGTGGGGATTAAAACTAACAGATAACCTTATAAAGCCAAAATCCCCAAGAGTGTGTGTTGCTGTACAGTCTTAATCCTGTCAGCTGGGAGGTTAAGACTTCTGTTCTGAAATGGGTTACCAGTCAGCTTGGGTCAGAATCAGACCCTGCCCCCAATAATGACACAAGAAAAATACAAAGTTCCTATGAATCTGAAAGCATCAACAGCAACAATAGTCAACCCCCAAATACAGCTTGAGAATGGTAATGCCAACCAGGAATATGTAACCCATAACCTGCCCTGACATGGAAAGAGAGATTAGCACTTCCAGTGCAGGCCTATATACCTACTTTTGTGTCAGTCTGCCTTGTTACCTTTTGCTACCTGTTATCTCCAATGCTGAGTTCCCACTTCAATCCCTTCTTGTTGTGCTGTGGATCTGGTGTCCTGATCAGTTGTGTTGGATGTCCTGCCACCGGGGGCTGAATGTGTTCTCTGCTGATTCATGGTTCTGACAGTTGGGGGGTGGCAGAGAACAGGAAGGGTGGAGTTGTACTGGAACTACTTAGCTGGCTCCTTCAGCACCTCCTTAGCTGGTCTCTGCTGTCTCCTATTTAGGATTTTTGACTTTGCAAGGAGCCTGGTGTGATTGGAAAATCCCCTCCTTTGTTCTCTGCTCCTGCTGCTCGGCTGGCCTGGTGGCCATGGGGATCTGGGTTGCAAGTGCCTTGGCAGGATTCTGGAGAAATTTTAAATTCAAAGAAAAAAATGAGGGTAAAGTACAAAAAGAACCCAAATATTCTGTAAAAAACAACAACCTCTTCTGCTTGTATTATCCTGTACCAGAATGGTACACTTGGTACAACTGATGAACCTATCATTATCATATGAACATATCATTACCATGTTCCTAATTTAAATGAGGATTCATTCTTGGTATTGTGCCTTTTCTAGGTTTGAACAAAAATATGATGGCTTGTACTGTTATCATAACAGAGTCTTCACTGTTATAGAAACCTGCGGTGTACTGTTTATCCTAGTCTCTCTCAACATTTGGAAATTACTGATATTTTACTATCTGTATGGCTTATCTTCTTCACAATGTCACTAGTTGGATCTCATACTATATTATGTAATCTTGTTACATTGCTTTATTTTCATTCATGCTTTCCTCATATACTAAACACTACCTGTCACTTCCTTGTTTCCAAAAACAGTTTCTTAGTGACTAGATGCACATTCTCTGTATCCTCAAGGATAAATTATTTTTTGTTGTTTGCTAAAGTTCTTTCTGGTGTTTCCAGGTCTTGAAATTTTTCTATGGCAAAAATCAATAAAAGGTCAATGGTCACAATTTCTGTGACCATTGCAAAAGGGCCAACCATGGTTCAAGTTACAGAGAATCATTTTGAGTAGATCCAGCTGGAGGAATATGCAGCAATGTAATTTTACCTCACCATGCATGAAAAGTTCTTTACTAAACTGGAACACTTAGGATCACAGTCTCCCAAATCCCTTCTTGAGCTTATATGTGCTCTTCCAATGCCACAACAGGCCCTCCCCACATCCTGGCCATAGGTGCAATGTGGACTATGTCTACTTAGGTGACAGTACCACCATGTTAACTATGATTTCACACTTTTGTTTTACGTCCTTACCTCTACCAACAAGAATATGTCCCCAGATCCATTTCCTCTGTACAAGTGAAACTTATAAAGATTTATTAAAATAAAAAAATAGCAGGGCTGCAAATATATTGCAGTGGTAGAACACTTGCCTAGCATGTGCACTTGTATTCAATTCTCAGCATGCAAATAAATAAATAAATAAACCAAAAAGTAAATACAATGCATGCTGCTTACTTGTATAATATGTGCCTTCCCCGGACAACATAAGAAACATAATGTAACTCAATAATTTACTTTGTTTTTAGAAGCTTCACATACACCAATGATAGAAAATTTTACATGGAATTTCTTATGACTGTTACAGAATGAGATTTTTGTCATATTCCTTGAGGCAAATAGTTAACAATTTAAAAGAGATGGGGCATTGTTAAATATGCTCTTAAATATCACTCTGTTTTCAAGAGCTGTATTTTATGCAGACTGAGATTTGGACTGACTCAAACAAGGGTTTGGAAGTAACTATTACCTAAACACAGCTCCAATTGTACTAGCTACAAGATTCCTCTGGATCTTGACTTGCACAGGGTATCAGTAGACATTCTGGAATACACACAGTTCAGGAATTCTCTCCTTATAAAAGAATTGTCCTATGTCTTTTTCAATAACTATAGGACAAATAAATAATGCATGTTTCTCCCTTAGCTATGTGAAGCTAAGCCTTGTGAATTTCCGTGGGTCATAGGATAAATCAGTGCATCCCTATCCTGAGCTTGAATCTGTTACTACAGTAGGGACAGAAAGAAATATGTATCTCTAGGGAGTGAGCCTCATTTGAACTACATTTGTTGAAGTTAGTTCTGGATGGCTAGTGCAAAGGGAAGATATATATATATATATATATATATATATATATATATATATATATGTATATATATATATATACTTTTTGGCATGTGTGTAGTAGATGTGAGTCTGTGTGTGTGTGTGTGTGTGTGTGTGTGTGTGTGTGTGTGTGTCGTGTATGCATGTATATATGCAGATGTGGTACTAAGTACATATGCTGAGGACAGCAGAGACTGTTGGGTGTTCCCATCCGTTGCTCCCCTGCTTGTTCTCCTTGATTCATGAGCTTGTCATTTTCTCAATTCCCAGAAATTCTCCTGTCTCTGCTCCCTGACTTGGGTATGTGACCAGCTATTTAAGAACAATGTCATTATTGGACTCATAAATTTTTATAGAGGATATCTAAGAGAGAGAGAGAGAGAGAGAGAGTATTAGTAGACTGAAGGTAATTATCAGTAAATCCTGTGAGTAGACAGCAAGAACTTTAGTTACTAGGTCAGGTTCTAATTCAGGTTGTAATTATAAAGAGGTAACTAATAAGAAAACAGATCATAAATCTAAAAACAACAACAGCAATAGGAAAATCAGAACCATGAGCTATGGTTACTGAAATTTAAAAAAGTTAATGAATACATCTGTCCAAAATGCTCCCATATAATTAAATACCATCAAATCAATAAATGTTTACTGAACCTACATATAAGGAGTAATAGAAAAATGAAGATTAGAAGGATCACAGGCATCCTTTATTTATTTGATGAAATTAGCCAACTTAATAAGGAAACTCCTATATATCAGAGAATGGTAAAGAAAAACACCAGGAAAAAAATGCTCATACTTATTAAGGAAAATTCTAAGTTACACTGTAACTGAAACATAGTTAAAAGGACTGACAGGTAATAAAAGCAAAATTTTCAGATGGAAACATTATTTTGTTTCTTAAAATGCTTACTGTTATTAACTAGAATGAAAGATAAAATGACTACAAACATGATTTTAGTTTATTTTATGTTCTTGGAAAAAAAACACATTTTGGTAAAGATGATGTAAGGATGATTAACTGATTATAACTTCAGTGACTGGGAGTTAGAATGTGATCTATCTTTAGCCCCATTAGTAGCCATTCATTGCCCACCTTTTTTTTTTTCTTTTTTTGGTTTAACATTCCATATCCCAAGACTATGGTCACTCATATTTGGCTCCAGAAAACAAACATACTCCTAATTTCTTTGAGGTAAGAGTTGTGTCTGGCTCCTGAATGAGGGACCTCAAGGATGATCCATCTTTAGTCCAAAGTCATCCAGATGGGCATCAGTGTCAACATGGCCCCTTGTCCCCAACAGTCCAGCACATGCCCTTTGGGTGGAAAGTTTTAGGGAATTCTTTCTGGGGATTACACCTCTCAGTTTGTTTAATAGCCATTAGTTAATTCAGAGCTGGTTGTTAGGGTGCTATTTCATTTGCAATGTTTTTGTTTTGAGAACACTTTGTTTAAGATATTCATTTTATTTGTTTGTTCTCAGAACATTTGGGTTCAGAGCATTTGGTTTATTTTTGCTAGTTTTCAGAGTGCTTGTTAGTATGAAAACATTTGACTATTTTCTCCTGCTACTCCTTCAATATCTAATTCGCCATTTTACTGTGACTTTGCCAGCTTATTGAAACCTTGCTGATTTTAAGAATTCTGTGAATGCCTGCTCATAAAGACACTGAATAGAAGATGCACTTGTTCTCTTCAGACCAACAGCGTGGAAGTATTGTGGGGGAATACTCCATGAAGCATAACCACCACACAGGGAAGCCCAACAAAACACACCCTGTTCCTCGGTTTGAAGGGACTTCATTGTTTTCATTGGAAAGGTACATTGATGGTTTATCAACCACTGTGTTAAGGCCCCTCACATTCCCATAAATGCTCAGAACAAGCCCAAGGAACAGTGAAAGTTGAGGGAGATACTCCCCAAGGCAACATATAAAAATGTTTCAAAACACAGATCCTTAACTAGCATACAGAAGCTTACAATTTTGAATAAAAAGTTGGAAACAGATTCAAAGAAGGAGGAAAGGTTTTTGAAGAAAAAAATTGGAAACAGATTCAAGGAAGGAGGAAATGTTTGGAGAAATGTTACCATTTGGCACTCCAGTGGCATTTGGAAAAATTATATAGCTGTGTCATATGGGAGTTCTATTTCTAGTTTTTTGAGATACTCACATCCTGACTTCCATAATGGCTGTGGTAGTTTGTACTCCTGCCAGTGAATGAGTTCCTCACCAGGCCAAATGTACCAACTGAAGTGGTATGATTGTTTTGGGGAACACCGATTCCTCTCTGATTGGATTTGAGGCCTGCTCCATGCAAGGGGAATCATGAGTGGTACTGAAAATCCAGTGATAAGCTTATGACTGAGGAGGTCATGAGCTCCTTAGGGGAAATACTACTGTGGTCTGGCTTAATGCAAATATTATGCCCACCACACTCCTCTATAAACACTTATGCTTATGCCAATATATTAATGCCACTCTAATTTGCGGTTAGAGAAGCTTCCCTTTTCAGATGGTGGTGTCCACTGAGATGACTCAGGACTGCCAAAAAGTACCGAGAAGAAGAAACAGCACTAGGTGAGACATCTCTATGACACAATCCAAGGCTCAGAGAACATGGTAGAAGAGTTGGTAGAAATAATGTAACAGCCAAAGGAAATAAAGCACTCCTTACAATACAATCTTCCAGAGACAAAGTGGCCTTGATATTCATGACCTCACAGTGGCTGAAATGACTTGCATCATAGAAGGAAAAAAATGATAGCATCAAAATAGAAGAGAGAATGTTTACAAAGAAGAGAGTCAATGGAGTGGGGATTTGGGAGGGGGAATGCCAGAGGGTTGGGAGGAGATTATGATTATAGTATATTATCTATATTTATGGAGGATATTAATAAAATGTTTCAAAGAGAAGAGTTCTTCTTTATCCACACTCTTGTCCACATTTATTGTCTGTTTTCTTTTTTTTCTTTCTTTTTAGATTTAATCTTTTTTTGTTAATTAGTTCTGTATTCAGCAAATACAGTAAGTTTGGTACCATTATTAGGCTCATCCATGACCTACCCCCTCCCCTTGGCCCCTCCTTGTTGAGGTATATGGGTCATGCATTATGGAGTTTTCTTGACAATAGCCATTCTGATTGGGGTGAGGTGATATTTCAAAGTGGTTTTAATTTACATTTTCCTGATGTTTCATATTTAAAAATTTTTTATTGGTTATATTATTTCTTCTTTTGTTAACTGTCTGAAGATTTCATTAGCTCATTTGGTGGTTGGAATTTTAAAATATTTATGATGTTAACTTTTGCAAGTTCTTAGCCCCCTGGTACTTCTCAGTGATTAGCCTCCTGTCTGAAGTATAGCTGGAAAAGATTTTCTCTCATTCTATAGGCTGTCTGTTAATTTTGCTGGTACTTTCTTTTTCTGTGCAGAAACTTTTTAGTTTCATGTAGTCCCATTTGCTAATTGTCAAGGCTATTTCCTGTGCCATTGGAGGCCTGTTGAGAAAGTTCTTATCTGTGCCTGTATCTTGAGGCATGTTCCCATTTTTTTTTCTCTTCTTTTAGCCCTTTCAGTGTATAGAAATCAAAGAGAAATACTAGGTGATAGAAAGTCCTCTGTGTTACTGGATTGGTAAGACTAATGTTGTGAAAATACCTGACTACCAAAATATATTAATTCAACAAAATCCCTATCAAAATTCCAGTGGTATTCTTCACTAAGCTAGGAAAAAAATATTCAAGAATTGATATGAAATCACAAAAGACCACAATTAGCCAAAGCAATCCCAAGGAGAAACTATTATAATACCTGATCTCAAATTATATTACACATCAATAGTAATAAAGACAATATGGCAACAGCACTAAAACAGACATACACACTGAGGGAACAGAATAGAGGACCCAGAAGTAAATCCACACTGCTTTGGCCACCTAATCTTTAACAGAAAAGCCAAAATGTTCAGTGGGACACCAGCCTATTTAACAAATGGTTCTGGCAAAACTGGATACTCGCCTACAGAAGAATGAAATTAGATCAATATCTTTCATCTAGTTATAACAAATATCAATTTAAAGTGAATGAAAAACTTGAATTTAATTTGAATTTTAAAGCATCTAAGAAAAAGAAATTAAGAAGTTTGCAGTTTATGAAAATAAGACCTTAGCATGCATATTAGATAGAAAACTGGCTGAGGGCTCAAGCTCCTGGTGCTACTAGAAACACAAAGCTGAAGTTGAATGGTCCTGAGGACTGTACAGACAAACATCAGATGAGGGGTGTGGAAATTCAAAAATTAAGAGGCTTCCATTGCACATAACCCTCTCCTTATCCTACCATGGCCCGTAGGAGAAAGGTACTACTCCCAGATTCTGCAGGCGCCCAGACTACAGGCTCCATAGCTCAGCAGAAATGGCTCACATTGCAGCAAGGAAAATTTCCAGCAAGGAACTTCCAGAGAACTACCCACACCCATGGACTTAGCTCCTGAGAAAGAGAAATTTATACACTAAACAGTGTTCTGACCTCAGAAACAAGATTCTAAACAAATAGATCTGCATGTTGCAGGCTAAGAAGGTAGTCACCATTCCAGGAGCAAAGGAAGTACAGACAACAGCCAAGTATCACACAAGCTTTCTCCTTTGCTCCTACAGCTTGGTCTTCTACTTGTGTCACCTTCCCTTTACATTCTACTTATCAAGCTAATACTAACACTTGTATGGAATCTTTTATTCTTTAACTTTTTCTCTCTACAAAGCCCAGAATAACTAATATATCAGTGCATGCAATACTATTAATATTACCTTAATCCATAAATGATTAGCATTTAAGAGGTGCTTGTCTTAAAACTGACTTCTCACTCTGTTTGTAGTGGGTCTATCCCAAGAGAGTGATTAATGATACAAAGAGTACTCCACTGAAATGGAAGGACTGAAGAGTGAGCCTGGTGTCCTGAACAGCAGGCTGACAGAAAAAGAACACACCTCAACCTTACTACAAGACAGTCCCTCTTGAACATAGCATACATTCCCTCCATTGAAAGAAGGATGATGACCTACTTTAAGTTTCTTTAAAGATCCTAATACAAAACTCTAAAATGAAAACTCAAAACTACATGCCTCCCTCCAAAATTTACCAATTCCAGAATGTCATCAAGGAATGGCAGAGACTTAGATGAAATTTCAGACAAAAAATTTGGAAGTGATGACAAATATATGGAAAGAAATGAAAATGTTTCAATGAACACAAATAATCAGCTGAATGAAACAAGACAGTCATGGAAGGAGATGAAAATGGAATACAGGCAAGTGTAGTGGTGCATACCTTTAATCCCAGCACCTAGGAAGCAGAGATGGCAGGATTGCTATCAGTTTGTTCTACTGAGTGAGTTCCAGGTCAGGCAAGGCTAGAATGAAACTATACCTCAAAAAAAAAAAAAAAAAAAAAAAAAAAAAAAAAAGGAAAGGAAGAAAATGGAATACAGTTACAGTAAAGAGATGGGACTATTGAAGAAAAACTAATTAAAAATAATACTTTTAAAATACAATAAGTGAAATAAAAAGCTCAGGGGAAAGCCTCACCAATAAAATGGAACAAGAAAAAAATAACAATTAAAAACAAAGCCAGGGCTTGAACACCAGGTAAAGAATAGATATGTTTAGTCAAGGACAAGCACAAACTAGTAAAACTATATAGACAAAGCATGCAAGGTCTTTGGGACACCATGAAAAGTCCAAATCTATTGGTCATGGGCATAGAAGATAATTCCATGTCAAAGTAAAACACTATATTTTCAATATCATCGTAGCAGAAATTTTCCCAAACCTAGGGAAGGAGATGACTATCAAGACAAGAGACATAATAGAATGCCAAATAGACATGACCAGAAAATGAAATCTCAATATCACATCCTAGCTAAAACAATAATTCTACAGAACAAATTGTATTGGGAACTGCAAGAGAGAAAGTTCAGGTCACCTGTAATGACAAATCCATCAGAATGATAGCTTACTTTTTAATGAAAAATTTAAAAGCTAAGAATGGCTTGTAACAATCTGTTTCAAGTTTAAAGATCATACTTGCCAACCCAGACTACTATACCCAATAAAACTACCAGTCACAATTGAAGATGCAAGAAAAATTTTATGCTAAAGGAATTTATAAACACCCAGCCAATTCTACAAAGGATACTAGAAGGAATACTTCAGAGAAAAGAATAGGATAAACACATCTAAAGTGCTGCAGGGAAAAATTAAATGATGTTGGGTTGGCTGTTAAGCAATTAGGGCCAAGAAAACACTATACACTACAAAATCACAGGAATTGGTATATGTTGGGCTCTGAAAGGCCCAGGTGTGAGGCCTAGTGGAACTTCCTGAGCCTAGCTAAAGTTTGGTGATCTGCCTCTGGCCAGATGTGACTCAGCAAGATGCCTAATGGCTTCTTGCCTGCTACTTCCGCATGGGAGTTAGAATAATCATTTCAATAGTCACAGTTTACTATTGGCCCTTACCTTTCCCCACCATCCTAAAATCTCCGCCTTCATCCCCAACATTATATAGGCAACTGCTTGTAACAATAAAGAGAGTTCCTGTTTCGACAAGACTTCCGACTCAGTGTGGTTTTTCTCCGGTGGCCAGGAGAGGTCTGAGTCGTTGCATGCTCATCTCCTCCTCAACCCCTTGGGAGGAACCAGCGGGCCTGGTCCTTCCCTCGGCACTACCTGCCCCCGCCGGTGGAGCCCGGCATCTGGCGCCTAACGTGCTGCTCTCGGAGTCTGGCAGACTAGTGCCCTGTGAGAGGCATTCGTTGAGGAGGTCAATCGGTGTACATATGCGGGTGAGCGTACCCCTGTAAGTTATGAGGTAGTCTTTATATTTAATGCGCTAAACTTTGCTTCTATAACCTGTACTTGTTGATCAACATCTCTTTGTTCTCTTTCTCTTTCCTTTCACTTTTAGTTCGCAGACAAGCTACATCTGTGGCTTTTGTACAGCATGTTTACCTATCTTTTGGATCCTTGTGGTTGTATTGTACTCATGTGTATGTGGGTTGCTATTGCCCTGATTTTATGGACATTTTTCTCTCAACTTTATAATGAGGGACAGTCTAACTCTAAATCCAATCCTGCCTTAGAATCTCTCAGGGCACTCCTAAAGAGTAGAGGGCTTAATTTGACTGATAATCAGGCTCGACAGACCTGGGATTGCCTTCTCAAGCTGGCGCCATGGCTGCCAGAAGGAAATATCTTTGATTGGGACACGTGGAATAGGGTAGAGGCCCTTGTTTGTTGGGCATATGTGGAGAAGGGTCAAATACCCCCCTCAGGGGTCCTCTCTATGATCTCAGCCCTCAAGGCCTGCTTCCCTCCAAGGCCAACCAAACATAAACAAAAGACAGAAGAAAAAGATAATATACAGCCTGATCCAGCTACTCCTCCTGGAGATACAGCTTTAAAAAAACCCCAAAAGGATACATCTTTATAATCCTCACTTGATCCCTTTTGAGAGTGCTCCCTGGCCTTCTGGGGGACCTCCTCCACCTCCTCCATCAACTAACCCTTTCTGGACCCCCTCGGCCCCTCCTTCATATTCATCAGCCAAGCCGCCAGAAAATAAAGCTACTTTTTTATTTCCCATCAATCTAAATCCTGGGGGCAATCGCCCTGCTGCCTGGTATCCGTGGGAAGCTCAGGACCTTAAGGAGCTTAAAAAGGTGGTCTCGGAGGATGGACCCAACTCTCCTTGGGCTGAGACCCTATTACAGGGACTTGCCCATCAACCTTGTACAACCCAAGATTGGAAAAATCTAGTCAGGGCTGTCTTGTTGGCTCCCCTATACATTAAGTGGTGTGCCTTCTTTAGAGATGAATGCCATGCACACGCAGAATGAAACCAAAATCAACAGCCCCCTGTGCCGATAACTTTTAGGATGCTCTCCAGTACCTCTGATCAATATGCTACAGGCACTCAACAGGCGGCTATACCTGACCCGTATAGGGACCAGGTCAGAGCACTGGGCTTGGCGGCATGGAAAAAGCTTGATGAGGGACCCTATGAAACCCCCCTTATGAGTATTACTCAAAAACCATCTGAGGACTTAGCTACATTTATAGATAGGGTGGAAAAAATTCTCCAAAGAAAATTTCCCCCAGGGGCATTACGGGATCAGTTTACTAAAATGTTGGTCTGGGAAGGGATGACGGCTGATCGCCACCTCGCCTGTGCAGGTCTCAAGGACAACTCCATGAGTAGATAGATTGTAGCCACCAAGGATGTTGGCACTATCTCCTATCAGGCTAGGGCCATGGATGCCGCCCTTCAGGAAAATAAACAGAGAGATTTGGCCAACACTATCTGTGCATTACAGTTAAATCCTAAAAACTTGACATGTTTTGGATGTGGGGATGAGGGCCACTTTAAAAAGGAGTGCCCCAACAAGACAAAGCCTCCTCCGTGCTCTGGGGGGATGACCAATGCCCCTCATACCTGCTGCGCTAAATGCAATAAGGGGTTTCATTGGGCTAAGGAATGTAAATGGAAGTTTAACATACAGGAAAAGCCTTTAAACTCCTCCTGGGGCTTCCCGCAGCCCCGTTAAATAAGGGGAAAGAGACCATCAAAGCCTATTGGACCATACCCCTGGTCCCCGGCCTTAGACCCAAAATTATTTTAAATATTGGCAATAAAAAATTCAAACTTATCATCGACACTGAAGCTGACCGAACAGTCCTGAGAAAGGAGGAAGTGCCCCCCTCCTGGCAGCTTGTGCCCGGGCCCTACTGGGAGTTGGTGGGCAGTCCACCTCCTGGGAGACTGCCACGTGGCTCCCTTGGACTGACCCAGGTAGGGACAGGGGAAAAGTCCGCCCTCTCATGGTGATTGGGCTCACTGCTAACTTACTGCGGCAAGACATCCTTGGAGATGCCGAGGCTTTCATCACTACTGACCATAAGGCCTTTTATAATGATTTGTTAGATAAAAAAGAATACCAACAACAGTTTGAGAAAGGGAGGGAATATCATCCCAATTATAAAGATGACCCTTACTTTGAGCAACTCAGACAAAAGTACTCCAAAATACCCCCAATTCTAAGGGCCACTGCCCAGCCCCTCCCCCCATTTAAAATCCAGTGGAGACCGGGGGATCCTATATGGGTTGAGCAGTGGCCTCTCCCTTCTTCTAAGTTACACCAACTCCACATACTTATTGATCAACAGTTGGAGGCCGGACATATTCATCCCTCCACTAGTCCCTGGAACTCTCCTGTCTTTGTCATAAAAAAGCCTAATGGGTCCTGGAGATTTTTACATGATTTAAGGAAAATCAATGAACGCATGATCCCCTTCGGAACCCCCCCAGAGGGGACTCCCATGGATCCCAGCTATTCCCAATATATACCATATTACTATCATTGACATTAAAGATTGCTTCTTCTCTATCCCTCTCCATCCAGGAGACATGGAAAAATTTGCATTCTCTGTACCCGCTGTTAATCTTTGTGGCCCACATAGGAGATTTGAATGGACTGTCTTACCTCAGGGCATGGCTAATAGCCCACCCATTTGTCAATATTACCTGTCATCCATTTTCTCTTCTCTTATCAATCTCCCCGATACCCTGTTTTATATTTACATGGATGATATTATTCTTGGGTGCCTAGATTCCCCCACACTTCAAAACCTTACCCACCAATGTGTAACTATCCTTCATACTCACAGCTTTAAAGTAGCTCCGGAAAAAGTTCAAACTGTGCCTCCCTTTAAGATCTTGGGCTCGATCCTTACCCTAGATACAGTTTCACCTGTTAAACCACAACTTTATATTCAGGATTCTTACACCTTGCCTCAGCTCCAGAAGCTTTTGGGAGAAATTAATTGGATGAGGCCTTGGATACCCATAACTACTGAAGAGCTGTCCCCTTTATTTGACCTCCTAAAGGACCTTAACTTCTCCTCTCAGGTAATTTCGTCCCCTTGTCATCAAAAAATTTTTCATAAGGTACAACAGGCTATAAATACTGCAACCCTAAAGAGGTTCAATCCTGATTTGCCCATCTCCCTCTACATTTTCTCTGGGGAAACATTATGCACCGCACTGTTGGCCCAGGAAGGTGAGCCCATCCAATGGGTCCACCTCCCAATCGGTGGGGTCCCCAGAGTTTATTCTATAAACAACCAGGTTGCTGATTGCATTATCAAGGGTAGAGACACCTCTGTTCAATTGTTTGGCACAGAACCTCACCGTATTGTCATGCCCTTTAAGATAACAGATTTCACCTGGCTTCAGAGAAATTATAACAGAGTTGCTACGGCTCTCGAAGGGTTTCTAGGTAAAATTGATTGCCAGTATGGCCCCCACAAATGGACGAGTTCTTTCTCCAGATTAGAATGGAAGCCCCCCAGGCTTTTTCTGTCTCAACCTAACCCTGACTTTCTTACCATGTTTACCGATGGAGGGCACCTGGGGGCTTCCCTGGTCGTTTACCCTCCCTTAAAACAACAAAAAGAGCCTATGCCCATAAAGTCAGTCTCCCATGAGGTTGAGGGGTCAGCACAATTCAAAGAACTATTTGCTGTCGTTCTAGCTTTGGACACAACTCAAGAGCCATTTAACGTATTTTCTGACAGCCTTTATGTTGTTAATTTATTACCCAACCTGGTTGAGGCCCATATTAGACTGGACTCCAACCCTATATCTCCTCTGATGATTCAAGCTTGTTCCCTACTCAAACAAAGAATTAAACCCATTTTTCTTCAGCATCTCAGGGGTCATCAAAACTTACCGGGATTTCTCTTTCGAGGAAACAATTTGGCTGATAAAATGGCTTCTATGCCTCAGTGTAATATTATTACAGAAGCTACACGCTTCCACTTATTGACCCATGTCAACTGGAGAGGTCACAAGCACAGGTTTCCACAGGTACCAGTAAAGGACCTTTAAAAAATTGTCTGGACTTGTAAGTCCTGTCAGCCTTTCCTCCAAGTAACCCCCTTCAAACTACAGGAAGCAATCCTTGAGGGCTCCGCCCTAATCATCTGTGGCAAATTGATGTCACACACTATTCTCCATTTGGAAAACTTAAATATATTTTTCTTTCAGTTGATACCTATTCCTGTGCCTGCTGGGCATCGGCACATGCCGGGGAAAAATCTAAACATGCCATTAGTCATATGCTTCAATGTTTTGCCACTCTTGGGCTGCCTGATCAAATTAAAACAGATATTGGCCCCTGCTTTGTAAGGCCTTTGTAGATTTTCTCCAGAACTGGAAAATCTCACATTCCATAGGCATCCCATACAACCCCCGGGGCCAGGCTATCATTGAAAGATATAATCAGACTCTCAAGTCTCAATTACAAAAACAAAAGGGGGAATCCTTACCCCCACACAGCCAACTAAAAAAGGCATTATTTACCCTAAATATTTTAAACTTTTCTAAAGAAGATAAACAACTCTCCCCTTTTCAAAAACATTGGTCCTCATCCGTTACCTACAGTTCTATCTGGGTAAGATGGAGGGACCCATTGACTGGGGCCTGGAGAGGATCAGACCCACTCCTCACAGCAGAGAGAGGGTTTGGATGTGTCTTCCCTCAAGATGAGAAAAGATCCATTTGGGTACCAGCGAGAGACCTAAAATATTTGTCCCAACAAGGAGACACTGACAATAACTTCTCTAGGAGTGTCCTACCCCTGAGGACTGTTCCTAAAATGGTCCTTCACCCTACTAAACTAAACAATTCCCTCCCTTGTGGAGGATTTCTGGCTTTGCCTCCAATCTGGGCCTCTTTGGCTGCTTGCAGTACAGTTGCCCATATGACCTTAAAAAATTACTCAGCCACCTTCCCCATCCCCGTCCAGCTTTTCCCAATGTTTCCTCTGGGCATTTGGGCCCTGCCTTCCCCTAATAATTCCACTATAGATGTGGGATACATTCATCCTTCCTTCTGTACTTTTAACACAACTAAGCCCAGTGCTCAACGCTGCCCACCTTCTGGAATGGTTTATATTTGTGGAGGCGGGATGGCCTATGACTTTCTGCCCACCAATTGGATGGGCCTTTGTGCCCCAGCCACCTTAATCCCAGATGTAGATATCATCCCTGGAAATGAGGCCCTCCCTACATCGGGGGGAGACCTATCTTCAACAACAGCTAGATTCCCTGGCTGAGGTAGTCCCACAAAACAGGAGAGGACTAAACCTACTAACGGCCGAAAAAGGAGGCATATGTTTGCTTTTGCAGGAAAAATGCTGATTTTATGCCAATAAATCAGGAATCGTCCAGGACAAGATTAAGAGGCTCCAGAAAGACTTGGAGAGGAGGCGGCGGGACCTCCAGGACAACCCACTGCAGACGGGCTTACATGACTTCTTACCCTACCTTCTCCCTCTACTTGGGCCCCTCTCCCTCCTTCTCCTTCTCCTTCTCCTTCTCCTCACTGTCAGGCCTTGTGAAATTGATAAGATTACACAATTTATTCACCAACGGCTGGAGGCAATAAAACTTCATCAGGTCAAAATACATTATCACAGGCTGGCAACTCAGGAATTAAGTTCCTCAGATGACCCACTGCCACCTCCTCTGCCCTCCATGTGACCAATGACGGGTAAGATCCCCATAGGGGTACAACCTAAGACAGGCCATGGAGTGGGTTCTCACCAAACTAAACACATGGTACCCAGTGATGGGTAAGATCCCCAGAGGGGGACAACCTAAGACAGGGGCCATGATGAATGCTCTGAGCTAAACACCTGGTACCCAATGACGGTTAAGACCCCCAGAAGGGGACAATCTAAGACTGGGGCCATAGTGACTAATGCTCTTACAAAAACAAAAGGGGGAGATGTTGGGCTCTGAAAGGCCCAGGTGTGAGGCCTAGTGGAACTTCCTGAGCCTAGCTAAAGTTTAGTGATCTGCCTCTGGCCAGACATGACTCAGCAAGATGCCTAATGGCTTCTTGCCTGCTACTTCCGCATGGGAGTTAGAATAATCATTTCAATAGTCACAGTTTACTATTGGCCCTTACCTTTCCCCACTGTCCTAAAATCCCCACCTTCATCCCCAACATTATATAGGCAACTGCTTGTAACAATAAAGTGAGTTCCTGCTTCGACAAGACTCCCGACTCATTGTGGTTTTTCTCCGGAGGCCAGGAGAGGTCTGAGTCGTCGGACGCTCATCTCCTCCTCAACCCCTTGGGAGGAACCAGCGGGCCTGGTCCTTCCCTAGGCACTACCTGCCCCCGCCGGCGAAGCCCAGCAGGTATACAACTTTCAATAATAACCCTTAATATTAATGGTCTCAATTCCCAAGTCAAAACACACAGACTAGCAGCCTGGATTAGGAAATGGAATCCATCAATTTGCTGTGTCCAAGAAACTACTTGTTGCAGTCAGGTTCGCATTGCTGGCAGAAAACACCCAACCAAGAGCAGCTTGTGGGAGAAAAGGTTTATTTTTGGTTTACAGACTCAAGGGGAAGCTCCATGATGGCAGGGGAAAACAATGGCATGAGCAGAGGGTGGACATCGCCTTCTGGCCAACATCAGATGGAGAACAGCAACAGGAAAGTGTGCCAAACACTGGCAAGAGGAAGCTTAATATCCTTAATCCTACCCCCAACAATACACTGCTTCCAGGGGCTTTAACTCCCAAAGTGGCATCAACTGGAGTGCTAACATTCACCACACCTAAGTTTATGCAGGACATCTGAATCAAACCACCACACAATTACTTTGAAAGAAAGACACTTGGGATCTACATCTGTCTGAAAAAGAGAAGCAGATTCTCCAACGGAGAGTAAGTTAGCACCAGGACAAATGAGATAACCCTTACTTTTTTTTTTTATAAACAAGGAGGGGCCAAGGGGAGGGGATAGGTCACGGATGAGCCTAATAATGGTACCAAACTGACTGTATTTGCTGAATACAAAACTAACTAATAAAGAAAAAAATAAAAATAATTAAAAAAAGAAAAAAAGAAAGACACTTGGGGTAAAAAGATGGTAAAAGAACTCTAAGTTAATGGAAATGGAAGACTGCTTATTGTTATTTTTACATTGGACAAAACATACTTTAAACTAAAATAATCAGAAGAGTTAAAGAAGATCACTTCATACTGATTAAAGAAATCAAGGGGACATAACAGTTCTAAATACACACCAAATATAGGTTCACCTAATTTCATACAACAAATACTTCTAAATGTAAGTGTTTAACCACAACACAAAAGTAATAGGTCTCTTCAATACCTCTCACTCATCTTGACAAAAACTAAACAGAAAAACCTTAGAGTAAAATGACATCATAGGTCATATGGACCTAAAAGACATGTATAGTACATTCTACCCAAACACTATACGATACACATTTTTCTCAGCAGCCCATGAAGCTGTCTCAAAATAGATCACATATTAGGACAAAAAACAAGTCTCAACAAATATAAAATATAACTGAAATAACGCCTTGTACTCTATCTGAACCCCAATGGATAAACCTTGAAATCATTAGGATGGGAAAATAAAGAAAATACATAATCACGTCAAGATTTAAAGATATCCTGTCAATGATAAAGGGATCATTAAGGAAATCAAGAATGAAGTGCTGGAGAGATGACTCAGCAGCTAAGGTGCTTATCTGCAAAGCTTAATGATCCAGGTTAATTCTCCAGTACCCACATAAAACCAGATGTACAAAGTGGTGCATGGATGTGGAGTTCGTTTGCAGTGGCTAAAGGTGCTGGCACACTCATTATCTCTGTCTGCCTCTCTTCATCCTATCTTTCTTTCTGCTTGCAAATGAATAAAGAAAGAAAATAGGAAATCAAAAAGGAAGTTAAAATACTCCTATAATTGAAAGAAAATGAGAAAAATAACATGTCAAAACTTATGGGATACAATGAAGTCAGTCCATCTTAGCAAAAGCAAGACATAGATTCAATGCCATCCCAATTAAAATTCTAGATCCATTTTTCACAGAAATAGTAAGCATAACCTTAAAATTCAAATGGAAGCACCAAAAACTCAGATTGCTAAAACTATCATCCAGAGAAAGAATATTGCTGCAAGTATCACTATACATTATTTCAAGTTAGTGTACAGAGCCACAATAATAAAAGCAGACATGTAGACCAATGGGATGGGATAGAAGTTCCAGAAATAAGTCCAAGTAATTTGAGACACCTGATTTCTGACAAAGAGGCCAAAAATACACATTTTAGAAAAGACAGCAATCAAGTGACAGCAAATGCTGGTGAGGGTGTATAGAAAGAGCAAACTTATGCTCTGTTGGTAGGAAGGAGTATATAAGAGGACAGCCACTATGGAAATCAGTGTGATGATTTCTCTGAAAGCTAAAGGTAGACCTATCAAAAGTAGCTGTACCCCATTCTACATTTTATTTCAGAGATACTTGGTCATCTACGTTTATTGCTGCTCTATTCACAATAGCTAGGAAGTGGAATCAGTTTAGATGCCCCTCAACTGATGAATAGATAATGAAAATGTAGTCTGTACACACAATATAATTTTATTCATTTGTAAATAAAATTAAAATCATTAAATAAGAAGGACAACAGATAGATCTCGAAAGTAACATACTAAGTGAGGTAAGCCAGGTTCAGAAAGATGAATGCCATGTGTTCTCTCTGACTAAATGTTTAGATTTGTATGTGAGTTGGAATATGAGTCAGTAGAAGAGGCCAGGAAGGAATAAAGGGGCACTAAGGAAGAAGATGGGGCAGGGATTAAGGGGAGGAGAAATTAGATATATAAATACAAGAATACAATAGTGGAGTGGAATAGTCTAAAGAGGGTCAAGGGAGAAAGGTGGAAGAGAGGAGGGGACCACAACATAACTGAAACAGAGGACAACATAAATTAGTTATGTGGAAAGCAATTTCTTTGCTAGTTAATTAAAAATTAATTTTTTTAAATAAAGAGTTTGTGCAGAAATACCTTTGGGGTTAAAAAACGCTCTGTGGCCAGAACCATAGGTTTTTATGGAAAAATCACAGGGCTAGGAGTTGGAAAACTCCAGTGAGTTGTTAATGAGCTCCCCCGTCCCCCCCAAAATACAGACTAATGGCAATTCTCTTGGTTGCCCACCAGAACTAGATGATAAGACCATACTGTTGAAGACATCACATGCATGGGTTGCAGGACACTGAGAAATAAAGCTGGAACTGAACTGGAAGCCTCCTCCCTACTGACTAGCAATCATAGCATTGGAAAGTCCTACGGAGACTAATGGGGGAGTAAAATCATCACTATTAACCAGCACTAGATCCTGTGAACTATACAAATAAAAAGCTAGGCAAAATGTGTCCACTAGTGAAATAGTAGCATGTCTATGATGTGGGTAACCAACTGCTTCCTGAATGGATTTGAGGTCTGTTCCACAGGAGATAATTCATTCCTGATCCTGAAAACTTAGTCAAAAGCCTATGCCTTGGAAAGTCATAGGTCCAAGAAGGAAATTAATATTGTTTGGCTAAATGGGTGTGCTGTACCCATCAAATTACTTTGCCAGGATCTATATTTATGCCCATAAATTAGTGCTGTTCTCACTTTTGGTCAGAGAAGCTTTTGGTAGATGGCAGTAACTGTTAGTGAGACTCAAGATTCATCAAAGTGCTGAGAAGTGACAGTTACATGCTCAGCACCAAATGAGACAAGTTTATCACACCCTTCATGGCTTAAGGAACATTGCATAAGTAGTGTCAGAAAGCATGAAAGAGCCAGAAGATGGTGAGGAGTGCTTTGAGAAGCTGCAATCCGACAAACTGACCATTGCATTCATGACTTCCCAGTGGTTGTCCTCACTTGCATAATGATGGGCCCACCAGCATGTTGTAGGTGATGATGGAGGGCAATAAAAAATCATCCAAATAGAAAAGGGACTACTTGTGAAAACAAAAAAGAAGATTCAGTGAAAGAATGTGGTGTATGGGGAACAAAATAAAATTAATGGGAGGAGATTATGATCAAAATGTATTAGGTACACATATGAATATAGACAATAAGAAGTTTAAAATGAATAGGAAATAAGAACATTTTTAAGTGCATAAACTAAAAAGAAGTTATGAGAAATTTATTCCCAACACTTTACTTTCATCTATAGTTCTCTGACCTTGCCCCTTCTTTCTTGATTACAAACCAGGAAAAAAAAAATTCCATATTAAGGGAACTGGTTAGTATGACTCACTTGAGCATAAAATGTAGAAGGAGAGAAGATTCCATATTACCTATGCTTTCTATACAAAAATAGCTAAAAAGTTTATGGTGTTTCCTGAGTTATATTAGACTGGGATTTGATCCAAAATTTTCAGATTACCCTGTTGAATTACAAAACTTTGGATTTTAAATTTCCAGTTGTAATGGCATCTCAAATACAAAAGGATATAACGTTTTATTTTAGTAAAAAGTGCTCTATGTTTTAAAGTAATTGCCATGTCTTCATGATAATTGTTTTATTGTAATTGTGCCATTTTAAATCTGAGATAGCATGGGACAAAACTCTTTCTCTAAAAATTTCTAAAAATAACTAACAAAACTGTAAACTTTTAAGGTTAACATTTTTAAACTTACTGTGAATTAAAATTATTTTTGGCATGCCTAATTTAAAATGCTTGTGAATGGATGCATGTAAGTGTAAACATTTTAAGAATAGTTTTGTGTGCTACTACTACCTATTTTGAAAAACATGTCTTTAACAGTCTCACTTTAGCCAAGACTAGAGAAGTTACAACTAAACAATTTTGGACCAAGGTTACATAACAAAAAGGTCATCCTAATACCTTCATAGCCTGCTTAAGACTTAAAAAGACTTCTTAGGGTTATAGATCCTTATCCGTTTCATCACATAAGTGTAATTTTCCTTTTGTAATGTATTTAGGAAAATAACTGATCCCTGTGCCATCAACGTTGAAAAAAATAAAATAACTTTGGTATATAATTGTTAAATGATTAATGTCCTTCCTGCACAGGCAAACAGGTGGAGATTTCAAATCAGGGTGGAGAGAGACGCTAGATGTTAATCCTGCTTTTTCTTGCTTTTTGGACTCAAATGAGGTCTGTTTTAGCAAAGATAGTTTCTAAGTACCTGGAATAGTAAGTCTTAAATCTTTTTTTTTTCTTTTATTAGTTTTGTACTCAGTGAATACAGTCAAGTTGGTACCATTGTCAGTCTCCTCCTTGTCCTCCCCCCTCCACAGGGACCCTTCTTGTTGGGGTATATGGGTCATGCATTGTGGGGTTAGCCATCACTTAAGGGTAGGAGGAAATGTCTCTGTGTATCATGACCCAACGTGTGGCTCTAACATTCTTTCCGCCCCCTCTTCCGTAAATTTCCCTGAGCCATGTTAGGTTCATTTTAGGTCTGCTTCAGTGATGAGGTCTTGGGAGCTTCTGTGTTTCTGGATATCTGGTTTGGTAGGGTTGATTATTCTCTGTCTCTATCTCCTTCATCATTGTGCTGGTACCAGGCTCATGAAGAAAACAGCGCTCTTGCTTGTCTTAAATCTTTAAGAAATAATTAATTTAAATTTCTTAAGAAAATACAGAAATGTCCCCATGTGTTAACTCTTTTTATAACTGTTAGATATTTAACATACAATGCATGTATTTTTAGAGTTTCAGATATAGCTTCATGGGTTTGCATTTGGAATATAGTCCTTTTATTGAGAAAAACAGTTTCTTAAATTTCCTAAAGAAAAATAAGAAAAAATGAAATAAACCAACAAGTAAGAAAGTGCAACATAAGCCAGGCATGGTAGTACATGCCTTTAATCCCAGCACTTGGGAGATAGAGGTAAGTAGATCACTGTAAGTTCAAGGCCAGCCTGGGACTACAGATTGTGTTCCAGGTCAGCCTGGGCTACAATAAGACTATACCTGGCAAAAAACAAAAGACAGAAAAAGGAACAAAATGTACATAAATGATATAGATATGAAATATATTTTAGTAAAGCAGTAAAAAAAGAAAATGCTCTTAGATAAGGATGTTATTTTATCTTTATTAATATTTAAGTCTGTATGTATATGTACCTATTCTTGTGGGGGGGGGGTTCACATGTGTGTGTGTTCAGGTGCGTGTACATGTGTGTATGTCTGCATGTAAATGTGAAAGGACAACCTCAGGCTGTCCATTTTTTTGTGTGTGTGAGAGACTCCTCTCATTGGCGTGGAGCTTACCAATTAGGATAGACTGGCTGGCCAGTAAGCCCTGGGAATCCTCCTGTCTCCACTTCCCCAGTGCTGGGGTTGCAAGAATGCACCACTGAACCTGGCTTGTATACATGGGCTGTGGGTTCAAAACAAGGTCCTTGTGCTTACACAAGTACTTTACCCACTGAACCATCTCCTTAACTCCAAGAAAGGATTTTAGATTGTAAATTTTACTCTTCTAAAGGTAAAATATTGTTTCAAAATGAAAATAGAAAGATGAAACAAGAGAGTTATAGTATGTATAAGAAGGTTGTGAAAATTGAAACTTAAAGATTGCATAGGTATGAATAAGTTGGCTATAACTAAAGATTATTAAAACTCCTACAGTCAAAATTCAATACTCTAATAAAGAACTGGTACACTATTCACTAAAACAATAAAGTTTTCATAAAATATTGATCTGCTCTTAGTAACATTTATAGAAAAATTGGCTTAGAGAACATAAATTTTATGACTTACCATTTTACTGAGTTATTCCCTAAGAATTTCTTGATTCGGAACTGGGGAAGTGGCTCAGTATATAATGTTTCTTTTTCATACAAGTGTGAGTACCAGAGTTTGGGACATCAGTATCCACATAAAGGACAGGCTCCATGTAGCCCCAGTGCTTAAAGGTCAGAGGTATGGGTTCCTCCAGGCAAACTGACTAGCTAACCTATCTGAATGGGTAGCCCTAGCTTCAAGTGGGAGACCCTGCTTTAGTAAATAAAGAGGAGAGTGATTAAGACACCTAATATCAACTTCCGGCTTCCACATGCACACAGATGTGCATTTGCATTCCCACACACATATTAGTATGCATACATGAATGCATGCATACATACATACGCAAAAAAATCCTTGGTTAGAATTTAGCTAAGCACTGCTTATACATTCTTCCATTGGACTAATGCCTTAAACTTCTGGATAGCTACCATCTTAGCAGTAGGAAAAAAATTCAGTTAAAAAGAATTATTCCTACTTGGGACATTCCTGCTAAATTACATGATAATAGTAAAATATATAAAATATGGCCAATTGTACAAAATTTTCATCATTCCTATGATCTTTAGTCCTCTAGAATGGTGGTTTAATAAACAAATAACAATAATTATATAAATAAACTAAGGCTTTTGGCTTTTTTAGCCAAAGACTAGTCCCATTAGTTGTAAATCCAAGAATTACTGGGCATTCTGTTGAAAATGCAGACAAAGAACCATGAGCTGTCTCTATTAAAAGGCACAGAGACATTGCATACTATTATATGGGACTTTTAAATGTAATTAAAAAAAATTAAAAGTGGTTACATAGTTTTTCCAAACTGAGCTACAGAGTGCTATAAAACTAAAAGAAAGACAACTAAAACCAGATGAATTCTTCAGTTGGAAAAAAAAAAGATGCATAATGACTGCCATTCAGCCTGGAGGGAAAAGACTCAATCAGGTACTTCCAACCTTCTCCTGTGTGACCAGACACCTAGAGGTAAACTTGTAGCTGCATATTTCACACCTTGAACTTGTACCCACTTATTCTGAGAATGCACCAATCTACCTAAGCCCAGTGCTGGTTAACCACAGTGAGACTGGCACTTCAGAAACCTGGCTAACCTGAGGGACTTTTCCTGTGAGCTTGTTACTCAGCAAGCAATTCAATTTTGCTGTTTTGAGAATGACATGAAGTTTGGGGAAAATTCTCATTGATTTCCACTGAATCCGTAAGGAATGAGTCTGCCTAATCTGATTATACTGGTCCCTTTAAAGCTTAAACACAGTCCTTTCTTCTGCTATAAATGGATATTTTTTCATGTTATGACGACAGAGTAGTTTTTTTTCACCAATAAACTAGCTGTATTAACCATGAACATACTATTTTCATGAGAATAAAATGACAATAGATCTATGGAAGCTTAAATGGGGTTTTTGATTAGGTTATAGCTCAGAGATACAGTGTCTTTCCAGCATGCACAGGACACATGGTCAATTCAACCAGACTAACATCCAAATAAAATAAGTATGTGAGATAATTTATTTTTCCCTTCTTCAACTCTCTGAAGAGAAATTGAGTTAGTAGCCATATAACTATTTGTTACTATGTCAAGTTCTGAGTTATACAGCTAAATTGAAGTCAACACACATGGTCAATAGAAACACACAATTCTCTTCCCATTTTACTCTTCATAGATAGCTACAATAAAATATCTTGTGCTGTGAACATTGAATTTTATTTTATTATTATTATTTGTTGTTGTTGTTCTGTTTTGTTTTTCGAGGTAGAGTTTCACTCTAGCTCAGGCTGACCTGGAATTCACTCTGTAGTCTGAGGGTGGCCTTGAACTCACAACAATCCTCCTACCTCTGCCTCCCAAGTGCTGGGATTAAAGGCGTGTGCCACCATGCCCGGCCGAACATTGCATTTTAATATACAAAATCATTTTGAAAAGTTTTAGAAAAATAATTATTTTAATTATTGATATCAGCTTGAAGGAAAGTATTTAACAAGCTTTGACAAAAAGAGGGAAAAAATCTAGAAAAAAAACAAAGTAAAACATTTTGACTTTGTTTTTTTTTTTCTGTTAAACTCAAGGCAGTATTATATTGACAATTATAATGTTTAATTTCAAAACTTTAAGAGTCACTGAATATCAGCTCATCAATAGTACTGTGTAATTCATGATCAATTTAAAGCCCAAGCTAAGAGATTAAAAATAATAATAAATCAGGTTTGGTAAACTCCCAAAGATCAGTCCATTTGCAAAACTTGATGGAACCAGAGAATAGAATATTATAATCTTAATCTAAATATGTTTCCAATATTGGATTTGAGTAAAGCTAATTCAATGAGGTCAGTTTTTGATCTCTCCAAAAAGACATTGTATGTGTTTATATGAAAATTTCTAGGAATAAAAATAAATAAAAGAGTATAAAATCCCAAATGTCAAATGCAGGAGCAGAATATAATTAAATGTAATGTAATTGATATAACATAACATAAAATGGTATTGCCATTTGATAAAAATTGATCAGGTTGTGGGGTTTGCATGCCACAGTGAGTTTTCCATTAGCATTTATTCTTTCATTATATAATGACCTCTTGACCCCTTAATTCACCAGGAAACTTTTTTCAGTCATGGAGACTAGATCCCCAAAGATGTACTATTATGTTTGTCCTTGTAGAAGAAAATAGGAGACAACCCAGAGCTGCATCACTGTTTTGATTATTCAGCTCTAGAAATAATGCTGAGCCACCCTCTTTTAATGTTCACATAATTTTCTGGTTCCTGAACATTTCCTAGAAAGATGATTGCTGATACGCCCACTGTTTTTCACTGTGACTAATGTCTACCACTTTTCATTGGAAATTTAAAAGTTACATTCAGTGTTTCTTTGTGGTAGCCATCAGCATGTGCTAAATAATAAGTAATTTTAGTAATTTAATCATTGTCCCCTTTTTAAAATCAAATGAACAATTATCATCAAAGGACTTGGCCAGACTTATGCATTCATTAGTTGTATAACTTTAGGAAAACTAACCTCAGTAGTTATTTTTTGTATAGATAGTGATCATGGCAATGTTGCAGGAAATTTCTACATCAAAGAAGTGATTCCACAAAGAAATTTTTGATCTTCAGATGGTACTGAGGGATAATAGGAGCTAGAAAATTTCCTCTGCTAGGTAGCTAGATTACATAGCTATATTATTTTACTAGTATGACCCAAGATGGTGACCCACGATGACAGAAAGAGTAATTCACTTCTTGACTCTTCTCCCCTTACAACAAATAGCACATGAGTGAGGCTCCTTAGGTGAGCTGGTCCAGCAGTGCCTGGACATGGCTAGGACATGCACAACATAAGATGCATTGTGGACCAATGAATGCCTCTGTCTTTGTCCAAGCTGATCAGTCAGGACCTGGGGAAGTAGGCTCCCACTGGAGTGGTAGATTCTGGAGGAACCTGTTCTCTCTACTTTTTATTTTCACTTCTGATAAAGTTTCCTCTGCTTGAGTTTCAACCTTTTCCTGCTTTTAACTTATTTAATCAGTAGGGAAAAAAAAAATGAATCTGACCCTTAGATGATAACAATACTAGAAAAGGGGAAGGATTGGGAGAAAACGTGAGATGGGAGTAATACTTGGGAGAACAGAATATGGAGGCTTTGGGAATAGACAGGAGAGTTAAGCCTTTGACTGCTGGTCTCTTTGGATATGATTTCAAGTGCTCTAAGCATGAACATTCAAGGACAAATTGGCTGTGATTAGAGTTAAATTACTGGTAAAGGTCTAAGAAAAGCCATAGATTAAGTGTTGATTCAAACAATTAGGTGTTTGCTGGTTTTGATGTTCCTGCCTAGCCTTTGCCTGTAGGCTAGAAACAAGGGAAAATTTGGAAAGGGAATGTGACAGTGCTCTAGAAACCTGACCTGATGTTGCCCTGATTCATAGAGCTTTGGAAAGGGAATGAGATGCCATTCCAGAAACCTGACTTGAGGCCACCTTGAAACACAGAACTCAGTTTGTTGATTCATAACACACAAAACAGGACATGGAATGCAAGATGGGAAAAAGAAATGTTGAGTGCCCTGTGTAGCCCCAAAAGGCAATAGGTGGGGTCCTTGAGAGTTACAGTTATTGTCAGAGACAGTGACAGGACAGAGTAAAAAATGTGTACAGGTGTCAGTTCCTGAATGCTTGACCATCCTAGTTGTGTGTAATAAGCCTCTGAAAGAAATTCACTATCTATGTCTTTAGTGAGACTAGCCTCACAGAAAACTGTATAAACTCAATGTAAATCTATTACATTAAAGGAGGGAATGATACTAACATAGTGTGTAATAAGCCTCTGAAAGAAATTCACTATCTATGTCTTTAGTGAGACTAGCCTCACAGAAAACTGTATAAACTCAATGTAAATCTATTACATTAAAGAAGGGAATGATACTAACATAGTTGAAACTCTGTCATTGGATGATACTACATCTACATGCATTAAAGTCCCATGCTGACTCAGCTGTCATCACCCCTCCATGATCTGAGAGACAGTTTTCAGAATCACACATGGAGAATGCTGTGATTAACTGTTTATTGAGTTATCTTTATCCTTCAGTTGTACTTTTTTCAAAGACATAAGGAATATTATAGCTACTTCTTTTTTTGTAATGGCAATGTCACTTCTCCTTTATTTTTCTCATTATTAGTATAGTTACACTTCCTGGGGCTTTCTGGGTACTTGACAATTATTAACAGTTACCACTAGGACTTTTTTCCTTAAGTCATTCTTCTAAACCATTTAGATCCAGAACATATCTCTAGATTATCCACATGTCATGTCACTGAATGGTTTAAATAAGACACCTACTCATTAATTTCCATTCAGAAGTCATTTTGTTATAAACCAAGATGAATTTAACCCCAAGAACTGAATTCATAATGGGTCTACTGAGATAGTTTAATGATAACCAAAATTATAATAATGACCATGTCATTCTCAGAACTCCCTTCCCCTCTGACTTTCAAAGAGCCCTGCTCTC
Source organism: Dipus sagitta (assembly GCA_036346955.1). Lineage (NCBI taxonomy): Eukaryota > Metazoa > Chordata > Mammalia > Rodentia > Dipodidae > Dipus > Dipus sagitta. The sequence goes on along the minus strand of CM070778.1, from coordinate 76,259,985 downwards.
TCTTCTACAGGGACCCAGACAACCTGACTCCTTGAGCTGGCAAATCCACCAGCTCTCTTGGACAGGTTAGTCCCCTATGCCCCAAGGGTCATAAAAGCCTCTCTGCCACAAGCGTTCATTTATCTGTATATTTTTCTCTATGACAGGTGTGTGCATTTTTCTTCATCTTTATGCCTGTACATCCTTGCTTTACTCACACACATGCACACCTTCTCTCTTCTCTTTGTCACCATCAGTTCATTCTCTCAGCCCTACCTTTGCAAGTGTGTCCACAGCTGCCCATGTGTCTCTCCCTCTCCCTTTTAGCTGTTTTCCTTCTCTCATGGAGTACCCCTCCTCAACATCTCCCTGGGCCTGACTGGCAGTTCCAGCTGCAAACAATTGTGGGTCCTCTCTCAACCACAGCCCACCTCATTCAGGCCTGGACCCTCACCCACCACATGTTCCAAGGCCCAGGCAAGAACTCTTTGTTAATCAAAAACAACTCAGCTTACACACTCTGGATGGCTTTTTTCTCCTTTTCCATTCTAAAACTATTGTGCCAAGATCCCCAGATGAAGTTGGGGTCCTTGGGAGTCACCCAGTGAACTGAGAAAGCCGAGACACTTGAATGCAATAACAGCAGGATTCTTTATTGTCAAGCCTTAGCAGGGAGTCAATCCACACAAGCCGATGCAGCGGGAGTGGAGGAGAGCCCCTTTCTTTAGGGGCAAGGGGTTGATATAGGAATTCAAACAAAGAAGAAGGGGATAGATACATGATTGGTTGATTTAAACAGTAACTGCACTTGTACTCTTCTGATTGGCTTGGGGTTTTGGTGGGCAAAGTTGGGGACAGGAGCTAGGGGAACTCCAGGCAGATGAGGTAATCTCCATTGTGATTGTCTAAGCAATCAGTGCTACATCTTATCTATCAGTTGCAGGTGGGACACACTGGAGTGTTTCTGGAATGTCCTTGAAGTGGAGATTCCTCAGACACTGACTGGGGAGGGGCAGCAATTGAGCAAGCAAGCAAAGTTTACAGAAGCAAAGGTCAGCACATTAGCTGGCTAGTTCTCTATCTAAGTCAGGCCTGGGCATTTTTACTTAAAATCATTATATTTGGTCTCTTAAAACCATGCCACTTACCTTTCTGCTCCTCTTCCTCCAGCTTACAGATTCCCCCTTCCTGCATCCGCATTCTTACCTGTAGCACCTGTAGGTCACAGGCATTACATACTTGCAGGCTGCCTCTACTCCTTTATCTTAAAGCTACATCACCACTTCAATTGGTGCAGATTAATAAAATATTAATAACAGCCAAAATTCATCTCAGGGACTCCTTTTCAGACCCCCACTACCCAAAACACATGACTGACTGCATTATATTGTATTTTTGTAAAGCAAATAAATCTGATATAAGCCCATTGTGGCCTCGGTCTACTAACCATATTTTGGAATAAAAATGACTTGATAAAATAGAAAGTATTTAGAAATATAGCTTTCTGACATGATGCAAACTTAATAGATGACCAATTTTATTTACAATGTTGATCAAATTTGAAGTATTAAATAATCATTGCAATTCAGTTCACTCAGGCACACATTTGCTGAGGATATGCTTTCATCAATGCCCAGAACATAGTATTATGAGTGGTACAGTGATAAAAATCCCCAGTTCCTTGTCATTCAGAAGTTTACAGAACAAAGGTGACATTTTTTCATCAGGTTGCCAAAAAACTATCCAAAAATTCTGGCTGGATAGAATAAGGATCATGGCAAAGATATAAGCAATGTGCGTTGGGTATAAACAAAATGGGTAGTTATTTATGTCAGAGGAAATTGGTACAGATCTCACAGAAGCATTAGAAAATAATTAGTAAAATAAGAAAGGGTACTAAGGAAACTGTGGTAGGTTGAATGGATGTCCCCCCTGGCTGCAGGAGGTGTCACTGTGGGTGGATCCTACAGCCCTAAGGTACAGAGATGGATTTGAAATTCCAGTGTAAAGATATGCAAATTGCCTAAGTTCAGTCTGGAGTTCCTGAAGGGTGCTTGCTTGCTTGTGGTGGTAGTTCTTTTTTTTTTCTCTCTCTCTCTCTCTCTCTCTCTCTCTCTCTCTCTCTCTCTCTCTCTCCCTCTCTCTGCCTGGACCTGAGAAAGGAGACCAGCTGCTTCTGCCATTGTGGAACTTATCCTCTCTCTGTAAGCATCAATAAATCCCTTCCTCTATAACTCTGATTGGTTTGGACATTCATCCCAGAAACTGAAGCTGATTGCTACAGGGACCAAATTAACAAAAGCTATCTGCTTGAAATTCATGCTACCCATTACTGTTTTTGGCTATGTTAATGATGCTATGACGACAACAATTAATTAGAACAGTAAACTATATCACAACTTTATTCCACCCTAGATTCTAGTCCTCTTTTTTTTTTTTTTTTTTTTTTTTTTTTTTTTTAATCCCACTATAGCAAGTGCCTACTTTGACCAAGTTATCTTGTTAGGTCATTTATATACACCACTTGATGTAATTCCCATGAGAACATTGGTGCAACATGTAGATTTCTTCATGCCCAAGAGAAGAAAACAGATACAGAGTTCACATACATGTCTAAGGCAACTACCTGGATTATATGTTTTCACACTCTGTTCTCTAATTCTATACTTTCTATTGGATACAAATGTTGTTTGCTTTTGGTAAATAAGCATAGCTTATAGCCACTCATACTGAAAGAAATCCAAGTCATATATGTACAGTCATCATGTCATAGGCCCAAACTGGCAGATCTATGTCCTGTGTTATAGTGGGGACAGATGGGTGAGCTCACTGTCAATGAGGGGAGAAGGGTGGCAGAGTTGGCCATTGAGAGAAGGTAGAAGCAATTGTAGTAGACAGAATCACATTGTTAGGATAAACTTCCAAACTAGGCACAGTTTATGGGAGGAGTGGCATTTGTTTCAAGTTTACAGATCCAGGGGAAGTTCCATAATGGTGTAAGAAATTGGCTCACTTTCACAGGTCCATGCAGACAGAAAAGCAACTGCCACCAGCACAAGGAAGCACACTCCAGGAACCCAGGCAGAACTTAGGCACTTTGTATATCTTTATTCTGGAAAAAGATGATATACCACCCACACCTTATGGCTGGACCCTAGGATCCACTCACAGTGACACCTCTTCCATCCAGACTGCTGGAGATCTAAACTACCACATTCTGCCCCTATCCCTCAAAAAATTCATAACTATGTACATTGTAAATTGTATTCAGTTCAACTTCAAAGGTCCCCATAGTCTTTACCAATTTAAGATTGTTCTAAAGTCCCAAGTCTCATCTGAGATTTAAGAATGTGTCTTTTTTTTTTTTTTTTTTTTTGGTTTTTCCAGGTAGGGTTTCACTCTAGCCCAGGCTGACCTGGAATTCACTATGGAGTCTCAGGGTGGCCTCAAACTCATGGCAATCCTCCTACCTCTGCCTCCCTAGTGCTGGGATTAAAGGCGTGCACCACCACGCCCGGTTCTAAGAATGTATCTTATCTATGAGTCCTGCAAAATCAAAACAAGTTATATACTTTCAACATATAAAGGCATAGCATAAATATTTACAACTGTTATAAGGCATAACCAAGAGAAACTGGACAAATGTAAACTTAATACCCATCAAACAAACATTAAACATCTGTAGTTTAAGTCCAATATAACCACTGACTGACAGTCTCCAGATTTTATAATTCTTCCCTTCAGCTGGACTGAATAGCTAGGGAAAACTTCCATCCGGAGCCAACAGTTCTCCATTGTAACCTTTATGTAGTCATGTAATATCTAAAACATATTCGGGTCTCCATGCAAACCACGGTCCATCTTCCAATGGCTTCACTGATCTATCAAGGTCATCATGCCCTGCCTCATGCCACATCTCAGCAGCAACTCCTGGAACTGTGTGTACTTCATGACTCAATCCATACATTTATGTTACGTTTTCTAAACCAATACCAGGTGTGCAGGACACAGCCATATTGTTAATTCAGAGATGAAATGAATCAGTGACTTTGAATAGCAGGTTCCTTTTGTACAAAATAGTTTGAATTTTGACCATTCAGTCTTTCCTGGATGGAATCACCTCAATCATCCTTTCAGTGGTTTCAATGTAAAGTAGTTGTGCCATCTTCCTTTCAAATGCTAATGTATTTGACCAGAGTAACCTCTGCAGCCAATCTCTGTGACAGTAATTTTAAACTTTCTTGAGTTTTTTTAACTTTAAATTATAAATCTGTCAGTCTTACATCGGTGGCCAAGAACACCAGTCCATTATAAATTTAACCTAAATCAAACTTTCTGGGCATGGGCAACACAATGCAGCCAGACCTCATGCCAGTAGCCCAGTTCCAACAAAGTTTTCTGCCATCTTTCCTTCTCCTTAGAAAGTGCATAAGCCAAACCTCTAAGTTCATAAACTAAGCCTCCAAATACAATTCTCTCTGCACTTAGTGTAAAGAGAGCAAAATTATACATTTCCCTACATTTCTTTATACATAGCTTAGAGAAAAATAGAAGTCACTTCATTTTAAGGGCTCATAAAAGAATGGAATGCTCTCTCTCTCTCTCTGTCTGCCTCTTTCTCTGTCTATTGCTCTCAAATAAGTAAATAAAAAATAAAATTAAAAAAAAAAACAGGGCTGGAGAGATGGCTTAGTGGTTAAGCGATTGCCTGTGAAGCCTGAGGACCCCAGTTTGAGGCTCGATTCCCCAGGACCCACATTATCCAGATGCACAAGGGGGCGCATGTGTCTGGAGTTTGTTTGCAATGGCTGGAGGTCCTGGTGCACCCATTCTCTCTCTCTCTCTCTCTGTCTGCCTCTTTCTCTCTGTCTGTTGCTCTCAAATAAATAAATAAAAATAAAATTAAAAAAATTAAAAAAAAAAAGAATCGGATGTAACACTTGTTTAAGCAGATGGGGATGGTAGGTAATTAGAAGGCTCTGCTGGTCTGAATAGCATTACCTAGGGCCTGCATTGTTGAGAAAACTCCTTAAGGGCAGATAAGCAGAACATTAGGAGACTCCTGGTCACAGGCCTACCACACACCCCCAGGTGCTTCTTGTAAGTGACCAACAGACCTGTTTGCAAGGTCTTTTTTTCTTTCTTTCTTTCCTATCATCTTCTAAGATGCACTGAGTTCCCCACTATGTTTAAAATTACTTTTATGGCTGTAACTGTCACATGTGAATTGTGATTTAAGGTTTAACTCCCATCCTGTTTTTGCAATAAACATTTTGTAGTGTTTTTTTTTTTTTTTTTTTTTTTTTTTTTTTTTTCAATAAGAGCTGACACTCTGAGCAGTACGGGGTTGCTCAGAGATTCCACACTCTGTTGTGCAGCCCTGGCATGTCAGTACATTGTGAGTCAATAGTCTTGTTTTTGCAACACTGGACCCCACTACATTAGCATTTTCAAACTCTCATCAGAATAGTCTGTAATACTTGGCTTACCACTCTAAAAGGCATCTCCAGTTGCAAGCACCAAGTTTCCCATTCCTCCAGCACACAAGTCCTAAAAGACCCAAATCCACATGGTCAGATTCACTGTGCATTACCAACCCACACTTGGTATTAATTCTGTAGAAAACAGCTTCATGTTGCTGGAATGAACGTCCAAACCAGGGACAGTTTATGGGAGGTACAGCATTTACTTGTAGCTTACAGATACTGGGGAAGTTTCACCATGGCAGAAAAAGCTGGCTCACTTTCACAAGTCCGTGCAGAGAGAAAAGCAAGTACCACCCACACAAGCAAGAATATTCTAGGAACCCAGGCAGAACTCAGGCACTTTGCATATATTTTTTTGCTGGAGAAAATATCTGCCCCACCATCTTAGGGCTGAACCCTAGGATCTATCTGCAGCAAAACCTCCGGTGAGGCAGCTAGAGGTCTAAATTACAAGCTTTAATAAACTCCTGAATCTATTGGGAGACATCGATTTCAACTACAACACAAGTCAACAGAATACTAATCCTAACATCTTCCTAAGTCCTTTGGGAGCAGTATATTCACTCACTTTTTTCAATAAAGTTTTCTACATGGACTTTTACAATGGCCCTGTAGAGTCTGAACTGGTAACTACTTTTCTTCCTACATCTATTCACCTCTCACATCTTTCACACAGACTAACTTCTTATTTCAGGGTGGTCCTTAGTGCTGTATTGTTGTGGATAACTAATTTTTTTCTATCAAAGTTGCATACACAGCATTGCCTGCCAAAGAAACAAAAGAAATATAGAAATAACAAAATCATTCAACTATACCATCTGAACTATTACATAAAGTTTGTAAATATGTCTTCTAATTTTTAAATTTTAAACAAAAGCACTTAAAATATTTTAATTGAGAATTTTAATACATAAACATACTGTAATTCCCCTCCCCCATTACCCTCTTTTGTCTGCCTCCCTACCCCTGTACCACTAAACACCCTCTTCTTTCCAAGTAGTCCTTCTTCTGTTTTGATGTCTCATTATTATTGTCCTTCTCCATCCTCTGTGTCAAAATAGTCATGGGTTCAGTATTGTTCAGGTTTTTTTGTGGAAAATGACCTCCACTATAAGTTCATAAGTGACCCTGTCAGTTCATATCCAGAAGACACTTTCCCAAAGTACTCCCTCCCAACTCTGTAGCTGTTACCTTCTTGTAAAAATATTTCATATTTATTTATTTATGAGACAGAGAGAGAGACTGGGAATGCCAGGGCCTACAACTACTGCAAACAAACTCCAGACACATGCACCACCATGTGCGTCTGGCTTACATGGGATCTGAGGAATCAAACCTGAGTCTTTAGGTTTCACAGGCAAGTATCTTAACTGCTAAGCCATTTCTCCAGACCAGCTGTTATCTTCTTTTCACTTCCTTTCCTGCAATATTTCCTGAGCCTTAAAGGCATGATAAGTCTCATTTATTCCTGAGCTCTCACCATCCTCTTATTTTTAGCATTTTCATGAGTGTTGAGTCTCTTCAGTATCTACTGGCATCTCCATAAAGAAGCTTTGCTAGCTAGCAGTGACAGCAGCATTAATATTCTTCCTACTACCTCTGTGGTAATATCCTGTAGACCCTTGAAGGTGTGATAGAGATGACTTATGCGGTGGTAAGTACTGGACTCTCTCTTCTTCTCATCACCATCATGAGTCTTGAGTCTCCCTGGTATTTACTATCATCTGCACAAAGAAGGTCCTGTAACCCAAAATGAGAATAGTTCTAATTTATGGGTATAAATATAACCATTTAGAGGATAATTTAATGGGCATAGTGTATTTATTTAGCCAAAGATCCATGCTTTCTTACCTGGTATGAACCCATCACCTTTTAAGCCATAAGCTTTTGTTTCAGTTATCAGTATCAGGTATACTCCCCCTCAAGTACAATTAGAGAACAGTTGGTTACCCTCATATCTGAGGTGTACAATGGGTACATCTTGTTTGGCTATCCGGTTGTGTACCTCACAGAGTCTACTGCTGGGTTAGATTGCCACCACTTTCCTCCCCCCACAGGCTTTATTTCCAGAATATGTCAACCATCAGTAAGGAGACTTCCAGCTTGATTTCTCAGTGTCCTGAAACTGAAGCAATAAGGTATTATAATTTAGTTCTGGCAGATAACCAACAGAATTGGCAAAATCCTGTATTTTTGTTGTTTTGTGGGGGAGGTTCATGAGCCTCCCTGACCAATAACTCCAGTCAGAATATTTGAGAAAGCTATATTGTGTTTTCACCATAAATGGAGTTTAGTCTCAATTTTACAACAGAAACACCATTTCAAAGCTTAACTTACTGTGGACCTGTCTTGAGAATCAATCACTGTAGATGGAGAAACACCATGAAAAATGGTGTTTCTCATAGCATGGTCTCACTCATCTGCAGTTCCTAACCTGTACCTGCTCAAGTTGCTGACATACCTGATAGGCAACTCAAGGCCCAGACAATAGAGATGGAAGGGTTTCAGGGCAGAAAAAGGGAGAGTGAAGGAAAACAAACACAAAACTAAATCCAAAATGAACTAGTACCACAGAATCCTTTATCCTTGAATATATAAAAGATATAAACCTCAACAGGAATAAGAGGGGACCACTGGAAAAGAAGGACCCTGGAGAGGGTGGGATGAAGCCTAACCTTATTATTATTATTACTATTATTATGACTGCCAGTACCAGAAATGAGTTGCTACACCCAATGAGCTGTTGATCAGAGAGACTTCAGGACCTCAAAACAGACAACCCTAAGACAGGCTTCTGTTGAAGCACTTGATTACCCACCTGAGGTAAAAGGTAAGGCCCTATTGCTGAAAACACCGTATGCTCACATGCTGCTGACAGACCATGGAGAGACCTGTCTGGAATCTGGAAGGGAGCCAATCCCAAGACAGTTAGCCTATCTAGTGCTAGAAAGTGCTACATGAGCTATTGGGGGAAAGTAGCCAACAACAGTCTGAGCAACCAGAGGTCTAAGCTACTCAGAAGCTAATACCCTGACAGGATGTACATGCCCATGCAGTAGAGGCACACAGCATTGGTGGGTATACAATAGCTTTCTGATTGGCTAAGAGATCTATTAAGTGTAATGAAACCCATATCTGGAATTGGGAACCAGGTTAGAATCCTTTGGAGACAAAAAATATGCTCTCAAGTGTCAAGCTCTCACTATTCTCTGGCTAAAAGAGGGGCTATATGCATCAAATTCTCCTTAAATTATTAATGCTTATCCCATTTAACCTATGCTGACTTCATTCGCGGTTGGAGAATCTGTTGTTCTTTTTCAGATGGTATCAAGACCAGAGGAGATAAACTACCCCTCACACATCAGCCAAGCCACAGCTGAAACCACAAAGGAAATGGGGAGACAAGCAAGAGTGCTGCTTCCACGGTGAACCTGATAATCAGCACCAGCGTGAAGGAGACAGACCCTGAGGATACCCAAAACTTACCAAAGCAGACCCAGAAGCTCCTAAGAGCTCATCATTGAATTAGACTTAAGACAAATCCACCAGGGCTCAGGGAATTTTGTGAAAGAGAGGGCAGAAAGACTGTAAGAGCCACACTTTGAGACATCATGTCCAGGGGCATTGCCTCCTCCTCAAAAACTAACTGCTGCTCCCACAATGCATAATGCACAATCCATTGGGGAATACCTGCAACCCCACTAAGGAGAGTTCCCAGTGTAATTGGGCCAGGGATGAGGGAAAAGAGGGTACCAACACATGATGTATCCATAAAAATATGTTGTCAATAATAATAAATAAATAAATGATGTCTCTGAGGGTAGCTTCTTCTTAGACTTTCAGTACACTATAGTTCCCCATGGCTTACCTTTTAAACAGACTTCAAGTCTCAGCTTGGCCATTTCTTTCATCATTCAAATTTGCATGACATTGATAACCATATTTCCGTAGCTCAAATGTCTGCAACAATACAGTAATAATCTACAGAAATAAGTGTGATGTTTAAAAGTAGAACCCATAGTATAGATTTGGAAATCTCTGTTGCCCACTGCTGTTTCTGCTAGAATCATTGATTGTTATCTAGAAGAGTTCATGTCTTTTTGAAGCCAATTATATTAAACTGAGTCACTTCTGACATATTTATTATAGCAGGAAAGCAGGAAATTTGATTTTTTTCTATTAACTTCTGTTAAAGTTGATTAACTCCTTTAACAAAGTAGCAGGATATAAAATCAATGCATAAAAATCAGTAGCTTTTCTATATGCAAATGACAAAGATACAGAGAAAGAAATAAGTGACATTGTCCCATTTTCAACAGCAACAATAAAAAAATACCTTGGAATAACATTAACCAAGGAAGTGAAAGATCTATACAATGAAAACACAAAAACACTCAAAAAGAAATTGAGGAGGACTTGAGAAAATGTAAAGACCTCCCATGCTCCTGGGTACGTAGAATCAACATTGTGGAAATGGTAATCCTATCAAAGGAAATAGGCAGATTTAATGCAATACCAATCAAAATCCAAAGCTTTTTCTTCACAGAGATAAAAAAAAATCTCAAAATTCATATGGAAAGGCAAAAGGCCTCGGATATCCAAGCATATCGCCAGCAAAAGAAACACCTCTGGAGGCATCACTGTACCTGATCTAAAGCTATATTATAAAGCCATAGTAATAAAAACAGCATGGTACTGGCATAAAAACAGGAATATAGACCAATGGAATAGAATCAAGGACCCAGGCTTTGAGTCAAGTAACTATAGCTACTTGATATTTGACAAAGGTGCCAAAAATAAGCTGGAGAAAAGACAACACCTTCCACAAATGGTGCTGGACAAACTGGATAACCATATGCAGGAAATTGAAACTTGATCCACGCATCTCACCATGCACAACAATCAAGTTCAAATGGATGAAAGACCTCAACATAACACCAGAAATTCAGCTACTACTGGAAGAAAAAATAGGGGAAACATTCCATGATATAGGAATGGGAAAAGACTTCCTAGACAAAACCTCAGTAGCACAGGATCTTAAACAATCACTCAATCAATGGGATCACATGAAGCTGAAAAGCTACTTCACAGACAAACATACAATAAGCAGAGACAATAGATTACCCACAGAATGGGAGAAAATATTTGCTGAATATCCAATGGACAGAGGCCTAATCTCTAGAATCTACAAAGAACTCAAAAACCTAAACAATACAAAGCCAAACAAACCTCTCACAAAATGTGGCAAAGAACTGGACAGGCAGTTCACAGAGGAAGAAATACAAATGGCAAACACACACTTAAGAAAATGGTCATCATCCATAATCATCAGGGAAATGCAAATTAAAACAACTATGAGATTCCACCTTACCCCAGTAAGGATAGCAAACATTACAAAGTCAAATGAAAATAAATGTTGGCGAGGATGTGGAGAAATAGGAACCCTAAATCACTGTTGGTGGGAATGTAAGATGGTACAACCACTGTGGAAAGCATTATGGAAGCTCCTAAAAAAGTTGACTATAGAGTTACCAACAGACCCAGTTATTCCCTTACTAGGCATGTACCCTAAAAGCTCCAAGCCTCAATCCAGAGAGATTTTCTCAACCATGTTTATAGCTGCTCAATTCATAAGAGCTAAGAGCTGGAATCAACCCAGATTTCCATCATTAGACGAATGGATAACTAAGATGTGGTATATCTACACAATTGAATTCTACACCACAGTAAGGAAAAACAGTACAAATAAATTTGAAGAAAAATGGTTGAACCTGGAATGGATCATTCTCAGTGAACTCACCTAATCATAGAAAGATAATCACAGCATAGTCTCACTCATCTACAGGTCCTAACCTGAATCTACCTGAGATGCTGACATACCTAGCAAGCATCTTGAGGACCAGACAATAGGGAGGGTGGGGATGGAGGGGAGGGCAAGAGAGGGTGAGGGGGACACAAAACTGGACCCAAATGGCAATGGTACCATAAAATTTGGCATCCTAAATGACAACCATTTGGTTGAACCTCACCAGGCCCTTAGAGGGAACACCTGAATCACAAGGCCCTGGAGAGGGTACAATGAAGACTGACCTTAATCTCCTTCTGTTTCAGTTTTTTTCTCTCTGTCTCTCCTTCATCTCCATCTTCTCTCTCTTCTCTCTATCTCTTTTATATTACTTGTATTTTTGTTTTCTTTTGCTCCTTGGGAGCTGACCTGTAACTCCCAGTACTAGCATGAAGCTATCATCCATAATGAGCTCTTCATCAGAGACACCTACAATATTTCCCAAAAGAAGACAGAATTCTGGCAGAGTACTTGATGACCCACCAAAGGTTAGTGGTAAAACCCTACTGCTGAAGACACCACATGCTGTTAGCAAACAACATGGAGAGACCTGGCTGGAAGCCGGAAACGAGTCAATCTTCAGACAGTCAGCGCGTCTAGTGCCAGAAGGTGCTGCATGAGTGACTGGGGGAACATGACCAATTTCTGTCCAGGCAACTCATGGTCTAAGCTACTCAGCAGAAAACAACCTGTTGTGATGCCCACACAAGTGCAATAGAGGCACACAGCCATGGTGGGAAACCAACTGCTCTTGATTTGGCTAACTAGTCTGCTCAGTGGAACAGAACCCATAGCTGGAGATAGAAAACAAGTCAGAATCATATCCAAAATTGAGCCCACTCTCCATTACCAAGCTCCCACCAATCATGTGCTACAAGAGGGCCTATACATATTACATTCTCTTAAAAAAAACAAAACAAAAACCAAGGGTTATACCATTTATCTGGTGCTAACCTACTCTCTTTGGAGAATTTGCTTCTCTTTTTCAGATAGATGCAGGTCATAAGGAGAGAACCATCCCATCATACCTCAAAAGGGCCCCAGCAATAATTGGGGAAACAAGGAAGAGTGATGTTTTCTTGGTTAATCTGGTACCAGGACAAGGGTGAAGGAGATCCACACAGAGAACAATCAACTCCTACCAAACCAGAAATCCAGAGACACAGAGGCTCCCAACACCTCATCACTGAAGCAGGCCTAAAATGAACTGAACATGTCTCAGGGAAATATGTGGAAGAGGGGGCAGAAAGAATGTCAGAGCCCCACTTTGGGTCATGATACACAGAGACATTGCCTCCTACTCATAACGGAAGGCTAACCCCACAAAGCATACCCATATTCCACAACAAGGAGGGTCCCTGTGGAGGGGCCAGTCAGGGAGGAGGCTAACAATGGTAGCAACTTGACTATATTCACTGAATACAAAACTAGTAACAATAAAGAAAGAAAGTAAAGTAAAGAAAAAAACTACTAAATATCTAAATTTTCTTTCTAAAAAGTGTCTTCCATGCCCTACAGTCCAAGTTGCTCAAATGTGGAAATGAACATATTATCTTATATTTTAAATAATATTAACTTCTATTTTGTTAACCTTGGGGATAAAATGCATTTTGAGTAAATTGTTAACTCTGGACATGTACATCAATTACTATAAATAATACTCTGTACATTTGTGACAATTTAATTCACTTCTAACTAGAGCTCAGTGCCACTTTAAGAAGCTTTATCAAGAAGACATTCCATAGAAAGTCTAATGTTACATAGTGGAGGTCAAATGGGAAACATGGGGAAAAGGTGACCATTAAAATAATTTTATAAAGCTGAGGCTCTAGCTCAGCAGGAGAGTACCTTATAGCATATATGAGGCCCTGAGTTCAATTAACAGAACAGTGAACAAGCAAAAAAAAAAAAAAAAAGATTTTTTTTTTCCTGAAGGGAGAAAATAAATGTAGGTGCAAAATACTCATTTTTTAATTCTGAGTAAAATCATACACATACATTTTTATTGACCAACCTTAATTACTATATTTTGGTTTCATTTACCTCCATAACTCCAGTGGTTAATAGACAGATATTTATGACTCATTTTAGAGTCAAGAAAATGTGGCTGAGGATGTATGCAGTTTTCTTGTGCTAGACATTATGATCAGCCAACGCTCTCAAGTTTCTCTGTGTGCATCCCCTTTGCCAGTGGCTTTTAGTTCACAAAAGGAGTTGGGAATATCATCCTGCCCCTTGACTCTTTTGCCTTGTCACTCATATTGGCCAAGAGAATGAGGGAATCAGTAGTGTGATATTCTGTGTTTTTGCTTTAAGACACTTATATCCATCAGTACCATGAGAAGGGCACACCTATGCCAACCTATGGATCCCATAAAAGGATAGCAGGAAAGGAATATGGAACAGAGTGACCCTACCCAAACCCATCCTAGCACAGCTGACCATGTCTGTGAAAGAGAAGAAATTATTGACATGTTAAGCCACTGAACTTTAACTAAGTTTTGTAGTACTAACTAATTGACACCATTCCCTAAGTGACATGTTAGGTAGGAACAAATATATATAGACAATCACTCCCTTTGACTCTAAAACTACTGGCTTTCTTTGACACTGAGTTGCCTGCTGAGCTTAGCTGATGTTAGGCAGCTCTTCAATTATGAGTTTCTTCAACAAAAAAAATAAATAAATAAAAACAATTTGGGGCTGGAGAAATGGATTAGTGGCTAAGGCATTTGCCTGCAAAGGCTAAGGATGCATATCCTACTCTCCAGATCCCACATTAGCCAGACACACAAAGGTGAGGCAAGCACAAGGTTGCACAAGCCCTCTAGGTGGCACAAGCATCTGGAGTTCTATTTCAGTGGCTGAGAAATAGATATTCTCTCTCTCTGTCTCTCTCTTACTCACTTTCTCTAAAATAAAATAATAACAAAAAAATCCAAAACAATTTATTAGAGTAAACTGTTCTTAATGTAGTTTAAATTACCTCTCACTTGTCCTGAGTAAATACTTCTGCTGCAGATACACTGACATCCTTTCCAGTACCTATACACACATATTTCCTTCCTTTCTCCATATACTCCATCCTACTGAACCACTTCTCGCTCTACTTAAGTCTTCACAAACACTCGATTCCTGTGCCTCCATTCATGATGCTATATCTGGCTCCCTACTCACCAGTTCTCTGCTTACCAGGCATTGAACATTCCTATATGATCCCCATCCCATGCACTTTTATTTTGCTGAAGACAAACATTTATCTAAATAAAAGTATATTAAAAGTTTAAGTATATTATATAACATCAAGACTGGAAGGGAAAGAAAGCCAAATATCTATTTGTGACTTTACATGGCATTAGGGCAGCTATTATTGGTAAGCTGCGAGCTCTACAGCTAGCTGCTGGTCCAGTAACATCAGTATGGTGTTTGTTTCCTCATCAAAAGTTTAACTGATATTAGGCTAATCTCACAATTCATTGCTTAGACACCCCTTAACTAGGATGTTTCTGGTTAAAAAGATTATGTTTGTAGCAAACTACATATCTTATTACCTCACTAGAAGGAATATAGACTTTATTTTTATTTTTATTTTTATTTTTATTTATTTTTTTAGTCCTGGCCTGTCAGGTTAGACACCAAGGGTTCTTTTTGGCTGCCAGATGCTCCCTCTAGTGGCATAGCTGCCATTTGCTGCCTTGCCTAGTCCTCTACAGACTCTAGGTTTTCCATATGCTGACATTCTCCTAGGGCAGGGCACTCTGTGGAGGGGCTTCTGGCCAGACATAACCTTCTGCAGCTCTGAGGCTCTGATTTGCCTCAAACATTGTAACTGCTTTGTTTTACTATAGGCATTACCAGGCACCCACTGCTGGTCTCTGTTTAAATGAGGAGCTTCAAGACTTGACAACATAGTTCTTTTAAGTATAGTGCATGAAGAAAGTTATACTAGTGCAAATTAAAAGTATGTCTCAAATGACTGCATTCTATGAGCTGTGAGGTACTTCAACTTGTGACCAGGGACAGAAGAACTTCTATTCATTGCAAAGAAATCCTCACATAAGTTTCAGGAAACCACCAGCACTTAATATCCATGACCTTCAGCTGATGGTATTTGGCTAGTTCAGACTCCATCAAGAACTGGCGAATGTTACTGCAAGGGTCACCCTATAGCTGAATCACTTCTACATACTATTAATACTCAATTACAGGACCACAGCAGGCAAATTTTCCTTCAAAACCTTCACAACTTTCTTTTTATCATAATCATAAATGATTACTTAAACAGTAATCAGGGCCTTCTTGCCATTTCTCTATCTGACCCTTATGTGGATAGAATCCTCAGTTCCAGCAGGAAGCAGGTCATCACTCTTACTTGGATCAGCAAAAAGAGTGAAAGAGTGGAGGTTCTGGGTAGTGGACAATTCCTTTTCCTCAGTGGAAACAACCTATGAAACATGGCTGCAGTAGAAGACTGAGAAGAAGTATGGAACTTTGGGAAGCAAGGGGAGCTCAGGGAAGCAGCTGAGTCCTCAGTGGTGGCTCACTGACTGGGCATATTCACACTCTTCATCCTAGCTTTTGATGGCACTGCCTACCTCATAGCGAACCATGACAGCTGCACACAGTGACCAAGACCTTCCTTTTACTGCATGTCTATAAAGAAAATGTGAAGGCTGGAGAGAAGGCTTAGTGGTTAAGGTGTTTGCCTATAAGGCCAAAGGATCCCGGTTCGATTCTCCAAGACCCACGTAAGTCAGACGCACAAGGGGCGCACACATCTGGAGTTTGTTTGCAGTGGCTGGAGGCCCTGTTGTGCCCATTCTCTCTGTCTGTCTGTCTGTCTGTCTCTCTCTCTCTGCCTCTGTCTCTCACTTGCTCTCTCAAAATGGATAAATAAAAAAAATTTAAAAAAAGAAAATGTGAGAATAATCACACTCACAAACTAGGAGAAATGGGCCTAAATAAATACTCTTAGTTTTGATAACTGCCCCCATCTCTAGACTGCTAAGAGACAAATGCAAAATCCTATGATGTTATTTTGTTTTCCTGTCTGAGGCAATGGAAAAAGAAATGTGTGCATTGCCAAGAGAAAAGGATACCTCATCTCTCCACAAGATGTCACCTCGAGTTCAGCCATTTTCAGCCTAAGTAAATTAAGAACAGGCTGTGGCTCTGGGTAGAAGCACAACACAGAGGAAGTTGCTGCTGCCTGGCCTGCAGGACTCATGCCATGCCACAGCAGAGTAGAGAGAGATACCCTTTCAAAAGTGTTCTTTCCCTCATTCAGAGAAAGCACAACATCTTTTATAAACACAACTCACAAGTGACAGATTACTATTTTTTCTTTTAAATTTTTATTTCTGCTTTACAGAAAAAAATAATCTCGATTTCCATATATTTTACATTCATTACTATGAGATCAACTTGTCATTACTGGGACAAAATATCTGACAAAAATCAACTTGAGAGAGAAAGGGTATATTTCAGTTTATATTTTCAGGTTATATTCCACAATATCAGGGAAACCATGATGGCAGGGTCTTGAGATAGCCAGTCACATTCAGACCATGGTGAAGAGGCAGACAGCAATGAATGCTGCTGCTCAGGCAGCTGTCTTCTTTTAATATAGTCCAGGACCCCAACCCAGACCATAGGATGGTGCTGTGAACTTAATGAGCGTCTTCCCACATTAACTAACCAAATCAAGATAATCGCCTACAGACATACAAATAGGCTAACGTAATCAACATAATCCCTGACAGGTGATTCTAGGTAATGTCAAGTTAACAACCATCACAATTACCTTTTGACACCTAGCTGTGGTTAGTTATCTTTCTTGTTACTGTGACAGAATACAACACAGATTTATTTAGGTTCACAGTTTCTGAGACTATCTATCAGTCCATCATGCAGAGGAATGCATGGTTCCTGCGGTCACTCCATCTATGGCAATGGGAGTTTGGAGTATGACTAATTCACATCTTGATGTGTCAGGAAGCAGGCCATCACTAGAAGTGGATTAGCCTTCAAGGCCTACCCAAGAGGCTAAATTCTACTAGTTAGGTTGCATGTCCTCACTATTACTCAAAACAGTTCCATTGGATGGGGAACAACTATTCAAACACATGAGCAGCCTATGGAGGACATTTCAAACTCAAACCAAAATAGGTGCTGTATAAGAGTCGTTCACTCTTACCCATAGTTTCTATGATATTGGTTACATATGGTCAACCACAGTTCAAATGTTAAATGGAAAAGCCCAGAAATAAATAATTCATCCATTGTAAGTCATACACCCTTCTAAGTAGCAAGATGAGATTTCATTCAAGATGTAATCATGCATGTCTCTGTCTGGATATCACAGCTCTGCAGCCTTGCTAGGTAGTTTATTAGTAACAGTCTTGAGTATCAGATCAACTGTTGAAGTAACCCTTAATATATTTAATGATAGCCAAAAAGCACAAGAGGAGTGATGCTAGCAGTTTAACTATGAAAAGAAAAGGCATAAAGTTCTTTCCTTTAAGTGACAAGCTAAATGTCTCCACTTAAGGATAAATAATTTTGTGCTGAGATTGCTAATAGCAATGTTGTCATTGTTGTTAACTTCTTAACTAATTTATGAATTAAACTGTATCATAGATATGTCTATATGGAAAACAACATATAGTATATAGAAAGTTCAATATTATCTGAGGTTGAGGCATCTACTGAGGTTGTGGGACATCATTCTTATGGTGGAGATCATTATATTCTTAAATAGTTGCAAAGTATATGCTTGACAGTTCTTCCCAGCATTCCATAGCTATACTTAGAGTGATAGGCATATATGAGCCTTGTTCAAAACTTTCACTCTGAAGGACAGTCATGGCCACTAAGAGCTAGCTATTTTGTGGGTCCAAAAACTGAGGGACCTCTCCATATGCTCCAAGGCCAAGTCAGTGGGGCTTTGTAGTCAGTGAAGAAGGTAGTGGACTATGTATAAACAGACAATTGCCTCTCCAAAACACTGGGTTCTAGACAATATCATCTAGAGTCCCAGATGCCAGCTATGGAGCTGCAGGACTTAGTGTTGTCCCTGCTTGTTAGCTTGAGTCTAATTATTTTTGCTATGCATCTACTCCTGCTTTTTCAAATGGGAATGTATATTCCACTCTTGTACATTGGAAATATGTACCCCCTTTTTAAATAGAGGTTCAAAGTTCAAGAGTCTGCCTTGAGTTTCAGAAGAGCCTTTGGACATTTGAACAACATTGGAGATGTTACTATTTGGGGGACTCTTACAAATTAACTAAGCACATACTTTCTACTTTATTAAATGGCCATAAGACTTTGAAGACCGGGGCTGGAATGTTATCATCAAAACTGGTGTACTGGGTATCAAGTTAACAAAGAGTGTAATTGTGGTGGATATTCGTCATTATCAACTTGACTAGAATTAGAAACACCTAGGAGACACACTTCTAGGTGTGTGAGGGTATTTTCAGTGATGTTTAGCTGAGGAAGAAAGAACCTCCTTTCACAGAGCCATCACAGCTTAAGTTCTAAGTTAAAAAGCAAAAAAAGGAGAAAGTAAGCAAGGTGCCAACATGAATATCTCTGCCTCCTGATTGTGGATGCAAGTAAGCAGATACCTAACTTCCTACTGCCATGCCTTCCCTCTATAATGGAGTGTATCCCTTAAATCACAGGCCTACTTCTGATACAGGAATTTTGGGGTTCCTTATATGCCAACATAGTGATAATCTGGAGTAATCCCAGATCCTTGTCCTATGGATTTGAAGAATGAAATCCACATACAGGTGAATAAGGTTCAGAAAGATTTTATGATAGCTTAAAATTTTAGGAGGAAGAAGAGTATGAGGACCTAAAGTACCAGCTTGCACTTATAGAAGTCAACCACAGTGATTCCTAGTAGGTTTTTAGTGATGAACATGACTATTTCTCTTATTATCACAACTGAAAAGCTTCCATCGCATTTAAGAATACTTATTAAGCATGAAATAACAATTTCTTTCTTCTGAAAGTCGAGTTCTTTGTTTTGTGTTTTTATTCATTATACACACATGTGTATATATGTGTATATGTAATTCAAACTGAAACCCATTAGAATCAGTCAGTCACAATTCATAAAAACAATCAATAATTATAGATTCCACAGTGTGTATCTCCCAAGGTTGTCAACAAAAAAAAAAATCAACATCATTGGTGCTACCCTATTGTTTTGTGTCTGTAACCACAGTGAATCAGAAGCTCAGAGTCCAGCAACCATCTATCTCATCACATCCAGGGCAGAACATGCTGAGTCAGTTATTGGAAGAACCTATTGGATTTCTGTCCCCTGGAGAGTTGTTTATTGGCATTAATTGGATAAGGAAGAAACTCATAGATTTTTACTATGGAAATGTATGTACTATTGATGAAAATAGGACCAACTCAAAGATGGAAGCTTTCAGTCTGGAAGGATCTGAAGAAAACATAGGATGTGGTGAAAGATCCAAGCTGGCTGGCTATTTGGCTTTGGTTCAGAGCATCTTGTAACTAAGTGCTATAAAGGTCTGATAGGATGCTTTGGCAATTTAGGGTAACTGAATCCCTCAAAGTAAAAGCAAAGGATGTCCTTAAGTCCAAACTTGCAGTCTTCATTTTAATAGAAATCAGTGAAGTATCTAGCTTCCCCTTATCTCTTTCCTAAAGGAGTTCCCTAGGTATTTTTTTTCCATAAGCAACCTGTTTTCCTCTTTTCCATAAACAAATGCATAGGAAGGAGTTCCCCTTACAAAAAATAAAGAATCCTGGGAGAATCAAACCCTATCTTGGTTGATTAGCTCAGTCACCATTGACCTAATGTAGAATTTTAGTGGCCTGTTTTGCATCTTAGCAATAGACTCATAACTACTCTTTCTGGTCTTGGTGCACTTGTAGACCACTGGAGGTAAATATGTGCCACATCATCTGCCAGCCAGATATTCTAATGATTGACAAAAGCTTATTACTTTTGGAGGTTTAGTCTTTTCTGGACTTCTCTTTCTACTCACTTCACATTACACCTCACAGTTCCCAGACAGGCTTAGTGAATGTGTTTTTTGGAAGGGAAGCAATGATAGTAGACAAGTCTTTTGGAAGTTATTCCTGAGACAACAGCAGTCAAAAATAAAATTACAGTAGCTTAACACTTTAATTGGGTTTGTTTTCAATTGTAAACTCAATCAATACTACATCCCATAAAGCAGAAGTGTTTTGGAGTTCTAGTCAAGATGGCATCCACCTTACTGTGCCATACCTCCTGGGGAAATTAAGGCAAGACATTGAGGGATCATGGTTCATTGGGTCTTCTAGGGGTGAGCAGACTATAATAGACATCCAGTGGGAGGGTGTGAAGGAGCCCAAAAGGGAATCCACTGATTCCCATGCTCTTAGGTAGCCCACCAGTCCTCCAATCACCTCAAGCAGCTGTCCTAGCCATAATCCCAGCCACAGGCTGCTCCTGCACTAACCACAGGCAAGGGGACCCAGGCCACATGACTCCACCCTTGTGAATGCTGTCCCACTCATTGCCAACCCCACCCCAATGCACGGACCCAGGCTATCAGGCTAGCATTCCCCCAGGGGACCTCCAGGGATGAAGGGCCATCCCACTCACCACTGCCCCCCAACCCTGTGTGCTGAAATAGGCCAGATGGCTAGCGATCCCCCAGGGGACATCCACACAGGAACACGTTCACACTCACTGCCACCACCCCCACCCCTGTATGCTGAGCCAGGCCAGCAGGCTAGTGCTTCCCCCCCACCACCAGGACTTCCACATGCCATTGCCCCCCCTGTGTGTGGACCCAAGCCATCAGCCTAGGGTTCTCCCCTCCCTAGGCTTTCCCACCACAGGTGACCTCCATGCCCCACCCCCTGAGTGTCACCTGACCCACAGGGTAGATTACAGCATCCTGATGGACAGACCACAGTGCAAAAGAAATAACATGAAAAATCAAATGTAAGTAAATCCAATAAGATCACCCAGTCTCACCATGGATGTCTCTAATCAAAACATATAAGAGACATTAGGATCAAAACACCAAAATGAAGATACAAGTTATGCAACCCTGATGAAGTAAATAGCAGAACTTGCAGAAAAGCAACAAAGGGCCAATAATCATATGAATGCTGTCCTTGCTAGATTAGACCCAATAAGTAAGAACCAGGAAGGGATCCAAAGACAGTTAAATGCTCTGAAGGAGAGTGAAAAAAAAGGGACCTCAATAATCATCTGGCTAAGCTCAATGAAGACATAAAGACATGCAAGGATGAATTCTAAGAAGCATTGAGAAAAATCAGAAAAAAGGTGAGGGAGAGGAGGGTATCAAAGGGATGGGAAACACACATCTAGACCCAAATGGCAATGGTACCATAAAATTCTACTTACTAAAAGACAGACCAAATGGCTGATCTGTCACCAGGCCCTTAAAGGGAACACCTGAACCACAAGACACTGGAGCGGGTAGGATCAAGACTAACCTTAATCTTCTACATCTTCCCTCCCTCCCTCTCCCTTTCTCTCTCCCTCTCTCTCTTCTCTCTACCTCTTGTATATTAGTTATCTTTTTCCTCATTTTCTTAGTGGGCACTGACCTTAACTCCCAGTACCAGCATGGGGCTATCATCCACAATGAGCTTTTGATCAGAGAGACCTACAAGGTTTCCTAAAAGACAGACAGATTTCTATCAGAGTACTTGATGGCCAACCAAAGGTTAGTGGTAAGACCCTACTGCTGAAGACACCTTATGTGGTTGACATGCAAAATAGAATGGCATGGCTGGAAGTTGGAAAAGAGTCAGTCCCCAGACAGTCAGTGTGTCTAGTGCCAGTAGGTGCTACATGGGCGACTGGGGGGAAAATGACCAGTATCTGTCCAAGCAACTCATGGTCTAACCTACGTAGCAGCAAATAACTTGTTGTGAGGCCCACACAAGTGCAATAGTGGCACACAGCCGTGGTGGCAAACCAACTGCTCTTAATTTGGCTAACTGATCTCCTCAGTGGTATGGGGCTCATAGCTGGAGCTGGGAAACAAGTCAGAACCATATCCAAACATAAGCCCACTCACGAATATCAAGCTACCATCAGTCATGGGCTATAAGAGGGCCTACACCTATTAAATTCTCTATTAAAAAAGTAAGGGTTATCTCATTTGTCCTGGTGCTAACTTACTCTCCTTTGGAGAATCTGCTTCTCTTTTTCAGATAGATGTAGATCCTAAGGAGAAAGCCACCTCATCATACCTCAAAAGCATCCTGGGTGAATCTAAGAAAAATTGGCAAAACAAGCAAGGGTGCTGTTTTCCTGATGAACCTGATACCAGCACAAGGGGGAAGGAGATCAACACAGAGAAAAATCAACTCCTACCAAATCAGAGAGCCCGAGCCTCAGAGGCCCCCAACACCTCATCACTGAAGCAGACCAAAAATGGACCCAACATGGCTCAGGGAAATTTTGCGGAAGAGGAGATGGAAAGAATGTCAGAGCCACATGTTGGGTCATGATACGCAGAGACATTTATCTTACCCATAACTGTGGGCTAACTCCACAATGGATGACCCATATACCTCAACAAGGAGGGGCCAAGGGGAGGGGTTAGGTCACGGATGAGCCTAATAATTGTACCAAACTGACTGTATTTGCTGAATACAAAACTAACTAATAAAGAAAAAAAAAGATTTAAATGATAATAAATATTCAGAATGCATTGTTAGAAGCAGGGTTAAGCTTCCATGCATAAACATGCCAATGGTAATAGTATGCATGAATAAGCATAAAGCCAAAGGCAAGAAGTAAATTATTTTAAATATATTGTAAACCTGATTTTAGCAATTTTTCATCTTAAAATATATTTGTGAGGGCTGGAGAAATGGCTTAGCAGTTAAGGTGTTTGCCTGTGGAGCCTAAGGACCCCAGTTTGATTCCCTAGGACCCATGTAAGCCAGATACACAAGGGGGCCATATATCTGGAGGTTGTTTGCAGTGGCTAGAGGCCCTGGTGTGCCCATGCTCTCTTTCTCTCTATCTGCCTCTTTCTCTCTATCTGCCTCTCTCTCTCAAATAAATAAATAAATAAATGAAATATTTAATATATAAAAAAAGAAAATGACATGAAATGGGAACTCAACAGAGGGATGGAAACTACACACTAAAAATAGTAGAAAATACAAACCAAATTGAATAAGCCTAGAACTCTATAGAAGCTCTTAAGAATAGAGTCAACCATGTGGAGGATAGAAACTCAGAACTTGAAGACAAAAAGAAAAAAAAAAACAGTATAAAAGTTTCAATAAGTTCAAAAATGTTTGTGAACAGAACATCTGGAGTTTGTTTGCAGTGGCTAGAGGCCCTGGCATGCCCATTCTCTGTCTCTTTTTCTCTCCCCCTCTTTATATACATAATATATAATATACATAATTATATATATATATATATATATATATATATATATATATATATATATATATATATGTATTATCCACCTTGATCAAATAGGCTTCATCCCTGGAACTCAAGGGTGGTTCAACATTCAGAAATCTGTCAATGTAATACACCACATAAATAAGCTTAAACACAAAAACCACATGATCATTTCAATAGATGCAAGTAGCCTTTGACAAAATACAACATCACTTCATGATCAAAACAATGGCAATAATAGGCATGGATGGTTTATATCTCAGCAAAATAAAGGCTGTATATTAAGCTTCTAAAGCCCAAATCTTCCACTCAGCCCATCAAAACACTTTTTCCAGGCTGGAATCAAACTTATAGTGATCCTCCTACCTCAGATTAAAGGCATGTGCCACCATGCTTAGCAGGTTGTAAAGGTTTATTGAGCATGACAGTGCGTATATGAATTTATAACAAATAGCAAGGCAGAGGCAGGTGGATCAATATTAGTTTGAGAGCAGCTCTGGGCTACTTAGTGAATTCCAGGCCACCCCAATCTGCACTGTGAAACTGTCTCAAAAAATCAAAACAGAAATGAGGCAAAGTCTTTGTTTTCCATCAGTATCCCTGTAAGTCCTTTTGAAGTTGCCCAACTCTTGACTTTTCTGACAATATGAGATTCGTTTCTTTTCTTCTTTGTTTCTTTCTTTCTTTTTTTTTTTTTTTTGATTTTTTTGAGGTAGAGTTTCACTCTAGTCCGGGCAGACCTGGAATTCAGGGTGTCCTTGAACTCACAGCAATCATTTTACCTCTGCCTCCTGAGTGATGGGATTAAAGGTGTGTGCCACCACAGCCAACTTGAGATTATTCTCTTGATAAAAGTAAGAAAACTTACGTTTAAATATTTAAATGGTTCTCTATTGGTATGCAAAGTCATCACCTGATTTCAATAATCATTAATCTGATATTTATTTTTATTTTACATCTCGTTACTTTTATTTATACTCTACTTCCAAATACATCAATTAGTTTCTTTCCTACCAGTTTTATTTCCAACGAATTATTTGGGAAACATAACTGAGGTGAGGCTCCATAGCTAATCCCCATACTGACCATATAGCTCCACTCCATTCAACTTTCAAAGCCTAACACACAGGCTGTGACCAAAGAAGAGAATATCCAAGAGTGGACAGCTCCAGGAAAATTCACAGAAGGGATGAACCCAGCTGGAGAAAGGTACATAGAGCAGACATTCACAGACACCAGTGCAAAACAAAGCAGGGTGGAGCACTGTATTTCAGTCACAGGGTGTTTACATAGAGTGTGAATGCACATGCAGGCACACTCCATACAATTATCTCATTGGCATAAAGGGCTAAATCATGGTTATATAAAAAGCTATGGCCATTTTCTATGCTCAGCCAGAAGTGAGGCCTAGTAGAAGTATATGCCTCTACATACCATCACCTAGGTTTGGGGGACAAGACAAGCATTGTTCTTTTGCTCAGAGAGCAGAACATTTTGCCCATAAACCATAGCAACAATATAAAGAACAATAACCGACCACTCAAATACTTGCATCTAAAGTTAAACTTATGAGGGTCTATCCAGCATTTTGAATGTATGTTCCAAATAAACTCAGGTGTTTTTAATAAAACTTAGATTTCCAGCCACTTGGCTAGACAAGGTGTCTCTGGGGGCTGATTTGGGGTCTAGCCTAAAGGTGTTACTGGGCACTGATCTGTTTCCAAACTAAAGATATGCAGAGCACTGGAGGTCTGTCTGAGTCCCTGCTGTTTGCTGAGGTTTTGTGTCTATTGTTGGTGGTGGGAAGCTGGTGGTGGTTTTCTCTCTCCTTGGATCTGTGAACAAGACTCTTATGGAACTTCTCCTGGTCTATAATCCCTTCTCCCCTTAAACTGTGTCTGTTTGTAAGTTCATCCCAGCAATGTGAAGCTGACTACAACAGTCTACCTCATAAGTTTTTTGGTAGATCCTAAAGATGCACATCGAGAGGTATAGGGGCCTTCAGTGAGTTTATGGATTAAATCAACCTGCTATCTTTTTCTTGTATTGACTGGAATATCCTGTGCATGATCTGGTTTATACACACAGTATTTTGCATGTAAGAGGTCCTCCTTTGAGCAGTGTGGTGGTTTGATTCAGGTGTCCCCCATAAACTTAGGTGTTGTGAATGCTAGGTGCCCAGCTGATGGAGATTTGGAAATTAACACCTCCTGGAGGGAGTGTATTGTTGCGGGCGGGCTTATGGATGTTATAGCTAGTTTCCCCTTGCCAGTGTTTGGCACACTCTCCTGATGCTATTGTGTACCTTATGTTGATCAGGGGGTGATGTCCACCCTCTGCTTATGCCATCATTTTTCCCTGCCATCATGGAACATCCCTCTCAAGCCTGTAAGCCAAAATAAACCTCTTTTTCCCACAAGCTGCTCTTGGTTGGGTGATTTCTACCAGTAATGAGAACCTAACTACAACAGTAAAGTGGTATTGAGGGATAGGATTTCTGCTAGACACCTTACTGTGTGACTTTGGCCTTTTGGAGCTGATTTTCAAGAGAAATGTGGAAGGATTTGAAACCTTGGCCTACGAGATGCCTTGCAGTGCTGTAAGTACAGCTTGATGGAACTATTCTGTTCAGAGTTGAAAGACCTGAATTCAGTAAAAACTATGGACTGTGAGTGCTGCCTTATGAGGGTGAGAAGGAACTTTGCTTGGACTGTGCCAGCAATTTGTGTGGGACATTTGCTGTTATGCCTGTGTCCTGAGAAATTTTGTAGCATTGATTTGTGTAGAAATGAACTGGTGTGAGCAGAGGGATGTGGCACAGAAAAATCTTTGGGTGAACTGCTGCCCATTCAGCTACAACTGAGAGATTACAACCTTTTAGATTGGGCCATCTGACCTGCACTGACTCTTTTGAAGGGACCTGAGTGCTCAAGGAGTGTCCCGTTCTTCAAAGTCTGCTTTATTCCCCCCCTGGATTATCAAACTGGCACCCTGCCTAGTATTGTGGAGTATAAAAAATGCCAGAAAGGGAGGGTCATTGTGTTTGCAACATGGTTTTGTGTTTTGGAAATGGCCATGGACAGTGTGAAGCAGGTTTGCTGGATGCCTGTGTGGACACCCCATGGGGCCATGAGGATGAACCGTGGATTGCAGTGGAGACCCAGTGGAGCTTCCAGGACCATGAGATGGTTGCTAAGGAAAGCTGCTGGCCCCGATGAAGATTTCCATGACTGTGAGTAGCCTAGCTGGAGGGTCAGAATTCGAATACCAGAGACTTTTTGCTGGCTAGAATTATCAGACTTTGAGATTTGTCACTAACTAGAGTTGTTGGACTTGGAGCTACAGAGTTTGATGTTTGCCCTGGTTGTTTTAAATCATGTATTGCTTGAGTATTTCTTTGCTATGCCCCATGCTATATTTTACAGAGTGAATGTTTATTCTGTGCCATTATGGGTCTTTTGAGGTTATTTTTTGGTACTGTGGCTCAATTAAAAGATCTTGGTCTATGGGGAGGTATGAACATCATTGGAATTGATAAAAACTATGGATAATTTTAAAGTTGGATGAATGCATTGCATTTTATATCATGTATGGTTATTAGTTTATGGGTATCCGGAGCAGAATGTGGTGGTTTGATTCAGGTGTCCCCCATTGATGTACCATTTTTCCCTAGCTGCTTTTAGGATTTTCTCTTTGGTGTCAATGCTTAGAGTCTTAATGACAATATGTCTTGGAGAATTTCTCTTTTGGTCCAATCTCTTTGGAGTTCTATTAGCTTTTTGTATCTTGATTGGCCTTTCTTTTGAGAGAGTGGGATTTTTCTTCAATTATTTTGTTAAATAAGTTCTCTGTGCCTTTGGTCTGAATTTCTTCCCCTTCTGGTGTTTCCATGATCCAGATATCAGGACGTTTAATGTATCCCACAATTCCCTCATGTTCTGTTCACAGAAATTTTTGAACTTATTAAAACTCTTGAAGTCTTGAAGTGTTTCTTCTGTCTTGTCTTCCATATCAGACTTTCTATCCTCCACATTGCTGACTCTATTCTTGAGAGCATCTAAAGAGTTTTGGACTTGTTCAATTAGGTTTCCATTTTCTATTACTTTTCTGTGTATAGTGTCTATCTCTCTGTCAAGCCCCCTTTTCACATCATTTTCTGATTTTCTTGATGCTTCTTGGAGTTCATCCTTGCATTTCTTTCTGTCTTCATTTATCATCATCAGCTGATTTTTGAGGTTCTCTTTTTTTTCATTCTCCTTCATATCTCTTAACTGTCTTTGAACTCCTTTCATTTTCTTATCTGTTAGGTCTAGTCTACTGATGTCAATATCCACACGATTATCAGTCCTTTGTTGCTTTTTTGCAAGTTCTACCAGTAGCTTGGTCAGGGTTGCATTGCTCATAGCTTCATTTTGGTGTTCTCATCCTATTATCTTTCTATGTTTTGATTAGAGATGTTCATTTTAGGACTGGGTGATCTTACTGGATTTATTTGCATTTGAATTTTCATGTTATTTCTTTTGTGGTATGATCTGCCCCTCACAGTGTATGGGCAGGGAGAATAGGACTGTGGTCTCCATGGGCAGGGGAAGTGGTGCCTCTTGTGGGAGCTGGCCTGAGCTAGCAGGAAGGCAAGCAGATGGGCAGAGTGGTCCTGAGCTAACATGTGGGTTGGTGGATCAGTCTGAGCTCACACACAGCTGGAAGCTGAAGCAGCCTGAGGCTGTATGCTGAAGCAGCCTAAGCTCACACATGGTGGGATTTTGAAGCATCCTGAGCTTGCACACAGAGGGACACTGAAGAACCAAGCACTGAAGTAGCCTAAACTCACATATGGTGGGACACTGGGACACCAAAGCAGCCTGAAGCAGCCTGAGCTTGTGAACAGTGGGGCACTGGCAGGCAGGCTCCTGGCATGGCATATGGGAGATTGGGCCTGAGCTGGCACAGGCAGACAGGCAGTGAGCAGGTGGAATGGGCCTGAGTTCATGCGTGGATGGGCAGGCTGCCAGAGTAGTAAGTGGGCAGATGGGTAGAGCAGGCTAAGCTTGCACTTGGTGCATGTGTGGAGGGCAGATGGAATGATGGAGCCTGAGCTCAAGAGGGTCAGCAGATGGAGTCTGCCCAAGGTCATGCATGTCTGGGGGTAGCAGGGTGATCACTCCTGTGCAGTGAGGCAAGTAGAACTATGCTAGCCTGGGTACCCTACCCTACAGTAAGTGTGGGAGTATTGTAAAGCTGCGACTATGGGTATGGCAGCTGCTTGGGGGGATTGGAGGATGTGTGGGCTATCTGTGAGTGAAGGAATCAGTGATTCCTTTTTTCCCCACTTCTACACCTCCCACTGGTGATCTTCTAGAGATTGCTTTCCCCTGAAAGACCCAGTGAACACTTAATGCCTTGCCTTTCTTTCCCAGGGAGGTGTCGCACAGTTAGGTGGTCACCATCTTGACCAGAACAAACCTATCACATGCATTGAGATGAAAAAAGTAATAAAAACCTCCCCAATAATAAAGATCAGAATGATCATTCATCCCAGGTATGCAGGGGTGGTTCAACATACAGAAATCTGTCCATGTAATACACCACATAAACAAGGTTAAACACAAAAACCACATGATCATTTCAATAGATGCAGAAATGGCCTGTGATGAAATACAACATCACTTCATGATCAAAATATTGGATAGAATTGGCATGGTTGGTTCATATCCTATCATAATAAAGGCAATACACAAAGCTCCTAAGGCCCAAATAATACTTAATGGAGAGAGATTGGAGGAATTCCCATTGAGATCAGGAAAAAGACAGGGGTATTCACTCTCACCTCTGCTCTTCCATATAGTACTGGAATTCCTAGCTCAAGCAATAAGACAGAATAAAGAAATAAAAGGGATACAATTTGGACAGGAAGAAGTTAGGTTAGCTCTATTCACTGACAACATGATTGCACATGTAACAGACTTGATAGACTCCATCCCAAAACTCTTGAAGGTGGTTAACTCCTATAGAAAAGTAGCAGGATACAAAAATCAATGCACAAATATCAGTAGCCTTTCTATATGCAAATGACAAAGATACAGAGAAAGAAATAAGGGATATAGTCCCATTTTCATTAGCAACAAAAAATAAAATACCTTGGAGTAACATTAACTAAGAAAATGAAAAATCTATGCGATTAAAACATAAGAATACTCAAAAAAGAAATTGAAGCCCACATGGTGATGCATGCCTTTAATCCCAGCACTTGGGAGGCAGAGGTTAGAGGATCACCAGGAGTTCGAGGCCACCCTAAGACTAGTGAATTCCATGTCAGCCTGAGCTAGAATGAGACCCTACCTTGAAAAAACAACAACAACAACAAAAAAAAAAACAAAAAAAAAGAAAAGAAAAGAAAAAAGAAAAAAAAAAAAAGAAAGAAATTGAAGAAGACTTGAGAAAATGAAAAGACTTCCCATGCTCCTGGATAGGCAGAAGTAACATTGTGAAGATGGCAATCCTACCAAAGGCAATATACAAATTTAATGCAATTCCAGTTAAAATTCCAACATTGTTCATCACAGATATAGAAAAAATGATTTCAAAGTTCATATGGAAAGGCAGAAGGCCTCGCATATCCACGCATACCCTCAGCAAAGGAATACCTCTAGAGGCATCACCATACCTGATCTAAAGCTATATTGCAAAACCATAGTAATAGAAACAGCATGTTACTGGCATAAAAACAGGCATATAGACCAATGGAATAGAATTGAGGACCCGGACTTTGGGTCAAGCAACTACAGCTACTTGATATTTGACAAGGGCCCTAACAATACATGCTGGAAAAAAGACAGCATTTTCAACAAATGGTGCTGGAAAAACTGGATAACCATATGCAGGAAATTGAAATTTGATCCACATATCTTGCCATGCACAACACTCAAGCCCATGTGGATTAAAGACCTCAATATAAGACCAGAAACTCGACTACTACTGAAAGAAAATTTAGGAGGCACTTTCCATGATATAGGAATGTAAACAGACTTCCTGAACAAAACCCCAGTAGCACAGGATCTTAAATAGTCACTCAACAAATGGGATCACATGAAGCCGAAGAGTTTCTTTACAGACAAGCATACAATAAGCAAAGCCAATAGAGTACCCACAGAATGGAAGAAAATATTTGTTGAATATCCATCTGATAGAGGCCTAATCTATAGAATTGACAACTCAAAAGCCTAAACAATAAGAAGTCAAACAACCCACTCACAAAATGGGGCAAAGAGCTAGACAGGCAGTTCACAGAGGAAGGAATACAAAACACACATTAATGAAAATGTTCATCAACCCTAATCATCAGGGAAATGAAAATTAAAACAACTATGAGATTCCACCTTTCCACAGTAAGGACAGCAAACATCAAAAAAAATCAAATGACAGGCGGGCAGGGTGGCACATTCCTTTAATCCCAGCACTGTAGGGTCTCTGTGAGGTCAAGGCCACTCTGAGACTCCATAGTGAATTCCAGGAAAGCCTGGGCTAGACTGAGACCTTACCTCAAAAAGCAAAAAACAAAAAACAAAAAATAAAAATCAAATGAAAATAAATGCTGGCAAGGATGTGATGAAACAGGAACCCTTATCCACTGCTGGTGGGAATGTAAGATGGTACAACCACTTTGGAAAGCAATATGGAGACTCCTAAAAAGCTGACTATAGAGTTACCAACAGACCCAGTTATTCTCTTACTGGTCATGTACCCTAAAACCTTCAGGCTTCAGTCCAGAGAGATTTGCTCAACCATATTTATAGCAGCTCAACTTGTAATAGCTAAGAGCTGGAATCTACCCAGATGTCCATCACTAGAAGAATGGATAATTAAGATGTGGTATATCTACACAATGGAATTCTATACATCCACAAGAAAAAATGACACAATGAAATTTGAAGAAAAATGGTTGAACCTGGAACAGATCATTCTCAGTGAACTTACCCAATAACAGAAAGATAATTGCCACATAGTCGCACTCATCTACAGCACCTGAATCTACCCAAGACACCAACATAACCATCAAACATCTCGAGGACTAGACAAGGCAAGGGAGGGGGTGGGGGACACAAAACTAGTCCCAAATGACAATAGTACCATAAAATTCTACATCCTAAAAGCCAGACCAAATGGTTGAACCTTCACCAGGCCCTTAGAGGGAACACCTGCATCACAAGGCTCTGGAGAGGGTGTGATGAAGACTGACCTTAATCTTCTACAGCTTTTCTCTCCCTCTCCCTCTTTCTCTTCTCTCTAGCTCTTTTATATTAGTTATCTTTTTCTTCCTTCTCTTCGTGGGCACTGACCTGTAACTCCGAGTACCAGCAGATGTCTGTCATTAACAATGGGCTTTTGATCAGAGAGACCTACAAGGTTTCCTAAAAGAATGCAGATTTCTGTCAGAGTACTTGATGACCCACCAAAGGTTAGTGGTAAGACCTTAATGCTGAAGACCCCATATGCGGTTAACATGTCACATGGAATGACATGGCTGGAAGATGGAAGAGAGTCAGTTCCCAGAGAGTCAGCATGTCTAGTGCCAGAAGGTGCTACATGAGTGTCTGGAGGAAAATGACCAATATCTGTACAAGCAACTCATGGTCTAACTTACTTAACAGCAAATAACCTGTTGTGATGCTCATATAAGTGCAATAGTGGCACACAGACATGGTGGGAAACCAACTGCTCTTGATTTGGCTAACTGATCCCCTCAGTAGCATAGGACCCATAGCTGCAGCTGGGAAACATGTTAGAACCATATCCAAACATGAGTCCGCTATCTGTTATCAAGCTACCACTAATCATGGGCTACATCAGGGCCTATACCTATTAAATTGTCTATAAAAATAAAAAGTAAAGGTTATCCTATTTTTTCTGGTGCTAACTTTACTCTCAGTCAGAGAATTTGCTTCTCTTTTTCAGATAGATGCAGATCCTAAGGAAAGAACCACCCCATCACACCTCAAAAGGGCCCCAGGTGAAATTAAGAATAATTGGCAAAACAAGCAAAGGTGCTGTTTTCTTGGTGAACCTGGTACCAGAAGAAGGGTGAAGGAGATCAACATAGAGAATAATCAACTCCTACCAAATCAGGTATCCAGAGACACAGGGGCTCCCAACACCTCATCACTGAAGCAGACCAAAAATGAACCCAACATGGCTCAGGGAAATTTTGTGGAAGAGGGGGTGGAAAGAATGTCAGAGCCACATATTGGGTCATGATATGCAGAGACATTTCCTCCTACCCATAACTGTGGGCTAACTCCACAATGCATGACCCATATACCTCAACAAGGAGGGGCCAAAGGAAGGTGGTAGGACATAGAGGTAGACTAACAATGGTACCAAGTTGAATGTATTCACTGAGTACAAAAATAATTAATAAAAAAAGTAAAATAAAATCAAAAATGAAGTATTCATCATGAGTATTTATCATGATTCCAGTTTTGAATTAAAAAAAATGCTTAATTATCCTAACAGAAAATGATATTTATAGCAGCATTTAAATTTTAAATGACCTAAGGAAATGTTAGTAACAAAATAGATGATAAGCTAATTTAAGTACAAATTTTCCCTACTTGAAACCAGAACAGTATGCTAAGAAGACTGAAAACCTTGCTCCCAAATCATTTTGGTTTTTGTCTTCAGGTACCTGACTTTTATAGCCTGATTTTAGTAAGTATTTTATTAATTTTAAAAAGTCAACATAATATTCTGGAACTGAGGTAACATAAAGTTAAGAACTAAAAAGTTTTAGAAGTGTTTAAACACTTATCTTTCTTTAATCATAAATTCACCTGAAATGAAATGTATCCTGTCCTGTCGCAAACAGAAATTCCAATCCATCTTGTTCAAACTGCTACATTCCATTAGTACAGCTTTGGCAAGCTGCCAGAGAGTAGAACTGAGCCCTAGAGGAGAACTGAGCTCTAATTTTAAAATATTATGGACATATTATTATGGCTTAGGCAGAAATACAAAAGTAACACATGCAGATCAAACACACCTGAATTCTGGCATGCACTTTTGACAGTCCTCACTGATCCCTGGAGACCAATTTGATTAAACCGTAAACAGAATTAGAGAGAGAGAGAGAGAGAGAGAACGGGCATGCCAGGACCTCTAGCCACTGCAAATGAACAACAGATGTATGCACCGCCTTATGCACTTTGCTTACATGGGTTCTGGGGAGTCGAACCTGGATCCTTTGGCTTTGCAGGCAAGTGCCTTAACTGCTAAGCCTTCTCTCCAGGCCCTGGCTTATAAACTTTAAAAAATATATTTTACTTATGTATTTGCAAGAAAAGAGATAGAGATACATAGATAGATAGATTGATTGATTGATAGATAATAGATAGATAGGTGTCAGATAGATAGATAGATAGATAGATAGATAGATAGATAGATAGATAGATAGATAGATAGATAGATAATGGTCATGTCAGGGCCTCTAGCTATTTCAGACAAACTTCAGATACATGTGCCCTTTGTATCTGGCTTTACATGGGTACTGAAGAATTGAACTGGGGTTGTTAGGCTTTGCAGTCTAATTCCATAACTGCTGAGCCACCTCTCCATCCTAGTTTATGAACTGTTAGAGGAAAGAGAGAACTTTTCGGAACTGAGTGGATGGCATAAAGGCTGGTTATGTTTTTCTGATCCTGCATGGAGAATTTGAGCAGATTGAACTTAAAAGTAATGTACTGGTGTTTTTAGCAGAGGGCATAGAACAGAAAGATATAAAAGAGGGATTATTTAACAGGAAAAAATCAAGCAAGTTTGAAGTTACAAGCACAGAGACTGGTTGTAGGTCACTGAAGCTTCAATTGTTAACTTGATTACAATTATCAAGGGCTGGCCAAATGTTTTGAATTGAAACAGTATGTTCAAATTATGTTCTGAGTGTGAATCATTGAAAAGAGGTAGCTTGAAGGGAGACTGGTGAAAAGTATTCTGCTTTTCAAAGTCAGCATTTTTTTCCCTCCTGGATTAAAAAATTTGGCTATGCCTCATACCTGGTATTGCTTTTGTAAGCACCATAGATGCTAGAAAGGGTAATTGGATGTGCAACATGTTTTTTTGGAAATGGCCCCTGGCCAAAGTGAATCAGGATTTTTGTAACACCCATGTGGAAGCCCAGTAAGGCCATTGTATAGAGCTATGAAGATGATCATGGTTTTCACTGTAGACCCAAAGAATTTTGAACTGTGGAGAAGCTTCCATGAAGTGCTACTTGTTTGGGCTTGAATTTTCCCTGGGTTGTGAGAGGCTCAGCTGGAAGGGTGGAATTGGTAATCCACAAACTTTCATCACTGGTTATGGATGTTTGGCTTGGTACTGCAGGGTTTGTTTGTTTTTATTTTAAGTATTGCTGGCCATGATCCATTTATTTTTTCCTTTTTAATTTAAATTTTATCTTATTTGTTTGAGAGAGAAAGATAGAAAGAGGGGAAGAGAGAGAGAATGGGAATGCCAGGGCTTCTAACCACTGCAAATGAACTCCAGACACATGTGCTATTTTGTGTATCTGGCTTACATGGGTCCTCAAGAATTGAACCTGGGTCCTTTGACTTCATAGGCACATGCCTTAACTGCCAAGCCATCTCTCTAGCCTCTGCAGATGTTTGATATTTACCTGCTGGCTATTGATTTGTATTGGTCCAGTTGCTCTTTGTTATGCCTTTTTTCAATGGAAATGTTTATTCTGTGCCATTTTGTGTTGTAAGTATTTAACTTTTGTTTTGATTTTATAGGGTTAATATTTAAGATATAGTCTTAAATCACAGATGAGATTTGGGACTTATGAATACTTTTTAAGTTAGTAAAGATTATTGGGAACTTTAAAGTTGAACTGAGTTTAATTTGCATTATGAGGTAATACTGAGTCTATGGGGGTCAAGGAAAGAATTAGTTTGAATGTGAATATATGCCCCCCTACATCCTGAGGCATTTTTTGTTAAGCTTATGACTTAAGCCTCCAGTAGCCTGCTGAAGGAGGTGTCACTTGGGGGTGGATCTTTTAGTCCATACCTAAGATGACCAAGTGCTATTTTGAGCTCTGGCTGTTCTTATTTGCTGGTCATTGATGGTGACTCTCTTCTATGGATCAGTGGAAGTGAGCCAGCTTCTTCCACCATGATGAAACTTTCTTTGGATTCTATAAGGCTAAATAAACCCTTTCCTCCCATAAACTTTTTTTTTTTTTTTTGGCAGATGTTTATTCTAGCAAAACAAGAAGGTAACTGCTACAGAGGCAAATAAAATGTCAGAATGTATATGAGTAGTATCTAAACTGATCTTTGTACCTTGTGAGCTGCTGTATCCCATAATATGAACTAAATGTGCTCAAGAACACATATATTCCTCTTATTAAAAATACATCACATAAGCTGTAACTAAAATTTAATATTAGCTTCATATATAGGTATATATAGTTCATTATATATAAATAATGTTTATAAATGTTTTACAGGACAAAATTGCATTAGTTTATTATAGCTTCATCAGTAATAAAAAAGAACAATTTTATTATTCATTGGAATTATCTTTAGAGACTCTATGCATTCTACATGAAACAGTATTCATGACATTTGAGCACTTTCTTATTCATAACTAATAAGTAGAAAGAAAACAAAAATGTATAAATAAGTACAGTAATGAAGTTCTTAACATCTGATTATTTATACTGTAGCCGGAAAAAGGGATATTGTTACACCTACAGAATAAAAGACTATAAACAGGTATGTGCTTGGGAGGAATAATCTTCTATATGTTTTATATGAGAGAACAGATGCCAATTGTATAATTAAATCTGTCCTAGTGAATGGTGTACTTTTTCTTAAATGTATTCAAATAATGAATATAATTAATACCTTATGGTATCTGGAAGAATATACAAATAAGTAAATGAAGTCAAGGAAAAAGCTTATCATTTCTTTTAGTCTAATAATGACTAGGGATTCTGGTTTTACAAATGAAAATATAAATTATACACTAATTGATCACTACAATAACAGTATCATCTGAAGTTTTATCTACTACATTCTGACTAATATAAAAGTGCATTGGATATAAACCTTAGTTACCCAACTTATATTTCATCATTTGAGGATATGTTTCTATTTTTGGAAATGGGTAAACTATTGAGAGCTCTCATACTATTTGGGGTGGTACTTCTTGGTATTGATCCGAGGACCATGTACTTGTAAGGCCAGTGCACTAACACTGAGCTAACCCAGCCACATAAAACATTTTGAATGCATAGTGGGACTTCCTGGGTGACCCTTTGGAAAAGGACAACTCACCATTTCATCCAAATATTGTAGTCATGGAAGACTAAATGAATGTGACTTTCTTGTTTCCAGTAAGTGAAATTATCTGCTCTCAGATAATCTAATGAGCAGAGACAGTGCAGAACTTCTTTGGTTCAGAGATCTTTCAAAATTGACTTTTGTGTTATCCATGGTGCCTTTAATCAATAGTTTGTTAAATATTTCCTCTTTTTCTTGTTAACTCCATTCAATAAATACATCTATGCTTATGGAGAAAGAAAATTGTCACATTTAATTATTATCTGGCTTGCTTGCTGATGCAGAAAATTATAACAAGTAATTCAGTAATTCATGTACTATAGTAGGTATTTTGGCCTGAGCTTTTCAGTCTGCTAACCATCATACATATATATACACACACAATTTTCTTGGTGTTTAGTGCTGCAAATAAGTGGCTTCTGAATTTGTATTCTCAAGACTTTAAAGTTTTTGATTATTAATCTGAACTTAGATGTTTGTATCTTTGCTTCTCTCCAGTTTTCTTATAAACAAGTGTTCTGAGAGACTTACTCTATCTAAATCTACCCTTTCAGTAGATATATAAATATTTAGAGGCTAGGAAATCAACAAGCCAAAAGTTTGTTTTCTCCATTTGCCACCAGAAAACAAATACCAATAGTATATTAAAGGACACACATTTAAAAAAAGAGAGAGAGAAAGAAATGGGTCAAGCACCTTGTTCTATGCTGCTGAACTACATGCACAAGTTTCTCTTGGCAAAGACAAATCAGTAAACATTTCTATGATGCATGCTGTAAAGATTTAAGGTTCAGTATATATATAAAAAATCCATGTTCATAGTTGTGCCTAGAGTTGAAGAAAAAGTGACCAGTAGTGGGCCTACAGGAATACTTGGAAAATTGTACTAAATGTTTCCATCTGTCTGGACAGGAACTAAGCTTTGAACTAATTAAATTCCTACTGTGGATTTCCCTTTATCTTTTTTATAGAAGTTTTTTTTTTGTTGTTGGGACAAAACACCCAATCAAAAGCAATTTATGGGAAGAAACAATTTCTTTTGTCTTAGAGTTTCAAGCATTGTCATGGTGGAGAAAGCATGACAAGAACACATAGATCACATTCTGTCACATCATCTGGGTGGAAGTAGTCCAAAAAACTGGCTTGGAGCTGGGCATTATTACTCAAAAGGCCCTTCCCAGAGATGTACATCCTACAGCAAGGCTCCTCCACCTCTCAAAGGCCCAACTTGCCACCAGATTAGGACGATGTATTCAAAATGCACGAGTCTATGGAAGACATTGCATTCAAACCACCACACCCTCCATCAGTGAGATATTAGCAGCATGTGCTTTTCCTTTTCCTCTCGCTTTTCACAAAACTTTCACCTCCATAGAACTCCATAGACTTAGAAGCCCCAGGTGTCAATGCTGCCTGGGTTCTTATGTCTGCACTGTGGTCATAAGGGGAAGGGACTGCCTCTCAAATTGGACTTTACTCGGGAGGAAGAGGGACTATGAAAGGCACGCATCTTACCATGATCCAAACAGCCTGTTTTTTATATAGCTGTGGAACTTTAGCAACTTTATGGCTTTTACTATATCATTACAATTATTTACCAAAAAATGTAAAATTAATTGTGATTCCAGAGTGCTTAATTGATTTTTGTGAATAGAATTTCTAGCAAGAACACCATAACCAGGCAAAGGAATTACTCTTCTGACCCTTGTTACTGGATCTGAACCTGCTATTCAAGGGAAAATTAGGTTATTGTGCTGTGGGTAAGTTCTTCTTGAACTTTTGGCTTGTAGTGTTGCATGGCATTCACATTATCTTCTGTTCCCAGAGTTTAAGGATCCTGCCTCAAAATATCAAACAAACAAAGCAACACAATA
The DNA here is from genome assembly GCA_036346955.1 of Dipus sagitta. Classification (NCBI taxonomy): domain Eukaryota; kingdom Metazoa; phylum Chordata; class Mammalia; order Rodentia; family Dipodidae; genus Dipus; species Dipus sagitta. The sequence goes on along the minus strand of CM070778.1, from coordinate 76,221,013 downwards.
GACTAATGAAACAAAATTTTAATTAATGTTACACATGAAAAAGAGAAAATAATTTATGTGATTTGTAGGGAAGAGATATGGAAAAGACATCCAATTGTTGCTTTATGTGTATTTCTTATGCTATTATATATTCTGAAGTAACTTCTTTTTTGGTTTTTCAAGGTAGGGCCTCACTATAGGTCCAGGCTGACCTGTAATTTACAATATAGTCTCAGGATGGCCTCTAACTCAGAGATCCTCCTACCTCTTCCTTAGGAGTGCTGGCATTAAAGGTATGCACTACCACTCCTGGATTCTGAAGTAACTTTCTATTAAGGATATCTAGCAAGGGCATACCAATGTGTAGAGAGTAGTAGGGTTATCCTGAAGGAAGCAAATATTTGATCTGTCAACTTCCTTGAAATGAATCAGAGCCTAAACAAGTATTTATGACACAGAAGATAAGATGGAAACTATTTCCTCTAACCCTGGCTCCACTGAGCATAGGCTGCGAGAAATATGTAAAGATTAAGCCAACTTGTGTGTGCTGAGATGCTCTGTAGCAAAGTATCCCTCTTTTGTAGGTACTTGATTTAGATATGAACTGTTTCTCACAAGCTCACTTATTGAATTCTGGCTTCCAGATATTGGCATTATTTGGGGTTAGGAGATAGGATGCTTTTGAAGGTAAGGCTTAGATACAGGAAGTAGTTCACTACTGGTTGTTGGTTGTTCCTAAGTAACTGTATCTTGTCTTAAGCCCTTCTCTGTCTCTCTTTGCCCCTGTCCACCATGAGGTAGCTACTTAGCTCTACCACACATTCTCCGCTCTGCTATTCTGCCTTACCACAAGTCCAGAAGTAACAAAGAACTATTAATTGAAACAAGCTGTGAGTCCAAACACACCACTCCTCTTTGAAATTCAAACATCTATTCTCCAATTAGTAAAAACACACCTTTTCTCCATCAAGTCCATATGTGCCCTTCCTCCATCAAGTCAAAACATATCTTTCTTCTATGAAGTCCAAATATGTCCTTCCTCCATGAATTCAAAGCACTTCTTTCCTCCATTTGGTCCAAACATACCCTTTTTCCATGAAGCTATTTTCTCAGGTATCCTATGACAGTGATGCAAATAACTTATACAACTGTCAAAGAAATTGCTGTGGAGCCCCTGGACAGTAGATAAGAAGGGTGTGTGGAACCCATAAGGTATTTAATGGGTGATGGGCTCTGGGTTCCAAGAACAGGCAGTGTTGTTTTATACATCACCATCTTCTTTAACCTTCACATATTTTCTATTTCCAGGATAAATGTCAAGTCTGGGTTTTGCTACACTGTGTTCAGTAAGGCCAGCACATCAAAATAGGAATCTCTAAAACAATAGTTCACAACCAGGGATCCTTTTACTTTGCTAAGGGACATTGGTAATGCATAAAAACACATTTTCCATCCTAGGGTCTTGCCTATGCTAGGCAAGTTTCTACCATTGAACTGCACACACAGACTTATGTTCACTTTTTATATTGTTACAGGGTCGCACTAAGTAGCCAACATTGTCCTTAAAATAACTGTGTAGTTCATGATGATCTTGACCTTGCATTCATCCCTAGGTCAGAACTCTCAGGATCCAATCACCTCCCAAGAGTTCATCAAGACCTAGTATAAGAGCCTATAGGGACATTTCATATTTAAAGCATAGTAGAAGGTGAGACTCTTCTATTATCCCTGCGATCCTGAGAAACATTAGGTTACCCCAGATAGCCACTTTAAACAATTACCAAAGCCTATCCTATGTCCTATGCTGAAGCATGCATCCTTTCCCAAGCTGCTCTTGCTGTCAGCATGGATCAGCAGAAGCTTTTAGGACAAAATTCAGTGACAAGTCAAGAGCCATGGTGTTGTCATTGTCCTTATGTGTGAAGTGAGGGAACTTGTCCTGTATCTTATTATAAAGTTTCTCAGAAAAATCTTTGGTTCCTCCCTTTGCTTTGACCAATCATTGCTTTAAGGTTTGTCAGGGATTTTAATTCTTTTCACCTGAAAACTGGATTATAGACTGATCAACTTCCATTTTTGCTGAGCTATTAAATCTCACTCCATGTGTCTACTTGTTTTCTGATATCTCTGCACAATAGACACTTGTGTGGATGAAACTGCAATGCCAAGAGCTTTCTTTAGTGTTTTACTACTGATTCTGAGGTGGTACTGCCCAGTTTCTCATGCTTCCTACTTTCTGTGTATTCTGTATTATTGCTGCTAATCTCTTCACTTCATTGTATAGTAAACAGAGCTATGCCTCATACAAGTAAAAATGTTTTATAGTGGATAATATATAGTATTTAAATATCATCAAATATAATAAATCACTTCTTTAAAATTGCTTTTCAGCAGCTTGTTTATGATGACAACTACTTGATTCTGTTTTTCAAATATTGTTTTCAAAAGGTATTCCTGCAAAGTGGAAAATTCAAGGGTCATTCCATATCTCCTTCTTGCATATTTAGAAAATCATCCATGAACTCATTAAATGTTGGTAAGATAAAGATCTCATCCTCTAACCTGGTCTGTTGATGTGGATATATTTAGGGCTGTATGATGCAATTGGAAATAGAAGAAACAAAGAGAATATGGAAGAGTCATTTATTAAGAATGTATTATAGTCCAATCTAATGTCAATATAAATGCAAAATAAAAACCCAGATGGACTCTAATGCCTTAGAAAGGTTCTTTAAATCTTCAGAATTTCATTAATCTAGTCGCAAATAGCAGGGCTCATCTGTGTACATACACTAGCTCCATTCTCCTACTTTCATTCATTGTTCATTTTAAATAACTTTAATGGCTTTGGAAGTATTCATGAATTCCAGTTATTTCACTTTCCTAATCATTTTATTGGCTTAAAATTCACACACAATTAACCTCTTCACCAAAAGCATAAATCAATAACAAAATCCAAAAGCTTACCATACCAGTTATGATTTTCACTTGGATAGAAGCTTTTGAAAATGAGATATTAAGATGCCTGTGGTGGTTTGTTTCAGGTGTCCCCCATAAACTTAGGTGTTCTGAATGCTAGGTTCCCAGCTGACAGATATTTGGGAATTAACACCTCCTGGAGGCAGTGTATTTTTGGGAATGGGTTTTTGGGTATTGTAGCCGGTTTCCCCTTGCCAGTGTTTGGCACACTCTCCTGTTGCTATGGTCCACCTTATTCTGGCCAGGGAGGATGTTCACCCTCTGCTCATGCCATCATTTTCCCTGCCATTGTGGAACAACCCCCTCGAACCTGTAAGCCAAAATAAACCTCTTTTGTTCCCATAAGCTGTTCTTGGTTGGGTGATTTCTACCGGCAAAGAAACACCTGACTGCAACAGTAAAGTGGTACCAGGAGTGAGGTTGCTGCTAGACACATGACTATGTGGCTTTGGCCTTTTGGAGCTGATTTTCGAGAGGAATGTGGAAGGATTTGAAACTTTTGCCTAAGAGATGCCTTGCAGAGCTGTAAGTAAAGCTTGATGGACTATTCTGGTCAGATTTGAAAGACCTGAATGCAGTAAGAACTATGGGCTATCAGGTATGGCTTATAAGGTATAAGCTTTGCTTGGGCTGGGATAGCACTTTGTGAGTTTGTGTGAAAAGCTTGTTGTTATGCCCATGTCCTGAGAAGTTGTGCAGGGCTGCTTTGCATAGAAATGAACTGGTGTGAGCAGAGGGATATGGCACAGCAAGAAAAATCTCTGGGTGAACTGCTGCCCTTTCAGCTGCAATTGAGAAATTAAAACTTTGAGATTGTGCCATCTTACCTGCACTGGGGCAACAAGAAGAATGTAGACTCTTTTGAAGGGGCCTGAGTGCTCAAGGAGTATCCTGTTCTTCAAAGTCTGCTTTATTCCCCCCTGGATTAACAGGTTGGGATCCTATCTGTTTTTTTGTAATGTAGAAATGCAGGAAAGAGAGGGTCATTGAGTTTTCAATGTGGCCCTGTGTTTTAGAAGTGACCATGGGTAGTGTGAAGTAGGTGTGCTAGATGCCTGCATGGAGACCCCATGGGGCCATGAGGATGAGCCCTGGATTGCAGCAGAGACCCAGTGGAGATGCCGGGACCACCCATGGATGGCTGCAAAGGAAAGCTGCCAGCCCTGATGAAGTTTTCTACAACTGTGAGTAGCCTAGGTGGAGGAGTAGAATTGGAATACCAGAAACTTGTTGCTGGTTAGAAATATTTGACTGGGAGATTTGTTATTGACTAGAGTTGTTGGACTTAGAGCTACAGAGTTTAATGTTTACCCTGGTTGTTTGAAATCTTGTATTGGTTGAATATATTTTTTGCTATGCCCAATGCAATCTTTTGCAGTGTGAATGTTTATTCTGTGCTATTGTAGATTTGGGGGGATTTTTTTGGTATTATGGCTCAGTTAGAAGATCTTGGACTATGGGGATGTATGAACATCATTGGAATTGATAAAAAACTATGGGGTCTTTTAAAGTTGGATGAATATATTGCATTTTACATCATGTATGGTTATCAATTTATGGGTATCAGGGGTAGAATGTGGTCATTTGCTTCAGGCATCCCCCATCAACTTAGGTGTTCTGAATGGTAGGTTCCCAGCTGATAGAGATTTTGGAATTAATGCCTCCTGGACAGAATGTATTGCTGGGGGTGGGCTTATGGGTGCTATAGAAAATTTCCCCTTTCCAGTGTTTGGCACACTCTCCTGTTGCTATGGTCCACCTTATGTTGGCCAGGGGATGATATCCACCCTCTGCTCATGCTATCATTTCCCCTGCCATCATATAGCTTCCCCCTCAAGCCTGTAAGCAAATAAACCTCTTTTTCCCCCACAAGCTGCTCTTCGTGGGGTGATTTCTACCAGCAATGCAAACATGACTGCAACCATACCTAAAGAAAAGGAGAGAAATTCTGTACTAAAACTGCATAAGCCATTAAAACAACAGCCCTAAATTTCAGAGAGTGTGTCCATTTACTTATTTTAAGGATGGGTTCAGAAAATGTTTTATTTAAACAAATAAGAGGCAACCTGTCACTGAAGTTGTGATATAAGACTCATTCTTCGGCAAGGTAAGGGATGGAAGAAGAGGTGTCCTGTGGGCAAAGGACAAAAGACTGATGACCTGATAAATCACATTACATCAGGAACATGGGGGCCATATTACCTTCAGTTTATATTTCAAATTGTCTGAGTCAACTTACCTACCTATATTGTAAAAATATTGGTAACTATCTCATAAAAGTATTCTAAGGATTTGCTGAGATAAAGCAATTTAACTACATGTAAGAAATGCTTCACAGGTACTTGTGATGTGCACATATACACACATATGCAAACTAAATAGTCAAGATAACTTGGACTGCTAATCACTAACATTTATTAGTTGATGCAGAGAATTGTGATCCCCAACAACCATTAGAATTTTATCTTTTGCATGTATGTGCATGATTTGTATGTGTGTGTTTGTGTGTGTGATGGGAACACCCATTTGCCATGGCATACAAAAGGACGTAAGAGGACAATCGGGTGTTATTCCTGACCTTCCCCCTTGTTTGAGGCAGGGTCTCTTAGTCACCACTCATTCATCAGATGCTTGCCCTTGAGCTTCACAGGATCTCCAGTCTCTGATACCCATCTTACTGTAGAAGTACTGTGATTACAGATTATGGCTTTACATGGGTCTTTGGGATCCAAATTCAGTCCTAATGCTTGCTGGGCAAGTAATTTACCTAGTGAACCATCTCCAAAAATTTTCACCCCAGAAATTTTAACTACAGAAGTGTTAGTTTCAGCCGATTTTCAGATATGGTTGCAATTATATACAAGTCAAAGTGCCATATTTTTGGGCATGAAGACAAAGTAGTACACATGTGAGCATGCAAAAATACATACACACAGAGAAATAAAGTTGAAGGGCATAGAGAGTGTGTCATGAAGTTATTCAAGTCAGATTTTCATTAGTTTCCAGAGACCTAGGGATAGCAAGGAGAGACTAGAACAAAGAAACCTCAACCACCATCAAACAAACATCAAGCTTTTGCAGTTCAAGTCAGTATAACCAGAGACTGACAGTCTTTAGATTTTCCAATTCTTCCCCTCCAGCTGGACAGAGTAGCTAGGGAACACTTTTTTTTTTTTTGTCTCTTTTTTCTTTATTAGTTAGTTTTGTATTCAGCAAATACAGTCAGTTTGGTACCATTATTAGGCTCCTCCATGACCTATCCCCTCCCCTTGGCCCCTCCTTGTTGGGGTATATGGGTCATGCATTGTGGAGTTAGCCCACAGATATGGGTAAGATAAAGGTCTCTGCATATCATGACCAAACACGTGGCTCTGACATTCTTTCTGCACCCTCTTCTGCAAAATTTCCCTGAGCCATGTTGGGTTCAATTTTGGCCTGCTTCAGTGATGAGGTGTTGGGGGCCTCTGAGGCTCTGGCTCTCTGATTTGGTAGGAGTTGATTTTTCTCTGTGTTGATCTCCTTCCCCCTTGTGCTGGTATCTGGTTCATCAGGAAATCAGCACCCTTGCTTGTTTTGCCAATTTTTCTTAGATTCAGCAGGGGCCCCAATGAGGTATGATGGGGTGGCTCTCTCCTTAGGATCTACATATATCTGAAAAAGAGAAGCAGATTCTCCAGTGGAGAGTAAGGACAAATGAGATAACCCTTACTTTTTCATATAGAGAATTTAATAGGTGTAGGCCCTCTTGTAGCCCATGATTGATGGTAGCTTGATATTGGCGAGTGGGATTATGTTTGGATATGGTTCTGACTTGTTTCCCAGCTCCAGCTATGGGTCCCGTAGCACTGAGGAGATCAGTTAGCCAAATTAACAGCAGTTGGTTCCCCACCATGGCTGTGTGCCACTATTGCACTTGTGTGGGCCTCACAACAAGTTATTTGCTGCTAAGTAGGTTAGAACATGAGTTGCTTGGACACATATTGGTCACTTTCCCCCAGTTGCCCATGTAGCACCTGCTGTCACTAGACGCACTGACTGTCTGGGGATTGACTGTCTTCCAACTTCCAGACATGCCACTCCATTTTTTACGTGTCGGCCACATAAGGTGTCTTCAGCAGGAGGGTCTTACCACTAACCTTTGGTGGGTCATCAAGTACTCTGGTAGAAATCTGTCTGTTTTTTAGGAAACCTTTAAGGTCTCTCTGATCAAAAGCTCATTGTGGATGACAGACCCATGCTGGTACTGGGAGTTACAGGCCAGTGCTCACTAAGAAAATGAGGAAAAATATAACTAATATACAAGAGTTAGAGAGAAGAGAGAGAGAGGGGGAGAGGGAGAGGGAAAGGGAGGGAGGAAGATGTAGAAGATTAAGGTTAGTCTTGATCCTACACTCTTCAGTGTCCTGTGGTTCAGGTGTTCCCTGGAGGACCTGGTGAAGGATCAGCCATTTAGTCTGTCTTTTACTAAGTAGAATTTTATGGTACCATTGCCATTTGAGTCTAGAATTTGTTTCCCAACCCTTTGATGCTGTCCCCTCCCTCCCATTCCATCCTAGTGTCTAGTCCACAAGATGCTTGCTGGGTATGTAAGGTATCTTGGGTAGATTCAGGTTAGGTGCTGTAGATGAGTGGGACTATGTGGCTATTTTTTTTTTTTCTGTGATTGGGTAAGTTCACTGAGAATGATGTGTTCCAGGTTTAACCATTTTTCCTCAAATTTCATTGTGTCATTTTTTCTTACTGCTGTATAGAATTACATTGTGTAGATATACCACATCTTAGTATCCATTCTTCTAGTTATGGACATCTGGGTTGATTCCAGCTCTTAGCTATTACACATTGAGCCACTACAAACATGGTTGAGCAAATCTCTCTAGCCTGTGGTTTGAAGGTTTTAGGGTAGATGCCCAGTAAGGGAATAACTGGGTCTGTTGGTATCTCTATACTCAGACTTTTCAGAAGTCTCCATATTGCTTTCCAAAGTGGTTGTACCATCCTGCATTCCCACCAACAGTGGATGAGTGTTCCTACTTCTCCCCATCCTCGCCAGAATTTATTATTATTGGATTTTTTGATGTTTGCTATCCTTATTGGGGTAAGGTAGAATCTCATAGTTGTATTAATTTGCATTTTTATGATGATTAGGGATGATGAACATTTTCTTAAGTGTATGTTTGCCATTTGTATTTCTTCCTCTGTGAACTGCCTGTTCAGCTCTTTGCCCCATTTTGTGAGTGGGGTGTTTGACTTCTTACTGTTTAGATTTTTGAGTTCTTTGTAGATTCTAGAGATTAGGCCTCTATCAGTTGGATAACCCACAAATATTTTCTCCCATTCTGTGGGTAATCTATTGCCTTTGCTTATTGTATGCTTGTCTGTACAGAAACTCTTCAGCTTCACGTGATCCCATTGTTGAGTGACGGTTTAAGATTGTGAGCTACTGAGGTTTTGTTCAGGAAGTTTTTTCCATTCCTATATCATGGAAAGTACTTCCTAAATTTTTTTCCAGTAGTATTCGAGTTTCCAGTCTTATATTGAGGTCCTTGATCCATTTGGAGTTGAGTGTATTGCATGGTGAAATGTGTGGATCAAGTTTCAGTTTCCTGCATATGGTTATCCAGTTTGTCCAGCACCATTTGTTGAAGATGCTGTCTTTTTTCCAGCCTATATTGTTTGGGACTTTATCGAATATCAAGTATCTATAGTTGCTTGACCCAAAGTCTGGGTCCTCAAGTCTATTCTATTGGTCTATACTCCTGTTTTTATGCCAGTACCATGCTGTTTTTATGACTATGGCTTTTTAATATAGCTTTAGATCAGGTATGGTGATGCCTCCAGAGGTATTTCTTTTGCTGAGGATATGTTTGGATATGTGAGGCCTTCTGCCTTTCCATATGAAATTTGAGATCATTTTTTCTGTCTCTGTAAAGAACACTGTAGGGATTTTAATTGGATTTGCATTAAATCTATATATTGCCTTTGGTAGGATTGTCATCTTCACAATGTTAATTCTGCTATCCAGGAACATGGGAGGTCTTTCCATTTTCTCAAGTCCTCCTCAATTTCTTTTTTGAGTGTTTTTATGTTTTCGTTGTATAGATCTTTCAATTCCTTAGTTAACATTATTCCAAGGTATTTTTGTTGTTGTTGTTGTTGTTGCTAATGAAAATGGGACTATGTCCCTTATTTCTTTCTCTGTATCTTTGTCATTTGCATAAAGGAAGGCTACTGATTTTTGTGCATTGATCTTGTATCCTGCTACTTTGCTATAGGAGTTAATCACCTTGAGGAGTTTTGGGATGGGGTCTCTCTGGTTTCTTACATATATAATCATGTCATCAGTGAATAAAGCTAACTTAACTTCTTCCTTTCCAAATTTTATCCCTTTTATTTCCTTCTCCTGTCTTATTGATTGAGCTAGGACTTCCAGTACTATATTGAAAAGCAGAGGTGAGAATGGACAACCCTGTCTTGTTCCCGATCTTAATGTGAATTCCTCCAGTCTCTCTCTATTAAGTATTTTTGGGCCTTTGGACCTGTGTATATTGCCTTTCTTAGGTTAAGATATGAACCAACCATGCCAATTCTTTCCAATGTTCTGATCATGAAGTGATGTTGTATCTTGTCAAAGGCCTTTTCTGCATCTATCAAAATGATCATGTGGTTTTTATGTTGAACCTTGTTTATGTGGTGTATTACATTGACAGATTTCTGTATGTTGAACCTCCCCTGTGTTGCTGGGATGACTACCACTTGGTCAAGGTGGATAATGCTCTTCATGTGTTGTTGGATTCGGTTTGAAGGATTTTGTTCAGGATCTTTGCATCTAAATTCATCAGGGAAATAGGCCGATAGTTTTCTTTTCTTGTGGCATCTCTGCCTGGTTTTGGAGTTAGGGTGTTGCTAGCTTCATAAAAGGAGTTGGGTAGCTTTCCCTGTTCAACTATTGTGTGGCACAGTTTAAAGAAGTTTGGTTTGAGTTCTTCGATGAAGGTTTGATAGAATTCAGCTGAGAAGCCATCTGGACTCTTCTTTTTTGGGAGGTTTTTTTATTATTTTTTCAATCTCCATGAGTGTGATGGGTACATTGAAGTGATTAATCCTCTCTGAGTTTAGCTTTGGTAGATGGTATGCGTCTAGGAATTTATCCATCTCCTCCACATTATCCAGTTTTGTGGAGTAGAGGTTTTTGAAATAAGTCCTGATGATTCTCCCAATTTCACTTATGTCTGTTGTAATCTCTGCTTTTTCATTTTGAATTTTGTTAATTTGAAGCTTTTCCTTTTTTTGCTTGATAAGATAGGCCAGGGTTTTGTCAGTCTTGTTTATTGTTTCAAAGAACCAGCTCTTTGTTTTGTCAATTGTTTTAATTGTTTCCTTGGTTTCCAGTTCATTGATTTCTGCTCTGACTTTAATTATGTCTTTCCTTATGGAGCTCTTTGGGTTGGATTTTTCCTGTTTTTCAGAGCCCTTAGGTGGAAGATTAGGTTATTGATTTGGGACTTTTCTGTCAATTTTATGAAGGCATTGAGTGCTATGTATTTTCCCCTGAGGACCGCCTTCATTGTGTCCCATAAGTTTTGGTATGATGTGTTCTCATTGTCATTCAATTCCAGAAATTTTGCAATTTCATTTTTTATTTCATCCACTATCCATTTATTGTTTAAAAGTGTGCTGTTCAGTTTCCAGGTGGTGTTGGGATTCTTGGTGGGTCCTTTGTTGTTTATTTCTAGCAATATAGAATTGTGATGTGATATCATGCAGGGAATTATGTCAATCTTCCTAAATATGTGCAGGCAGTCTTTGTGACCCAGTATATGGTCTATTTTAGAGAATGTTCCATGGGCTGCTGAGAAGAATGTGTAGTCAGTGGATTTGGGATGGAAAGTTCTGTAGATGTCTGTTAGGTCTAAGAGATCTATGGTTTTGTTGAACTCTCTTACTTCCCTGTTGGGTTTCTGTTTGGATGATCTGTCTGTTACTGATAATGGTGTATTGAAGTCCTGATGTATGATGGTGTTAGTGGTTATTTCTGTTTTATTGTCAAGTAGGTTTTGTTTATGAAATGTGGTGCCCCTGTATTTGGTGCATACAGATTTATAATTGTGATATCCTCTTGATGGGTCATTCCCTTGATAAGTAGAAAGTGGCCTTCTTTGTCTTTTTTGATTATTTTTGGTTTGATGTCTATTTTATCTGATATTAATATAGCTACGCCTGCTTGTTTCTTATTCCTGTTTGCTTGGAATATTGTTTCCCACCCTTTCACCCTGAGGAAGTGTCTGTCTTTATTGGTAAGGTGGGTTTCTTGAAGACAACAGATTGAGGGGTATAATTTTTTTTTGTTTATTTATTTGAGAGCAACAGAGAGAAGGAGGCAGAGAGAGAGAGAGAATGGGCGCGCCAGAGGTTCCAGCCTCTGTAAACGAACTCCAGATGTGTGCGCCCCCTTGTGCATCTGGCTAACGTGGGTTCTGGGGAATTGAGCCTCGAACCGGGGTCCTTAGGCTTCACAGGCAAGCGCTTAACTGCTAAGCCATCTCTCCAGCCCCCGAGGGGTATAATTTTCTGATCCATCCTGTTAGCTTGCGTCTCTTGATGGGTAAATTAAGGCCATTAAAATTTACGGTACTGACTGTGAGATTTGATTTGATCCCTGCCATATTTTGGTGGTATATGTGGGTTGGTGTTTTCATAGACTTTGAAGTTTTTTTGTGCATACTCTGAGTTTAGTTGTTGTGATCTGCTTCTTGTAGGCAATTGAGTTTGATTATTTGTTTCTTCTCTGTGGAGAATTTCCTGAAATACTCTCTGTAGGTTTGGTTTTGTGCTCATATAGTTGTAAAGCTGAGTTTTGTCATGGAATGTTTTTCTTTTCTTTCATCATCTATTATGAGGGATACTTTTGCTGGGTTGAGTAGTTTGGGTTGGAAGCCATAGGTTCTTAGACTTTGCAGTGTTTCATTCCAGGCCCTTCTAGCTTTCAGGGTTTCCATTTAGAAATCTGAAGTAATTCTGATGGGGTTACCTTTGAAAGTGGTGTGCTGTTTTTCCCTAGCTGCTTTTAGGATTTTCTCTTTGGTGTCAATGTTTAGAGTCTTAGTGACAATATGTCTTGGAGAGTTTCTCCTTTGTTCCAGTCTGTTTGGAGTTCTGCTGGCTTCTTGTATTTTGATGGGCCTTTCTTTTGAGAGACTGGGGAAGTTTTCTTCAATTATTTTGTTAAATAAGTTCTCCATGCCTTTGGTCTGAACTTCTTCTCCTTCTGGTATTCCAATGATCCTGATATTAGGATGTTTAAGTATATCCCACAATTCCCTCATGTTCTGTTCCCAGGAACTTTTGAACTTACTGAAATTTTTGAACTGTCTAACTGGTTCTTCCATCTTGTCTTCCAGATCAGAGTTTCTATCCTCCACTTGGCTGACTCTGTTCTTGAGAGCCTCTAGAGTGTTTTGGACTTGTTCAATTAAGTTTGAATTTTCTATTACTTTTCTATGTATAATTTCCATCCCTCTGTCAAGATCCCTTTTCGCATCTTTTTCTGATTTTCTTGATGATTCTTGGAATTCATCCTTGCATTTCTTTATGTCTTCATTTATCATCACCAGCTGATTTTTAAGGTCTTCTTTTTTTTTCACTCTCCCTCCCATCTCTTAACTCTCTTTGAACTCCTTCCAATTTCTTATCTATTAGTTCTAGTTTAGTGATGGCAGCATCCACATGATTATCAGTCCTTTGTTGTTTTCCTGCAAGTTCTACCAGTAGGTTCGTCAGGGTTGCATTGCTCATAACTTCAATTTGGTGTTCTGATCCTAACGGTTCTTCTATATTTTGGTTAGATGTATTCATTGTAGGACTGGGTGATCTAATTGGATTTTCTTGCATTTGATTTTTCATGTTATGTCTTTTGCGCTGTGGTCTCCCCATGGCAGTGTATGGGCACATATCAGCCTAGGCTCAAGCACAATTGGAACCCAAAGCAGCCTGGGGCAGTTGGCAAGCAGCCTGGGCTTTGGCTCTCACTTGCCAAAGCCACCTATCTACTGCCTGGCAGGGACGCCAAAGTTGCCTGAATTCTCAAGTGTGAATGTCCCAAAGCTGCCTGCGTTTGAGCTAGGAGTGACACTGAGGCACCAAGCCTTGAAGCAGCCCGAACTCTGCCTGGGAACACTGGGACCCGGAAGCAGTCTATGCTCCCCTGCCACAGGAGAATGGTGGTTGGCTGGTGTGGCAGACACATAGGGGATGGCACCTTAGCTGGAACAAGCGAGAGACACAGTCTGAGCTTGTGTGGCAGTTGCTGTGGGACTGGGGTCACTCAGTAAGTGGGCAAGTGGACGAGTGTGTGGAGCAGTCTAAGCTTCCACACGCAGGGATCAATTGTGGTGCCGGTGGCAGCGGCAGCCCTGTGGACACAGTGGTTATTTGGGGGGATGAGTGGGCTACCCACCCGTGAGGGGATCCATGATTCCCTGTTACCCCCGCCTCCATGCCCTCCCACTGACAATCTATTGGAGATTTCTCTCCCCTAAAAGCTCCAATGAACCCTTAATATCTTGCCTTTCTTTCCCAGGATTTGCAGCGCAGCTAGGCAGTCACCATCTTGGCTGGAAGTCGCTAGGGAACACTTTTATCCTAGGCCAACAGTACACTCTATGGTAGCCCTTGCATAGTCCTCGTATATCCAAAACATCTTCAGATCTTCATGCAAACCACAGTCCATCTTCCAAAGGCTTTTTCAGCTTATCAGGGTATCAGGCCCTGCCTCATGCCTGAGTCTCAGCAGTGGCTCCTAGTACAGTGTGCATTTCATGACCATTCCATGCATTTTTCATGCTTCCAAAACCAATACCAGGTGTGCTGGGCACAGCCATATTCTTAACTCAGGGACAAAATAAATCATAACCTTGAAAAGCAGGTTCCTTCTCCAGTCAACTCTTTCCAAAAGAGTGTATATCTATGATACTCTACCTTCAGGCATCCTTTCCATTGTTTTACTGTAAAGCAGTTGGGTCATCTTCATTAACATTGCTAATGTGTTTGACAATAGCAGGTTCAGTAACCGAAGACCAGTCTCAGTGCCTATAATTTTAACTTGCTTGAAGTTTTCCAGCTTAAAAGTCTTAAATCTCTCAGTCCAATTATCTTTAGCCAAGCACATCAGTTCATTACAAATTTAACCTTGGTCAAACTATCTGGGTCTGGGTAGCAGGACGCAGCCAGCCCTTATACCAGTATTCCAGTAACAACAAAGTTATCTGTAGTCTTTCCTTCCCCTTAGAATGTTTGTAAGGTAAACCCTGAAGTTTAGTACTGTCTGCACTTAGCATTTTCCAACTCTCATCAGAATAGTCCATAAAACTTGGCTTACCACTCCAGAAGGCATCTTCAGTTGCAAGCACCAAGTCCATGCCCATTCCTCCCAAACGAAAGTTCCAAAAGACTAACAGCCACATGGTCTGGTTCAACTTAGCCCACTGCTCAGTGCCAACTTTTGTAGCAGACAGCTTCAGGTTCATTGAGATGAGCTTCCAGACCAGGCACAGTTATGGAGGAAGGGATTTATTGAAGCTTACAGATTCAGGGGAAGTTCCATAATGGCAGAAGAAGCTGGCCTGTTTTCATAGGACCAAACACAGGGAGAGAAGCACAAGCCTGAACGCCAAAAGCCACACATCACAGCACACTTCAGGAAGTCCAGCTAGACACAATTTGTATATCTTTAGACTTAAATCTCAAACCCACCACCACACCTTAGGGCTGGACCCTAAGATCCACCCAATGACACTGCCTCCAGCCAGGTGGCTGCAGATCCAAACTGTAAGCTAATAAAACACTGATTTATTGGGGGCCAGCTATTCAAACTACCACAGCCCTCCTCAGTAGGATTATTGGTGTTTACTATGCAGTATTTAGGGCTTTTATCAGTCTTTGTGGGGGTGTGTGCCTCAAGAACTATAAAGTTTGTTTTATGTTGGTATGATTGCATTCTATGTATTTGTATACATATTGATAACAGTGCTTTGGAAACCCACACTGAATAGTGGGCTATTCAATTCAATTGATGAGCATTTTGATTGACTTGATTACTTACAGTATTTTTAAAATATATTTTATTTATTTGAGAAAGAAGGAGAGGGAGGGAGGGAGCGAGAGAGAGAAGGACAGAGAGAGAGAGAGAGAGAGAGAGAGAGAGAGAGAGAGAGGATGGGCATGTCAGGGCCTCCAGCCACTGCACATGAACTCTAGATGCATGCAGCCTTTTGTGCATCTGGCTTATGTGGAACCTGGAGAGTTGAACCAGGATCCTTTGGCTTTGTAGGCAAATACCTTAGCCACTAAGCCATCTCTCTAGTCCCAACTTGAAGTATTTTTAATGCTACTATGAACACCCAATCTGTATGGATAAACTTCCCTGGCTAATTTCTTAGGGGTGTTATTACTAGCTTGAATGGTAATGGAATGCTTAAATTTATAAGATACTGTCAAGCACCATCAAAATGGTTTTACTATCTTGCATCATCATCATTAATATATGAAGACTCATCCTTTTACCTCACTGGTGTTAGCTGGTGTGGGTGGATCTTCATCTTACTTTTACTCTCAGTACTTTATGTTTGGGTTAACTTTAATTTCTGTAAGAAAGAATAATGAGGAACATTTTTTTCATTTCTTCTGACATTCTCAGTTGTTGTTTAAGGGGTGTTTTATTATTGTACTGAGCTGTAAATGTTCTTTGTATATTATGGATAAATTCGTTTCTCAGAAAAATGTTTTGTTAATATTTTCTTCTACTTAGTGCTATTTTAATTTTTAGCTGTATCTTTTAATATATATTTTCTATTTTGGTGAAAACTAAATAAGTTCTTTGTAGATCATCCTCATAGCTAATTTACTGCTATTGGTCCACGTAAGGTAGGGCAAGAGTCCCAAGATGGAGTTGAAATGAAGGAAGAGAACAACAGCAGCCAGATTACTGCAACTTTAGATGTTTATATTGCTTAGCCCCTACTCCTCTGACTTAATTAGTTTCCAGCTGATCTTATGTTAGACACAACCTGGCTCCTCCCCTGATGGATGGCACCTCCCCCTCCATTTGATCTCTGTCCCTCTAATTAGCTTCTCCATTTGGTCTCTGCTGTCCTTTTCAGTCCCCAGTCCTTTGTCTTCTGTATCCTCCTCCTCAAAAGGAAAAAAAAAAAAAAACTATCCAGAATCACATTGGCTCTTCTCTCTGTCAACACCTGTGAGTGTGAGACAGCCAGGCAGCTCCAGCCTCAATAAACATTTCCCTGCCTCAGAGTGGTCTTTCATGGTCTTGGTCATTCACGAGCCTTATGTTTGGTGCCATGACTTGGATGGGAGGTTCCCAGTTGCCCTCTTGAATGCAGAGACCTCATTTCCTCTGACCAGGCCACTGAGTTGGCACTGACCCTCTGAAGGCCTTGGAATATCTGACAGGTGCAGGCTCTCCTACCCACCATGATTGGCTCCCCTAACCCACATCCTCTACCCTTGGAAAGTATCTTCCACAAATTGGCTTGCTCTCAGAAGTACTCTTCCTCCATCATTCTCCCTCTCTCTCTCTCTCTCTCTCTTCTAAACCTTCTGTCCCCCTTGGGAGTGTCTCTCATGACACAAGTTGGCCTGCTCTCATTCTCTCAGAGGTTTGCTCCCTCTCTCACTCTTGTCTGAACCATAAAGGTACACCGGACCACACCCCTCACCCATTTCTGGGCTCCCCAGGTCTTGGGAAAGATGCTCTCTCAACACCTTGGGACTCTCTCTCTCTCTGTCAGGCTCACCAAGCCCTGATGGGCACTTTTAGGCTTGGTTTGCAGGCCTAGGGACACTCCTCTTTTTTCCATGCTCAAAGAGGGGCCAACTCTCCCCTCCCTTCTCCCCCCCCCTTTTTGTCTCTCTGTCCTACTGTGTGCTGGGTTCCCTCAGCCACACATAGAGCAACCTGCCACAGCTTCTCTGCTGCCACTGGCATCAGCCCTGAGAAGCTCAAGCATAAGGGACACTAAAAAACTGCAATTTACACACTCAGGCCAGCTTAAAGCTTAATCTTCCAAGCCACTCTGGTCTGCACCCCACCCCCATCCCCATGCTACTGCTGCATGCACATTTCATAGGATTACAAGAAGCTTCAAATCAACAGATTATAAAGTCTAAAATTTGATTCACTGATACTGTTTTGTTCATTGTGACAGTTATGAAAACTACCTTCAAAGCCATTTGTGGTGGCACATGCCTTTAATCCCAGCACTCAGGAGGCAGAGGTAGGAGGATCACTGTGAGTTCGAGGCCACTCTGAGATTACATCGTGAATTGCAGGTCAGCCTGGGCTAGAGTGAGACCCTACCTCAAAAAAACAAAAACCAAACAAACAAAAAAAACCCTTCAAATGTTTAATTAAGTTAATAGTGCTTCTATGTGAAAGTTTTAACTACAAAACACTAAGTCTTAATAAGATTAATATTTGTTAGTTCCTGATTTTTCTTTATAAAACTAATTCTATTAAATAGCCATTGTGTTTAATACCCAAGTTTTATTAAAGATATAATCTAACTTCATTCATGTAACTTTTGTTCTTGGAGAGATAAAAAAAAAAAGTGTCCCCATTTTCTGATGATTAGATAAACTGTGCTTTCTCAACTTTTGAGGAGCTCCATTCACAATTCTTGGGCCAAAATGAGTTGTAATGCTAAAATTTGTTATTTATAAACAATGAAATTTAAACAAACTATCAGATATCTGGTCAAAGCTTCATTTAATAGTCATGGGTAATAAGAATATTGAGACATAAAATTGGTTTATCTTAATCAAGGTAACCCTAAACAAAGTACATCAGATTGGTTGTTATAGATTTCTCTATCAGGATTATGTTGATGTCTAATCTAGTTTAGACAAAAAGATTAAAGTCACTGAAATGTACACAGGTACATAGATATATTGAAAGGTGATTCCAAGTTACTAAAGACAGAGTTCTAAGTTTTCAACTTTAAAACCAAAAGAGTTTGCTTATATCTGCTACAATAGCAAATGATTTTGAGTACAAAATAATTTCCAAACTTCAACTCTTGTTTTAGATTGCCAGACAAAATTAAAAGGTCAGAATTTACATGGGTTTAATGTTTGTTACAATAACTTAATTTATGACAGGTAGCTTGATTTCAGTATGTTGATAGATTTGTCTTATATTCAAGTTCAGATAGATCCTGCAAGGTAAAAACAAAACTGGCTCTCACTAGGAATAAAAGTCAGAGTTAATATTTACATTTTTGTTCATAAAAAAAGTCTCCAGGATTGTTAACATGTTTTGTCTGCACTTACAAATTTTAAATAACATATTTCTTATCTTTCAGATATGGCTTACCATGTTATCAGACAACATAAGTTAAATGTTACAATAAAGCACTAAGGTTTTTTTTTTTTTTTTTTTAAAGACAAAAGATGTAGACATATTCTATATTCCCATTTTTCTCCTAGGTGCTTAACAAGCACATATAGTAGCCAGAGCCAATGAGTACTTTGGTAATCCCAAGAGTGTCCAATCCAGGTCAAAAGGGCTCAAGAGACATTGGGACCCTTCTTTTGCTGGAGGATCCTAAAGCTCTTGGTAAGACACCTTTTTTCTTGATCAGAGAAGACATGAAGACACCAAAAATGGATTCCAATAACTATCTGGTCTGCGTATGTAAGTCAGAACAGAGGGGAAAAACCCTTAATGCTGCCGGGCGTGGTGGCACATGCCTTCAATCCCAGCACTCGGGAGGCAGAGGTAGGAGGGTTGTCATGAGTTCGAGGCCACCCTGAAAATGCAGAGTGAATTCCAGGTCAGCCTGAGCTAGAGTGAGGCCCTACCTCGAAAACCCAAACAAACAAACAAACAAAAACCTTAATGCTTTCAAGGGAAGAGGAGCCACATGGTCATCACAGCCCTGACTCATCCCAGCAGATGACACAAATGTGAAAGAGCAATAGACTTCCTCCCACATCATTAAAAGTCTCCCTTAAGGGGCCACAACTGACCTTCAAAATAAATTACAATATGAAATTAAACTTTGGCTACCTACTTGTTCTTAAACATTCAATAAAAAAAAATACAGCCAAAAAGAAAGGTATATCTTAAAAGATTTAATCATCATAGCCCAGACTGTAACTTTAGATATACCTACACACTGTGACAAAAGCAGATATAAACTATACAATTTTGTAAATTTCTAGATCTTTATGATGACGATGCCTGTCATTTCTGATAATTTTGTTAATTTTGTGATTGTGTATTTACCTACAACCTTAACCTTTTAGTGTTTCTCTATAGTTAGCCCATACTCAGATGTTTCTGTGACAACCCAACTTCATCTAACTGGGTCCCTTGGATCACCCTTCAAGACCAAAAATGCTAATGAAAACCCTAGGTTTTGAATGGTGGCTACTTAAACCCTAACCCCATCCAAACTTCAAATTTTTCATGTTACCTTTCTAGAAAACCCAAAAACAACTTCAAATGCCTGGCCCTCATCTAACCCAGCTACCCTTCTACCTCTACCTAAACCACTTATGCACTCCTATCCAGAGACTTTAGAAGAACTTACCTACCCAAACTCCAGGATTTCACTGTCTCCCCTCCCTGACCATAACCACATTTGATATATAGATGGAAGCTCTTCTACCACTCCACAGGAGTCCATAATAACAAGATATACTATTTGTAGGTCAGGACAAAATGGAATCACAGAAGATAGCAGGATGGTGACAGACAGAAGGAAGAGGGTCATGCACATTCCTCAAGGAACTGCCCAGCCATTATCTCTTCCTTGCCTAACAATGCCCCAGGTCTAGGTTTCCTGCCTCCTTATCTCCCACATAGTCACTTCTGGTCTCACACCCCAGCTATTTCCCTTCCTCACCTTCCTCCAACTGAAGAACTCCAAATATCCCACTATCTGTAATCTCAAAGTTGACTGTGCTCCACTCTTGAGAGTCAGTCCTAGCAGCTTGTGTTTTTCCCAAATAAAAGTTTAGATCTTTGCCTTAGAGTGGTCTCCGTGGTTTTGGACACTCCTGAACCATCTTATGCTTGTGACTCAGATCAGAAGGCTTCTGTTTGCCTTCTTGGGTGGTCAGTCCTCCTTTCCCCTGACCAGACCACTGAGCTGCCATTTGAACCTCTGAAGACTTTGGACCATCTTGGTCTTATACACACTCTTACACCCACCACAATTCAGCCTCACTGTTCTTACCTTCTCCATCTCCTCCTTCCTCCTCAGTAAGTGTCCCTCTCAGGTTGGCTTACTCTGGGATTTCATCCCTCTTCGAGGAAGTTGTGCTGGCATGCCAGACTACACCCCTTGGCTGTTAGGCAACTCCAAGTCTTGAGAAAGATGCACTTTCGACAACTTGGGTCTTGCTCTCTGGTCTACCATACTCTAAGAGGCACCTTTTGGTTCACTTACCATCTTGGGACACTCCCTCTTCCTGCCTCTTTTCCCTCTCCCTCCTGAGCACTTATCTTCCACTGTCAGCCACTTTCATCTGCCACAACCAGCTGCTTTTGCCATTGAGAACACAGTCACGTTTCTTGCCCAATAACAGGCTAAAAAGGTAACAGTTACAACAGTGTACGGCCTCTGCCCACGTGGGAGGTGCAAGCCCTGTACACCTTAATGGGCCAGAGGGCTATATTGGTGTTCTGTGTAAACCCAGTTTAAGCCCTGGTTTATTTATTTTTTTTTAATTTTTTGTTTATTTTTATTTATTTGAGAGCAACAGAGAGAGAGAGAAGCAGATACACAGAGAGAGAATGGGCACGCCAGGGCTTCCAGCCACTGCAAACGAACTCCAGATGCGTGTGCCCCCTTGTGCATCTGGCTAACGTGGGTCCTGGAAAATCGAGCCTCGAACCGGGGTCCTCAGGCTTCACAGGCAAGCGCTTAACCGCTAAGCCATCTCTCCAGCCCCTGGTTTATTTTTCTTTCATCCTTGTTTTGTTCTTTCCCTGTCTCCTTAAGAACTTAAAGCCTCTAGGACTCTTGGACAACATCTTATCTTTCTCTTAAACTCTGCCTGGCCACAATATAAGCTGGACAATGGGTGCAAATGGCCTAAAAATGGTACTTTTGATTTCCAAATTCTCTCTGGTAAAACAACAACAAAACTTCTGCCAATGTATAGGCAAATGGTCTCAAATATCCTATTTTTCACTCTGAGCGCATGGCCTTCTCTACTCTATCTGCTTTTTTCACCAGGTCCTTCTAGCTACCTTGCCCCAACAGCTACTCCAGCTCCCTCAGCCCCTGCCTGGAAACAAGTTTAGATTTTCGTCTCTGGAGTTGTAAATAAAATAAAAATTTAAAATGGGAATGCATAACTTCTGAATAAATGAAAGAGATAAACTGGAGAGAAAACTTTTTATGTTGGTTGTTAAATGTTTGATGAAAAAGATTGTTATAGAGTGGTTACATAGATTGTAAAGTAAAAGTATGTAGATGAAAATATGAGTAAAATATGTAGGTGAAGATATGAGTAAGCTTAAACAGAAGGTTTAAGACAAAGCGTTTAATCAGATTACAGATTTCCTGAGATATAAAATGACTATTAGCCTAAGGCTTACATCAGACTAACAAAGTATGTCCCTGGCTGGTAGCATGTTGTGATGGTATTCAGTTTGTAAACTTAACTCTAACTCATTGTTGGTTGATCGATCTGGTCATAATAATTGTCATGAAAGACTAAATTTAGTGTACCGAACCAAGTTAACTAGATTCCTCTACTTGTTAACCTTTTAACTATATCTTAAGGTTAAAATTGAAACATTAATATTTAATTCTCTCCTAAGGTTATTGTATCTAAAACCCTGCCTCAAAAAAAATCTCAAAGAGGAATTATTTACTCTTTTTTTCCTGTGTTATAAGGCAATTAGACCACATTTGAAACATTTAACAGTATTTATCTGTCACACACTTCAAAACTATTACTTCATGGTGAACAGTAAAAGAAAATTCTGAACAAAGTTATGTTGTGATTTAAGATATGATTCCTCACTTCTTCCAACAGTCAGTCTTAATAATTTAGTTTACACTTATTTCATTACTGAACAAGTTTACCAAATTATCACAGGCAGAATTATAGAATTGGTTAAAGTTTGAATAGTTAGAGATTATGCTATAAAATTTGGTGTATGTTTGGAATTCAACATAGTTCTTTTTTTTTTTTTTTTTTTTTGGTATTTTTTTGAGGTAGGGTCTCACTCTAGCTCAGGCTGACCTGGAATTCACTCTGTAGTCTCAGGGTGGCCTCAAACTCTCGGCGATCCTCCTACGTCTGCCTCCTGAGTGCTAGGATTAAAGGCATGCGCCACCACGCCCGGCTGAATTCAACATAGTTCTATAAAAATGATTTGGAAGAGATTAAAAATATTTCTTTTTGGCTCAGAAGTTAAAGGTGCTTATTTATAAAGCCAGATGCACATAGTGGAACATACATTTAGAAATTGTTTGCAGTGAGAAGTGGCTCCTGCATGCCCCGTCCCTCTCTTTTCCATGAGACTTGTCTCCTTTTTATTTATTAGATCATGGAAGTTTAATTGGGTTGTTATATTCTTTGGGTACATTAGATATAGCTAAATTAATTGCAGAAACTAAATTATAGATTGATGGACATATTATTTAGCTTTTAAAAGTGCTAAATCTACTCATAAAAATATATATGCATATATCATGCAAAGGTATGCCACTTCTGATGAACTTTAAAAATTATATAACTTTTTCATGGCTTCATATTTAAGCCAAAAATAATACTATGTAATATATATTTATTGTTTATTTTAAATTCTGTCAACAGATTTTTTTGTTCATAGTTTACTCTCTATAGTCTCACATGCATTAAATATGTAAACTCTACTTTTTGTTAATATCAGACTTTTCCGGATAACAGAATTTTGTAATTTAGTTTATACAAAGTCCATGATATTTAGCTATATATGAACATGCATCACCATGCCTGACTAAAACTCTCTAATTTTAAGATGGTTCTTGTCATGTTCATGGTGATTTTGCTAGGTGATTATCCCTGAGGTTATAACCTAAGTCCTATAAAAAGCGACATTGTGATTTTTGTTCTTAGCAAAACTGAAAAAGCTCCCATGTCTTAGGAAAATCCACTGTATACAAACAATGTTAATGTAGTTTGTCTAAGCTTCATTTAAAAGTCACATATATTTCTTTAGTTAAACCTTAATATTGTTCAATGGTAAAAGCAATTTCTTTAAAAAATTACTTTGTCTCTGTCATATTGTCTCTAATGTATATAAAAATCAGGCTTGCTTAACTCAACAATGATCAAGTTTTAGTTTATTTTTGAGCTATGTATAATCAGTCTCAGTCAAGGTTTCATTTAATTAATTGTCTCATTTCTGGTATCTTAAGTTCATTGCTTATAGGGATATTGATACTTAAAACATGGAAATAAAAAAAGTTAATAAAGTTTGTCTAAGCTTCATGTAACAGTCATAGCTATGGTAAAAGGTACTTATCTAAAAAAATTACTTTGTGCCTGTCATATTGTTTCTAATGTATGTTAAAGTAAGGTTTGCTTAACTCAACAATGACCAAGATTTATTTTATTCTTTCTTTTTCTCTTTCTTTCTTTGTTCATTCATTCATTCATTTTTTTATTGACAACTTCCATAATTGTAAACAATATCCCATGGTAATTCCCTCCCTCCCCCCACTTTCCTCTTTGAAACTCCACTCTCCATCACATCCCCTCCCCCACTCAATCAGTCTCCCTTTTATTTTGAGAGTAGCATTAATATATGGGTATGAATATTAATAGAAGTACTTACTGGGCAGTTTGATGAGCATAGTATATACATTTAGCTGGACAGCAGCAGACATTACACCCCTAGGGCTCAAGACTACTTCTATTGTAGGTTTTCAGTATCAGGGATGTATTGCCTCCCATACAGTGGGCCTCCAGTCAAATTAGAGGGCAGTTGGCTTCCCCTATGACAGAGGTGTCACTATTGCACTCATTGGTTCATTTGGCCTAAGTGGCCAAATATAAGGCTTGCAGTATCCACTGTTGGGTATCTTCATTGGTGATTTCTCTCTGTACCATTGAATTGCATGCAGTGTGGCTTTTTCCAGCTTTCTGTCAGCTGGTCTACATGGAGGAGGTTTTTCAGCTCAGCTCCAGAAGGATTTCTCAGTGACCTTGCAGCCCAAATATGTGGAGTCTTCAGCAATAGGGTCTTACTATCTATTGCTGGTGTGAAACCAAGGGCCTTGGCAATGGCCTGTAATGTTTTGGGGGCATCAGGGACTTCCCTGGCCAACAACTCACTGGAAGGTATCCCATCCCTGGCACTGATACTTTTATAGTAACAATGTATGGCTCCTGAGTGTTCCATTATCCAAAAGAGAAGGTTTCCATTTGATTGATTTGTATCCTCTTGGGTTTTGATTAGCCATCCCTTCACCTTTCCTTTACTCAATCTCTTCCCCTGATTTCACTTAGGCCTATTCACACCTATTAATCTGTTCTACTTACATATATAGGATACCATCCTATAAATTCTCCCCTCCCTTCCTTTCTATTCCCTTTATATTTCCTGTTTGCTTACTTGCCTCTAGTACTGAGTTTTCCTCCTACTCACACTGAAGTCCAATTATGTGTAGCTAGGATCCACATATGAGAGAGAACATGCAACGTTTGGCTTTCTGGGCCTATATCCATTTTCTTGCAAATTTCATAACTTAATTTTTCTTTATCACTGTGTAGAACTCCATTGTTTAAATGTGCCATGTCTTCATTATCCACTCATCAGTTGTGGGGCATGTAGGCTGATTCCATTTCCTAGCTATTGGGAATAAAGTGGTAATAAACATGGTTGAGCAAGTATCTCTAAGGTAGTGAGACAAGTCCTTAGGATATATGCCTAGGAATGCTATATCTGGGTTATATGGTGTATCTATTTTTAGCTGTCTCATGAATATCCACATTGATTTCCACAATGGCCGGATCAGATTGCATTCCCACCAACAGTGTAGAAGGGTTCCTCTTTTTTGCATCCTCACCAGCATTTATGGTCATTTGTTTTCATGATGGTAGCCAATCTGACAGGAGTGTGATCGAACCTCAACATAGTTTTAATCTGCATGTCCCTGATGACTAGGGATGTAGAACTTTTTTTTATAAGTTTATATGCCATCTGTATTTCTTCTTGTCAGAGCTCTCTATTTATTTCCATAGCCCATTTTTAATTGGGTTGTTTGATTTCTTATTATTTAATTTTTTGAGTTCTTTGTATATCCTGTATTATTAATCCTCTATCAGATGTATAGCTGTATAGATGTATGCCATTGGAATTTTCATGGGGATTGCATTAAATGTGTGTTTTTGGTAAGATTGCCATTTTCACAATATTGAGTCTTCTGATCCAAGAACAAGGGATGTCTTTCCATTTCCTAGTGCCTTCTGGAATTTCTCGCTTGAGTGTTTTAAAGATTTCATTGCAGAGATCTTTCACTTCCTTAGTTAGGTTTATTCCAAGGTACACTATTTATTTATTTATTTTGATACAATTGTGAATGGGAATGATTCTCTGATTTCATCCTCCACATGTTTGTTTTTATAAAGAAAGAAAGACTACTGATTTCTATGTGTTTATTTTGTATCCTGCTACATGGCTATAGGTGTTTATCAGTTCTAAAAGTTTGCTGGTAGAGTCTTTTAGGGTCCTTTATGTACAGAATCATGTCATCAACAAATAATGATAACCTGACCTCTTCCTTTCCAATTTGTATCCCTTTTATGTGTATCTCTTGTCATATTGCTATGGCTAAGACCTCCAGTAATATATTAAATAAAAGTGGGTGCAGGTCACCCTTTGTCTTGTTCCTGATTTTAGTGGAAAATCTTCAAATTTTTCTCCATTTAGTAATAAGGTGGCTGTAGGCTTGGCATAAATAGCCTTTATTATGTTCAGATATGTTTCTTCTATTCCCAGTATTTTCTGTAGTGCTGGTTTTGTCTTCTTCAAGTATTCCTTTAGCCTGATTTTGTTGTGCAATGTCCTTATTTTTCCATCTATTTGAATGGATAGCTTTGCAGGATAAAGTAACCTTGGTTGACAGTTGTTATCCTTCAGAACTTGGAATACATCATTCCTAGCCCTTCTGGCTGTTAATGTTTGTGTTGAGTAATCTGCTGTGATCCTGATAGGGCTTGCCTTTGTATGTGACTTGATTTTTCTGTATAACTGCTTTCAATACATTTTCTTTGGTTTATATGTTTAGTAATTTAATTGTAATATGGTGAGGAGAGGTTCTTTCCATGTTTTGCCTGTTTGGTGTTTTAGAGGCTTACTGTGTCTGCATTGGCATCTCTTTCCCAATTTGGGGGAAGTTTTCTTCTATGATTTTCTTGAAAGTGCCTACTATGCCTTTAAAGTGAAATTCTTCTCCTTCTACTATACCCTGAATTTTTATGTTTGATCTTTTCATAGTGTCCCAAATATCTTGAAATTCCCATTCATGCTTTCCTATTGGTTTGTATTTCTCTTTGTTGGACTGTATTAGATCTACCACCTCATCTTCTAGTTTAGATATTCTGTCTGCTTCTTCATCCATTCTACTGGTGAGATTTTCTACAGAGTTTTTTTTTTTTAATTTCATTGACTGTATTCTTCATTGCTTGTAATTCTGACTGTTTTGTTATTATTTTTATTTCTTTATTTATGTGTTATATTGACCTCCTTATTTCATTATATTGGCTTCCTGTGTCTTCTTTCATTTCTTTGAACATATTTATATTCATTCTTTTGAAATCTTTCTCAGGCATTTCCTCTAAGTCATTCTCACTGGATGTCATTTCTGATGCATTAATACTTTTTAGTGCATTTATATTGTCTTGAATTTTTTTGTGTTTCTTGTAATATAATGTATGTATTTTGCATCTTGGATTAACTTAATGCTTGGATTATCTAATTATCTGCAGTATTATTAGATGTATCAATCAATCTGATGTTATACATCATCAGGGTAGGAGCTTAAGGTGCTAGGTGTGGCTCTTAAGACTCTCAGAGTATCTACAAAACTGACCCTAGATGTTGGGTTTGCCTGCTATGAGGGCATTGAGGTAGTTTGAGTGGAGCAAAATATAGGCAGATTCTAAAATTTCACTAAACAATGTACACATTCAATGAAAAACAGCACAGAGTATTTATACAGGGGTAGGTATTATGACAAGCATATTCTATAACAAAGTCACAGTTGCTTAGGATGTGTGTTACTCCGCACCCTTAAGCCTGTGAACTTGGAGGCTAAGATTTTTGGTGTGTTGAGGGTTCCAAGTCAGCTTGTGACCAAGTAAGTCACTTTCCTAATGAACAACAGAAGGGGAAACAAAGGCACTATATCAGGAAGCAAAAAATTACAAGCCCCAAATATAGCTTATTTAAGAATGTCAAATCTGACTACCCATCAGATTTAACATATAATTTATCCTGATATGGAAGGTACAATTAGCACTTCTGATTCAAGCCTATATACCAGGTGGCTTATTTTGGGGGTATTAACCTGGTACAATCCCAGTTACCTTTTGGGATTGTTTTG
This sequence comes from Dipus sagitta, assembly GCA_036346955.1. Lineage (NCBI taxonomy): Eukaryota > Metazoa > Chordata > Mammalia > Rodentia > Dipodidae > Dipus > Dipus sagitta. Next base: position 76,193,426 of record CM070778.1, on the reverse strand, counting down.
GTCTCAGTTATGCTGTGCTCCTGCTTGGGTCCCTCTTTGCTGTGCTGTGGTACTAGTTCTCCCACTGGTCCACGTGATCTTCTTCCTCACCGGCCTTTCCTCTGTTCTTCCCTGCAGTCCTCCCTTCATATTTATTGAGTTTGCGAGGAAACCATTGTCAGTGTAGATTCCCCTCAACTGGCTTTTCATGCAGCTCAGGCTGAGATTTACAGCTGTGGCCATGCTGACCTGTTGCCACTGCTTCTACCTGCTTCTCTGGGCTCTAGACACTCTGGATCTCTTCTACTTCTCTGCTATAGCTGATAATTTCTTATATACCTCACTTTTTTGTAGAAGAGTGTATTTTACTGGTTTTTTTTTTTTTTTTTTTTTTTGGCTTTTTCTCCCTTAGGCTCCTCTGGCGTGGTTCCTACAAACTACCTTAACCAGAAGTCTTATTCTTGAGCTATGTGTAATCAGTCTCAATCAAGGTTTCATTTAATTAATTGTCTCCTTTATGGCATATTAAATTCATTCCTTATAGAGATATACTTAAAATATGTTTCCTGCCCTAGATAAATTGCTGTTCTGCTTCCAATTTGGGGAGTACTTGCATTAATATACAGACTAGCCAAAGCTGTTTTCAAACACAGGTGCTAGGTTTTTATACTGTCTTCTCTTTTTCCTGGTATACAATTTCTAGATTAAATCAATTGCCTTAAATTTATTGATAAAATAATTGGCAAAATATTTTTAAGGCTAGTAAAATGTTCTGTCTATACTTACAGCTAACAGATACTTAAAAGATAGGATGCGTATGCTTTCTATGTCCCAGATACAGCTTACACTGACAACTAAACTTAAATATTAATCAGAATTATTTTAAAGTATTATGTCATTATTTAACCATATCTGCTTTGCTAACAAGATATGTTCTGTACCCTTTTCAACTAATCTGGTTTGATCTTCAGATATGAACTCTAAGTGATTAATAACCATATGTAGGAGCCAAAATCAATTAGAAACATTGGAGTTAAAAGGATAACCAATATTTTGGTTCCGGCTCCTGGGTCAAAGGCCATAGGAAATGATGGGACACTTGAACTTATAGTCTCTGGTACGTTACCTATCTTCTTGATCAGAGAAGATGTGGATACCCAGAAATGAATTCCAAGTCAGTGTATCTGCAACAGGAGAGTCACGTCAGAGAAAAATCAGTCCTCCAGGCTTTCCAAAAGAGGGAAGGCCACTTGCTCAGCATGGACTAGACTTATCCTAGCAGATGACAATGCTGAGCCTCATAGAACTCCTCACATGTCCCTAGAAGTCTCTCCTACAGTACCATTATTGACCTCCAAAATATACAGCTAATTCTGGCAGCCTACATGATCTTAATCACCCAGTAAGAGAAATATAACTGTAATATAAACAATGATTTGGACTAATAGTCTCCCCTGTATGATACTGACTTACAATATTAAGCTCTAACATTAACTCATGCCTTCTGCCTCTGCCTGTCCCTGATGAACTTCACCTACCCTGGCCCCAGCAACTCCCACTTCCCTTAGGCAGAATCAGAGCTATTTCATGGAGCCCCTCCTTCCTTAGCTCTCACTCTATCTCATCTAGGAAGTACACTGCCACCCCAATGGGCACTCTCAAACTTAAACTCTCTTGTGTTCCTACTCTTCCTCTGATCCCAAAAATGCCCCTCTGCCTCCTCTTGCCAAAGCCCTCTCTCACCTCTGAATATTCATCCTCCCTTTACACTTGGCATTTTGACAAAAGTAACAAATTCTTTTATTCTCCCTTCTTTCTTCTCACAGGATGAACAGAGCCCATCTCCCTCACCTGTGTTTTCCAGCAACTGCCCTAAAGCCAGCTTAATAGAAGGATGAGAGAAGTCTCTGCTTTACTCAAGATGAAGTCATAACAACATGCTATGCTGGTGCTATTGATATCACCACTCTGCAACCTCTAGTCACCATGAAACTGCCTCCTCATCACCTGCCCTAAAGAGAAACCCATCAACTACATTATCCAGCCTCTCCCATAAGAACTCATCACCCTTATGGTCAACATAAAAAAATAACCTTCATCTCTTATCATTAACAAAATGCTGTAATGTTAGGTCAGGACAAAATGGAGTCACAGAAGACAGCAGGATGGCAACAGACACAAAGAAGTGGGTCGTCCACATTCCTCAAGGAACTGCTCAGCCATTATCCATTCTTTGCCTAACTTTGCCCCATGTCTAGGTTTTCTGCTTCCTTGGTCACTTCTGGTCTCATACACTAGCTATTGCCCTTCTGCACCTTCCCCCAACTGAAGAACTCTACATAGCCCACTATCTGTAATATCAAACTTGACTGTACTCTGTTCTTGAGAATCAGTCCTGGAAGCTCATGTTTTTTCCCAAATAAAAGCTTCCATCTTTGCCTCAGAGTGGTCTCCGTGGTCTTGGTCACTCCTGAACCTTACACTATTGTTTCAGATGACCAGATAATAGAGAGTAGCCCTTTGTATAAAAGAAGTACCTCCCAAAAGGCTGAGCTTGTCACAATCCTTGTACCTATTCTAATAAAAATAGTTCTTGCCTGTTTTGTAATAGTTACAGGACTGGATGAAGGTGTGTTGGGACACAAGGTAATCTCTTATCAGTTTCCACAGAATTGAGTACAGCCATTAAAGACTGCTTTGGTCCTTCACTTGCTACAGCAACAACTCAACTTATTGACATCAGTAACCCTTCAGAACTGTTAAGGCCTCAGCCTCATTAGCTGAGAAGGGAGGAAACTATATTTCATAAACAAGGGATGTTGTTACTATATAAACCAATTGGATAATATAAAATGAGAGATAAGTAAAGCTCTAAGGTCTTGCCAACAGAATCTATTTTGACGTCCCACTGTCCTTAGGACCATGGGCTATCATTAGACCTATTTGGCCTTGGCTACTGCCACTACTTGGGCCATTAATAGGGATATTTATTTTACTCTTGATAGCCTTCATTTTAGGAAATACATCCAAAACCAGGAACATAATCTCACACATCAATTATTCAACCAACATTTATTAATCTATCTGTCCTCCACTTGATACCAATTTTTAGCCTCCTCAGACTTGACTCCCTGTCACCTGCTCAGAGGGTACTTGCCAGCCACTTACTCCAGTATCCCCTGAAACACCTGACCATGCCACCTTATCCTTAAAAATGTGCTGGAATGTTAGGTGGAACAAGAGTCCCAAGATGGATTTGAAATGCAGTAAGAGAACAACAGCAGCCTGATTGATACAACTTTAGATGTTTATATTGCCTAATCTCTACTCCCCTGACTTAACAATACTTGACCATAGTTTCCAGCTGATCTTAGCTTATAGACAACCTGGCTCCTCTCCTGATGGTCCCTCCTTTTCCATCTGATCTCTGAACTTCTGACTAATTAGCTCCTCCATTTGGTTGCTGCTGTCCCCTACAGTCCCCAGTCTTTGTCTTCTGTATCCCCCTCTCAAAAGGAAAAACTCTATAAAAATCCAAACTATCCAGATTCTTGCCAGCTCTTCTCTTTTCTTCTATGAGACAGCCTTGAAGCTAGGGCCCAAATAAACACCTCTTTAACTGTCTCAGAGTTGTCCTTGGTGGTCTTGGTCATCCATGAACCTTACAGTCTACTTGTTCTTTCTTTTTTCTCTTCTTATGGCTTTTATTGTAACAACTAAGTGTTATCTGTGTCTTTATTTTGTTTCTACTATTGGCTCTATTGGCTACATATCTTTGGTATATTTTAAAATATTTACATTATGATCCACAACTTAATGCCATTTATTTTCCTTTTGGGTTTTTTTTCATTTCTTTCATCTTTTTTCTTTCTCTCTTTCTTTCACTTTTTTTGGGAGGAAAGAGTGAGGGACAGAGTCATTCCAGTTGTCTTTGAGCTCACTATGGTCACTTAGTATAACCCATTTCCTTGCAAATTTCATTTATATTTACCACTAAATAGAACTCCACTATGTAAATGTCCCACATCTTCATTATTTGTTCATCAATTGAAGGACATCTAGGATGGTTCCATTTCCTAGTACTGTAAATCAAGCAGTAATAAACATGGTTGAACAAGTATCTCTATAGTAGTGACTAGAAGCCTTAGGGTATATGCCAAAAACTGGTATATTTGTGTGGTATGGTAAATCTATTTTTAGCTGTCTCAGAAATATCCACACATATTTCCACAATGGCTATATCAGTTTACATTCCCCACCAACAATGCAGAAGTATTTTCTCTTCCACACTCTCACCAGCATTTATTGTTATTTGTTTTCTTGATGATGGTCATTTTGACATGAACTAAATGGATTCTCAAATTAGTTTTAATTTATTTACTTATTTTCCCTGATGGCTAAGGATGTAGAACATGTTTGTAGATATTCATGGGCAATTTGTATTTCTTCTTTGGAGAACCCTCTTTTCAGTTTTTGGTTTGTCTGATTTCTTATTACTAAGCTTGTTGAGTTCTTTGTACATTATGAATATTAATCCTTGGTCAGATGTATAGCTGGCAGAGTTCTTCCCATTCTATAGGATGTTTTGTATGTGTATGTGATACTCAGTATCATTTGCTTTATAAAACTGTTTTTTTTTTAACTTTTATGAGGTCCCAGTTTTTGATCAGTGGTTTTACTTCCTGAGCAACTGGGGTTATATTTAGAAAGTTTTGACTATGTCAATATGTTGAAAAGTTCTCCCTAATTTTTTCTCCAGCAGTTTCAGGGCTGATATTGAGAACTTTGTTCAATTTTGACTTGATTCTTGTGCAAGGAGAGAGATAAAGATCTATTTTATCCTTCTACATATAGATATCTAATTTTCCCAGCACCAGTTTTTAATGGTGGCTGTCTTTTCTGCAGTGAATATTTTTGAGAATAGTTTTTGCTCAAAATGAGATGGTTATAGTTGTCTGGATTTATATCTCTATCCTTTATTATGTGATTGCATGTCATGTTTTGTGCCAGAACCATGCTGTTTTTGTTACTATGGTTCTGTAGTATATCTTGAAATCAGGTATGGTGATAACACCAGCCTTATTTTTGTTGTGCAGAATTGCTTTGGCTAGAGGAGGTATTTTTTGTTGTTGGTTTTTGTTTTTGTTTTGTGCTTCTAAATGAATTTGAGGATTTTTTTTCCATTCATGTAAAGAATACCATTAGAATTGTGATGGTAATAGCATTAAATGTATATATTGCTTTTGGTAAGTTTGACATTTAAACAATATTGATTTTTCCAATCCAAGAACATGTAAAGTGTTTCCATTTCCCAGTGTCTTCTGCAATTTCTCTCTTGAGTGTTTTAAAGTATTTGTTGTAGGGTTACTTCACTTCCTTAGTTAGGTTTATTCCAAGGTACTCTAACTATTTATCTAAGTGAAACAATTGTGAATGGGGGTGTTTCTGGATTTCATCCTTCACATTTTTACTGTTGGTATATAGAAAGCTACTGGATTCTGTGTGTTAATTTTGTATACTGCTACTTTGCTGGAAGTGTTTATCTGCTCCTACAGTTTGCTGGTAGAGTCTTTAGAGTCCCTTATATATATAATGACTTTACTTGCAAATAATGATAATTTGACCTTTTTCTTTCCAATTTGTATTCCTTTATTTGTGCTTCTTCCATTTTATTTCTGTCTCTTGTCACATTGCAATAGTTAAGACTTATAGTAATATATTAAATAAAGGTGAACACAGTGGACACCCTAGTCTTTTTCCTGATTTTATTGGAAGTGCTTCAAATTTTCCCCCACTTAGTATAATGTTGTCAATAGTTTTGTCACAAATAGCCTTCATTATGTTGAGATAGGTTCCTTCTATTCCCGGTTCCTTTAGGACTTTTATAAACCTACTTAGTTTATCTTTCTGATGTATTCTTGTATTCTTTTTACAAATATTTCCTTGATAAATTTTCCATATATTTTCATGAGGAAAATTGGCCTGTAATTTTTTTCTATTGTGTCTTTGTTTGGTTTTGGTATCAGAGTAATGCTAACTTCATAAAAGGAGTTTGGAAGTATTCATTCTTTTTCTATTCCACGGAAAAGTTTGAGAAGAATTGGTTCTTCTGTGAAGGTCTGGTAGAATTTGCTAGCCAATCCAGTTGGGTGTAGACTTCTTTTCTTGTTGGAAAAATTTTTTATAATTGCTCTGATCTCAGTGCTTGATATGGTTTGGTTTATATGTTTTCTTCTCATAATGTTTTAATTTTATTAGGTTATATATCTAGAAAACCATCCATTTCCCTCTGATTTTCAAATTTAGTGTAGCATATGTTCTTAAGATATGTCTTATGAATTTCTGAATTTTATTGGTATCTGTTGTAATGATGCCTTTCTAAATCTCTAATGTTATTAATTTTTATCTCTTCTCTCTTTTTGTCAGGTTTTGTAAGGGCTTATCATCTTATTTATCCTTTCAAGGAACCAGCTATTGGTTTAATTGATTATCTCTATTGTTCTTTTAGTTTCCATTTCATTAATTTAAACCCCAATTTTTGTTATTCCTTTCCATCTACTAATTTTTTGTTTGCCTTACTCTTCTTAGTCCAAGGCCCTAGGCTATAGCATTATATTGTTTACTTGTGACCCAATTAAAAATATTTATTCATTTATTTTCAAACATTTTAAATATTTATTTACTTATTTGAGTAGGGGAGATAGAAAGAATTGACAATCCAGGGCCTCTAGCCACTGAAAACAAACCTCAGATGCATGTATCACCCTGTGCACCTGGCTTTATGTGGCTTTGCAAGCAAGCACCTTAACTGCTAAGACATCTCTCCAGGCAATTTTATTTATTTATTTTCAGTCAGAGAAACATAGAGAGAAGAGAGAAAAACAGAGAGAATAGGAATTCCAGAGCCTCCAACCACCACAAACAAACTCCCGATGCATGTGCCACTTTGTGCATTTGGCTTTACAGGGGCACTGAGGAATCAAACCCAAGTTGTTAGTATTTTCAGGCTGGTTCACTAACTGCTGAGCCTTACTACAGGGACTTAAAGCTATATTTGCCCTCTTACTCTTACTGCCTTTATTGTATCCTGTAGGGTTTTAGTACATTGGGTTTTCATTATTATCATTTGATTCTTGGAAATGTGTTGATTTCCTTCTTCATTTCTTCAATGACCCATTCATCATTCAGTAGTGTACTGTTTAGTTTCCATAAGTTTTTATATGTTCTATACACTCTTGCTCTTGATTGGTGGCTTAATCTCATTGTGATCAGATAGAATACAAGCAATTATTTAAATTATTCTATATTTGGTAAGGTTTTCCATGTGACCTAACACTTCATCTATTTAGAGTTTGTTCCATGTGCTGTTGAAAAGAAAGTGCATTCTGTGGCATTTCGATGGAATGTTCTGTAGATATCTGTTAGGCCCATTTGTTTCATTATATCATTTAATCCAGATGCTTGCTACTGTGTGTTATGAGAGAATAAACTGTCAATTGGTAAGGGTGGGATATTGAAGTCATCCTTGATAATTGTGCCTGGTGATATCTGTGACCCTATGTGTTTGTTTAATGAAATTGGGAGCACTCATGTTAGGTGCATAGGTTTATAATTGTAATGTCCTCTTTGTGGATTGTTCCTTCAATTAATATAAAGTGACCTTCTTTACCATTCCTAACTAATGTTGGTTTGAAGTCTATTGTGGTGGTTTGATTCAAGTGTCTTCCATAAACTTAGTTTTCTTTTTTTTAAAGATTTTTTGTTAATTGTTTATTTATTTATTTGAGAGTAACAGACAGAGAGAGAAAGAGGCAGATAGAGAGAGAATGGGTGCACCAGGGCCTCCAGCCACTGCAAACAAACTCCAGACACTTGTGACCCTTTGTGCATCTGGCTTACGTGGGTCCTGGGGAGTTGAGCCTCAATCCGGGGTCCTTAGGCTTCACAGTCTAGCGCTTAACTGCTAAGCCATCTCTCCAGCCCATTTTATTTATTTATTTATTATTTTTTTAAAGACTTTTTTTTTGTTCATTTTTAACTTAGTTTTCTTAATGCTGGGTCCCCACCTGAGGGAGATTTGGGAATTAACACCTTCTGGAGGCAGGGCATTGTTGTAGATGAGCTCATGGGTGTTGTGGCCAGTTTCCTCTTGCCAGTGGACACTCTCCTGTTGCTGTGGTCTACTTATGTTGGCCAGGAGGTGATGTCCACCCCTGTTCATACCATGATTTCCCCCTGCCAACATGGAGCTTCCTGTCAAGTCTATAAGTCAAAATAAACCTTTTTTGCCATCACAAGCCGCTCCTGGTCAGGTGTTTTCTGCCAGCAATGCAAACCTGACTGCCTCATGAACTTGGTACCAGGAGTGGGGTTGTTGCTGCTAAAAACCTGACTGTGGCTTTGGCCTTCCGGAAGTGCTTTGCAGGAGGATGTGGATACATTTGAAATTGTTGCCTTAGAGATGCCATGCAGTGATGTAAGTACAGCTTGTTCAACTATCCTGATCAGAGTTGAAAGACTGGAATGCAGTAAGAAATATGGACTGTAAGGTTTAGCATATGAGAATGAGAAAGAGATTTTCCTGGACTGGGCTAAATTTGTGTGAGAGGCTTGCTGTTATGCCCATGTTCTGAGAACTTGTGCAGGGTTTCATTTCACAGAAATTAACTTTTGGGAGGAGAGGAATATGGCACATAAAAAATGAAATCTTTGGGCTGAAACTGCTGCCTATTCAGTTGCAATTGTATGAAAGATGACAGCCATATAGATTGGGCCATCTGACCTGCATGGGGACAACAGAAAGAATGAAGTGTCTTAAAAAAAAAAAAAAAAAAGAAAGAATACAGAGTCTTTTGAAGGGGACTGAATACTGAATGAGTGTTCTGTCTTCCAAAGTTTGCTTTACCCCCCCCCCCACGCCCATATTAACAAATTGGCACCCATGGGCTGTGTGGAGCAAGTTTGCTGGATACCTGCATGGAGACCCAATGGAGCCATAAGGATGGACCATGTCTTGCAGATGGACATGTGAGGACCACTAGACAGGTACTAAGGAGTGCTGTCCATCCCAGATGAAGTTTTCCAGGACAATGAGTAGCCCAGCTGAAGGACAAAATTGGAACTTCAGAGAATTGTGGCTGGTTAGAATTGTTGGACTTAGAGACTTGTCATTGACTATAGTTGTTAGACTTGGAGCTAAAGAGTTTGATGTTTTTCCTGTTTAAATCAGCTGTCAGCTGGTCTACATGTAGGAGGCTTCCAGTTCAGCTCCAGCAGGGTTTCTCAGTGACCTTGTAGCCCAAGTATGTGAAGTCTTTAGCAAGAGCATCTTACCATCTATTCCTGGTGGGAAACCAACGGCTATGGCAATGGCCTATAATGTTTTGGGGCATCAGGGGGCCTCATTAGCCAACAACTCACTGGAAGGTATGCCATTCCTGGTGCTGAAAATTTTATACTAACAATCTGTGGTTGTTGAGTGTTCCATTGTCCAAAAAAGTAGTTTTCCGTATGACTTATTTATATCCTTTTAGATTTTGATTAGCCTTCCCTCCACCTTTCCTTTATTCAATCTCTTTGCCTGACCTCACTTAGGTCTTTTCACCCCCATGAATCTGCTCTTCTACTTGCTTATATGCAATACCATCCTATTAAGTCCCCCTCTTATATTGGTTGACTATTTCTTTGTTATACCCAATGCCAACTTTTGCCGTGTGAATGTTTATTCTCTGCCATTATGAGGTTTGGTGGGATTTTTTTTTTTTTGTATTATTGCTCAGTTAAAAGATCTTGGACTATAGGAATGTTTGAAAATCATTGGGATTGATTAAAAATGATGGGGATTTTTAAAGTTGGATGGATGTATTGCATTTTACATATGGACATTTATCAGTTTATGGGGACCAGGGTTGAAATGTGATGCTTTGATTCAGGTGTCCTCCATAAATTTAGGTGTTCTGAATGCTAGGTTCCCAGCTGAAGGAGATTTGGGAATTAATGCTTCCTAGAAGCATGGTATTGTTGGGGGCGGGATTATGGGTGTTGTGGCCAGTTTCCCCTTGCCAGTGTTTGACACACTCTTCTATTGCTGTTGATCTGATGTTGGTCTGGATGTGATTTCCACCCACTGCTCATGCCATCTTTTTCCCCTTCACCATGGAGCTTCCCCTTGAGCCTGTATGCCATAATAAACCTTTCTTCCCCACAAGTTGCTCTTTGACAGGTGTTTTCTGCCAGCAATGAAAATCTGACCACAATATCTAATCTCTCAGATGTTAGGATAGTAATAGCTGATTCTTTTGTAGGCCCATTGGTTTGAAATATTACTTTCCATCCTTTCACCCTAAGGTAGTGTCTATCTTTTATGAACAAGTGATCTTCTTTGAGTCAACGAAAAGGTTTTTGCCTTTAAATTCTGTAAACCTGTGCCTTTTGGTTGGGGATTTGAGGCTATTGATTTGCATTTATTCTTGCCATTCTTCTAGATTTTGTACAGCTACCTGTTTTTCTGTTATTCTCTTGTATGAACTATTATTTGAATATAGTTTATTTTTTTCTATTTCCTCATGTATGTGCATGCTTTTCTTTCTCTTAATTCTGAAGTATCCCTTCAAGTATTTTCTGTAGATCTGGCTAGTGATCATATAGTCTTTTAACCTATCTTTGTTATGGATAGTCCTTATTTCTCCTCCTTTTATGACAGATAGCTTTTCTGTATATAATAATATTGGTTGAGAGTTGTTGTCTTTCAGAACTTGTAATATATCATTCCAATCCCTTCTGGCTTTTAAAGCTTGGGTTAAGTAATCTGCTCTTATCCTATGGCTTTCCTTTATAGTTCATTTGATGCTTCTCTCTTACTGTTGTATGTATGTATGTATGTATGTATGTATCTATCTATCTATCTATCTATCTATCTATCATCTATGTGTTTAGTAGTTTAATTATAATATAATGAGGAGATCAAGACAACATAAATAAAAGAGAGACTGATTGAGATGGAGGAGGGGTATGATGGAGAGTGGAGTTTCAAAGGGTTAAGTGGGGGGAGGGAGGGTATTACCATGGGGTATTTTTTATAATCATGGAAGTTGTTAATAAAAAAATTAAAAAATTTTAAAAAAGCTATTGTCCATACAAACATACCATACACAAAGGCAACAGACTACACACAGAATGGGAGACAATCTTTGCCAGCTATATCACTGACAGTGGCCTAGTATCTAGAGTCTACAAAGATCTCAAAAAACTAAACAACAACACAAAAATCAAATAATCACTGGACATGGTGGTGCATTCCTTTAGTTCCAGCATTCTGGAAGCAGAGTAGTATAATCTCTGTGAGTTTGAGGCCAGCCTGAGCCTATATATTGAATTATAGGTCACCCTGGGTAAAGCAAGACCCCACCTCAAAAAAAATCAAAAATAAACAAATAAATCAAGCAACCCACTCAAACAATGGGGCAGAGAATTGAATAGAACTACAGAAAGCTCCAGATATCCAAAAGTATCCTCAGCAAAAGAAACAACTCTGGAGGTATTACCATACTGTGTTGGTTTGAATAGATGACCCCTAATGTACTCAGTGTCTTATTAGTTTGTACTTCGGATCTGCAGCCACCTGGCTGGAGGAGGTGTCACTGGGTGAATCTTAACTTGTGGTGGTGGGTGTGAAATTTCATTCTAATGATATGCTAAGTGCCTAGTTCCAACTGGAGTTCCTGAAGTGTGCTATGTGGCTTTTGGCTTCGGACTTGTGGCTTCTCTTTCTTTTTCTCTCTGCTTGGACCTGTGTAAGGGGCCAGCTTCTTTTGCCATTATGGAACTTTCCCTGGATCTGTAAGCTTCAATAAATATCACTTCATCCATAACTGTCTTGTTTGGAAGTTCTCCTCAGAGGACCTGAAGCTGTCACTACAGAAATTGGTACCAGAATGTGGGGTGATATGAATCTGACCATGTAGATTTTGGTCTGTTGGACCTTTTTTGGGGAGAGGGGTGGACATGGAGTTGATGCTTGCAACTGAAGATGCCTTCTGGAGTGGCAAGTCAAGTTTTATGGACTATTCTGATGAGAGTTTGAAAATGATAATTGCAGAAAGAATTGTATTTGGAAGCTCAGCTTATGTACTTGGAGGCCTGGCTTATGACCTTTCTAAGGGAAAGGAAAGACTGCAGAGGTCTTTACTGGAACTAGCCTACTGACATAAGAGCTGGCTGCATTCTCCTGCCTAAGCCCAGAGAGTTTGATCAAGGTTAAATTTGTAACAGTCTGATGTGCTTGACTAAAGATATTGGACTAAGAGATCTAAGTTTTTAAGTTGGAAAACCTCAAACAAGTTAAATTTACAGGCACTGAGACTGGTTTTATGTTACAGGAGGGCTACTGTCAAACACATTAGCAATCTTAAGAAAGATGGACCAACTGCTTTACATTAAACAATGGATGCCTGAGCAAAGGCTATGATAGAAATGCCAACTCTTTCAGAAAGAGTTGACTGGAGAAGGAACCTGTTTTACAAGGTCATGATTTATTTTGTCCCTGAATTAAGAATAGGGCTGTGTTCTGCACACCTGTTTCAGAAGCATAAAATATATGGAGTCGTCATGAAATGCACACAGTTCAAAGAGTCACTGCTGAGATGTGGCATGAGGCAGGGCACAATGACCCTGATAGGCTGGAAAAGCCTTTGGAAGGTGGACCATGCTTAGCATGATGACTCAAAGCTGTTTGGATATACCAGGACTGTGCAAGAGCTAACATGGAACTGGAGTGTGCTGTTGATCTGGGATGAAAGATGAAAGTGTTCCCTGGCTACTTTGCCCAGCTGGAGGGAAAGAATTGGAAAATCTGAAGACTGTCAGTCTCTGGTTATATTGAACTTGAACTGTAGAAGCTTGAGTTTTCTTGATGGTGGTTGAATTTGCATTGTTTTAGTCTCTCCTTGCCTTGCCTTATATGAGTTGAAAATGTTTACCCTGTGCCTTTATATGTTGAGACTATTTAACTTGTTTGATTTTACAGAACTCATAGGTAAGAGAAAATCATAAATCTCAAAGCAGACTTGGGACTTTGGAACTATCTTAAGTTTGTCAAGACTGTGGGAACCTTTGAAATTGGACTGAATACAATTTACAATGTGTGATGGTTTAGAATCTATTGAGGGCCAGAGGCAGAATGTGATAGCTTGAATACAGAGCGCCCAATATATTCAGTGTTGTAGTAGTTTGAAGCTTGGATCTACAGCCAAATGACTGGAGGAGGTCTCACTGGGCAGACTTTAAGGTGTGGTGGTGGGTTTGAAATTCCAATGTAAAGGTATGCAAAGTGCCTAGTTGAACCTGCAGTTCCTAAAGTGTGCTGTGTGAGTTTTGCCTTTGGGCTTGTGGCTTCTTTCTCTCTCTTTCTGCTTGGACCTGTGAAAGCAAGGCCAGCTTCTTCTGCCATTATGGAATTTCCCCTGGATCTGTGAGGTTCAATAAAAATCATGTCCTTACGCTGGAGAGATGGCTTAGTGGTTAAGTGCTTGCCTATGAAGGCTAAGGACCCCAGTTCGAGGCTCGATTCCCCAGAACCCACATTATCCAGATGCATAAGGGGGTGCACGTGTCTGGAGTTCATTTGCAGTGGCTGAAAGCCCTGGTGCACCCATTCTTTCTATCTATCTATCTATCTATCTATCTATCTATCTATCTATCCATCTATCTATCTATCTGCCTCTTTCTCTCTCTGTCACTCTCAAATAAATAAATAAAAATGAATAAATATTTAAAAAAATCGTGTCCTGTTGAGGTGTGATGGGGCGGTTCTCTTCTTAGGATTTGCATCCATCTGAAAAAGAGAAGCAAATTCTCCAATGGAGAGTGAAGTGAGCACCAAATAAATGGGTTAAACATTTTTGTTTTAGAGGTGATTTAATAGGTGGAGCCCATGATTGTTGGGAGCTTGATCATGTAGTGTGGGCTCATTTTTGGATATGGTTCTGACTTGTTTCCAAGCTCTAGCTATGGGTTTTGTTCCACTGAGCAGATCAGTTAGACAGGGCCCCAGCTGAAACTCAGAGTAATTGGGGAATCAAGCAAAAGTGCTGCTTTCTTGGTGAACCGGGTACCAGCACTAGGGTGAAGAAGACAGACATAGGGAACACTCAACTCCTATCAAGTCAGATATCCAGAGACACAGAGGCTCCCAAGACCTCATTCCTGAAGCAGACCTAAAATGAACTCAACATGGCTCAGTGAAATTTGTGGAGGGGGGTGAATGTTAGAGCCACACGTTAGGTCATTATGCACAGAGAAATTGCCTCTTACCCATAACTGATTGCTAACCCCACAATGCATGACCCATATTCCCCAACAAGTAGGATGCCTACGGAGGGGAAGGTCAGGGAGGGAGGAGGATAATAATGGTACCAACATGACTGTAAACATTGTGTACATAACTAATAAAAATTAATTTAAAAATGGAGTAGAGTGTTGTAGAGCATCTTTTAATGTGATTCCTACTAGTAGACGTCCTGTATGGAGGATACTATGAAAACTCACACCTTAGACTGGACACAAATACCTCCTGGAAGTGCTCCTCACTGCATATAACCAAAACCAGAACCAAAGGCTAAGGGGAACACATCAGTGCCATCTGTAGGCAATCTTCCAAGGCATGAATTAAAGTGGAAAGTAGGAAATACACCCTGCTGCTGAAGACACCATATGCTGATGGTATGGAATATGGAGTGACCTGAGTAGGATCTGGAAGAGAGCCAGTCCCCAGACAGTTAGCTTCTCTGGTACCAGAAGGTGCTACATGAGTGACTGGAGGAAAAATGACAATCATCTCTTCAAGCAACTCATGGTCTAAGCTACTCAGAAGGAACAATCTGATGTGCAATAGTGGCACACAACTATGGTGGAAAACCAACTTCTCTTGATTTGGCTAACTGATCTGCTCAGTGGAACAGACATCATAGCTGGAGCTGGGAAACAAGCCAGAACCATATTCAAAAATGAGCCTGCTCTCCACTAGAAAGCTCCCACCAATCGTGGGCTACAAGAGGGCCTATACCTATAAAATTCTCTCTAAGAAAATAAAAACAATGGTTATCCCGTTTATCTGGTACTAACTTTACTCTCCATTGGAGAATATGCTTCTCTTTTTCAGATAGACACAGATCTTAAGGAAAGAACCAGCCCATTACACCTCAAAAGGGCCCCAGCTGAAACTAAGAGTAATTTGGGAAATAAGCAAGAGTGCTGCTTTCCTTGTGAACCTGGTACTAGCACAATGGTAAAAGAGATAGACACAGAGAACACTCAACTCCTACCAAGTCAGATATCCAGACGCACCAAGGCTCCCAAGACCTCATTACTGAAGCAGGCCTAAAGTGAAACCAACATGACTCAGGGAGATTTATGAAGAAGGGGTGGAAAGAATGTTAGAGCCATATGTTGGGTCATTATGCACAGAGACATTGCCTCTTACCCATAACTGATGGCTAACTCCAAAATGCACTACCCATATTCCCCAATGAGGAGGGCGGAGGATAGGGAGGAGGCAAACAATAGCATAAACATGACTGTATACACACTGTGTACATAACTAGTACAAAAGGAAAAGGTCATGTCCTCCATAACTGTGCCTGGTTTGGAAGTTCATCTTTGTGGACCTGAAGCTGTCTACTACACATGCCCTATATAAAGCCATACTACAAAGGAATAGAATAAAAACAGAATGGTACTGGAATAAAAACAGACCTAAAGAGCAATGGAACAGAGTAGAACACCCAGCCCTTAGTTCAAGCAAGTGTAACTACCTGATCTTCAACAAAGGAGTCAACAACATACACTGGAGAAAAGACATAATTTTCAACAAATGATGCTGGAGAAATTGGATGAACACTTGTAGAAAAATGAAACTAGATTAACTCTGCTCACTATGCATAAAAATAAACTCCAGATGGATTAAAGGCCTTTAAAATCACAAACTGATAAATGATTGGAAACTAAAATATAGAGAACTCTCCATAGTGTAGGAGTGGGAAAATATACCCTGAATAAGACCCCAATAACCCATGAAAGTAAACAATCACTCAACCAGTGGGATCACATGAAACTAAAAAGCAATTGTACAAACAGATATTACATAAACAGAGTCAACAATCTATTCATAGAATGGGAGAAAATCTTTGCTATATATAGTACCAACAGAGGCCTAATATCTAGAATCTATAAAGAACTCAAAAACTAAGCAATACAAAATTAAACAATCCTCTCAAAAAATGGGGCAGCCGGGCGTGGTGGTGCATGCCTTTAATCCCAGCACTCGGGAGGCAGAGGTAGGAGGATTGCTGTGAGTTCGAGGCCACCCTGAGACTCCATAGTGAATTCCAGGTCAGCCTGGGATGGAGTGAAACCCTACCTCGAAAAAGCAAAAAATAAAAATAAAAAATAAAAAATACATGGGGCAGTGAACTGAATGGAGAATTCTCAAAGGAAGAAATATAAATGGCCAGTATTCACTTAAAAGAAATGTATAGCATCCTTAGTCACCAGGTAATACAAATTAAAACAACTAAGGGATTCCACCTAACTCCAGTCAGGATGGCAATAATTAAAAAAATCAACCAAGTATAAATGTTGTTGAGGTTGTGGGAAAAGAGGAACACTAATTCACTGCTGGTGCCAGTGCAAACTTGTAAGACTACTATGGAAATCATTATGAAGACTACTGAAGAAAAATCAAAATAGATCTACCATCTGACACAACGAATCCTCTCTGTGGCATTTACCCTAAAGACTCCACTGTTTACTTCAGAGATGCTTGTTCTACCATGTTTATACCTTCATTATTCATCATTGATAAGACTAGGAATAAACCCAGATGCCTGTCAACTATCTTCTGATTGGTCATAAGGCTTGCTTAGTGGAAAGAACTCAGAAGTGGTACTGGGAACCAAATCAGTGCCCCATGGGCAGGAAACACTCAACTGCCAGAGAGAAATCTCCAATGTTATCTGAACAACTTGAATAGGTATCCTCATCAAAATGTCTTTCAAAATTATATGCACATTCCCCCTTAATCAGAGATTTTGAAACCCTTGTTTGGTGAAGCTATTTTATTTTACAGATGACAGAAAATACTGGGGGAGATCCATCAATTTGACAAGAAAAGACAGCCCACCATGAGATATTCTACCTCTACTACATTCACTGGGGTCCAGAACAACCCACAGAGGAAGTAGTGAAGGGAGTAACTCTCCCAGTGCCAGCCAAACAACTGCCTTCAGGGAAAGAGCCACAAATGTGGTGGAGAATGGAAACACATCATAACAGAAGTACAGTCTACAGAGAATTCAATACTAAAACCAAACTGTTAATTCTCATATCAAGGCTCAGGAGCTGGTGTGGAAGAGGGGCACCAAGAGTATAAGAGCTATTGGAGTGGGTAGAAAACTCCTATGGCACAACACCCACCCTCTCCCCTTCCTTAACTTCTACCACCTTCGAAGAAGGGTCTCACACATGTTTGACCATTGCATTTTCCTCAAGCTGGCTGGCTCCTGAATTTTTTTCTGAATTTTACTGACCCTGCCTCCCTTCTTACCACTTGGTGTGGCTGGAACAGCATCCATATTTTCATTTGGGTTCTAGGATTCTGAACTCAGGTACTAATGCTGGTACAGCAAGTGCTTTATCTACTGAATACTCTCCCCATTCTGCAAGTGCATTCTTCGTAAATAGGCACATTTTTTTTATAGCTGTGGTACTAAAAATTAGTTTAGATTTATTATTTTGTCAGTGTCTATCCTTGTTCTAATCTATATTCATCCATTCTTTCTTACCTTGCAACTTATAGCCTAGATTTTTCCTCCACAGAACTCAACTACCATCAAACTTCTTGGGAAGTTTGATATGAGAGAAATAACATAAATATATTTGAGGTACAAAGGATGCAAAAGGAAGCCTTTTTTTTTTAATGTGATTAGTCAAATCCTTCCAAGAGTGACACTGCCATAAATCTCCTGTCCGTTTGAACTTTGCAGCTAAGAGGCAGGCCAACCAACTGGGATGAGAAGCTGCACAGGAAAACATTATCACAAAGATCATACCGCCCCTTCCTTTCCTACAAGCTCATTGTTTTACTACAGAAACTCTTGTATATCCCCTGTTATATATGCCTCAATCTTTAGCTCTTTCCAAATGTTTGCTCTTGTGTGCATAGGTACATATACTTTATCATTTCTCTTGTTAGTCTGTTGTCATTTAATTTATAGGCCCCTTGACCCAATATCTAAGCTATTCTTTTCTCAACACTGCTTACCTTCTAATAATATTATAGCACTTCACAAACAGTATAGAATTTTTTATACAAGTTCTCATTATGCAGCCCAGACTGTTCTTAATCACATGGTTCTGCTGTGTCCTCCTGAGTGATAGTAATGCAGACCCTGGCAAAAGCTTTCACAGATTACATTCTTGCCCTGTCCTACACTTTACTGTTGGCTACTTTCTCCTACATGGTATAAACCCACTATACTTTTAAAATATTTTCTCTTAAGCAATTATTTTTACAGAGGCAAGAAACAGAAAAATATATTTTATTACTCAGCTATTTTGATTGCTAACATTGTCAATTGATTTTAGTATATGTTCCCCCAGACTTTCTTTAACATTTCAAAAAGAGAAAACCTGCTGACATGGGAATTTTTATCAGCTTTCACTGTGGTCACAGTATTTGTTTCAGTTCTGTTTGTTGAAGATATTTTTACTGGGTATAAAATTTTAGCTTGCCATGTTTTGTTTCTTTAAATAATTTGAACATACCTCTCCATCATCTGTGGTTGTCAGTTTTATTTCTGAGTGGTATGCCATCATCTTTACTCTTTCCACTTTGCAGATGATACATATTTTCTTCTTGACTATTCATACCACTTTTTCAAAATTTTTTAGAACTTAATTATGGCATACCTTAGTAAAATTAACTGTGTTTATTCCTCATAGTTTGTAAAATTCTTGAACATTCTAATTTACTTTTTCATTTATCTAGTCTTCATATTTAGTATATTATCTGCTATTAATTCCACCCAATGTACTTTTCATTTTAAATAGTGTCTTATCCATAGTTTTATTTAGACTAAGTTTTTAGACATTTATTTCTAGAGTAATCACATTTGTGGTTCACTTCTTTTTTATATTGATTGACAGTCAATTCCATTATGTTTTGTAGAATACTACTTGATTTCAGTCAACTTGAACATATGACTTACTGGTGCTACTGCTTTCTGTGATAATTGCAATTGTCTTGCACAATTCTCTTTATATGCTGCAACTTGGAGAGGAAGTACAACCTTTCCATATGGTTTTTCTGAAAATCTAGGTGGCTTTGATCTTTTCACATCTGATCATAATTTCCTTGGACAACATTGAGCTTCCTCTTGATAACAGCCTGGGTCAGAAATTGAGGTGATATTTGGACTAACAGCATTTTTTTCTTTCTTTCTTTCAGAAATCACAGTCCTGATTCCCAGTAACAGAACTGACTCCCTGTTTTCTACTTATTTACAAGGAAGTATGCATCTAGTCTTGGTTATTCTGTCATGCTCTAAATCATTCTTACTCACTATAGTATTATAAGTGAAGTGAACACAGAAGTATTGTGGAAATATAATGTGCAAAATATGTAAATTTAAGAGCAATGGCAAAAAATAAAGCTGTAATTATATTGATTAAAAGGTCCTGTTGATACAGGGATTTTGGGGTACCTTGCCAATGCACCAATGTGATATGTCAATACAATAGTTTTGGAATGAATCTGGATTCTTATCTTATGAATTTGAAGAGGATAAGGAAAGAAGCTGAAATCTGGTGACAGAAAGCAAACTAATTATTAGGTTTTTTAGATTGGGGAAAAGGTTGAATGCAAGGGATACCTAAGGATGTTTTGAAAGGACAGAAATGTTCCTAACATTGATGGTAGTAGTTGTAAGTCTGAAACAATTGTCAGACTCATGACACAGTACTCTTAAAACTGATGATACTTATATTATGTAAGTTACACATAAGTAAATTTTCTTTGAAAAAATTATCTTTCTAAATTTATTTATATGCAAACAGAGACAGACAGAAAGACTAGGCATGCTAAGGCCTCCAGCCACTGCAAACAGACTCCAGAAACATGTGCAACCTTATGCATCTGACTTTATGTGGGTACTGGGGCATCAAGCCCAAGTTGTTAAGGTTGTTGGGCTTTTCAGGTAAACTCCTTTACTGCTGAGCCATATCTCCAGCCCCCCGTAAGTAAAAATTGTTATAGCTACATGTGGGTAGCATCTCTTACATGCTCTAGATTTTGTGCTAAATCTTGCAGTAAGAAAACCACATTCCTTTCTTTTGTGGCATGGTTGGAAAATAGAGAACAAATTTAGTAATCACAACACAGGATGTGTGGTATAATAGACCCATGCACGTGGATCTTAGTGAGAAGAATATTATAGACGCAGGTAGAAATCACTAAATTAAAAGTGAGGTTGGCAAAAACACATATCCCTATCTCAATAGGGTATTATACCCAGTTCAACTAATAGGCAGTGTATTAAGGCAAAATAGTGATGTATTAGACTTATGAGGTATATTTTAACTCAAATTATATTTCCTTTTTGCATCCCTTAATACTCTGGCATCTTGATTCTTACCTTTACTTCATGAACTATAATAGATAATTTTACATATAAGTAGTTTTTTATAACTAGCACCAACGTTATGATTTAGAATATTTTTAGACTCATTTTTAAGGTCCTTGGTTGCTGGTTGATTATTATTGGTGTTTTTGTATTTTTAGAAGATAGTGCTGTCATTCTGTTATAAAAACTGTATGGGAAGATTAAAATTGTCATTGCTATCTACAGGAACTGTTCAGGGTGATTAGTTGTGGCTCTGTCAGCTTCATTCTTAAGACAGCTAATTTAGGTAATATTTGTAAGCACTCCCACGGTGAAGTATACCTCTGTGAGAGAGGTAAATATCAACATTCTGCCCTTGTGAAAGCTATTGGAATTTTACAATCATTTCACTGCAGGTGAAAAGATATGATTTTCCATAGAATCAGGTTGGGCCCTAAGTAGAATAAGTGCATAATGCTAATTCTTCTCTGTACTATTGTACAAGAAATAAATACTTGTATAAATTGACCTTAAAAAGCACTTTATAGCCATAATCTATGGTTATCCACTTTAAATGATAATTCATGCAAATTAAACTGATAATTAAGCACCATCTTTAATTTCAATAGACATGAAAGTATTTCAGTAAACCACTTTGGAGACCTGTCATGAAGGTGAAGGCCTGCTTCTACTTGGCAGTAGAGGGTGATCACTCAGATAGAGGGTAATTGCTTTCAGATTGAACTAGACTTAAAATAGGAGTGTCTATTACTGTCTCATTTTCACGTGTCAGTTGGGATAAAAGGGTATCTCCCAGGTAGAAATTAAAGGAACCCATGGTGCTTGTTTGGGGAAGGACAAATGTGGTGGTTTGATTGTGATAGTTTTATTCAGTGTCCCCCATAAACTAAGGTGTTCTGATTGCTCGGTTTCCAGCTGATGGAGTTTTGGGAATTAATGACTCCTGGAGGCAGTGTATTGTTGGGGGCAGGTTTATGGGTATTATAGCCTGTTTCCCCTTGCCAGTGTTTGAAACACTGTCTGGTTTCTGTTATCTACCTGATGTTGGTGAAGAGGTTATGTCTACTTTCTACTTATGTAATTGTTTTTCCCTCCAATCATGGAGCTTCCACTTGAACCTGTAAGCCAAAATAAACCTTTTTTTTTTTCCCCTCACAAGTTGCTCTTGGATGATTTCTGCCAGCAATGTGAACTTGACTGCAACAGTAAAGTTGGTACAGAGAGTGGGGTCATTGCTGCTAGACACCTGACTGTGGCATTTGGCCTTTTGGAGCTGATTTTCAAGAGGAGTGTGGAAGGATTTGAAATCTTGGTGTAAGAGACACTTTGCAGTGTTGTGTATAGCTTAATGGACTATTCTGGCCAGAGCAAAGGAATCCTGATCATACTAAGGGGATATATATACAGCTCTGGTCCATTCTATCCAGTTTCATTTGGTAACACAATTTTCTCTTACCAGTTCCAAAGTTAATTTTTGACATGTCTTCCCTGACAGTAGATTTCATCAAGAGCTATTGCTATCCTTATTCCCAAACTCAAAGTGAGACAAAAATGGGTACATAAGAAAATCCAAGGAAGTGTTTTAGTATGATTCTGGCAAGACTGGTACAAATTAGCCAGAAATGTCCCTTGCTCAAGGATTTCCGACTTCTAACCAAGTGGATAGATATTCTCTTTCCGTCTTAGACTTGCTCTATAAATGGGACATTGTTGGCTTATTTGATAACACATCACTCCACTGCTTCTCAGAACCTACTCAAAGTCACAGTAGTGAGTATGGAGAATTGCAACTTTCCAGTTTTAGCAACACAGTATTTCTAGACAAGCCGGCTAGTCCCGTCCCTTAGATTATCATGTAGAGGTAACTATTCCAGCTCTATGCAATGCAGGACTTTTCTGAAGACTGGGATTTTCTGCATCTGTTTGCATACCTGATGACACAGAGGTGCTAACTGCTACCAGAAAAGGTACCTTTGACAATTTCCCTAGGTGGTCTGTTTTGAAGACATCTTTGGACAATATGTCCTGCTCTCTTTAGTGGTCAGGGAAAGTGATTATACAGTATGCAATAATGCGTATTGAGACTTTCAGCACCTTTCCAAGTTCATTTTAATTCTGTCAAGACACAGGGTAACTTTGATATTGGGTTTCAAGAAGGTTCATTTCCACAATGCCACCCTTTGTACTTCACTGTACCATGTTCAGTGTCCAGTACCTAAGACACAAGCCTGCTCTGAAAACACCCCAGATTCTGTCCACCCTCACTAAAATTAACACTTCTATCATTTACACTCCTGACATTGGAATAGGAAAAGGTTGTTTGGTTAATTGTCACCCATGAAGAACCTAACAGATCCCCCAGCATCATTTTTGCAAGAACTTTTTTTAAATGTCCTACAAGTAGCATCAACAATGAAGAGTTAGACAGCCTTCACTGGAAACATTTAAAATTTAATGGAGTTTTATTTGGAATAATTTCAGATAAATACTTTTATTTAATTGTTTTAGTTTCATGGAAAATTTGCAAAGTGATTTTAGAGAATTTCCATTGCTATGATATATTTGTCAAAAATTCAGAACTGACATAATAACCAAACTCCTGTTTACTGAAATTTTCTCTTTTACATTATTGTTATCTTTTCTCTTTCAGTACCCTGCTGTGGCAGCTTTCTATATTGATTTTTTCCCATACATTGATATATCTTTTCTAGAATTTATCTTTTATCAGTCTTTCCTGTCTGATTTTAGCCTACCTGGGATTTGCTGTATGTTGCTTGCTGTTTTCTTTCTCTCCGCAGCCAACACACCTTCTCACATTTCTTGTTCTGAAATAAACTAAAACAGGAAAGATGGATAACAGGGTTTTTTTTTGTCCTTCATTCAGTTTCACCAAGGACTCAGAGGACATAAGCCAGTTTTCCTTAATTCTTTCTTCCTTTATTTATTCAGAATGAAAACATTTATGTTTACCTGAACTAAAATAGAGTTGAATTTTCCCTAAAATTGATAGAATGTATCTACAGTGTCTACAGTGAAACAGGAAAAGCTTTTGATGCTTAATGCCACAATAGTCTATTTATTCTCTCCTTCCTATCCCCAGAGGGCCACTCTTATGCTATAGTTTTTAGATAGTATAGTATTTTAAGCCTCAAAAAATAATAGCAATGATCTGTCTGTCCTGGGGACATATGATGTATGATGAAAGATTCCAGTGAGAACACAAGTCTTGCCAAAACAACGAAGTATGAGGTACAAGGGTTTTCTCTTTAAAGTTTATATGGGCAGTAACATTCAGTTCCTTTTTCAGAAACTTAGTTAATTTACTTGTTCACTGATATCAGTTCACAGGGATTCAGTTTATTAATGGTTGTAAAAAACAAAGGAAGGGAATTATTTCTGAGACAAGGCAAACTGGAGTTTTTTCATGGAAAAAGGGGAAAACTGTGGTGAGGACTTAGCATATTTACTTCTCCCTTTTTTGTGTAAAGAAAAAGGTGGAAGCCAGCATAAAAATAAATTATAGTTTTATTTTTAAATATTTACTGCATTGAAAATGAATACAGGTTTGCATGTTATAGAATTACCCAGACAAAATACCCAGTAAAACTATGACTACAATTTAATAATGAGGTGTTTTTTTTTTTTCAGTTTGAGTTTGGTTTTGACATTGCCTCATAGTAAATCTTCATAATTTTAGATCCCACTAATTATAATCTAAAGCTGTAAATAATCAGTTTACTAAAACAATTATGATTTCTATGAAAGAAATGTTTTTTTTTTTCTTGGTAATTTATGACTATGGACAAAGACTTGGACATAAAGTTTAACCCAGCAAATTAGAACAACTGGTTTTTAAATAGTGAAGCAGTTTATTATACTGAGGTCAAATCATGAAAAGGTTTCTCTATAATATGTTAATAATTCTGCTTAACTACCTCCACTCCACCTCACTTCTTGAAGAGGTTTCCTTAATGATAATCAAGTAAGTTTAGTAATTATCAGTTATTTTTGGTTATAAAAAAGTTATGCTCATTAAGAAATCATTATTTTCTTAACTGAAATAAATTTGTCTCCTTCACAGCCCTCTAGCATAAGGATTACTGGCAACTGTGGAGTTTTCTTGCAGTTAGTTGCACATGTGTGCTTTGTAATCTCTCTTGAACATGTGCACACAAATCATATACAAATGTGTGCACATATGTACATATTAATTCTGTAAACTCACACCTTCAATATCCACATTGGAAAAACAAGTTTTTGAGTTTGTGTGGATAAATTATCCACTTGGTTGATCGTAGCAATAGTGCCAGTGTGTTGGTTCATGAATGAGTGATGCTTCAGCAGGTCCTGATGGGGAGTACATCAAGCTCAGAAAATTCCCTTCAAAATGAATCACTCTTCTGATTATCAGAAACCTCTTTCAACTGACCAATATATAGTGACATCAAAATCTGTTGCTCAGCTGGCCTGTTAGCTCAGAACTGCCATGGTCTCAGCAACTTTACGGTCCTGGTTTCCTCCAGCCACCTCAGATCCCATCTCTTTGTTTCTTCCCCATCCATCTCTCCCTGGAAAACAGTTTTGCTATATGGTAGTAACAACTTAATTCATGGATAAGCTCATATCCAAGCATATACTCATGTCAGACTTCCCTTCCAACAGTGTCAGGCTATAAAGAAATTCTTTTCTAGGCTCTCCAAAGGCAGCTATCCACAATAAGCACATTAATTTAAAAATATTTAACATACATATGTTTAGATTTCAATTCATATATTCGATCTTTGAAAGATAAAAAGTAATTCACAAGTGTTTAACAGAATGGAGAAAAATCTAAATATATTCTTTAATGAATTTTCAATTTATGCTATTATTTGGTGTATCTCATTAATTTATAAAATGCACAAACAGTTTGGGGAAAAAGCTTTAGTCCTGATTCTCAACCACATTCTTTTAGAAGAAAGAGCACTCATCAAAACTTTCTCAGGACAATCTAGATGTTTCTTTTACCTTTGTATCAAAAAAAAAAGGGTTATCTCATTTGTCCTGATGCTAACTTACTCTCCGCTGGAGAATCTGCTTCTCTTTTTCAGATAGATGTAGATCCTAA
Source organism: Dipus sagitta (assembly GCA_036346955.1). Taxonomy (NCBI): domain Eukaryota; kingdom Metazoa; phylum Chordata; class Mammalia; order Rodentia; family Dipodidae; genus Dipus; species Dipus sagitta. The sequence goes on along the minus strand of CM070778.1, from coordinate 76,167,665 downwards.
GGAGAGAGCCACCCCATCATACCTCAAAAGGGCCCCGGCTGAAACTGAGAAAAATTGGAGAAACAAGCAAGGGGGCTGTTTTCCTGATGAACCGGATACCAGCACAAGGGGGAAGGAGATCAGCACAGAGAAAAATCAACTCCTACCAAACCAGAGAGACAGAGCCTCAGAGGCCCCCAACACCTCATCACTGAAGAAGACCAAAAATGAACCCAACATGGCTCAGGGAAATTTTGCGGAAGAGGGGGCGGAAAGAATGTCAGAGTTACATGTTGGGTCATGATATGCAGAGACATTTAGCTTACCCATAACTGTGGGCTAACTCCACAATGCATGACCCGTATACCTCAACAAGGAGGGGCCAAGGGGAGGGGGTAGGTCACGGATGAGCCTAATAATGGTACCAAACTGACTGTATTTGCTGAATACAAAACTAACTAATAAAGAAAAAAAGAGAAAAAAAAGTGTTCCCTATAGTACTTGTACATAAAGAAAAGGTCATCATTTCTGACCAAGTTCTTGGTTTTTAGCAGGGAACAAATGGAGAATTCATGGAATCATGGCACTCTGGGAGAACTGAGGAATTGTATTTGAGAATGTAGTCATGACACCATACATTTAATATAAGAATTTAGCCATGATAACATACCTTGGGTGTTTTGATTTACTACCTTTAAAAGCTTTTATATATTATATCAGTTTGATATAAATGATAATTTGATGGTATCCTCTAAAAAGACAAGCTTTTCTACCTACCAATATTTCCTTTAATCTAACATACCTCATAGAGTCAAAGTTCTTTTTGTTTTTATCTCTATCCATTTATTGCAGTTTTAAGGATTGAACCCAGGGCCTTATGCAAGCTTAGCAAATGCTCTACCACTGAACAACACCCATCCTAAAGCTCATCTTTTAAAGTGAGACAACTTTAAGAAAACAGGAGAAATGTAGCAAAACACAAACAACATAAATATAGGGCTCTTTTAAACATTGGTTATGAATTTATGTCCCTCAAAGACCTTTATTCAGTCTCTGCTTATAGCACTGTGTATGAAATTATTGTGCTAAACATGAAGGTAGTTTAATGACAAGTGTTCTGTAGATGCCCCAGAGACCACAAAAATGGCATGACTTCAATATATTCTCTGTCTGGGTAGGGAATATACTTCAATTTAAGTGAATATGAGCTTCCTATTATTAAACAGAAGTGTTTTTTTTTTCCTACTGAGATACTACATAGTGAAGGATTATTCTCAAACAGTATTGTATCATCTAAAAGAGCCTTTAAATAGAGAAACCAAGTCACAGACTTGAATGACAGGGAAAAGTACATGATGACCCCAACAGAACTAAGCACCAATACACATAAGCACATTTGAGGAAATACGGAATATATACATCTGACATTTCTGGGCATGGACAAGGCATTTCATAGTTTTTAATCTTAATGTTATCAATAGTGAAATGAGGGGGCAGATGAGCACTGAGGAGACAACCTTACAACGTTTAGTATTCTAAGCTAACAGACTCATCCCTACAGCCACATCCTTGCTTTGACTGTAACATAAGTAATTCAGTGAAAGGTCAAGTAATGGTGTCATGCAATTATGTTAGCAAGGTAATTAACATATATTGAGAATTCAGTGCTTGGATCTAAAAATAATGCTGAAAGTAATAGGGTTAGTAGAAGGCCCCACATCTTCTACAGTGAATTACACTATACCAAGACGATTTCTTCTGCTCCAAACTCACCAAAGTACAATATTTTAACAACTGGTTGTTAAATATACATAACTATAAAGAGGCACTGCATATAATGTGGTCAAATCATACTTCTTTTATATTTAAATAAGCTTTTTATTCTGGGATATTTTTTAAATTTCAGAAGATACAATAATTTTATGAGGATTTTTCCATGTATCTTTTATCTAATTACTTCTGGTATAAATGTCCTATATAGTTGTGAGGCTAAAGAACTGACTTCCTTTTACTCTCGACAGGTTCAATGAAATGAAACAATAACAGACCAAATGAACAGGGCAAAAGAGTATATGAATTTATTAGTGTGCATAGGGACTATTCCAGCATGGAGTCATATGAAAACTGAGTATTGTCCTAAAAGAGCAAATGGATGAGGCCTAAATTACTTCCTAAGCTATAGAAACAACTTGGAGAAAATATAGGTAGGGACTTTGTATGTCATGCAAGATGAAGAAGACCAGATATGGGATAGGGGAGAGGAGGAATTCTCAGCAGAATAAAGGTTTCTTTCAATCGCTATCACTATTTCAAGTCTTCCAGGAATGCTACCTAGGAAAAGCTCTGTCTGAGTCAGGGGTAGGTTCCCCAAATTTTTATTTCTGTTGAACTGTCTTCCCACACATGAAGGAGGTTGGCATAGAGGAAAGCATTTTCGCATGCTGGCCTGTCTGCTTCAGTTCCCTATTGTAGATTCCACTGTAGATTTTACAGAAGGATTTTCCTTCAGCATTTATTGTTCTTCAGTTTTACAAAATAGCCATATTGAAATAGAACAAAGGAATATATTTTGAGGTGGCTTATTTTGGGGTCTACATCTACTTGTCAGAAATAATGGACTGATATTAATACATTTTTTAGCTCAAACTTCATTCTTCCTTCTCTTTGCTGTTCACCATTGTGTTCACCATGCTGTAACAAACTTCCAGGAAATTGTGACTCTGCTTCACATCTCATCATCAGTATATGCTGGGATTCTAGAAACCTGCTTAACTTTTAGTTTTTACATGGTGTCTGGGGATCTGAACTCGAGTACTCTAGCTTACATGGCAAGTACTTTACCCTCTGAGCCAACTCTGCCCATTTCATAGTAGTCCCTAGCCTATTCAACCTAGTATTCCCTTATCCTACAGACTTTTTCTAATTTTGTAGCTTTCTAAATAAAGCCTAAATTCTTACAAAGGTAGTTTTTTACAACATGACCATAAGTATATAAGGTACACATATTTGGGTGTATTCATACAGCATAATTTTTAAACTTTGAAACATGTATTGTGTACCACAGATAAATATACATTTGGAAGTTCAGTTTGATTATAAACATTTCAGTTATAGCACTGCAATTATGATGTTTGATAACAATTAGAGTATATTTTGACTAAGAATATATATCTCCCTGAATATGGTCCAATTGTTTTGTTTTGTTTTTCAGTGCTTTTCTAATATAAATCACTTATTTAAGAGCTCTATGTTTTCTGATTGCCCATTGTCCAAAAATATCTTTCTATATGATTTATTTATATTCTCTTAGATGTTAATTAGCCATCTCCCCACCTTTCCTTTACTCAGTCTCGTCCCCTGACCTCATTGAGGCCTTTTCATCCCAATTAATCTGTTATTCTACTTACATATGTACAATACCATCCTATTAAGTCCCCTCTCCCTCCATTTCTCTTCCCTTTATATCCTCTTTCTAGCTTACTGGCCACTGCTACTGAGTTTTATTCCTACTCACATAGAAGTCCAATCATTTGTATCTAGGATTCACATATAAGAGAAAACATCTGATGTTTGGCTTTCTGGGCCTGGGTTAACTCTCTAAGTATAACCCTTTCCAGGTGCATCCATTTTCCTACAAATTTCATTTTTCTTTACCACTGAGTAGAACTCCATTGTATAAATGTGCCACATCTTCATTATCCACTCATTAGTTGAGGCTGGTTCAATTTCCTAGGTATTGTCTATAGAGCAGCAATAAACATGGTTGAGCAAGTATCTCTAAGACAGTGCGGCAAGGCCTTAGGATATATGCCTAGGAGAGGTATAGCTGGTTCATATGGCAAATCTATTTTTAGCTGTCTCAGGAACATCCACACTAATTTCCACTATGGCTAGACAAGATTTCATTTCCATGACAGTGTAGAAGGATTCCTCTTTTTCCACATCCTTGCCAGCATTTATGGTCATTTGTTTTCATGATGGACAATAGAATACTCAGAAATCATACATTGTTACTAGAAAATTTTCAGTACCAGGAATGGTATACCTTCTAGTGAGTTGTTGGCCAGGAACATCAATGATACCCTCATAACATCACAGGCTATTGCCTAAGCCCTTAGTTTCCCACCAGAAATAGATGGCAAGACCCTATTGCTGAAGACTCCACATACTTAGGCTGCAACATCACAGAGAAATCCTGCTCGAGCTGAGCTGAAAACCTCCTCCATGTAGACCAGCTGACAGAAAGCTGGAAAAAGCTATGCTACATGCAGTTCAATGGGAGCGAGAGAAATTACCAGTGGGGATACTCAACAGTAGACACCGAAACCCTTAAATTTGGCCAGCCAAGCAAAATGAGCCAATGGGTGAAATAGTGACATGTCTGTTATGGGGGAAACCATCTACTCTCTAATTGGACTGCAGGTGTGCTCCATGGGAGGGAATACATCCCTGACACTGAAAACCTACAACAGAGGTAGTCATGAGCCCTAGGGGTATAAAGTCTGCTGGTGTCTAACTAAGTGTATATAGTATGCTCAGCAAACTGCCTGGTAACACTTCTCTTAATGTTCATATCCATATATTAATGCTGCTCTCACCTTTTGTTAGAGAAACTTCTCTTTTCAGATGACAGTGACCATGGGATGACTCAGAAGGCATTATGGTGCTGAGAAGTGACACAGGAATGCTCAGAACTGAAATATCTCTATCACAACTTCCAAGGCTCAGGGTCCATTGCAGAAGAGGTGGTAGAAAGAATGTAAGAGCCAAAGGAAGGGTAAGACTCCTTACAACGTGCTCTTCCAGACACAAAATGGCCTGGATATCCATGACCTCACAGTGCCTGGTACTACCTACGCAAGACCATCATAATAGAAGGAAAGGATGATGACATCAATTAAAAGAGAGACTAATTGAGAGGGGGAAGGGTTATGATGTAGAGTGGAGTGTCATAGGGAAAAGTGGAGGTAGGGAGGGATTTACTCTGGGTTATTGTCTACAATTATGGAAGTTTTCAATAAAAATAAATTAATAAAAGAGAGAGAGAGTCAAAGATAAGATGAGAATGGGTACACTAGGGACTGTTGCTGTTGCAAATGAACTTCAGACACCTGTGCTCTATGATACATCTGTCTTTGTGTAGGTACTGGGGAGTTGAACCCTAAACTGACAGGCTTTACAAGCAAGTGACTTTAACTGCTGAGTTATCTCCCAATCCTCATTGTTGTTTTGAATTAATTTTAATAATAAATATAGTGTAATATTATCACAATCCCTTCCAACTACCCTCTTTTCTTCCTCCCTCCCTCTCTTTCTCCCCATTGCACTGAATCCTTCCATTATAGTTTGATATTTTGTTCTTCTTGCCCTCCTCTATCACCTATATGAACAAAATATAGGCAGTCTCAATATTTTGCAGGTTTTGTGGAAGTAGGAACATTCACTATGAGGTCATTTCATGTCCAGTGGATAGTGTCTCAAAGTACTCCTCCCCACACTCTGGCTCTTACATTATTTCAATGTCCTCTTTCATATTGTTTCCTAAGCCTTGGAGAGCATGAAAGAGATGTCTGATTTAGTGTTGAGCCCTCAATAGCCCTTTAATTTTCAGTATATTTAAGAGTTTCCAGTCTCTCCAGTATCCAGAGCTATCTCTAAAACTAAGCTCTTTGGCCACCTGTAAAAGCACCATTAAGATCCCCCGACACACACACACACACACACACACACACACACACTCACACACACACACACTCACACACACAATCCTATGTAATGTCCTTTGGCAGATGTGATAGAGATGTCTCATCTATTGCTGTTTATTCAATTGTCACTTGTTCTCATCATCTTGTGTCTCCCCAGTAGTCATCACAATCTTCAAAAAGAAGCTCTTACTCTATGGACATAAACATTCAGAGGACAATTTGATGGGCACAACATATACATTTCCAAAGAAAAGTGGTAGCTTCTTACTTAGGGCCTATGGCCTTCCAAGCCATAGTATTTTGGCTGGGGTTTCATTACCAAGAATTAATTCCTTCCTGGAGAGTGTGCCTCAAATCCAATCCCACAGCAGTTACCCACATAACTGACATGGCACTACTGCAGTAGTTTGCATATCTTACCTTGATACATGCTGCTCCGACTGTTGATGAATTTCCTACCCTAATAGGCATGATAGGACTTTTGGTTACTTTGGCTAAAGGTTTATCAGTTTGTTTATATTTTTAAAGAACCATTTATTTTACCAATACTTTTAATTGTGTGTGGGTTTTTTGTTCTTGTTTACTCCTATTCCACTAATACCTGTCCCAATATTGATTATTTCTTTCCATTTGCAATTTTTGAGTTTGGCTTGTTTTTTTTTTTTTTTTTCCTAATACCATCATATACCTCATTAACTGATTTACTTAAGATACATATTTGTGGGCTGGAGAGATGGCTTAGTTGTTAAACGCTTGCCTGTGAAGCCTAAGGACCATGGTTTGAGGCTCGATTCTCCAGGACCCTCATTAGCCAGATGCACAAGGGGGCGAACGCGTCTGGAGTTTGTTTGCAGTGGCTGGAGGCCCTTGCATGCCTATTCTTTCTCCCTCTCTCTATCTGCCTCTTTCTCTCTCTGCCTGTCACTCTCAAATAAATAAATTTTAAAAATCCCTTTAAAAAATACATATTTATAATGTAGGCATTTAAAATTATAAACTTCCCTATTGTATTGCCTTCATTGTGTCCAATAGGTTGTATTATGTTTTGTTTTCATTTTCATTAATCCATAGGGAATTTTTGTCTCCTTGATTTCTTCAATGACCATTTCATTGTTCAATAGGGAATTATTCAATTTCCAGGAATTAGTGTATTCTTTTCCTTATTGCTAATTTTGAGCTTCAATATATTGTGGTTAGATATAATACAAGGAGTAATTTTAAGTTTCCTAAATTTGTTGAGATTAATATGGAACATATTTTGGAGAGTTCCATAAACTTCTGAGAATAATGTGTATTCTGCAGTGTTTAGATGGAATGTTCTCTAGGGGTTGGTAAGCTCAAATTGATCTAATTTTGCTTCATTTTTTATTTCTGTCTAGATGACCTTTCTTTTGGTAATAATTGGTTATTAAAGTTTCCCAGTATCCAAAGAACTGGACAGGCAGTTCACAGAGGAAGAAATACAAATGGTAAACACATACTTAAGGAAATGTTCATCATCCCTAATATTCAGGGAAATGCAAATTAAGACAACTATGAGATTCCACCTTACCCAAGTAAGGATAGCAAACATCAAAAAATCAAATGCAAATAAATGCTGGTGAGGATGTAGAGAAATAGGAACCCTCATCCACTGTTGGTGGGAATGTAAGATGATACAACCACTTTGGAAAGCAACATGGAGACTCCTAAAGAAAGCTGACTATAGAGTTCCCATCAGACCCAGTTATTCCCTTACTGGGTATGTACCCAATAATCTCCAAGTCTCAGTCCAGAGAGATTTGCTCAACCATCTTTATAGCTGCTCAATTCGTAATAGTCCAGAGCCAGAATCAACCCAGATGTCCATCATTAGATGAATGGATAACTAAGATGTGCTATACCTACATGATGGAATCCTACACAGCAGTAAGGAAAAACAACACAATGAAATTTGAAGAAAAATGGTCGAACCTGGAACAGATCATTCTCAGTGAACTCACCCAATCACAGAAAGGTAATCGTTGCATAGTCTCACTCATCTACAGCTCCTAACCTGAATCTACCCAATTTGTCAACATACCTAGCAAGCATCTCAAAGACCAGACAATAGGGAAGTTGGGGAGGGAGGGGAGGGTAAGGGAGAGAGTGGGGTATACAAAACTGGACCCAAACGGCAATGGTACCATAAAACTCTACATCCTAAAAGACAGACCAAATGGTTGAACCTTCACCAGGCCCTAAGAGGGAACATCGGATTCACAAGGCCCTGGAGAAGTTATGATGAAAACTGACCTTTATCTCCTCCTGTTACTGTTTGTTTCTGCTTCTCTCTCTCTACCTTTTCTCTCTCATCTCTCTATCTCTTTTATAACACTTATCCTATTCTTCTTTCTCTTCTTGGGTGCTGACCTGCAATTGCTGGTACCAGCAGGTACATATCATCCACAATGAGCTTTTGATCATAGAGACCTACAAGGTCTCCCAAACGAAGACAGATTTATGTCAAAGTGCTTTATGACCCACCATGGGTTAGTGGTAAGACCCTACTGCTGAAGACACCATAAACTTTGCACATATCATGGAGTAAAATGGCTGGAGTCATGAAGAGAGTCAATCCCCAGACAGTTAGTGTGCCTCCTGCTGGAAGGTGCTACATGAGAGACTGGGGGAAAATGACCAATATCTGTCTAAGTAACGCGTGGTCTAACCTACTTAGCAGCAAACCTGATGTGATGCTCATACAAGTGCAATAGTGGTGCACAGCCATGGTGGGAAACCAACTGCTCTTGATTTGGCCAACTGATCTGCTCTGTGGAACGGAACCCATAGCTGGAGCTGGGAAACAAGCCAGAACCATATCCAAAAATGAGCCTGCTCTCCATTAAACTCTTTCTAAAAGCAATGGTTATCACATTTACTTGTTGCTAGCTTTACTCTCCATTGGAGAATCTGCTTCTCTTTTTCAGACAGACGCAGATCCTGAGGAGAGAACCACCCCATGATACCTCAAAGGGCCCCAGCAGAAACTAAGAATAATTGGGGAAGCATGCAAGAATGCTTTTTTCTTGGCGAGCCAGGAACCAGCACAACAGTGAAGGAGATAGAAACAAAGAACAATCAACCCCTACCAAACCTGATACCCAGAGACACAAAGGCTCCCAAGATCTCAACACTGAAGCAGACCTAAAATGAACCCAACATGGCTCAGGGAAATTTGCACAAGAGGGGGGCAAAAAGAATGTCAGAGGAACAAGTTGGATTATGACACTCAGAGACATTTCCTCCTACCCAAAACTAAAGGCTAACCCTACAATGCATATACCCCAACAAGGACAGTCCCTGTTGAAGCGGCAGCACAGGGAGGAGGCTAACAATGGTACAAATTTGACTGTATTCACTGACTACAAAAATAATTTTTAAAAAGTTGCTCATTATTATTGAGATTTATCTATGAATTTATATATAATAAAATTTGTATTATATATAAAATTAGGTGCACTTATATTTGTGTGTATATATTTAGAATTATACTGTCTTCTTAGTATAGTATTATCTTGATCAATATGAAGTGACCCTCTGTATCTCTTCCAATTAATTTTGATTTGATGTTTGTTTTGTCAGACATTAGAATAGACACATCTGCTTTTTTCCTGGTTCCATTTGCTTAGAATACATTTTCCATCCTTTCATCCTAAGGTTAGAGATAGCTTTTGACAGTTAGATGAGTTTCTTGATATTATCAATAGGATGGATTCTGTTTTATGGTTCAGACTTAGTATCTTTTGCTTAGAAGAGTGAAACTGTAATTATTCAGAGTTATTGAAAAGTGTGAACTAATCCCTGTCATGCTGAAGATTTTGTGGAGTTTGGCATTTTCTTGGTCTTCATGTGCTTAACAACTGTTCTAGTTTGGGTTATTGTTGTTTTTTTTTCCCTCCTGTAGCCTCTTGAATATACTTATTCTTCTCTTCAATGCAAAATACTCCATTAGTAACCTCTGCAGGGCTGGCTTAGTGCTCATAAATTCCTTTAGCCTGGTCTTATCATGGAAAGTCTTTCTTTCTCCTTCTATTAAAAGAGATAACTTTAGTGGGTTCAGTACTTTGCCTTGGCACCTGTGGTATTTCAATACTTGAAATACATCATTTAAAGCTCTTGTGGCATTTAGAGTTTCCACCTAAAAATTGGCTGTTATTCTTATGGACTTGCATTTATATGTGCCAGATATTTTCTCTTGTGACTTTCAGTGCTTTTTCATTGTACTGTGGGTTTAGTGTTTGACTACAATATAATGTGGGGAAATTATTTTCTGGCCCTATGTATTTTGTATTCTTTATTGGTCCTGTATGAATATCTTTCCTTAGATTTGGAGATTTTTTTCTATACTTTTATTAAACATATTTTCTATGCTATTGTGCTGAAGTTCTTCTCCTTCTTGTAACCCATAATTTAAATAGTTGGCCTTTTAAAGGTGTCCCACATTTCATTCATATTCTACTCAAATGTGTTTTTGAGCCTGTCAATGGTATAGCTCCTCTGTTCTTTTTCCTCCATCTAGTCCTCAAGTCCTAATATTTTGTCCTGCACATGGTCTATTGTGTTGGTTAGGATTCCAAGGCACCTATTTATTTGAGTTTCTGCACTTTTTATTTCCATTTAATTTTACTACAGCATTTCATTGTATTTATTGAACTACATTTTCATGTCTTGGTTTGATTTTTTTTATTTTATATAGCTTATTGTCTTTTCTTGCAGTTTATTTAGACATTTGCTCATGCCCTCTTTGAATTCATTCAGGTGATCATTAAGTTTTTTAAGTTGATTTTTTTTTTTTTTTGGCTCTCTTAGATTTCCTTTAGGTGATTATGTGTGTTCTCCTTAAGTGCATTGCATATATCTACCATAATAATGCTTTTGAATTCCTTGTTTGTAATTTCCTATTAGTATCTCTCATGGGTGGCCTCTACTATGGGACAAAGCATTCTTGACAGGGATATCTTGCATTGTGTATGTGTTACTTATTTTAAACTGGAAGTTGCTTTTCCAGAGATATTCCATTTGTCCTATTGAGAATGCTAATGCTCATACAAGTAGCAGTTAAGTCAAAGGAGGGAAAGAACCAGGGATGTGGGCCAAATTTGTGTTTAGTGCCAGCATAGATAATGGGGGTGGGGGAGAAGTATCTGTGAGGAGATACAGGGTTGTTCATGGTCTTACATCCAGGAGTGGGATGAAGTAGGCTTATCCTCCCATGGTGTGCATGAAGGGGTAGCATGTGGAACAGGGAATTCACTTGGCTTTAGCCCCTGTTTGGCTCAACAGGATAGTGGAAGGGACATGTGGTTGTGGGTGGAGTGTGGAGTACACTGAGAAATGGGGAATTTACCAGCAGTGGAAGTTCCACTAGGCCTGTGAAGGGACATGGAGCATGTGGGAGGCGTTGGAGGAAGGGTGCAGAAGGATGGGTAACTCATTCACAGGAGTGACTCCACTAGGCACCCAAAGGGACATGCAGACAAGTTGGGGGATGGGTAGCAACAACTCAATTAGACACCTCATCCTTAATTTATTTGTTTGGGTTTATTTTTGTTTGGTTTTTCAAGGTATGGTCTCGCTCTAGCACAGGCTGATCTGGAATTTACTACATAGTCTCAGGATGGCCTCAGACTCAGGGTAATCCTCCTTTCTCTGCCTCCCAAGTGCTGGGATTAAAGATGTTAGCCACCATGCCTGGCCCTTCTTAAATTTTGATGTTCCTTTGTTGTCATTTTCCATCATCCTTGACAACATGTTGATGGGCCCAATGTTGTGCAGGTCTTGTATAGGTAATGGTAACTACTGTGAAATTATGATTCAATAGCCACTTCAGAACCAGAAGATGGCATCTCAAAGAACTCCTCCTCATACTTTGGCTCTTACATTCTCTTTACACCACCTCTTGCACAGTCTTCCTTGATCCATGGAGGTTTGATAGAGATATCTCATTCCATGCTGAATTGTCACTTCTTAGTACTTCAACAAGTTTTGAGTCTCCTCATTAGTCACTGCCATCTCCAAAAAAACAAGCTTCACTTTTCTGACCAGAAGTAAGGACAGCACCAATCTATCAGCATAAACATAGATATTTAGAGAACAATTTGATGATGAGCATAACCTATCAGTTTAGCCAAACCACAGTACTTGCTTCTGCCTAGGGCCTATGACTTTCCAACCATAGGCATTTGACTAAGTTTAGTGCCAGGCAGGAATTCCCTCCCATGGAGCAGGCCTCAATCCAATCAGAGTAGTTGAGGAACTTGTTACCCCATAACAGACATGCTACTAGTGTACTAGTGGGCACATCTCACCTGGCTAGTGAGTTTTAAACAGCTGCTTTTCTAACTAGATGTGGTTACTTTTGCTAATGAATGACTGAGTCCTGGAGTCAGGACCATTTTATGAGCTATACTAATGAAGAGCTGAGCTTTATGGGATTTGTTCAATGTCCAAAGGTAATCTAGTCACAAAGCTAAACATGGAATGCAAATATCTTCATATCTCATTCTCTAACCATATCAGCAAGTTCTTCTAACATTCTAGGGCCTAGAGCATTCATGGATATATACAAAGAAAATGTGTGCCTTTTCCCCCAGAGATTAGATATTTGGACACTACACAGTTACATGCATGTGTTTTTATGCTGAATTTTGATGCCTTTCCATAAAAAGATGAAATTAAAATATAATTGTCTAAATAGTGACAAAAATAACAATGAAATACCATTTTCTCAAACAGGTTAAGGATTACATAAAAATTTCTGTAATGTACTTTTCTGCTTAGAAAAATAGATCATGTAATTTATTTGTGCACCTGGCTTATCACTTCCAATATCTTTCTCCATTTGTCACTTTCCATCTAGATATGTCTTTAAAGCCACATAGATCCCAATCATGGATATTTATGCAGATTAATAAAGGTACAAAGTAACTCTTACAATTAGGAATGTATGAACTATTATAAAATAATAAAGAGTGGACTAGAGAGATGGCTCAACAGTTAAGGTACTTGCCTGGAAATTCTAAGGAATGGAGTTTGATTCCCCAGGACCCATGTAAAGCCAGATGCACAAGGTGGCACATGTATCTGGAGTTCATTTGTAGTGGCAAGAGGCCTTGGCACACCCATTATCTCTCTCTACCTGTGTCCTTCTCTCTCTCCCTCTCTCAAATAAATAAATAAAATATTAAAAATAACAGAGTAATACAGAATGTTCCTTTTTGGGGGGAGACATGTTCCTGTTATCTTTAAGATGTGAACAATTTAAGCTAGAGAGATGGTTCAATGGTCAATGGTGCTTGTTTGCAAAGCCTGATGGCCTGGTTTTGGTTCTCCAGTACCCACATAAAGCCAAATGCACAAGGTTTAGTATGCATCTCGAGTTCACTTACAGTGGCAGGGCACCCTGGTGCACCCCTACTCACTTTCTCTCTCTGCCTCTTTCTTTCTTTCAAATGAATAATCAAAATGTTTTTTAATAATAAAAAATGATATGAATATCCCCATCTGACTGAGGCCTCTTGGTCTCCAATTACCCCACTGAAGAAGACCCTCATCAGAATTGTGATGGCCATATATTCCATGCATTTTCAGAAAATAGCTACTGATTCATGCTTATTAATACTGTTGTTACCTGTAAGTAAAATTGTTCTAGCTATTTTGGATGACACAAAATTGAATAAGTCCCCAGTTCTTATTGGTCAAAAAATGCTCTATATTGTATTTATTATTGACCTTCACATCTTCTATTATAAACAAATGCAATAAATACTAAGCAAACAATCATTTTTAACAAATTAATAGTTATTACAATATTGGACTTTTGGTGCTACCACTGTCATTTGCTTAAAGTATTTCTATTGTAATTGTTCAACAATGCAAATTCCAATTAAAATGTGATAATTATTTCTGCATGTCTGACAATATATTTGCACTTTTGATAATAAACTCTAGAAACTGAAAACTGAGTCCATGACTAGGTGAATGCTCTTATTTATCTCATAATAAATAATGAGATATCTCTTAGTAACATTTTCATGAATGTATATGCCTGTGGTTAATTCTCATTAATTCCATTGGTGAAGATAAACATCATAAACACTCATATTCCCCTAAAAGGACTATATATACATTTGGTTTTTTGAGGTAAAGTCTCACTCTAGCCCAGGCTGACCTGGAATTCACCATGTAGTCTCTCACTGTGGCCTTGAACTCACAGCGATCCTCCTACCTCTGCTTCCTCAGTGCTGGGATTAAAGACATGTACCACCACACCCAGCCCTGGACATAATATTTTTAATATAGATCTTAAGAAAAATTTCTGTCAATTATTCCTATTTTATTAAAAGCAAAATTGAATGCATTGAGATTTATGTAAATTATTTCAGTTGCAAAATGTTAGCTTTTATCCTTTTATTAAGTGTATTTTAATTTAAAATTGATAACTTTATATAGAATCATAATTAGTCCTGACACAGATTGCTTATATCAATCACTATTACTAGAGAAATCACTCAGCTACTTCTGGCAGCAGGTGTCTGTTTTGGGCGGTATGAGCCATCTCCCTCTCAGTATTGAAATAATCACATTGCATTCGCACTTGAAGGGATCATCAGTATCCATCTCTAGGTACAGTTTTGAGTAATAGCAAGGACTTCTGTAATAGGTCATTTTTGTTTCTCAATACTAAGTCAAGCTAATTGCTATACAATATACTTGTTTAAGGAGCTTGTTAAGGGATTTTAGTTCTTGAAATATATATATTCTCCTTGGTTTATGTAAATCAAACCATTTATATCCCCTCTAAATTCCCTAAACCCAAATGGGCAATGATAATTTTTGCTTTTATAATCCTTTTTAGTCTTTGCACAGCCTTCATAAAGATTGACTGAATTTGAAAGGTAACAGATGTTCATTAGGACCTAGAAGGAAATTTTCTATCTTATCCACATAAAATTTCAACCATGTACAACAAAGGCATAGCTAATGTAAACATATAAAGGACCCTTCATCCTACTATAGGGCTCTTTACTTCTCAACTTTTGAGAGAAATATTCCCAGGAATGATTTAATGGCAGGGAAATAAAGATGCATATACTAAGAGTGGATGAACTAGCTAAATTAACAGTGATTTTTAAGACTTTTCTTCATTTTGTCTTATAATTTTTAAAGATCAAATAATTTTCTTTGGTTTTAGTTAAGATCTTTAGGAAATTGAAGTGAATTCTGGTTCTATTCATCTTAGGAACCTCTTTGGGAGAACAGATCCAAAGAAGTGGACTAATCCCCCAGACTTGTCAAACTGAACCGAACCTGTAAGAAAAGGTGAAAACATTTGTGAAACTGAACTGAAAAATCAGTCCTCCACATTATAAATCCTAGTGAGTGCCCAACACACTGAAGGCTAAGCCCTGGTCTTTGGGTTGGCATATTATCATTCTCTGAGCTGACATTTGGACTAACTTCACTGACCTGCTCAGATTTTATTTCCCTCATTGAGGATTAGGTGAAATGCTTCCTGTCTAACAAAGGAGCAGGCTGTTAACACTCCACAAATGTTGGCTTTCCTTTTATAAGTGATGTGATTTGAAAATAGTCAATCATCCATGGTTAATACTCAGGCACTGTTATCTACTAAACATCTGAATATGCCAATGAGGAGGGTTATGAATATTGCCCATATTATTATGGTACTAAGAAGGTATTTATTAAAATTTTGTCCCCCCAAAACATATAAAATAAGATGAGATTTGTGGACTATAATCTTAAAGGAAGATTGATTTATATAAGATATGTTTTTGGAATGTTTGTTGTGTAAATAGGTTTTTCAGAGCAATTTTGGGCTTAGCAAAAAATCAGGTTCATATAAAACCATAAAATTTGGCATAGGTCTTTCTAATTTCATTTCTGGATCTATAATCCTATCTCAAGTCTTGATGTCCTGGACTATTTTTTTTTTCAGTGTCAAGATTTTAGTTGATTTTTGTGAAAGCAGACATCAATATAATGTGGCCCGTGAGGGAAATCTGACCCACTGACATTTTTGTAGCTCTAAAGAACACAGCCACCAGCATTACTTACACATTTCCTATGTTGCTCTGGGACTATCATACCAGATTTTAGGAGTTACAACAAAGACTATAGTCCAACCAACTAAATTATTTCAGAAGGCCAATACTATTTACTTGTATTATATCATTGAATAAAACAGCATTTCAAAACCCAGGCAGTTTTCTCATTTTCACTCTGGAAAGAGAACTATGTGCAACATGTTGGGGAGACAAGCAAGAGTGAGTGCTTCTTCCTGCTGTTCCTGATAGTCAGTGCCAGGGTGTAGGAGACAGAACCTGAGGATACTCAACACCTACCAAAGCAGAGATCCAGAGGTTCCTAAGAGCTCATCATTGGAGTAGACTTAAAACTCACCCACCACAGCTCAGGGAATTTTGCGAAAGAGGGCATGGAAAGATTTTGAGAGCCACAGGTTGACACATCATGGTCGGAGGCATTCCATCTCCTCAAAAATAACTGAGTACTACTCCCACAATGCATAAACTACAGCCCCATAACTGCAACCCCACTGAGGAGTGTCCCCAACAGAATGGGGGCCAGGATGAGAGAAAAGAGTGTACCAACACATGATGTATCCATAAGAAACATCTTGTTGATAATAATAATAATAAATTGAAATAAAAATTGTGCTTCAGATTTTGAGCATAGACCCTTTTTTGGGATGTAATCATGTGACAGGTACTATCCTATGATGTTGGTCAGAGCAGCAAATCACAACTCCTATTAGCCAAGTGTCCACAGGAGTAAATTACCACCACCATCCAGAGCACTGTGTGTTCACATTGTGAAGCTGGGTTGACTTGGAGTTTCAAATCCCTTTCAAATGTTTCTAGTTTACAGTGGGTTTATGTGGGAAAAAACTCATTGCAGATAAAGGAACACCTGAATATAAAAAACAGTTTAAAATATTAAAAAATAATATACATAACTCACCAGGAAAGAAATGCCAAATATTTGAATTGACTCCAATACATTTCTCCACATAAGCAGTTCAAAATATCTGACTCTCTCACAGATAGCAACATACTGTTTCCTTACAGCTCATCATGACTGGTGCACAAAACAGAAGACTTCTTCCCTGTAGGTTTTTTTTCTATTTATATGTGCATGACATATGTTTGAGTGTACGAGCACACACATACTGATGGCCTCCATGGACCCAGCCCCTTCCTTGCTTTTTCAAGTTCACTCAGGTACTGACTGCCAGCTGGTGCAAGTGATAGATGATGCTCACCTTCAACAGATGTCTTTATGACCCCAAATATAAAGGAACTGACAAATAATAACTTTGTAATTACCTGAACTTTAAGCAAAGCAGAAACTGAAAATAACCAGATGAGAACTACAGGAAACATGTGGGATTGACTTCCCCATTAAGCATGTTTAAGTGTCCCCCATGCTGTGCAAGTCAGAAGTGTGTCAAGAGAGAGGGGAAGGCTTCCAAACATTCACCTAAGTATAAATCTTCTTGGCCCTATGATAAGCAAACAACACTTCAACATCTGCATGCACAGCTGACAAGAAATGGAGAAATTAAGATTAATTAGGAATTAAGGTGCCATCAACATTTGGAGTTTTACAGGCCTTAGATGATATGAAAATCTTCTAAATAAAAATATGTAGTGCACTGTTTTTTTTTTTCTTTGAGGGGGTAAAGGTGGTAAGAAGAAACAGTAGAAAAAAAAGGCATACAAAATTTGAGCTGATAAGTGCATTGTTGATAATGTTGACTACCATGGTGTTGCTGCCTGACCACCCTGCTCTCAAGAGACTAGAATGACTTCCAGGCATAGAAAACTTCATTCAGATTCTGGAACTGTCTTTGAATAACCACACAGATGTGATTTTTGTTGTTGTATTTTGTGCTTTTGTTTGTTTTGTGTTTTTTTTTCTTTTCTTTCTTTCTTTCTTTTTTTTTCTGCTAGTTTGACTAAAATCCTGATTATGTCATTTACTCCTAGAATGTGATCAACCAGTCCCTGAGTATAACAAATTCTAAGGCAGTTTGGCAGGTTAATTTTACATCCTAACTTGTCTTGGTTACAGAATAAGTACATGCTCAGTCAGACATTATCTCAGGCATTCCTTAGAAGGTTTTTTAAAATGACATTAGTATCTAAATCAATTGACAGAATAAAGCAGACTGTCCTCCTTAACACTAGTGTGATGACTCTCATCAACTGCAGACCTAAGTAGAACAAAATGGGTGATTGTCAACTTAAAGAAATTCTTCCTGCCTAGTGGTCTTCAAACTGGAATATAGCTTTTTCTTGCTCCTGTACTTGAACAAAAAAAATAAAAGCCCTTTCTGGTTCTCAGTGTACTGACTGTTGTGCTAGGACACCACCTTTGAGTCTCATGGATAACAACATTGCTGATTAACCTGACAGATCTTGATTTACCAGGGTTTATAATCATGTATGCCAATTCCCTGTAATGCATTTCTCTATATAAATATACATTCTATTGATTATGTTGCTCTAGAGAGTCCTAATTTGCATAACACTGAACTTGGTCTGGTGTCCTAGGATATACATTAGGTAGCAGAGGCCAGTAAGTTAAAAAGGAGATATAAAGGGAAGAGAAAGGAAGGGAGGAGGGTACTTAATAGGTTGGTATTGTATATATGTAAGTAGAAGAATAGATTAATGGGGGTGAAAAGGCCCAAAGTGAGGTCAGGGGAAGAGATTGAGTAAAGGAAAGGTGGAGGGAGGGCTAATCAAAATCTAAGAGGATGCAAATAAATCATATGGAATCCTCTGGTTTTGGACAATGGAACACTCAGGAGCCATAGATCATTGTTAGAAAATTTTCAGTGCCAGGGATGGGATACCTCCAGTGAGTTGTTGGCCAGGGAGGTCCCTGATGCCCCCAAAACATTATAGGCCATTGCCGAGGCCCTTGGTTTCCCACCAGGAATAGATGGTAAGACCCTATTGCTGACGACTCCACATACTTGGGCTGCAAGGCCACTGAGAAATCCTGTTGGAACTGAGTTGATGACCTCCTCCATGTAGACCAGCTTACAGAAACCTGGAAGAAGCCATTCTACATGCAGTTCAATGGGAGAAAGAGATACCACCAGTGAAGATACTCAACAGTGGACACTGCAAGCCTTATAATTGGCCAGCCATGCCAGATGAGCCAACAGGTGCAATAGTGGCACGTCTGTCATGGTGGAACCAACTGCCCTCTAATTGGACTGGAAGCCCACTCCATCGGGGGGGGGGGATATATCCCTGATACTGAAAACTTAAAATAGGGGTAGTCATGAGCCCTAGCGGTATAACATCTGCTGATGTCTGGATAAATGTATATACTATGCTTATCAAACTGCCCAGTAAGCACTTCTCTTAATATTTATACCCTTATATTAATGCTACTCTCATTTTGGGTAGAGGATCTTCTCTTTTCAGATGGCAGTGACCTTGGGATGACTCAGAAGGTATCATAGTGCTGGAAAGAAGTGACTGGAGTACTGAGTAACATCTCGATCACACCTTCCAAGGCTCAGGGTCTAATGCAGAAGAGGTGGCAGAAAGAATGTAAGAGCCAAAGGAAGGGTAGGACTCCTTACAACGTGCTCCCTCCAGACATAAAATGGCCTGGATATCCATGACCTCATAGTGCCTGACACTACCTACACAAGACCATCATAAGAGGAGGAAAAGATCATGACATCAAAATAAAAGAGAGACTGATTGAGATGGGGAGGGGATATGATGGAGAATGGAATTTCAAAGGGGAAAGTGGTGGGAGGGAGGGTATTACCATGGGATATATTTTATAATCATGGAAAATGTTAATAAAAATTCAGAAAAAAACTAGAACTACCCTTTCCCTGCCCCCCCCCCCCACACACTGGCACTAGTTATGCCCCTCTGCAGCTGTGGCAGAACAAGCTACAGGAAGACCACTGTCATACTCACCCTAATTATGCCAAACACTTCTATTGATCTAATTATTCCTTACTACAGCTTAGAATTTTCCCATTTTTTATAGTTGCTTTTCTCTAACTGGTCCTGTCTGTCTGCGACTCACATGAAATACATTGTATAGCCTTTTCCATATACAGAGAAGATAGTTCCCTGAAATCCGGATCTAGATATCTAATAACTTTATAGCAAGTGTTGGCTTTTGGGATGATGATACCAGTTTTTCTCTTTACTAATCACACTTTGAATACTTCTGTCAGAATACTCTGATAAATTATATCTTGTGCAGTAAAATAGTTTGAAAGCACTGACACATTTTCTATAGGCACTGTAAGTTATTCTATCCACATTCTTTCAGCTAGCCTCCATAATTAATACCTCTCGGGTTATTTACAAATACTTGACCAGTGCCAGCAGATCCCTTCCTTTTCTTTCTTTCCTTTCTTTCTTCCTTCCTTCCTTCCTTCCTTCCTTCCTTCCTTCCTTCCTTCCTTTCTTACTTTCTTTTTGATTCACTGCTATAGGCCCAGATTAGTCTCTGGCACCTGACAGGATCTATACAAATAGTTTTAGGTAAGTAAATCAGTTGATTAATCCAGAACATAACATGTCCAAATATAGTCCTATTGTTCATTGTAAATGTACCTAAAAGTGGGTAGCAGTATCTATGTAGTACTGAAGTCAAAAATTTCAGAGTCATTCTGTATTTCACTCCCTATCCCATATCAGATGTCCAGTTAAATCTCAAGAGACATAAGTTTCTCAGATTATCTCCCAACTGATTCTGTCCTTTTCTTTTTCACAGAATCACTGATTTAGTTTAGGTTCTTATTTCTACCTCTATTGATGTTTTTCATCAATCCATAAAGAAATTACTGTCAATTCGCACCCCTACTCATTTAACCCATCAATTTCTGTCAAATTTATTTTTTGAAATGTATATCTGATCAAATTAATATCCTGCTTAAAATTCTTTGGTAGCTTCCAATATTAATCATAATGGAACCAAATTCCTTAGCAAGGCACTAGTCATTTCACACTACTTGATCTCCTTCATGATCTGACCATTCCTACCTTTCTGGCCTCATTTGGCCTACTTTCTAGATGGTGCCCTGATTACTTCAGCCATAACTTTGTCACTACAGTCTCAACTCTGCATGTGATAGTGCCTTTGTCTCTTTTCTTTATTCATAATATTAACTCAGAGTTGCTAAGCCATTCAACATGGGCAGAATTCTCATCTCCACCTGAAGAATACTTGTGCCTACTTGCATATAAACAACCAAGACAGAATGGAAAGGATACTTGCTTACTTGATTGTGACATATGAATCTGAATCCAAAGTGTACAGCCCTAGTATTGGGGCATATTTTCTTTAGCTAAGTGAATTTCATTCATCTACCAGGTGGTAAAACCTGGGAGAGAAAAAGGAAGGGCAGCATTCCAGATAGACTGAGCAAAGGTACAGTGGTGAGAAACTATTGCATGTCTGGGGGACTCTGATTGAGGTGTGTGGAATTCATGGCACGGAAGCACATGAAGAAAGCTAGAAACAAAGGCTATCCTTTATAAAGAGAATCTATCCTGCCTATTCACCTAGTACTCTGTTTCTAGTCTTACATAAAGCAATGAAATATTTTGTGTCGACTTCTTAGGTAGGATCTCACTATATAGCTGTGGATGGTCTCAAACTTTGGCTTATTCAGAAAACAGATATCACAGGTGTGTGCCACTACCTGCAACCATACGTAGATTTTCAAATAAAACCATTCTTTCAACTATTATAAGTACTGCCTACTACAGATTCCTCAGCTCTTATCTGGTTACATTATTTAACTTTTACTTTGTTGTAATATAAACTTTATCTGTTGCAAAACGTACACAATCAAATTCTTTGTTTCAAAATCTATTGTGAAAACCAGATTCATGTGGAGACAGCTGTGAAACAGAGTAGTTCATATCCATGTAATAGTGAGCACTATCTCCACCCTGCCCATCTAGTCATGTAGCTATCCCCCAGGCCCACATATACTCAGTCTGAGGGTCAGGCCCCTTTGGCACTACTTCCACCCATGCCCATCATGAATGTGAATGCAAAGAGTAGGCTGTGCAGATTCCAGTATACCCATGGATAGAATGCCCATCCATC
This sequence comes from Dipus sagitta, assembly GCA_036346955.1. Taxonomy (NCBI): domain Eukaryota; kingdom Metazoa; phylum Chordata; class Mammalia; order Rodentia; family Dipodidae; genus Dipus; species Dipus sagitta. The sequence goes on along the minus strand of CM070778.1, from coordinate 76,145,808 downwards.
CTGAATAAGGGGTATACCAGAAAGGGAAGAACTACAATCCAAAGGCATAGAGAATACCTTCAACAAAATTATAGATGGAAATATTCAGAAATTTACAAATGAGAGGGCCATCTGTGCAGGAGGCACAAAGAGCATGAAATAAATAGGAACAGAGAAAAAAATCCCCATATCACATTATAGTTAAAATAATAAACACAGAAAACAAAGGTAGTACTAAAAGCTGCAAGCAAATAGCATCTCATCATTAGTAAAGGTGAGCTTGTCACTTACTAAGGTAAATCTATCAGAAATACATCTTATTTTTCAATGGAAATTGTAAAAGCCAGAAGTGATTAGAATGAAGTATTTCAAATTTTGAAAGACCACAGCTGCCAACTTGGCAATCATACCAAGAAAAATTATCCTCCATAATAGGAGGTGAAAGAAAAAGTTTCCCATGATAAAAACCATCCTTATGAATATATGAGCACTAAGTTAGGCCTGTAGAGAATACTTGATGGAATACTTTAAACTGAAGAGAAGAATAAACATACTCCATAAGGAAACATACTACAGGAGGGGAAACCCAATCCAATAATCAAACCTAAAATGGCTGTGAAAGCAAATGAAGTTAAAGAAGTCACCAAACTCCACAAAATCTTCAAAATGACAGGAACTTATTTACACCTCTTAATTATAACTCGTAATATAAATGGGCTTAGCTTTACACTCAAAAGACATAGGTTAACAGGTTAGATCAGAAACAAAATTTATGCATTGGTTGTCTTCAAGAAACGTACCTTCCCATTAAAGATATAACCCTCTTAGTGTGAGAAGTTTAAAAAATAGATATTTTAAAAAATTGAAATAAAGTCGGGCATGGTGGTGCACACCTTTAATCCCAGTACTTGGGAGACAGAGGTAGGAGGATTTCTGTGAGTTCGAGGCCACCCTGAGATTACATAGTGAATTCCAGGCCAGCCTGGGCCAGAGTGAGACCCTACCTTGAAAAAACAAAAAAACAAAAAAATTGAAATAGGATGCAAGCACATGTGGTTATACTGCTATTAAAATAGGCTTTAAACCAAAAGAGACAGAAAATGCAACTTTATCTCTTCAAGCCAATAATTCAATAAGAGGTATGACAACCATAATCTTATATACACCAAACACAAGTGCATGAAATTTATAAAGCATATTCTACAAAACTATCAGAACCAAATCAGAACTAAAGGCCTACAATAAAAGTTGGCGGCTTTAATACTCCTCTATTATCCATAGATATATCATCTATAAAGAAAATAAGTAGGATAGCAATGGAGTTAAACATCATTACAGATCAAATGGACTTAACATACATCTACAGAACCTTCCATCCAAACTCTAAAAAAATATACTTTCTTCTCAGAAATTTTTGGGATTTCTCTAATACACATTACATATGTGGACATAAAGCAAGTCTCCACAAATTTAGAAAAAATGATATAACTCCTCATATTATATTTGATCACAAAGCAATAAAGCTAAAATTCAACAAGAGAAATAACAGAAAATACCTAAACTCCTAGACATTGAACAGCACACTATTGAGCAACGAATGAGTCATTGAAGAAAGCAAAAAGGAAATAAAATTTTCCTATAATAGAATGAGATGAAAAAAGCATGCCAAACCTATGGAACACAATAAAGGCAGTCCTAATAGGAAAGTTTATGACACTAAATGCATATATTACAAAGATACACATATCTCATACAAATAACTTAAGAATCCATCAGAAGTCATTATAAAAACAAGAATAATACAAACCTACAATTATGAGATGGAATGACTCAAGATCAAAGTATAAATCAATGAATTAAAAAGGAAATAATAAAGCAAAGATCTCACTGTTCAAAAAACTAATCAATATTAATAAACCATGTCCAAATTGAACAAAACAGAAAGAAGACCGTAATCAACAAAATTAGTGATGAAAAAAGAGATATTATAGCAGATACCAATGAAATCAGAAACAATATAAGAGCACATTTCAAAAACCTATGTCCTGAAAAATTAGAAAATCTGGAAGAAATGAATGAAATTCTTGACTCATAATCTACCAAAACTAAACCCAACCTGTATGGAAGAACAAAAATCACTGCTTCTCAAATTATTTCACCAAATAGAATAGGAGAGCAGGCTCCCTAAGTCCATTTGTGAAGTCAGCATTATACTAATACCCAAAGCAGAGACACAGCAAGAAAACTATATATCGATATCACTGAGAAACTTAGACACATCAATTGCCAAGTGGCACATGAGTCTGGAGTTTGTTTGCAGTGACAAGAGGCCCTGGCATGCCCATCCTCCTCTCATCCTCTCCCTTTCTCCCTCTCTCTCTCTCTCTCTCTTTCTCTCTCATCTCTGCTTGAAAATAAAAAAAAATTAAAAATTCTTCCAAATTGAATTCAACCAGAAATCAGAAGTATTCTCCACCTCAGTCAAGTAGGTTCATTCCAGTTATGCAGGAATGGCTCAACATATGGAAATCAGTGAACATAACACTTCATATAAATAACTTAAAAATACCCCATCATACCTCAAAAGGGCCTCAGTTGAAACTAAGAATAATTAGAGAAACAAGGAAGAGTGCTGTTTTCTTGATGATCCTGGTACCAGCACAATGGTGAAGGAGATTGACACAGAGAACAATCAACTCCTACCAAACCAGATATCCAGAGACACAGAGGCTCCCAAGACCTCATCACTGAATCAGACCTAAAATGAACCCAACATGGCTCAGGAAAATTTGCGGAATAGGGGGCAGAAAGAATTTCAGATCCACATGTTGGGTCATGATACACAGAGACATTGCCTCCTACTCATAACTGATGGCTAACCATGATGCAAGACCCATATTCCACAAAAGGAGGGCCCCTGTGGAGGGGGGAGGTCAGGGAGGTGGCTAACAATGGTACCAACTTGACTGTATTCACTGAGTACAAAACTAATAAAACAAAAACCTTAAAAACAGAAACCACATAATCATCTGAGTAGATGTAGAAAAGGCCTTCTACAAAATACAACATCCCTTCATATTTAAAATACTGGAGAGACTAGGAATGGATGGTTCATATCTCAACATAGTACAGGCTATATACAAGAGACCTAAAGCGCATACCAAACTAAATGGGAGAGAAGTTGAAGCATTCTAACTAAGGCCTGGAACCAATGGCATGTGTATGTCCCTACTGCTATTTAATATTGTACTTGAAGTCTTAACTCAAGTGGTAAGATAAGAGAAAGAAATAAAAAGGATACAAATTGGGAAGGAAGAAGTATATTTGAAGACAATATGATTCTTAGTTAAGATACTATAGAGATAAAGACTTGATCAACAATTTCTAGAGTTGACACATATTTTTAGCAAAGTAGCATGATATAAAATCCACACACAAAAGCCAGTAGCCTTCATATAAAACAATAACAAACATATGGAGATAGAAATCAGGGAAGAAGTTCCATTTAAGAGCCACAAAATATTAACTATCTTGGAATATACCTAGGAAGTAAGTGAGAAACCTGTACAGTGACAAAAACAAAATGCTGTAGAAATAAATTATGGAAGACGTGAGAAGATGGAAGAAATAAATTATGGAAGACATGAGAAGATGGAAAGATCTATCATGTTCATGTATCAGAAAACTCAATATCATGAAAATGGCAATCTTAAAAAAATCAATATACAGATTCAATGAAATTCCAATTAAAATTATAATGCCATCCTACCCAGAAACAGAAAAAAAATAGTTGCAAAATTCATATGTAAGCACAAAAAGCTTTATATAGTATAAAATGTCCTGAGCAAAAGAACGTTAAGGGCCACAAGGTGGGAAGGTATACTTTGAGGCATTGTCTCTGCCCCCAGATACAGACTGACTGGTGCACTCATGATTCCACAGTGATCATCAATAACTCCACTGAGGAATGCCCTCAGTGTTAAGAAGTGGAAAGGTGGAATATGAATATAACCTTATGGTAATATGACCAATATGCAATATGCTCATACAATAATGCTCTAAATTAATAAAAACTTATACAAAAAGAAATAAATAGGACTGGAGAAATGGCTCAGTGTTTAAGGTGCATGCCTGCAAAACCTAACAATCTGAGATCAATTCCCCAGTACTCATGTAAAGCCAAATGCACAAAGTGGCACATGTATCTGGAATTTGCTGCCATAACTGTAGTCCCTGGCAAGCCCATCCTCCTTTCTCTCTCTCTCTCTCATTCTATCCCTGTCTCTTTTTTGGCCTCTCTCTTCTTGCAAGGAATTAAATAAAATATTTTTAAAAGAAATAAATGAATACTAGTGGTGTTGTCATTACATCTGATTTCAAGATATCCTACAAAACCATATTAATAAATATACCATGGTACTAACACAAAAACAGACACATAGAGTGATAGAATAGAAGTTCCTGGTACAAATTCCAGTTAACAACAGCCACCTGATCTTGACAAAGTACCAAAAATGCATACTACAGCAGAGGAGCATTTTCAACAATTGATGCTGGAGAAACTTGACAACTACACGTGGAAGAATGAATCTAATCCTCTTATCTCACCCTGAAATATAATTAACTCCAAAGAGAGCAAAAACTCTGAAACCATGAAAAAAAAATAGTGTGTGTGTAGGAGGGTGTACTCCAGAGGTAGTTGTAGAGAAAAAGTTTTTGAATAGGACCCTAGCAGCTCAGGAATAATATAAACACTCAACCACTGGGATCTCATTAAAATAAATGGCTCCTGTACAGCTAAGAAAACCATCAATGGAATCAATAGACAGCCTACAAAATGGGAGAAAATCTTCTAGCTATACATCTGACAGAGTTTTAATATAGAATATACAAAGAGCTAAAAAAAAAAAAAGACAACTAAGCACCAGAAAAGCAAATCAGCCCACTCAAAAAAATGGGGCAGAGGACTTAACAGAGTATACAAAAGAAGAAATACAAATGACCAATAGACATCTAAAAAGTTGTTCAACATTTCTAGCTACAAGAAAGATTCAAATTTAAACAACTTTTAGATTCCACCTCATTCTGGTCAGAAAGGGTATCATCAAAAAAGAATCAAGTGTCAACCAACAAATGCTGGTGGGGATGTAGAGAAAGGGGAGTTTTCATTGACTGTTGGCAGATGTCATAGTTACCTTCTTTTCATTTGGACAAAGCATCCAACCAAAAATAGATAATGGGGAGAAAATTTTAATTTTGGCTTAGTCTTTACAGGAAGCTTCATGATGGCAGGGTAAAGTGTGGCATGATGTGAAGCTGGACATCACTTCTGCCATAGCAGGTGGAAAATAGCAGCAGGAGAGTGAGCAGAATTCTAGCAAGGTAGAGCTGGTTATGACACCTCTAAGTTCATCCCCCAATAACATACCTCCTCCAGCAAACCTCTACCTCCAAGTTGATAGCACCTTTGAAAATCAGCTTGGAGGTTCCTTGAAAACCTAAAAATACATTTACCATTTGATCTAGCTATACCACTCCCGGGATCCTACTGTCTGTACTCTTTACTATAGAAATACTTTCTCAGCCACGTTTCTTGCTGCCCTCTTCACAATAGCTAAGAAATAGAATCAACCCAAAGGCTGATCAACTAATTGATGCATAATGAAGATGTGGTATATATACACAATGGAATTCTGTTCCATGGTAAGAAAAAAAGAAAGAAATTTGCCAGGAGATGGATGGAAAAAATTATAATAAGTAGGTTACCCAAGCTCAGAAATACAAATGCTACAGGTTGTCTCTCATACGCAGATCCTAACATAGAATAGTATGGTTTTCTTATAAGTTGTAGTGAACATCAATAGTACTTGTTGGGAGGGTTGAGAAGCTAGAATGAGGCTTGCAGAAAGCAGAAGTAGGGAGGGATTAAGAAGAGAAGATAAGGTTAGTCATGATCCTACCCTCTCCAGTGTCTTGTGGTTCAGGTGTTCCCTGTAAGGGCCTGGTGAAGGATCAGCCATTTGGTCTGCAATTTAGTAAGTAGAATTTTATGGTACCATTGCCATTTGGGCTAGAAAGGTAAATGGCAGACAGAACACAGATGGTGGAAAGGTCTGTAGGGGACAGAGGTAAGGGAGGGAGGGAAGGTAGAGATACCCAAAACTCATAATGTTATGAAATAGTAAGAGAGAAAACTACCTCAACTACCTCTGTGTTTTCTAATTAAAAGAGATAACACTCTTACAGAGAGAGAAGGGGAGATAGAGGTAGGGAGAGGCAAAGAGAGAGAGAGAGAGAGAGAGAGAGAGAGAGAGAGAGAGAGAGATTGTGTAAAATCACCCTGCTAAGGTGGAGAAAGTTTTACCTTAAAACCATGGGCTCTTGCTGGTAAATCCTAGTTGCCAGAACTGGGTTACCACCCCATAGGTTACAGAGGCCCATCAGGCCACCAAAGCAATGCAGATCATTGCCAAAGCATTTGGTTACCCACAAGAACTAAATGGTAAGACTCTATTGCTGAACACACCACGGGCTGTGGTCCAGGATATGAAAGCCAACTTGAATTAAGATCAAAGTCACCTTTTGCTGCCTAGATCTCAAAGTGCTGGAACTGTTAGATAAAAGTCACACTCAACATGAATGAACAGTAGTTCATGCAAGCTACAAAGTCAACCATCCAGGCAAGCTGTATCCACTCATGTAATAGCAGCACATAGTTTATGGAGTGATCAATTGTTTTCCAATTAGGAAGGAAGTCATGACTGATACTGAGAACCAAATCAGAAGCCAATGGCTTTAAAAGTAATGCACCCATAAAGGAAAGATTCCACTGTTCCTTGGGTAAATGGAGAGGTTATTCCCATCAAAAAAGCCTTCTAATTGTATGTTTATCTTCTTTAATCAATGTTGTTGTTGCTCTTGGCTAGAGAATCTGCTTTATTACAGATGACAGCAAATACTGGGAAGACTCAAGACCCATCTGTACAAGAAATGAAAGCTGACTGCCTATCATGAAGAGGGCTATTTCCATCACATTTGCCAGAGTTTAAGAAACATTACAGAGGAAGTGGTGGATTATATATGAGCCCCGCTTTCACTACAAGACTGAGAACCTCCTCCAGGAAGATGGCGATAGAAACTGAGATGACTAAAAACTCATCAAAGCAGAAGATTACAATTTCATGAGAACTATACACTAAAACAGACCATAACAAGACCTCTATGCATCCAGGAACACTACTGAAGAGCAGGTGGGAAGAATACAAGAGCCACAGTGTTTGGAAGGTTGATTCTGAAGCATTGTTCTTCCTAAGTGAACTAACATGCATTCATGACCCCACAGTAATTATCAATAACTCTACTAAGAAAAGCCTTCAGTGGAATAGGGATGGGGAATGGGAATGTCAGAGTATAACGCAATAGGATTATAACAAATTTTTAATATGTTCATCTAAGTATAGTCTGTGAAATCTGCTCGCAATGAGATACACATGGTAACACAATTTGGAAACACTAGTTTCTTCACAGTGAAAATTCTCAAAATCTGTCACATTGCAGTTTCTAGAACCATTTTTGAATATAAGGAAATTTGTTTTCTCATTGATTACCTCCCTTTGATATTGTTCTATAAAAATGTTAAACCAGGTTGCTATAGAACAGATACATAAATTGAGGTAGAGAAAGGAGTTAAATGTAGCCCAATGAGTAAATCAATGGTGATGTAAAAGTGAGAGCAGAAAGGCTCCTATTCCTGACAAGGGTTATGTCACTGAAGAAGAAAGTCTGTTCTTTTACTGAGGCTTATGATATATGTGGAAACTCCAGAGACAGATGTGGTTGTTTATTATCAGGTGTTTTGTCATTACTATTAACATATAACAATGGCTTCTTTGGTGACTTAGAACTTTATCTTCAACTTAATGCATCCACACATGACTGCTATAGTTACATAACATAAGAAAAAAATACATTTTGTAACTCTAGCATTCTTATTTTGTAATTACCTTCTCTTTGTTGAGGCATTATCCAGGAATCCTGCAAAGCTTAACTAACACAAACCTAATTCTCCTTTAATACCAACCCCAGGGGGAGTTTAACTTGAAAACAGTATGATTTAGTTTTGAGTCCCTAGATTATTTCAAATAATCATTGCTAGATTTTCTGTACTGTATACAAAAAAGAAAATAAATCAGAAGTTGTACATATGGTGTGGGAAAGGAAGGGAAGGGCATAGAGCTCAGAGAGTCAGTATGTATCCTAGAGGGTAATTGCAGAAAATCCAAGTAAGGAAAGCAAAAAATATATGTAATAAGAAGTATATAATAGCCCTTCAGATATATAAGTATACAATAACCTCTCAGAAACATAAGTAGACTATGTGCCTTATATAGTTATACTGATTCTTCACAGATCCCTTCATATATATATTATACATATATACATATATTATATATAATGTGCGTGTGTGTGTGTGTGTGTATAAAAAAATTGACTAAAATTTTGTCGTGCTTTGAACCCTGTTCCTAATAATGTCTGTATGCTTCCTCATAAAATCCAACAACTTTGGTATCAATCCTATTAAAAGTTTAACAGGAGCCGGGCGTGGTGGCGCACGCCTTTAATCCCAGCACTTGGGAGGCAGAGGTAGGAGGATCACTGAGAGTTCGAGGCCACCCTGAGACTATATAGTGAATTCCAGGTCAGCCTGAACCAAAGTGAGACCCTACCTCAAAAAACTAAAAAAACTAAAAAAACTAAAAAAAAAAAAAAAAAAAAAAAAAAAAAAAGTTTAACAGGAATTCCCCTCTTTTGATATCTGCTATCTGTTCAAATTTCTCCTCACTATTTGACCTCAGGTGATATCTACCTTTAGTAGGAATCCTGTCAGTTCATCCAGCATCTGCTCATATTTGATGCCTGGGCTCTTAGTGATTTTCTAGCTGCCATTGCCTTGTTAACAAGGACTTGCTCTTTCATAATTGTCATAGCTTGAAAGGCCCTCCATAGGTTCATGATTTGAATGCTTGTTTCCTAGATTGTAATATTGTTTTGGGAAGTGGAGCCTGTAAGATTTGTGGACTAGGTAGAAGAAGTAGGTCACTAGAGCTGTAGGGTTACACTTGCCATTGTCATCACCATAACTGAATAGATTGGCAGGAGCTAAACAAGATGGCTGAGCTTGCTTTAGTAACACATTAGTGTTACTTAAATTTAGATTGTTGGTGTGCTTACTTTCAGTGTAAAAACTTACTTGCATGGCAGGCAGTGGCACATACTGCATACTTATTCATGCTATGAACAGCACAGGGAGTATTTTTATGGGTATTCACAAAGGAAAAATATAAAAATTGTATGGTGTTTAAAATTTTATAACTGGGGCTATATTGTACATTATGTAAATCAGTTCCCAATACATCATAAGTAAAGGCAAAGTGCTTACTTTATTGCTTACATAAAGCAACACAGACCCGAATCACATGAAATAGCATCCATTTCTTATTATCACAGCTTGCCCAAAGGGTTGGGTTGACATGTTATACTTTGTATTTGAGAGATTTCACTCTGACACCTGGAAAAGCTATCTGGTTAGCAGAATACAGCTTAAAATTTATCAAACTCCTCACCTTAAAAGTCACCTTTTATATTTTTCTGCACCTCTTCCATCTTCAACATATTTATTTGTGTAATAATATTTCTGTTCCATTATTTTTCCCTATGCATTCTTAAACAAACATAAACATAGATATAAGTGCTATTCCTGGGTATCTGGGTCTTCATATGTCAAGACTCTATTTCATCAAATCTTGGTTAAATAAATTAGTAATGCTTTTTCTTCGTATTAATCTGTCGTTTGTTGTAGAGATTTCGTCTATGAACTTTGCTTTATATTCATGTAAATGCATACTTTTATTGGGCCACTTACTATTTTCACATACATGTATCATCTTGCTCAACTAAATCATGATCTTTTTACAGGGGAATGATTTGCTGGGGCTGGATGTATGACTTAATGACACAGTGCTTGCCTAGGATACACAAGTCCCTGAGATCCATATCCAGCACATATACACAATGTAATTTCTTCTCTAAAAATTAAAACTCATAAGTTCCGTGTATACTGCACAGCATCTTTATTATATGATGATTCCAATAAAGTGGGATTGAAAATTATCATCACCCACTCCACATTAATTTTTTTTCAAATTTTAATACCTTGATGACCTTATATATCCATATTGTATCTGGCTTCATATATTAGAATGATTCCATTAATAGTTTCTTATTAAGTGAAGGAACAGGGAAAAAAAATTGCATACCATGCTTGAAAGATTCTAAACTTTGTTCTCTGGGTCCACATGCTACAGGATTGTTGATAAACTATATTTATTGTAACCTTTTTTTATTTTTTATTTTTTATTTTTTCTACAGTCAGTTTGGTACCATTATTAGGCTCATCCATGACCTACCCCCTACACTTGGCCCCTCCATGTTGAGGTATAGGGGTCATGCATTGTGGAGTTAGCCCACAGTTATGGGTAAGATAAATGTCTCTGCATATCATGACCCAACATGTGGCTCTGACATTCTTTCCGCCCCCTCTTCTGCAAAATTTCCCTGAGCCATGTTGGGTCTACTTCAGTGATGAGGTGTTGGGGGCCTCTGAGGCTCTGGCTCTCTGATTTGGTAGGAGTTGTTTTTTCTCTGTGCTGATCTCCTTCCCCCTTGTGCTGGTGTCCGGTTCATCAGGAAAACAATGCCCTTGCTTGTTTCTCCAATTTTTCTTAGTTTAGCCGGGGCCCTTTTGAGGTATGATGGGGTGGCTCTCTCCCTAGGATCTACATCTATCTGAAAAAGAGAAGCAGATTCTCCAACGGAGAGTAAGTTAGCACCAGGACAAATGAGATAACCTTTTTTTTTTTTATAGAGAATTTAATAGGTGTAGGCCCTCTTGTAGCCCACAATTGACAGTAGCTTGATATTGGAGAGTGGGTTTATGTTTGGATATGGTTCTGACTTGTTTCCCAGCTCCAGCTATGGGTCTCATACCAGTGAGGGGATCAGTTAGCCAAATTGAGAGCAGTTGGTTCCCCACCATGGCTGTGTGCCACCACTGCACTTGTGTGGGCATCACAACAAGTTATTTGCTGCTAAGTAGGTTAGACCATGCGTTCCTTCGACAGATATTGGTCATTTTCCCCCAGTCGCCCATGTAGCACCTTCTGGCACTAGGCGCGCTGACTGTCTGGGGAGTGACTCTCTTCCAACTTCCAGCCATGCCATTCTAATTTGCATGTCAATCACATAAGGTGTCTTCAGCAGTAGGGTCTTATCATTAGCCTTTGGTGGGTCATCAAGTACTCTGACAGAAATCTGTCTGTCTTTTAGGAAACCTTGTAGGTCTCTCTGATCAAAAGCTCATTGTGGATGATAGCCCCATGCTGGTTCTGGGAGTTACAGGTCAGTGCCCACTAAGAAAATGAGGAAAAAGATAACTAATGTACAAGAGTTAGAGATAAAAGAGAGAGAGAGAGGGAGAGGGGGAGTGAGGGAGGGAAGATGTAGAAGATTAAGGTTAGTCTTGATCATACCCTCTCCAGTGTCTTGTGGTTCAGGTGTTCTCTGTAAGGGCCTGGTGAAGGATCAGCCATTTGGTCTGTCTTTTAGTAAGTAGAAAATTATGGTACCATTGCCATTTGGGTCTAGATTTGTGTTTCCCACCCCTTTGATGCCCTCCCCTCCCTCCCCTTCCATCCTAGTGTCTAGTCTAGGAGATGCTTGCTGGGTATGTATGGTATCTTCGGTAGATTCAGGTTAGGTGCTGTAGATGAGTGAGACTATGTGGCGATTTTTTTTCTGTGATTGGGTAAGTTCACTGAGAATGATCTGTTCCTGGTTCAACCATTTTTCCTCAAATTTCATTGTGTCATTTTTTCTTACTGCTGTATAGAATTCCATTGTGTAGATATACCACATCTTAGTTATCCATTCTTCTAGTGATGGACATCTGGGTTGATTCCAGCACTTAGCTATTATAAATTGAGCTGCTATAAACATGGTTGAGCAAATCTCTCTAGCCTGTGGTTTGAAGGTTTTAGGGTAGATGCCCAGTAAGGGAATAAGTGGGTCTGTTGGTATTTCTATATTCAGCTTTTTCAGAAGTCTCCATATTGCTTTCCAAAGTGGTTGTACCATCCTACATTCCCACCAACAGTGGATGAGTGTTCCTACGTCTCCACATCCTCGACAGCATTTATTTTTATTTGATTTTTTGATGTTTGCTATCCTTATTGGGGTAAGGTGGAATCTCATAGTTGTTTTAATTTGCATTTCTCTGATGATTAGGGATGATGAACATTTTCTTAAGTGTATGTTTGCCATTTGTATTTCTTCCTCTGTGAACTGCCTGTTCAGCTCTTTGCCCCATTTTGTGAGTGGGGTGTTTGACTTCTTACTGTTTAGATTTTTGAGTTCTTTGTAGATTCTAGAGATTAGGCCTCTATCAGTTGGATAACCCGCAAATATTTTCTCTCATTCTGTGGGTGATCTATTGGCTTTGCTTATTGTTTTCTTTTCTGATATAGGAATGGAAAAAGACTTCCTGAACAAAACCCCAGTAGCTCATGAACTTAAACCATCACTCAACCAATGGGATCACATGAAGCTGAAGAGTTTCTTTACAGACAAGCAAACAATGTAATCTTTTTTTAAATGTGAGGGATGCATCTAACATATAATGGCACAGAGGAAACATTCCCATTACAAAAAGAAGGCAAGGAGAGACTGGACCAGTCCATAATAGAAATCAAGCAAAGCAAGTATCAGATCCTGAAGTGCTATGCCCTTAATTTCTGATTTGTCCATTTAACTCTACAATTTCTTCTCAAGTTTGGTGTGATGTGCTGGATTCCTTGGGGATGTAGAGGAAAACAATTCTCATTGGGAGGTTTGTGGCTAAAACCGACAAAAAAAAAAAAAAAAAAAAAAACCAGCCAAACAAAAAACAGACCAGCAAGAGAAAAAATACTGGTTTTATTTAATTAGAGTTTATGTGATGTAGAGGGAGCCTTGAGAAATGAAGCCCTAGATATTAAGTAAAAATTATGTTATGCTTATGTTTGTTTAAACATGGATAATTGTGCATGTACAACTAGACACAAAAATTTTTGGTATAATGGGAATAAAGTAAAGGACACTTGTCAAGGCTTGCTTATTCATATTTTTCTTGGCATCTCTTTGTTTCTATTCCTTTCTTCAGAGAAGGCACCTTTCATATGAGTTTCTTATAAACTACTTTGACGTTATCTGGGTCAAAAACTTATCCGTGGCTACTCTTATTCAGAAATGTTGAAGAAAATCAGAGAATGACCTCCAAGGTTCCATATTTGTGAGTAATATGTCTTGCATTCTATGCATATTCTATGAACTTAATCCTCAAATACAACTCCAGTCACTGCTGGACCAATAACTCTCAGTTCACCTGTTGCCTTAACTTAAATAACATATCCTCCTAATGCCCTGGAGGAAAATATTTACAAACCCACATGCAAGCGTGCATATTGTTGGAAAATATTAAACCAACATAAGAGCTGACCAGTTAAGTACTTGTCATTTACATACTTTCCTACAATTAAAAATAAATATATTTTGGGTTATTCCCAGAACTTCTTATTTAACAACACAAGAGAATTTTACCTGCCTACATCTTGGGGAGTTTTGTTCATATAACACTGACAAAGAAGAAAAGCATTAGTGACATAGTTTCTCTATTGCCTCAAGTATTGCAATCTCACTTCCACATCAAACAAAATAGTTTAACCAATAAAGCTGTGAAATGGCAGCCTAGCAAGGATCAGTTCAGCCAGTTCTAATAGATTCTGCATTAGGAAACAGACACACAGGGAAAGAGATACTCACATACATACATTTCTTTCTGTAATATGCTAGCCAGTTCTAATAGATTCTGCATTAGGAAACAGACACACAGGGAAAGAGATACTCACATACATACATTTCTTTCTGTAATATGCTAGCAAATAATTTCTGATGCTTTTTAACTTATAAAGGACTTATATTCTAATAAACCAATAGAGATTTCAAATTATTATCATTAAATGCACTTCCTTAATTAGCTACTGGACATTTCCTTGCTTACCTACTAAACATTTAGGAATACCATTTACTGTAGGTTGGCATGTGCCTCCCTTATGTTTGTGTGGCTGATGGACCTGCATCTCACCATCACCAGCTATTGTCTCAGGAAAGAAATGTACCTCATGTCACTACTTGGGGAAAAGATCAAAATTCAAAGCCTAATGTCAACCAAATGTATATTTATAGGCATGATTATAAAGTTGACAAATCTAACCCATACCATTCTACTTTTTAACCCATCTATTAAATATAGGGGAGCCACCTGACAGAGAAGTCTCCTTACTTGTTCTCTACATAGGCTTTCAGGTCTACAAGCTTTCAGATCCCTGTTGTTGAAGCACCATATTGCTAACAACTCTGTCTCTCTCCAGCACCTATTCTCATTAATATTCTCAAAAATTCTAAGTAAAAGAAAATTAAGAGGTAGGGGAATTGTCTTCTTTAAAAATAAGGGAGTTAACCCTGATATGTGGTTGGCTGTGGACTGTTGTCTACCAAGCCTACAGATGGGGACTATTGTACACATGAGTAGAGATGAAAGCTGTGTCAAATCCTGTAAGAGGATTAGGAAAAGGACATCTGGGGAGTGGGGTATCCAGTGACTTCCTATGAGACATAGCACCTCCATATAATAATTTTCAAAAATTTCAGATATCTATATTCATGTTACTCAACTTATTTTCTCTCTTCAGTATACCCTCCTCCCCTCAAAATGGTTCTTTTTAAATATTGAAAAGTGTAAAATCCTCAGAGGTCATATTGATAGTTCTGCCTAAGGCTAAAAATAGTTTATAATGATAATAATATTACATTAAAAATCAATTCAGCATCTGTCATTCTCATATAACATCAGGAAAGTAGCATCTCCATGGGATTTCTCAAAACAAGCTTTTGTGTTGTGCAAACCAGTATGCATTGATTCACAAAATAAAAAAAGAGGATGTGCTTTTCTGTGGCAACACACACACACACTCCTACACACACGCACACAAACACACATGTTTAGCATCCATACACGCAACATATTTTAGTCATGGAAGGCACTTCCATTCTGTAAAGGGATATGTGGCATCTCATATTCATTGGGATCTTACGTTTGAGGGATAATGAGACTTCTAAGGCAGTGAGCTGTGTTCTCCACAATTAAACCATCCCTCTTGTTCCAGTCCAGCATGCCTAAAAGCCTTCCCTCCAACATTAGACACTACTGATTGATGAATGCTTTTATCCACTCCCCCCAATTCATATATTCAGCACCTCATTTACCTTGTACTACATCATGCCTTTAATTCTGTTTATGTTCCCAACTCTCTCTAAACTGCCTTTATGATGAAAGTAGGGACAAACTTGTTAATTTTTTTGTAATTCCTATATGTTAATAAATAATGGAGTTTGAGGTCAACCACCATGTAGATTCTTTATGTGTCACTTGATCTTTAGGAAACCATACCTACATCAATGAGTGAGGTATTCATATCTTCTATTATGCCTGGTCATTATAAAGCTTCCAGGACTTTCTCCTGCTAAGAATACGATTACTTTGCAAAAGGCTTATTCTATATTCTGTTCTTCTCTTGGACATTGTAACCCAAAATGCTGGATAATTAATGCTTATTTCAAACACCTGTCTTCCAACAGTCTTTAAATGACAGATGCATGTAAATGTATAACTATTTCAGCTTTCTTATGACAAAACTGTAATGCAGGTGGTTTGCAGACTTCCTGAACTCAGCAATTCTCAGATCTGACTGCATCTAAAGCACCAAGAGGCAGTGAGACTAGTTAGGCTTGCATACAGGGTTTATTATTCAGACAGTCATAGATAATGACTTAAAATCTACATTTTTGTATGCATGCCCATGTTTTTATTATGGGTATAATATGGTATGTAGGATGTGTAGTATATCCATGGATGTGTACATATGTTCCTATCCCATATCTGTTTTTCCAGAGGAAAATATCAGGTTTCCTTATCTTATAACTCATCCATGTGTTCTATGGAGTGGTATTGGTGGTCTGCAGCCCAAGAGGCCATCATGCTTAATTACTAATTAATGTGGGTGAAAAGGCCCAAGTGAGGTCAGGGGAAGAGATTGAGTAAAGGAAAGGTGGATGGAGGGCTAATCAAAATCTCAGAGGGTATAAATAAATCATATGTGAACCTACTTTTTTGGACAATGGAACACTCAGGACCCGTAGATTGTTGCTAGAAAATTTTCAGTGCCAGGAATGGGATACCTATCAGTGAGCTGTTGTCCAAGGAGGTCCCTTATGCCCCCAAAACATTATAGGCCATTGCCAAGGCCCTTGGATTCCCACCAGAAATAGATGGTAAGACCCTATTGCTAAAGATGCCACATACTTGGGCTGCAAGGCCACTGAAAAATCCTCATGGTACTGAGCTGATAACCTCTTCAATGTAGACCAGCTGACAGAAAGCTGGAAGAAGCCATTCTGCATGCAGTTCAATGAGAGAGAGAGAGAAATCACCAGTGAAGATATCAACAGTGGACACTGCAAGTCTTAAATTTTGCTAGCCAGGTCAAATGAGCCAATGGGTGCAAAAGTGGCATGTCTGTCATGGTGCAAACCAACTGCCCTCTAATTGGACTGGAGGCTCACTCCATAGGAGGGAATACATCCCTGATACTGAAAACTTAAAACAGGGGTAGTCATGAGCCCTAGGGGTGTAACATCTGATGTTGTCTGGCTAAATGTATATACTATGCTTATCAAACTGCCCAGTAAGCACTTCTCTTAATGTTCATACCCATATGGTAATGCTACTTTCACTTTTGGTAGAGAACCTTCTCTTTTCAGATGGCAGTGACCTTGGTATGACTCAGAAAGCATCATGGTGCTGGAAAGAAGTGACAGGAGTACTCAGCACTGCAACATCTCTATCACACCTTCCAAGGCTCAGGGTCTATTGTGGAAGAGGTGGTGGAAAGAATGTAAAATCCAAAAGAAGGGTAGGACTCCTTACCTCGTGCTCCCCAAGACACAAAATGGCCTGGATATCTATAACCTCACAGTGCCAGACACTATCTACACAAGACCATCACAATAGGAGGAAACAATCATAACATCAAAATAAAAGAGAGACTGATTGAGAGGGGGAAGAGATATGATGGAGAATGGAGTTTCAAAGGGGAAAGTGGGGGAAGGGAGGACATTACCATGGGATATTGTTTACAATTATGGAAGTTGTTAGTTAAAAAAATGTTTGAAAAGAAATGCCTGACAAAGATTTTAAAGAAATGGTTTTATCTACACTCAAAGAAACCAAAGAAAAATAAATCAAAGGAATCAAAGAAGAAAACTTCTGAAGGAATCAAAGGAGAACACAGGAAACCAGCTTAATACAATAAGGAAGGAATTATAAGATATGAGTAAGGAAATAGAAATACTGAAGAAAAACCAGACTGATAAACTAGCACTGAAAAAGACAGTAAGTCAAACAAAAACTCTGTGAAAAGTCTCACTAGTAGAATTGATGAAGGAAATAACAGAATATCTAAACTAGAAGACCAGGAGGCAGATCAAATACAGTCCAACAAAGAGAAAGACAAGCTAATAGGAAGGTATGAATGAGAATATGAAGATATTTGGGACACTATGAAAAGATCAACCATAAGAATTCAGGATATAATAGAAGGAGAAGAATTTCACTCCAAAGTATAGTAGGCATTTTCAAGAAAATCATAGAAAATTTTCCCCAAATTTGGAAAGACATGCCAATGCAGATACAGTAAGTTTTTAGAACACCAAGCAGAGAAAACCTAAAAAGAACCTCTCCTCATCATGCTATTATTAAACTACTAAACATGTAAAACACACAATATATATATATATATATATATATATATATATATATATATATATATATATATATTGAAAGCAGTTAGAGAGAAAAAACAAGTCACCTATAAAGGCAAACCCATCAAGATAACAGCAGTTTATTCAACACAAACTTTAAACGCCAGAAGGGCTTGGAATGATGTACTCCATGATATGAAAGATGACAACTGTCAACTAAGATTACTTTATCCTGAAAAGCTATCTGTTCAAATTGATGGAGAAATAAGGACAGTCCACAACCAAAACAGGCTAAAGGAATATATGACAACTAAGCCAGCTCTACAGAAAATACTTGAAGGAATCCTCAATACCAAAGAGAAAGCAAAGCATACACAGGTGGAAACAGGAAAAAAAAAAAAAAGCCCTAATCCAATAACAGTTAAAACAAGAGAGTAAAGGGAAAACATGAAGTACTGCAAAGCAAGAAGAGAGGTGAGAATAAATGCATACCTTCCAATAATAACTCTTAACATCAGGGCCAGGCATGGTGGCACATGTCCTTAATCCCAGCACATGGGAGGCAGAGGTAGGAAGATCACTGTGAGTTTGAGGCCACCCTGAGACTACAGAATGAGTTCCATGTCAGCCCAGGCTGGATTGAGACCCTTCCTCAAAAACAAAACAAAACAAAACAAAACAAAAAAAACTCGTAACATCAATGATCTCAGGGCCTCAACGAAAAGAAACAGGCTTGCAGACTGGATGAAAAGATAGCATGCTGCTATTTCTTGCCTAAAGGAAACTAATCTTTCAATAAAAGATAGACACTGTCTTAGGATGAAAGGATGGAAAATGGCATTTCAAGCAAATGGGCCTAGAAAACAAGCAGGTATTGTTATACTAATATCTGACAGCATAGACATCAAACCAACATTAGTAAGGAAAGGTAAAGAGGGTCACTTTATCCACTCATCTGTGGATGGACATCTATCCTGGTTCCATTTCCTAGCTATTGTGAAGAGAGCAGCCATAAACATGGTTGTGCAAGTATCTCTAAGGTAGTGAGAAGAGTCATTAGGATATATGCCTAAAAGTGCTATAGCTGGATCAATCTAGTTTTAGCTGTCTCAAGACCTTCCCACCAACAGTGTAGAAGGGTTTCCCTTTTACAGCATCCTCTACCACAACATTTATTGTCATTTGTTTTCTTGATGGTAGCCATCCATTCTGACAGGAGAGAGATGGTATCTAAAAGTAGTTTTAATTTGCATTTCCCTGATGGCTAAGGATGTAGAACACATTTTTTTATAAGTTTATATGCCATCTGTATTTCATCCAATGATAGCTCTCTATTTAGTCCCATAGTCCATTTTTTTAATTGGCTTGTTTGATTTCTTATTGTTCTGTTTTCTGAGTTCTTTTTATATTCTGGCTATTAATCCTCTGTCAGATGTGTAGCTGACAAAGATTTTCTCCCATTCTGTAGGTTGTCTCTTTGCTCTATTTACAGTGTCCTTTGCTGTACAAAAACTTTGTAATTTCATGAGATCCTAGTAATCGATTAGTGGTTTTATTTTCTGAGCAATTGGGGTTATATTCAGAAATTCATTACCTATGCCAATATGTTGAAACATCTCGTCTACCTTTTCCTCTAGCAATTTCAGAGTTTTTGGTCTGATATTAAGGTCCCTGATCCACTTGGATTTGATTCTTGTGCATGGAGAAAGACAAGGATCTGTTTTTATCTTCCTACATATAGATATCCAGTTTTCCCAACAGCACTTTTTGAAGAGGCTATCTTCTTTCCAGTGAATATTTCTGACATTTTTGTCAAAAATCAGATGGCTGTAGCTGTCTGGATTAATATCTGGGTCCTCTATTCTGTTCCATTGATCTACATGTCTGTCTTTGTGCCAGTACAATGATTTTTTTTTAACTATGGCTTTCTAATATAGCTTAAAATCAGGTATGGTGATACCACCAGCCTTATTTTTGTTGCTCAAAATTGTTTTGGCTATTGGAGGTTTTTTATTCCTCCAAATAAATTTTAGGATTGTTTTGTCTATTTTTGTGAAGAATGTCATTGGAATTTTAATGGGGATTGCATTAAATGTGTAGATTGCTTTTGGTAAGATGGACATTTTCACAAGATTGATTATTCTAATCCAGGAACATGGGATGTCTTTCCACTTCCTAGTGTCTTCTGCAATTTCTCACTTGAGTGTTTTAAAGTACTCATTGTAGAGATCCTTCACTTCCTTGGTTAAGTTTATTCCAAGGTACTTTATTATTTTTTTTTTGAGGCAATTGTGAATGGGAGAGATTCCCTGATTTCAGATGTGGTACATTTACACAATGGAGTTCTATTCAGTAGAAAAGAAAAATGAAATTATGAAATTTTCAGGAAAATGGATGGATCTGGAAAGGATTATACTAAGTGAGATACCCAGGCCCAGAAAGCTAAACATAATATGTTCTATCTCATATGTGGATCCTAGCTACAAATATATTGACTTGTGTAGGAGCTGGAAGCAAAAATCAGTAGCAAAGGCCCATAAGCTAGAAAAAGGCTATAAGGGAGGGAGGAGAGGGAAGGTATTAAGGGGATGGTATTGTATACATGTAAGTAGAAGAACAGATTACAGAGAGTAGAATGGCCTAAGTGAGGCCAGGGGAAGAGATTGAGTGAAAGAAGGGCAGGTGGGGAGGGTCAATCAAAATTCAAGATATTTTGAATAAGACATATGAAAATCTACTTTCTTGAATACTGGTACATCCAGAACCCATAGGTTGTTGCTAGATAATTTTCAGTGCCAGGGATGGGATACCTTCAAGTAAGTTGTTGGTCAGGGAGGTCCCTGTTGCCTCCAAAACATTATAGGCTATTGCTAAGGCCCTTGGTTTCCCATGAGAAAGAGATGGTAAGACCCTGTTGCTGAAGACTTCACATGCCTGAGGAGCAAAGTCACTGAGAAATCAAGCAAGTGCTGAGCAGATAAATCATTTCCCTGTAGCCCAATAAACTGGAATCTGGAAAAAGCTGCACTGTATGCAGCCTTATGGGAGACAGAAGTCATCAGCAGTGAAAACAGTAGACACTGGAAGCTCCAAGTATGGCCAGAGAGGCCAAATGACTTAATGAGTGCAATAGTGGCATGCCTGCTCTGGGGGAAAACAACTGCTCTTTAGTTAGACTGAAGGCCTGCTCTATGGGAGGGAATATGTGCCCGGCACTGAAAACCTAATCAAAAGCCTATGACTTGGTTTCCCACCAGGAATAGATAACAAGACCCTATTGCTGAAGACTCCACATGCCTGGGCTGCAAGGTCATGGAGAAATCAAACTGGGGCTGAGCTGGAAGCCTTCTGGTAGACCAACTGACAGCTGAAAAAGCTGCACTGCATGCAGCCTTATGGAAGACAGAAGCCATCAGTGGTCTAAACAGTGGACACTGCAAGCCTCAAGTTTGGCCACCCAGGACGAAGGAGTCAATGGATGCAATAGTGGCATGTCTGTAATTGGGGAAACCATCTGCTCTCTAGTTGGACTGATGACCCACTCTATGGGTGGGCATACATGTCTGGTACTGAGAAGCTAACCAAAAGCCCATAGTGGGGGAGGTTATGAGCACTAGGAATGTAATGCCTGCTCTTGTCTGGCTAAATACATACATTATGACCACCGAATTGCCCTGTAAGCACTTTACTTAATGCACATACCCATATATTAATGCTACTCTCACTTTGGTTAGAAAAGCTCCTGTTTTCATATGTCAGTGACCACTGGTATGACCCAAAATGCACCATAGTGCTGAGAAGATGTGACAGAGGAATGTTCAGCACTGAAACATCCCTATCATACCTTCCAAGGTTCAGAGTCCATTGCTGAAGAGGTGGCAGAAAGAATGTAAGAGCCAAAGGAAAAGTAGGACTGCTTACCAGACAGAAATTGGCCTTGATATCCATGACCTCACAGTACCTAGTATATGTTAACAAGGCTCTCATAATAGGAGGAAAAGGTGATAACGTCAAAATAAAAGAGACCAATGGAGAGAGAAAGGAGAAATGATGGGGTGTAGATTTGTGAATGGGAAAGTGTGGGGGGGAATTATCATGATTTATTGTCTGCAAGTATGGATGCTGTCAATAAAAAGGAAAAAAAAAAGAGAAATTTGTAGAGACAGGGTGCAGTGGGGAGATTACTCAGTGATAAAAGGTGCTTACTTGCAAACTGCCAGATTGGGTTTAGTTTCCCAGTACCAACATAAGATTCTCTGGCATATCCATTCTCTCTCTCTTGCCAATATTTTTTTTAATGTAAAGATGGTTGAATATTCAACACCGAAAATCAGACAGGACTCTGCCTTCATGGATCAGTTAATCACCCAGTACAAAGTGACCAAAATCAATTGCATATAACAGGAAAATAACATGCAATTACATTAGCAGTTTACTTTATTAGTTTCCTTGAGTTTAAGTCTATGTCATGTATAGCAGCTTTAAAGCAAAGAAAAAACTGGGAAAACTATGTGCAATTTTCATAATTGACTCTGTGATAAATTTGAATTTGAATTGAATAGTGTGGCATGCTAAAAATAAAGTTATGGTTATTTCAAGGTGATTTATTTTTAATCAATTTCGGTGATGCTGGTATAAGCCAAATTTCTTCCTGAGGAATTAACACAGTACCCAGAACAATAGAAAAAGATTTTAAAAAGCCAAAAAACTAATAGGAGAGATTTGCAATATTGAAATGTCAATGTTTCTGCCACTGTCAGAAGGAATACCTTTAAAACAATGATTTGGAGCTCTGGGGCACAGATCTGTGGGATAGCTTTGTCAAAACCTCTCTCAGGCCCAAGTTTCAGATCGATATATACAAAGTAAAAATACAGTAGATATTTTGATGCATCTAAGCATTATACCAACTAACTGTCTTGCATCTACAGAGTATTTCTATTACTTTAATGGAAACCCAGCAAACACTTAAGCAGTGCTTATTTCCAGAATATTTCATGAATATTTGTTCAGTGAAGTCTATAGGGCCCATATTGAAGAGACCTCTAGTAGAGTTCACTGGAGAGGGTAGGATCAAGACTAACCTTAATCTTCTACATCTTCCCTCCCTCCCTCCCTCCCTCTCCCTCTCCCTCTCTCTCTCTCTCCTCTCTAACTCTTGTATATTAGTTATCTTTTTCCTCATTTTCTTAGTTGGCACTGACCTATAACTCCCAGTACCAGCATGGGGCTATCATCCACAATGAGCTTTTGATCAGAGAGAACTACAAGGTTTCCTAAAAGACAGATTTCTGTCAGAGTACTTGATGACCCACCAAAGGTTAGTGGTAAGACCCTACTGCTGAAGACACCTTACATGCAAAATAGAATGGCATGGCTGGAAGTTGGAAGACACTCAGTCCCCAGACAGTCAGCGCCTCTAGTGCCAGAAGGTGCTACATGGGCGACTGGGGGAAAATGACCAATATCTGTCCAAGCAACTCATGGTCTAACCTACTTAACAGCAAATAACTTCTTGTGATGCCCACACAAGTGCAATAGTGGCACTCAGCCTTGGTGGGGAACCAACTGCTCTTAATTTGGCTAACTGATCTCCTCAGTGCTACGGGACCCATAGCTGGAGCTTGGAAACAAGTCAGACCCATATCCAAACATAAGCCCACTCGCCAATATCAAGCTACCATCAATCATGGGCTACAAGAGGGCCTACACCTATTAAATTCTCTATATAAAAAAGTAAGGGTTATCTCATTTGTCCTTACTCTGTTGGAGAATCTGCTTCTCTTTTCCAGATAGATGTAGATCCTAAGGAAAGAGCCACCCCATCATACCTCAAAGGGGCCCCGGCTGAATCTAAGAAAAACTGGCGAAACAAGCAAGGGTACTGATTTCCTGATGAACCGATACCAGCAGAAGGGGGAAGGAGATCAACACAGAGAAAAATCAACTCCTACCAAATCAGAGAGCCAGAGCCTCAGAGGCCCCCAACACCTCATCACTGAAGCAGAACAAAAATGGACCCAACATGGCTCAAGGAAATTTTGCAGAAGTGGGGGCAGAAAGAATGTCAGAGCCACATGTTGGGTCATGATGTGCAGAGACATTTATCTTACCCATAACTGTGGGCTAACCCCACAATGCACGACTCATATACCTCAACAAGGAGGGGCCAGGGGGAGGGGGTAGGCCAAGGATGAGCCTAATAATGGTACCAAACTGACTGTATTTGCTGAATACAAAACTAACTAATAAAGAAAAAAAGAAAAAAATATATAAAACTGTAATTGTTAGCAAATTACCACCATCAATGGTGGGCCAACTGTTTTATATTGAAACAATTAAAATAATGACATGCATGTGAACTTTGAAAGGCTTAAATTAATAAAAATGCAAATTCTTTTGAAAGGAAAAAAATATTTTATTAATTTATTTATTTAAGAGAGAGAAAGAGAAAAAGAGAGACAGACGGAGAGTGAATATAGGCACCTCAGGACCTCCTCCCACTGCAAACATACCCCATAAGCATGTATCATTTTGTGTATCTAGCTTTGAGTGGGTACTGGGGAATTGAACCAGGACCATCAGGCTTAGCAAGCAAGCACCTTTAACCATTTAGCCATTTTGAAGTTTTAATAATGCTAACTTATTTTAAATAAAATTGAAAGAGACCAAGGAGCACATGATGAAGGTTTGGAGTCTTAGTTCATGAAGTGCCCTCCCTTCCTGATACTTCTCTGTGTCTTTAGGATATGTGCTTAGCCACTTACTTTCCATGACCATAGCATTTGGGGACCATAGTGGACCACCTCTCCTGCCTCTGCCCATGATCCCACCATCCTTAATTATCAACAAGGCCTTAGGTATGGATAAAGGAAAGATAGGACCTCTCTGAAATCATGAATATTGTGAGATTGCAAGCCTGTGATTGTGTGGTGTTATATGGCAAAAACATTCTGAGAGGTAATTCAAGGTGATTAATCAGCTGACTTTGTGTAATCAAAGAAGAGATTATGCAGGCGGGACCAAGATATTCACATGGGTTTTTTTAAAAGTTGTGAGTTCTTTCTCTCTTTGATCAGAAACTTTCAAAGAATGAGAAGGGCTTGGTGTTTCATCCCTGCCTAGAAGATGTCACTGGTGTCAAGAAGAAATGTAAGAAGCCTAGGGGAGCAGACAGCAGTCATAGTCTAACAGGCAGCAAAGAAATAGACTTTGGACCTCTAGCTACAGGGTTGTAGAATCTGTAACAACCTGTACAGTCTTGGAAACGAATGTTTCCCCAGAACCTCCAGGTGTGACCTCAACCTGACCTATATCTTGATTCTCTCCCTTCCAAGAGCCCAGTCAAGTTAAATGGGGCTTCTGGCCTATTGTTGTGAACTAATGTAGGCCATTTTTTAAGTATCCAGGCTTGTGGTTTTTCCCAGCAATGCAAAGCTAATATGCCTCCATTCTCTCTAAGCTGTCCTTTCATATTACTACTGGCATTATTATTTTTAGAAAGGAAATTATAGGCAATTAATTAAATCAATCATATGAAATTAATGACTTATTAAAGTAGACCCTTGAAAGACAGTTTTATGAATTTAGATAAACCTACAACAATATCCACCATGAAATACTTTATGACAAATCTGGATAATTTTATAAACAACATTTAGAGTCATGTTAAATAAAGAAATGAACTTTTAATACATTAGAACATAATAACCCTAGTGTGTTCTAAAATAAAACACTAAAGCACAAAATATTATAATAATTTACATCTCTGTGGGTGGCACTTATTCCAAGACCAAGATAGTGTTGTAAAGAGTGGAGAGGGAGAGACAGAGAAAGAGAAAGAGAGGCGTGCACATCTGGTGGTTTTACTTATTTTTAAAAAGGCATTTTAACATATTTATTTGAGATAGACACAGAGAGAAAGGGGCAGACAGAGATTGAGAGTGAGTACAAGCATGCCAGGGCCTCCTGTCACTGAAACTGAACTCCAGACTCATGTGTCACATTTGTGCATCAAGCTTTAAGTAGGTACTGAGGAACTCAACCCCAGCCATCAGCCTTTGAAACCAAGTGCCTTTAACTGCTGATCCATTGCTCCAGCTCTACTTCTGGATTTATTTTAATTCAGTCATTATATCCTTTTGTAAAAATAATTTATTTTGTTTTTATTTGCAAGGAAAGAGAGAGAGAGAGAGAGAATAGTCATGCCAGGGCCTCTTGCCACAGAAAACAAACTCCAGATGCATGTGTCACTTTGGGCATCTGGCTTTATGTGGGTACCCGGGAATGGAACCTAGGTCAGCAGACTTTGCAAGCAAAGGCCTATTACAACCACTAAGCCATTTCCCAGGCCCCATTGTGTCTTTTAATGCAAAACATTTCACTGCAGTATTAGAAGGATTTTCTGCTTTTGTCTCTTGTGAGAAATCATGTTGGTGAATAAGTAGGGCAAAAGAGAAGCAGAGATGTGCACAGCTGTGTGCAAGCACTCTGCTGTGAGATCCTTCAAATGCTAATGTTTAAAGTCTGCAGCAAAACTCTTCCTTTAGAGCACTGGCCACTAGCCAACTCAACAGTATATATTGTTCCCTTTGTGGTAGAAAATAACCATCACACTATGTGTATTAAATGTTCAAATTCCTCTCCTAAAGCACCTGAGTTGTCCAAGAAAGGAAAAATAGTCAATCTGAGATGCTGTAGTTGCTAGGCAGTTTCCTTCTCTAGACAGACAGGGAAAAAAGGGCCCATGGTAGGTAGCTATAATTTAACCCAAGATGGCAGGAAAGGTGATGCCTGCTAATTCTTCCTTCTTCCTGGCCTAGGTGAATTTTCCTGTCAGTGGGATCATCTGGTGGTCTTTCCTGGACCTGCGCCATATTGGGCTTCCCTTATTTGATAAATGTACAGCTCCCATGAAGACGGTGGATTTTCCAGTTCTGGAAGCCCCTCCTCCATGAGGAACCTATGTTCTCTCTGTTTTCTTTACCTCTTGCTTTGAAATAAACTATATTTTTATGCACTTTCATGCCTTTTAGTTCTTTAATCATCAGAGATAATGAACCCCAACACCTCTAGAAAGCATCAGATCTACATTGAATAACGTTATGTCAACTTATATTATTATTTTATATTTAATCCCCAAAGGAGGAATATTGATTTCACCTTTTTTTTATTTGATACCACTTCTACAGGAGATTCTTAAGCACAGCTGGTTAACAACCATTATTTATGCTCCTTTCCTGAGCACCACCTAAAAACTGGTAATTAAGTCTTTTGTAGCCTGATTCTGAGCTAATTAGGGTTAATTGAGCCTGCTTGCACAGTAGCTATTCTAGCTCTTGTCCTGAAAATCAGTATTTTGGAGCCCATTAGATATTTTGTTTGTTTGCTTAGACTTCTCTCTACTGAGCATTCTGCTGTGGTCATTTTCATCTACTAAAGGCTAATAACAGGCTACTTTCTGATTTATACCTGGAAGTGTGTAAGTGACCAGCCAACGAATATGCTAAACTAGCATTCTCCAGAGGAATGAGTAAAAATGGAATTGCTGTCATATTTCTCCCCCTTTGATTTTCTTTTACCACCAATAATAATTATTTGGACATATCTTTCTTGTACAATGAGAACACAGTTTCCAAGGCTTTGGATTTGTAGCTCACAGACACAGATTTTTAGTTCCATCACAGGTATCTACACTGGTTAGCCATGTTTTCAGTAACTGATTTTGGATTGTTATATGCCTGCTATGGGTGATTATTATTTTAAGCACAGTCATTTGATTCATATCACAAGGATCTATTATAGTCAGTTCCTCCTTCATAACATTTTACACCATGGACAATCAAATCTGGCTTTGAAATTTCAATAAACAAATTAATCATTTAACTAGAAATCTAGTTGAATTGTTTGGAGACAGAGTCTTTCATCAGCCTGGCACTTAGTATTAGGCTAGACTGGATAGATGCCAGTGAGCTCCAGAGATATGTCTGTCTCTGCCTATCCAGAGCTGGGATTACAAGTGTTCTATGCTATATCTGGCATTTTTATATGGGTTCTGGGGTTGTACTCAGATTTCTATACTTGCAAGGTGACTAGTTTAATAAGTGAGATATCTCTTCAGCCTCTAAATTTTCATTTTTTTCATTTTTTAAGTAGTGTGTGTGTGTGTGTGTGTTTGTGTGCATGTGCTCTTGTGTGAGGGTGCAGGTGTGTGTGCTCTTGTGTGTTTGTGTGCCATGGTGCATGTGTGGAGCTTTGAGGGGAACTTTTAGGTTGCCTTTGTCTTCTACCTCCGTTGAGACAGAGTCTCTGCTTATTCATTGCTCCTTATTCAATGCTCTGTTCAGCAGGCTAACTTCAAGGAAACAAGCTTCAGGGAAATCTTCCAACCTCTCATCTCACTGTAGGCACACTGAGGTTACAGAAGGCTAGGCATAACTTCTGGCTTTTTATATGGGGTCTGGGAACTTTGCATACTCAAAGTTTGCTGAACTATCTCCCCAGCCCTAAAAGTCATTTTAATGTCAATATACTGATATATCTTCTGATTTTACCCAGATTTATAACTATTCAATAATTTGCTCATGTGCTTATCTTGTTAACTAGAATTTAGTGAATAACCTTCTTAAGCATAGTGATGTTCCTTTGTTGATTTGATGGGAAGTAAAGAGGTTACGGTGAAAGCAAAGAATTCTCACCTTTCATCTTTAATTCACACAGAAGTGTTTGCTAAATAATGTAGGGCTGCGTAAATGAGTTAGACATGAATATATCTGAAGAACACAGCAAGTGATACTGTTAACATCTCTTTATTTATGCAATGACCTAGATATTTGTGTTAGTTAGCTATTTCCTTAATCTTATACTTTTACTAGGTTAGCAATAGAAAGATCTTAGATGCTTAATTTTAAACTCTTCTCTTATGAATGAGTAAGTAAAGGATTACTGGAGTGAATTCATTCACTCATACTCACTTGCAATTAAATAGAGGTAAAGCTGATATCTAAATTCACTGGATAAATTGGCCCAACACAAGGGATCTTACTGTGGGTATAGATTCTGAGTAGTGATACTGTCTATTTCACTGTGGGAATTGATTCTGAGTATCATACTTCCTATCTCACTGTGGTTATTAATTTCAAGTACTGATGCTGCCTGTTCAGTGTGGGTGTCAATTCTGAGTATTGGTACTTTCTGTCTGACTGTAGGTATTGATTTTGAGTAAGTATTGATACCGTCTGTGCACTGTGGGTGTTGGTTTTGAGTACTGATACTGTCTATTTACTATGAGTGTCAATTCTGAATACTGATAATATTTGCCTGACAATAGCAATACTGTTCACCTTCTACAAAATAATAATAGTTACAAATGACTGAATTCTAAGCCTGAACTATAAGCTAAAGTGCACAAAAACATATAGCTGAGGCCCATTCAACATCAGGTAATTAACATTGATTTATTTTATGAAATTTGCATAAATATTCAGTGGTTTTGTCACAAGACTTTTATGTCAGAATAGAAAGTTCCCTTTAAAGTATCTAAATAACATAGCTAATGAATCATATCTGCATAGATGCACCCATGTCTGTAAGGCTACAGAAATACTATATATAAATAGAAGTATATAACCTTATCAACTAAACTTGGTAATTTTGCTTTCTCTGAAATACAATTCAAAATTAATCAACAAATTTAATACTCTATATATTACCACAGAACTCCAAAAACTTCATTTTAGTAGTTTGAAATCAGTAAGTCCTTTATATGCATTAAAAATACTGCCAGCATTTGTCAGTACATTGGAATAATTTCTAATTACTGCAATAGCAGAAAAACAATAGAATCTGTCACTTTGGGATGAAAAAGTATAATTTAAGCATGGATGCTGCTATTCAGATTTATGCTCAAACTACCCAAGTTGATGTCAAAGTTTATTTCATGACTGAATTTTTTTTTTCAAGGTAGGGTGTCTGGCCCAGGCTGACTGGAATTCACTATGTAGACTCAGGGTGGCCTTGAACTCATGGCAATCCTCCTACCTCTGCCTCCTGAGTGCTGGGATTAAAGGTGTGCACCACCATGCCTGGTTCATGACTGAAATTTTATGATTAGGGAAACATCTATGATGTCTAAGAATAAGCTAAATAGTTTTTTTGTCCAAAATATTGTTTCAGAGAATGATGTGAACACATACTGTCATGTTTCCCAGGGAATTCTTCCATTTCTTTTCATCATAGCTCCCTGCCTTCTAGTGTGATGAATATTACAGGCCATCCTTGATTTTTCTGGTTTGATTATTCTTACAAGCAATGCTCAAAGGCAAGGAGCATTCAGAATATTCGTAATTAAAGTTAATCAAGTGCCTCAAGGGCTCATTACTTGTTCTTCTTTTAGCTATAATAAACCATTGACTTGATTGTAACCCAGGATTTAGTTTAAGTAATGATGATGTACAGAGGTCCATGCCATTTTTTAAAAAGTTTTATTTCTCACAGCTCTCAAGAGGACACAAACAGCAAGAGAAGATAGCTCAGTGTGGCATATGAGGAACAAAGTAGGAAGCATGGTCCAAGGCTTTCCTATGATTTCCTTAGGAAGCCAAGAGGAGACAGTCAGTATGTCTGAGCAAGCTAATCAGGCTCCTGCCGTAGTGGTGGTCTCTATGTAGTTGGACAGGACCTAACCCTCAGGAATGTAAGGCAGGATAAATACTGGCTTGGTGCATCATTGAACAAAGGAGTTGGCTGGAAGTAGGTAGGGCCTTTGACTTACTTCACTTGCATACTAACAGGGAAGCCATTTATGTGAATTAAAATTCCCAGGAAAGCAACCACACCTACAAAGAACATCCTACATGGTTGGTGGACTGATTAGAGTTTTAATAATTCTGAAAAACTTGGGATGTTGCAGGTCAACAGCCAAATTATCACCAACTATCTTAGCCCCTTTAGTAGCCATTTACTGTCCACCTCTGTGTTTGACCTAACATGCCTTTTGGAATGTATGAAAACCCACTAGCTTCCACCAATTTGAATACAAAGAATCTTATCAGATAACATCTGAGGCCCATAGCACAGACTACTCTACTTGCTATAAACCTTCTACCCGATGTCTCCACCAATGAATGTGAAGATTACTTTGGTTTATGACCTCCTTTTGTTCTGTAACAATAAAAAAACCTTCATGTAACTTTTATCATGTCAGAATGTGGAAGGGCAATGTTCACTCATATTGTTCTCTAGAATTAATAATCTCTAATTCCCTTTAAGATGAGAGGTATGCTTTTCTACCTTATCCTTTGCAACCTCCAGGAAATAGCTACTTCTGAGAAACAGAATCTCTTCAAGGCTGGCAAGCTTCTCAGATATGGAAGCATCAAACTTTGTTGGAAATAGGGCTGTAGAGATGGCTTAGTAGTTAAGGCACTTGCCTGTGAAGCCTAAGGACCCATGTTCAACTCTCCAGGTCCCACGGAAGCCAGATGCACAGTGACACAAGCATGTAAGGTCTCACATGTGCACAAGGTGGCGCACACATCTGGAGTTCGATTGTAGTGGCTGGAGGCACTTGTGTGCCAATTCTTTCTTTTGCTTTGACTCTATCACATAAAAAAAGACCCAGGCTGTTGGACTTGCCTCAAAAGAATTGTTAGAAATAAAACATGTGATGAATACAAGCATCCTTTAAGTTTTCTCTACACTCCTCCTGGATTTGCCAATTTTAAAGGAAAATATTGGTTGAAGAAGAAAGCAGGTTGAAATGACAGACACGGGTTTTATTAGGGCGGTCATGCAAATAAGGTTTTATGCATATCTCACTCTGCTATAAATATGTTTTTCACTTATGAAATAAAACAATAGATGGATATGTGTAACATCATATGGATGCATGCAGAAATATGCAGACATGTATGTGTTTATGCATGCATTTACATTATGCTTACTTTGTATTTAAGCTACTGCATAATCATAGGTCTTTCTTTATAAAAGTCAACAAATGGAATAGTTCACATAAATTAACACAGGGAGAGAAATCATAGGATCATCTCAGTAAATTAATAAAAAGCCCTGAAGAGACTAGAAATGAAGGAAACATACTTAACATAATAAAGTATACACAACAAATGTACAGCTAACACTATGCTAAATGGAGAAAGACCCAAGTATTTACACTAGAATAAGGACAAGACGTAGGTATCCACTGTCTATACAGCTACTCAATATAGTACCTGAGGTCTTAGCTAGGCCAAAGATCATAGAAGGACCTAAAAGTGATGCAAATAGTAAATTATCCTTACTCTCAGATGATAAGATTCTCTATATAAGAGATCCTAAAGGCTACTCCATAAAATTCTTATAGCTAATAAATGCTTGCAGTAAAGTGGTAGAATTAACATGTAAAAGTCAGTAGCCTTTCTATATGCCAATAATACACATAATGAGAAAGAAATCAGGGAACTCAGGGAAACAATCCTATTCATAATAGCCTCCATATCTTGGAATAGACCTAACCAAAGAATTGAAAGACCTCTAAAATGAACAATTTTAAACACTAAAAAAGAAATTGAGGAAGAAAATAGAAGATAGAAAGACCTCTATGCTCACATATTGGAGGAATTACTATTGTGAAAATAGCTAGCCTACCACAAGCAATCTACAAATTCAACAAAACGTCAATCAATATTTTCATATCATTATTCAAAGAAATAGAAAAAATATTTTAAAACTCATATGGAAGTATCAATGTCCCAAGCAATCTTGAACAAAAAAATAATATTTGAGGTATCACCATACGTTATGTCAAAGTATGATAATATTTGAGGTATCACCATACGTTATGTCAAAGTATGACATAGAACCATAGTGATAAAAACAGCATGGTACTGACACAAAAACAGACACACACATGAATGGAATAGAATAGACAATCCATATATAAACCCACAAAAGTTTAATCACTTGATTTTTTAAAAATAATTTTATTTTCTTTATACTTGAAGGCAGAGAGAGATAGAGATAGAGAGAGAATGGGTGTTCCAGGGCCCTCTGACACTGCAAACAAACTCCAGACACATTCACCACTTTGTGTATCTGGTTTTACATGGGTTTTAGGGAAGAGAACCCAGCCTATCAGGCTTTAAAAACAAATGCCCTTAACCACTGAGTTATCTCTTTCAGCCCCCAATCACTGGATTTTTGACAAAGTTGCCAAAAATACACATTGGAGAAGGAGTATCATAAACACATTTTGCTGGAAAAAAATGGATATCCATATGTACAAGACTGAAACTAAATCCCTATATCTCACCCTGTAGAAAAATCAACGACTTTAAGATCTGACACTTTGAAAACTGCTCAAGGATAAAACTACAACAATTCAAGATATATATATAGATATATATATATATATATAGATAGATAGATAGATATAGATACAGATACAGATACAGATATAGATGTAGATATAGATATAGATATATACATAGATAGTGTGAATATATAAGTATATATATATATATATACATATATATGATACATATATATGCATACCTATATATACACACACCTATATATGAATTGAAAGCAAATATAAAGTTGTCTAAGGAATAAAAAGGACAATGGGAGAGAGGAGGAGTGAAAAGGGGATGGTAAAGGGCTGAGGAGAATATGCTCAACATCCCATATATATACGTAAAAAATTTTAAAAAACTTAAAAGCTATAAACAGGGCTAGAGGGATTGCTTAGCAGTTAAGCGCTTGCCTGTGAAGCCTAAGGACCCCATTTCAAGGCTCAATTTCCCAGGACCCACGTTAGCCAGATCCACAAGGGGGCACATGTCTCTCTCTCTTTCTCTGTCTCTGTTGCCCTCAAATAAATAAATAAACCAAAAAAATTTAAAAAGCTACAAACAAACAAAAATGAGTTTTAATGGGGGTACCCTGTGTGGGTGGGAAAAGCTGCTCTCAGAAGCCATAGTGTTATTAGATGAGTTATTACGGCGACCCTTAAGGGCTCCCCAAACAATACATGTTATTGCTATTTCTACTGGTTGTTCATAAGAACTAGATGGTGACACCATTACCACTAATTTTTGTTTCCAGACAAGGAATAAACATACTTGGACTGAGCTCAAAGCTTCCTCCTTATTGGCTAGTTTTTATAGTGGTAGACAGTGCTATGCAGGCTGATCAGGGAAGAAAAGTCATCAACAGTCTTACTCAGTTATGGACCCTGTATGCTACACAATTGATTTTCCATTTAAGAGTTGCCTACTAGTAAAATAGTGGCATAATTGTTATGGGTATAATCAAGCACTTTCTTATTGTGTTTGAGCTTGCTTCACAGGGGTAAACTCACATCTGTTACCATAAACCTGGGCAAAAGCCCATGGCTTGGGAGGTCATAGGCTCTAGTGGTGAAAATGTTGTTTTCTTAAAGCTACATGATGCACCTGTCAAATTGTCTTCTAAATATTTATATTTATGTAAATAGATCAATGCTCCTGTCATCTTTGGTCAGAGAAGCTTCATTGTGCAGTGGTGATTACCACAGAGACTGGTACTAAAAAATGTGACTCAACCCTAAATTGGTTCATCTACACCACCTTCTTCAAGGCTCACAGAGTACTGTGGAAGAAGTCCCAAGGAAAATGTAAGAGCCAGTGGAGAGGGAGAATTTTGCAGAAAATATCCTCTGGACATGACATGGATGTTGCACTCTCGAACTATCAATAGTGGTGATTACCTGAATGAAACCTGAACAAGATTGACCTGTCAATATTACATCAA
This sequence comes from Dipus sagitta, assembly GCA_036346955.1. Taxonomy (NCBI): domain Eukaryota; kingdom Metazoa; phylum Chordata; class Mammalia; order Rodentia; family Dipodidae; genus Dipus; species Dipus sagitta. The sequence goes on along the minus strand of CM070778.1, from coordinate 76,111,071 downwards.
GGATGGTGGGGAAAGCATGACAAGAGAAAACAGCTAGCTCATGTCATATATTAGCAGTAGGGAGGAAGCAGCAAGAGTGAGCTAGCTAGCACTTGTAAGACTTGCCTATAAAATCCCAAGGCCCTGGGGACTGGAGAGATGGTTCAGTAGTTAAGGCACTAGCCTGAAAACCTAAGGGCCTGAGTTTGATTCCCCAGTAGCAATGTAAATGAGGTGCACATGGTGGCACATGGATCTGGGGTTGGTCTGCAGTAGCTAAAGGACTGGTTGCTCCCATTCTTTCTCTCTATGTCTCTCTTTCTCAATTTAATAAGATATAAAATACCAGCATCCACCTCCAATGACACATCCCCTCCAGCTGGACTTAACTTCCCAAAGGCTTCACCAACTGGGAATAAAATATGAAGCTTAATCACAAGCACATGAGGCTATGGAGGGCATTTCTATCCAAACCACCATAATGTGTTTTTTAAATTTTTATTTATTTGAGAGTGACAGAGAGAAAGAGGTAGATAGAGAGAGAGAGAGAGAGAGAGAGAATGGGGAGGCCAGGGCCTCCAGCCACTGCAGACAAATTATAGACGCATGTGCCCCCTTGTGCATCTGGCTAACGTGGGTCTTGGGGAAATGAGCCTCGAACTGGGGTCCTTAGGCTTCACAGGCAAGCTCTTAACTGCTAAGCCATCTCTCCAGCCCCCACCACAAAATTTAACTGAGAACTTATTCTAAGACAAATAAAACTTGGGGAAAATGATAATAAACAAAATATCCAAAATCTTACATTCTAGCAAACACATAGGCAAACAAATGCAAAGAATTAATCTTTTCGTTTAAGCAGACTGGGTATTTGAGTCAGATGGTGATTTTAACAAGGTAACTTTGTTGGCTGTATGGCCAGACAGTGCAAGCAAAAGCTGGATAGCCCTTTTACCTCTTAAAATCAGCTGAATGTCAATGATGTTGTCAAAAGACTTGTGAAAAATAAATTGGTCAAAAGAGTGCTGAATCTGGAAATATTACACTTGATCATGAATCCATCACTACCATAACTACAATTCGAAATGATGTAAGTCAGGATTAACTCCTATGAAGGAAGACATGAAGTCCAACAACCCCTCAAGAGATAAAAATAATATAAGCAGATTTTATGGAGAAGGTAAGAGGGAGAAGAGTCAAAGATGTGTAATTCTTTGGCCTCTGTTATAGGCCTGCTGATTTTAAAATAGGAACATTATTTAGGTGGGCCTGTACTATATAGGAAATTTTTAAAATATGAGACTTGTATCCAGTTGTGGTAGAGCATTCCTTTAATCCCACTATTTGAGATGCAGAAGTAGGAGTTTTAGGCTAGTCTGAGTCTGCATAGTGAATTCCAGGTCAGCTTATGCTAGGTTGAGACCCTATAACTATAGTTTTTCATGGTAAGGTCTCACTCTACACACACACACACACACACACACACACACACACACACACACACATATGATGACTTTTCTCAAGCAGAGGAGGAAGTCAGGGTTCTATGCTGAGCTTTCCAGGCAAAATATAACATGCATCTTTTGTATGGCCCCCTACAGTCTCATGCCTCGCAATGAACTGTAGTCAATCTCTAGGAGTAAAGAGCAGATTGTAACCAGAAATTAAGAGGAAAATGAGTATCTCCATGCATGTTCAACTAACACTGTCATGCTAGGGCTAATAAACCTCAAGGTTTACCCATAGCAGCACACCTTCTCTAGCAAGGTACCACCTCTCAAATTGCTACCATTTGGGGACCAAGTATACAGAACACCTGCATTTATGGGGGTCATATAAATTAAAGGACCACTGCTATGGGCACTTTCTCATGTATCTGTTTATTTTTGACCACTAAGACTGTGTAACAGAGGTAGGCTAACTGACATGGAGTCTTGTTTTTAGGAACTGAACTGAGACCCTGATTTACATCACTTTGTAAAGCAATAGCTAATACTTTTCATTTACTAACTGCTTGGACTAGACTGAGTAAGAGATCTCTGAGTGGAATCACAGATAATTACAGCTATGCATGAGCCCACACACTTCTTCTGGGTTTGAAATTCATCTTACCTTTGGTTTAAAAAGTTGTCTTAAAAAAGAAGCTTCTTACCATCTACTCGGGGTGGGAAACCAAAGGCCTCGGCAATGGCCTATAATGTTTTGAGGCATCAGGGACCTCCCTGGCCAACAACTCACTGGAAGGTATCCCATTCCTGTCACTGAAAACTTTCTAGCAACAATCTATGGCTCCTGAGTGTTTCATTGTCCAAAAAAGTAGGTTTCCTTATGATTTATTTATATCTTCTTAGATTTTTGATTAGCCCTCTCTCCACCTTTCCTTTACTCAATCTCTTCCCCTGACCTCACTTGCTATTGACCCTATTGCTGAAGACTCCACATACTTGGGCTGCAAGGCCACTGAGAAATCCTCCTGGAAATGAGCTGATAACCTCCTCCATGTAGACCAGCTGACAGAAAGTTGGAAGAAGCCATTCTGCATGAAGTTCAATGGGAGAAAGAGAAAACACCAGTGAAGATACTCAACAGTGGACACTGAAAGCCATATTTGGCCAGCCAGGCCAAATGAGCCAACCGGTGCGATAGTGGCACATCTGTCATGGTGGAAACCAACTGCCCTCTAATTGGACTGAAGGCCCACTCCATGGGAGGGGATACATTCCTGATACTGAATACTTAAAACAGGGGTAGTCATGAGCCAAGGGATATAACATCTGCTGCTGTCTGGCTAAATGTGTATACTATGCTTATCAAACTGACCAGTAAGCACTTCTCTTAATGTTCATATCCTTATATTAATGCTACTCTCACTTTTGGTACAGAATCTTCTCTTTTCACATGGCAGTGACCTTGGGATGACTCAGAAGGCATCTTGGTGCTGGAAAGAAGTGAGAGGAGTGCTCAGTATTTGAATATCTCTACCACATCTTCCAAGGCTCAGGGTCTATTATGGAAGAGGTGGTGGAAAGAATGTAAAAGCCAAAGGAAGGGTAGAACTCTTTACAACATGCACCCCTCAGACACAAAATGGCCTGGATATCCATGACCTCATAGTGCCTGACACTACCTACACAAGCCATCATAATAGGAGGAAAAGATCATGACATCAAAATAAAAGAGAGACTGATTGAGATGGGGAGAATGGAGTTTCAAAGGGGAAAGTAGGGGGAGGGAGGGTAATAACATGGAAGTTGTTAATAAAGAAAATTTTTGAAAAGAAAAAAAGGAAGCTTCTAATATGTTCTTATTAAAAGATGCAAATGTTTTAATGACTATTTGTATATGGATAAGCATATTTCTCATTCAGTACATAAACCTGTTAAGCATTCCCCTCATGTCAATAACAATATAATAAGAATTTCTCATCCTTAGATCCTTATGTTTATCATTAATATAGTAATGCTTCATGGAAATATTATAAAGATCAAATGTGATTATGTGAATAAACATACATATTCTCACTTAGACACAAGTGAGTTTTCCATAAGAAGCAGAATTTTTAAATATTTGGACCTTTAAACATATAGAAACTGCAAAATGTGTTCAGGAGCTAAATATTCTTTCACTGTGTTAAACCTTTCTCCATATGTATATGTGTGCATATATATTTACATACATATACATACATACATATATACATATATATTTTCATATCAAACCATTGTCATATATGAATACACACTCATATGTCCATACACACATATTTTCTTACATCCAGATCATCCATTTGAACATCTTCAATCTATTTTGTATATCTTGAAAGCTCTCAAGTACTTTAAGCATACTCAGTTACATTCAGGTGCATGGTCCCAACCTCATACTAATAAGGATGGCATGACCACTGAGACTGAACTGAGTAGTCCTGCCTGGAATAAATTGCCAAATGAGATATAGAAAGTTAAGGAAAAAAATAGAATTTTTCAGCTTCTAAAAAAGCATTACTCTCAGCAATAACAATGGAAAGAAGCAGAAAAGTAAATGAAGAACTATTGAAGTGTTACTTAAAACATCTTTATGTGCTGGACAACAGTGGAAAAGTTTTTGGTATTGGACAGCATTATGCTTTGTTATAGCCATAAAAAGGTTATGCAAACAGTAACCCAAAAGGAATAGAAACACATTAGAATTTATAGGCCTAAATTGTTCACTATGTAAATGAAGTTTTCAAATATATATGGTTTATGTGAATTAATGTCTTATATTTATTACTCAGCTCCAAGATTAAAAATGGAACCACACTGATTAGGCAACATTCCAAGCCATTTTCTTTAGAGAGTAGTAATAAAAATGCATAAAAATACAAACATTCTGATTAAACAAACTGATGCATGAGAAAAAAGAAGAGCCCTGTGCTTTTCTTGGCTGTTGCTTTTGAATGCTAGTCAGTTCTGCCCTTATTATTCCTAAAACAATGCGTTAAAAGTAAATAGGCAAGCTAGTTTTGACACTTCCTATTTCAATAAAAACATGGGCAGGGCAAAGAAGGAAAGAAAGATCTGGGCTCCTTTCTCATACGTCAAACATCAAGTCAATGGAAGCTTGTCTTCCTGAATGTCATAACAGGTGCTACAATCAGTGTGGCATTTACTACAAAAGAAAATACAGCCACCTGGCTCAGGTCTCTCCTTTCCTCCAGTCCTTTCAGACTGAGGAGGAGAGTTGTGACATGAAATGGCCATGTGGAAGAGCTGGAATATTTATTCATTTAATCTGCTTAGATCTTCCAATGACTTATGAAGACTGATCCATGTTACTGAAAAACATAGGAACAACTTCTTTTCAAAGCATAAAAACATTTTTTTAACAAGATTACAGAATGAGAGAAAACTTAAAACATATACCAGTAGATAGATATGTGCTTTCAGAGCCTTCCACTGGAGCATCCTTGAGCAGAAACAATGCTAAAAGAAGTGTGTATATAAATGATTTGGGACCAGGCCTTATTTATGAAAATATGCAAAGAGGCCCTAAAAAGTACCAACTGGGTAAAACACAATTAAAAATTTCCAAATAAGTTTGGAAAATTAGCAAAAGCTACTTCTTGCAGCATATTGTTTCTGTCTAGATTTACTTTGGTGTCATCTTTCTAAAGCAAATCATAATTGCTTACAGGTTATCTCACTAAAAAGTTTCTTCTACTTCATTAAAAATATGAATAATTTACTATATTTACAATAGTTTCCAAGTTCTATAGCAGTGCTTATTTTTTTGAAATGTTCTTCCTTTGCTAAAGTGAGTATAATAACCCTATTCATCTCCTCATGTTGGTATGATTTGGGGGCCATAGGTTTGGCCCCATGCCAGTCATGCCTATAGGTGTTGGTCTAATATAAAAGGCTTACATATCCATTTAGAAGTGTCAGAGTGCACTTAGAACTGATAAAAAGCAATATTGAACTTTCTGTCTAATTGTCATCCACTGTGCTGATCAGTAAGATCAGTTACCTTCAGGACATTGCCATGCCATCTCTAAACTGCTAAGTTCATAAAAAATACTTATGTCATCAACTCACCAGTTTCTAGATAATGCTTCATGGGACCACAGCTCCCCTGAGTATGAATGCCCTGATGACTTCATTTAAAAATGATCTGAAAACTATGGACAAGGCACTGTGCTTGGAAAAGCCCTGCCTCTGAAGATGCAATATTTCTGCAATGGAGACATGTCAGGTCAAAAACATGTTTATATTATTGTTTATTTAGTATCATAAAAGTGCTAAAGTACATTAGGAGTTCAGATGTGTCACTAAGAGGTGTTTGGTAGCTAATATCTCTAAAGTGCATGACCACAAAATTGCCTAAACTTGGAATTGAAAACACTGCTAAAATAACCTACTAAACACACTTTACAGGCCTAAATTTACTTTTGGAAGTAAATCAGAAGGTATATACTCTAACCAAAGTATCTACCTTCATTTTTTATTATATTATGTTCATTCTTTTCAGACCCCATGTACTAGACACATGCACAGCATTAGTGAGAGTGATTTGGAAATCACCTTTAACTGCCTCACAGTGGGGAAGCATAGAGGGACACCGAGCAAAGACGCAGAATGCCAAAGAGGAACACACCAGCATCTCTTGAGGAACCTGAAACTTGAAGGTTGTCAGAAACCATGGAGGGACCCCTCCAAGGACCATTATGTGTCTTCTTTCACCAGATTTCTTGTATCTATTCATTTGCTCTGATTTTCTGTGTGTGAAACAAAATGCATTGGGCAATTAGGATGATTGTATTTAAGGTATTGCAGTAGTATATCTGGTAATGGGGAACATCTCACAAAAGAAGGAAGAAAATTGGGATTTTATAAAATAAGAGAATCTTTGAGAAAGAACAGTGGTGGGTCTTACTACAAACTATATGTGGTCATGTAGGTTCTGAATGGTGACTATTTTCCCTCAAAAGTGACGATCCTGGACTAGAAACTTACCCTCCATGCTCACATGGTCCAAAAAGACCAATATATCCAGGGTCTACCCAAGCTCCCATCTTTAAAGACAACCAGAAACCAACTTGCAATTTATGTTCTCAGTATGAACAGGACTAAAACGCCAATTTAGAACCAAGTGTTTGTAACAATACAATTATTCAGGAATGGCTGTGCTTAGCAAATTATGGCATCAATAATTTATGGTTGCTGACACGCTGAGGAGCATGACAAAGAGTATTGTTCTGTATGAAAAAATTACAAATAAGGAAAATGCACCACTGTCAGGTTGTGGTGGCTTGAAACAGATGTCGCCCCCCCATAAATCCATGTTTTGGATGATGACTGTCCACATGATGGCCATTTGGGAGATGGAGCCTTGCTGGTGGTGGTAGGTTATTGGGATGGGCTTAGGGGTGTTATAGTCAGCTCCTGCTTACTAGAGTTTGGCTAACTCTCCTGCTGTTTCATCCATCTAATGTTGGTAAGGAGGTGATGTCCAACCTCTGTTCTAACATCTTTCACCTGCCATCATGAAGACTCCCCTCAAGACTTTAAGACAAAATAAAATCTTTTCTCCCATCAGATTCTTTTGGTGGGGTGCTTCGTCTCACCAATGAGAAGAAGGTAACTAAAGCATAAGTAGTTACTTAGAAGATCACCAGAGTGCTTCTCAGATAACAACATTAGCAGTGTAAGAAGAAAATATGATGTGCATATTAAAATAATTTGGATATTGGCATGATTGTAGATTCTGTAATAACTGTGTCTACTGAAAGTCTCCAGAAATGACCAAAAATGTGTGAAAGGTACGAATGAATTTCCAACTAGCATTAGAAAAAAAGAAAGTGTGCTACGGACAATTTTGGGGACTTCTGGGAAGATAAAAACATGACTGTGGATCAATCCATCACAAATAAGGATAGTTGATATTTTATTTAAAAATTTTTTTATCTCAGGGCTATAAAGGTAATTGATATTGGGAAACACATTGGCATATTTCACTACTGATATTTATAAAGAGGAAATCATTAGTGAAAATATATTTCCCAAAAGTGTGCAATTTCCATCCTTAAAAATTCATAATAAGCTAGGAATAATGGGAATCATCCCAAATTTGTTTAAAAACATGTAGAAAGTTTTAACAAGGATGATTTTTACTATTAAATGCTGAGCAGATTCCTAGTGTGGCAGGATACTAAATTGACTCATATTTTCTTCATTTCCCCAGATTGCTTTGACTTCTCTTAAACCCTCAACTAATATTTACCAGAAGCTACAGTTGAATTAAAAATATATTATAATTCAACAATTTAAGCACTTTCACTAAAACAACTCATTGCTTATTGTATGTTACTCATACTTTCAATTTTTTCTCTTCATTTTTGAATTTTGGTTTGCTTTTCCCTTGCATTAGCTCTGGAGATGGCTAGCACCTGTGGAATAGAAGGGTCTTAGTAATCATGTGGCACTGGAAAGGAGGGTTCCTTTTGGCTTTGAGTGAGCCCCCAGGAAGTGCCACCTGAAGTATGTGCCTTCTGTTCTTGTCTGCATTTAACATTGTGCTTCTTAGCTCTGCAGGATCTGGTGATAGCACCATGCTCAGGCAGTGTTCTTGTGGCTCTCTTTGGCTTAACACCTCTCCTTGAGCTCTCTATCCTCACCACAGCAGGCCTGGTAGGAAGCCTTCTAGCTCTTAGCTCAATATCCGGGAAGCACTAGGAATAGAAAAACCTCAAAGAATGCCTTGCTCTTTCTCTCTACCTAAGTCAAGGTATTCTAAGCTATGATAGACTCTGTCAGTGCAAATATAGCCTACAGTGCAGTATGCAAAGAATCCTTCAGAATTTTAGCTCCTATATATGGTGGTTTATATGGAATGTCCCCCATGGGCTCATGTGTTATGAATACTTTGTTCCCAGTCAGTGATAATTTGGGAAAGTCATGGGGCTTTTGGGAGGTGAAGCCTTTCTGAAAGAGGTGTGTTTCTGAGAAGAGGACTGGAATAATACAGCCCAGTTCCAAGACCAGTACTTAAACTACTTTTCTGCTGCTGTGACATCCAGCTAGCTTACTCTTGCTATTTCCTTCCAATTTATGTGATATTTGACTGTCTGTTCTGCCTGACTTCTCCAGAATTGCCTTTTGAGTTTTAGGGGAGAGCAATGTCCAATCTTAAATTATTTATTTATTTAAAATTATTTAATATGTGAGAGATGCTTAGAACATACTTACTCAGTAGAGTGTCTTTGGTATATTTGGCAAATAACTCAAACCAGTATAATCAAGGGTTTAGAAAAACTACTTGTTCATTGTTTTCTGTTTGCTTCTGATTCTCACTGTTCCAGATATGATATGGAAGAGTCCCTCAAGGAACATACGCTTTAATTTAGAAAGAAATGGGGGAAAACATGTGCATAAAACAATTTAATTGTTTAATTAAATAATGTCAGTGGAGAAGATGAGGAATTTTTAAGAGAGTAAGTGGTGAGAAACGGGAGCTTTAACTGCAGTGGTTATTTCTTGGTGAGGATCACATTTTAGCCAAGATTGGAAGAATAAGAAGAAACCAGCCTGACAAAAGATGGAGTAAATACATTATATATAGCAGAACACACAGTACAAAGTCCAGGATTCTGCCAAAAGTTTCACTGACAGCTGGACTGAGGTAACCTATTAGAAATGCCTTCTGGTGGTTATCTCTCAGAATATGTGGACTTTATGACCCAGCAGTTCAAACTCCAAGGGTATAGTTTGCTGAAACAGTATAAAACAGCCTATACAAAAAGTCATTCATAATATAATTTACATAATGAGAAAAATAGAATCAAATAAGGTATAGGAATAAAAACTTGAATAGAAATTATTCAGCTTCTGGAAACCACAAAGCAAGAAACAAACAAATGGACTGATGGATGACCAGCCCTCTGTAAGGAGTAAGCTGGCAAAATGCCAGATATCCAGTTGTCTGGATTTCAGGGAGCACTCTGCCAGGACCAGTGGACCATAAATGTTAGCAATGTAGTCGTGCAGTCTGGGCAGTCATGAGGAACCAAGGAAGGAATACTGGATGAGTGCTTCAGTGTCCATGCACTGATTCAAATCCCAACCACCACCCACAGGTCCTTTTCAACAGCAGATTGCCAGAGATGGCAAGCATGCCGTTTCAACATCATGAGGAATCAAACGCTGAAGAGCTGCATGACACAGTTACATCCCAGCTGTCTCTTCCTTGGAGTCCAGTGTGGCCCCTTTATAGAAGCATCTTTATTTCTCTGCACTAGAGATATCTATGGTTTCCTGTATAATGTTTGTCTTTTTTTGTCTTTCACTCAGTGCACCAATCTCTGAGTTTACTTTTCCAGCAAAAATGGATGTTAGTGGAGTGTTGGTCAATGTATCTGAAAGAAGCTCTGGCATAGAATTGGGAAAACAAGAAAATGGGTCAGAAATTATTGTTTTCTTTAAAGGCCTTACAGAAAGTCAGTCATGGAGTACAGTACACTGAGGAGGAAACAATGAACCTCCTGGAACAATGTAAAAATTGTTCTATGACTAATATTTCTGAATGGTGGCAATTGCAGCAAATTATGACTCTTTACCAAGAATCCTTACAGGAAAAACAACTGAGGTCAGAAAGAGTTCAATCGGGGGGACCAAAGCGTAAGTACTGGAGGGACGTGGAAAGGGGAATTCAAAAAAAAATGGTTGGGGGATAAATGGGCTTATTGGATCAATGGTGGGAATCCCCATTTTGTGGTTGTTCTGTCTCTCACCTTTAATATAGTAATTGAAAGTAGGAGCTCATGAAACCACAAGTGCTTGACCACACATACATGGGGAAAGTGTAAAAATATTTAATCATTATAGGGGCCAGATGACTGTACTTGAGGTAAATAATTATGGGATTGTTTGATGTAAAGAAATAGCAAAAAGTTTCAATGAATTCTGTGGACCTGTACCTTTTTGGAAGTTTGCTCTTACATGACATGATCAGAAAATAAAAGACTGAGATTAAGAGCTGTGTCAGAAGAGAAAGAGAGAGAGAGAAAGGGAGAGAGAGAGAGAAACTCAGCTGCCTTCAGCATTAGCCTGTCAGCTTGCACCAGAACTTGACTTCGAGTCATTTATTGCACCACTCCCTTTCACACCTTTCTTGGGAGACCCTCCTTCAAGCCAGGGCTGGATCCCGGCAGCAGATGGCTATGGAGAGTCCACTGGGAATATTAGCCCAGGTTTTGCAGTAAGTTTTAGCCTCCATGTGTAAAATTTTAGGTAAGATAGTTATGAGACACAGCCAAATCTCATTAATTGGAGAAAGTCAAGATTCAAACTCTAAAAGGCCAATTTTAAATTCCAAAATGAGTGTAATGACCACATGTGAGGTAAAATGGATAAAACCAGATTAGACTTATATGGGCCAAATAATTCATGAAAGTGACCTGAGCCATTTCAAAGTCCATTCCTGAGCAAACACCATCAGACAGCAAATCTGCACCTAATGAGCTTAGCCGTAATGGAAACTAGTGTGCAGATTCCTCACAAAGCTAAAATGGAACTACACAGCTATACCAACCCTGGAAATATAGCCTAAGGACTCTACACTTCACTGTACTATAGAGATACACATTCATCCACGTTTATTGCAGCTCTATTTGCAATAACTAGCAAAAGGAATCTCCTAGATGCTAACCTGCTGAATAGATAATGAGGTTATGATACATATTTACAATGGAATTTTAGTCAGTGATAAAGAGAAATAAAATTATGAAATTTGCAAGAAACATGGGTGGAACTGGAAATATTGTGCTAAGTGAGGTAACCTCAGCTCAGAAAAAGAAACACTGCATGTTCTCTTTCATATGTGTATCCTGGGTTCTAGTGATTTTTTTTTTCTTTTTTGGTGCTTAGAGTTATGGTCTCACTCTAGTCCAGGCTAACATGTAGTCTCAGAGTGGCTGCAAACTCATGGTGATACTCCTACCTCTGCCTCCTGAGTACTGGTATTAAAAGCATATGCCACTATGCCTGGCCTAATTTTTATATACATGTGTAAGTTAATCACCAGAGGCCACAAAACTAGAAAGGGGCCATGACAGAGGATAAAATGAAGTTGAGATAAAGGGTAGTAAAACACATTCAAAATGAAAGTAGAAGGACAGAACACTATGAGTAGAAATATGTATGTGGGGGTACTGGGGAGATGGCTTAGCAGTTAAGTGCTTGCCTATGAAGGCTAAGGACTCCTGTTTGAGGCTTGATTCCCCAGGGCCCACCTTAGCCAGATGCACAAGGGGGGCGCACACATCTGGAGTTCGTTTGCAGTGGCTGGAAGCCCTGATGCGCCCATTCTCTCTCTATCTGCCTCTTTCTCTCTCTCTCTCTCTGTTACTCTCAAATAAACAAATAAAAAAAATGAAGCAAAAAATGTTTAAAAAAAGAAATATTTAAGTGGGGATAGAGGAGAGGGGAGAGAAAAGGGTAGGATGGGGAATAATCATAACTAGACACATATGAACAAGTCTTATGGAAGCATACTTCTTTTTTAGCTAATCAAAAAAGAGTTTGAGGGCTGGAGAGATTGTTTAGTGGTTAAGTCACTTGCCTGTAAAGCCTAAGCTTCCACGTTTGATTCCTCAGCACTCACATAAGCCAGATGCATAAGGCATAAGGTGGCACATGTGTCTTGAGTTCGTTTGCAGTGGCTAGAGGCCCTGATATGTCAATTCTCTCTCTCTCTGTGTCTCTCTCTCTCTCTCTTTCTCTCTCCTTAGCTCCCCCTCTCTCTCTTAAATAAAAAATAAAATAAAATATTTATTAAAAATAATATGAACAGAAGTATCCTGTATGGGTAGATAATTCTGTTCCCAGAAGCAGAAGTTATTTTAGAAAAATTCCAGTGCCAGGAGTGGCATACTTTCAAATAAATTGTTAGTCAGGGAAATCCTACAGCCTCCCTCCCACAAATCATACAGAATAGTATTGCTGTTGTTCTTGATTGTCCAGCAGAGCTAGAGGATAATGCCCTAATGCTAAAGACACCATATGCTTCAGATGTAATACATAGAGAAATCAATGTGGAACTGAGCTGAAAGCTTCCTCTCTGCCATTATAGTGCTGAAAAGCACTATGCAGGCTGCCAGGGAGAAAAGCCATCAACATTCTTACTCAGAGGTGGACCCTGCATGCTTCACAACTGGCCATCCAGGTAAAATATAGAAGTGGTAAGATTACCTTGGGGGTAACCAACTACTTTCTGATTAGATTTGAGGCAGGTTCCATGGGACAGAAATGAGATAACTGGCACTGAACACCCAGTCCAAAGCTTGTGGATGGAATGTCATAGACACTAGAAGGCAAGCTAGTAGTAGTTGTTCAGCTAAATTGGCATGCTACCCTCTAAAAATCCATTTATGTCCATAAGTTATTTTTGCTGGCAGCTTTGGTCAGAGAAGCTTCTTTTGGCTGTGGGTAGAGCCTATTGGGGCACAATAAAGTCATTAAAGTGTTGAGAATCAGTAGCTATTAAGTGGTCAGCACTAAATGGCACATGTCTATCATATTCTCCAAAGTTCAGAGAACATTATTAAAGAGATAATGGAAAGAATATAAGAGCTAGAGGATGGGGAGAAGTGCTATGTAATACTGTGTTCTGGAAATGACTTTGTCATTGCATTCATGAAATTATGGCCATTATTATTACCTGCATAAAACTTGCACAAGATTGAGCTCATCAACACTGCAATGATGTTTCAAGCTCATGCAGCCACCACCCCTCCTGGAAAAGTTACTGGCAGGTAATTGTTGCTGGAGGAGAGGAAGGAGTTTTCTTCTGTGTTATAACTTCAGACAACTGCCTATGCTCTGGGAAATAATGCCCTGCCTCATATTCATGAAAGCAACCTAATTAAATTCAGTGGTTCACACACAAAAAAAATTGACATCCAAGTAGAGTCAGACTCATTTGGAAGAAGCTCAATGGATGTGGAGCAATGAAAGATAATATGAAGTGAATATGACCATAATACATTATATACATGCACAAAGTTTGTCAATAAGTAATTTTTTAAAAATAAGTCAAGTGGTTGAGATGTACAACTAGAAGTTTCTACTATTAGAAGAATCCAACTACAAGAAGGAATTCTCTTAATACTTATCTTCAGTCCATTGTGTGACTGTAATCACTAAAGTTCTTTATAGCTTAGGTGAGTGACATGTAGGCACCAACAAGAACTTCTTTTCCCCTGAAAATCCTCTTACTCCATTTCTTCCTAATAATACAGTTTATTTTATTTTATTTTATTTTATTTTATTTTATTTATTTATTTATTTATTTTGGTTTTTCGAGGTAGTGTCTCACTCTAGTCCAGGCTGACCTGGAATTCATTATGGAGTCTCAGGGTGGCCTCAAACTCATGGTGATCCTCCTACCTCTGCCTCCCGAGTGCTGGGATTAAAGGCGTGCGCCACCATGCCCGGCTAATAATACAGTTTAAAATTGCAGTGATATGGGTTATTTCTTCAAATATATAGAAATTGGCTCCCGTACTACAAAACCAAGCACAGAGTTCTAATATACACTAAACACGGTGGCATATCCAGGACCTATCTGTAGGAAAGGTAGCCTTTGTGACTATGGAAATGGGTCTCTCATGAATAAATGTTAATAGGCAGCTTTAATGGCTTTATTAAGCAGATACATGCCATAGAGATAACTGAGAGTGGAAGTGAGAAGGAAAAGTCTATCAGTCAAAAGCTTGGTGGAGAGAAGACAAAGTATTTCCAGGTGAAATTCATCCTGATTTATTTGCAGAAGAAAAATGTGTTTCTTTAGGCATCATCTAATGGCATCACTTGTTTGTCTAAATCAGAGATACCATCCCATCTGCCATGTAGAGAAGCAAGAGAAACTGGCTAACCACTGAAAAGTCCCTCCTGTTGGTCTTTGACACATGGACAGGGGCATTTCAGGACAATTCAGTCTTTGTTTCATGTAACTCAGCTTGTGCTGCATCTCAATGAACCACACACTCCTCCCCCAGGTGGAGTGCATTTATGAAGTCATTTTCCAACTCTCAGCAGTGTCTTCCAGCCAATCAATATGCTAAAAGGCAGTGAAGCAGGTAATAACCATCACAGGATGCCCAATTTTTTTGTATTTTGATTTTTACATTGGCTAAAGGTCAGAAACTGTATTTATCACAATCAAATATAAATGGATATGGAAAAGGAATCTGTGTGCGTACTGCTGGAAGCAGAATAGAGTGGAATGGCTTCCTTCTGCTGCTGACACTTTGAACTCAAGTATATTCACACATATATGCTCTCTTCCATCACAAGATTCCAGAGTACTTAAACAACTTTAATTAAAGTTCTCTAGCATCTCTCAGAAGCAAATCAATATTTTTTATATTCCTTGTTATGGGTTAGGGAAATAGCTCTTGCCTCCTATCTCAGATTTAACATTCATTCCCTGAAATATGGAAATTTTTCTTGAATATATTTAATTACAAGAGAGTTTAAATTTTCCTGTTAATGTACCATACATTTTCTTCTCAGAAATAAGGGGTATGAGGTGCAATCACTGAATAAGAAATAGGAGAAAATATGACTTGGGGAGCCCTAGATATTAAAAGCAAAAACCCAACATACTGTTCATATCTCAGGCATTATGGGAAAAGAATTGTTTGTTTGTGGAAACAAAGCAAATACGGTCTTATTTTCAGAGCAAAAGTAAAAATCTTATGCATTAAAGCAGCAGAATCCTCAAGGGTGGCCAGAAGGCCTAAAAATCACTCCTGTGTGCTCCTGGAAATTGGAGGGAGGAGATCACATTGTCCTCGGTTCCTTTGTGGGGTAAATGGGTTTCTTTGTGTCTTTTGATTGAAGATTGTTGTCCCCTGCTGGCAAAATATGCAGTTGTCCATGATGGACAGCACAGGCTGCCTCAGAGGCAGTAGATGCTGGGCTGGATCCAGCTTGGCAGGAGGGCAGTGGAAGGCCACTCTACCCTCTCTGAGGTGGTGCCTTGGTGACTCTAGGGAAAAATAATCTAGGAGAAAAAAATCAAATGATCTACTCATATCTTCACCTGGGAACTGATATTTGTAGAAAACAAATTGCTGTAATAATAGCTACACTTCTGCCACCTTCCACAACTCACCTTGGAGACGGATTTTAGCACTTGGTATGGTGGTTTTTAGTTGCTAAAGTAAAATGCAAGTCCAGGCATCTCTCAACAGAGAATTCTTGAAGTGGAGGCTTTCTGCATTTCCTGCCTGGGAAAAGCACTGAACCTGGAAGCATTATGCCAAGCTGTTTCTAGACCCGAACATTAGCAACAGTGTTGCTGAAGTGGAATGCGGCGATCTATAATGTTCCTTCTCTATTCTCATCAGAGAACATAGAAATGGTAGTCTTTGGCATGATGGAATGGCAGTTTTGCATTGGATTGTACCCAGTTGCTCCTGGCTGTAGAGTTCAGAGACACTTTATTCCAATATTCCCTAAGGCAGGTTTGGTAGATGATGGTGGCCAGGAGATCTGCACTCTTTTCCTGTATTACCAGAAGAATGACCTTCCTGGGAAGAGGGCTGCCTTCTGATCTGTGTATACACATGTCACTAATTAAGGTGACAGTAAGACCAACAGTCATATTTTCTTTCCCTGCTGTTACCTCCAGAGAGAGAAATCAATGTGTTTCTATAAACCTGCTTCTTTGTTGCTTTCTCTCTATCTGCCTCTTTCCCTCAAATAAATTTAAAAAATGATTTTAAAAAGGGGGCGAGAGAGACAGCTTAGCATTTAAGGCACTTGCCTGCAAAGCCAAAGGACCTTAGTTTGGTTCCCCAGGACCCCCATAAGCCAATGCACAAGGTAGTACATACATCTGTTGTTTGGAATACCTGAAGGCCCTGGTGTGCCCATTCTTTCTCTCAATCTTTCTCTCTCTCTCTTTCTTTCTCTTCCTCCCTCCCTCAAGTAAATTTAAAAAAAATGTTTTAAAGATCCACTGAGAAATGACAACTCAGAAAGCCTATTCATACTGAGTATAGCACAGAACACACCTATGAAAAAACCAAGCAATTGACTTGCAAATATTACTTGGTGTTTTGTACTTCATTTTAATTCTGATACTATCAGCATAACATTATCAGCTTTCACTGATGAAGTGCTCAGTACCACAAGGCCACTGTACACTTCAAATACCATTTTCAATCCCCATGCTATATAACTCATACTTTTGACCAACTGGCTATAAATTGGAGTTCCTATGACCTCTCCTCATGTTCACTTAATTTGCTAAGAGGACTTACAAAAGTAAGGTAAACAGAGTACTTATGTTTACCTATTAATATGAAGAACATTGCAAAGTATGCAGGTATATCAGCTATGTAAAAAAATGCATATGGTGAGGCAAGGTAGGGACAGTGTGGCACTTCTGTGCCCTTCCTTGGCAAACCACCTTGCAGAAACATGTGTTCAACAGTCTAGCAACTGTGGACTTTTATGGTGGTTCCAATGCCTAGCCCCTAGCCACTGATTATTAGGTCACAGGCCAGGATTAATCAACTCATCTTTCAGTTCTACTTCTCTATGGCTGCCAAGAGACAGGTTTGAAAATCTTCAGCCTCTACCCAGCTCTTCATGTTTCTTTCTTTTTTTTTTTATTAGTTATATATATAGTGTGTATACAGCCATGATGGTACTACCATTAACCTTCTCCCTGTATTCCCTCCATGAGGATTGTGGGTGTTGCATTGTGGGGGTGTCCATCAGTCATGGGGGAGAGGCAATGTCTGTGTGCATAATGACCCAAGTTATGGCTCTAACAATCTTTCCAACCCCTCTTCTCCGAATTTCCCTGAGCCATGTGGGGTTTATTTTAGGTCTATTTCGGTGATGAGGTCTTGGAAGTCTCTGTGTCTCTGGATATCTGGTTTGGTAGGAGTTTAGTGTTCTCTGTGTCTGTCTCCTTCATCCTTGTGCTGATACCAGGTTCACAGAGAAAGCAGCTCTTGCTCATTACCTCACTAACTCTATGGCTTCATCTGGTGCCCTGGTGGGGTGCAATGGGCTGATTCTTTCCCCAGGTTCTGCATCCATCTGAAATGAGAAGCAAATTCTCCAATGGAGAGTGAGGTCAGTGCAAGATACATGGATACCCATTATTATTTTAGAGAGAATTTAATAGGTGTAGGCCCTCTTGTATTCATGTTTCTTATAACCATACCCCAACTAGAAACTATCCAGGGGCCACTAGTTGTCAGCTACCACATTAGCATTCAATAAACAATCATAACTTCTCTGATGATAGTCCAGTATTTAAGGAACTGTGTGACAGGAACAGGAGGCAGAATCCAAATATATATATTTGTTTTATCATAACATCACACCTGCACACAGGAATAATCATTTATATCAGCTTATATCTGCTTTTCTGGCCCAATAGTGTTTCATTTTATCCTTATAACTTTCTTGTAAGTCACCCTACCTGGAGAGATCTTCCTCAAAGAAAGGAATAGAAAGCTATCCCTAGAGGATTCAAGACAGAATAGCTGGTCTTAAACCAAGAAGACAATCATGATGGAATGGGAAAAAAAAAGGTTGTGGTCAAATCATATATTACAAAGTATCCTTGAGTTCTACCAAATAACATTGCTTGTTCCATCCATTAAAGTAAAATACCAAGAATAAAACACCAAGACTACATCAGACCACTTTACCCATGGCTGAGTACAAATAGGTCTGAATATGACTCAGAGATCATGTGAACATGAAAGCCATATACATCAGAGATGATCAGGACCCTGAAGAATAGAAAACATGTTCCCAGCTTCTGGATATACATATGAGCCACCTATCTCTGAAAATATATTACTGAGTTTGAATTTCTCACAGTGATTACTCATGTGGGCACAAAGTCAGAAGTAATATGATTTAGAAAAATTTAACATGGCATTTCTCTCAGTCACATGCAGCATCAAAAAATGTAATACTCTACCAGCAGTCAAGAGCTTCTGTTTGAATCACCAAAGTTGTTGGTGGGCAGGTGGATACAGGGTCTGTAACCAGGTGTTTGGATCATATCTTTATCTTCTTCAGTAAGCATATGAGGTTGAAATTCTTAGTGGCCTGGGATTCTTTCAGAGCTTGTTAAGTTGAAGTAGGAAATGAATGGAAGGAACTGTCCATAAAAGCACTGAAGCTCCATTAATTTATTCAGCTAACTCACAAATATCTTTAGTATTTTTATTTATTATTTATTTACAAGCAGAGAAAGAGAGAGAGAGACAGACAGACAGACAGAGAATGGGTACATCAGAGGCTCCAGCCACTACAAATAAACTTCAGATGCCTGCCTGCACGACTTTGTGCACCTGGGTATATATGAGTACTGGGGAATCAAACTCGGGTCATTAGGCTTTGCATGCAAGTGCCTTAATTGCTGAGCCATATCTCCAACCTTGATTCATAAATATTTATTGAGTGTCATTAACTCTTCTATGGCTGTGACAGAGTATCTGTTTCCTATCAATTCATATACTATACGAGGTCCATATTATGAATGCACCTTGCCTCCTATTGGAGTGTCGCCTGTGGGAGACACAGCTCAGAACAAGAGGATGGGCTATATGTCAAGCACAGAAATTCCTAGCTACCTGGAGTCAGGGATTCGTATTATCTGGGACAGAAGGGCTGAAATATAGGAAGGATCAAAATTTTAAGCTACTTAGAATTAAATCAAGTTATAATGGAAAGGTGCCCAGAAGAGTACCAGCACAAGGGTGAAGGAAATAGACGCAGAGAGCACTCAAGTCCTACCAAACTAGATATCCAGAGACACAGCAGTTCCCAAGACCTCATCACTGAAATAGACCTAAAAGAACCCAACATGGCTCAGGGAAATTCGCAGAAGAGGGGAGGCGGAAAGATTGTTAGAGCCACAAATTGGGACATTATGCATACAGACATTGCATCTTCCCCATAACTGATGGCTACCCCCACAGTGCATGACCCACAATTTCCAATGTGGAAGGTCTCTTTGCAGGGGGGAAGACGGGGAGGAGGCTAACGATGGTACCAACGTAGCTGGTATGTACATAACTAATAAAGAAAAGAAAGAGTGACAGATTTAAATAAATTAGCTATTTTATTCACATTCTATTTCTAGCTCTTTCTTCAAAGAACACAACAATGCAAAGGCCTAAACAGTGTAGGGAAATTAAGAAGGTAGTCTGACAAAGTACACATTCATTTCTTATCTAGTACTTTACTTATGGAAGGTATAAGAATGCAAGAGGAGCATAGCCACTATACAAAACTTTTAGACTTGATATATTAAGGAAAGCTTCAGATAAGGTCTCTTTGGAAATAATCATGCTGCTCAAATAAGGACATTGAGGGCATATGTGAAGTGAAGGTTCAAGAGTCAGTGAAACAATGGAAGGTTTTAATGCCCTGCCTGAGCATCCTGAGTGGGAATACAGTACAACTCCAAGTCTTGAGTGATAATGAGCCATGACAGGATACGTAAATAAGAACAGAGGGTTAGAATTTGAGGGACATCATAGGTGTACCAGTCCTGAACAGCTTTGTGAGAGGTTGGGACCTGAGATGTTTAATAGGATTAGATTTGTATCTATGATGAATTTTATTCTTGTTCCAGTGCTTACTCCCATGATCCTGACAAGTAGCAATTGAACCTAATAAGCCTGGTATATTTTCACATTGGTGTTCTGCAAGATGCTTGTCAAAAGAATATTTCATAGTTCAACAACAATAATAGTAGGCACAGCTTAGACTTGAAGGGAAACAATGACGAGTGTCTATGCCAGGGTTAGTACTCCCATCAGCAGTGAGAATTTGTGGAATTAGTCCTGGGTACTGGTCCAGGAGGAAATTGAATAAGTTCATTTCTTATCTACTGAGGCCACCAATGAGCCATCATGTAAAGGCAACCTTCAGCCACAGTCAGCTTTGGATATATTCATACCACTGACCTTGAAGTAGGTGGCAGTAGCTATGGGCATCTTTTCTCTGACAGCCCACAGGGCTTTTGGTACATGGCTGATGCCTTACAGCTGTTGCATTAAAAATTGTTTGTGCTCTCACTAAAATTCCCTTGCTCCTACCCCTTTCCTGGAGAAATTATCAGTTACAGCACAGATATTAAAATGGTGCTTTAAAAATTAAAATACAGATCTAAAAAGGGCCATATAAATGTAGAATTAATTGCTGTATATGCTTTGAATTACTGAGAGGCTTTATTTTATATCCATCACAGTGGAAAGTGCTTTATCAGGAGGAATTCATGTGGAGATCCAACCATGTCCTAGTTATTTGGTGTTTAATATGCTTGAGACGTTTAATTATTTTTGATTAATTCATTTACCATTAAACTGCCCAAAGACTTTGACATGTTTTGCACTGTGTGGCATACCACTGGATTAGTTATGCAGACTTGTTGAAGGAGCCAAGATAAAAGCCTGGTAATGGGGGTCAAAGCCAGATTAAGATGAAAATCCTAGCTGCATTATATACCAGTTGTGTTTAGTCAGTAGACAACTCTGAGCTATGGCTTCATCATTTGTAAAGTGGGTAAAAAATGAATTCTACCTCCTAGAGGATTATGAAAATTAAATGAGAAAATAAAGCATTTTAAAATAGAGTGACTGGTTCAGGCAAGCACTCCACAAAATAATTATGGTTATTACTCGGTGGAAATGTTAACTATGTACTATATAGCAAAGTAAAGTATACACTGCATTTCTTTGTCCTAAAATAGGTGCGTTTGGTGGGATAAACCTGAATCCTAGCCTATTAAATGAGCCCAAAAGGAAACAAAATTGCAAGAGGTCTTTAGCTGCCTTGGTTTCCCTTAGGATACGTTTTGGACTTGTATTGATATCTCCAAATAATATTCAACTTTCTTCAAAAAAAAAACTGGTTTCCTTAGTATCTGCTAAACACTTCCATAAATCTCATATCCCACCTCATATGAGAACCCTTCTGAGACCACTGCACTACAGGCTTAACAAAAGGCTTTCCTAGTAGCATGTACTAAGAACCATGCACAGAATAAAACAGCTGAGAACTTAGAAGAACTCACAGAATGCCAAACTGAGAAAAGACACTGGTAATCATTTCCTCTTTCACAAGCAAGAAAACTGCTTCTACATCATACAGGTCGATCAGAGGAGAGACCCAAGACTCGCAGTTCTACTTCACTTTTGCCATCCTGCTCCTCTACCTAAAAGAGAGATCTTGAGACTAGCTTGAGCAATACACAAATAAAGGAAAATCTCTTTTTCTCTGTGTAAGTGTCTCCAGGAGAAAGGTGGCAGTGATGTTTTTCTATTGCTAGCAAAATGCTATTAAGCCTTTTCTCAGACTTACATTTTGCAGATTTCACTAGTCTATGTCTAAAAACTGGAGAAAATATATCCTTTCCAGCCATGATGGGAATCTAAGATATCCTCAAAGTATCTGTTCCCAAAAGCAATACCTGACATCCCTCATATCTACTAATGGTCATCTTTACAGGTGCTGACTGTTGACCATTTTTCTCCTCTATTATCATAGCTCTCAAAAATTATTTTTATTACCACTAATGTAATGTAAGCCACCACAGCTAAGCATCGTTTTGTAGTTTCCATATATGCATTTCTCAGCTTTCCTATCAAGCCACTGAGTCTCCCTGCATCATAGTATGCTCCAATATTAATCTAAAAGAGAGAAACGAGGTTCCTAAGGAGAAACACAACACACAATGTCAACAAAGAAGGTCTCATACCGTAAGTATCCATCCAGTAAAACTAGTCTTTAAGGCTTCTCTTTGCTGACTGCAACCCATGTCCTAAGACCAGAAATAGGACCATACACTGGACAAATAATATATGGTCCTAAAATTATGTTCCTACTAGAACATTTCCATTTTAACCATAAAAGAGTATTTGTCTTATAGGTTTCTCTAAGGCTTTATCTTGATACAAAAAGCCCTGTGGTAAGACTTGCCCATCAGCCATATTAGAATACTGTAGTCTGAATTTATATAAAATTTAGAACTTACAAATTTCATCTCATTTAACTTTTTATAAAACTCTTATGTGTAACAAGCATTGCTCCAAGTTTTCTTGTTTTCGAAGCCAGGCCAAGTTTAGAAGTAGTAACCTAAAGTCAGGATTTGGGGCCAGGAATAGACACTATGAGAAGGCCCTTATGATAGCCACTTTGCCACAATGATTTCCACAGGATTGGCAGGAGCTCCATACACTGTGTCCCAATGACAGACTTCAACCATAGCACTCATCAGAATCTAGAGAGCCTAACTTAACAGCATGCATGTTTGAGAGCTTCTCTGAGAGTCAAGTGAATGAATTCATTGCATGATTTTATTCTACACCACTTAATAACATGATGTGAATGAAAGTATTGCAGGACTTGATCCCATATCCATCACTCTATAATCTACTTGCCTATACTCTAGAGTATCAAGTATTCTTTCACAATTCAATACCCAGAATAGACAAACCAACTTGTTATGTTTTAAATGAAAACAATTTCTGAGAAAATTGTATCATGTTTTTTTATTATAGCTCATTGTGGGCCAAGAACATACAAACATACAACTTGCTGGCAAACCACTGTGTATCTTTCACAACCAGAAACGGTTAATTAACAGGACAGTTTTTGACTTAATTAAATTAATTAATGAAATTAGATTATATATTTATATATAATATAATAATTAATGGAATTAATTAAATTAATTAAAATGAGAGTTTCTGACACATGAGTCTCTCAGTATTTGAGCTGCAGGAATAGGTCTTCCAGGAATTTGTGTCACTATGAATAATTACTCTGGCCAAAAGATTGTTGGAGAAAGGCAAGGTAAGTAGTTGGCTGCTTCTTACTTTTGATATTCCCTGTTAAAAATGTGCTCTATCTCTTAATACCCTGGACATCGTGTTATCCTTGACCAATTGAACCTATAGTTTTAAATAAGATTTATAGATTTAAATAAGATTTGATGTGGGGCTGGAAAGATGGCTTAGCAGTTAAGGCACTTCCCTGCAAAGCCAAAGGTTCAAATCCCCAGGACCCACGTAAGCCAGATGTACAAGGTGCTACATGCATCTGGAGTTCATTGGCAGAGATTGGAGGCCCTGACACCCACATTCACTCTCTCTCTCTCTCTCTCTCTCTCTCTCTCTTCCTCCCTCTTTCAATAAAATGAAAAGTAAGCAAAATAAAAAGATTTGTTGTGAAGTGGAGATATTGTAAACCATCCTCACATTTGGGTTGGGGTATCTATAAATTCTAGGGAACAAGGAAAGCTGAAATTGAGGCAAATGTCTCCACTGATTTGTTCTATGGGTTCAGCAATTATTCCCCTCTGTTCAGTTCATAAACGCTATCAGCAAGAATGATAGGCACATTTGTCCCTCATCTTTTCCAGAGAATTTTTGGAAATAATTAGTTTGTTCCTCAATATACTATGATATCGGGTCTTTTTCAATTGTCTTATGTGATTCTTAAACAAAAGCTTAATTAGCATATACAACACTCCACCCTAAATAAAAGACTTATTCCTTTATCTCACTCTATGGTGTGATCATTAACTGACATGATTTTTGCTCTAGCCAAAACTGATGATTAAGCAGAGCCAATAGATTACCCATAGAATGGGAGAAAATATTTGCTGAATATCCAACAGACAGAGGCCTAATCTCTAGAATCTACAAAGAACTCAAAAACCTAAACAATAAAAAGTCTAATAAACCACACACAAAATGGGGCAAAGAACTGGACAGGCAGTTGTCAGAGGAAGAACTACAAATGGCAAACACACACTGAAGAAAATTTTCATTATCCCTAATCACCATGGAAATGCAAATTAAAACGATGAGATTCCACCTTACCCCAGTAAGGATAGCAAACATTAAAAAATCAAATGAAAATAAATGCTGGCAAGGATGTGGAGAAATAGGAACTCTCCTCCACTGTTGGTGGGAATGTCAGATGGTACAACCACTTTGGAAAGCAATATGGAGACTCCTAAAAAAGTTGTTGACTATAGAGTTACAAGAGAACCAGTTATTCCCTTACTGGGCATGTACCCTAAAAGCTCCATGCCTCACTTCAGAGAGATTTGCTCAACCATGTTTATAGCTGCTCAATTCGTAATACCTAGGAGCTGGAATCAACCCAAATGTCCATCATTAGGTGAATGGATAACTAAGATGTGGTATATCTACATGATGGAATTCTACACAGCAGTGAGGACAAATGACACAATGAAATTTGAAGAAAAATGGTCAACCTGGAACAAATCATTCTCAGTGAACTCACCCAATCACGGAAAGATAATCACCATATAGTCACACTCTTATACAGTTCCTAACCTAAATGTACCTGAGATGCTGACATACCTAGCAAGCATCTCGAGGACCAGACAATAGAGTAGGTTGGGATGGAGGGTAAGAGAGTGGGTGGGGGACACAAAAATGGACCCAAATAGCAATGGTACTATAAAATACTACATCCTAAAAGACAGACCAAATGGTTGACCCTTAGAGGGAACACCTGAATCACAAGGCCCTGGAGAGAGGGTACGAGGAAGACTGACCTTAATCTTCTCCTGTTTCTTTCTCTCCCTCCCCCTTCTTCTCTCTCTTCTCTCGATCTCTTTTATATTATCTAACTTTTTCTTCCTTCTCTTCTTGGGCACTGACCTGTAACTCCCAGTAACAGCATGTGGCTACCATTCACAATGAGCTCTTGATCAGAGAGAACTACAAGGTTTCCCCAAAGAACACAGATTTCTGTCAGAGTACTTGATGACCCACAAAGGTTAGTGGCAAGACCCTACTGCTGAAGACACCATTTACTGTTAGCAAGTAACATGGAGTGATATGGCTGGAAGCTGAAAGAGAGTCAGTCTCCAAACAGTTAGTGTGTCTAGTGCCAGAGGTGCTACATGAGCAACTGGAGGAAAATGGCCAATATCTGTCCAAGCAACTCATGATCTAACCTACTTAGCAGCAAACAACCTGACATGATGCTCACACAAGTGCAACAGTGGTGCACAGCCATGATGGGAAACCAACTGCTCTTAACTTGGCTAACTGATCTGCTCAGTGGAATGGAACCCATAGCTGGAGCTGGGAAACAAGTCAGAATCATATCAAAAAATGAGCCCAGTCTCCGTTATCAAGCTCCCACCAATCATGGCTATAAGAAAACCTACACCTGATAAATACTCTCTAAAAAAATTGTTATCCCATTTATCTGGTACTAACTTTACTCTCCATCAGAGAATTTGCTTCTCTTTTTCAGATAGACACAGAGCCTAAGGAGAGAACCACCCCATCATACCTCAAAAGGTCCCCTGCTGAAACTAAGAATAAGTGGGGAAATAAGCAAGACTGCTGTTTTCATGGTGAACCTGGTACCAGCACAAGGGTAAAGGAGATAGACACAGAGAACAATCAATCCTACCAAACCAGATATTCAGAGACACAGAGGCTGCCAAGACCTCATCACTGAAGCAGACCTAAAATGAACCCAACATGGCTCAGGGAAATTTGTGGAAGAGGGGGCAAAAAGAATGTCAGAGCCACATGTTGGGACATGATACACAGAGACATTGCCTCCTACCCATAACTGATGGCTAACCCCACAATACACAATGACCCATATTACCCAACTAGGAGGGTCTCTGTGGGGGGGGGGGGGCAGGGAGGAGGCTAACAATGGTACCAACTTGACTGTATTCACTGAGTATAAAACTAATTTTAAAAACCTGATGATTTATAGAAGGATCAGAAATATAAATGTGTAACTAATACCTAATAACTAATGTGTAACTAATAACCACATAAAATTATTTAAGCTCATTACACTTCAATATAATTAAAATGCAGTTTCTTAGGTACACTGTCAGTGTATCAAATGCTCAGTATGCTTTGTGATGGCCGTGTCTTCTTTTGGCTGTTGTAGAAGATACTACAGAAATAGAACATATCCATCATCAGAATGCTCGATTGGCCAGCTTACTCTGTGGAAACATAAAGTTCTCTTATGTATACCATTGTTGATGATCTTATTATTTTATTGCTCCAAACAACACAAATAAAATTTTGGTCTGTATTGAGAAGTTTTCAGGCAACAATGGGTAACTGGGGTCTCATATTTATCTTTTGATCTTAAACAAATATTAAAAAGTATATATACTTATGAAATGTTGTAGGTTTCATGCTTTGGAAAAGATATAGCGCTGAGCTTGACCTATGAAAAAAAGCAAAACAAAGACAAGTAAATTCAATAGATGACCCTACTTATATTCAGTTTCAGTTTGTAGGTCTGAGGAAAGAGAAATTCAAACACAGCCTAGAAGTATCCACAAACTTGTATAAAGGAGAGAGGTACAGAATCTTTGACTTACATTAGTTTGACTTTTAATTTGACTTTACAATGGTTGTAAAAGTAATGCATAGTTGGTAGTAGTAATACTTAGAATTTTGAATTTTTCCTAGTCTAGTGTTATATGTCAGAGAACTCTAAAGGTTACAGTGATATAGGGTTTTGTTGTTGATCTCTGATTGTCAACATGATAGGAGTTATAATGACCATGGAAATAAATCTCTGTGGAGGAGTCTATAGATTAGGTTAGTTGGGGTGGGGGCATCATTCTATGGACTGGGGTCCTGGACTGCATAAAAAGCAGAACACTAGGCTGAGTACAGTAGAAAGATATGAAAAATCTAAAATTTGCCACAGAAAAAATATAAGCAAATTTAAAGTTCTGCAACACCTTTGGCTGTGCTTGTCAGAGATCACCACTATTAAAGATAAGCCAATGGCTCTGCACTCTGGCAATGGAAGAGATGCCCTGGGGGTAAGATCCAACCCATTGAAGGCACAAGAGAGGAATAATGTGAATTATTTTTTAAGGAAAAGACCTGAAGCAAGAATGCAGACACTGGAGAGTGTAAGATTAAGACTAACCTTAGACTCCTACATCTTCCCTCCCTCACTTCCCCTCTCCCTGTCTCTCTCTCTCTTATCTCTAACTCTTCTATATTAGTTATCTTTTTCCTCATTTTCTTAGTGGGCACTGACCTGTAACTCCCAGAACCAGCATGGGTCTATCATCCACAATGAGCTTTTGATCAGAGAGACCTACAAGGTTTCCTAAAAGACAGACAGATTTCTGTCAGAGTACTTGATGACCCACCAAAGGTTAGTGGTAAGACCCTACTGCTGAAGATACCTTATGTGATTGACATGCAAATTAGAATGGCATGGCTGGAAGTTGGATGAGAGTCAGTCCCCAGACAGTCAGCGCGTCTAGTGCCAGAAGGTGCTACATGGGCGACTGGGGGAAATTGACCAATACCTATCGAAGCAACGCATGGTCTAACCTACTTAGCAGCAAATAACTTATTGTGATGCCCACACAAGTGCAGTGGTGGCACACAGCCATGGTGGGGAACCAACTGCTCTCAATTTGGCTAACTGATCCCCTCACTGGTATGGGACCCATAGCTGGAGCTGGGAAACAAGTCAGAACCATATCCAAACATAAGCCCACTCTCCAGTATCAAGCTACTATCAATTGTGGGCTACAAGAGGGCCTACACCTATTAAATTCTCTATAAAAAAAAAAAAGTAAGGGTTATCTCATTTGTCCTGGTGCTAACTTACTCTCCGCTGGAGAATCTGCTTCTCTTTTTCAGATAGATGTAGACCCTAAGGAGAGAGCCACCCCATCATACCTCAAAAGGGCCCCGGCTGAAACTAAGAAAACTTCGAGAAACAAGCAAGGGGGCTGTTTTCCTGATGAACCGGACACCAGCACAAGGGGGAAGGAGATCAGCATAGAGAAAAATCAACTTCCTACCAAATCAGAGAGCCAGAGCCTCAGAGGCCCTCAACACCTCATCACTGAAGCAGACCAAAAATGAACCCAACATGGCTCAGGAAATTTTGCGGAAGAGGGGGTGGAAAGAATGTCAGAGTCACATGTTGGGTCATGATATGCAGAGACATTTAGCTTACCCATAACTGTGGGCTAACTCCACAAGGCATGACCCGTATACCTCAACAAGGAGGGGCCAAGGGGAGGGGGTAGGTCATGGATGAGCCTAATAATGGTACCAAACTGACTGTATTTGCTGAATACAGAACTGACTAATAAAAAAAAAGAAAGAAAGAAAAAGAAGAAAAAAAAATAAAATAAAATAAAGAATGCAGAAGGAGGTCGCAGCTCCCCAGTATACAAGGCTGCTACAGCTGTGTTCCATAGACATCACATTTCACCCTGTTCTACAGGAAAAAAAAAATGTCAGCATCAGCCACCTGGTGCTAAGTTTGGAAGAATAAAAGGAGCAAGATGTAAAGAATCCTGGAGAATTTTACCCTGTTTCAGAGAACTGCTAATGCTAAGCAATATGAGTCAGGGCTGCATTTTCCACAGGGAGGCCACAAGAGGGCACTGCATGAAACTGCAAAGATAAAACTATAAGTTGCAATGGAAACCTAAACATGTTAGAGATGCCATAACCATGGGATGTCCACCAAGGAAAGCTGGCAGGTCACGGAAAAATCCTGCTTAGGGATGAAGCTACAGGGCACAAATCTGGAAGAAGAGAAGAGGTTCCCAAAGCTTTGGGTCACAGATGATTCTGTCATGACTTCTAGATGCCATACATGGAGCCATACTGAGTTTTAACCCTTAACTTTGCTTTGTTATGATCATTCCTGTCATGCCTCCATTCTTCCCTTTCTTTTCATTCTTTACTTTTGGATTAGGAAGGTTTGTTTTATGCTAATGCATATTGATTAGGGATATGTAATTTGGGTTTATTCTGGATATTATAGGAGCTCACAGTTAAGAGTTTGCCTGAGCATCAGAAAAGATTTTTTAGCAGTTTTGGAACTTTTAAAGACTATGAGTACTTTTGAAGTAGATCTGAATGGATTTTGCATTATGAGATGGCTATGAAACTATTAAGATAAGTGGTGGGAGGTTATGAGTTAAATATACTATATTTGAGTTTCAAATTGAAAAGGAGTGGTCTTATGATGGGTAATCTCTGATTGTCAGTTCAATAGTATTGAGAATCACCATGAAAACAATTCTATGATCATGTCTATGAGGGATTATCTAGATTAATTTATTTGAGGTGGAAGAACTCACATTAACTGCAGGTGGAATCACCCTGTGGGCTGGTTCCTACTTTTATAAAAAGGAGAAAAAACCTAAGCATTCAACATTTATCTCCCTTCGGATGTGATACCAGATTCCTGCTCCTGCCATGCTATACCCACCAAGATTGGCTTCTTCTCAGAATTGAAATCCAAAACTAAACGCTTTCCTTCCTTAAGCTGCTTATGGAGGTATTTTTTCCCACCAATGAGAAAACTCCTGATCATCCATGAGACCTCAGTGGAGGTTGCTATGAATGTAAGGTTTAATGTTCTACATTATCTGTATTCATTAGAATGTCCTTCCCTCATAAACCAAAGAGAATTTGCATAATAGTAATAGGAAGTCAACTGTGCTAGAACATTCACATATTTATAGTGGCCGCCATTCATGTCTTCAATTGATTACATAGATACTATCAAGTTTGTGACAAGAAACTGCTAAGGATGAGAAAAAGAAAAAAAAAGTGGGAAAATGAGGCAAGAACAATCCTGAAAAGTAATTGTATACAGTTTTTGTTTCCTTTAGCCAGCATAGAAAATCATACAAGTATTTATAATATACATCAGGTAGTCTTTTCAAAAGCTTTGCCCTTAGTAAAGGGCTTAATGTAGCATGAGGGTAAAAGATACTACCCTAACAAAATTCAGAAGTGATTCTGAGAAGGACCACAACCTCTAGTAATTAACCTCTAAGTTAATTACTAGCACAACACTATCTTCCTGTGTGATTAATGTTTCTTTTCTTTCTTCTGCACAATTTCAAGATTTTTCTAACATATGTTTTCATCAATATAGTTATGATGTGTATTATTGTGCTTTCATGTTTGTTTGCTCTGTTTGTTTGTTATGTTTTGTGGTTACTGAAATTCTTAGTTTAGTAGCTTCTAAGTTTTTATGAATTTGGAAAAAGAATGCCATTATATTATCATTTTTTTCCTTGACCTCTTTCTAATCAATATGTTAGATGCATGTATTCTCAATCACCTGATGAAGAGCCATATGTCACTGATCTGCTCATTCTGTCTCTGTCTTGCCCTTTGTATGTGGTTTTCATTTTGGATAAATCTACTGCTGTCTTCAATTTCATGAAACTTTTTATACTTGTTGTTCAGAACTTGATGTTAACTGGATAATATGATTTTTTTCATTACACATATACTTCATTTGACAGCATGTTGTATTAAAAGTATGGATTCATTATAGATGGCTAAATGAGCTAATTAACATATGCATTAATTTACATGGTAATCCCTTTTTTACTTTTTTTTTCAGTGACAGCACTCCACTTTTTCAAGAACACAATAACTTACCATGTTGTATAATAGAGTTCCTGAATTCATTCCTTCTCGTTAAGTGAAATTTTATATACTACCTGCTGTGGTAGAGTTGATGTCCAGCCTTTGCTCTAACATCTTTACAATTCCATCATGTAGCTTTCCCTAACGACTATGACAAAAGAAAAAAAAAATCCTTTCCTCTCATCAACTGCTTTTGGTTGGGTGCTTTGTCCCACTAATGAGAAGGTAGCTACAACCACAAATTTCCTTCTTTTAAAATACTGAATCAAAAAAAAATCATTAAAAAGATCCTGGCGTGGTGGCGCAGGCCTTTAATCCCAGTACTTGGGAGGCCGAGGTAGGAGGATCGCCATGAGTTCGAGGCCAGCCTGAGACTCCATAGTGAATTCCAGGTCAGCCTGGGCTAGAGTGAGACCCTACCTCGAAAAACCAAAAAAATAAAAATAAAATAAAATACTGAATCAGGGCTGGAGAGATGGCTTAGCAGTTAAGGCACTTGCCTGCAAAGCCAAAGGACCCAGGTTCAATTCCGCAGGACCCAGGCAAGCCAGATGCACAAAGGGCACATGCGTCTGGAGTTTGTTTGCAGTGGCTGGAGGTCCTGACATGCCCATTCTCTCTGTCTGTCTCTCTCTGACTATCTCAAATGAATAAATAAATAAAACTTAAAAATTAATAAAAAATAAAATACTGAATCATATTCCATTGTGTATATGTATAATACAATTTCATCATCCATTTATTCACTGACAGTCACAGGTTGATTCCATAAATGATAATATGTTAGTAAAGGCAAGATTCTGTGAATTTTATGTTTGGAGGTAGTGGATTTACTTACTGATGAACCTCCCTCAAGGATGAAATGTTTTAATTCAAAGGAAATTGCTACACAGCATGAGTACGTCCTTAAATATAAAGTTAGACAAAAAAATTACAATAAAATAGAATATATGCCAACATACTATTCCTAACACACATTAAGAACTTCAAATACAACAATACATACATTATTGGCAATAAAGACTTATCTCAGGAAAGCAAAGTTAAATAATCAGAAATTAGCTGATGTGATTAATTATGCTAACAATTAAAAATGAACAATATGATGATTTCAATCATATTATTATATGCAATTCAATGGACCTTCACAATAATTTCAGCAAATTTGTAATGGTACTTACTAAAAGGTATCTATAGCAGAACATAATACCATAAATAAACTTAATACCATAAGTAAGTATGAAAGGTTGAAGATCTTCACTCTAGATAGATAAGGGATGGAGCTTCTTTCAAAATTATCCTGGAGATGTTAAGACTAAAACAGGATAAAATTAAAATGTACACACATTGTAAAGGAAGTAATAAAACTTGTTTTTGCCAATTCTCACAACTCTGTACATAAAATTCCAGTGTCTATCAAAAAGCAAGAAGAAATGTCAATATATATTATATATATTCATGTTCAGTGGCATCAGTCTACTTGTAACATATTTGACCGCTGCAGCAATGTCAACTTTCTATAGCAGTGTCTGATTCAGTGTCTTGGGGATAGAGCCTGCATTTCTACAAATTATTAGGTGTTGCTGATGCTGCTTGTCTGAATATCAGGCTTGGAGAGTAACTGCTGCTTTTGAGCTTTACCCATTCTCCTATCTCCTAATATAGCTTTTTATGTTGTTAATAACATGTGACTAGCACATAGACATGGCCACATCTTCTGTTCCTTTGTGTTGTATGAAAAAGTCATCTATGAGGCAGGACATAGAGTAAAATTTCAGTAAATATTTGTTGAGTTAATAAATGAACAATGAATGAAAAGCTGACCTGTGATTTTTTTAAAAAACAATTAGAGTTATCATAAATACAATGACATGAAAAATTGTATCATCAAGAAACCCAACAAAAATTCTTGTATCCCATAATATTCATAGCTGTCCCAGACACAAGCTCCCCATTTCACCTTTTGGAATACAGAAAGCCCACTTTTTGCACTTCTCACAGAATTATATTTCTTCCTATCTCTAGTCTTTAAAGATTTAAATGCTGAGCATCAACTATAGGGTATGTTATTTTGATGATTTTAAATTAAAAAAATATATAAATGTTTAAAAAATAATTACCTTTGGGCCACAGAGATAGATGCATGAATAAAAGTGCTTTCTGTGCAAGTGAGATGGCATGACTTTGGATCCCCGAACTTACATAAGGCTAGGCATGGTAACATAATTGTCTGTAATTCCAGTGTTCCTATGCATGATAAGAGGTAGGAGAATCCCCATAAGCTAGGAGACCAGCTAGCCTGGAGTACTGAATGGTAAACAAGAAACCCTGCCTCAAACAATGTAGAATCTGAGAACTAACTGCTGAGTTTGTCCTTTAACGTTCACATTTATGCCATGGCAGATATAATAACATATGCATACATGATACACAAAGGTACTAAAATAATAGCAATAATAACTTTTTATTTGAACAAGATAAATCAGTCCCATCTGGAATCTACTAAGTGTCCTTAACACAAAGGCAGGGAGAGGAGCACCACTGGAAACAAGAGGCTATGGGATTCTGGCAGACGGAAAACAGTAGCTGAGTGACAGCTGCCTTGGCCCAGCAAAGCAAGTGAGGTCCTGAGTGAATACATACAGAACACTCCAAGAAAGAAACTTTCAAAGCAAAACATGTGGAAGGCTCAGAGCTGGTATTCCAGATGCTCCACTGCCATGGTGAAAAGCGAAATGAAACCTGAGATGATTAAAAGTGTTTATTTTTAGTTTGACCATCATGGGCTCAAGTGGTCTTCATGCTCAACCTCCCAGGTAGCTTCAACTACAGAGATGTACCACCACCGTCTCACAACATAGAAGGGGCAGATTTGTCAAAAGAAACACATGAGTCAAAATACATCTTTTTCCAAAAGATATTCAAAGGAAGTAAAGGCAGTGTGGAGCAGACTAAGTTTTTAAGGAAAATATGTTTTAGAAAAATGTGAAAAAATGCACTGATTCAAAACTGACCAACATTTGGATTGAATTTTAAAGGAAACTATTTCTGTTGGGAGAGGATGGGTTTGAAGAACTGAGTCAAGGAGTAGCTACTGCAGCTAAAACTGGTACATATCCAACTCCATGCAGTGATACCCCTGCAAAACATCCATAGGAAGCCACATCTGACCAACAGCTTGGTCTCAATATGCAACCATGGCATTGTTTCCATGAAACATGTGAAACTGAGATTAGCTTTGAGCTTATGATGAAAAGCTTATGATTAAAATTATATCTAGGTACAGTTCTAGGTATAGTTGCCAGAAAGTTGTGCTCACTGTGGCAGACAGAGTTATCTAAGATTCTACTGGTAAATATAGACCATCATTACTACAATAATAGTGACCAAATGAGCCATCCTTATTTCCATTAAATACAACTAATACTAAAAGACAGCTGTTGAGGAATAAAGTTTAAGAAGAGGATATACTTGGATTAATATCAGCCATGCCTTAGCAGCTCTCACCTAGAACCCTGCTGGAATTCTCACACAAGATGACAGTCTCTAGTGGCTGGCTCCAAGAGCACCAACAGCCAGAACACCACTAAGTTAATGAAGTCCTCTCAGTGCCAAAGTCCCTTCCATCTCTAAGAGCACTGTCCCTGCTTCTCCCTTACTTCACCCCATGCTGCTGCTCTATAGGCTGAATCCTGCCCAGCAAATAGAGCTTATCTTAACCCATTTCATTCAGGAAGCATTGCTGTAATTACTAGCCAGTGATTTACATCATCCTCAGGATAAAACTTTAGACTTCATAATATGACATAGTAAGTCCCTCTCATAGTCAGGCTTTCCTGTCCGGTCTAATTCCTCTCTATTACAATCCTCTATCCCTGGAACTATCCCCAAATCCTAATTCAGCATCCAGATTCTAAGACCTTTGAGCCTTTGCACACACTGGTCCTCCTTTAACTTCTCTCAACCATCAAAAACATCTAAGGTGGGCTGGAGAGATGGCTTAGCGGTTAAGCTCTTGCCTATGAAGCCTAAGGACCCCGGT
Organism: Dipus sagitta; assembly: GCA_036346955.1. NCBI lineage: Eukaryota > Metazoa > Chordata > Mammalia > Rodentia > Dipodidae > Dipus > Dipus sagitta. The sequence goes on along the minus strand of CM070778.1, from coordinate 76,076,050 downwards.
TCGAGGCTTGATTCCCCAAGACCCACGTTAGCCAGATGCACAAGGGGGCACATGCATCTGGAGTTTGTTTGCAGTGGCTGGAGGCCCTGGCGTGCCCATTCTCTCTCTCTCTATCTGCTGCTTTCTCTCTCTCTGTCACTCTCAAATAAATAAATAATATTAAAAAAAAAATCTCAGGTTACCTGAACCCTGGTCTGCTTTTCTTTGTATTTTTAAAACCCACTGATATCTATAAATAACTACTATTTATTGAACATTTACTAGTTAAAAGACACTACAACAAGTAATATGATTGTATTACTTCTTTTTTTCACTGCAACCCTGTGTGGTATATATCTTATGCTCACTTTCCAGAACAGAAAAGCAAGGCTTAGGTAGGTTTAATAACTTGTTCATCTACATAGAAACTACATTAAATAGCTAAGACTTGAAGATAGGAATTTTTTTTTCTCCAAAGCTCACATATACTTTTTATTTTTTTTACCTAGCACTGTGAACTATTATTATTGAGTATGTGATCATAAATCCCATAATGAAAAGGAACCACACTTAGCCTCTAGAATTCGATCTGCATTATATAACATGATACCTGTCTTTTTAAAAATATTTTTTACTTATTTATTTGCAAGAGGAGAGAGAGAGGAAAAAGAGAAGCAGTGCACCTGGGCCTCCTGCAGCTACAAACTCCAAATTCATGTAACACTCTGTGCATCTGTCTTTATGTGGGTAGGGAGTGAAACTTGAGCCTTTAGGCTTTGACAGCATATGTCTTAACTGATGAACCATCTCCCCAGCCAATGGCCTGCCTTATATAAAGTGACATCTATGCACTTGTTGAATGAACACTGAATGGCATATTTTCCAATAGACTCATCCTCACCTCTACATTCCTGAAGTAAATTAGCCATGACTGAATCCTGAGATATTACTGTAGCCTGTGTTACATGAATAACTGAGTGTATTATCTTTCTATCTGCACACAAACACACACACACAGACACAACACACTAGTTGTTGGGCCTTGAAAGGCCCAGACGCACTACACGAGGCCTAGTGAAAATTCCTAAGCCTAACTAAAGTTTAGCAATCTGTCTCTGGCCAGCTATGACTCAGCAAGATGCCTAATGGCCTCTGGCCTGCTACTTTAGAGTAGAAAGTTAGAGTTCTCCCGCGCTTAGAACCAATCATTTCAAAAGTCACGGTATGCTATTGGCCCTTACACCTTATCCCCTCCTGAGATCCCTGCCCTCATTCTCCATACTGTATAAACACCTGCTTGTTACAATAAAATGAGTTCCTGCTTTGACAAGACTCCCGGCTCTGTGTGTTCCTGGCCGTCAACACCCACCCTCCTCCTCAACCCCTTGGGAGGAACCAGTTGGCCTGGTCCTTCCTCAGCACTACCTGCCGGGGGAGCCTGACAACTAGTCACACATACATGATATTTTTTTTCTTGCTCATATAGATCTTGGAGTAATACTTTCTTGATTTTGCACGTGTGTTATTTTTCAAAGAGGTTTAAGACCATTAATGACTAAGATCTTTATCAACTGGTTATGTCTGCATGTAGTAGAGGCCTAAAATTCTGTTTTTGTTGCCCTTTTTCTCCCTCAATATGATAAAAGTACGAATCTTCTATTTAAGGAGATTATAGAGAAAGTCTAAGTATCATTATTATTTGTTCATTCTTGAAGTCTGTAAACATGTTTGTGCCATGGAGATTTGAAAGCCTTCCCATATAGACTGGAATAAATCATGCACTAGAGCTGTAAGAAATCCTGCCAGGTTGAAATCTCTGTGGTTTTGTGCAATGAGAGTGTTCCAAAAACAGCTACACCTGCTTCTCAGAGCTGGTGGAAACCAGAATATGGACGAGGAAAAAGAATTGACATTGTATGTCTATAAATTAGAAGCTTTAGCATCTTTGGAGGAAAACGTTGTATAGCCTTTTCTTTCTCCCAGAACTGCTGCTAAATGTCTTTCCCTTTGAAACAGAAATCATCTTCCAATCTAGATAATTACCACTGAGCTATGCCAAGCCCACAGATCCTTCTCAGCCAAGCAGGCCCACATGGATTTAGAATTTACATTTATGATCATTTACCTCCAAACCTATCTATTTTCAGAATTCAACTTTGTGCATATAACCTTGGGGTTATATCTGATTTTGGACCTATCAACATCAACTAAGGAAACCCAGGTATTTCCTACTTTTCAGTAGAATGTTTGAAGGAGAAAGAGTAAAACAACAGATAAAATGTCAGGAGTAAATCTCTCTTTGGAGTGCCATGTGACTTGTTCTTGTGGAACTTTGTAAACCCAGATATGAGCTCTTTTTCATCTGATCTCCAGAGTACCAGCAAAGAGATACAGTTCTCAAATCCATAGGACTATATTTGCCTATCTAAGCAGAATCAAGCACAAGGCCCAAATATTTGACCAATCAACAGAAGTAGCCAAGTAGCCAATAATTCATGGAAGATAAAAACCTATTAAAATAAAGATTAAGTTGCCTGCCTTTTCTTTTGGTAGTCTAACCATTGTCCCTGAAAGCATTCTGCAATGTGATTCATGTCTGATTAACTCAGAACAAGCCTCTGACTTCTGTTTCAGATCCCACTGGCTTATGACTTTTAAATTGTTAATGAACTGTGTGTCAATGTCTTAAGCTTTTATTTTCTTTACTAATTAAAAAATTAATGTTAGTATCTGTTATTTTCTCTATTTTGCCCAATAACTGTACCAAAGAAAGCTCACAATAGAGATACCTTATTGCATTATATATAGTGGCAATGTGGCAATAAACACTGAGAACAACTGCTATTGGCAGTTAGGTTAGGAAGGGATATGGAGAATTCTCAGCCCTCAGTAATGTCTTTTACCAATGAAAAAGAAGTTAATTGCCCCTCCCTCGTTCCTTAAGTGTGACAAGGATAATACATTTCTGTCAAGCCTCATGTGAACGTTAAGAAACATTATTCCAGCTGTTAGTCAGTGAGAAAAGGCATGAGTCTTGTCAAGTCCTTTTGCTACTTCACAGCATAAAACTGTCACTTCATTAATTAGATGAGCATGTTGCCATGAGACTCCAGCAGGCTCACCCTTCATCACTGATCTTTGTCAATTTGGGCAATAAAACAGCAATTTAATAATCCCCCTTACACATTTGTAATTATTTTATGATGGAATTTCAATTTCCTGGCGGTACTTGATTAATCAGTCTAGAGAGGTCTTAAATAGATATATTAGGAGTTTAATTAAAAGGCAGCAAAGTAACCAACTGGAAGTAGGACACAGTTCAAAGCAAACAAATTAATGTGACTATGTGAGAAAATTAAATATGCTGGCCCATCAGTTTACTCTGAGTAGACTTATAGTGAAAACAGGAAAATAGACTTCCTGTGAACACAAAAGTCACACACGTGTCTCACAATCCCAGAGTTGTTTTCTATTGCCTCATCCTAGCTGCCACCTCCCACCTCCCACAGATGATGTTTTCATCAGCAGTGACTGGTGCCTCAGGTGTGCATGGCACTTGCAACAGGAAGACTTGTGTCTCTATAGAAAAAACAGATATGTTTTTCATATGAGATATCTGGAGATGATATGATACTTATTTTGTAAGAACACCCATTGGAAACTTGTTGGTATGAACATAATGGAGACAATTCACTAGCTTCATGCTGGTCCAGTAGTAGATGAAGACCAGCATGGTGAGTCAAGGAGCAACCAGAGCCAAATAAATGAGTTCCAGTGTTAGGTCTGCACAGCCATAAGAAATATTCATTGTATTAATTCATTCATCAACAGAGTCATTTTAGGTAACATTTTTACCCACTTTCCTTCAATCTTCTCATTTGCAAAACTCCTATATCTTTGCTGTTTCAAATAAATAAATAAATAAATAAATAAATAAATAAATAAATAAATAAATAAGTAAGTAAGTAAATAACTAACTAACTAACTAACTAACTAAATAGATAAATAAAAACTTTGACTCTCCACCCTAGGCCCTGACCCTTCCTCTCTTCAGTTGATTTAGCTTGACAAATTGACAGGCTTCAATGGTCCTGAGAGGGAAAAGTGGTATTAATCTACCAAAGAAAACATACAGCTCAGTTGTGGTTATACAAGCCTCTATTCAAACCCTTAGGAGGCTTGGGCAAAACAATCAGGAATTCAAAGGCAGTCTCATCTTTATAATGAGTTCTAGACTACCCTGAGCCCCTTTGTGAGACTATCTCTAAAAAAATGAAAGGAAAGAAATCACTTATACATAAGCTACAAACCTGTTGATAAATTAACCAGGGAATCCATAAACTTTACTATCATATCCCTAAGTTAAATTATATATCAACCTAAGACCAAAGCCTAGGACAGAGCCGGGCGTGGTGGCGCACGCCTTTAATCCCAGCACTCGGGAGGCAGAGGTAGAAGGATTGCCGTGAGTTCGAGGCCACCCTGAGACTCCCTAGTGAATTCCAGGTCAGCCTGGGCTAAAGTGAGACCCTACCTTGAAAAACAAAAAAAAAACAAAAAAAAAAACAAAAAAAAAACAAAAAAAAAAAAACAAAGCCTAGGACAGGAAAGTGGTTGGAGATGGTAGTAAGAGAGAAGCTGAGTATAATAATAACTATATTAAAGGAATATCAGAGCATTTTTCAAATAGCTAAAATCTCAAAGCCATATAACAGTGAAGTGTCTTAGGCTCCAAATAGACAATTTTGGCTTAACCTTACCCAAAAGTAACTAAAAATATCAATCTCGAGTTTACAAAAGAAGTGTATTTATTAAGATTTTAATGTCTCCACTGTAATTTTTGCTAAAATACTTGTCTTTTCTCAACATTGTTATACTCTACTCCATGTTAAAGAAAAGCTTTTGGCCAAAAATGTTTTCTCTTTGTGAAATTAAAATGTTCCAATGTCAATACTATATTTTAAAGTTCTGTAGCCCCTAAAATAGAGTGATGATTCTTGGTCAAAATTATGTGTTAAAAGTAAAATATTTCCCAGTTATAGCTTGTACTTTCATTTTTCCCATTTTATACTGTTTTTGGTTTATGAAGGGTTTTTATTTTAATTTAAATAAATTTACCAAACTTTCTTTATGGTTGTTACTTTTTAAAAATTTTGTTTTATTAAGTAGAAACTTTATATGGACCTACATGTGTTGGTACCATTCCCCTTCTGTCTGCCCCCATTCCATGGAGGGCCCTCCTCAGTGGGGTTACTGATATTCATCATAGGGTTATGGATAATGAGTTGTGAAAGCAGCAGTCAGTCATTGTGGGGGTGACACAATGCCTCTGGATACTCCTTCTCACCCTGTGGCTCTTATAATCTTTCTTCTCCCTCTTCTATAAAGTTTCCTGAGCCTTGTGGGCAGTGAGTTATATGTTACTTGAGTGTTAAGCTCTCAGAAAATCCTGAATTCTGCTTTGATATGTTTTGAGTGTCCTCAGTGTCTATTGTCATCACCATGATGCAGGTTGTCAGGCTTGCTTTGAGAGAAGCCCTGCTTAATTCTCAAATTCCTCTGTTGTTTTACCTGGACCCTGGCTGATATGAAAGAGTTGGCTTATCTCATGATAGGAGTCAGCTATCTTTTCTTATCATGTTAATAGGTTTTGGTTGTCCCCCGTTTTCACTGCCTTCTATAAAAGAAAAACAGATTCTCCAACAAAGAGTGAGGACAGGAGAAAGTTTTCTATGGTTCTAATTCATTTTGACTTTACTTTTGTTTATATCTCTCTACACCGTCACATTTTCCTCCATCCAAACTCTTCCATCCTATTATTTGTCACCTAAGTTGCCTATTAAGTGTGCCTTCAACTCAAGCTGTTCCAATTTAGGAACAACAGATGAGGGACAACATCGGGCATTTGTCTTTCGGTGCTTGTGTGAGTTTACTTGGTTTGATTTGTTCCAAGTCTTACCATTTTCCTACAAATTTCATTATTTTTTTTCATACTGCTGATTAGAATCCCATTGTGTATATGTACCACATCTTCATTATCTATTCATCAGATGATGGACATCTCGGTTGATACCATTCTTAGCTATTGTGACTAGAGTAGCTAGAAACATGATTGAACAAGTGCCTCTTCAGTGAAGAATATAGCCTTTATGGTAGATGCCTTTATTTGTATGGTAAAGTTATTGACTTGGGATCTCTCTATCTTTGTTATGAAGGCATTTAGTGCTATAAATTTCCCCCTTAGGACCACCTTCATTGTGTCCCATAAGTTTTGGTATGTTGTGTTTTCATTGTCATTCAGTTCTAGAAATTTGACAATTTCCTTTTTTATTACTTCCATGACCCATTCATTGTGTAATGTGCTTTTTAGTCTCCAGCAGCTGATCTACTTTCTGTTGCTCCTCATGCTGGTTTTTAATTTTAATGCATTGTGGTCCAATATGATGCAGGGAGTTATTTCAATTTTTCTTAAGTTGTGGAGACATGCTTTATGCCCTAATATATGATCTATTTTGGAGAAAGTTTCATGAATTTCTGAGAAGAAAGTGTATTCTCTGGAATTGGGGTGGAGTATTCTATAGATGTCGGTTAATTCTAATCTTGTTGACATCTATTATTTCCCTATTTGATTTTCTGTTTGGATGATCTGTCTATTGATAATAGTGTGGTATTGAAGTCCCTACTATGATTGTATTGGAATTTATTTCTCATTTGTTATTGAGTAGGATTTGCTTCATAAAATGTAGTGTACCTGTATTTGGTGCATATAGATTTAGGACTGTGACATACTCTTACTGGATTATTCCTTCATAAGTAAGAAATTTCCTTGTCTCTTTTGATTACATTTGATATGAAATCTATTTTGTAATATATTAGTGTAGCCACAACCACTTGTTTCTTATTTCCATTTGCTTAGAAATCATTTTCCATCTTTCCACCCTGATGATGTGTCTATTCTTAATGGTGAGGTGGGTTTCCTTCAGATGGAAGGATCTACTTCTGTGATCTACCCTGTTAACCTTTGTCTTTTGATCAGTGAGTTAAGACCATTAATATATAAAGGTATAAATGTGAGTTTTAGCGTAATTCCTTTCATGCTGAAGACTTTGTGGGGTTTGGTTTTTTCTTGAGCTTTGTACATTTTCTTGCCTGTTCTATTTGGCAATTGTGTTCTCCATCTTTTAGGCTCCTAAGGTTGGTTGTTCAGCTCTTCTGTATGAATTATTCCCTGAAATATTCTTTCTATGTTTGGGTTTGTATTCATATATCCATAGAGCTGGGTTTTTTTATTGAAAACTTTCCTTTCTCCTTCTATTCCAAGGGATATTTTCACTGGGTAGAGGAGTTTGGCTTGTAATCTATAACATTCTAAACTTTGAAGTGCTCCATTCCTAGCCCTTCTGCCTTTTCGGGTTTCCATTGCAAAATCTGGGGTACTTCTGATAGGATTACCTTTGTATGTAATGAATCATTTTTCTTTTATTGCTTTTATCTCTCTCTCTCTCTCTCTCTCTCCTTTTTATTTAGAATTTAATTTTGATGTGTTATGGAGAGTTTTTTCTCTGGTCCTGTCTGTTTGGTGTTCTGTGAGCTTCTTGTATTTGGATGGGTCACTCTTTTGCAAGAGTGGGAAAATTTCTATAATTTTGTTGAATATGATCTTTATGCCTTAAGCCTGAACATTATCCCCTTCTGATATATCAATAATCTGGATGTTGGTTGTTGTATAGCATCCAACAATTCCCAAATATTATGTTTGCATACTTTTTTGAAGTTAGCAAAGTTTTTAGATTCCCAATCATTTTTTTGTTTCTGGCTTGTCTTTAAGTTCTGAGTTTCTCTCCTCCACATGATGTACTCTGCACTTGAAGGTTTCTAGGGAGACTTTTTTTTAAATTTTTTTTTGTTTATTTATTTATTTGAGAGCGACAGAGAGAAGGAGGTATAGAGAGAGAGAGAGAGAGAGAGAGAGAATGGGCGGGCCAGAGCTTCCAGCCTCTGTAAATGAACTCCAGATGCGTGCGCCCCCTTGTGCATCTGGCTAACGTGGGTCCTGGGGAATTGAGCCTCGAACCGGGGTCCTTAGGCTTCACAGGCAAGCGCTTAACAGCTAAGCCATCTCTCCAGCCCCTAGGGAGACTTTTAAAAGTTCTATTTTATTTTCTTTTTCTGTTGAAATTTTCTGTAACAGATCCATACCTTTATTGATTTCCAATTTCAGGTCAAGATTTAATTTTCTTGATGTTTCTTAGAATTCAGTTTTGCATCTGATCATGTCTTCATTAAGCATAATCAGCTGATTGTTGAAATCCTCATTGTTTATTCATCTTCAATTCATTCTTCTCTCTTTTAAGATCTCTCTGGTTTCCTTCAAGTACATTAAGCTGGGTGATATTGTTTGCTGTAACAAATGATTCTATTGCATTCCATTTATGTGATTGTCTGGTTTTTGATGAATTGCTTCCAATTCATCTATTTATTTGGTCAGGGTCTCATTAAAATTATTTAATAAGCTTATCATGCTTATTAGTGGGTCTATCTATTTTGGGTCAAATATCTTTTTTTTTTTTTTTAAAGAGGAAGCAGATAATGGTTCTTCAGTGAGTGATCTGTTTTGGGTTTGAAACACATTGGAGTGTGGTAGTATTATATATGCAGGTGTGCAGCTTGTGGAGGTTGTAATTCCACCAACCGCTCCAGGCTGGTATCTGGTATGAAAGTGCACAGGTGTCCATGTTGGAGGTCAAGTGTATCTTCAACCTGTGATCTCAGCAGAGTCATACCTATAAAGCTCAGGATCTAATTACTACTCAGCATAAGCACTTGCCTGGCTCCCCCACTCAATCCTAGCTGTACAAGTTGTGGAGGCGACACTGTAACTGCCCTGGAGGGGCATGCCAGGTGTTCTAGTGCCCTACTCCTTACCTCTGTCACTGTTGGAGGATAGAATAACCTGTGGAGCTCAAGGTTCTACCTATCCATGCATGAAGACAATGGCCTACTTGCTAGTTGGAAATAGGCACTTGCTGTCATGACTGCCAATGTGAGCACTACCCTTGGTATGAGCCTGACTTTCTGTACTGTACTGTCTGTATCAGGCTATTTCCACCCCAGCACACACCATCTGTTTCATGGGTCCATCATGGAGGAAAGCCAATCACTAACCCACCCTGCCCTCCCAAACTCAGCCAGCCAAGTGAGAGTTACGTAGGCATCAGCCCACCATAGCTTAGGAAGATAGGTTGGATTCCTGCTTTAGCACCTTATCTGTGCCACAGATGATAGAGGGATCACAGATATCCAATTGTGTGCCTCCACACCCACCATGTGAGGGTCTGCTAGATCCCTTCTAGTACTGGAGTGCCCTAAATCTTGCATTATTTCACCCCTGGAGTAATAGTATTGTTTTTAGTCTGCCATCTTTCCAGAAGTCCAGTTGTTACTTTTCAAATTATGTTTATCTATTTGCAATGGGAAAGTAGAGGAGAGAGAAAGAAGAGAAGAGAAGAGAAAAGTAGATTCCAGTTTCCTTATCCAGTGGAATAAGATAAGAGTATTAATATTTAAGGTTTGGAAAGGAAGAAATACTATCACAATAATTTGAAGATTATAAGATTGTGCATGTAGAAATTAATATAGAAGATATATAAAGTATAAAGTATGATTATAGACATTAGAGTTAAAGCATGTTAAACAAATAGTATATAAAATTTATTTATATTCCTATTTGTCAGTAATAAACAATAAGAAGATTTAAATAAATTCACACATCAAGCAAAACTTCCAAATCCTTAGGAATAAATCTTGTCAAAGGTATGTAAGTCCTGAAGGCCAAATGTTCTGCAATTTCACTGAGATACACTGAAAAGAGCTTAAATAATTAGCTCTTCAATGCACTCCATGCTGGTCTACAATTGCAATGGTACACCAATTAAAGATCCTATTGAACTTTCTATGGGGCTGATTATGAAATTTCTATAGAACTTTGAGCATCAAGAATAAATAGGACAAGGGCTGGAAAGATTGCTTAGTGGTTAAGGCATTTGCCTGCAAAGCCTAAGGACTCATGTTTGACTACCCATGTCCCATGTAAGCCAGATGCCCAGTGACAGAAGCCCACAAGGTTGTACATGCACATGACAGGCATACATGTCTGAAATTTGATTTCAGTGGCTGTCATACGCTCTCTCTCTCTCTCTCTCTCTCTCTCTCTCTCTCCCTCTCACACACACACACGCACACACACTCACGTTAAAAATTGGCAGTCTGCAGGGATGGGATACCTTCCAGTGAGTTGTTGGCCAGGGAGATCCCTGTTGCCTCTAAAATATTACATGCTAGTTCCAAGGCCCTTGGTTTCCCATGAGAAAGAAATAGTAAGACCATACTGCTGAAGACTTCACATGCCTGAGCAGCAAAGTCATTGAGAAATCAAGCTGGTGCTGAGCAGGAAACCTTTTCCCTGTAGCCCAGCCAACTGAAATCTGGGAAAAGCTGTGCTGTATGCAGCCTTCTGGGAGACAGAAGTCATCAGCAGTGAAAACAGTGGACACTGGAAGCCTCAATTTTGGCCAGACAGGCCAAATGACTGAACGAGTGCAATAGTGGAATGTCTGCTCTGGGGGAAACCAAGTGCTCTCTAATTGGACTGAAGGCCCACCCTATGGGAGGGAATACGTGCCTGGTACTGAAAATCTAATAAAAAGCCCATGTCAGGGAAGGTCATGAGCTTTAGGGGTATAAAGCCTGCTCTTGTCTGGATAAATGTATATGTTATTCTCACCAAATTGCCCTGAAAGCACTACATATAATGTTCATATTCATATATTAATGATACTCTCACTTCTGGTTAGAGAAGCTTCTCTTTTCAGATGGCAGTGACCTCTGGGATGTCCCAAAAGGAAACATAGTGCTGAGAAGAAGGGATGGAGGAGTGCCCAGTACTGAAACATCTCACATCCTCCAAGGCTCAGGGTCCATTGAGGAAGAGGTGGTAGAAAGAATGTAAGAGCCAAAGGAAGGGTACAACTCCTTACATACAACTGTCTGGACAGAAATTGGCCTAGATATCCATGACCTCACAGTGCCTCACAATACCTACACAAGACCCTCATAAAAGGAGAAAAAGATGGTATCAAATTAAAAGAGAGACTAAAGGAAAGAGGGATGGGATATTATGGAGATCAAGGGAAAAATGGGGGAGGGAAAGGAAAGGCCATGGTTTGCTGTCTGCAAGTACTGAAGTTGTCAATAATATATTGGCAGTCTGTTGGGCTTGCCTCAAAAAAAAAATCCAGGATATATTTAAATACAGCTAATGAAAGAGATATGTCTTGCCTTATATCAAGATTTCGGATAAAAATATTAGTATATAGTAACATATAATCAATTATGCACAATATGTATAATAAATATGTTAATTATTAATATTTATTAATGCAAGAAGAGATAAATTGACAAATGGTATAGAATTAGGAGCCCATTAGAAGGGTGTGGTAATTGGAATGCAACGTTTCTCCAAGACCTCATGTGTTTGTGATTAAGCCACAAACTCAATCTTCACCTGGTGGCAATTTGGAATGTGGAGCCTTGCTGAAAGAGGTGTGTACCTGGTGGTGGGCCTTGAGGTTTATTAGTGCAGCTTTCCAGTGATAGCTAGCTCATTGAAACTACTTCCAGCCAGGTATGTGACAGCTACCTGCCTGTACCATGCTTTCCCCTGCCATGATGCAGCTTCCCCTCCTAAATGTAAGCTGAACTAAACCTATTTCTATTATCAACTGCTTCTAATTGTAAGTTTTATGCCAACAGTGAGAAACTACCTATAATAAAGTGTAACACATTAATGGAATTTCAAGAAATGACAAAAATGGCATTGAAAATTTATGGAAAATAAGGAATAATTATAAGAAGTATAACCAGAAAAGAGTTAACATGTATCTTTGTAGATATTATTCTAATGTCATGTATGTGTTCAATTGTTATTAAAATGGTATTTCCAAGCCCCCAGGTTTGTCTCCATTAAGAACATGTTCCTAGAAGTTTGTTTTGGCAAGACTGTAGCAGTTACCTTCTTACTGCTGCGACAAAATACAAAATCAGAAATAGCTTATGGAAGGAAAGGCTTAATTTAAGGCTTACATTTTTTAAGGCAAGCTTCATCTTAGTGGAAGAATACAGCTCATTTCGATCACTCATCTCTCGTAAGGAGAGAACATTAAGAGCAAGGTAGATCTGAATGTCCAATAGGCTAGACAATAACCTCACGGTCTACCTATCACTCCTCTTTCTCAGAGTCTCCTCCTTCCAAAGACTCGACCAGCTACAGATTAAGCATGGGTCTTAATCACAAACACTTGAGGCTATGAGGAACATTTTACATCCAAACAACCATAGAGGCCAAATGCCTCATTAGGCTACTTTACAGTCTCCAGGGACATGCTAAGTGACAGCAGGTAGGTCAGGAATATTTTCCTTTTAAGAAGGGGAAGTCTGGAGCTGGGCGTGGTGATGCATGCCTTTAATCCCAGAACTCAGGAAGCAGAAGTAGGAGGATTACCATGAGTTCGATACCACCCTGAGACTCCATAGTGAATTCCAGGTCAGCCTGGGCCAGAGTGAGACCCTACCTCAGAAAAAAGAAAAAAGAAGGGGAAGTCTGGAAAACTGGAAGCTTTTATATTGGTGTATGATATGCAATTTGAGACTGAAGTTATCTACATGAGGCCAGAAGGAAAAGTTAAGTACAAATTCTCACAGCCAAGCCCTGTCTTCCTCAAGTAAATTTCATATAAGGATTAAAGGGTCCATCATGATTAGCCTTGCTAAAGCACTCATATATCCTGGTCTGTTTTAGCTTTGTAGCAACAAAGCTTCTTGGTTTGGCTTACATTTAAGTGCATTTCCACAGACTCAACCATCACTGACAGGTGGTCCTCTTTTCACCTGTGAAACTTACCTCCTTATAAATTCAGTATATGGGAGGTCACACATTAATTCATTCTAGCCCATGATGTTTTCCAGGAGGAATTCTATATGTTGCTATGAAAGCGTTCACTTTAACATTCCTTCACCTACTCCGCTGATATTTACAGAGGTGTCACTTCAAGGCTTCCTTGACAGAATGTACTAACAACAACCAATACTCCTAAGTTGTTTTTCTTTTATCATGCATGTCCTAAATTCTTTTGATTCATTATACTCTGTATTCTATTTTCTAACTGGCTATAATTTTTTGGAAATCCTACTTAAGGTTTTGTCTTCTGTTGATTGACTCAAGTCTTCCTTTTGATAGTTTATACAACTACTCATATAAATGACACTTTATTTTAAATTAAATTATACTTTTTTCATGCCCACGCTACTCTTCAGAATAGTTTTTCTCTCATTCCCTAGCTGTAAAGTCTAATAATCCTAGCCTAGCAAATCATTTAAGTGACTGATTTTCCCATAATCTTTTGATGGAGGGAATACGCCACATAAGACTGTTAAAAATCCTCAAAACATTCACATATTTGAGAAACAAAGTTTACACAATAAGTATTTTGAGTAATCCAATTTAGCATGTGACTTCATGTTACCCCTATGCTTATTCAAATGCATTTTATGTTCCGGCTATTTGGTTTAATTATACTTCCTTGGAGAAGTCATAACTGACATTTTGGACATATTCTCTGTTAATTATGAGAAGGCACTCCAAAATCAGATAGAGACTTTAACTAGGTTTGAAATTCATTCACTCATGCAAGAATCCCTACCATAATTAATTTTGCTTTATATATTTGGCATTTACAGATATAGTAAAGCAAACTAGCATAAAGGTTTAGTCTACTTATTTCTCCTATTAGCTTAAGAGTACCTTGAGAATGGTTATAGAAACCTAACAATTTTGCATCTGAATCATTCATAATCCCTGAGAGATGATTGGGTGCTCAGACTGGAATAGTTTAGTATGTACAGTCCCTAATACATATTGAATTGTGCAGATGTTATCAACTTCAGGGCTGATTACTTCTATATACCCTAAAAGGAAAGAAGGGAGAGCAGTAATAAAAATTTGGAGGGCTGAGGAGATGGGTCAGCAGTTAAGGCACTTGTCTGCAAAGCCTAATAACTTGGGTTCAACTCCTCAGTACCCACATAAAGCAAGATGTACAAAGTGGCCCATATATCTGGATTTGTTTGCAGTGGCTAGAGGCCATGGCACACCTATTCTCCCTCTCTCTCCTGGAAAATAAAATATTTTTCAAAATAAATTAATTTCCATTTTCTCAAGTCCTCTTGAATTCCTTTTTAAGGTCTTTTTATGTTTTCTTTTTTTAAATGTATCTTTTTTATATTCAATTTATTTATTTATTTGACGGGGAAAGAGGGAGAGAGAGAGAATGGGCACGCCAGGGCCTCCAGCCACTACAATTGAACTGCAGATGCATATGCCCCCTTGCACATCTGGCTAATGTGGGTCCTGGGGAATCAAACCTGGATCCTTTGGCATTGCAGGTAAATGCCTTAACTGCTAAGCCATCCCTCCAGCCCTGTGATTTCATTGTATAGGTCTTTCACATGCTCCTGGATAGGCAGAATTAACAATGTGAAAATGGCAATCTTACCAAAGGCAATATTAAGATTTAATAAAACACCAATCAAAATCCCAACATTTTTCTTCCCAGAGATAGAAAAAATGATCGCAAAATTCATATGGAAATGCAGAAGGCCTCAGATATACAAGCGAATTCTCAGCAAAATAAACACATCTGGAGGCATCACCATACCTGATCTAAAGCTATATTAAAAAGAAATAGTAATAAAAACTGTATGGGCCAGGCGTGGTGGTGCACGCCTTTAATCCCAGCACTCAGGAGGCAGAGGTAGGAGGATTGTCATGAGTTCTAGACCACCCTGAGACTATATAGTTAATTCCAGGTCAGCTTGGACCAGAGTGAGACCCTACCTCAAAAAAACAAAAAAAAAAGAAAAAAGAAAAACTATATGGTACAGGAGTATAGACCAATGGAACAGAATAGAGGATGCAGACTTTGGATCAAGAAACTATAGCTACTTGATATTTGACAAAGGCCTTAACAAAATAGCCTGGAAAAAAGAGAGCATCTTCAACAGATGATACTGGAAAAACTGGATAACCATATGCAGGAAAATGAAACTTAATCCACACAGCTAGCCATGCACAAAAATCGAGTCCAAATGGATCAAAGACCTAAATATAAGACGAGGAACTCAGTTGCTACTGGAAGAAAAAAATAGGAGGAACTTGCCATGATATAGGAATGGGAAAAGACTTCCTGGACAAAACCCCAATAGCTCAGGATCTTAAACAATTGCTTAACCATGGGGATCTCATGAAGCTGAAAAGTTTTTTCACAGACAAACATATAATAAGCAGAGCCAATAGATTACCCACAGAAGGGGAGAAAATATTTGCTGTCTATCCAACTGAAAGAGGCCTAATTTCTAGAATCTACAAAGCACTCAAAAACCAAAACAATAAAAAGTCAAACAACTCACTCACAAGAGGGGCAAAGAACTACACAGGCAGGTCATAGAGGAAGAAATATAAATGGCAAACACACACTTAAGAAAATGTTCATCATCCATAATCATCAGGGATATGCAAATAAAAACAACTATGAGATTCCACCTTACCCCAGTAAGGATAGCAAACATTAAAAAAATTAAATGAAAATAGATGCTGGCGAGGATATGCAGAAATAAGAACCCTCATCCACTGTTGGTGGGAATGTAAGATGGTACAACTACTATGGAAAGCAATATGGAGACTCCTAAAAAGGTTGACTATTGAGTTACCAACAGACCCAGTTATTCCCTTACTTGGCATTTATCCTAAAAGCTCCATGCCTTAATTCAGAGAGATTTGCTCAACCATGTTTATAGCTGCTCAATTCATAATAGCTAAGAGCTGGAATCAACTCAGATGTCAATCATTAGGCAAATGGATAACCA
Organism: Dipus sagitta; assembly: GCA_036346955.1. Lineage (NCBI taxonomy): Eukaryota > Metazoa > Chordata > Mammalia > Rodentia > Dipodidae > Dipus > Dipus sagitta. Next base: position 76,060,093 of record CM070778.1, on the reverse strand, counting down.
AAATGTGGTATATCTACACAATGGAATTCTACACAGCAGCTAAGGAAAACTGACAAAATGAAATTTGAAGAAAAACGGTTGAACCTGGAACCAATAATTCTCAGTGAACTCACCCAATCACAAAAAGATAATTGTCGCATGGTCTCACTCATCTATAGCTCCTAACCTGAATCTACCCAAGATGCTGACATAATAAGCATGGTGAGGACTGGACAATAGGGTGGGTGGGGCAGGAGAGGAGGGGAAGGGTAGCAGTGGGGGATAAAAACTGGACCCAAATAGCAATGGTACCATAAAATTCTATATCCTAAAAGACAGACTAAATGGTTGTACCTTCATCAGGCCCTTAGAGGGAACACCTGAATCACAAGGTCCTGGAGAGGGTACGATGAAAACTGACCTTAATCTTTTCCTGTTTCTCTCTCTCTCTCTCTCTCTCTCTCTCTCTCTCTCTCTCCCTGTTATTGCTCTTTTCTCTATCTCTTCCATATTACCTATCTTTTTCTTCCTTCTTTTCTTTTGTACTAACCATTAACTCCCACTACCAGCATGTGGCTAACATTCACAATGAACTGTTGATCAGAGAGACCTACAAGGTTTCCCAAAAGAGGACAGATTTTTGTCAGAGTACTTGATGATCCACCAGAGGTTAGTGGTTAAGACCCTACTGCTGAAGACATCATATGCTGATGGTATGGAACATGGAGTGATCTGGCCGGAACCTGGAAGAGGGTCATTCCTCAGACAGTTAGCTCATCTAGTGCCAGAAGGCACTACATGAGTGACTTGGGGGAAAATGACCAACATCTGTCCAAGCAACTCATGATCTAAGCTACTCAGCAGCAACAACCTGATGTGCGATAGTGGCACACAACTATGGCGGGAAACCAACTGCTCTTTATTTGGATAACTTAATCTGTTCAGTGGAACAGCACCCATAGCTGGAGCTGGGAAACAAGTCAGAACCACATCCAAAAATGAGCCTGCTCTCCGTTATCAAGCTCCCACCAATCATGGGCTACAATAGGGCCCACACCTATTAAATTCTCTCTTGAAAAACAATGGTTACCCATTTATCTGGTGCTAACTTTACTCTACACCGAAGAATTTGCTTCTTTTTTCATATATATGAAGATCCTAAGGAGAGAACAAACCCATCACACCTCAAAAGGGCCCCAGATGAAACTAAGAGTAATTGGGAAAATTCTTATTATTAAATTCTTATTATTAAATTTCTTATTATTAAAGAGTGCTGCTTTCTTGGTAAACCTGTCACCAGTAGAAGGCTGAAAGAGATAAACACAGATAACACTCAACTCCTACCAAACAAGATATCCAGAGACACAGAGGCTCCCAAGACCTCATCACTAAAGCAGACCTAAAATGAACCCAACATGGCTCAGGGAAATTTTCAGAAGAGGGTGTGGAAAAAATGTTAGAGCCACACATTGGGTCATTATGCACAGAAACATTGCCTCTTACCCATAACCAATGGCTAATCCCACAATGTACGACCCATATTCCCCAACAAGGAGGGTCCCTGCAGAGGAAGGGCAGGGAGGGAGGAGGCTAACAATGGTACCAACATGACTGTACACACTGTGAACATAACTAATAAATAAATTAATTTTTAAAATAGAGTAGAGTGTTGTTGAGCATCTTTTAATGTGATTCCTACTAGTAGCTGTCCTGCATGGAGGATACTATGAAAACTCACACCTTAGACTGCACACAAATGCCTCCTGGAAGTGCTCCTCACTGAATAACCAAAACCAAAACCAAAGGCTAAGGAGAACATATCAGTGCCATCTGTAGGTAGTCTTCCAAGGCATGAATTAGAGTGGAAAGTATGAAATAGATCTTCAGGGGTGGAAAGAACACGCATAGCACATTCTCTGAGTCTCACATGATCTGTTAAAAGATGGCCATAGGGCTGGAGAGATGGCTTAGTGGTTAAGCGCTTGCCTGTGAAGCCTAAGGACCCCAGTTTGAGGCTTGATTCCCCAGGACCCACATTAGCCAGATGCACAAGGGGGCGCATGTGTCTGGAGTTCATTTGCAGTGGCTGGAAGCCCTGGTGCACCCATTCTCTCTCTCTCTTTCTCTTTCTTTCTCTCTCTCTCTCTCTCTCTCTCTCTCTCTCATCTTCCTCTTTCTCTGTCACTTTCAAATAAATAAATAAAAATAAACAAAAATTAATAAAAGATGGTCATAATCACAATTAAAGTGAATTAAAAATAACAACATGTCAGGGCTGGAGAGATGGCTTAGCGGTTAAGTGCTTGCCTGTGAAGCCCAAGGACCCCGGTTTGAGGCTCAATTCTCCAGGACCCATGTTAGCCAGATGCACAAGGCGGCACACACATCTGGAGTTCGTTTGCAGTGGCTGGAGGCCCTGGCGTGCTCATTCTCTCTCTCTTTCTTTCTGTCACTCTCAAATAAATGAATTAAAAAATTAAAAATAAAAAACATGCCAAACATATATAAAATGGAATTGTATTCAGTCAAAAATAGAAGGGAAATTATAAAACATATTAGAAAATGGCTTGAACTGGAAAATATTAGACTAAGTGAGGTAACCCAGGTACAAAAAGGTGCTACATGTTCTTTCTCATATGAAGATACTAGCTTATAACTTTTACATGTGTGTTACTGCATGTGTAACAGTGTGCAGATACCAAGAATCTACAAAAGATCTCATGCAGAATTAAAAGAGTTTTTAAGAAAGAAAGGTAGTAAATATATCAGATTTTTAGTGATATGAAAGTAGAAGGGGAAATGTTGGGAGTGAGAGGGTAAAAGCAACATAAGAGGACAAAGAGATGAGAAAGGGATTTTTAACTATAATTAAGTATATATATGATTAATAAAGAATTAGAAAAGAAAATGAAAATAACAAAAATCTAGAAAATTGATGAATTACAAAATGGCAAATCTATTGTCAAATAAATTTTATAGCATTTTTCCAAAGTGAAAATAAAAACACAGCATATCAAAATCCATGAGCTATATATAAAACCATATTTAGAGGGAGTTTTATAACTTCTCCACTATATTAGACAAAAAGAAATAGTAAAAAACCTATGAATTTCAATTCCCATGGTTAAAAAAAAGTTTTAATCCTTCAAATTCAGCCTAAAGTAAAGAGAACAAAGGAAATAATAAAACTATTATCAGAGGTGAGTCTTCAACAGAAAAAAAAAACATGTAGTAGAAAACCATGAAACTTAGTTGATTATTTCATATCAGCTAAAAGTAATATTTATTAGCATCAAGAACAAGAAAAGGTAATTGTAGTTACTTTCTCATTGCAAGGAAAATAAACAACCAAAAGCAGCTGATGTGAGGGAAGTTGTTTATTTTGGACTACAGATTTGAGAGTAAGCTCCATTATGGAGGGGGAAAGGATAGCATGACAAGAGGGTGGACATCACTTCTGCCACAGCAGGTAGACAACAGCATGAGGAGAGTGTGACAAACACTGACAAGGGGATGCTGGCTATAACATGTATAAGCCTGCCCCCAACAATACACCTCCTCAATCAAGGTTATAATTCCCAAGTTGCCATCATCTGGTGACCAAGTATTCAGAACATATGAATTTATGTGGGACACATAATTCAAACCATGACATTCACCCCTGGCCCCTATAAATATATGATCATCCATAATGTAAAATGTAATTCATTTAGTACAATTTTAAAAAATCTCCATAGTTTTTATCAATACCAACACTGTTCAAATATGCCTGTAGTACAAGGTCTGTTAACTGTTCACTTATAAAACCAAAAGATATAATGACACAGAATAAACATTCACGATGCAAAAGATGGTATTGAGCCTAACAAGTAAACATTGAACCAATGCAAGACGGAAAACCAATGCAATGTGGAAAACAAATTCTGTAGCTCCAAGTCCCACAACTCTAACCAGTGACAAGTCACTGGAGATCCAATTCTGCCCATCCAGCTGGGCTGCTCATAGGGGAAAACTGTATTCCATGCTTGTAGCTCTTCTTGGCAGCTATCCCATAGTCCTGCCATCTCCACTACAACCCACATTTCATCCCCATGGCTCCTTTGGGCCTCCACACAGAAACTTCTAACAACCCTGCCTCACATTTCTCATGGTCATTTCTAAAAACCAAAACCACATTGAAAATCCAATGACCCTCCCTTTCCTGCATTTGTTATATTTCCATAGTATCAGGTGGGCTACCAACTTGTTAATCCAAAGAGAATAAAGTTGACTGTGAAAAGCAGCATTTTGGTCCCTTACTTTCAAAAGAGTCCCTATTTTTCCTAATGTCCCATTGTAAAACAGCTGGTCCAATTTCAGTGGCTGTAATTTCTCAAAGAATTCTAGCTGAACAGGTGCTTTCTTTAGTGTGAAACTTTCATTTTTATTTGTGTAATACCCTTCTGCTCACACCAATACATTGCTATGGAATGCAATCCTGCATACATTCTCAGGATTCAGACAGGCAGAATGCAGCAAGCCTCTCACACAAATGGCTTTTATACAAAGACCAAGAAAGTTCTTTCTTACCTTCATAAGGCAAATCTCACAGTCCAGAGTTCTTACAGTATTCAGGATTTTTAACTCTGACTAGGCTGGTCCATGAAACTGCCTTCAGTATTTCACGGTATCTCTTAGTACAAAGTTTTTTTTTTTTTCTTTATTAGTCAGTTTTGATTTCAGCAAATACAGTCAGTTTGGTACCATTATTAGGCTCATCTGTGACCTACCCCCTCCCCTTGGGCCCTCCTTGTTGAGGAATACGGGTCATGCATTGTGGAGTTAGCCCACAGTTATGGGTAAGCTAAATGTCTCTGCATATCATGACCCAACATGTGGCTCTGACATTTTTTCCACCTCCTCTTCCACAAAATTTCCCTGAGCCATGTTGGGTTCATTTTTGGTCTTCTTCAGTGATGAGGTGTTGGGGGCCTCTGAGGCTCTGGCTCTCTGATTTGGTAGGAGTTGATTTTTCTCTGTGTTGATCTCCTTCCCCCTTGTGCTGGTATCTGGTTCATCAGGAAAACAGCCCCCTTGCTTGTTTCTCTTATTTTTCTTAGTTTCAGACGGGGCCCTTTTGAGGTATGATGGGGTGGCTCGAACAAAGTTTTAAATCCTCCCACATTCATCCTGCAACTCAGTCCCAAAAGTCCAAAAGCCACAGCCAGGTTCTAGCAGCAATGACCTTACTTCTTAGAACCAATTTTATGTTGCAGTTACCTTCTTATTCATTGGACAAAAAGCTGACAAAATGTAGCTGATGGGAGAAAAGTTGTTTATTTTGGCTTACAAACTTGAGAGGAAGCTCTATGATGTCAGGTGGAAAAATTGCATGAACAGAGGCTGGATATTACTTCTGCTCCAGCATGTAGAAAACATCCGTAGGAGAGTGTGCTGAAGACTGGCAAGAGAAAGCTGGCTATAACATAGATATGCCTGCCCCTAAGTATACACCTTCCCCAGCAAGGGTGCAATTCCCAAATTGCTATCACCTGGGAATGAAGTATTTAGACATGAGTTCAATGGGGACACATAATTCAAAGCACCACAATGATCCTGTCTGAGATGGTGCACAGAAAATTATAGCATACAGATCCTTCCAGCAATCCTGTTCTCTCCATCACAGTGCTGGGGATCTGGCAGCTTCTCAGGGATGGTGCAAGTTAGTTACAGGAGCCAAACCACTCCACAATCCCCCCATTGTCTACCACCTGGGACCTGCCCATCTCCATTGGGACATAGTTGGGACAGTATGCTGAGGGTTCAGCAGCTGGATTCCAATCAGAAATACTCTTCACTATGCTCTACAAGCACAGTCCCCCTGCAATTCTACTAGGACCTCAGTTGCGAAGTAGCCAAAATATTCCCTTCAACAATCATTTTTCCCACATGGCATGGGGACACCAAAGATCTCCCATTAGGGCTGTAAAACAAGTTTAGTTTCCAGCATAGCAGCAAGTGCATTTTGACCACCTCATCCACAAAGTAGTACAAAGCACCTATAGCACTGAGCTTTAAGCACCACAAAGCAGAGAAAAAAAATATTTAAACATAAAGCAGCATGAACTATTCCAAAGGCCCAATGAACACAGATGTGCCAGAACGACCTAACCAAAGCACTATCTCCAGAGGGTTAAGTCCAAACGTAATATGAAAAATCAATGTTTTGATCATGAAGTGATGTTGAATCTTGTCAAAGGCCTTTTCTGAATCTATCAAAATGATCATGTGGTTTTTATGTTTAACCTTGTTTATGTGGTGTATTACATTGACAGATTTCCATATGTTGAACCACCCCTGTGTTCCTGGGATGAATCCCACTTGGTCAAGGTGGATAATGCTTTTGATGTGTTGTTGGATTTGGTTTGCAAGGATTTTGTTTAGGATCCTTGCATCTAAATTCATCAGGGAAATAGGCCGATAGTTTTCTTTTCTTGTGGCATCTCTGCCTGGTTTTGGAATTAGGGTGATGCTAGCTTCATAAAAGGAGTTGGGTAGCTTTCCCTGTTTACCAATTGTGTGGCACAGTTTGAGGAAGATTGGTTTGAGTTATTCCATGAAGGTTTGATAGAATTCAGCTGAGAAGCCATCGGGTCCTGGACTCTTCTTTTTTGGGAGGTTTTTTATTACTTTTTCAATATCCATGAGTGTGATGGGTTCATTGAGGTGGTTAATCTGCTCTGTGTTTAGCTTTGGTAGATGGTTTGTGTCCAAGAATTGATCCATCTCCTCCAGATTATCCAGTTTTGTGGAGTAGAAGTTTTTGAAATAAGTCCTGATGATTCTCCCAATTTCACTTATGTCTGTTGTGATCTCTTCTTTTTCATTTTGAATTTTGTTAATTTGAAGCTTCCCCTTTTTTTGCTTGATCAGATTGGCCAGGGGTTTGTCAATCTTGTTTATTTTTTCAAAGAACCAGCTCTTTGTTTTGTCAATTGTCTTAATTGTTTCCTTGGTTTCCAATTCATTGATTTCTGCTTTGATTTTAATTATTTCTTTCCTTCTGGAGCTCTTTGGGTTGGATTTTTCTTGTTTTTCCAGTGCCTTTAGGTTGATGGTTAGGTCATTGATTTGGGACCTTTCTGTCTTTTTTATGAACGCATTGAGTGCTATGAATTTTCCCCTGAGGACCGCCTTCATTGTGTCCCATAAGTTTTGGTATGATGTGTTCTCATTGTCATTCAATTCCAGAAATTTTGCAATTTCATTTTTTATTTCATCCACTATCCATTTATTGTTTAAAAGTGTGCTGTTCAGTTTCCAGGTGCCGTTGGGATTCTTGGTGGGTCTTTTGTTGTTGATTTCTAGCAATATAGCATTGTGATCTGATATCATGCAGGGAATTATGTCAATCTTCCTAAATATGTGGAGGCAGTCTTTGTGACCCAGTATATGGTCTATTTTAGAGAATGTTCCATGGGCTGCTGAGAAGAATGTGTAGTTTGTAGATTTGGGATGGAAAGTTCTGTAGATATACGTTAGGTCTAAGTGATCTATGGTTTTGTTGAGTTCTCTTACTTCCCTATTGAGTTTCTGTTTGGATGATCTGTCTATTACTGATAATGGTGTATTGAAGTCCCCAGCTATGATGGTGTTAGGGGTTATTTCTGTTTTATTGTCAAGTAGGTTTTGTTTTATAAACTGTGGTGCCCTGTGTTTGGTACATACAGATTTATGATTGTAATATCCTCTTGATGGATCATTCCCTTGATAAGTAGGAAGTGGCCTTCCTTGTATTTTTTGATTATTTTTGGTTTGAAGTCTATTTTATCCAATATTAATATAGCTACACCTGCTGGAGAGGGTAGGATCATGACTAACCTTAATCTTCTACATCTTCCCTCCCTCCTCCTCCCTCTCCCTCTCCCTCTCCCTCTCTCTTCTCTCTAACTCTTGTATATTAGTTATCTTTTTCCTCATTTTCTTAGTGGGCACTGACATGTAACTCCCAGTACCAGCACGGGGCTGTCATCCACAATGAGCTTTTGATCAGAGAGACCTACAAGGTTTCCTAAAAGACAGACAGATTTCTGTCAGAGTACTTGATGACCCACCAAAGGTTAGTGGTTAGACCCTACTGCTGAAGACACCTTATGTGGTTGACATGCAAAATAGAATGGCATGGCTGGAAGTTGGAAGACAGTTAGTCCCCAGACAGTCAGCACGTGTAGTGCCAGAAGGTGCTACATGGGCGACTGGGGGAAAATGACCAATATCTGTCCAAGCAACTCATAGTCTAACATACTTTGAAGCAAATAACTTGTTGTGATGCCTACACAAGTGCAATAGTGGCACACAGACATGGTGGGGAACCAACTGCTCCTAATTTGGCTTACTGATCTCCTCAGTGGTATGGGACCCATAGCTGGAGTTGGGAAACAAGTCAGAACCATATCCAAACATAAGCCCACTTGCCAATATCAAGCTATCATCAATCATGGGCTACAAGAGGGCCTACACCTATTAAATTCTCTATATAAAAAAGTAAGGGTTATCTCTTTTGTCCTGGTGCTAACTTACTCTCCATTGGAGAATCTGATTCTCTTTTTCAGATAGATGTAGATCTTAAGGAGAGAGCTACCCCATCATACCTCCAAAGGGCCCCGGCTGAAACTAAGAAAAATTGGTGAAACAAGCAAGGGTGCTGTTTTCCTGATGAACCGGACACCAGCACAAGGGGGAAGGGGATAAACAGAGAGAAAAATCAACTCTTACCAAATCAGAGAGTCAGAGCCTCAGAGGCCCCCAACACCTCATCACTGAAGAAGACCAAAAATGAACTCAACATGGCTCAGGGAACTTTTTTGGAAGAGGGGGGCGGAAAGAATGTCAGAGCCACATGCTGGGTCATGATATGCAGAGACATTTATCTTACCCATAACTGTGGGCTAACCCCACAATGCATGACCCATATATCTCAACAAGGAGGGCCCAAGGGGAGGGGGTAGGTCACTGATGAGCCTAATAATAGTACCAAACTGAGTGTATTTGCTGAATACAAAAGTATCTAATAAAGAAAAAAAAGAAAAAAAATCAAGCCAATACATGTCCCACAAGAAGTGCCAAGCAGATAGGAGGACAACATGAGAACTGCCTAGAGAAAACTCAAGACAAAGCTGTCAACATAATGATCATAAATAGACATACAGAACTGAAGGAAGTCATGGATCAACACTTACTGAAATCCGGAATAAGTTCAAGAGGACACAAAGAAGTAAATGAAGTAAGGACGTCTAATGGCTGGTGTAGTAATTTGAATGCATGTCTCCCATAGACTCAGATATTTTATTAAAGCTTGTAACTTGGTTTTCCAGCTCCCTGGTTGGAGGAGGTGTCTTGGGGGATGGATCTTGGCATCCAGTCCTAAGGTATCACTGGGGGAAGATCTGAATTCCAGACCAAATATATGCAGGAAAGTCTGAGCTTTGGTTGTAGCATCCTGCTTGCTCCTGGTTCATGTGTACTGCTTTTTGGTTTTTTCCTGGCTGGTTGGTTGTTTCTCTCTGCTTGGATATATAGAAGCAGCTTCTTCCATCATTGATGGAACTTCACCCTGGATATTAAGCACCGTCCTCCCATAAATTGTGTTTGGTTTGTATGTTCATCCCAGCAATGTGAAGCTGTCTACAACAGAAATTTGGCACCAGAGAGTTAATATGTTGTTGTGCAAAAAAGAAAGAAAGAAAGAAAGAGAGAGAGAGAGAGAGAAAAAAAAAAAAGAAAGATCAGGTAGAGATACTATAGCAACAGCAGTATAGACCTAAATATCTGAAGAAACAGATGCAAAACTTCAAAATAAAATACTGTTATATTTAATTCAAGAACATTTTTAAGCTATCACATGCCTTGATGAAGTGGGTTTTATCCCAGGGATACATGGATGCATACAGAAACAAATAAACCTAGTATATGACAAAACAGACTTAAGACAGAAATTATATGATCACCTCAATAGATGCAAAAAGGCCTTTGATAAAATACAACATCCCTTTATGACAAAAACTATGGAATGATTAGGAATGCAGGGATCATTTCTCAACAAAATAAAGGCTACATCCAACAAACATAAAGCCAATATCATACTAAATGGAGGGAGACTTGAAGTATCTCCACTGCTGTCTAGTATGCAAGAGTATGCACTTTCCTCACTGCTATTTAACAGAGTTTTTGAAGTCTTAGGTAGATTTATAAGTCAAGAGAAAGAAATCAAAGGTTTAACTTGGAAAGAAAGAGGTGAAACTATCCTTACTGCAGATGATTTTGACTCTCTGTTTAAGGGAGCCTAATGATTGTTCCAGAAAATTTCTATAGCTAGCTGATAAACACATCTAGCGTGGTGTTTGTAAACAAAACTAACACATGAAAAATAGGTAGTTTTCCTGTATAACAATGACGTACTGAGAAACATATCAGAAAAATCGTCCTATTCACAATAGCCACAAAAATTTAATATATCAGAATATTCCTAACTAAGGAAAACTTTAAAACACTATGGTGATTTGATTCAAGTGTCCCTCATAAACTTATGTTTTCTGAATGCTAGGTTCTCAGGTGGTAGAAATTTGCGAAATAGATCCTCCTGGAGCCAGGGTATTGTTGGGGGTGGGTTTATGGGTGTTATGGCCAGCTTCCCCTTGCCAGTGTTTGGCTCACTCTCCTGTCACTGTTGTCCACCTGACATGGGCCAAGAGGTGATGTCCACCCTCTGCTCATGCCATCATTTCCCCTGCCATTATGGTGCTTCCCTCAAGTCTGTAAGCCAAAATAAACCCTTTCCTCTCCACAAGCTGCTCCTGGTTGTGTGCTTTCTGCCAGCAATGCAAAACTGACTATAAAAATCGCTGAAGAAAGAAATTCAGAAAGACACAAAAAGATGGAAAGGACTCTAAGACTCATGGATTGGAAGAATTAATATCATTAAAATGTAAAAGCAATTTACAGATTCAATGCAATGTCAATATGAAATCCAGTTATATTCGTCACAAAATAGATAAACCCCATCTAAAATTCATATGGAGGTACAAATTGTCCTCAGAAGAAAGAAACTTGCTGAATGTATCACCATACCTGATTTTAAGCTATATTATAGAGCCATAATAATAACACACACACACATATATATATAAAGTACATGAAAGTTTATGTAATTATATCCATCTGTTTTTTTACAAAGAGGCCAAAAACTCCACACTGGATAAAATACAGGATTTTTTAAAAAGTAGTGTTGAGAAAACTGGATATCTACAGGTAAAAGAAGGAATTCAGAATATTATCTCTCACTATGTACAAGAATAAACTCCACATGAATAAAAAGACCTCAGAGTAACAACTGAAAACCTGATGTGACTAAAGGAATATGTATAGATAACATGCCAAGATATTGGCATAGTCAGGGAAGGAGTTTCTGAACAGGACTCCAGTAGCTCAACAACAAATGTGATTTCATGGAAGTAAAATGTTACTGCACAGCTAAGGGGTCTATCAGCCAAATGAAATGATGAGCTACACAATGGGAGACAATTTTTGCTAGCTACATATCTGACAGAGGATTAAAATCTAGAGTACACAAATAACTAAAATAACTAAGTAATAAAAAAATCAAACCTCATTCAAAAAATAGACCATGGAGCTAGACAGATAATTCTCAACAGAAGACATACACAGGGGCAAAAGCAATTGTTTAAAACTTCTCAATATCTTTCAGTCATCAGAAAATTAAAAATTAAAACAATTGTAAGACTCCATCTCACTCTGGCCAGAATATCTATTATCAAAAAAATCAAATGACAATAAATGAGAGTGAGGATGTGAGGAGAAAGGAATTTTACTTATTGTTGGTTAGAGTATAAACTGGTATAGCCATTATGGAAATTAGTGTGAAGGTTTCTTAAAACCCTAAAAGTAAAACTACCATATGACCCAGCTATACCTCTATTGAGCATATACTGTATACTTCACTATCCAAATACTTGCTCAACCATGTTTGTTGTTATAATAATTAAGAAATGAAATCACCCTGGATGTCCATCAACTGCTGAATGAATTATAAAAATGTGGTACATATACAAAATGGAGTTTAATTCAGCTATAAAGAAAAATAAAATTATGTAACTTGCAGAGAAATGGATGGATCTGGAAAAAAATACTGTGTGTTAATTCAGGCTCAGAAATACAAATGCCTCATATTCTCTCTCATTTGCAGACCCTAAACATTTAGATTTATTTGTAAGTTGAAGTTGAAATTAGGTTTAGAAGGAAGAGAACTGTGGAGGAAATAAGCAAAAGGATAGTAGACTGGACAAGAAGGGGACAGAATATATACTATAGAAAGATCTAAGTCAAGGCAGGGAAAAAGAGGAAAGAGAGGAGTGGGAGGTGAGGGGATATACAAAACTAAAGGCATTATTAATAAGTCATAGAAACTTACTTCTTCATTAATTAAAAATATAATTTTTAAAGAGGGAGAGAATAACGTAAGTACCCTTCTGAGGTAGGAAAAGATTTACTGCAAAGGCTTAAATTTTTGCAGTGAATACCAGTGCTGGGGATGGGTCTCTTGCTCGTGGGTCAGGGAGGCCCATGAGGCATGCAAAACAGTACAGACTATCACTTATGGTCTTGGTTATCTAGCTAAACTAATTGGTAAGGTCTTATTTCTGAAGACAACATATGCTTAGAACATAGGACACTAAGAAATCAAAGCTTAAAGTGAGCTGGAAGCCCCCTCCATGCTGGCACACCTTATGCTTAGAACATAGGAGACTAAGAAATCAAGCTTAAACTGAGCTGGAAGCCCCCTCCATGCTGGCTAGCTACCATAGTGCTGGAAAGTATTATGTGGCCTGCTGGGGGAGAAAAGTTATTAACAGTTCAAAAAGCAGTGTATCATGCAAGCTGCACAATCAACCAGCAGGGCAAGATATGCCCAAAGGTGCAATAATGGAACATAATTTATTGGAGTAAATATCTATTCTCTGATTGGATTTGAGGCTCACTCAGTGGGAGGGAATTCAAGCCCCTTACTGAAAACTAAATCAAAAACCTAATTCTTTGAGGGTCATAGACCATAGAGGGAAGCTATCACTGTTTTATGGCTAAATAGATATGTTGAACAAGTGAAATTACCTTCTAAATATATATGTGTATGCCCATTGGTTAATGCTGTTCTCACATTTGGTTAGAGAAGCTTCATTTTAAAGATAGTTGTGAATACTAGGAATCCCATCATGATGAGAGAAAAGAAAGCTTACTGCTTAGAACTGGATGAATCATCTCTACCACATTTGCCAAGGCTCAGGGATCAATGCAGAGAAGATAGCAGAAATAATACTAGAGTTGCTCTCACTGCTAGCCAGAGAAACTTCTTTGTGGAAATATGGTAGACACTGAGAAGACTCAAACCTCAACAAAGCTGAAAATAACAGGCTGCTGAGAGCTCAATGTTAAAAGAGCCCTCTCTATTCCACCCTCCAAGGCTCAGAAAACATTGCAGAAGAAGAAGTGAAAAGAACATAAGAGCCATAGGATGGGAAGGAATACTTTGGGCACTGTCATCTGGATATGAACTGACTAGTACATTTATGATCTAACAATGGCTGTTGTTAGTCCTCCCTCAAACATGCACAATTCTGAGCTCATCAACATTTTTACATAGTTGATGGGGAGGGCAAAAAATGAGGCATTAACATAAAAGAAGGACTACTTAGAAAGAAGATAGTGCTCAAAAGAATTGGGATGGGGAAAGGGGACAAAAAAGGGCCACAGAACAGGAACACAATGAAAGTACAATATGTGTATTATTAAAGTTATCAATAAAATATAAGAAATAAATGATACTCAAATATAGCAAAGAAAAAATATTAAGAGGGCTGGAGAAATTGCTTAGTGGTTAAGGCACTTGCCTGCAAAACCTAAGGACCCAGGTATAATTCTCCAGCTCTCACATAAACCAGATGCAAAGGTGTCGCATGCATCTGGAGTTCATTTGCAGTGGCTAAAGACCCTGATGCACACATTCTCTCTCTCTTTCTCTCCCTCCCTTTCTCCTTCTGAAATAAATAAATAAATAAATACTTTATTTTTTTTAATACTAAGAAAAGTACTACAGATCTTCTGGAAATGAGTGTGGTGGCATGTACTTGAGACTGCAGGACTTGGGAGGCTTAGACTAAAGGATAGAAACTTCAAGACCACTCTGAGTCACATACTAAATTCAAGGGTGTACTAAACTATACAATGAGATCATGTCTCAAAAAACAAAACAGACAACAAACAAGAAACAAAACAAATGAATGAATGAATACAAAGGGAATATTATGAAAATACATGTAATACAAAATACAAAATAAATTTGGCAGCTTAATTAAAATATCAAATGCCAGTAAACATATACTAACAAAGATGACTCAAGAAAAAAACAATTTCAGTAGTTCTGTATCTACTCTAAACTTTCAAATTATACTAAACACGTTGCTCAACACTCTTTTGGGATGAAGTCATTCAGAAAAATGTAGAAGGAGGCTTCCTCAACCTAAAGAAAAAAAGATATCTGTGAAAATTTCTAGAAGACTGAGTGCTTTCCCCTAAATTCATAAACAACACCTTATAGAAACCTCAAAACTGTGGTTATCATTCATTGCCTTACCATGGGAGAAACATGCAATGTTCACTTTCCATTTAAAGTAGAATAGTTCATTTTGCTTATAAACAATCTGATGATACTGTGGTTCATGTGTGCTAGGTTGCAGCTATCACTACTGTGCAGCAACTTCCTTACTCCTATGATGCAGTCTCCTTTCCTATGTACTTTATTTTTACATAGAATTATCATAAAATCCACACTCTTTCAGGTATTGTCAACAACTCTGCTCATCTTTGGAAAAGATAAATTCTAGGACTGAAAAGATGGCTCAGTAGTCAAAGCCACTTGCTTACAAAGGCTGTTGACCTAGGTTCAATTCTCCAGTACCCGTGGAAGGCTGGAAACACAAAGTAGTGCATGCATCTAGAATTTATTTGCAATAGCAAGAAGCCCTGGAACCCCCCTTCATAAATATGTAAAATATTTTTTAGAAAACAAACTGGCAGTGATTTCTCTATAGTCACTGTGGCCACGTCTCTTGTGTACATTCTGCCCTTTTCATATTCAATCAAGATTTTATGCCAGAACTTACCTAAATTTGCAAAAGGTCTCTACCAATTCCATTGTGCCTAAGTAATGGTTAAGTAAACAGCCTGTTTTTGTGATTTCTCTCCTACTATCCTGACTATTCTTTCCCTATTTCTTTTGTGTGCTCTTCCTCTCCTTGACCATCTGACACTGCAATCCCCAATAGCCTCTGCTCCTTTCCCTTCTTTATATGCACTCCCTGTGTCATTTCACCTAATTCTGTATTTTAGATGTGATCTATATTACCAGTTGTGGCTTTGCTTCTCAAGTCTGGAAGAAAGGATCTAGATTCCTCCTTGGTATCTTTTCTTTCACATTCAATAGGAGTCCCCATCTCCATTCTACCTGCTTTCTCAGTCTTTCTCATGCAATATTAGTCCCCATCCCTGTTCTTCCTGTTTCCTGATAGTTTTTCTCATGCAGTAGGAGGAGTCTCCATCCCTAGTCCACCTGCTTATTTCATGTCTTTAAATCACAACAGCATTCCCCAGTAACTCTAGCATCACACCTGGAAATTGCTCCCATACATTCTTTTCATCTTCCTGCCTCCACTCAACACCTCTCCTACTCTGATGTACATCTCTCCTACATCACTCTTCCTTTTTTTACTCCTGTCAAACAGAATCAATTCTACTTCACTTACTTAGAAAAAGTGGTCAGAGCAAGTCAAAACCTGAAATAAAAACCACACATTTGACCCAAATACCTCCCGTGACCCTTATTCCCCTTAAGCCCACTCATTCCCACCCATACCTCATTTCCTACATCTTTCTCTCTGTCTTTTTAAACCTTGTATAGTGTTTCTTTCTACCTTTTTTCATTAACTATCTATTTGTTTTCTTGTTTTTTTTTTTTTTTTTTTTTTTTTTTTTTTTTTGTAGTGACTTGTTGCCTGGAACACTTTACTCATGTCCTTGTGATGCCATTCCTGCAATTTAGTGGTCAAACATCACTTGCTATTTCTATGTCTTGAATTGTTTTGCTTTAAAACACATAAGACACATTAAATTATGTATTTATGTGCTTATTGTTTATGATCTGTTTGCTCTGGTTTTAATGTAAGCTCTATGAGCAAGCTCTTTGAATATCTTGCTCATACCTACATTCTCAGGATCTAGAAATATTTCTGGTTCCTTTCATGTTTAATGAATATACATTCTAAAAGTGCAATATTGCTGAACATACTGTGTCAGAAATCAGTATAATCATTTATTACCAGATGGTTTTGAGGTACTTATTCTGTTTTTTTTAAAAACAAAGTCTTTTGTTAATTCCATTCTGACATAAAAAAGTAAAAGTATTTCACTTAAACAAAAATTTCTGATAATTTTAGGTTGAAATATTAAAAACACCAATCATAATAATGTCCTATATTTCTATCAATGGTTTCTTCATACTTTCTTTTATATTGCCCCACTTAATCTTTATAATAACCCTTTATTAGTACCTCCATTTTATACATGAGAAAATGAAAACAAAATGAACCTAAGGGACTTGAGCAGGTTTAAACTGCTAAAATGTGTCAGACAGGATTGGAACCGGTCTTCCTAAGACTCTTTACTAAGGATGCACCCACTATATCACACTCCCAAAGTTCACCTGCTTTCTTCCTACTCTATTCCAGGCCCAACACAAGAAGTAAAGTTAAAATTTATATTCCATGTTGAATGTTGTAAAAAAAAATATGTCCTCCTTAGAAGTCAAACTACCATTTGCAAAAGGCATTTGTTTTCTGATTCCAGAACTCTAAAAATGAGTAATGAAAGCTTATCTCTGCAAAGAGAATGCTGAATCATAGGCAGGGATGTTCAATGGATCTCAGGCAAAGAAGACCCATGTTCAAGGAATGAAGGAGGCCTAAATAGACACTCCATAAGAGAAAGAAGAGTAATTGGTTCAAGAGGCAAATGAGTTAAGATAGAATAGTTCTAAATGTGTTGTTCATGGACCATGTGATGTCTGGGTAATTTAGTTCAAGAGATTTTTAAATTATATCTTGTCTTTTGTTAGAGTGGTAGAAGTGGTTTGTTTATAAATTTGGAATTACTTTTAGATATTTCATATTCTAAGTATTTACTATGAATCCTGAGTTTTCCAGGTTCTCATTAAAATTTTGAAGCTACCAGGGCACTATTGAAATCATGAAATTATATAGCAGCTGCCTCATTATATAGAGTAAGCATTTTCTGTTTGGCACAATCCTTCTTGTTCACCCACAAACTTTATTCTTTCTGTTTTGCTCATTTACATTGCTTTATTGGCTTGTGTAGGGACTTGAGTTTGTAATATCTGACTTCAGGATTCCCAGTAATAAAAAGTAAGCTTGTGCAAGCAAAAACTCACCACCAGATGAAATCGTATTGATGCAAGATTTTGAGGTTAAGGAGGGGTCCTCCAGAATTTATGAACCACAAGTTTGGGGTTCTTTCCTACCTTGAATAAAGAATTAATAAAGACAGAGTGAAGACAGTTAAATTATGGATTATTAAGTTTATTTAGGGGGAAATAACCAATTGTGGTATTTAATTAAAGGAAATTTGGAGTTAAGAGAAACTTAAGGCCTTAAAGAGAGATTAGACTAGAGCTGCAGGCATATAGAAAGCGTACTTAAGAGAAACTGAGGCTTTAAAAAAGAGATCAGAGTAAGGCTTCTAGCATGTGGAAAGCTCACTTGAGAGAAATAGAGGCTTTTAAACAGAGACTAGAATAATGTTTCAAGCACATGGAGGATAGAATTTAGGAGCTTGGGGCTGCAGAAATAGCTTAGCGGTTAAGGCACTTGCCTGCAAAGCCTAAGAACCCAGGTTCAATTCCCTAGGACCCATGTAAGCCAGATGCAGAAGGTGGCACATACATCTGGAGTTCATTTTCAGTGGTTAGAGGCCCTGGCACATCCATTCTCTCTCTCTCTCTCTCTCTCTCTCTCTCAAATAAATAAACTGAATATTTTTCAAAAAGAATTTAGGAGCTTATAAACGAAGATTTAGGAGAAACATACATGACATCTGCTGTGTGCTTTCCTATGGAAGAACTTAAGAGGGCAAATGGTGAGATTCATGGAATAATAACAGGGAAAGTATCAAAGCAGAGGCCAAAAAATTCAGAGATGAAATGAGTAATGAAGAGAGTTACACTCATGGTTACCTGAGCACAAGGAAGTTACATAGGTAGCAGGCCTGGAGTTAGTGAGAGCCCCTATGTGGTAGATCTAGAGTGTAAGGAAAATATATGTACATGATGGATTCAGAGAACAAAGGAAAATCATGCATGTAATCAAAGTGAGAAGTCACACCAAACTATAAAGAAGAGGCAAGAAAAAAAACGTTCTCCCAGATCAAGAAACTGTCTTATGACCCATTCCCCCAACCAGCAAACCTGGGTGAGGGAAAGCCAGACTCACAAGTATCCCTATGGCGTAAGCGAAGAAGAGAGACTGAAAAGAAAGAGAGGGGGATGAGGCTGAAAACACATCCTTTAAAGCATCAGGTTCAGGTATGCAAGGGGAAGACCAGATTGTTTTGTATATTTGGAGGGTGATTGTAAGAGTCAGCCCACCTGGACCAGCACATCCAGGTAGTGCTAGACTGTGGGGAGCAAAGGGTGCTGTAGATCAGTCTCAATCAAAGACAAGTTCCATTTTTGCCAAGAGTTCCTTTCTTTTCCAAGGCGAGGTGGCATGTGGAGTGGCATCTTATGGTTCTCTTTGGGCCTCAATATTTAACTGAAACTACTTAAGAAAGGCTAGCTTTCTCCTGTCCTCCTTCAGTATGAATAAGTTTAGGAACTTATTTAGGATGCACCTTTTGTCAGGATAAGAGTAAAGTTTCCCTGATAAGAGTACTCTTCATAAATATGGTACACAGCCCAAAGTAGCGACCAGAGAAGCTTGCTAACAGGTCAGATTTCTGAGCTCTCTACTGCTTCAATGGACATGTTGAAGGCATTTGTTGTTTTACTTCAGCAGCAAATATCTTCCACAATACTTTCTCGCAATGCCTTAAAGGAAGATCTGCAGAAATGTAACACCTTATTGACGAAGAGTGGGAAGTACTACCTATACAGAGTAACCATCTCTGTGGGTCTCGTGTGTAGAGGCACAGCAAGGAAATGAGGAAAAGGAAGAAGACCATAGTATGCCATTCCTAGGTAGGGTTGCTCTGTGAAATCCTTATGCTACTTATTTTGACTACTGGGCCTTGGACAAAGGTAGAAAAGCACTGCTTAGAGGGGAGGGGATTTCTACTCAGCTCCCCACAGGAGCAAAGTTTGAAAAAACCCTCTCTCCACAAAAGAGACATTTACATTGTTGATGTATTTAGAAAAAGACCTGAAATATGCTCCTCTCAGCCTCTAATTCTACTTGTCTGCATAGAGAATGATTTTTGAAATGTCACCATTTTCTAACTTTACAAGTCATATTTGGTCTTGTCAAAATTCTTCAGTGTTAGACAAAGTTATCCCCAGAGGTAAGCTACTTCATGATCACACTTGCGAAGGTATCATCTCCAGTGAGTAACATTGCCTTTCATTTCAATTTTCTTATATTTCAGTATTTTTTGAATGTGGGTGGTTATTTTTTTCATGGCATCAATTCAAAACATTTTAGTGAACATTATTAGAACATTTAAAAACTAACAATTTAAAAACATTAGTATACACTGGGACCATGATTGAACAGTTTAAATGCAATCTTATTTAATTTTCTCTTTTTAAAATATTTTACTTATTTATTTGCAAGAGAGAGAGAGAGGAAGAGACAGACAGAGAGAGAATGAGAATGGGCACACCGGGGCCTCCAGGCACTGTAAACATCCAGCCACTGCAAACAAACTCCAGACATATGTGCCCCCTTGTGCATCTGGCTTCCATGAGTCCTGAGGACTCAAACCAGGGACCTTAGGCTTTGCAGGCAAACACCATAACTGCTAAGCTGTTTCCTCAGTCCTTTATTTTTTGTTGTTGTTATTGTTGTTTTGTTTTGTTTTTTGAGGTAGCATCTTGCTCTAGCCCAGGCTGACTTGGAATTCACTATGTAGTTGCCTGGTGGACTTCAATTGAACCTTGAACTCATAGCAACCCTCCTACCTCTGCCTCCCAAGTACTGGGATTAAAGTCATGTCCCACTATGCCTATTTTTTTTTTCAATTTATTTTATTAGATATGGGCATAGTATGTAAACAACGCATGTTGGTACCATCCTTTCCCTCATTCCTGCCCATTTTCTGAAGAGGCCCTCCTCATTGGGGATGCAGGTCAACCCCAAGGGGACTGTGGTTCATGCATTGTGGGGACAGCAGTCTGTCATGGGGGAGAGGCAATGTCTCTGTGCATAGTGTCCCAACTTGTGGCTCTAACAATCTTTCTGCCCCCTTTTCGAAAAATTCCCTGAGCCAAGTTGGGTGCATTTTAAATTTACTTCAGTGAAGGTCTCTTATGAGCCTCTGGATCTCTGGTTTGGTAGGTTTTGAGTGTCCTATGTCTATCTCCTTCACCCTTGTGCTGATATCAGGCTCACCAAGAAAGCAGTACTCTTTCTCATTTCCTCAAGCCATGTTCTTATCTGAAAAAGAGGAGAGTCTCCAACAGAGAATGAAGTCAGCACTGGTTAAATGGAATAACCATTATTAATTTAGAGAGAATTTAAAGGCTGTAGACCCTCTTATAGCCCAAGATTAGTGGGAGCTTGTCATTGAAAAGAAGAATCATCATCTGGATATAATTCTGATTTGCTTCCCAGTTCCAGAGATGGTTTCCTTTCCATGTAGCAGATCTGGTAGCCAATCCTAGAGCAGTTGGTTACCCATCATGGCTGTGTGTCACTATTTTACTTGTGTGAGACTCATGTCAGGTTGTTTGCTTCAGAGTAGCTTAGACTTTCAGTTGCTCAGACAAATGATGACCACCTTCCCCCAGTAGCTCATGTAGCACCTTCCAGCACTAGATGGGCTAACTCTCTGGGGACTGGCTCTCTTCCAGATTCCAACCAGGTCTCTCCACAGTCTATGCCAACACCATATGGTGTCTTCAGCAGAAGGATCTTACCATTAACCTCTGGTGGGTAATCAAGTGCTCTGACAGAAGTCTCTCTTGTTTATTTTGGGAGAACTTGTAGGTCTCTCCAATCAACAGCTCATTGTGATTATTAACCACATACTGGTACAGGGAACTATAGGCCAGCATCAAGGGTAAAGAAAAAAGAAAAAGAAAAAAAATAGGAGAAATTTAAGTTTAGGCTTCATCTCATCCTCTCTAGGGCACTTTGATTCAGGTTCTCCTCCTAAGAACCTCTTGAGGATTGCACCTTTTAGCTTAACTTCCAGGTTATAGGTTTCTATGGTATCAATTCAATTTGTGTTCAGTTTTGTGTTCCCTGACACACTTCCCCTTCTCCTAAGACCTACCTTCCCTATTGTTCAAGCCTCCAGATGCCATTCAGGTATGTCAGTAACTCAGGCTGATCCAAATTAGGAACCTCAGATTGGTGAGACCATGTGACAATTATCTTTCTGTAATTGTGTTAATTTGCTTAGTATGATCTGATCCAAGTTCAACATTTTTTCTACAAATTTCATTGTGTCATTTTTCCTTACTGCTGAGTAGAATTTCATCATGTAGATATACCACATTTGGTTATCCATTTGTCAAATGATGAGCACCTGGGTTGATTACAGATCTTAGCTATTATGAATTGGGCAGCTATAAACAAGTTTGAGAAAATATCTTTGAACTGAGATGTGAGGCTTTTAGGGGAAATGCCCAGTAAGGGAATAACATCATCTGTTGGTAACTCTATATTCATCTTTTTCAGGAGTCTCCATATTGATTTCCACAGTGGTTGTGTCATCTTACATTCCCAACAACAGTGAATAAGTGTTCCTATTTCTTCACATCCTTGCCAACATTTGTTTGTTTAATGTTCATTATCCTTACAGGGGTAAGGTGGAATCTCATAGTCATTTTAATTTGCATTTTCCTAACGGTTGGGAATGTTGAACATTTTCATAAGTGTGTGTCAGCTACTTGTAACTCTTCATCTGAGAACTCCTTATTCCGTTCTCTGTTCCACTTTTCGAGTAGGTTGTTTGATTTTTTATTGTTTAGCTTTTTGAGTTCTTTGTAGATTCTAGATGTTAGGCTTCTGTCAGTGGTATAGCTGGAAAAGATTTTCTCCCATTCACTGGGTAATTGATTGACTCTGCTTATGGTATATTTTTCTGTGCAAAAGCTTTTTGGCTTCCTGAAATCCCATTGGTTGAGTGCTTGTTTAATTTCCTGGGTACTGGGGTTTTGTTCAGAAAGTCTTTTTGCAATCCTATATCATGGAGCATGCCTCCTATTTTTAATTCCAGTAGTTGAAGAGTTTCAGGTCTTATGTTGAGGGCTTTATTACATTTGTACTTGATTTTTGTGTATGTAAAAATGAGTGAATCTAATTTCATTTTTCTACATATGGTCATCCAATTTGTCCAACACCATTTGTTGAGGATGCTGTCTTTTCCCCAGTCTATATTATTGGCTGTTGACTGTATTTACTTGACCTAAGGTCTGGGTCTTCAATTCTGTTCCATTGGTCTATGTTTCTATTTTTTTTTTATTTTTTTTTTTTGGTTTATTTATTTATTTGAGAGCGACAGAGAGAAGGAGGCAAAGAGAGAGAGAGAGAGAGAGAGAGAGAGAGAGAGAGAGAGAGAGAGAGAGAATGGGCGCGCCAGAGCTTCCAGCCTCTGTAAACGAACTCCAGACGCGTGCGCCCCCTTGTGCATCTGGCTAACGTGGGTCCTGGGGAATTGAGCCTCGAACCGGGGTCCTTAGGCTTCACAGGCAATCGCCTAACCGCTAAGCCATCTCTCCAGCCCTCTATTTTTATTCTAGTACCATGTCATGCTGTTTTTGTCACTATGACTTTGTAATAGTGATACCTCCAGAAGTGTTTTATTTTTTTTTCTTCCTGAGTATATGCTTAGACATCTGAGGCCTGCTGCCATTGCATAGGAATTTTGAGATCATTTTTTCTATCTCTGTGAAGAGTGATGCTGGTACTTTTATTGGTATTGTGTTAAATCTGTATATTGCTTTTGGTGGAATTGTCATTTTCACAATATTAGTTCTACTTATCCAGGAGCATAGGAGGTCTTTCCATCTTCTCAAGTCCATCTCAATTTCTTTCTTGAGTTTTTTTTTCTTATGTTTTCATTATATAGGTCTTTAACATTCTTGGCTAGTGTTTTTCACAGATATTTAATATTTTTGTTGGTACTGAAAATGAGACAGCCTTACTGACTTCTTTCTCTGTATATTTGTCCTTTGCATATAGAAAAGCTACTGATTTTTGTGCATTGATTTTGTATCCTGCCACTTTCCTGAAGGAATTAATCACCTTTAGAAATTTTGAGATGGAGACTTTTTGGTCAGTTATGTACAGTATCATGTCATCTGCAAATAGGGCTAACCTGACTTCTTCCTTTCCAATTTTTATCCCTTTTATTTCTTCTTCTATTTTATTGTTGAGTAGTACTTCTAGTATTATATTGAAGAGAAGTGGTGAGTGTAAGCACCCCTGTCTTGTTCCCGATCTCAGTGGGCACACCTTGAGTCTTTTCCTATCAATTATTATTTGGGCTTTAGGTGCTTTATGTATGCCCTTTATTGTGTTGAGATATAAATCCTCCATGCCTATTCTTTACATTGTTTTCATTATGAAGTAGTATTCTATTTTGCCAAAGCCCTTCTCTACATCAATTGAGATGATCATGTGGCTCTTATGGTTAGCTTTATTTATGTGGTATATTACGTTGACTGATTTCCATATGTTGAACCATCCCTGCATCCCTGGGATGAAGCCTACTTGGTCAAGGTGGAGATTGCTTTTGATTTGTTATTGAATTGTTTTTTGCAAGGAATTTGTTGAGGATCTTTGCATCTAAGTTCAACTGGGATATAGGCCTGTAGTTTTCTTTCCTTGTTGCATCTCTATCTGGATGTGATATTACAGTGATGCTAGCTTCATAAAAGGAATTTGGGAGGATTCCCTGCTCTCTGATTATGTGAAACAGTTTGAGAAACAATGGTTTCATTTCTTCAGGAAAGGTTTGGTAGAATTTAGCTGAGAAGTCATTCAGTCCTGGACTTTTCTCTTTGGAAAGGGTTTTGATTACCTTTTCAATCTCCATGGATATGATAGGTTTATTCAGGAGATATATCTGCTCTGAAATTAGTGTTGATAGGTGGTATTTATCTAGGAATTCATTCATTTCTTCCAGATTATTCAACTTTGTGGAGTAGAGTTTTTGGATTTATGCCCTCACAATTCTTCCAATTTCATTGATGTCTGTTGTGATCTCTACTTTTTCATTTCTGATTTTGTTAATATGAGACTTCTCCTTTTTTGCTTGATAAAACTGGCAAAGGGGTTTGTCAATCTTGTTTATTTTTTTCAAAGAACCAGCTCTTTATTTTGATTTTTAATTTTTTTTTAGTTTCCAATTCATTAATTTCTGCTCTAATCTTGATTATTTCTTTCCATCTGTAAGTCTTCAGATTGGATTCTTCTTGTTTTTCCCATGCCTTTAGATGGACAGTTAGATTATTAATTTGTGATCTCTCTGTCTTTGTAATGAAGACATTTAGCAATTTGAATTTTCCCATTAAGACTCCTTTCACTGTGTTCCATAAGTTTTGGTAGGCTGTGTTTTCATTATCATTCAATTCTAGAAATTTTAAAATTTTCTTTTTGGATTTCTTCCACAATCCATTCATTGCTTAAAATTGTGTTGTTTAGTCTCTAGGAACTAGTGGAGTTCTTGATGTGTCTTTTGTTAATTTCTAGCATTAAATCATTGTGATCTGACATGATGCAGGGAGTTACTTCAATTTTCCTGAGTTTATGAAGGCATGCTTTATGGCCTAATATGTGGTCAATTTTGGAGAAGGTTTCCATGGGCCCCTGAAAGGATGTCCACTAGGGCTAGTTAATCTATGATGTTGTTGAGCTCTATTATTTATCTGTTTATTTTCTGCTTGCATGATCTATTTATTGATGATAATGGAGTATTGAAGTCTTTGACTGATGGTGTTGGTGTTTATTTCTGTTTTGTTGTCAAGTAGATTAAAGTGTGGTGCACCTGTGTTTGGTGCATATATATTTGTGATTGTGATGTGCTCATGTTGGATCTTTCCCTTAATGAGTAAGAAGTGGCCTTCTTTGTCCTTTTTGATTGCTTTTGGTTTGAAGTCTATTTAGCAGATATTAATATAGCAACACCCTCTTGTTATTTATTTCCATGTGCTTAGAATACCATTTTCCATCCTTTCAACCTGAGGAGGTGTCTGTCTTTAGTGTTGAGGTTGGTTTCTTGAAGACAGCAGGTAAAAGGGCCCATTTTTTTAATCCACCCTGATAACCTGTGTCTTTTGATGGTGGAGTTAAGACCATTAATATTTAAGTTTATTACTGTGAGGTTTGAATTAATCCCTGCCATGATGAGGTGTTTTATGGGGTTTGGTGCTTCCTTGTATTTTGTACTATGATGAACCTGGTCTGATTTTGGTTATTGTGATCTTCTTGTTGGCTCTTGAGATTGGTTGTTTGACTGTTCTGTGTGGAGTATTCCCTGAAGTATTCTCTGTAGGTTTGGCTTTGTGTTCATATAATCATAGAGTTGACTTTTTTCATGGAAATTTTTTCCCTTTGCCATCTATTATGAAGGATACTTTTGCTGGGTAGAGTAGCTTGGGTTGGAAATATGTTTGTATAATTTGTCCTGTGTAAGTTAGCATTTTCAAACTCAATGTAGGAACAGTTAATGTATCTTTAAACACCAAGAATAAAAAATTTCATAAGATGCATTATTGATAACATGTATTTCATTTCTACAATGTACAGAAAAAGAAGTTGAACCATGATATCACAACTCATAAAGGAAATCAATGATATACCTAGTCTACAAGGTGGGAAGGGACAAATTAAGCCATAGATTTCCCAACCAGTGTTATCAGTGCCCTTATGTAAGAATGAACTGTAAGAATGAAATATAAGAATGAACTATGAGAAACAACTGTGGTAATATTTCCTATGTACCTTACAGATAACTTTTGTAAGGGTATTTCTGTGAGATGCTAAGTTCCTGATTTGCAACTTGCCCTAACGTTAACGTTACAACCATGTGACCCACTATGAAAAGAAATGTGAAGAGGTTTTCTATGACTTGGGTACCATTGCCCTCAATAGCACAAATAACCACTATTGACAAGCAATGTTTACAGATGCTTGACTGACCTTAAGCTATGCTTTTGCCCAATTTTCTCAGTGTCCTGGTTGGATCTTTGGCCCAGAACAAACATACATCTATAAGGAGTGTTGACCACAGTGTTGAAGACCATGAGGTCAGTAATAGAGTATCCACAGAACTACCACAGACCTGCCAAAGCCAACAGTTGGGCTTAGCATGATTACATTAGTGAATGGTGTGTGTGTGTGTGTGTGTGTGTGTGTGTGTGTGTGTGTGTGTTCTAGATCAGCAGAGCTCAACAGGCCATCCCCTTAAATCCCTTACTTTAACAAATGTTTAAGAATTATTGATCTGGGCTGGGGAGATGGTTTAGTGGTTAAGGGCTTGTGTGTGAAGCCTAAGGACCCCAGTTCAAGGCTAGATTCCCCAGGACTCACGTTAGCCAGATGCACAAGGGGGCGCACATGTCTGGAGTTGGTTTGCAGTGGCTGGAGGCCCTGGTGCACCCATTCTCTCTCTCTGCCTCTTTCTCTCTCTGTCTATAGATCTCAAATAAATAAATAAAAATCAACAAAAAATTTAAAAGAGAATTACAGGTCATCTCCTTAAATCCTTTCCTTTAACAAATGTTTAAGAATTATTCAGAGTTGAAAGTTCCTTGTCTTTTACCAATGTAATAGGACTTGTTCACCTATTATTGTTTATTGGCTCTTCAGTAAAAACACCAATGAATATCTTGTGTAAATAGCTCCAGCTGCAGTAAGATCAGGAAAGTGACAGAAGCAGATGTAGCATCTTACTCTATGTTTAAATAACTCTTAGCATCACTGTGTTTTTCCTCAGGCTTGCTACTAGAGACAGCTAGCTCACTCCACAGCTTAATTCTCTTCTCCCAGGCACTAGTATAACTAGTAGTTAGATCACTTTAGAGTAAAAAACCCAAGGCTTAGGTTACTATTCCTCAGGCTCTGCTCTTAGATGCCACTTGTCCACTGTTGGGTAAAAGACTCCAAGGGTTAGTTTCTATAATTCCAGGGCTATGCTGCCTAATTGTGCACCTTTTCCAATTCCAAACTGTGATATCAGTATTTATACTTTAACATATTTTGTGATTGAAAATTAAATCCACTTGCTTTGAGTGATTGACCCACACAACACAAACTATAAGAAGACAGACTTTCTTGCCATTAGAGGAAAATATTAATATATGAGTGAGTTGAGCACCAACATTGTGGTAAATGTTGTGTAACACTGTAATAGTTTATACGACAATCTTTGTAGGTAAAAATTTTACAATATGCCTATCAGAAGAAAGATATATATATATTTACAAACACACAATTTGTAATAAGTAGAAGAATGCAGATCTGTGTTCTATAACAGAATGCATGAGTAAAGCTGACTGAGGATAGAAGCAAATTTTATGAGGTAAAATTTCCACAACTTTATTATGCAGCTTGAGATTACATATGTCCAGTTTTCTTTCTATTTCTTTCTTTTTGAGACAGTATCTCATATCCTGGTCTGATGTTGAACTTGCAATGTAGCCACTATTGACCTTTCACTTCTGATCCTCTTACCTCTGCTTCCCCAGTGCTGGGATTCCAGGTGTGCACCTTCATACCCAGTTTAAGCAATGCTACAATCTCAGCTTTAGGGTTTTATTTTTTAGAACTGTTTCCTTTTTTTTTTTTTTTGATAATCAAAGAATTTAATCTAATCAACTTCGTGATAGATACTTATTAGGTACTACAGTTTGGATTTGGAATGTCCCCAAAGGCCCATGTACTATAAAGACTTGGTCTTTGGATTGTTGTTACAGAGGTGGAGCCTAGTGAGAGTACTTCTGGTTATTGAGAGTGGATCCTCAAAATAAACTATATGGGATCCCAGTGTCTGCCTCTTTCTGTCTTCGCTTACTAGCCATAAAGCTAATGGCTTTGAGCTGCTATATACTCACTTCATGATACAAGGGCCCAATAGCAATTAAGCCAACTAATCAAGGACTGAAAGCTTGAAAGCTATAAACCAAAACATATCTTTTCCTCTTTATAAATAGATCTATCTATGTTATTTGTTACAATATTGGAAAGCTAATGAAAATATTAGGAAAGAATCTGAAAGTTATTAGATACCTCTTATTCCTAAGTATCTATTCATATCTGTAATGCCATGATCCTATCTAAATTCCAATTCATTTAAAGAAATTTTAAGCCTTATTGAAACATGATCACTAGTCATAATATCAATGAATTTAACAAATTTCTTTTATTTATTTATTTATTTACAAGGAGAAAGACACAGAGAGATGAGAGGTAGACAGAGAGAGAGAGAAAATGGGCACATGAGGGTCTCTTGCCACTTCCAACAAATTCAAGATGCATGCAGCCCTTTGTGCATATGGTTTTACATGGACACTGGGGAATCAAACCCACGTCATTAGACTTTGTAGGCAGGCACCTTAACTGCTGAGCCATCTCTCCATCCTTGAATTTAACAAATTTCTAATGCCAAAACACAGCACTCCATTTTGGTAAACCAATTCATAGTCATAAGCACCAAGTGTAAGCATATGAACTCATACATCCTTGGGTTGTTACATTGGAATGCCTACTCTTGTGATTCAAACCCTTCTAACTCTCTTGCTTCTTCACTTCTATAATATCTAATTTAGCCTCAGATGAGCTGGAGTCACAAAGAAGTTAACTGATTTTTCTTGATTCATTTGCTATTTTGCCTGATGAAATCATAAAGGACAACCATTTCAGTCACAACTTCCTCATTTCCTTCCTCTACCTCCACACCTTCCCTCAAAGCATAGGTCTGTTCATCTTCACTTGTAATGTCTCTGTTCCCACCTGAGCTTCAGAAATATCTATGAAGTTATTCCACCTCAGAAACTGGTGGTCCTAAACATTCACATGTCAATCTGATGGTTTCAGAAGGATCTGTGAGATCATTTCACTTCATAGAGACTACTGGTCCTACCAAATAATTCTTCAACCTGAGGGCTTCAGAAGGATCTGTGCAGTAATTTCATGTCATGGTGATTAGTGGTCCTAAACACTCACACTTCTATGAGCCTCAGCCACAGTGGACACTTTATTTTTCTTTATTAATACTTTCTTTTTCAATATCTTTAATGTCTACCCCATTTCAAATTAAAAATGGTTTTATTAAATAAAATCTCAGAAGCAAAATGCTATAAACAAAAAATATCTATATTTTTTTTCGAAATCTGCTTTTCAAAAACATTTTCAAAGCCTGTGTATTTTTCAAAACTCACAAATTTTAAAAACCTACATTTTTCAAAAATGACTTTCTAACATGTTGATTTTTCCAGTATTTTCTCCAAATGAATGGAGTAATTTGATATTATTTTATTCCTATAGCATATGCAGTTTTGAATTTTGCTTTTTCAAGTAAGAGTATATTATGAGCAATTTTTCCATGTTATTGTTCTTGTTAAGCATTATGTAACATGATTTCAGAGTGGAGAGAGCCTGTTCCATATTTTACTATAATATTTGTTGAAAGAGCACATATACCACTCACTATGTTTTCTTAATAATATGCCATCTACTATATAGGTACGATGATAAGGCTAGTGCCTATTTCATGAAGATACTTGAAAACACTCATCTGTGACCTCATATTACCAAGAACCATGCTCAAGAACAAGCTCCTATAAAATGGCCAAGTAAAAAGACATAAATTACAAAAGAAAAAAGTGTTGCTTATTCCAGATGAAGTCAAAATGCAAAGTCCAGGGTCAGTATGATAGAATTTCTCTTGATGGCTTTGGGTTGCTCTAACTTGGTAAGTTTGAAATAAAGTAAAGAAAGCTGGAACAACAAAGAAGACACAGGTCATGGCTCAGTGGCTTGTTACATGGGAAAATGTTCAGACTTTTGTAGTGTAATTATTCTTATGCATTTTTGGCCAGAACACAGTCACTTGGCCATAGCTAGCAGCCATGAAGGATATGAAATGAAATATCAATTCTAAATAGCAATTTTGCCACTATGAAGAATGGGAGAATAAGAATTAGCAGAAAATTGCCCATCTATACCATAGTCATTGTATTTTTTTTTACCCTCAGTGTAACTTTCTTTGTTTACATTTCCTACTTATTCGTAACATTTTATTCAGCATGTTCTAATGCAGTAGCTTTCCCTTTCTGCTCATTGTCAAAGCTAATATTCTCCAGATGTTAGCATGACTACTCCTTTCATTTAACTAGTTGATCTATTTGTTTTCAAAATCATTACATGTAGTCTGCGGACTTGGATCAGTAGTTAAAAGCTCTTGCTGCTTAAGCATTAAGGTCTTTAAGGGCTGGAGACCACCATGTTTCACTTCTTAGAACCCACATAAAATGCTGGGTCTGGCCATACATGATTGTAATCTCAGTGGTAGGTTGAGACCATGAAATCTCTCTGGCTTTGATGATGGACAGCGTAAAGGAAACATCCTATTCACAGAAATACAAAGATGAGTAAGAGAATGCACACCACATTCTTCTCTGGCCACTCCATGCTCACATCTCACACATGCATGGCATACATCTCAAGTTGTTTTACTACAAATTTGTTTATTTCCATGTAATTCCTATCTTGGTTACTTCTACCATAATACCAATGAAACCAGGAATGTAAGGTCATTCTCAACTCTTTTTTTGGCACTACTCAATGATCAATGTGTCTTCAATGTGTCTCTACAAACTGTCTTCTTTGCATAGTCAGAATTGGCCTTGGAAAGTAAGTGTAACTCATAGTGTGCTGCCTTCCTAAAGTATACTAACCCCCTCATAAGTTATCTTCTTTGAGTGGAGGTGCTCATTCTTATGTTTAAAATATTTCACTATTAGCATTATTTAAAATGTCACTTGAGGACTTCCGGTTAAGATGGTGGCTTAGGAACCACACCAAAGCAACCTAGGGGAGAAAAAGCCAAAGAATACCCAGCAAAATACACACTTTTACTAAAAAGTGAGGTGTATAAGAAATTAAAACGGGGCTGGAGAGATGGCTTAGTGGTTGAGCGCTTGACTGTGAAGCCTAAGGACACCGGTTTGAGGCTCGACTCCCCAGGACCCACGTTAGCCAGATGCACAAGGGGGCACACGCGTCTGGAGTTCGTTTGCAGTGGCTGGAGGCCCTGGTGCGCCCATTCTGTCTCCCTCTCTCTATCTGCCTCTTTCTCTCTGTCTGTCGCTCTCAAATAAATTAATAAAAATAACAAAAAAATATAAAAATAAATAAATAAATAAAAAGAAATTAAAACGACAGCAGAGAAGTAGGAGAGATCCAGGGCATCCAGAGCCCACATAGGCAGGCCTAAGAGGCTCTGGGAGCGGTGGCTCTGGCTCCACAAGCGGCTGCTGAGTAGCAGCGCCAGCGGAAGCAGTGGCTCTGGCTCTGGCTCCGACTCCGGCTCTGGCATTGGCAGCGCTGGCTCCAGCAGCAGCAGCAGCGCCTCCAGCAGCGGCTGATCCAGCGGTGGCAGCAGCAGCTCCAGCTCCAGCAGAAGCAGCAGCGGTGGCTCCAGCAGCAGTAGCAGCAGCTACAGCAGTGGTGGCTCCAGCAACAGCAGCAGCAGATCCAGCTGCAGCAGCAGTGGATCCAGCAGTGGCAGCTCCAACAGCGGCAGTGCCAGGTCTGTGGGGCCACAGCTGCCAGGCTTGGCTTGCCCCACAGGAAAAGCCAGTGCCCAGCTGCAGAAAACAGAACAGTGGTCCAGTGATCCAACCAACCTACTTGAACCCACAGGGCACAAAAGAGGGATGCATAACTGAGACCAAAATCATCCAAAAAGGTAACTGGGATTGCACCAGGGAAGGGTATCACTTGGTCACAAGCTGACTTAGAACCCTCAGCAGACCAGAAATACTAAACTCTTTGTTGATAGAGGATCAGGTTGCTTTTAATACCTACTCTTGCATAAATACTCAGTGCTGTCTTTCATTGAATGTGTACATTGTTTAGTTATATTTTAGAATCTATCTGTATTTTGTTCCACCCAGCCTACTTGAATATTCCCATAGCAGGCAAACCCAACCCCTAGTAACACCTTTGTAGATACTCTGAGAGTCTTAAGAGCCACACCTAACACCTTAAGCTCCTACCCTGAAGATATATAACATCAGATCAACTGATACAGCTAAGAATGCCCAGCTATCTAGAAAATTCAAGCATTAACATAATATAAGATGCAAAATTATATACATTATAACACAAGAAACACTAAAAATCAAGACAATATAAATCCACAAAAAAGTATTAAAGCAACAGAAATGACCTCCAGTGAGAATGAGCTAGAGGAAATACCTGAGAAAGATTTCAAAAGAATGATTGTAAATATGTTCAAAGAAGGCAAAGAAGAAATCAAAGGAATCAAAGAGGAAATCAAAGGAATCAAAGAGGACACAGGACACCAATTTAATGTAATGAAGTAAATAGAAGACATAAAATAAGGAAATAGAAATAATAAAGAAAAACCAGTCAGAATTACTAGCAACGAAGAACACAGTTAATGAAATAAAAAACTCTATAGAAAATTTCACCAGTAGAATGGATGAAGGAGAGGACAGAATATCTAACCTAGAAGACCAGGTGGCAGATCTAATACAGTCCAACAAAGAGAAAGACAAACTAATAGAAAAGGATGAATGGGAATTTCAAGATATGTGGGACACTATGAAAAGATCAAACATAAAAATTGAGGGCATAGTAGAAGGAGAAGAATTTCACTCCAAAGACATAGTAGGCATCTTCAACGAAATCATAGAAGAAAACGTCCCTCAAATTGGGAAAGAGGTGCCAATGCAGATACAGGAAGCCTTTAGAACACCAGCAAGACAAAACCTGGAAAGAACCTCTCCTCGACATATTATGATCAAAGAACCAAACACACAATCTAAAGAAAAAATATTGAAAGCAGTTAGAGAGAAAAATCAAGTTACCTACAAAGGCAATCCCATCAGGATTACAGCAGATTACTCCACACAAACTTTAAAAGCTAGAAGGGCTTGGAGTGATGTATTCCAAGTTCTGAAAGATAACAACTGTCAACCAAGGTTAATTTATCCTGCAAAGCTATCCATTCCAAATAGATGGAGGAATAAGGACATTCCACGACAAAAACAGGCTAAAGGAGTACTTGAAGACAAAAATCAGTTCTACAGAAAATACTTGTAAAAATCCTCCATGCTGAAGAGAAGGAAAAGCACACATATAAGGAACCTGGAAAAAAGAAACAATACTCAAATACTAGTTAACACAACAGAGCAAAGGTAGAACTGGAACTACAAAAAAAAAAAAAAAAAGGCAAACATAAATACACACCTTTCAATACTATCTCTTAATATCAACGGCCTCAATGACCCAACCAAAACTCATAGGTTTGCAGACTGCATTAAAAAGCAGGATCCTACAATTTGTTGTCTCCAAGAAACTCACCTTTCTGCAAAGGATGGGCATTATCTTAGGGTGAAAGGTTGGAAAACGGTGTTTAAAGCAATTGGGCCTAGAAAACAAGCAGGGGTTGCTATCCTAATATCTCACAAGGTAGACTTCAGTCCAACGTCAGTCAACAAGGATAAGGAAGGTCACCTTATATTGATTAAGGGCACACTCCAACAGGAGGACATTACAATCCTAAACATATATGCACCTAATATGGGGGCTCTCAAATACATCAAAAAATGCTATTAGAACTAAGGTCACAGATAACACCAAACACAGTGGTAGTGGGGTACTTCAACACCCCACTTTCATCAACTGACAGGTCATCCCAGGAAAAAAATAAACAGAGAGGCATCTGGAATAAATGACATCATAGAAGAAATGGACCTAACAGGTATATACAGGTCATTTCATCCAAAAGCTGCAGACTATACATTCTTTTCAGAAGCACATGGGACATTCTCTAAAATAGATCATATATTATGACAGAAAGCAAATCTTAACAAACAAAAGAAAATTGAAATAATTCCTTGCATTGTATCTGACCACAATGGAATAAAACTACAAATCAATAGCAAGAAAAGCTATAGAACATACACAAAATCATGGAAACTAAACAATACACTACTAAATGATGAATGGGTGAATGAAGAAATCAAGAAGAAATCAAAAAATTCATAGAGTCCAACAATAATGAGAACACAACATACCAAAATCTCTGGGACACAATGAAGGCAGTTCTAAGAGGTAAATTTATATCTTTAAGTGCTTATATTAAGAAATTAGAAAGGTCAAAAGGAAACCACCTAATGCTTCACCTTACAACCTTGGAAAAAGAAGAACAAGGCAAACCAAAAATCAGTAGATGGGAAGAAATAATAAAGATTAGGGCAGAAATTAATGAAATAGAAAAAAAAAAGAAAACAATCTAAAGAATCAATGAAACAAAGAGTTGGTTCTTTGAAAGGATAAGCAAGATTGATAGACCCTTAGCAAATCTGACCAAAAGAAAGAGAGAAGAGACACAAATTAATAAAATTAGAGATGAAAAAGGCATCATCACCAAAGACACCAGAGAAATTCAAAAAATCACAGGGACATACCATAAAAACATATACTTCACTAAGTATGAAAATCTGAAAGAAATGGGTGATTTCCTTGATTTATATGATCTACCTAAATTAAATCAAGATGAGATTAATAACTTAAATAGTCCAATAACAAGTATGGAGATCCGAGCAGTTATAAAAATCTCCCAAATAAAAAAAGAACAGGCCCAGATGGATTCACTGCTGAATTTTACCAGACCTTCAGGGAAGAACTAACACCATTGTTTCTTAAGCTTTTCCATAAAATATTAAAAGAAGGAATCCTGCCAAACTCCTTCTACGAAGCCAGCATAACCCTGATACCATAACCAGGCAAAGATAGAACAAAAAAAGAAAATTACAGACAAATCTCCCTCATGAACATAGATGCAAAAATTCCCACCAAAATATTGGCAAACAGAATACAAGAATATATCAGAAGGTTCATTCACCCTGACCAAGTAGGCTTTATCCCAGAGATGCAGGGATGGTTCAACATATGCAGGTCAATAAATGTAATACATTATACAAATGGACTGAAGGTCAAAAATCACATGATCATCTCATTAGACACAGAAAAAGCATTTGACAAAGTCCAACATCCCTTCATGATAAAAGTCCTACAGAGACTAGGAATAGAAGGAACATATCTCAATATAATAAAGGCTATTTATGATAAGCCTACAGCCAACATATTACTAAATGGGGAAAAACTGGAAGCTTTTCCACTAAAATCACGAACAAGACAAGGGTGTCCACTGTAACCACTTTTATTTAATATAGTACTGGAAGGCTTAGCCATAGCAATAAGGCAAGAGAAACACATAAAAGGGGTACAAATTGGAAAGGAAGAGATCAAGTTATCATTATTTGCAGGTGACATGATTCTATATATAAAGGACCCTAAAGACTCTACCAGCAAACTGTTGGAGCTGATAAACACCTACAGACATGTGGCAGGATACAAAATAAATACACAGAAATCAGTAGCATTCCTATATGCTAACAACAAACACACAGAGAATGAAATCAGAGAATCACTCCCATTCACAATTGCATCAAAGAAAATAAAGCACCTTGGAATAAACCTAACCAAGGAAGTAAAGGACCTCTACAATGAAAACTATAAAACTCTCAAGCAAGGAATTGCAGATGACACTAGGAAATGGGAAAACATCCCTTGTTCCTGGATCAGAAGAATCAATGTTGTGAAAATGGCAATCTTACCAAAAGCAATCTACACATTTAATGCAATACCCATAAAAATTCCAAAGGCACTCTTCACAGAAATAGAAAAAAACAATCCAAAAATTTATTTGTAATCACAAAAACCCTCAAATATCTGAAATAATACTGAGCAACAAAAATGAGGCTGGTGGTATCAGTATATCTGATTTTAACCTATACTACAGAGCCATAGTAACAAAAACAGCATGGTACAGGCACAAAAGCAGACATCTAGATCAATGGAACAGAATAGAGGACCCAGATGCAAATCCAGGTAGCTAAAGCCACCTGATATTCGATAAAAATGCCAAAAATACTCATTGGAGAAAATTCAGCCTCTTCAGCATATGGTGCTGGGAAAACTGGATATATATCTGTAGAAAGATGAAAATAGAGTCTTCTCTCTCTCCATGCACAAGAATTAAGTCCAAATGGATTCAAGACCTTAACATCAGACCTGCTACTCTGAAACTCCTAGAGTAAAAAGTAGGGGAAACCCTTCAACATATTGGTCTTGGCCAAGACTTTCTGAATATAACCCCAATTGCTCAGATAATAAAGCCACAGATTAACCGCTGGAACCTCATGAAATTACAAAGATTTTGTATAGCAAAAGACACTATGAATAAAGCAAAGAGGCAACCTACAGAATGGGAAAAAAAATCTTTGCCATCTATACATCTGATAGAGGATTAATATCTAGGATATACAAGGAACCCAAAATATTAAATAATAAGAAATTAAACAAGCCGATTAAAAAATGTGCTATGGAACTAAATAGAGAGTTCTCAAGAGAAGAAATATGAATGGCATATAAGCATCTAAAAAAATGTTCTACATCCCTAGTCATCAGGGAAATGCAGATTAAAACTATGTTGAGATTCCATCTCACTGCTGTCAGATTGGCTACCATCATGAAAACAAATGACCATAAATGTGGGCGAGGATGTGGAAAAAGAGGAACCCTTCTACACTGTTGGTGGAAATGCAATCTGGTCCAGCCATTGTGAAAATCAGTGTGGAGGTTCCTAAGACAGCTAAAAATTGATCTGCCGTATAACCCAGCTATAGCACTCCTAGGCATATATCCTAAGGACTCATCCCATTTCCTTAGAAGTACATGCTCTACCATGTTTATTGCTGCTCAAGTCACAATAGCCGGGAAATGGAACAATCCTAGATGTCCCTCAACTGATGAATGGATAATGAAGATATGGCACATTTATACAATGGAGTTCTACTCAGTGGTAAAGAAAAATGAATTTGTGAAATTTGCAGGAAAATGGATGGATCTGGAAAGGATTATACTAAGTGAGGTAACCCATGCCCAGAAAGCCAAGTGTCACATGTTCTCTCTCATATGTAGATCCTAGCTACAGATGACTGGGCTTCTGTGTGAGAAGGAAACAACTCAGTACCAGATGCCAGTAAGCTAGAAATGAGATAGAAAGTGAAGATAAAGGAAGGGATGGGGGTACTTAATAGGATGGTAATAGGATGGTATTGTATATATGTAAGTAGAAGAATAGATTAATGGGGGTGAAAAGACCCAAAATGAGGTCTGGGGAAGAGACTTAGTAAAGGAAAGGTGGAGGGACAGCTAATCAAAATCTAAGAGGATATAAATAAAGCACATGTAATCCTACTTTTTTGGACAATGGAACACTCAGGAGCCATAGATCATTGTTAGAAAATTTTCAATGCTAAGGATGGTATATCTTCCAGTGGGTTGTTGGCCAGGGAGATCCCTGATGCCTCCAAAACATTATAGGCCTTTGCCAAGGCCCTTGGTTTCCCACCAGGAATAGATGGAAAGACCCTATTGCTGAAGACTCCATATACTTGGGCTGCAAGGCCACTGAGAAATCCTGCTGGAACTGAGCTGATAACCTCCTCCATGTAGACCAGCTGACAGCAAGCTGGAAGAAGCCATTCTGCATGCAGTTCAATGGGAGAAAGAGATACCACCAGTGAAGATACTCATCAGGGGACACTGCAAGCCTTATAATTGGCCAGGCAGGCCAAATGAGCCAATGGGTCCAATACTGGCATGTCTGTTACGGGTGAAACCAACTGCCCACTAATTTGACTGGAGGCCCGCTCCATGGGAAGGGAATACATCCCTGGTACTGAAAACTTACAACAGGGGTAGTCATGAGCCCTAGGGGTGTAACGTCTGCTGTTGTCTGACCAAATGTATATACTATGCTTATCAAACTGCCCAGTAATCACTTCTGTTAATGTTTACACCCTTATATTAATGCTACTCTCACTTTTGGTTGAAAATCTTCTCTTTTCAGATGGCAGTGACCTTGGGATGACTCAGAAGGTATCATGGTGATGGAAAGAAATGACCACAGTGCTCAATACTGCAATATCTGTATCACACCTTCCAAGGCTCAGGGTCTAATGCAGAAGAGGTGGCGGAAAGAATGTAACAGCCAAAGGAAAGGCAGGACTCCATACAACATGCTCCCTCCAGACACAAAATGGCCTGGATATCCATGGCCTCACAGTGCCTGATACCACATGCATAAGACCATCATAAGAGGAGGAAAAGATCAAGACATCAAAAGTAAAAGAGAGTCTGATTGAGATGGGGACGGGTTATAATGGAGAGTGGAGTTTCAAAGGGATAAGTGGGGGGAGGGAGGGTATCATCATGGGGTATTTTTTATAATCATGGAAGTTGTTAATAAAAAAATTAAAAAAATTAAAAAAAAATGTCATTTGAAGTCAAATATCTCATCAGCTATCCAAACTCATTCCCTCTCTGATAATTTTTAAAAATATATATTTTTATTTTTTATGAGAAAGAGAGAGAAATCAGTTGCTATAGAACCTCTTGCTGCTGCAAACAAAATCCAGATGAATGTGTATTTTGTGCATTTTGCTTTATGTAAGTACTAGGGAACTGAACCCAGACTATCAGGCTTTGCAAGCAAGTACCTTTAACAATTGAGCAATCTTCCAGGATCACCTCTATACCCCTTCTTTAACTAACACCAGATATATCAGTACAAGTTACATTTGAACTTTTCAGAGCACACATTATTATTTAGATGTGAGTATGTTTCACTATCAGTTGTCCATATGCATGAATTTCTTACACTTGCATAACTGACATTTTAAAGTACAGTAAGGTTCAGCTCTTTGGTAGAGTTTTCTCAACTCTTCTTCCTTCAACAAACAGAATTTGGAACTCCCTTTTCTATAAATTCATTATTATTATTATTATTATTATTATTATTGGTTTTTCAAGGTGGGGTCTCACTCTAGTCCAGGCTGACCTGGAATTCATTGTGTAGTCTCAGGCTGGCCTCTAACTCATGGCGATCCTCTTACCTCTGCATGTGCCACCATGCCTGGCTTTAAATTCATCATTTGATGCATAGTTAAGCATGCATTTACATGATGTTAAGTATGCTTGTTGCTCCTGTCCCTTTTTAATTAATTTCCATACCTCCAGGGTCATTTTATCTGTGGCAGACAGATAAATAAACATGGTAAGTCTATTTTAGAAAGACATTGGTAAAGGTTTCCTTTACTTATCTCTCTTGCTATTTCTGAGTGCCAAATTCTTAATTTCAGTACATAGAAAGCAATCTCAAGTAAAGGTGTATTGGTTTTTTATGTGTGTGTGAAGTGAGTATGTGTGGGTGCATGTGCATGTGTGTACGTGCACAAGGAGGCAAAGATACAACCTCAAGTGTCATTCCTCAGGAAGCTGTCTACCTCCTCTGCAACAAGGTCTTTCAATGATCAATTAGGCTAGAGCTATGGCTAGGCAGCAAGCCCCAGGCATCCTCCTGTCTCTGCTTCTCCAGTTCTGGGACTAGAGGCACAAGATACCATACCCAGCATTTTCACTAAGGTTTGAGAAATTGAACTCAGGTCTTGATGCTTACCAGGCCAGCACTTTATCCACTAAGCTGTATCTTCAGCCCTAAAAAAAATGTGCTTTTACTTTAATTAATTCATTAATTTCATGTTGCATTCTAAATGTCCTGTGAACACAGCCTGTGGTGTCTTCAGCAATGTTGTCTTACCATCTAGTTCTCATGGGTAACTGAGTGCTTTGGAAGTGTCCTACACTGCTGTGGTGGGGGGATGCTCATGGACATTGCTGAATAGCAGTTCACTGAGAGGGATTACTCAATTCTGGCACTGGGATCTACCAGCAACAGCCTATGGTTGTAGGACAAAGCTTTCTCCACCCCTGCAAAGTACTTCTACTGGATCTCTCTCTCGCTCCATATATATATGTATGCCTTTTTATTAACTAGTGAAGAGGTAAGTTTCTATAGTACTAATTCATGCTGTTTTCAGTTTTGTATAAACTTCACTGATTCCTAGCCTCTCTTTACCCTGTACTCCCTAGATCTTCCTTGATCTTGCTACGTACCATATTCCCTCCACTTGCCTGATTACTATTTGTTCCTCTAATCCCTCCTCACTTCTCCACTCTTAAAGACTCATTAGAGTTTCCTGACTAGTATTTCTCATGCTAACTAGCTGTCATGTTCCTGGAAAGCACCATGTGAGCTTCTACGGGATAAAACTCATCAACTGTGTGGACAAATAGTGTATCCTAAAAACTACAAAATCAAACAGACAGGCAAGCTGTACTCAGAGATCCCAATCATGACACATAAGTTGTGGGTGTAATCAACTACTCTCTAAATGGATATTAGGCCTACTCCGTGGGAAGAAATTCATACCTGGAACTGAGAACCAAGTCAAAAGTCTATACCATGGAAGGTCATAGACCCTAGAGGGAAGCTTCCACTGTTATTTGGCTAAATGGAGAGATCATACCAACCTAGACATGTATATGTTTATCCCCTTTATTCAATGTTTCTCTCACTATTGGTTAGGGAACCCACTTTTTACAGATGGCAGTGAATACTGGGGAGATCCAAGATCCATCATAATGACAGGAGAAGAAAGCCAAATGCCTATCACTGGACAAATCATAGGGCCAGGGTCCAGGAATCATTACAGAGAAAATGGCAGATTAAATATGAGGGCCTCTCTCACTGCTAGCGTAGAACTTTCTCAATGTAAATGGTGGTCGACACTGAGGAGACTCAAACTCACCAAAGCAAAAAATGAGAGGTTGCCAAGAGCTCATCACTAAAAAAGACTACTAAAATACCCTCCAAAGCTCATGGAACATTGTAGAAGACAGTGTGGAAATAATATGAGAGCCACAGGGTGAGAAGGTACACTGTGAGGTCTTGTCCCCATCACTGAGATTGACTTGTGCTTTCATGAACACACAGTGATTATTGAGAATGGCCCTCAGAAAAATGGAGATGGAGGAGATGGAGCAACAGAGGATAATCTGATGGGAATATGATAGATTTTTAGGATATTTATTTATTAAAGTTTACAATCAAAATTGTAAAAAAATATACTTTAAAAATATGTCACTATATGTTGGTAAGCTATCTTGATAGTCGGACTCAGTATATATTAGTGTATTTTGGCATCAGATTTTATAATTAGAAATGATAATTGATATTTACTAGTGAGCAGTGGTTGTTCTAAACAGACAGGAATGTAACATCCTAAAAATATGGGACATGTATACTAGCATATTGTGTTATGATACTATTTTGAGGATTTAGAGCATAATTGTGAATAGAACATGTACTGTATATCTAATTAACATAGTGACTAAATATGGAAAAAAAGACTTTTCACAGTTTAGCTCCTCTTCTGAAATGAGATCACATATAAATAAATTATCTTTAAATAATTATTTTTAAAATTATTATGTTTCCAACATCAGCTTCTACTTCTTTTTCATAAATTGCTACTATAACAATATCTATCAAGCAGGGCTACCATAGCAGTTCAGGTCTAGTGTGGGCCCATCTGTATATGAAGCACATTTCTCTCATCCCATACTGAATGGTCTTCTCATGAGTGCCACTTTTATTTTAAAGCCTTATTAACTAATCACACAAAGATCCTGGCCTTTTCTGAATCATTCTAGTCAATCTGCCAAATTTTCCACAGCCTTTACTGAGGAAGGTTCTGCTTCCAGATACAGAATTCTACAGCCTCAACTCATGGCTGGGTGTGGGGGGTATGGTCCTGCTTTCAAGGAGAGAATTCTTCAGCCTTTACTGAGGGGGTGGGCTCTTCTTCCTGGGATAGAATTCTTCAGTTCTGGCCTTTACCAACTGTGATGTTGGGATGTGGCTTTAAACTTTCTTTTGAAGAGCTATTTTTTGCATATCTGCTAGAAGTAAGAACTGAAAATTGATCTTCCTTCTCATTTACAGTCCATGAAATTTCTTGCATTCTATCATAAAAATAGTTATGCAGAAAATTACTTTTTAATCACATCATGCTTAGTTCAGTGACTTCAGAATCCTTTCCTGTCAATGGGGCACATCTAAATTGCAGAGGAAATATGTTAAACCTAAGATTCCCAGGCC
Source organism: Dipus sagitta (assembly GCA_036346955.1). Classification (NCBI taxonomy): domain Eukaryota; kingdom Metazoa; phylum Chordata; class Mammalia; order Rodentia; family Dipodidae; genus Dipus; species Dipus sagitta. The sequence continues at coordinate 76,017,445 of CM070778.1, read as the reverse complement.
CCAACCAGCCACTCGCACAATCTCTAGGACTGATGACCTTTATGTTTCAAACAAGAACAAAGGTAGTTCTGATTCCAAACTAGTATGAGACTTTATGAAAGCACAATAACTAACATTGACCTAATGTAAATAGTCACTATTTTCTTTTCTTTTTTGTGCACGTGTGTGTGTGTGTAGGCCAGAGGACAACCTTGGGTATTATCCTCCAAAATTCCATTCATGTATTTTTGAGAGAGAGTCTCTTATTTGTCTGGTGTTTGCCAATTAGGCTAAATTACATGGTCAATGTGCTCCAGGGATTCTTCTATCTCTACCTCTCCAATCCTGGTATTATAGGAGTATGAAGCCATGACTAACATTTTTACTTGGGTACTAGAAAATTCACTCAGGTTTTCTTCCATGCAAGGCAAGCACTTTACCCATTGAGCAATCTCTCCAGCTCAACAGTCACTATTTCTGAACTTATTAGAAATATAGACAATGTTTTGGTTTAAATGTAAAATGCCCTTCATAGGCTTATGCGTTTGCACACTTGGTTCCTAGTTATTGAGAAGAGAGGCAGGGACAGAAGACCATCCTAGATGCACAGTGACACAAGCATGCAATGTTACACATGTACACAAGGTGACACATGAACCTAGATTTTGGTTGCAATGGATGGAGGACCTGGTATACCAATTCTCTCTCTCTCTCTCTCTCTCTCTCTCTCTGTCTCACATAAAAAGGCAGTCTGCTGGGCTTTCCTCAGAAACAAGTAAAGATTGAAGAGAACTCCATGGTACAGGAGACAAATGGACTATAGAAAGAAACCTCAAAATACAAAGTCAAGTTCTTTAAAATGAATCCTAACATTTATTAACTTCTAAAAATAATGGATAAAAATGGAAAAATGCAATTATGAGTACTAAGAATTAAAGTGACTACTATAACAGTAACTTATTTGCAGTCATGGGCAGAACATCAAGATAGAAATTCAGTAAAGACACAATTTACTTGAATAAAACTATAGATCGAATGAGCCTAACAGGCACAGCTGGTTTTAAAAGATAAAGAGAGGACAAAGAAGAAATGAAAACAATTAAAATTATGCTTCAAAAGTAGAACATGTAATAATAGATTACTGTCATTATTTAAGCACCAACATATCATATAGCCAAGAATGAATCTACAAAATTTAAATGAAAAGAAACAAAAAGCATTGGTAGACTAATAGTAAAGAAGATTGAATCACTTACTGAAAAGAAAAGTCATATATATGGAAACTTCCAAACATTCAAAGAAACACTTGCACCAATTTCCTTAAACTTTTCGAAAACCAAATAAACAAAACACACAAGGCATATTTCCAAATGCATTTCATGAAGCTAATATTACTTTAACATGAAATATTAAAAATTATACCACAAATAACCCTAATCAGTATCCCTGGTTACTGTGCTTGAAAAACCTTAAAGAAAATACTGGAAAAATTTAATTCAAAAACACAGTAAAATTAAACAATATGATCAAGTGGATCAAACTGGATATTCATGTGTAGTAGATAATTTAAGTAAAACACTTTATCTCTGACCCTGTACAAAAATCAACTAAAAAATAGATTAAAGACCTTAATGTAAGATCTGAAATTACTGCAAAGTAAAAGAGGCAATGACTTTCTGAATAGGTCTCTAATAGCTCAGGAAATAATAGTAAGAGTTGACAAGTGGAATTGCATCAAGCTCAAAGGCATCTGTATAACAAAAGAGAAATCAACAAAGCAAAGAAATACCTTCAGAAAGGGAGGCAATCTTTGATAGTTATTTATTTGACAGAAAAATAATATCTAGGATATTAGTCTAGACATTAATATAAAGAACTTAATAAATTGAAGACAAATATTAGACAAATAATATAGTCGACAAATGAGAAAATGAACTAAAGAGACATTTTTCAAAAGAAGTACACATAACTAGTAAATATATACAGAATGTTCAACTTGACCAAGCCCTCAAGTGGCAGAATCAGCATCCCAAACAGAATCTGTTTGTTCTAGATGTATGTCTCCTTCTGAAGCGATGATGTCTTCTATAGGTGCAAACATTAGTCTAAAGAAAAATGATGGCCATAAGGGGTGATTCATGTTGGTTCTCATGCTGAAAGGACCATCTTGGTGTGGCAGTACAAGAGAGATCACCCTAGGTACAGTAGCCATGAGGGAAAGGAGGTACTAAAGAGAAAGGTCAGAAGGTCAGAAAGGCTTTCTGGAATTTACAATCCTGACTCCAGTCAATGGGTAACATTTAGAAGTCCTGCAATGAAAAGAGATAGAGATAGAGATAGAGATAGAGATAGAGATAGAGATAGAGATAGAGATAGAGATAGATAGATAGATAGATGATAGATGATAGATAGACTGATCGATCCAAGAAAGTGAGAACACTGAGTAGTTCTCAGAAGAGACAGGTGCATACTTCGACAACACAGAAATTACAAAAGCTCAACTGATAAAAGCTCACTATCAATGACAAGGCCCATTGTTATTTGTCCCATATTCAAGCAGATCCTCCAATGTGTGAATAACATGCTTTCTTGTGCCCCTACAGAGAAGGTATCACAAGAGTGCAATTTACTTATGTTAGGCTCCACTGGGGACTCATTCTCTCCTTTGTGAGACTGGTTTTCCTTATCCTGGGCAACAGACCCTCTAGCAGATAAGAAAACCTGCCCGTACTATGAGATAATACTATTCTTCACCTTTTAAATCTCTGAGACCATGCAAAACTGAGCCAGAGCTATGGGTTAGACCCTCAAGCTTCTCAATGTCCTTACAGATAGAGCTATATGATTTAAATTCCAGAGCTCAAATGTACCAAGACACTATAAAGTATTTGAGATCATTTTTGTCAGATAAACTAGGACATTTGAATGGAAAGGAGATGAGGCCTATTATCTCCTGCTCACTCCCTTGGATCCTCCAACAACTCAGGACATCTTGAGACTCATAAGGTTCCACCAGATGTAGTAGAGCATGCCAGCAAAGAATATCTCAAGAAACCAAAAGAAGAAAAAAACAAAAGTTTGAGGCCATCAACCTCCAGGCACTGACAATAATGGCCCTTTAAATTCATAATTCTAACTATGATAAGCATCCTGTGTGTACACCCATGATGTGTTAGGCCTTTTGTTCTCCAAGGGAACTTTCTGACTAAATGATAATTGCCCCTGAGATAACAAGTCAGCCTTCTCAAAATTCCTTTGAGATTAAAAATACACCCACTCATAATGCTTGAACAAAACTGATGGCTCTCACCAGGACACTAGAACAAAATTACAGAGTTAATATTTATAAAAATTGTCTCTAGGACTATTAACACATTTTGCCTGTACTTAAAATGTTAAGGAAGCTGGGTGTGGTAGCACATGCCTTTAATCCCAGGACTCAGGTGGCAGAGGTAGGAGGATTGCTGTAAATTCGAGGCCACCCTAAGACCACCTAGTGAATTCCATGAGGTATATGTATATATATATATATATATATATATATTTCCTGTACTTCAGATACAGTTAACTATGTCATCAAACAAGCTAACTAGATCTGTTTTGCAAAAAGTAGAAGGTACAGATATGCTCTGTAGTCCATTTCTTCTCCTGGGTACTTAACAATCAGATGTAGTAGCTAAAAACAACAAGGACTTTTGGGCTAAAAACATAGCCAATATTTTGGTTACAAACCCTCCAGCTCAAAAAAGCCCCAGGAGACATTGGGATACTTCTTTCTAGAGGGTTCTAAAATTTGGTGAGTCACCTCTCTTCTTGATCAGGGAACATACAGAAACACAAAGGTTAGATTCCAATCTTTCCAACAGTCTGAAGAAATAGAGTCAGAATGGGGGCTGGGATGCTTCCACGAGCTGGGAAGTTTCATGGCCATCGTGTCCCTGACATCCCAGCAGATGGCACACATGCTGAGAGAGCCATAGAACTCCTCCCAGGTCCCTAAAACTCTCCCAAAGAGCCAAAACCAACCTTAAATATATAATACATGAAATTAAACTCTGAATACACACTTGGTCTTAAGCCCCAACAAAAATATACAGCCCAAAAGTAAAATAAAGTACATTTTTAAATGTTTAGATATCATATTCCAAACTGTAAATTTAGATAAATATGCTCATAATCACTCAATGAAACATTTGATATTATCCAAATTAAATGTTGCATATGTATTCTTAATAATTCTACTAATGCCTCATCTGCTTTGCAAGAACATATATAGACCATGCCATTTGGAAAACAGCTTTAGAAATAAATGTCTAAACTTTCATGGTAAAAACAAATTAAGGCTATTATTTCTGATAATAATTCTGCTGATTTTGGGACATTTTGTGCTTAACTGTTATTTTAACCTTATATCCTCTTGCCTACAGTTAGCCCACATTCAGATTGTTCTGTGACAATCTAACTCCATTGACCAGACTCCCCATAGCTATCTACAATCCTAGAAATCCTAAAGAGCCCCAGTTTACTCAGTGCCCACTTCCACTTGATTCATCTGGTTTTATTCTTTCTCCCCAACATTTATTCCAGGACAGTCTTCCTAATACACTTTCTGGGTCCCAAAGACAGACCCACTAGATAAATGTCCTGACTGCCACACCCAACATCCCCATTCAGCTTGAAGAAGTCAGAATGATCTGTCATCCCAATCCCCTAATAGCAGTTAGGATTACTTCTTCAGAAGGGGGGTATGATAGGAGACAGAAATGTCTGGGCAACTGGGTAACAGAACATCAAAAGTGAATGAGATTTTTTCTTGTCTAAAAGCAGGAAATGTCACTAAGCTTAAAGAAACCTAGAAATTACACTCTCCAAGAAATATTTCTATATTAAGCTTGCACCCTTCCTAATTGACAGAAACTTTGATCCTTACCTAAGATTACTGGAGAAGTTGTAAAATCTGGACTTTGTCCATAGTGACCTGTAAACTAGATCTTCCTCACATAGCCACTCCTCATACAGAAAAACTAGATCAGAGTCTTGAGATGGACTTCTCAACCCCCTCTTGTCTCTCTGGGTAAGAGCTCCACCTTGCTTCTTTCTCATGTTCTAGGCCTAAATCCCCCCACCCCCTTATTTTCTTCTTCTAAAGTTTTAAGCTTTAACAAAATCTTTATGAACCTTATCTTTTGGTAGATTTCATTCTGTGATCTCATAGGACAAGGATCCAAGAGCACACCAAAATATAGGAGCAATGGCATACAAGGGACCCAAAATTCCTGTATCACTTACAACAGGAGACATCTTTGAATGTCTATTGTTATGGTTTGAATGTAAAATGTCCCCAGAGCCTTAGGTATTTGTGATTATGTTTCCTCTCTAGTCCCCAGATTAGAGCATTCAGGAAGTGGAGCCCTGACTGAGGAGATGTGTCACTGGGGCAGATCTTGAGTCCAGCCCTAAGGCGTGTTCTGATCCAGCTTGGACTCTGGCCATTATTTTCTCCCTTTTCTTCTCTACTGACGATGTATGATGAATTGAGGGAGCTTACTCCATCATGATGAAGTTTCTCCTGGAAACTTGAGTCCAGCCCTATGGTGGGTTCTAAGTCAGCTTAAATTCTTAAATTATTAAAATTCTAAATTTTAAATTCTAAATTCTTAAAATCTTAAATTCTGGGTGTTCTCTTTCTCTGTTTTATTTCTATGCTGTGTATGGATGATGAAGTGAGCCAGCTTTCTCTGCCATGGTGAAACTTCTCCTGGAATCTGTAAGCCTGAAATAAACCCTTTCTTTCTATAAACTGCTCCTGATTGAGTGTTTATTCTTGCAACAAGAAGGTAACTGCAACATGTATTTCAATAAAAATTAAATAAATTGCATGTTAAATAAATCTAAAGCAGCCTAAATGATAAAAAGGATTATAAACTGAACAAATCAATATAATACGGGGAGCAACTATAAATGTTTAAATAGTTCTGGAGTGAATGAAAATGATTGTACATTCCTACAGGCAAATGAACAAAAATTTATGAGAGTTTAATTTACTGACACTGTGATGTATGCCCAAATGAGTTACAATAATTTTTTCAATATCTAACAGATTACAACCCACAATGGCATTGTAAAGAGATCTAATATAATAAATGGCATAAATAAATACAAATAAATGGTTGTAGGATAACTTCCAGTTAAATGTGGAAATAAAGCCCATTGAAAGCATTGAATACCACACCAAGGGGTGGGTTAATTAAACCAGCTAAAGATAAAGTCAAAGTAGCAATCAGTCTAGGCTTCTTCCAATTCTTGTGTCAATATATTTTCAGAGATGATATATAAAAAGTTAAGATTTTCATGTATTTTGTTGTCCTACTATGTTAGCCAAGTACCATTTGCTTCTCCCATCCCAATAGCTTGTTCTGAATTTATAATGCTTCCTGCTGAGACATCATACTTTTGTGCACAGCTCAAACTTTTTACTCAGGGTCTCCTTCATACTCCATTTAAAGTGATAGTGATGTTTTTCCTTATCTTTCAGATTGTTAGTAGTCATCTAAATTTATCCTTGCTCAACATAATGACATACAAGGCATGACCAGTTCTCTATTACTAACACTCCTAGTTGTTGGTCAAAGTAATTGATAGAGTGAAAGTAAAAACATTCAGCAATTTTGATTGTCATAGATGTCAAATGAATCATAAATTAAAATTCACATATTTTTATTTACTAATATTGATGTCCAATCAAAATATAATGAAATAATTTAGGAAAACACTTTGTTTCCATTTGAGGCAATGTCCAATATATGTGAATTTCTTACATCTTAGAATTCTTCATCATAACTAGTTAACAGATGGGAAATACTTGTGGAACTGCCAACCCTGCTTGCCCTTAAATTTATTGTGTCAGCTCTGCTGTGCTTGCATTTCAAAGAATAAAAAAGCTGGAAGATTCTGGAGAAAGATAGAAGAGTAGAATGAAGAGAATATTAGGTTATCTCTCCATCCCTTTTCTCCTACTGACAGCATTTTAGAGGCAATGGCATCTGCTTCATCAATCCACCCTCCACCTAGCAGTTCCATCACGGCTTTAAGCTTCTATTAGAATCCCCTGATTCTCACTCCAGTGACACCACTTCTTCCTCTGTTCTTGCCTGTTGTGATTCTTGCCTTCCAAAACCATATGCCCATAAAACTGAAAATTCAAATTTATCCTTAAGTAAGTTCTTTAATTATCTCCACTCTTATCCTGAGAAGAAAAATAATTCAGCAATGAAGATTATTCATCCTGGGTTTTAATTCCATAAGTGCAAGACATATTTTATGAATTATAATCCGTGTAGATCCCGGAAAAATTCATATAGTTTCAGTAGCACATATGTATGCTATTGATTTCAAGCATCCATGTCCTTTCTACTGCTATAGGCAACTAGGCTTTAAATCATTACGGAATATGTACATAAAGACAATCGACAAACATAAAATGGTCTTAACGATTTAATCATTTCTCTTTTATCATTTATTCATATATATATGTGTGTGTGTGTGTGTGTGTGTGTGTTTATACTACATCCATTACACACACACACACAGAGAGAGAGAGAGAGAGAGAGAAAGAGAGATCAAGAAAGCATCCTGTCAATGAAATGTCATAATATCATATTTTGGGTTTTGAGGATATAACAATGAACAAGACAGATACGGCCCAGGTCTTTCGGTGATTTTTAATTCATACAGGAAAGCCTTATACAGATAAGATATAAGGTTTTCTTCTGAATCCCAGCCAGGTAACTCCATGAGCTATGTCAGCAGCATATGGTGTCTTTAGAATTAGAGTCTTAGCTTTTGCCTCAGGTGGGTAATCAAGTGCTTTGACCGAAAGCTGCCTTGATTTGGGGACCTTGTAAGTGTCTCTGATCAACAGCTCAATGAGGGTAGCAACGAATCTCTGGTACTGCAAATTTAAGGCTAGAGACAGAAAAACAACTTCTTTTAAGCTTAGGCTTCATCCCACCCTCCCTAGGGCCCTACTTTGCAGGGGCTACCCTTTTAACTCCTTTTAACAGTTATATCTTTTAGGCTATCTCCAAGGATAAAGGATCCTATGCTACCAGCTAATCTTGGATTTAGTTTGTGTTTGTTTCCCCCCTCTCTTTCCCCTACCCAGAAACAGTTCTATCCCTATTGTCTGAGCCTTAAGTTGCCTATCAGGTATGTCAGCAACTAGAGCAGGTCCAGGTTAGGAACCACAGATAAGTAACACCATGCGGCATTTGTTCTTTTGTGGTTGAGTGAGTTCACTGAGTATGATCTGTTCCAAGTCTGTCCATTTTCTACAAATTGCATTGTATCATTTTTTTTTCTTACTACTGAGTAGAATTCTATTGTGTAAATGTACCACAATTTCTTTATCCATTTATACAATGATGGGCATCTGGGTTGATTCCAGTTCTTAGCTATAATGAATTGAACAGCTATAAACATGGTTGAGCAAATTTCTTTGTAGTGATGCATGGAGCACTTAGGATAAATGCCCAGTAAGGGAATAACTGGGTCAGTTAGTAGCTATATGTTGATCCTTTTGTGGAATCTCCATATTGAGTTACATAACAGTTGTATAAGTTTACATTCCCACCAACAGTGGATGAGGGTTCCTCTTTCTTTAAATCCTCATCAACATTTGTCATTGTTAGATACTTTTTTTTTTAATGATTGCCATACTCATTGTAGTAAGGTGGAAACTCTTGGTTGTTTTAATTTGCATTTCCCTAATGGTTAGGGATGTTGGACATTTCCTTAAGTGTATGTTAGCCATTTGGAATTCTCCCTCTGAGAACTCCCTGTTGAGTTCTCTGTCCCATTTTTGAAGTGAGTTGTTTGAATTTTTTATTGTCTACTTTTTTGAGTTTGTTGTAGATTCAGTGGTATACCTGGTAAAGATTTTCTCCCAGTCAATGGGTAATCTAATGGCTCTGTTTATTGTATGTTTTTCTGTGCAGAAGCATTTTTAGCTTCATGAGACTCCATTGGTTGACTTATTGTTTAATATCCTGTGCTATTGGGGTTTTGTTCAGGAACTCTTTCCCCACTCATATATCATGGAGAGTGTTTCCTATTTTTTCTCCCAGTACGATAAGAGTTTCAGGTCTTATATTGAGGTCTTCAATCCATTTGGACTTGATTTTTATGTAAGGAGAGATGAGTGGGTCTAGTTTCATTTTTCTTCATGTGATTATCCAATTTGTCCAGCACCATTTGTTTAAGATTCTGTCTTTTCTCCAGTCTACATTATTGGCATCTTTGTCAAAGATCAAATAGCTGTAGTTACTTCACCTAAGGTCTGGGTCTTCAATTCTGTTCCATTGGTCTTTGTGTCTACCAGGACCATGCTGTTTTTGTTACTATCATTTTGTAATATAGTTTTATATCAGGTATGGTGATGCCTGCTGAAGATATGTTTGGATATCTGAGGCCTGCTACCATTCCAAATGAATTTTGAGATCATCTTTTTCAATCTCTATGAAGAATGATGCTGGAATTTTTATTGGTGTTGCATTAAATCTTTACATTGATTTTGGTAGAATTATCATTTTCACAATATTAGTTCTGCCTATCCAGGATCATGGGAGGTTTTCTCAAGTCCTCAATTTGTTCTGATTTTCTTGACACTTTCTGGAATTCATTCTTGCATTTGATGAATTCTTCATTGAGTTTAGTCAGTTGGTTATTGAGGTCTTCCATTTGTTGACTCACGTTCAATTCATTCTCTTTGGAGGCTTCTAACACTTTCTTTGATTAAGTTAAGCCTATGTTCAAAAGCTGAAAGACCTAAGAGATGGTTCTGCTCAGTTTCAGCGATATGATTGTTGGCTTTTTGATGGTTTGCTTCAAGTTCAGCAATTCTTTTGAGTGGTTGTGGAGTTTTCATTTTGGGAATGAATTTCTATTGATTTCTCTACGATTTCACTGGAGGGTTCCATTGTGGGACTAGGCATCCTTGGTGGAGATCTCTCCGTTTTCTGACTTCCTTTTTTTTGCACTGTGGTCTACCCATCTTGGGTAATGCTTTATTCTATTGGAGGGAGAGCAAGTATTTGTCCTTGGAGGTTCTTCAGAGTGTGTTCTGTTTTAAATGTGAACTGGGTAGGTGTACTATGGGGTTATAACCACAGATGCACAGACTGTGGAGATTTCAGGTACATAAAAGGTACCTCGGGAAATTGGAGATGGGGAACTGGAAGCTCTGCCCTGCTCACTCCACAGGGACATAGCCTTCAGCACTCAGGGATCAGGGGATGGGGAACCAGAAGCTAGGAAGCTGGAGTGCCAGGGGAAAGAAGCCATCTCCTACATTGACCCATGTACCCTCTGAATCAGGGGAATAGGGATTTGCTTACCCATGGTTAAGTCAAGAAATGATTGTAAAAGGCCTACTTATGCAGCCCACACACCAGACCTCCCCAAGGCAGCAGTGTGGGTACTGGACCAAGGAACTGGGAGGTGGTGAACCAATGAGGAGCTTTGGGCTACTCATTTCTTGTGTGCACCATCCAGAGTGGGGGATCCAGGAGTTGCGGACCCAGTGGCTGTTCAATCAGGAAGATGGAGAAAGGGGTCTGCTTCTGTAGCAAGTCTTCCAGGTCCAGACAACCCCAAGCCAGACACAGGGGAACCTACCACGACCAGGAAACCGGGAAAAGGGGATAAACCAGGGATATCTGGCCTACTCATTCCATGTGCAAACTCTCCAGAGCAGGGGATCTGGGAATCTTGTGTGTGTTTTTATGACGTGTGGGCAAAAGCATTCCATTGGTGTGTGTGGAGGTCAGAGAACAACCTCTAGTGTCAGTCCTTACTTTCCACCTTGTTTGTCTTAAGACAATGTTTCTTGTTTTCTAACTGACCTGTGAGCTTCCAGGAATTCTCTTGTCTCTGCTTCCCATCTTGCCATAGGCACACCAAGAATATAGCAACATTTTACTCTTTATGGACTTGCATTGGTTCTGGTAATCTGAACTCAGGTCTTCACACTTGCTCAGCCAGTGCTTTACCTAGTGAAACATCTCACCAGTTCCCACTATTACATACTAATAGTTAGAAATTATGAAGCTCTTCATAGAGGAACATAATTTTCATCACCCGAGTTTGTGCTTTGCATACGTTGTGTTACCTCTGTTGACAACCTGATCTCTTCTCTCTCAAGCACACATTCGCAGGTTTTTTCTCAAAGCTAGGAATATAACCTTTGAATATATCACCTAATTTACTGATCTACTTGACCAGATATACTGAATAAGCAATTTGACCTAATGAGTCATTAAGGAAACGACCACTGTATATTTTCATCCCTTCCTTCTTCCTTCCTTCCTTCTGTGCGCTCCTACCTATAAAGCAGAGTTGAGAAACCTCACCCTCAATGTTTGAATGATAATAATAACTACTACCATTTGTAGAATTTTTCTTAAAAATTTCAAGAACCACATTAAAAGAGCTTTTCTAACTTTAACTCTATTTAAACTTTACTTCAACCTAAACTAAATATTTTATCCAATTTATAGAAGAATCTGAGGCTTAACAAGCCAAAGCTTGTTTGAGTTTTATCCCAAGTAACCATGCTCAAGAGCTAATGCAGTTAACTGTTCTTCAATACACTTTTCCTAAAAAAGTTTCAGTGAATGTTTCCCATCATGAGAGTCAATACAGTGATATACAGATTTCTAACACTCAGGTGGTTTGTAACCTCAACATGAGAAGATAGTCCAAAAGGTACCATGGTCTTATTTTTGTATTTTTACAGGTTTCTGGCCCCCTTAATCTTATAAAGAAGTCTCTACCTTCCCAAGTGTACTCCTTGGGATGAAGCACACTTCAAAATATGCTAGAAATGGCTAACATCAAGGAAAAAGAGGTATAGAACATGCCTAAAGAGAAAGCTGTTAACATACCTAAGGTGTTGTGTGGCAGATTATTACAAAAATTTTCAAACTTAAAATACAAGAAAAACTTGCACCATGATATTAATTTGATAAAGAAGACAATTCAAAGCCAGGGCAGCATTTAGACATGCAATTTTATTATAAATCTTAGAAGAACCATAAACTCTGCTGTATTGTAGGTACAGTGGAACCAATAAACCATTAACATGGCATCATTTAATAGCCAAGAGCAGAATAGGAACCAGCTTTGATCAAAAGCAGGTGTGAACACAAAGTGGAAAGTAAACTGTTCAATTAATGAAATAGAGTAAAAGATTCTTGTCTATCAGGAGGTCATAAATCATGGCCTTCTGGTGGGAAAGGAAACAACAGTGCCCTAACCAAGCTGTGATTACACAGTGCATTACAGCAAATATCTTTTGGCCTCTCCTTGATATTTCTGTTTCCAAAGCTAAGTGGTATTTGTGTGTTCAGCCCAAATCAGTGCCATTAAAAAGATTTGTGAGCAGACATCCACATATAACACCTAAATTACAACCCATAATTCAGTATTTATGCTGACTGCTGAAACATGAAAGACTGAGCTAGAATATGGAAGCAGACAATTGTTGCAGGTCCAAGTAAAACCTCTACAGAAGCCAAGGAATATTAGTAGTCAATAGAATATGTATACAGACATAAATTTTCAATCTTTAAAATTGACATTGGAAAATATTTGTCATAGACAATTTTTTTCCCTGAATCTCTACAGAAGGTTCCATATAGCTGAAATCTCCTTCCCCATCTCAGCTAAAATCTAACACAAGCAAGCTAAATGCAGGAAGATATTCCTGCCTCAGCCTCCTGAGTGAGTGCTGGTGTTATACTCATGCCACACACCTGGCTTACTACTGAGTCTCTTTATCTTACTAACACATTTCCAATACTAGATTCTTTCTGTACTCCCCATTTATAATGATAAGTTGGTAGCTTTATCTCTGTATGCTCATGGCTTGCTTTTTGTCTCTGAGCTTTAATTTCTCCAAACTTAGTTTTAAACCTCTACCTATGCTGAAAATCTCTTTATATCTGCTTAACTCTGCATGTCTTGAGCTACATAGGATGGTCCTTCTTGGAATTAACACATTGTTCAACTTTAGCATTTCAGTTCTAATTGAGTGATTATTTGAAACTCAGGCCCGAGACAGAAAGTAATAAATTCCTAACCTTAAAAGCAACTGTGGGAATTAATGTTTGAATAATGTAAGGATTCAGTTCTAATCACCCCTTTGATTTCCCAGATCTCTGGTCCTATTCTATCCCTACTGTGCCCAAGGAAAGAAGGCTAAAGTGAAGTTCTACAAGGACACAAAATATGTCACTCAAAGTTGAAGCCAATCATATTAAAGGACAGCTCTACCTAGACATGGCCATGTTGCTAGCTGGTTTGATATGATTTCCTTATATTCTGTGTTACCAGATCAATTTTACAATGCCTGAACTAACATTTCATGTTTATGCTGGTTGCTTTTCTCATTGCTATGACCAAATATCTGATAGCAAGGAACTTAAGGGAGGAAAAGTTTATTTAGGCTTATAGTTCAAGGGGATGCAGACTATCATGGAGGGGAAGGCCTAGAGGGAGAAGTGTAAGATAGCTCTTTACATTCAATTTGTAGTCAGGAAGCAGAGTGATGAATGCTGATGCTCAGATTTCTTTTTCTCACTCAGTCTGGTACTCTAGCCCACAGGATGGTGCTGCCCATAGTTACAGGCGTCCTTCCTCTTCAATAAATCTAAGCTAGAAACTCCCTCATAGTCATTCTCCTAGGTTGCTTTCTAGGTGATTCTAGATCCTGTCAAGTTGACAATACAGATTAACTAACCCAATGTTCAAGTTAATAACTCCATCAAAGGAAACTGCTCATTATTTTGACAATAAATGCATAAACCTGACACTGACAAGGATAGTCCTATACGACAATTAGACTGGTTTCCTTGAGTTGTGCTATGCCCTTTGTCACATGAAAATTTTCCCCAGTGGTTACCAAATGGCAGGGACTTTCCCCAGTAACATCTGAAAGCTTTGTAACTGATTAACAGCAATGAAATTTACACTTAAACAGAAAATATATTCCTCCTTAATGTGCCTACTTTTGTTATTCTTTCTGCTTGGTATGAATATGTGTCAGCATTTCTCTAAGGCCTTTGTAAGGAAGCTATCACGACCAAACTGTACCAAAGTACTCATCACTATGCTTCTGCCTGCTTCTCTTCTCTCTTCCTCCTCTTCTTTCCCCCACCCTTATTTTCTCTCTCTCATTTTAGTAATATCAAAAGAGCCATACATAATTTAAGATCTCAATACTGAGAACACTGTCAGGATCACAGCAGGGAACTACCACAATTTAATTACAGGCAATACTGTGCATCAAATTGTTAGTAGTTACCTTTGAGGATTATAGATTTTACCAATTAGCAAGTTCTTGACAAACACATTACATATTCATTGAAAGGAATTTGATTTCTTTCATCTAACCATTAACTGCCTTATTCAGTGTCCTAATGAATAATAAACCTGGGATTATTATGGGCCCTGGGGTGGATTTATAAAATATTTTATATTTCTAGAAAAGAAACTGTATTTTTTTAATTAGAAGACATAGGTTTGAAATTTAGTCCCTAGTCTCAGGGATTATAAACTACAAGGCAAGATAGTTAGCCTATCTGTACTTACCATTTTTATCCATTTAGATAATGACTGCCTTCTGTTTGACTAGGCTTTTATGAGCTTTATTAGTACATTTTAATGTGGAAAAATATACATAAGAAAACTGAGCATTTTATCCTAATTTAGGTGTAAAGTACTATGGCATTAAGTAATTTATATCATCCTACAATCCTCACCATCATGCATATCCAGAACTTTATGTGTATTTATGTGTGTATGATATGCGTACATGTTCATGTCTGTGTGTGTTTATGTGTATATGGTGTGAACATGTGTATGGCCATGTCTGTGTGCTTGTATTTATGTATGTATGATGTGCATTCATGTCTCTCTGTGTTTGTTTATGTGTATGATGTATGTGTGTGTGTTCATGTCTGTGTATGGTGTTGCAGTCAGGTTCGCATTGCTGGTAGAAATCACCCAACCAAGAGCAGCTTGTAGGGAGAAAGAGTTTTATTTTGGCTTACAGACTTGGGGGGGGGGGAGCTCCACAATGGCAGGGAAAAACAATGGCATAAGCATAGGGTGGGCATCATCCCCTGGCCAACATCAGGTAGACAATAGCAACAGGAGAGTGTGCCAAAAAGTGGCAAGGGGAAACTGGCTATAATACTCAAATGCCCCCCCAACAATACACTCCCTCCAGGAGGTGTTAATTTCCAAATCTCTATCAGCTGGGAACTTAGCATTCAGAACACCTTGTGAGTTCCTGGGTCCTCAGGGCCACCTGTGGTTCCCCAAAGACATCCAGGCAACTGTAGTGAGCACGATGATGAAAGATTTCATGTTTGGGAGACAGTCTCTGTGAACAGCTTGGCTTAATCCATAGGGTTTATAAACTGTTGAGGGTCCTAAGGGGATTGGATGTACAAGGTTGCTTGCTAATGCCTAATCAGCATATGGGGACATACATTCCAGCATGTGAGCAATGGTAGGATACAGGGGGATGGGCTGTGCAAAATTGCTGGATGATACCATATAAGGAGTTTCCTAGGCAACTGGCCAAAGGTCAGAGGGAAAAGCCTAAGTTCAGGTGTTCTGTGCTTGGAGAGGGAGTGGCCTCCTGCAGCCAAGGGGTACTTAGACTTGCCTGGCAGATCAAACCCATCGACTGAAGGCTCCATCCTGTGACTGACAGGGCCCAAAAACTCCCCCTTTGTTTTTATAATGGGGCAGTGTCATCCTGAGTGAGATCTTCATAATTTACCATATGTCCAGATAAAGCTAGGTAGTGCATGAGTAACCAATTAGTAGCAACCTTAGCAATATTAGTTATCTGTTATCTGAGAAATTTGATGAGACAGAGGGCTACAAGCAATAGGGTTCCTATAGCAAAGAGGGGGCTAAGGAGTGGGAGAAGCCAAGTAACCAAAGGGCTAGAGAACTAGGTGGTTGGGCCCTCAGGTTTATAGCAATCAAGCAGCTCCTTGCTTGAGTTTTAACATTTTGTTTGACACCATTTGATTCATTAACAAAAAAACAACATTTTTGTCCCAAGACCGCACATAACCCAAGTTCAGCAGTAACGAGGTCTAAAGCTAGACAGTTTTGGAGTACCACACCTGCAAGAAAGTTCAATTGTCTCTGGAGAGATTCAAGGCTGTTTCACCTGAAGCACTCAGAGACATTGATCCATCAGCAGAGGGATAAAAATCTCTCTTTGTTGACACAGATGGAGTTTGTAGGCTACTTTTTTTCTTATAGAGATACACCTGTGGAACAATAAAGACTGGGGAACAAAAGGAGGGAGAGGCAATATTTGCATCTGAAGTGATTACCCCTTTGCACCAAAAAAGAGTGGGTGTCTTGATACAAGTGGTCCTGTTTATGTAAATATTGAGCAGGCATTCAGTTTTGGTAGGCTTGGAGCTGGACAGAGAGGCATAACTTGACCATCATAAACAAAGGCAAAACCTGTCCTTTGCAGAGCCAGGGATGTGGCATGCACATGGAAAAACAATACTTTGAACTGGGCAATAGATAAGAAAACTTTCCTGCCATTTTTACCTCAGGAATCCAGTCACCCTAACTCTACCCCCTTTATTTCTCCCTCTCATGACAAGACACTCAAACTGCTGTGAGGGGACAAAGAACAAAGATATCAGATGACTTACTACTTCCTGCAGAATGGAGCATAAAGTTGTGGCAGTTACAGAGTCTCTCACAGAGCGGGGAACTATTCTAATGGACCCCAGAAGTGTATTGATGCAGTGCAGGAAAATAGTCTTGGAAGAGAACATGGGGTAAAAAGAATAAAAGTAAGGAGTTAATGAGAAGTGAGCACACAGAAAACTGGTCCTTTTGTGGTTGAGGGAATGCAGGTAGGTGGACTGGGATTGCCTCAGGACCACGTGAGCATTAGCTGGCTGAAATTTTCTTCCAGAACTGTTCATCAAATGGCGCAATAGTATTCAACATGAACTGAATCTGTTTCTATATTGCTTGTAAACAGATGAGAGGTATTATCAGAGTTATCAGAAACATGTACACAATATTTGCCCTTGATAATAGAGACCCATCGTGTTCCATTAAAAGCTGTACAAATATATCTTTGGTCTCAGAACTTACTTATATATTCTTAGATTTGAAAATAACCCTTTTGAGACACACACACACACACACACACATATATGTTATGGAATTAGAAATATTAGAGATGGGGAAAAATGTGTTAAGGTTTTGTTTGTTTCCCCTCTTGGAAAGCTCTTTTTGTATTACTTAATAAGCCATTCATATATTTACGGTATATATATATATATATATATTTTTGCCTTTGGTTATAAATTTCTCTGTGACTGTTTAAGACCAAGAAGATAGCCAAAACTTAATCAAGGATTAATCTTGGAGGTCACTAATGGCTCTCAAAAGAGACTTCAGGAACCCAGGAGTAGCACTAGAACTATAGCTAACCTTTTTTTTTTTTTTTCTTTTGTCTGTTAGGAAGAGTCATGGCCATGCTGGCCAAGTAGTTTTCCCTTGTTTGGGAAATCAGGAGGACTGATTTTTCCTCAATTGTGATTCTCCTGTTTTATACTATACACCAGTTTTTGTTTGGGTCTCAATATCCTGCCTGCTCAGGAAGACAGGTGACTTACCAGACAGCCAGTATAGAAGTGTCCCATCATCTCCAGTGGCCTCATGACCTGGGAGGACAGGTCAAAATATTGGCCCTTTTTGCTCCAATGATTCCAAATGGCTTTTACCTCTACATAGGTGATTAACATGTTTAGAAAGGAAGTTACACCAACCTGGATGTATGTACATATAGAGCACATTTGATTAATGAAATAGATTTAGTTAAAGAATGGCACAAGAGCTTTTAAAATGATTTTGTCCAACCTTTTAAAAATTTCTTGTAATGTAGCAACATAAGCCATATCTGAGGCATAGAAAGTAGGCACATCTTACACTTTAACTATCTAATAGCTATAAATACAGGCAGAAACTGTAACACTCTTGAAAACAATAGCAAGTAATTTACAAACAAACTATTTAATTTAACCTAGAAATTGTCAGAAAAAGACAAGTAAAACACTATAAAGTCTTAGCACCTGTGTTTAAAAACATCTTTGATTCATTTAGATACCTGGGTGGGTACCAATTACCCAGAGAACATTGGAAACAGAACCACAGAGCCTGAAATTATTTTTACTCAGATGAGGACCATTGTTTGAGCATGAGATTATACCCTAAAGTAGGGAATATGTGTTAAAAGTTACTTTTGTAGACTTCTGGTCAAAATGGAGTCCGCCTAATTGTGCCACAACTCCCAGGGAAGGAGAGGCAAGGCACTAAGGGGTTATGGGGTCTTTTAGGGAAGAGAAATCTCTAACAGATCACCAGTGGGAGGGTACAGAGGGGCAAAAAAGGGAATTGGCTGATTACCATGCCCTTGGGCAACCCATTAAGCAGCTGTCCTAGCCAGAGTCCCAGCCTCAGGCTACTACAGCACTAACTGCAGGAAAGGGGACCCAGGCCAGTAGTTCCACCTGCACCACCGGACATGGGCAATCACCTGGATAGACCCCTGACAGCATGTCCTCAGGCCGCCCCCCACCTTGGTCTCTCTATTCTCCACCCACGCCCCCCGCAAATTTGGAACCACTCCACTCGGCCCTGCCCCCCCTTGATTTCAACCTGCCCTGCTCGGCCCAACCCCCCATGACTTTGGACTCACTCAGCTCGGCCCCGCCCCACCCCCCCACAACATCAGACCTGCCCCACACTGAACTGCCCCTGCACCACCTGACCTCGCCCTCACCTTGCCCCCATGACTCGGACCACCCCACTAGAGCCCGCCCTTGCCTCACAACTTCAGATGTCCCCACTCGACACACTCTCCCA
The DNA here is from genome assembly GCA_036346955.1 of Dipus sagitta. Taxonomy (NCBI): domain Eukaryota; kingdom Metazoa; phylum Chordata; class Mammalia; order Rodentia; family Dipodidae; genus Dipus; species Dipus sagitta. Next base: position 75,998,479 of record CM070778.1, on the reverse strand, counting down.
CCCCTGTGACTTAGGACCTGCCCCACTCGACCCCCCACTTGGACCCACTCTGCTCAGCTCTGCCCACCACAGCATCATGCCCACTCTGCTCGGCCCTGCTCATGCACCCATGACTTAGGAGGAGCCCCGCTCAGCCCTAGCTCTACATGACCTCCGACCCTCTCCACTCCACTCCACTCCACTCCACCACATCCCCCATGACATTGGACCCACTCTGCTCAGCCCCACTCACACCCCCACCCCTGCCACATGCAACTTCTGACCTGCTCTGCTCCACCATGCCACACCCCCATGCAAATGCAGACTCTCACCACTCTGAGCCAACCCCGTGCAAAATTTCCCCTGTATGAATTCAGATCCACTCTGCACCCACCACCACACCCATCTCCATACCCCAAAAGTGGCTGAATCTATTTTTGAGAGCTTCTAAAGATTTTTGGGCTAGTACAATTAGGTTTGCATTTTCTGTGTATGGCTTCCGTCACTCTGTTAAGATCCCTTTTCATATCGTTTTCTGATTTTCTTGATGCTCCTTGGAATTCAATCTTGCATTTCTTTATGTCTTCATATAGCATAACCAGCTGTTTTTTTTAGGTCCTCTTTTTTTCACTCCTTCATATCCTTTAATTGAGTATGGACCCCTTCCATTTTCTTATCTATAAGGCCTAGTCTAGTGATGGCAGCATCCACATGATTACCAGTCTTTTGTTGGTTTTCTGCAATTTCTCCCAGTAGCTTGGACAAGGTTGCACTACTCATAACTTCATTTTGGGGTTCTGATCCTATTGTCTCTTCTATGTTTTGATTGGAGACATCCATTGTAGGAGAGACAGAGGCCTAATCTTTAGAATCTACAAAGAACTCAAAAATCTAAGCAGTAAAATGTTAAAACCCCCACTCACAAAATGGGGCAAAGAGCTGAACAGGCAGTTCACAGAGGAAGAAATACAAATGGCAAACACACACTTATGAAAATGTTCATCATCCCTAATCATCAGAGAAATGCAAATTAAAACAACTATGAGATTCCACCTTACCCCAATAAGGATAGCAAACATCAAAAAATCAAATAAAAATAAATGCTGGCGAAGATGTGGAGAAGTAGGAACACTCATCCACTGTTGGTGGGAATGTAGGATGGTACAACCACTTTGGAAAGCAATATGGAGACTTCTGAAAAAGCTGAATATAGAGATACCAACAGACCCAGTTATTCCCTTACTGGGCATCTACCCTAAAACCTTCAAACCACAGGCCAGAGAGATTTGCTCAACCATATTTGTAGCAGCTCAATTCGTAATAGCTAAGAGCTGGAATCAACCCAGATGTCCATCACTAGAAGAATGGATAACTAAGATGTGGTATATCTACACAATGGAATTCTATACAGCAGTAAGAATAAATGACACAATGAAATTTGAGGAAAAATGATTAATCTCATTCTTATACTTAGAACAAAACAATTTTATTGTTCTTTTTTTGTCTCCTGTACCTTTATTTTATTTTATTTCAAAAATTGTTTGTTAATAACATCCATGATTATAAACAATATCCCATGGTAATGCCCTCTTTCCCCCCCACTTTCCCCTTTGAAACTCCATTCTCCATTATATCCCTTCCCCCTCTCTCATCATATCCTCTCCCCCCTCTCTTTTATTTTGATGTCATGATCTTTTCCTCCTATGATGATGGCTTTTTGTAGGTAGTGTCAGGCACTATAACATCATGGTTATCCAGGCCATTTTGTGTCTGGGGGAAGCACAGTGTAAGAAGTCCTACCCTTATTTTGGCTCTTGCGTTCTTTCTGCCACCTCTTCTGCAATAGACCCTGAGCCTTGGAAGATGTGTTATTATTCATTTTTAATGAGAATTTAATATCACAATACAGACTTTATGACATGTTATCAATTATCTATAGATTATACATCCCTCATTGACCTTATGGTTCCTAAATAGTTGGTTTGCAATTGTCATATTGAAGAATTTTTTTCCATGGCACAGAGCCTCATTTTGTAATAAATTTCAATATTCACAATGTTTATTGAAAAAATTTTTACTACAAAATGATTATATTTGTATTATTCTTTTTCATTTTAAATAATTTTCCCAAGGTACACAAAATATATTCAGGAGTCCCTAATGGTAATGTGTGCCCTTGACATAGTTCTGTAATATATGTGACCTGTTGTGAATAAGCCTTCCCATATAAACTGAGTTTTAAAGGTAAAACTTTTTCACTATTATTAGCACCTGCCACAATGCCAAGTATAGTCAGGAATGACTCACAGCTAAAATAAATCACTACATTAATTTATCTCTTTTCTCTAAATGGTCTTTCTAAGCTTATAAAGATGTTTTAAATATCCCTTCACCATAGTTCTATTAAATTTTCCTTTCAAGTTTAAAAGCATGTAGTGTATTGAAGTTCATAACCATTATCTTCATTGTGATCTTTTTCATAAAATGAAATCACCATCTTTGTCCATTTGTTGTTTTGGAAATTGATTTCTTGTTTGATGCATGTAGAAACTCTGGTCTTTTATGTTGACATTGCGTGATCTATCTTTGTCTGAATTTTTAAAGATTTTATTGAAATTTTTACAGTTGTTTCTTGTAAAATCACATTTGTGTTTTGGTTATTATAACTACCATGAGATATTTCCCTCTACATGGTGATATTTCACACATATGTCTAATGCTGTTGGTTCTTTTATGCTTCTACTTTTTTATATTGTATATAAGGTATTTTATCAATTCCCATCATTCCATTTTTTCCTAGTAAGTTGAAAAACATACATTAAGTGTTAATAATGCATGTTTTCAAATATTTAAAATCCCACTTTCTTCACACTTCCCTGTAATAAACAATTTACAATTTACACCTGTAAAAGTTTAGGAAAATCTTTTATTGTCTCTGAACCTTAGCCAACAATGGCCTACATACACTTTGAGGGGAAATCTGAGACAGTTGAACCATATAATAGGTAGTTATCTCATTTACATGATACATCTTTTTCTCTATTATTATTATTATTAACTACTTATTTTGTAAGGATATATCATGCATTTGTACCTTCTTTTCCCTCTTCCCTGCCCCAATCCACTGGGGACCCTCTTGAGTGGGGTTGTAGGTATCCTCTACGGGTTGTGGGTTATGTATTGTAGGAGCAGCAGTAAGTTTTTTTTTTTTTTCGGGGGGGGGGAGGGAATGCCTATGGCATTATGTCTCAACCAGTGACTCTTACAATCTTTCCATCCCCTCTTTATCGAAATTCCCTAAGCCATGGTGGGTGAGTCTTAAGTCTACTTAAGTGATGAGCTCTTAGATAGTGCTGCTTCTATATATCTTCTTTTCAAGAATTATGTGAAATATATTAATTTTGATTTTAGCAATTTTATAAAAAATCCTTTGGTCTTAGCTCTGTTTAATTAGTTTTAAAGTTATCCTCAGTTTTTGTACTATAATATTCTCACTTTTTTTCTTTATTTCTACTTCTTTCTAAGATACCCATAGACTGTATTTGAAAGTCTTCCTCCACAGAGTAATGTAATGTAGTGTGCCCTCTCCCACTCCACTCATCTGATCATTGTGCCTTTGGCTTTTGGGTGAATGTAGATACTGCATCTTCTCATGTTTAGTTTGGATATTGAGGCTAAGGTGAAATTTGTTCATTTGCAGTTGCTTCTGTTGCTTGTGTACATACAGAAGTTAATTTATTTTATTTAGAGAGAGGAAACATTTCCTCCAGGACTGAGCTCTCCAGTAGAACTTTGTGTGATGATAGTACCATATTTCATTTGTACTGTCCAAACAACAATTTCTGTTGTGATCAGCCACATATGGCTACCAAGAGCTTGAAGTGTGGCTACTGCAAATTAATTGTATTCAATTTTAATTCACAAATTAATATTGAAATATTTTTGTGTAGATAGTGGTTCCATACTGGAAAGAATAGCTCTTAAATTTTCCAAACATTGAGGGACAAGTGGGATTCTTGGACACTGTCTTCCCTTAAAAAGTCTCCTCCACTATCTGGATTTTTCCCAGGTTTCTTCAATTGGAGTGCAAATCTGAAAGTTGGTTATTTGAATCTAATCTACTTTGATTCCTTTCCATGGTTTTGATTGTTTCTTCTGCTTGGGTCACCAGTGGGATTCCTGCGTTAGTCTCACTCTTTTTCCTCCTCTGCCCAGCTTCCTCTCTTTCAGATTATAAGGCTGGAGCATTTTCTACCACAGCTGGAAAGTGTGTGATGGAGGTATTAGAGTTCCACTTTACCTGAAAGTTCTATTTGATAGGGAAGTTGCTACTTTTTTAAGATGATATGAATTGGTTTGGGAAGGTTAGCTAAAGGAGGAATCTTCCTTGTATGGAGGCTCATTAGCTCATTCCTAGATTAGTCCCATTCTCCTCAGGGTGTCTTTAACATTTCTGCACAGGCTGAGCTATGAGGCTGTCATACCTAACTCCAGTCCAGTCCATGCTTGCTCAGCTTCTTGTTTGGGATACTCCCACAGATATGGACATGTCTTCCATTCCAATTTTAGAATGCTAGCTCTGGCAACTTAGTAGACAAATCTGCACTATATAACTGTCTCAGTACATTCTTTTAAAGATAGATGGTGCTATAAAATATACAGTAATCTGTGTTTTCTTATTGTATTCTGGGAGTAAGTTTCACATTGGGTCATAATTCCAGCCCAAAGATGTGGAAAGAGCACTTTGAACTCAGTTTGTTCATGCATGCTTGTGGTGCTGGCTGACTGGTGGTTTTTCTCTGCTTTGATAGATGAAAGAGAGCCATTTTCTTCCACCATTGTTGGTGTTTCCCTGGATTCTGTAAGCCTGAAACAAATCCCTTCTTCCTATAAAGTGTATGTGGTTGGATGTTCATCCCAGCAACATGGAGCTGACTACAACAAAATCACATGTCCATTTCCATAGATGCAGACAAGCATTCAACAAAACACAACATCTTTTCCTGGATTAAAACACTAGAAAAATTAGAGATGAAGGAAACATATCTTAATATAATAAAGGCAATATACAACAGACCTAAGGTTTATATTCCAATGGTGGAAACATAAACTATTCCCATTAGGGACTGGAAGTAGACACAGGACCCCATTATCAACACTGCTTTTCAGCATAGTACTTGAAGTCTTAGCCAAAGAAATAAGGCAAGATAAAAAGAAATAAAAAGGATACAAGTCAGAAAGGAAGAAGTTAAATTAGTCCTATTGACAGATCACATGATTCTATACATAAGAGACCCAAAACATTCCACCTAAAGGAAACCTCCTATAAGTGATAAGTGCTTTCAGCAAAGTAACAGTAGATAGAAGCAACAAACAAAGATCAATAGCCTTTGCTGGGTGTGGTGGCGCACGCCTTTAATCCCAGCACTTGGGAGGCAGAGGTAGGAGGATCGCCATGAGTTCGAGGCCTCCCTGAGACTCCATAGTGAATTCCAGGTCAGCCTGAGCTTGAGTGAGATCCTACCTCAAAAAGCCAAAAAAAAAATTTTAAAAAAAATCAGTAGCCTTTGTATAAACCAATGACAAACATATGTAGAAAGAAGTCAGGGAAGCAGTTCTTTTACAATAGCCACAAAAACTAAATATATTGGAATACTCCTAACTAAGGAAATAAATGACATTCACTCTACACATAAAAACACAGAAGAAAGAACACAAGAGAAAGAGGTAGGCTTGAAAAGATGGAATGACTTCCCATGTTCTTTGTTCAAAAGTATTAATATTGTACAAATGGCTATCCTGCTAAGAGCAATATTGAATCAAAATTCCAGCAACATTCTTCATGGATTTAGAAAAAAAAGAAGTTCTCAAAATTCATATGGAAATGAAAAAGGCCTCAAAAAGCAAAAAAGAAAAAAAAAAAAAGTACTCAGGAAAAGGAATACCTCTGATGGTATAACCATACCTGATTTTGTTATATACTAAAAAGCCATAGAAATAAAAACAGCATGGTACTGACGCAGAAATACGCACACATATTGGTGGAATAGAATATAAAATCCACATAGAAATTCTAATAATTTCAGCTATATGATCATTGACAAATGGGCCAAAAATGCTCACTAGAGAAAAGATAGTATCTTGGACAATTGGCTCTGGGGAAACTGGATTGCCATGTGTAGAAGAATAAATTTGGACCCTCTTCTCTTGCTTTTCACAAAAATCAATGGCAAATTTATCCATATAAGACCTGAAACTCTGAAAAAGTTAGAAAAAATAAGAAGAATAGGCCAAGGTATAGGCATAGCAAAATAATTTCTGAATAAGACTACAGTGAACCGGGGAATTAGACAAAGTCCCATGTATTGGGACCTCATGAAACTATAAAGTTATTGTACAGATAAGCAAACCATTAGCAGAGTCAGTAGAAAACTAACAGAATGGGAGATAAATCTTTGTTAGCTATACATCTGTCAGGTTTAATATCTATAATCTACAAAGAACTTGAAAAATTAATCATTAAACAGTCAAAGTTGGGGTTGGAGAGATGGGTTAGTGGATAAGGGTGCTTGCTTGCAAGTCCTGATTTCCCAGGTTCAATTATCCAGTACCCACATAAATCCAGATATACAAGATGGAACATGTATCTAGAGTTTGCAGTAGCAGGAGGCCCTGGTATACCCATTCTCTCTCTCTCTCTCTCTCACTCTTCCTTGTGGAAGGCAATTGAAAAGAATGTTCCCAAAAGAAGAAATATAAAGGGCCAATAAACACCTAAAACAGTGTTCAACAACTTTACTCATCAAAGAAATGCAAATTAAAATGACTTTGAGATTCTACTTCACTCTAGTCAGAACTACAGTTATCAAAAAATCCAATGTCAACAAATGCTGGGGGAGTTGTGGGGAAAGAGGAACCCTCATCTACTGCTGGAGTACAAACTTCAACAGCCACTATGGAAATCAATACAGAACCCCATCAAAAAGCAGAAAATGGGGCTGGAGAGATGGCTTAGTTGTTAATGCACTTGCCTGTGAAGCCTAATGGACCATGTTTGTCTCTCCAGATCCCACATAAGCCATATGCACAAGGTGATGCAAACTCACAAGGTCACACATGTGCACAAGGTGGCACATGCATTTGGAGTTTGATGGCAGTGGCTGGAGGACCTGATGTACCAATTCTCTGTCTTCTGCTATCTGTCTCACTCACTCTCATTCTTGCTCTCACTCTCTCATGTAAACAAAAGGCCAGTCTGTTGGACTTGCCTCTAAAACAACAACAACAACAAAGCTGAAAATAGCTCTGCCTTTAGATTCAGGTATCCCACTTTTGGGAATATACTCTAGACTCTATTATTTACTACAGAAAAACTTGCTCATCCATTTGTTGCTGCTCTATTCACAGTAGCTAGAAACTGGAATCGGTCCCTTAACAGATGAATGGTTAATAAAGATGTAATTCATATACACAATGGAATTCTACCCAGTGGTAAGGAAAAATGAAGTAACGACATTTGCAAGACAGGAAATGGAGTTGGAAAAAAAATCATACTAAGTGTGATCACATAGGCAAACATCACATGTTCTTTCTCATATGCACTTCCTAACTTGGAACAGCTTGAGTTGGCTGTAAATGGTAGTAAGCAGAAGAAGTTTGACATGAAGCTAAGATAAAAGGAATGTAGGGCATGAGAGAAGGATGGATTACTCAACATGTAATTTAAAATAAACAGAGAATACAGAGGGTGGAAGGGTCTGGGGGTATAGGGGATTATAAGGGTGGGACAAGGGAAAACAAAACTAACTATAACATGAATCATTAATATACAGACCTTCCTCTTGGATAGCATTCTATAAGATATAACCCTCAATAAGATGGTGGGGGTGATGGCCTGGTCAGAAGTGTCCTGTAGAAGAAGGTGGAGATAGCTTAATCCTAAAACAATGGATTGTGGCTGGAAAGTTTTGAGGTCAGAATTGGATTACTCCCAATTCTGTGAACTGTTGGTCAGGAAGACCCATGAGGTCCTCAAAGAAATGCAGTCCATTGCCAAAACACTTGGTTCTCTTCCAGAGCTGAAAGGTAATACTCTACTGATGAAGGCCCCACAGCGTACAATCACAGCACATTGAGAGACCACTCTGGAAAGGAAAGAGAAACCAGATCCCTCCTGACTAGTCTTCATAGCACTAGAAAATGCTATGGGAGCTTCTGGGCGATAATAGTCACCAACAGATTGAATAAGTAGCAGATCCTACAAACCTACAAAATCAACCAGCCAGGCAAAAAGTATACACCTGTGCAATAGTAGCACTCAGCCTATGTGAGTAACCAACTGTATATTTGTACATAAGCCTCTCTTATTTGTAGAGAAATCATACTTGGTACTGGAAAACAAGACAGAAGCCCATGGGTAGGAAACTCATAGAATCCAGAGAGAATCTTCATTGCTCATTAGCTAAGATGAATGGCTACATATATCAAAACGTCTTTCAAATATCTATGCTTATCCCCTTTAATCCAAGCCGCTCTCACTTTTGGTTGGAGAGAAGGTTTTGTTTTACAGATGGCAGAGAATACTCAGGAGATCCAAGATCCATCAATATGACAAGAAAGGATAGCCAACTGCTTACCACAAGACAGGTCACCTGTACCATATCCACTGGCCCAGAAGACATTGTAAAAGAAGTGGTGACATGAGTACTGCTTTCACTGTCAGTCTGACAAGCAGCTCTAGGGAGAAGGTGACAAACACTGTGGTCACTCAAAACTCATCAAAGCAGAAGTCCAGAAGCTATAGAGAACATCAATAAATACCCATCAAGGCTCAAGGAATATTGCAAATGAAGGAGCAAAAAGATGTAAGAGCCACAGGGTGGGTAGGGTTAGCCCAAGGCATGCTCCCAGCCCAATAGAGACTGACAGAAACCGTCAAGTCCTACAACTCATACCAATAGCACCACATAGTGGGCCCTCAGTGGAATAGGGGAAGGAGAAAGAGGATAATCATAAACTTTCATTAAAAAACGACCATTTAAAAAATTATTTGGGAGCAGAAGCAGAAAGAGAAGAGAGACCGAGAGAAAGAGAGACACACACACAGAGAGAGAGAGAGAGAGAGAGAGAGGGAGGGAGAGAGAGAATGAACATGCCAGATAGTTCCAACCACTGCAATCAATCTCTAGACATATGTACCACTTTGTGCATCTGGCTTTATGTGAATACTGGGAAAATTAATTCCAATCATTAGGGTTTGCACACAAGCACCCTAACTACTGAGCCATCTATCCAGCCCAAATAACAATATTTTATAAAAATAATATAAAATTAAATTAGAAAAAAGAAAATGAAGGAGGTACTATTTGGACATAAGAAGTGGTTCAGTGAAAGGAAGATAGTGAGGGAGACTAAAGTAGGCAATGGGAGGAGATTATAATCAAAACACAAGATATACATATTTGAAAAATTTTGATAATGTTTTTTAAAGAGAAAAAAATGATAAAAAATAATGGAGATTAGGATCATGATTGAAAGACAGTAGGGGGGCGGGAGTGATGGCTCAGTGGTTGAGTGCTTCCCTATGAAGCCTAAGGACCAAGGTTCAAGGCTCGATTCCCCAGGACCCACGTTAGCAAGATGCACAATGGGGCGCACTCATCTGGAGTTCGTTTGCAGTGGCTGGAGTCCCTGGAATGCCCATCCTCTCTCTCTTCCTCTTTCTCTTTCTCTTTCTCTTTCTCTCTGTCACTAACAAATAAATAAATAAAAATATTTTTAAAAAAGAGAAAGAAAAGAGGATCTGACATGGAGATCAGGAGGGTGATTGGAAGAGTGTAGGATCTAGAATGGAGATCAGGTGAATGATTGGAAGAATGAAGGATCTGGTGAGAGTAATTGCAAGAGTGTAGGATCTGGTGTGGAGAGTGATTAGAACAGTGTACGATCTGTCATGGAGATCAGCAGACTGACTGAAGCAGTGTAGAATCTGGCATGGAGATCAGGAGAGTGAGTGGAAGAGTGCAAGATCTGGCATGGAGAACAGGAGAGTAATTGGAAGAGTGTAGGATCTGGCATGGAGACCAGGAGAGTGACTGGAAGAGTACAGTATCTGGCATGCAGATGAAGAGAGTGATTGGAGTAGTGCAGAATCTGGCATGGAGATCAGGAGACTGATTTAAGGAGTGTAGAATCTGACATGGAGATCAGGAGAGTGAATGGAACAGTGTAGAATCTGCATGCAGATCAGGAGAGTGACTGGAAGAGTGTAGAATCTGGCATGGAGATCAGGAGAATGATTGGAAGTGGGTAGGATATGGTGTGGAGATCAGGAGAGTGATTGGAAGAGTGTAGGTTATGGCATGGAGTGTGATTAGAAGAGTGTAGGATCTGGAATGGAGATCAGGAGAATGATTGGAAGAGTGTGCAATCAGGCATGGAGATCAGGAGGTGATTATAAGAGTGTAGAATCTGGCATGGAGATCATTAGAATGATTGGAAGAGAGAAGGATATGGCACGGAGATCAGGAGAGTGATTGAAGGAATGTAGGTTCTGGCACTGAGATCAGGAGAATGATTGGAAGAGCGTAGGATCTGGCCTGGAAATCAGGAGAGTGATTGAAGGAGTGTAGGTCTGGCACTGAGATCAGGAGAATGATTGGAAGAGTGTCGGATCTGGTGTGGAAATCAGGAGAGTGACTGGAATATTGTAGGATCTGGCCTGGCTATCAAGAGAGTGATTGAAGGAGTATAGAATCTGGCATGAGGATCAGGAGAGTAACTGAAGTAGTGTAGAATCTGTCATGGAGATCAGAAGATTAATTGGAAAAGTATAGGAACTGGCATGGAGATCAGGAGAGTGACTGGAAGACTGTAGCATCCAGCATGGCCATCAGGAGAGTGATTAGAAGAGGGTAGGATCTGGCATATATATCAGGAGACTGATTGGAGGAGTGTGGAATCTGCCATGGAGATCAGGAGAGTGATTGAAAGTGTACAGGATCTGGCATGGATATCAGGAGAGTGATTGGAAGAGGGTAGGATCTAGCATGGAGATCAGGAGAGTGATTCAAGGAGTGTAGAATCTGATATGGAGATCAGGAGAGTGAATGGAAGATTGTAGAATCTGGCATGGAGATCAGGAGAGTGAATGGAAGAGTGTATGATCTGGCATGCAGATCAGGAGACTGTTTGGAAAAGTGTAGGCTCTGGCATGCAGATCACGAGAGTGACTGGAAGAGTGTGGCATCTGGCATGGGGATCAGGAGAATGATTGGAAGTGTGTAGGATCTGGTGTGGAGAATCAGGAGAGTGATTGGAAGAGTGTAGGATCTGGCATGGAATTCAGGAGGGTGATTAGAAGAGTGTAGGATCTGGAATGGAGATCAGGACAGTGATTACAAGAGTGTTGGATATGACATGGAGATAAGGAGAGTGATTTGAAAAGTGTAGAATCTGAGTTGGAGATCAGGAGGGTGATTGGAATAGTGTAGGACATTGAATGGAGATCAGAAGAGTGATTGGAAGAGTATAGGAACTGGCATGGAGATCAGGAGAGTGACTGTAAGAGTGCAGGATCTGGTATACAGATCATGAGAGTGACTGGAAGAGTGTGGAATCTGGCATGGATATCAGGAGAATGATTGGAAGTGGGTAGGAATTGGTGTGGAGATCTAGAGAGTGATTGGAAGAGTGTAGGATCTGGCATGGTGTTCAGGAGGGTGACTAGAAGAGTGTAGGATCAGGTGTGGAGATCAGGAGAGTGATTGAAGGGGTGTTGAATCTGGCACGGAGATCAAAAGAGTGATTGGAAGTGTATAGGATCTGGCATGGACATAAGGAGAATGATGGAAAGAGTGTACAATCTGGCATAGTGAAAAGGAGAATGATTGGAAGAGTGCAGTACCTGGCATGGAGATCAGGAGAGTGATTGAGGGGTGTACAATCTGGAATGGAGATCAAGAGAGTAATTGGAAGAGTGTATGATCTGGCATGTATAACAGGAGAGTGATTGGAAGAGTGTAGAATCTGGCATGGAGATCAGAAGATTAATTGGAAGGGTATAGGAACTGGCATGGAGATCAGGAGAGTGACTGGAAGAGTGTAGCATCTGGCATGGCTATCAGGAGAGTGATTAGAAGAGGGTAGGATCTGGCATGTAGATCAGGAGAGTGATGGGAAATGTATAGGATCTGGCATGTAGATCAGGAGACTGATTGAAGGAGTGTGGAATCTGGCATGGAGATCAGGAGAGGGATTGGAATAGTATAGGATATGGCATGGAGATCAGAAGAGGGATTGGAAGAGTGTAAAATCTGGCATGGAGTACAGGAGAATGATTGGAATAGTATAGGACATTGCATGGAGATCAGAAGAGTGATTGGAAGAGTGTCGTATCTGGCATGGAGAACAGGAGAGTGATTGGAGAGTGGATGATCTCGCATGCAGATCTGGAGAGTGATTGGAAGAGTGTAGAATCTTGCTTGGAGCTCAGGAGAGTGACGGAAGGGGTGTAGAATCTGGCATGGGGATCAGGAGAGTGAATGGAAGAGTATAGGATCTAGCATGGAGATCAGGAGAGTGACAGGAAGAGAGTAGAATCTGGCATGCAGATCAGGAGGGTGATCAGAATAGTGTAGGACATGGCATGGAGATCAGAAGAGTGATTGAATGAGTGTGGGACCTGGCATGGAGATCAAGAGAGTGATTGAATGGGTGTAGGTTCTGATGTGGAGATAAGGGGAATGATTAGAAGAGTGTAGGTACTGGCATGGAGATCAGGAGAGTGATTGCAAGAGTGTAGGATCTGGTGTGAAGATCAGGAGAGTGTTTGGATGGATGTATTTTCTGGTGTGGAGATAAGAAGAATGATTAGAAGGGTGTAGGTACTGGCACGGACATCAGGACAGTGATCAGAAGAGTGCTGGTACTGGCACAGAGATCAGGACTGTGATTAGAAGAGTGCACCATCTGTCATGGAGATCATGAAAATGATTGGAAGAATGTAGGATCTGCTGTGGAGATCAGGGGAGTGTTTGGAAGGATGTAGGTTCTTGTGTAGAGATAAGGAGAATGATTAGAAGAGTGTAGGATATGGCATGGAGATCAGGAGAGTGATTGGAAGAGTTTATGGTCTGGCATGCAGATCAGGAGAGTGTTCGGAGGAGTGCAGGATCTGGTATGCAGATAAGGACAGTGACTGGAAGAGTGTAGAATCGGGCATGGAGATCAGGAGAATGATTGCAAGTGTGTAGGCTCTGGTGTGGAGACCAGGAGAGTGATTGGATGAGTGTAGGATCTGGCATGGAATTCAGGATTGTGATTAGACGAGTGCAGGATCTGGAATGGAGATCGGGAGAATGATTGGAAGTCTATAGGATCTGGTGTGGAGATCAGGAGAGTGATTGGGAGAGTGTGGGATTGGCCATGCAGATCAGAAGAGTCATTGGAAGGGTGTTGGATCTGGCATGGAGATCAGGAGAGTGATTACAAGAGTGTAGGATCTGACATGGAGATAAGGAGAGTGATTGGCAGAGTGTGTGATCTGGCATGCAGATCAGGAGAGTGTTTGGAAGGGTGTAGAATCTGGCATGCAGAGCAGCAGAGTGACTGGAATACTGAAGGACCTGGCATGGAGATCAGTAAAGTGATTAGAAGAGTGTAGAATCTGGCATGGAGATCAGGAGAGTGATTGGAAGAGTATATTATATGGCATGGAGATCAGGAGAGTGATTAGTAGAGTGGCAGATCTGGCATGGTGATCAGGAGAGTGATTGAGGAGTGTAGAATCTGGTATGGAGACCAGGAGAGTGATTGGAAGAGTGTAGTATCTGGCATGGAGATCATGAGAATGATTGGAAGAGTGTAGGATCTGGCATGGAGATGAGGAAAGTGATTTAAGGAATCTATGTTCTGGCATTGAGATCTGGAGAATGACTGGAAGAGTGTAGGATCTGGTGTGGAAATCAGGAGAGTGATTGGAAGTGTACGATCTAGCATGGCTATCAGGAGAGTGTTTAGAAGAGTGTAGGATCTGGCATAAAGATCAGGAGAGTGATTGATAGAGTGTAGAATCTGGCATGGTGATCAGGAGAGTGATGAGAAGAGTGTAGGAATTGGCATGGAGATCTGGAGAGTGATTGGAAGATTGTAGTATCTGGCATGGGGATCAGGAGAGTGATTAAAGAGTGTCAAATATGGCATGGAGATCAGGAGAGTTATTGGAAGACTGTAGTATCTGGCATGGAGATCAGAAGAGTGGTGAAAAGAGTGTAAGATCTGGCATGTCGATCAGGAGAGTGATTGGAGGAGTGTAGAATCTGTCATGCAGATCAGGAGAGTGATTGGGAGAGTGTACGTTCTGGCATGGAGATCAGAGGAGTGGTTGGAAGAGTCTAGGATGTGGCATGGAGATCAGCAGAGTGATTGCAAGAGTCCATGATTTGGCAAGGATATGAGGAGAATGGTTGAAGGAGTATAGAATCTGGCATGGAGATCATGACAGTGGTTAGAAGAGTGTAGAATCTGGCTTGGAGATCAGGAAAATGATTGGGAGAATGAAAGATCTGGTGTGGAGATCAGGAGAATGTTTGGAAGAATGTAGGTTCTGGTGTGGAGATAAGGAGAATGATTGGAAGATTGTAGGACCTGCCATGGAGATCCGGAGAGTGATTGGAAGAGTGTAGGATCTGGTGTGGAGATCAGGAGAGTTTTTGGAAGAGTTCACGATCTGGCATGGAGATCAGGAGAATGATTAGAAGAGTGTAGCATATGGCATGGAGATCAGGGGAGTGATTGAAGGAGTGTAGAATCTGGGATGGTGATCAGGAAAGTGATTGGTACAGTGCAGGACCTGGCATGGAGATCAAGGAAATGATTGGAAGTGTGTAGGATCTGTTGTGGAGATCAGAAGAGTGATTGGAAGAGTGCAGGGTCTGTCATGGAGATCAGGAGGGTGATTAAAAGAGTGGAGGACCTGGAATCGAGATCAGGAGAATGATTAAAAGTCTGTAAGATCTGGTCTGGAGATCAGGAGACTGATTGGAAGAGTGTAGGATATGGCATGGAGATGAGGAAAGTGATTGAGGGAATGTAGGTTCTGGCATTGAGACCTGGAGAATGACTGGAAGAGTGTAGGATCTGGTGTGGAAATCTGCAGAGTGATTGTTATAATGTAGGATCTTTCATGGTGATCAGGACAGTGTTTACAAGGGTGTAGGATCTGGCATAGAGATCAGGAGAGTGATTGAAGAAGTATAGAATCTGGCATGGTGATCAGGAGAGTGATTGACGGAGTGTAGAATCTGGCATGGAGATCAGTAGAGTGATTGGAAGAGTATAGGAAATGGCATGGAGATCAGGAGAGTTATTGGAAGAGTGTAGGATCTGGCATGGCAATCAGGAGGGTGATTAGAAGATGGTAGGATCTGGCATGGAGATGAGGAGAGTGATTGGAAGATTGTAGTATCAGGCAAGGGGATTAGGAGAGTGATTGAAGGAGTGTCAAATCTGGCACGTAGATCAGGAGAGTGATTGGGAGTGTGTACCTTCTGGCATGGAGATCAGGGGAGTGTTTGGAAGAGTGTAGTATGTGGCATGGAGATCAGGAGAGTGATTGGAAGCATGTATGATTTGGCATGGATATCGGGAGAGTGGTTGAAGGATTGTAGAATCTGGCATGGAGATCATGACAGTGGTTAGAAGAGTGTAGAATCTGGCATGGAGACCAGGAAAATGATTGGGAGAATGTAGGATCTGGTGTGGAGATCAGGAGAATTTATGGAAGAATGTAGGTTGTGGTGTGGAGATAAGGAGAATGATTGGAAGATTGTAGGATCTGCCATGGAGCTCTGGAGTGTGATTAGAAGAGTGTAGGGTCTGGTGTGGAGATCAAGAGAGTTTTTGGAAGAGTTCACGATCTGGAATGGAGATCAGGAGAATGATTAGAAGAGTGTAGCATATGGCATGGAGATCAGAGTTGTGATTGAGGTAGTGTAGAATCTGGCATGGAGATCAGGAGAGTGATGGGAAGAGTGTAGAATCTGTTGTTGAGATCAGGGTAATTATTGGAAGAGTGTAGGATCTGGAATGGAGATATGGATAGTGATTAGAGGAGTATACGATCTGGCATGGAGATCAGCAGAGTGATTGAAAGAGTGTATGATCTGCCATGCAGAGCAGGAGAGTGATTGGAATAGTCTAGGCCCTGGCATGGAGATCAGGAGAGTGATGAGAAGAGTGTAGGATCTGGCACGGCGATCAGAAGAGTGATTGGTAGAGTGTAGGATGAGGTACGGAGATCAGAAGAGTGATGGGAAGAGTGTACGATCTAGCATGGAGATCAGTATAGTGATAGAAAGAGTGGATGATCTGTCATGCAGATCTACAGAGTGATAGGAAGGAGAATTATTGGAAGAGTATAGGATCTAGTGTGGAAATCAGGAGAGTTATTGGAATAGTGTAGGATTTGACATGGTGATCAGGAGAGTGATTGGAAGAGTGTAGCATCTGGCATGGAGATCAGGAGAGTGATTGAAGGAGTGTAGAATCTAACATGGAGATCAGGAGAGTGATTGGAAGAATGTATGATATGGCAAGGAGATCAGGAGGGTGATTGGAGGAATGTAGATTCTGGCATGGAGATCATGAGAATGTTTGGAAGAGTGTAGGATCTGGCATGGAGATTAGCAGAATGATTGAAGGAGTACAGAATCTGGCATGGGGATCAGGAGAGTGATTGACGGGAGTGTAGAATCTGGTATGGAGATCAGGAGAGTGATTGTAAGAGTATAGGAACTGGCATGGAGATCAGGAGAGTTATTGGAAGAGTGTAGGCTCTGGCATCATGATCAGGAGCATGATTAGAAGAGGGTAGGATCTGGCATGGAGATCAGAAGAGTAATTGGAAGAGTGTAGTATCTGGAATGGGGATCAGGAGAATGATTGAAGGAATGTAAAATCTGGCATGGATATCAGGAGCATGATTGGAAGAGTGTAGGATCTGCCATGAAGATCAGGAGAGTGATTGGGAGAGTGTAGGATCTGGCATGGTGATGAGGAGAGTGATTAGAAGAGGGTAAGATTTGGTGTGGAGATGAGGAGACTGATTGAAAAAGTGTAGAATCTTGCATGGAGATCAGCATAGTGATTGGCACAGTGTAGGATCAGGCATGGAGATCATGAGTGTAATTGTAAGAGTGTGCATCTGGCATGGAGATCAGGAAAATGATTGGAAGAATGTAGTATCTGGTGTGGAGATCTGGAGAGTGATTGGAAGAGTGCAGTATCTGTTTTGGAAATCATTATAGTGTTTGTAAGAGCCACAATCTGGCATGGAGATCAGGAGAATGATTGGAAGAGAGTAGGATATGGCATGGAGACCAGGGGAGTTATTGAAGGTGTGGAGAATCTGTCATGGGGATCAGGAGATTGACTGGAAGAGTGTAGAATCTGGCATGGAGATCAGGAGAGTGAATGATGGAATGTGGAATCTGGCATGGAGATCAGGAGAGTGATTGGAAGAGTGTAGGATCTGGGATGGTGATCAGGAGAGTGATTAGAATAGGGTAGTATCTAGCATGCAGATTAGGAGCATGATTTGAAGATGGTAGGATCTGGAATGGAGATCAGGAGAATGATTGGAAGAGTATGATGTGGCTTGGAAATCAGGAGAGTGATTGGAAGAGTGTGGAATCTGTCATGCAGATCAGGAGAGTGATTGGAAGAGTTTAGGTTCTGGCATGGAGATCAGAAGAGTTATTGGAGGAGTGTATGATCTGCCATGTTGATCATGAGAGTGATTGGAAGACTGTAGGCTCTGGCATGGAGATCAGGGGACTGAAGGAGTGAAGAATCTGGAATAGAGATCAGGATAGTTATTGGCACAGTGTACGATCAGGCATGGAGATCAGGAAAATGGTTGGAAGAATGTAGTATGTGGTGTGGAGATCAGGAGAGTGTTTGGAAGAGTGTAGGTTCTGGTGGGGAGATAAAGAGAATGATTGGAAGAGTGTAGCATCCTGCATGGAGATCAGGAGAGTGATTGGAAGAGTGTAGCATTTGGTGTGGAGATCAGAAGAGTGTTTGGAAGAGTTCACAATCTGGCATGGAGATCAGGAGAATGATTGGAAAAATGTAGGATATGGCATGGAAATCAGGGAAGTGATTGAAGGATTGTAGAATCTGGCATGGAGATCAGGAGAGTGATTGGAAGAGTGTAGAATCTGTTGTGCAGATCAGCAGAATGATTGGAAGAGTGTAGGATCTGTCATAGAGATCAGGACAGTGATTAGAAGAGTGTAGGATCTGGCATGGAGATCAGGAAAATGATTGGAAGAATGTAGGATTTGATGTGGAGATCAGGAGAGTGTTTGGGGGAGTGTAGGTTCTGGTGTGGATATAAGGAGATTGATTTGAAGAGTGTAGGATCTGGCATGGAATCAGGAGAGTGATTGCAAGAGTGTAGTATCTGGTGTGAAGATCAGGAGAGTGTTTGGAAGAATGTAGGAAAATGCATGGAGATCAGGGGAGTGATTGCTGGAGTGTAGAATCTGCCATGGAGTTCAGGCAAGTGATTGAGGAGTGTAGAATCTGTTGTGGAGATCAGGAGAATGATTGGAAGAGTGTGTAGGGTCTGGTATGGACATCAGGAGAGTGATTGAAGGAATGTAGAAACTGGCATGGAGATCAGGAGAGTGATTGGAAGAGTGTAGGTTCTGGCATGGAGATCAGGAGAGTGGTTTGAAGAGTGTAGTGTCTGGCATGGAGATCAGGAGTGTGAGTGGAAGAGTGTAGGATCTCGCATGGAGATCAGGAGGGTGATTGTAAGAGTGTAGAATCTGTTGTGGAAATCAGGAGAATGATTGGAAGAGTGTAGGATCTGGCATTGAGATCAGGAGAGTGATTAGAAGAGTCCAGGATCTGGCATGGAGATCAGCAGAATGATTGAAAGAATGTAGGATCTGCTGTGGACATCAGGAGAGTGATTGAAGGAGTGTAGAGTCTGGCATGGAGATCCGGAGAGTGATTGGCCATGGCTGTAAAAAAGTAAAAGAAGGGCTGGAAAGATGGCTTAGTGGTTAAGTGCTTTCCTGTGATGCCTAAGGACCCCAGTTTGAGGCTCAATTCCCCAGGACCCACGTT
The DNA here is from genome assembly GCA_036346955.1 of Dipus sagitta. Taxonomy (NCBI): domain Eukaryota; kingdom Metazoa; phylum Chordata; class Mammalia; order Rodentia; family Dipodidae; genus Dipus; species Dipus sagitta. The sequence continues at coordinate 75,979,360 of CM070778.1, read as the reverse complement.
AGCCAGATGCACAACTGGGCGAATGCATCTGGAGTTCGTTTGCAGTGGGTAGAAGCCCTGGTGTGCCCATTCTCTCTCTCTCTCTCTCTCTCTCTCTCTCTCTCTCTCTCTCTCTCTCTCTGCCTCTTTCTCTGTCTTTCTCTCCCAAATAAATAAATAAAAAATTTAAAAAAATATTTCTTTAAAAAAAGTAAAAGCAGAGGAAGGAGAAGGGAAAGAAGAAGGAGAAGGAGGAGGAGGAGAAGGAGGAAGAGGAGGAGAAGAAGAAGGAGAAAAAGAAGAAGAGGAAGAAGATAACAGCATGGGTTGAGCATCTATGTTTTGGTATACTTTTTTGAATGTGTGTTTTTATATTATCTTTTCAGAACTGCCTTGTGATTCTGAACATAGCTTGTGTAGCTGGCTGACACTGACATCACCAGTCCACAGACCACGAGCTACCAGCTTACAGTAGTATTTATGAAGACCTTTGAACTCAATCCATCCATCAGTGAGGACTCTGGAGCTGATCTGAGTACTTCCCAGGGCAGTAAGTAGTGCTGGGTCATAAGGGTCTAGCTTACATTGCCACCATCAGTAGAGACAGCAAAGCTGATCTCAGTCCAAAGCCCCATCCTTCTAGGGCAAAGGGGATCTTCTCCCTACCATGCTTCAAATACAACACCTCACTCGCTGGACCTGTATGCTTTCATCTCCCTGAGTAGGGACTTACTAGCTGATCACATTCTGCAGCTTTGGTACTGATTATTGCAAGCCCCCCAGAATGTAACCAAGGTCCACCTGGAGGTTTCACATACAAGAAGGAACCTGTTCAGATTCAAATTTACCCAAACAAACCTGCAGATAGACTGACATCCTATTCTAACATTAATCAAAACTGACTATGCCACTCAGAACAGGCTTCACAAGAACTTCTATTTCTGCCTTCTTAACAAAACAAGAGGGATACCTTGAGTTTGGCAAACCCCAATGCAAAATAGGTAACACAAGACCCCAAGACATTAGCTATCTCCACAAGAATGCCTACTGGAACCCTCCATTGAAAAACTAGAGGAAACTCCAGATACAGAATCCAAAATGAAATTATAATAACCATACTGAAGATTATTAATGAAGCCATAAACAAATTTTTGGATGAAGTGGAAGAGAAGGGACAAAAAGAACTAAAGAAATAGCAAAAAGAGCTAAAAATACAACTCAAAAATGGATGATCTGTTGAGGGTTCCAAGTCAGCTTGTGATCAAGTGACCCTTCCCTTACCAATGACATAAGAGGAAACAAAGGCACTTTAAATCAGGAAGCAACAAATGACAAGTCAAAATATAGGTTATTTAAGAATGGCAAATCTGACCATCCATCAGATTTAACATATAATTTATACTGATATGGAAGGTGCAACTAGCACTTCTGATTCAAGCCTATATACCAAGTTTATTTGGCAGGTACTGACCTGACATATTCCCAGGTACATTTTGGGATGGTTTTGGTCTCAATTATGCTGTGCTCCTGTTTGAGTCCCTCTTTGCTGCACTGTGGACTCAGTTAGGCAGGCTGTGCCGCTGGATCGCTGCTTTGATTGCCTGTGCCAGGGGTTGTGTAGGTGAGCTCCATTCCCTAGATCTCTAGTGCTTCCTGGAGCTTGAGCTGGTTGTGGGGGAACAAAGGCTGTGGATGGTGGCTGAAGTTTTCCGACTGGTCCTCTTCCTCAGGAGCTGCCTCTCTGTTGGTCCCTGCAGCCCTCCCTTCATGTTTCTTGAGTTTGTGAGGAGCTCTAGTGTGAGTGCAAAGTCTTCTCATCTGGCTTTTCCTGCAGCTCAGGCAGAGCCTGGTAGCTGTGGCCATGTAGACCAGGTTCTGCTGTTGCTGGAGCCTCTTCTACCTGCTTCTGTGGGCTTTAGACACTCTGAATCTCTCCTACTTCTCTGCTGCAGTTGATAGTTTCTTATATTCCTCACTTTATAGTAGAAGAGTATATTTTGTTTATTTTTGTTTTTTTCTCCTCTAGTCTGCTTTAGCATGGTTCCTATGCCACCATCTCAACAGGAAGTCTTTTTGTTAGAGGATCTGGTTTTCATAATACTTACTTTTGCATAAATTCTCTGTGCTGTTTTTCATTGAATGTGTACATTTTTGTTTACTTAAATTTTAGAATCTGCCACTCAGTCTACTTGAATACTCCATAGCAAGCAAACCCAACATCTAGGGTGACTTTTTTACATGCTCTGAGAGTCCTAAGAAACACACCTAGATCCTTAAGCACCTACCCTGAAGATATATAACATCAGATTTATTGATACATCTAATACTACTGCAGGTACTTAGAAAATCCAAGTATAAAATTAATCCAAGATGTAAAAATATGTACATTATAACACAAGAAACACAAAAAATCAAGACAATATAAGTGCACCAAAAAGTATTAAGGTGTCAGAATGACCTCCAGTGAGATAGATTTAGAGGAAATTCCTGAGAAATATTTCAAAAAATGATTATAAATATGTTCAAAGAAATCAAAGAGAAAATCAAAGATATGAAAGAAGACACAGGAAACCAATTTAATGAAATAAGGAGGTCAAAACAAGACATAAATAAGGAAATAGAAATAGTAAAGATAAACCATTCAGAATTTCTAGCAATGAAGAACACAGTCAATGGAATTAAAAAAAAAAAAAAAAACAAACTCTGTAGAAAATCTCACCAGTAGAATGGATGAAGGAAAAGACAGAATATCTAAACTAGAAGACCAGGTGGCAGTTCTAATACTGTCTAACAAAAATAAAGACAAACTAATAGGAAAGTATGAATGAGAATTTCAAGATATTTGGGACACTATGAAAAGATCAAACATAAGAATTCAGGGTATAGTAGAAGAAGAATTTCACTCCAAAAGCATAGTAGGCATTTTCAACAAAATCAGAGAAGAAAACTTCTCCCAAATTGGAAAAGAGATGCCAATGCAAATACAGGAAGCCTCTGGAACACCCAACAGACAAAACCTGGAAAGAACCTCTACTCACCATATAATTAAACTACCAAACATACAAGCCAAAGAAAATATATTGAAAGCAGTTAGTCAGAAAAATCAAGTCACATACAAAGGAAAATCCATCAGGATTACAGCAGATTACTCAACACATACTTTAAAAGCCAGAAGGGTTTGGAACCATTTATTCCAAGTTCTGAAAGATAACAACTGTCAACTAAGGTTACTAACAGATATACACAGAACATTTCATGCAAATGCTGCACAATACACATCCTTTTCAGCAGCACATGGTCTATGTGATCACAATGGGATCAATCTACAAATCAATAGCAAGAAAAGCTATAGAGAATACACAAAACCATGGAAACTAAACAATACACTACTAAATGATGAATGGGTCAATGAAGAAATTAAGAAGGAAATTAAAAAATTCATAGAGTCAAATAATAATGACAACACAACATGCCCAAACCTTTGGGACACAATGAAGGCAGTCCTAAGAGGGAAACTTATAGCTTTAAGTGCCTATATTAAGAAATTAGAAAGGTTGCAAGTAAACAGCTTAATGCTTCACCTTAAAGCCTTGGAAAAAGAACAAGGCAAACTGAAAATCAGTAGATAGGATAAAATAGTAAAGATTAGAGCAGAAATTAATGAAATAGAAACAAAAAAATCCAAAGAACCAATCAAACAATGAGTTGGTTCATTGACAGGATAAACACGATTGATAAACATTTAGCAAATCTAACCAAAAGAAAGAGAGAAGAGACACAAATAAATAAAATTAGAGATGAAAAAGGTGACATCACAACAGATACCAGAGAAATTCAAAAAATCATAGGGATATACTATAAGAAGATATACTCCACTAAATTCGAAAATCTGAAGGAAATGGATGATTTCCTTGATTTATATGATCTACGTAAAGTTAATCAAGATGAGATTAACCTCTTAAATAGACCTATAACAAGTATGGAGATCCAAGAGTTTATAAAAAAAATCTCCCAACTACTGGAGAGATGGCTTAGCAGTTAGGTGTTTGCCTGTGAAGCATAGGGACCCCGATTCGAGGCTCAATTCACCAGGATCCACTTACACCAGATGCACGAGTTGGCGCAAGCATCTGCAGTTTGTTTGAAGTGGCTGGAGGCCTAGTATGCTCATTCTCTCTCTCTCTCTCTCTCTCTCTCTCTCTCTCTCTCTCTCTCTCTCTGTATATATATATATATATATATATATATATATATATATATATATATATATATATATATCTGCCTCTTTCTCTCCCTGTCTGTCATGCTCTAATTATATGAAAATAAACAAAATAATATTTAAAAAAATCTCCCAGCTAAAAAAAAAAAAAAAAAAGTCCAGGCCCAGATGGATTCACTGCTGAATTTTACCACACCTTCATGGAAGAAATAACACCAAGGCTTCTTAAACTTTTCCATAAAATAGAAAAAGAAGGAATCCTACCAAATTCCTTCTATGAAGCAAGCACCACCCTGATACCAAAACCAAGCAAAAATAGAACAAAAAAAGAAAATTACAGACCAATCTCCCTCATAAACATAGATGCAAAAATTCTCAACAAAATATTGGCAAACAGAATACAAGAATATATCAGAAAGATCATTCATCCCAACCAAGTAGGCTTTATCCTAGAGATGCATGAATGGTTCAACATACGCAAATTGATAAATGTAAGACATTATATAAATGGACTGAAGGACAAAAATCACAAGATAGTCTCATTAGATGCAGAAAAAGCATTCGACAAAATCCAACATCCCATCATGATAAAAGTCCTACAGAGACTGGGAATAGAAGGAACATATTTCAACATAATAAAGGCTGTTTATGATAAGCCTACAGCCAACATAATACTAAATGGAGAGAAACTTGAAGCTTTTCCACTAAAATCAGGAACAAGACAAGGTCTCCACTGTCCTCATTTTTATTTAATATAGTACTAGAAGTCTTAGCCACATAGCAATAAGGAAAGAGACACACATAAAAGGGATACAAATTGGAAAGGAAGAGATCAAGTTATCATTATTTGCAGATGACATGATTCTGTACATAAAGGACCCTAAAGACTATACCAGCAAACTGTTAGAGCTCATAAACACCTATAGCCATGTAGCAGAATACAAAATAAGCATATAGAAATCAGTAGCCTTCCTATATACTAACAAAAAACACACAGAGGATGAAATCAGAGAATCACTCCCATTTACAATTGCATCAAAAAAATAAAGTACCTTGGAATAAACCTAACCAAGGAAGTGAAGGATCTTTACAATGAAAACTTTAAAACACTCAAGCAAGAAATTACAGAAGACACTAAGAAATGGGAAAATACCCCTTGTTCTTGGATTGGAAGAATCAATATTGTGAAAATGACAATCTTACCAAAAGCAATATACACACTTAATACAATCCCCATCAAAATTCCATTGGTATTCTTCACAGAAAGAGAAGAAAACAATCCCAAAATTCATTTGGAAGCACATTAAACCTTGTACATCTAAAGCAATTTTGAGCATCAAAAATAAGGCTGGTGGTATCACCATACCTGATTTTAACCTATATTACAGAGCCATAGTAACAAAAAAAGGATAGTACTGGCATAAAATCAGATATGTAGATCAATGGAACAGAGTATAGGATCCAAATATAAGTCCAGGTAATTACAGCCACCTGATCTTTGACAAAAATACCATATAAAGTAAAATAATGGCTGAATGACATGTCAGAGTATCAACAAGAAGAATTCAACAGATAAATGAAAAAAATGGAAGAAAATTTGAAAGAACTCAATAGGTGGCTGAATGAAATGGATGACAATCAACAAAAAAACTGAACTCAGTGGTCAGTGGAATAAATCCAGTGAGAACATGGCAAAAGCAGGAATGAATTACAGAGATATTCAAAAAGTCAAACCAAGAAATAAAAATGAAATTCAACAAAAAGATGGAGATGTGGAAGAAAAACTAAATAGATGGCTGAGGAGATCAGTTAGTCATTAAGATGTTTCCCTGTGAAGCCTAAAGACCTAGGTTCTATTCCCCAGAACCCATGTAAGCCAAATACAAATGGTGGCACATCCATCTGGAGTTTGTTTATAGTGGCAAAAGGCCCTGGCATGCCCATTCTCTTTTACTCTCTCATGAATAAATAAATAAATATAATATTAGAAAAGGAAAACTAAACAGAAAACAAAAATGATATATCTCATAAACAGAATAGATCATGTGGAAGACAGATTATTAGAGCTCAAGGAAAAGAGAGAGGAAATAGATTTAGATTCCCAAAATCAATGTTAGCTTAAAAATATGTGTGAACATAAAATGATGGAAATGTGGCACATATTAAAATGATTAAACAGTCCAGTCATGGGCAGACAAGAAGGCTACAGACCCAAGGCATAAAGAATTCTTGAACAAATTTATTGAAGAAAATTTTCTTAATCTTACCAAAGACCCACCCAGGTACAGGAGATACAGAGAACATGAAATAGAACCACAGAAGAAAGTCCCTTTGCAACATATACTTAATACATTAAGTACAGAAAACACAGTACTAAAATCTGAAAGAGAAAAACAGCTCTGGTAGGTTTCATCTCAATAATGCAGAAATAATTCAACCTAAAGACATTGGTAAATGTAATCCATCACATAAACAGTCTCCAGGACAGAAAATCACATTATCATTTCAACACATCCAAAAAAGGCCTTTAATCCTCCAAGATTAAAAGAGTGAAGAGACCAGGGATTGAGGGATCACATCTCACCATAATAAGAGCTATATGTAATATTCCAAAGGTTCCTATCATTCTAAGTGGAGAAAAAATTAAAATATTCCTATTAAAGTCTAGAAAAAGACAAGGATTACCATTCTTACCAATCCTTTTCAACATGGAAATTCAAGTCTTAGCTAAAGTGATGAAACAAGAGAAAGAAATGAAGTAGATACAAATTGGAAAGGAAGATGTCAAACTAGTCCTATTTGCAAATGGTATAATTCTATACATAAATGATTTAAAAGTCTCCAGCCAAAAACTCCTAGAGGTGATAAATTCTTTCACTAAAATGGTAGTATATATCATCAGCACACAAAAATCAGTAGACTTTGTATATACTAAATAAAAAATTTGGGGAAAGAAATAGAATCAGTCCTATTTACAATAGCCACAAAAAAATACTGAATATCTTACAATATTTCTAACTAAGGAAGTTTAAGGCCTATACAATAAAAACATAAAAACACAGAAGAAACAAACTGAAGAAGACACAGGAAGATGGAAAGACCTCCCATGCTTATGGATAAGAAGAATTAATACTGGAAAGTTTTCCATCCTACCAATAGCATTGTACAGATTCAATGCAGCTCCAATCAAAAGTCTAGTAATGTTTTTCACAGAGTTAGAAAAAATAATCATAAAATTCATGTGAAAGTCTGAAAGGTAAAACGTCCTCAACAAAAGGAATACCACTGGGATTATCACCATACCTGACTTCAAGCTATACCGTGAAGTTATGATATAAAAACAGCATGATTGTGGCATAAAAATAGACACATGCAGCAATGGAATAGAAGATCCAGGTTTACGTTCTAGTAATTGCAGCTACCTAATCTTTCATTAATTCTCTCACCCTGCACAAAAATCAACTTCAATTGTATAAAAAAACCTCAATTAAACTGGGTGTGGTGGTGCACACCTTTAATCCCAGCACTCAGGAGGCAGAAGGATTGTGAGTTCAAGGCCACCCTGAGATTACATAGTAAATTCCAGGTCAGCCTGGATTAAAGTGAGACCCTACCTCAAAGGAAAAAAAAAAAAACAAAAAAAACAAACACAATGTACCACCTTAAAACCTGAAATGACAGAAGAAAAATGTAAAGAGAACCCTACCATATATATGCATAGGCAGAGGACTTTCTAAATAGTATTCCAGTAGCCCAGGCCGTAAGACAATCAAAAAATGGGATCTCATGGAGTGAAAATGCTATTCTAAAGTGAAGGAAACCATCAACTGAGTAAAGAGACAACTTACAGAATAAGATAAGATCTTTATTAGGTATCTATCTGACAGAGTATTATAATCTAGGATATGCAAAGAACTAAATAAAAAATTCAAACAACCCACTGAAACAATGGGGCAGGGAACTGAGAAGAGTTCTCAAAGGAAGAAATGCAAATGGCCAATAAACACCTAAGATGATGCTCAACATATTTATCTATCAGGGAAAAGCAAATTAAAATAACTTAAAGATTCCATCTCACTCTGGTAAGAATGTCTATCATCAAAAAATCAAATGAGGGAGCCGGGCATGGTGGTGCACACCTTTAATCCTAGCAGTCAGGCAGCAGAGGTAGGAGGACGGCTGTGAGTTCAAGGCCACCCTGCGACTTCATAGTGAATTCCAGATCAGACTGGACTAGAGTGAATCCCAATCTCAAAAAAATGAAAAAAAAAAAACCAAAAACAACAACAACAAAAAAAACAGAGGGCTGCAGGGATGGTTTAGTGGTAAAGACATTTCCTTGTGGAGCCAAAGGACCTAGATTCAATTCCCTGGAAGCCATGCAAGCCAGATGCACAAGGTGGCACATGCGTCTGGATTTTGTTTACAATGGCTGAAGGCCCTGGTATACCCATTCTCTGTCTCTTTCTCTCTCGCTCTCTCTCTCTCTTTCTCTCTCTCTCAAATAAATAAAATTCTTTCACAGGTTTTCTCTCATATGCAATTCCTAACATAGAATACCTGATTGTTTCAAAGTTGTAGTAAACATCAGTAGTACTGGCAAGGAACTAGAACGAAGCTAGCAGAGAGTAGAAACAGGGAAGGATGAAAGGAGGAGACACTTGACATACAAGTGGAGGGACATAATAATGGAGGGAAGGGAAAGGGAGGGAGATGGGATAAGGTGAGTAGGAGGGAATCATAGAAAACTGATGATAGCTTAAATCAATACCATAGAAACCTTCCTCCTGGTTACCTAATTAAAAGATTCAACTTCATAAGTGGGATTGTTGGACAAGAGAAGTGCCCTGTAGGGAGTGGAGAAAACTTGACTTAAAACTATAGGCTCTGGCTGGTAAATCTCAGTGCCATAACTAGATTACTCCCCTCCCAGAGAACTGTTGGTCATAGCAGCCTATCAAGTCCCCAAAACAATCCAGGCTATTACCAAATCACTTGGTTACCCAAAAGAACTAAGTGGTGGGACCGTTATTGCTGAAGACACTGTGAGTACAGGACATTGAAATATCACACTAGTTTTTGAAAGAAGGATGCCAGCTCCCTGGTAGCTAATCCTCATAATTCTCTAAACCTCCCATGTAGAGGCCAGGGGAAACTACCAGTAGAACTTAGTCCAAAGACTAAGGGTTGAAAGTTACAGGGTTCAGACCTCAGAGAAGCATAGCTCTGTGTCAATGTGGGGTACTTTATATCATGAGTTCTCTGATGATAAAGAACACCATGTATTATTTTCTGAGCCTGGAGAAGCACTTCTCAAAGAGCTCAGAGGTATAGAATCCTTCTGGATTATAGAAGATGATACTCTATAGAGGAAGAACATATTAAACTTCCTCTAATATCTTTCAGAGTAAGGAAAGAAATTATGTACCGAATCCCACTAGCACATTCTTATTTTTTCTTTCTTCCAGGGATCATGTTCTACACACATACAAGATGCCTCGAGAAGAAGCCAGGATTTTCCACACACACTAGCTGCTATACCCTCATTTACTTCTTGGCAGCTATAACATTGTGCAGTTCACATTTGTTCAGCTAGTGGATTTATGATCTGTGTATCCAGTTATAACTAATCCTTAAAAATGAACTAGCTTATATATTCCTGAACAAAATTGCTACTGATTGAAGATAATAATGTGACAAACAAATCTTATAAAAATGAAAACCTATTTCTGTACCTTATCTTTGTAAGTTTTCCTTGGGAAATAATGCCAATCTAAATAATATCACAAGAATTTCCAGATTTTTTAAAAAATATGAGAAAACCATGTCAGAATAGATAGATTTATGCTCCTATTCATGAATGTAACCTGCTTGTGTTCCCTAGAGAACTTCAGCCCAAAGTATATTTTTATTTTGTGATGTAAGCCAATACCATGATTATAAGTAAACAATTTGTGAACAAATGTCCATGTATTTACTGAGATGCATATTTAAATGTTCTGGGCTTTAGTAGAAACATTGTGCCTTGGCTTGCCATCTTATCATTGGGGGAGTGAGATCTTGGTATTCAATATGAAAATGTGCGGCAAAGGAAGAACCATGAAGAAGTTATTTGTGATGGAGTGTATACTGCAGCAAGTATAAGGTACAAAGAATCCCAGTGTCCAGAAAATGCCAAGATAGGCACCTCAGGATTAGGGTTAAACAGAAGTCATTTAATAAGAATACTTGTCTGTTTTCTGTGCAGATCTCACTCAGGAACCTACAACATTAGCAGACACTAAGAAAATCCATAGTGAGGCAGGAAAGCAAACAAATAGCTTAGCAACCAGGACACCTTGACTTGGAAATAAACACACCCTTTTCCTGAAAGTGCACTTGGACACCTACTGACAACCAGGGACTCCTCCTGTATCAAGCTGAACATCCACACTCCTCCAAACAATAGAATAAGTCTCTCCTCCCCTAGTGACCATTAGTTACTCCCCTTTATGTTGTCAGTTTCTATTCAAATATGTTCTTAAGTATATGGTAAGATCAGGAAACAGGGTTTCAACAAACTAAGCCCTCCCAGTGAACTTATAGAGACAATCCCTCTTTATTATTTTAGTTCTATGTACAACTGTGCATACGTATAATTAAAATCAGACACATCATGAAGGGTTATGCACAATGGAAAAAAGATTATATAACTCAAGTCTATCAAAGTATAAAACCACTGTACTTTCTTATTGCAGCTTTAGCAAACTAGTACAGTGACAATGGTTATTAAAAGTATTATTATTAACAAGAAAGTATTTGACTTTGGAGAGCATTATGACAAAACTTAAGTAATTAGTACAATGAGTCCTTATTCATATTCTATCACAGAGTAACTAATTGAGACCTAGACATAAGGATACACATTAAAAACCAACTATAACCTGTAGGTTAACTTAACCACATATCCACTCCTGAAATATATAAAATTCCAATTTTAAAGATGAAAATGAAATCCAAGAAGTGATCACCTGAATCACAAGACACTGGAGAGGGTATGATCAAGACTAACCTTAATCTTCTACATCTTCCCTCCCTCACTTCCCCTCTCCCTCTCTCTCTCTCTCTTATCTCTAACTCTTGTATATTAGTTATCTTTTTCCTCATTTTCTTAGTGGGCACTGACATGTAACTCCCAAAACCAGCATGAGGCTATCATCCACAATGAGCTTTTGATCAGAGAGACCTACAAGGTTTCCTAAAAGACAGACAAGTTTCTGTCAGAGTACTTGATGACCCACCAAAGGCTAGTGATAAGACCCTACTGCTGAAGACACCTTATGTGATTGACATGCAAATTAGAATGGCATGGCTAGAAGTTGGAAGAGAGTCAGTCCCCAGACAGTCAGCACGTCTAGTGCCAGAAGGTGCTACATGGGCGACTGGGGGAAAATGACCAATATCTGTTGAAGCAACGCATGGTCTAACCTACTTAGCAGCAAATAACTTGTTGTGATGCCAACACAAGTGCAGTGGTAGCACACAGCCATGGTGGGGAACCAACTGCTCTCAATTCAGCTAACTGATCCCCTCACTGGTATGAGACCCATAACTGGAGCTGGGACACAAGTCAGAACCATATCCAAACATAAGCCCACTCGCCAATGTCAAGCTACCATCAATTGTGGGCTACAAAAGGGCCTACACCTATTAAATTCTCTATAAAAAAAGAAAAAAAAAGGGTTATCTCATTTGTCCTGATGCTAACTTACTCTCCGTTGGAGAATCTGCTTCTCTTTTTCAGATAGATGTAGATCCTAATGAGAGAGCCACCCCATCATACCTCAAAAGGGCCCCAGCTGAAACTAAGAAAAATTGGCGAAGCAAGCAAGGGTGCTGTTTTCCTGATGAACCGAATACCAGCACAAGGGGGAAGGAGATCAGCACAGAGAAAAATCAACTCCTACCAAATCAGAAAGCCAGAGCCTCAGAGGCCCCCAACACCTCATCACTGAAGCAGACCCAACATGGCTCAGGGAAATTTTGCGGAAGAGAAGCGGAATGTCAGAGCCACATGTTGAGTCATGATATGCAGAGACATTTAGCTTACCCATAACTGTGGGCTAACTCCACAATGCATGATCCGTATACCTCAACAAGGAGGGGCCAAGGGGAGGGCGTAGGTCATGGATGAGCCTAATAATGGTACCAAACTGACTGTAAAAAAAAAAAATAAATAAATAAAAAAGAAGTAATTTGAGGTATTCTCTAAGACTGTACAAAAACTAAAGAACAGAATTAAGATTTAAATTCTGGCTTTTGAGAAATTGTTTAAAAACAACCACAACAAAAATAAAAGCTTGGCTGCCGGGCGTGGTGGCGCATGCCTTTAATCCCAGCACTTGGGAGGCAGAGGTAGGAGGATCACCATGAGTTCGAGGCTACCCTGAGATTCCATAGTGAATTCCAGGTCAGCTTGGGCCAGAGTGAGACCCTACTTCAAAAATCCAAAAAAAAAAAAAAAAGAAAGAAAGAAAAAGAAAAGCTTGGATCATGCACCATACAAAATGCAACAACTGAAGAATGATACCCAGTTTTCCTTCAGAGCCCATGTACTAATTAAATCTTATTGAGACTTCTAATAAGCTCCAATAAGAAGTGAAATCAAAGTGATCACAGTGAAGTGTGTTTTGCAGTAGAGGCATAGGGATTTCTTGCTAACTTTGGGAGATAGTTTTTGCTTCCCCACCATGAAGCCCAAGACTTGATTAACTTTATTACAGTATACCAGTAAATGTTGTACTCCCCATAAAAACAGTCAGCTCTAGCATAAATCCACCTCTAGTATTTAATTTCCTGACCTTCCATGTCAGAGATTCCCAGAAGCAAGCTACATGCCTGTGAAGTGTCTCCTTTTTATTGGCTCTAAATTTACCATCTGATTACTTTGTAGCTCCTACACTCATCGTACCACGAGACAACATAAAAAGACTGCTGCAGAGACCTTCGTGTTTAGGAACATTTTCATCAATTCTATTCTGACTATTCCCTCTGCCCTGTAGTAATGAATCCCCTGGGGAAGATGTGGATCTTCTTTTAATTCAGGATTGAAATGGATGAGAGAAAAACTTCATTTCAACTTAGAATGATACTTCGTGAATGTTGTTTCTTCTTTATCCATTACTTCATTAAGAACATAATCCATTACCTTTCGTGATTTCTTTTTTAAATTAATTTATTTTTATTGACGACTTCCATGATTGTAAATATTTCTTTTCTTTTTCTTTCTTTCTTTCTTTCTTTTTTTTTTTTTTTTTTTTTTTTTTTGGTTTTGCGAGGTAGGGTCTCACTCTAGCCCAGGCTGACCTGGAATTCACTATGGAGTCTCAGGGTGGCCTCGAACTCACGGTGATCCTCCTACCTCTGCCTCCCGAGTGCTGGGATTAAAGGCATGCGCCACCACGCCCGGCTATGATTGTAAATATTTCTAATACCCTTTGTTCATGCCACAACCTTTTAAAGGATGATAACAAAAAAATGAACTACAAGATATATATTTTAAAATATTTATAACATGGAGACTACAAATAGCCTCTATTGATTTACGTGCATGGTTGAAATGAAATGCAAGAGCTCATTATTCCTATTCCTCCTCCTCTAGAAAAGGTTTCTATTATTACTTTTAAAGTTTATTTGTACTTTCTCACATTTAGGGATTTTTAAATTCTAAATTTAACATGAAAAGGTAAGACTTGATGGACCCCTTTTCCTGGCAGCATCTGTACTTGCATTTTTCTAAACTATATTCCATAATGCTTCTTCCAACAGAGATGCAGATGGAATGTATTGTGGTGTAAATCACAGAGCTACCACTACCAATGATCCCACATCCCATCTCTCAGGTGGGTCTGGACTATAATATAATATTGAGATTCATGTGTCTGTATTTTGTTGAGTGAGACTTATTAGGAGATTAAATTTTAGCTTTCTTCCTTGTGTTCCTTATCCTCCTTATATATAACCTTATCCAGGCCCTTCCCCCGTCCCAAATGTCCTTTCTTGCTTTTTCTATTTATTCAGTTGAGCCTTGGCTAGGCTGTCTCCACTCTAGCTCTGTGGTAAACTCTGGTACTATTTAGTTGTACCAATTTATGTGCTTCCATAGCTCAACATATTCTCTTGATACTTGGCTCCCAATTACCCTAGACTCTGCCCTCCCTCTCACTAGGCTTTCAGACTGGCTTGATGTCTAGTCACCTTCATGCCCCTAGTACAAAGAAGTGTGTCTTCCACATAATGTCCTCAATAATGACTGTGAATGGCTAAAGACTGCCACATCAGGGAAAAGGTAAACTGAGTGTGAATAAAATAATAAACGTATCATGGGAAGGAGAAATATGAAGAACCCAGGCACTCATTGGCCTCTGACATGGCTGAGCAAGTAGGCTCAAGGAAGACCAAAGACAAATTTTGACTACTTTGCCAACCAGACTCTGACCAGTTTAAAAAAAAAAAAGTTGGCAGGACAAAGGGGAAAAGGTTTATCTTTAAGAGTAAAAGTGAAAATTAAGTTTTTAACTTCTCAGTGCCTAGAGTGCTGTTCTTACTAATTTTGGATGAATGAGTAAATGGTAAAATTGTTTCACGCTCAAAAGTGCAGATACTTCCCTTACTGGAGCTTTAGCATAGAAGAACATGTGATTGGAAATGAGTTCCAAATAACAAGGAAACTCTGAAAATGTGATGAAAGCTTTAGGTAAAATGTTTTAATACCAGAGACTACAGCACCAAGAAAACTTGATCCTAAAACTTGCAATAAAAGTGAACACAATTTAAGTGTTGTCTATCATCGCATGTTAAAGCACAGTGACAGGAAACCAAACCACAGAATACTGTGCTAGTTGGTTTCTTGTTGCAGGGACAAAAATGCCTGGCCAAAAAATCAGTTTGAGAGAGGAAATGAGTATTTGAGCTTGCAGTTCCAGGTAATAGCCCATCATGGCAGGGAAGGTGTACCAACAGGAGCTTGAAGCATCTGGTCACATTCAGCATAGTGAGGAAGCAGAGAAGTACTGCTCTTTCTTCCCCTCATAAGCCAAACCCCACAGCTACTTGGAGCTGGGAGTTATGAGAACAGGTTACTCCACACACCCTGAGTAGCTTAAACTGTAAGATAGACTGATCCTTGTGGCTTTGGTGTTTTCATCTATAAAGGGGGGAAGTACTATCTCTCTCTTCAGCAGGTTTTGGAGCTACTGGAGGATCTAAGACATCAAAGATGTGAAATCCTGGAAGTTGGCACAAAGTGTTAATGTAATCTAGCCCACAGCTTACTCCAGTCACAGCACAACCTCTGTTTGGCAGTGGGAGCTGTTGGATCCCCAACACAACCAGGAGACAGGAACCTCCACCCAGTAGTTTTCAGTAAGCATGAGAATGAACTCACCAAATTCCTTCCATCTCACCAGGCCTTGTTATTTTAATGTTTGTTTTTTGAAGAAGAATAAATGGAAAAACCACAGGTCAGTCCAAATAGGGAACAAGGGACAGTTTTGCAGTGGTGAGACTAAACAGACACTTCTGGATTTGTTGGATCTCTGATCAGGAAGAAAGAAATGCTACCACAACCAGTTTCTACCAAAACAAAGGACCAGGAACAGCCTGGGAGGGATAAATGGAAACCTCTGTGATTTTAATTACAAGGAAACAAAACTGCTTATCAGTCTTTCCCTTTTGTGGCACCAGAATAGCATCCACTACCTTACCTGACTCACAAAAGGCCTTAGGTTTCATAAATTTCTTGCTGAAACAATATCAGTTTCCTTTGGAAATATTCAGATTATTGTTCACTTTTAGATTATTAAGACTAAAATATCTTAGAAGGTATTTATTCCTTTCTTTCATTCATCTTGTATTTATGGCCCTAGATGAAAAACATCTGTATAATTTCAGAATTCCTAGTAGAATGCAAAACTTGTGACTTTAATTCAAAATATTTTCAAAATTCATTACTTTTTGTAATCAATTATGCACTTTACTACATGAAAAAATCACATGTTAGTCCCATTTCCCTCACGTCCTCCTCTTATATCCCCACCCCCTTTTCCCTGAGGGCCCTCCTCAGTGAAGTAGTTGGTATTCACCATGGGGTTATGAATGCAAGTCTGTGGAGGGAGGGGAGGCAATGTCTCAGGATACTCTTTCTCACCCGATGGCTCTTTCTGCCTCCTCTTCTGAAATGTTCTTTAAGCCTTGATATATGTTATAACTTTATAAGCACCATGTTCTCTGCATCCTATGGATCTCTGCTTTGATGAGTTATGAGTGTCCTCAGTGTCTACTGCCATATCCCTGGAGGTTGTGAGCATAGCAGTACTCATAGCTGCACTCATGTGTAAATAGCCACTTCCTATGTGATGTCTCCTGGCCTTGGCAGATATGCTAGAGGTAGCTTGTCTCAATGGTAGGCAGTCCACTATCTTTTCTTTTTTATGACTTCTTTTTTGTTCATTTTTTATTTATCTATTTGAGAGTGACAGACACAGAGAGAAAGGGAGAGAGAGAGAAAGAGAGAGAGAGAGATTGAGAGAGAGAATGGGCATGCCAAGGCCTCCAGCCACTGCAAACGGACTCCAGACACATGTGCCCCCTTGTGCATCTGGCTAACATGGGTCCTGGGGAATCGAGCCTCGAACCGGGGTCCTTAGGCTTCAAAGGCAAGTACTTAACAGCTAAGTCATCTCCCTCCCCAGCCTTTTTTTTTTTTTTTTTTTTTTTTGAGGTAGTGTCTCACTCTAGCCCAGGCTGACCTGGTACTCACTATGTAGTCTCAGGGTATTCTTGAACTCATGATGATCCTCCTACCTCTGCCTCCCAAGTGCTGGAATTAAAGGTGTGCCCCACCAAGCCCTGCCACTATCTTTTCTTAATGGATTGATGGATCAAGGTTCTCCTCAGTTTTCACAGCAATCTGTAGAAAACATACTCTCCAACCAAGAGTGAAAGCAGTTGTGATTAAAAGGGAGAAGCATAGTTAATTGAGAGACTTTCTGATGGGGGTGAGCACTCTTCTTGGCCAAAGACTAGTGTGAGCTTCTCTTTATAGTCTATGACCATAATATCCCTGGGATTTTGACCTAGTTCTAAGTATCAGGTATGAGTTCTCTCCCACTGAGTGGATCTCTTATCCAATCAGAGAGCCATTGATTACCCACATAGGCTATGTACCACTTTTTTCACTAGCGTGTACATCTTGTCCAGGTGGTTGATTTTTGTAACTTGCAGGATCCACTGCTTCTTCACACTATTGAAGCACATTATCCCCCACAGCTCTCATAACACTTTTCAGCAATATGAAGACTAGCTAGCAAGGAGCTGATTTCTTTCCAAGTTCTAGTGTGGTCTCTCATTATTTGGTCTGATGGATAAGCAAGTGTGTTGGCAATAGCCTATATTGTTTTGGTGACCTCATAAATCTCCCCAAACAACAGCTCATTATGGAGTATAACCCAGTTCTAGCCCTGGAAATTATAGGTCAGTGCCCGTGGTTTTAGGATTAGTCTTCTTCTACTCTCTCCAGGGTCCACCTGCCCAGGCAATCCCCCATCTCTCTTATTATGGGTTATATCTTCTCATTTCTAATCCAAGAGGATGGTATCTATGGTACTGACTGATCCTGTCATTAGTTTTGTGTAATTCTCCCCTTCTTCTCCCCATGACCCTGCCACCCTCTGTGTTCTGTCCCTAGCATTGCCTCTCAAGTAACCCTTCCTCTTCTCCTTCTCTATTTCCATTTTCTCCTAGCTTCATTCTAGCTCCCTGATAATACTACTGATGCTTATTGTCACTTACATATAACCCTATCTGTTCAAAGTTAAGAACTGCAAGTGACTGAGAACATGTGGCATTTGTCCTTCTGTGCTTGTGTGAATTCACTTAGTATGATTTTTTTCCAAGTCCATCCACTCCTACAAATTTTATTATTTCACTTTTTCATTGCTGCTGAGTAGAATTCCATAGTGTATATGCACCACATCTTTATTATCTATTCATCAGTAGATGGGCATCTGGGCTGTTTCCAATTCCTAGCTACTGAAAAAAGCAGCAATAAACATGGCTGAGGAAGCATGTCTGTAGTAAAGAGTGGATTCTTTAGGGTATATGCCAGGACTGGTATAGCTGGATCAAATGGTAGGTCTATTTTAAGATTTATAAGGAGTCTCAATATTGATTTTCATAGTGGTAGTACAAATGTGCATTACCATCAGCAGTAGATGAAGGTTCCTCTTTCCACACATTACCACCAGCATAAGTTGTCATTTGGTTTTGGATGATTTTTATTCAGTAATGAATAAAAGTAGTGAGATGGTATTTCAAAGTCATTTTAATTTGCATTTCCCTAATTGCTAAAGATGTTGAACACCTCTTTAGTTTATTATTGGCCATTTGAATTTCTATCTTTGAGAACTCTTGGTTTAATTCTCTTTGATTTATTTTTAGTGAGTTGTATTACTTTTATTGCTTAGTTTTGGGGGTTGTTTTATGTATTTGATATTAAGTCTCTGTCAGATGTATAGATGGTACAGATATTCTCCCATTCCGTAGGTTGTCTACTAACTCTGATGGTGGGTTTGCTTATCTGTATGATAACATTTTAGTTTCATGACATCACAAAGGGTGAGTGTCCCAGGGTATTATTCAAAAAATTCTTCTCTGTGCCTATATCTTGGAGTGTTTCCCCTATTTTTCTTCTAGTTTTTTTTTAAGAGTTTCCTGTCTTGAGGTCTTTGACCCATTTGTAGTTGATTATTGTTTAGGGTAACAGAAGTAGCTTTGAGTTCACTTTTCTACATGTGGCCATTCAGTGTGTAAATGCCATAATTTCTTCACTGTGCGTGTTTGTTCCTTTCATCAAAGATCAAGCAGCTATAGTTACAAGAATTTATATCTGAGCCTTCTATTATATTCCATTGATCGATGTGTCTGTTTGTTTACCAGTCTACAGCTTTATACAATGTCTTGAAATCAGGCATGCCAATACCACCAGAGGTATTACTTTTGCTGAGTATATTTCTGGCTGGCTAAGGTATTTTGTGCTTCCATATGAAGCTTAAGACTATTTGTTCTTGTAAAAAAAAAATGCTGTTTGAATTTTGATGGAGATTGAACTGAATCTGTGTACTATTTTGGGGAAAATGGCTATTTTCATGATATAAATTCTTCTAACCAAAACATGAAAATTCTGTCCATCTTCTCATTTATTTCTCTATTTTTGCCTTCAGTGTTTTTATGATTTCATTATAAAGTCCTTTTACTTCCTTGGTTATGGATATTCTAAGATATTGAAATTTTGTAGCTATTATAAATGGGACTACTCCCCCAATTTCTTTCTCCATATGTTTGTCATTGGTATATACAAAGGCTACTAATATTTGTGCATTGATTTTATATCCTACCACTTTGTTGAAAGATTGTTTTACCTTTGAGAGTTTTTGGTAGAGTTTTTTAATCACCACTGATGTAGCAGTCAGGTTTGCATTGCTGGTAGAAATCACCCAACCAAGAGCAGCTTGTGGGGAAAAAAGAGAGGTTTATTTTGGCTTACAGGCTCGAGGGGGAAGCTCCATGGTGGCAGGGGGAAATGACATGAGCAGAGGATGGACATTACCCCCTGGCCAACCTCAGATGGGCAACAGCAACAGGAGAGTGTGCCAAACACTGGCATAGGGAAACTAGCTATAACACCCATAAGCCCACCTCCAACAATACACCACCTAGAAAAGGCTTTAATTTCCAATTGCCATCAGCTGGAAAGACTAGCATTCCAAATACCGAAGTTTATGGAGGACACCTGGATCAAACTACCACACCATGGCACTGCAAGAAGGGATATGGCATGGATTTATTCATTGATTATTTGAAGGAACTTTTATGCCACCATGCTGAGGTATTTTTATAAATTGTCCATGATCTGTATATTTCAAAACACCTGTAAAATTACTCAGCTCTCTTCCTCACTCTCCTGTGATATGAAACACCAAATGAAAATAAAAGCTATTTCCAGTTTCTTTTTTTCCCTAGCAAGCAATAAAACCCATTTTCATACCTGAATATTCTGTTCCAATGTAGGTAATTTTGTAGTCCTACTATAAAGAATATTTTCCTTCTTTGTACAAACATATATGGATTCAGTTAGAGGATGTTATGTTGTCATTTGCATCAGATGAGTAGTGTTAGTATTAAATCTTCCACATTTTACTCAGGCATCAAAAAAGATACGTCATTTGTCAGGAACACTTTTTGTCTTTTAACCCCAGGGAACTCCTTGTTTCTAAGGGAAGGTTTGAAAATGTCAAGTACAGAAAAAACTACAAATTATAAAGTGCAGGGGAAGGAGGGCTTGCTCACATCTGAAACTCTACCCTTGCAAGAATTTAGTAAAGTGAAGATTTTCCATGCTTTGTTGATCCTTTAGATACTGTTGGCATAGGAAGGGCAGGTTTGGTTGAGACAACCCATGGACGATCACAGACAACAAAAGGTGTTGGTTTTGAATAACAATGCTGAGAAATTAGTACCTCACCATCACTTGCAAATCTTGATTACGGCCAGAACAACTACAAATAATTCAAATTTGATGACTCATTTCTAACTTGGAGCAGCCACGTTATGGTCATCTACTGCCAATCTTCATTGTGTTAATATTCTAGTCTTCATATTCATTCAGATTAAAAAAATAATGAAACTTCAAAACAATGTAATCACATTACAATACCACTAAACCTACCTGCCCAGACACTCCCCTGTGCTTTGGATAATATTTTGTGTCACCCAACCAGACTTGTTTTTGTGCTGCATTCTATTTAGAAAAAGAAGAAACAATGTCCAAAGAGAAATAGTAATGATTGTGGAACTATGGATATGGTTCTCAAATCCCAAAATAGATTATGCTCGCATAGAATTTTATTCTCTATAAATAGAAAAAGCAGTTTTTTTCCCTTGCTTTGAATGAACAAATGCCCCAAATATATTTTTAAATTTATTAAGCACATAATATATCAGATATTTTGTGCATGAGTTTCTATGTGTAGTATTGTGATGGTGGGTATGTGGAGTATGGTGCGCATGTATTGTATATATGTGTATGTGAAGATATGTGTGTCCTGTGTACATGCATCGGGATGTACAGAGGTCAGACATATTAAGTGTCCTATCTCTCATTCATGTGTTTTCTTGAGATGGAGTCTCTCATTCAATCTGGAGCTGGCATTTTTTTGGTCAGACTAGCTGATTAGTGAGTGCCAAGTGATTCCACACTCCCTACATCCTACAGGACTGGTGTAAAATGGGTGTGTGGCCATAAATAGCTGCTTCTTGAGTGATAGAGAATCTAACTCAGGGTGAATCAGGCCCTCTTAGGCCCTAATGTTTACATGGCATGTGCTCTTACCCACTAAGTTATATCTCTAGTCCATCTCTCAGATATTTTATATATGCTACTTACTCATGTACCAAATATCTATTAAGTCCCTGACACTACTCAAGGTACTAATGATACAACAGGAAAGACTTACCTTATGTTCAAAGGAGACCAAAAATCAATGAACACATAAGCAAACATTGGAAGACAAATACAATATGCTAACACATATTATAATGCAGACCAAGTAAATATATCAAACACTGTTGAATACTTTCCATGTACAAAACAAGTTACTCAATGCTTATAGAACACAGAAAGGAATAACAAATCTCTTACCCTCCAGTAGCTTACAGAATTGAAACACAACCATCCATCACTTTGTTTTTAGTAACATATTAAACATATGATTAACAGCAAGGTTTATCTCTAAGATCAGTTCTTTTCTTCGTATCATATATTTGGCATATTTGGCAGTGATAAGTTTGAGGTGACAAGTTTGGAGGTTATTTACAAAAAGACTCAATGTATGAGAAATGGAATATCGGATAAAAATAGGAGATACAACAAAGAAAACAAAAATCAAAACCAAAACTTGCAGATTAACTGAGTGATTCATCCACTGTTGAATTTATAAGAACATTTTTATAAAAGGGACTCATTTAGTTGATTTATTTTCATCAAGCAGGAATGGCAGGCACAATGGGGTTCAGAGGAATTAAAGACATTGATAAGCATATGCTACAGGAAATAACTCTAGGCAGTTCAATATAATTCTGGAAAACAATGGGGTCACAGAGCCCTTGTATCTCTGTGGCCAGGGTACTTGAGGTGACAATATAATGGGCAAAAGTTTGAGGTTAAAGAGCAGGGTATAAAGTTTCCAATTTGGTATCATTATGAATGCTGAATAATGATATAGATTAATATAAGGAAATAATCTGTGTATGGAGTATATGTACATGTGTATATTGGTGTGTATGAGTGTGGGTACAACCATGCCACAGTGCACATGTGAAGGTGAGAGGAGAACTTCTAATGTTGGTCCTTACTTTCTACTTTGAGACAAGGTCCCTTTGTTTTTCTAAACCTTGTAATCAGGGTAGCAGCCTACAGGCTTCCAGGGACTCTCCTATCTCTGCCTCCCATCTCACTATAGGAGTTCTGGGATTCTAGATGCTTGCTACTGTGTCTGTATGCATATGCATTTTGGGGGTCTTAACTCAGGTCCTCATGCTTGCACAGTAAGTATTTTACCTATTGAGCAATCACCACAGTCCAAGATAAAGAAAGTTTACCCCTTGATTATGAAATCTTTAGAGCTGAACAAATGAAGTTGAGAATAGCACATTGGACTTAGTTGTCAAAATGGACACTGAAGTCATTCTTTTATTAACTAATTTTTATTTATTGATTTGCTAAGGGGAGAGAAAGAAAGAGACAGAGAGAAAGAGTGTGTATGGGCATACAAGGCCTGCTTGCCACTGTAAATAAACTTTATGCATCTGGCTTTATGTGTGTACTGAGGAATTAAAACCACACCAGCAGTTTTTGTAAGTAAGCACCTTATACCGATGAGATATCTCCTCAGCCCGGAAGTCATTATTTTGTTTAAAAAACTTCTTTATTTATTTGAGAGAGAGAGAGAATGGGCGTGGGGCATGTCAGGGTCTCCGGCCACTGTAAATGAACTCCAGATATTTAGGTCATATTGTGCTGCTGGCTTTATGTGGGAACTGGGAATGGAACCTGAGTCCTTTGGCTTTGCAGCCAAGCACTTTAACCACTAAGCCATCTCTCCAGCCCTCCCCCTGAATTCATTCTTGATCATGTACAGGAGCGAATCAGTTTATGTGTATGTTGAGGAAGGGGCAACTACTGCATTATTGCAGGATGTCTACCAAGGCATAGGAAAGCGAAAACCTTGCAGGTTCTGAGTTATGGATAACCTAATTCTCAGATGGGCCCTCATGTTCATATCAATGAACTGAGTGGGGCTAGGGCCTATAATTTGCTTCTTACCAACAAAATACAAAAGTGATCACACATCATTCCTATGACTATGTTATATGTTATGTTGTGTATGCTATAGATTTTGAAAATGTAGTCAAGTTAAATTTAATGAGGAGGTATTCTGCAATGTTCCTGACCTTGTCAGTTGAGCTATTAAAAGGGAGCCTAGATCTATTGCTGAAAACACCACAGGCTGTTGTCACCGGACATTAGGAGATCATGCTGGATGTGAGAAGGCTAGCACTCATGGTGCTATAAGAACTGCTATGGGAAAATGGTCACCATAGAATGAACAAGCAGGTGCTTCTGCAAGCTACAAAATCAGCCATGCAGGAAAGATTCAACTGCACAGTAGTGGCACACAGGCTAGGGCATGATCAACTATTCTCTGATTGGACTTGAGACCTGCTCAGTGAGAAGGAATCCATGCCTGCTACTGAGAACCATGTCAGAAGCCTATGGCTTAGAAGTTCATAAACTTTAGAGGGAAGCTCCCACTGTACTTTGGTTAAAAGGAAAGGATATGCCCATGAGAAAGTTAAAAAAATAGGGTCTAGGAAATGTAAGCATAACCTATAAAGGTAGAATGGTAATAAAAATGAGTATAGAACAATGAACAGAAGAGGATTGAGGAAAGGGTAAAAAGACACTTGCCACATGTAAGCAGAAAAAGGGAGAATGTTAGAGGGGAGGAGTGAATTAATTGGGGGAGTGGGAAAAGGAGGGAGTGAGAATAAATTAATATTGAAATGCTAGAATAAATGAACCTGAATTGCTATAAGCCAATTAAAAAATTAAGGAAGAAATTTAAAGAGCACCTAGAGGTCAGGAATAGAAGCTGTTCTCAGTCTTCTGTTGATATGAAAAATATAGGGAGAAATTATTTGCTTTGGCCCACAGTTTCAGAGGTTTAAGTCCATACTTGTGGGGAGGGCATGGTGGAACCTGGCAGCCAACACATGAAAGACAGAAAGCAAGAATGCCTGTACTCATAGGTCTTCTCTTTCTGTATTTATTTAAATTTCATTCATTTATTTGAGAGAGAGAGAGAGAGAGAGGCAGATAAAGAGAGAATGGGCACACCTGGGCTTTTAGCCACTGTAAGCAAACTCCAGATGCAAGCTCCATCTAGTGCATCTGGCTTACATGGGTACTGGGGAATCAATCCTGGGTCCTTAGGCTTCCCAGGTAAGTACCTAACCTGTTAAGCCAGCATTCCATCCCTACTTTTCTTTTTATTCCATTTAGCCCCAATTCTACGGGATGGTGCTGCCCACATTCATTTTGAGTCTTCTTTCCTTAATTAATCCTCTGTGGAAAAATCTTTTGCAGACACGCCCACAGTTATCCTTAATAAATTATGTTCCAGGCATGCTTCAATATAATCAAGTTGACAAAATTAACTATCAGAGAACTTTTGAAAAGCTGAAGTCTATTTCCCTATAATCAAAAGGAAATAAATTCTGCCATCTACCATGTAAGCTTGAAAAAGGAACCAAGCCACAAGAAAAGAGCCTTCATGGCTGATGTCTTGATTGCAACATTGTGAGATCCTGAGAAGAGGACAAACTAAGCCATGCCCAGGCTGCCTATCCTATGTAAAACAGTGAGTGAAATAATGAATATAAACAGTCATACCACAACAACCAACCAAGAGACTGCTTTAAACAACACTTTTGATTAAGAGACTAAGGTGTTTTAAATCTGTGTAAAATTATCCTTCAAAAGTTTTCCAATATTTCCTTTTGCTTCAAGCATATTCATAGGAGCAACTATGAGAGAGTTTCTAAATCAGGATGATCTATTAGAATGTGAACAGCAAGATGCAAAGTAGATTTGCATAGGACAGTGGCATGGAGCTGAGTCATAACTCTTGCTACTCCTATGCTCCTTAGTCAACCTGCCTACAGGAGTCAAGGGACCATATGTGTCCATAACCACTGCTAGATCTGCTAAAAACCAACATGTCAAAAGGGAGACTGGCCCAGGAAGGGAAGAAGATGCAAAGGCTGCTGAGGGCATGAATGCAGTGGAAAGGAAGTAAGGACAATGAAAAGAGAGAGAATCAGCTCTATGGCTGCTCTGGTAGGCACACATACTGTCATCATGGCATTGGGAAGTTCCCCTCTCCCCTAAAGTGATTTATTTGCCAACCATATAGGAGAGTATGCCCAGGCAGCCAGCAATGTCAGTTGAGGTGCCTTTGTATTCTGCACCTTGCCCCTGCAGGTAATCTGTGGACATTCCAGGACATCAGATAGCTCTATTCAGAGTCATCTTCTATTTAATTTTATCATATCCATGGGCTTCATTATAAATGAGAAAGAAAAGTCTTAATATCCATTTGTTACAACAAAAAACTAATGACCATGACAAAAGAGTACACCAATGGTTAAATGTGAAGAAGAAAAACATTTATTATAAATTTATATCACTTCTACTTACATAGACAAACTTAAAAATATGTCAATTCTGTTTCGAATGTTAACATAGAAGCAAGAATTTGAAACTTTATGAAATTGCAAAGTGATTGAGATAAATTATGAATAATATTGTGGAACATAGTTAAAGTTATGTTAAACATTGCACTGACTCAGTGAGCCACAGGACCACAGTGGAGTTCATTATATCATATTTTAGCTTTGGAAATACAGGAACATTTTGGTGGTACACATCTGCTCTTTTCTGTTATATCTTATAGTTATTGGAAGAAAGAAAGTGGACTTTAAAAATGGGATGGAAAAATGCCTTTATTAAATTCAAAATACTCTGGAGCCCAATTCAGAAAAGGCAGAAATCATTCTAATACCAAACATGAGGTTGTTACTATGATATGTAGAGTGATGAAAATTTGTCTACAAAATTAATAGTTTTAAGATACAATACTTTCACTTGTTAATTCAACAAATGTTTTATATGTAATAGATACTTTGAAACTTTTGTTCAGAATGATCTTTTTTATCACATAGAGATCAATAAATCCCTTACCTTCCCTTCTTATTAAAGATAGTTGACCAATCACATTGCATAATGACTTTATCAAAAGTCCTTTACCTGGGTGAGGATTCCATTATGTAGGGTAGACAGAATTAAGCATTAATATTTTGCTTGCTTGATTTTGAGACAGAGTCTCTTCACACAGCCCAGACTGACCTGGAATGCACTATGTATCCCAGGCTGGCCT
Source organism: Dipus sagitta (assembly GCA_036346955.1). Classification (NCBI taxonomy): domain Eukaryota; kingdom Metazoa; phylum Chordata; class Mammalia; order Rodentia; family Dipodidae; genus Dipus; species Dipus sagitta. The sequence goes on along the minus strand of CM070778.1, from coordinate 75,952,567 downwards.
CAAATTTATGGCGATTTTCCTACCTCAGCCTCTTGAATACTAAGATTATGAGCATGAACCATGCCCAACCTAATCACCAACACTCTGAGAGCCTGTTCATGTACCTCCATGGCAAGAATAGAGAGAAAAGAAATTAGTGAACCAGAAAGCTTGTGGTACTTCTTTTTGTTTGTCAGCCTGGACTAGAGTGAAACCCTACCTTGAAAAAACAAAACAAACAAACAACAACAATAAAAAAAAAAACAGATGAAAAACTATAAGAAAAAAAGTCCTCCAGACAACATGAAGGAAAAGTTATCATGGTTAATAAGACCTTTGGTAGAAATAGAAACAAGTCACCTGAGGAAAATAGCTGGATTGAAACAAGATCAAGTTAGTAACATGAGTGCTGAGTGACTATCAATCCTGCCCCTGACACCATGATTTCAAAGAACAGTACAGTAAAAGGACACATTTGTACATCTGGAGCCTCCTTTTCCTACATCCAAAAATCTTCACATCAGAGGACCATCTTCCTTATTCTCCATCCATGTCTGTGACTGCATTAAATACTATTTCCTTGCACATCTCAATATGACTTTAGAAGACTGTCACAGAAAGGAAAATGGTTTTAAAGAACTCTACAGCTCCCATCTTTCTCAAAATAAAAGAAAAAAATTCCATCCCTTTAGACCTTTGTTGAAGCTATTATTTTCCCTACCCTTTAATCATCTCTTATTTTCCTGTCTGGACTATATCCAATTGCAGTCATCTCTTTCCTACACTGAGTTAAAACTGTAACAATGTGCTTTGAAGGTAGTGGCCAGTTTTGAATAGTGTCTATGTTTATGTCTCTTATTAAAACCTCAGAGTCATTGACAGTGAGCCCTTTCATGCTCAAGTATAGCTCAAGTAAAAGTAGAATGAGCCCTTTTAAAGCCAGAACAGAACGAGTGAGGACTCTCTTCCCATGCTTGCTGAACAAAGGAAGATGCTATGGGTCCTTACAGCATCTTTAGCTCTCTAAACATCACTGAAATGGTTAGCTCACAGGCAAAGCACTTTTAGGCATGCTTATTTGTAAGCTTTCTGTCAATGAAGTGGCATGAGCTTCTAGTGCTATTCAAATCACTGCATGAGGAACTGCTCATGAAATGATCTTGCAGGTCTTTTGATATTTACTCTGAAGAATCACTTCAGCCACCCATATCTCTCCTTTTCCAAATGTGGATAAATGAAATAATAGTTTTTTGACTTCACAGATTTTGGAGCTGATCTACAGTGTGGTTCTGTTCTACATACATATTGTCATCAGCTGGAATTTTCCCAAGCAAATTAACTAAGCTGCACAAGAGTAGTCACTGTCTCAAAGGGGAAAACTATCTAGATCACAAAGAGCTTTTTCAAAAAAGAAGTATTTTATTATTTATTTATTTATTTGAGAAAGAGAGAGAAAGGGGGAAAGGAGGGAAAGAGAGAGGAGGGGAGGGTGGGAGAGAATAAGAGTGCCAGGCAAGAGGGGGGTGGAAAGAATGTCAGAGCCACATGTTGGGTCATGATACACAGAGACATGGCCTCTTCTCCATAACTGATGGCTAACCCCAAAATGCACTACCCATATTCCCCAATGAGGATGTGGGGAGGACAGAGAGGAGACTAACGATGCTACCAACTTGACTGTGTATACTGAGTACAAAACTAATTAAAAAAAATAAGAAACATGTCAGCACCTCAGTCCCTTTTTTTTCTGTCCAAAGTTCCCCCATGCCCTGATCACCTTTCCTTTCTGGCACTTTCCTTTTTTCCTAGGCAGTGGACTTCAGCCTCCCTCTACCCTCATCCCATCACCAGGCACAGATTTAGCATTTCCGACATCAAGACTCCATATTTCACCATTCTTTCTTAGGTATTTTTCCTGTTTCTTAGGTATTTTTCCTGTCTCCTCAGAATAGATCCCTCTGCGAAAAACTTACAATAATTGCTTTAAAATCCATTCTTTCTTGCTAGGAAGCTTATAAAGCTCTCCAAATGTCCCTGTAATCATAATCTGAGGTTTAGCAATGTGCATGTGTGCAGAGTCTCTGGAATCAATCTACAAATGGCAAAGCCCAGAGATAATATTTAATGTGAAAAAACCCTGACTATTTCTTCTGAAATTTAACTTTAAGAAAGTGCTGTGGAGCTGGAGAGATGGCTTAGTGGTTAAGGCATTTGCCTCTGAAAGCTAAGGACCCAGCTTCTATTCTCCAAGCCCCATGTAAGCTAGATGCACAAGGTGGCGCATGTGCTTGGAGTTTGTTTGCAGGGGCTAGAGGTCCTGGCATGCCCATTATCTTTCTCTGTCTCTTTCTCTCTCTACCTTTCTCTGTCTCAAATAAAAATTGAATAAATATTTTTTAAAGAGCTGTGTGAAATAGTTTATAACAAGGACCGAAATGTAAAATCCAGGTGTTGGTAGTCAGGTTCTCATTGCTGGCAGGAAACACACAACCAAAAGGAACTTTGGGGGAAGAAAGGTTTGTTTTGGCTTACAGACTTGAGGATAAGCTCCATAATAACAGCAGTAAATTATGGCATGAGCAAAGGGCAGACATCACCTCCTGACTAACATCAGGTGGACAACATCAGCAGGAGAGTTGCCAAACACTGGCAAGAGGAAGCTGGTTATAATGCCCAAACGCCTTCCCCCAACAATACACTGCCTCCAAGAGGTGTTAATTCCCAAACCTCCATCACCTTGGAACCTAGCACTCAGAACACCTAAGATTATGGGTGCCACCTGAATCAAACCACCACATTCCACTCCTGCCCCCATAAATAGATAACCATACCTGCTGTAAAATGCAATGCATTCAGCCCAAGTTTAAAAGTCCCCATGGTTTTTATCAATGCTAATAATGTTCAAACATCCCTATAATCCAAGATCTTTTAACTGAGCCATGATACCAAAAATTCCCCCTAAAACCCATAATGGCACAAAATAAATACTCACACTGCAAAAGATGGCATTGGGCAAAGCAAAAAATAAATATTCAAGCAATATAAGATTTAAACAGGGCAAACATCAAACTCTGTAGCTCCAAATCCAACAACTTTAGTCAGTGACAAATCTCCACGTCTCATAATTTGAACCACCAACAAGTTTCTGGATTCCAATTCTACCTCTCCAGCTAGGCTACTCACAGTCCTGGAAAACTTCATTGGGGTTGGCAGCTCTCCTTATCAGCTTTCTTATGGTCCTGACATCTCCACTAGGTCTCCACTGCAACCCATGGTTCATCCTCATGGCTCCATCGGATGTCCATGCAGACATCATCAAACCTGCTTCATGGACTTTTCCAAAACACCAGAAAGTGTCACAAATTCAATGATCCTCTCTTTCCTGCATTTCTTAAGTTCCATGATTTCAGGTGGGGTGCCAATTTGTTAATCTAGGGGGAAATCAAGCAAACTTTGAAGAACAGGACACTCCTTCAGCATTCAGGCCTCTATATTCTTTCTGTTGTCCCAATGCAGGTCAGCTGACCCAATCTCAATGATTTCAATCTCTCAATTGCAGCTAAAAGGACAGCAATTTAATCCAAAAATTTCCTTTTTTTTTTTTTTTCAGTGACATATTACTCTGCTCACACTAGTCCATTTCTATACAATGCAACCCTGCACAAATTCTCAGGACACAGGCATAACAGCAAGCCTCTCACAAACTATTTCTAGCCCAATCCAGGCAAAGGTCTTTCTCACCCTCAGAAGCCAAACCTCGCAGTCCATATTTCTTACCACATTCAGGTCTTTGAACTCTGACCAGATTTGCCCATCAAGTTGTACTTACAGCACTGCAGGGCATCTCCTAAGCCAAGATTTCAAATTCATCCACATCCCTCTTGAAAATCAGCTCCAAAATGCCAAAGCCCCACAGTCAGGTTTCAAGCAGCAATGACAACACTTTCAGTATCAACTTTACAGTTGCAGTCAGGTTCACATTACTGGCAGAAAACACCCACTTGCCAAGAGCAGCTTGTGTGGAAATAAAGGATTATTTTGATTTACAGACTCGAGGGAAAGCTCCATAATGACAGGGGGAAATGATGGAGTGAGCAGAAGGTAAACATCACCTCCTGACCAACATTAGTTGGACAACATCAGCAGGAGTGTGTGCCAACCACTGACAAAGGGAAACTTGCTATAATACCCATAAGCACACCCCCAATAATACACTGCCTACAGGAAGTGAACCTAGCATTCAGAACACCTAAGTTTATGGGCGACACCTGAATCAAGCCACCATATTAAGTGTGTTGAGAAGGGGTCAAGCACAAATATCAAATACCACCTAGAGTTCCTCCTAAAAATACCTTGAAAACTAGAGAATACAAGTAAAACAAGATGATTGGCCAGGCGTGGTGGTGCATACCTTTAATCCCAGCACTCAGGAGGCAGAGGTAGGAGTATTGCCGTGAGTTTGAGGCCATGCTGAGACTCCATAGTGAATTCCAGGTCAGCCTGGGCTAGAGTGAGACCCTACCTTGAAAAACCAAAAAAAAAAAAAAAAAAAAAAAAAAAAAAAAGATGATGAAATCCAATGTTATACTCTGGATTCTGGAACAACACCACCTAACCTTTTGGGAAAAATTTTAATACTTCAATGAAGGTTGCAATTTGGTTAATAATAGCATGTAATATGAAATTTCTTAATTTTGGTGCATGTACCACCACTATGTAACAATATTAACATGAGGAACACCAGAAGAGTCATAAGTGGGAATCCTCTATCATATCTTTGTGACTTTCTTATGTATGAAATTACTTAAGATTTAAAATTAAAAGTAGTTATTTCATATCTCCACCCTAAAAATGTCCAATAAATGGATCATCTTTGGGCTAACACATGATCATTTGTAAGCTCCTCAAATAACCATTTAATCTGTGGTTTCTGTCTTTAGGACATAGGTCCTGAAAGGACAGGCATTACATTCTATTTCATCCACAGGTTTATTCTTAGACCAGTACATAGTGGTCATTTATATTTACTACTTGAATAAATAAAGCCTAAATTTTTTTGCACTTCGAAAAATATGGGTTACAACCAATTCATCCAGTCATCACTAGTAAAGCCACATGTAAAGTATAAAAGGAGAGAAATCAGTAGTATCCTCAAGGAAACTTGACCTGACACTTAATACTAAGCTCTTTGACTTGCTCCTTCAATCCCTTAAGAGCAGTCTCCACTGTTACATTTTAAGTGCTACCTAAATGAATTACCATAATGTTTCTATGATGGTCAGAAATCATCTTTCTTCTGCTTTTTCTCCAAAGCAATTACTATATCTAACACAGTATTTATTTCACTTATTTTTATACCTATGAAGACTTTGTCTTACTCAATGCTGCAAGGTTGTTAAATGAATGGATGTTTTGTTTCTTCTTTGTCTTTCTCAAGTGATTTCCTCTTTCCCTGTGGTTGTTTGAACATAAATGGTCCTATAGCCTCAGGTATTTTTAATTGAGCATCTTACTTAGTTTCCAATAGGCAAAGCCATGCTGGAGGAAGTGTGTCACTGAGGGTGGATCTTCTTAAGTCCAGCCCTAAGTGTGTTGTGTGTGATAAGACCCAGCTTGAGCTCTGGATGTTCTCTTTCACTCTCTGCCTTGGAAGTATGATGAAGCTATCAAGCTTCTTCAGCCATGGTGAAGCTTCCTCTTGAAACTGTAAGCCTAAAATAAACCTGTCCTCCCATAAGCTGCTTCTGGTTGGGTGTTTCTCTTGGCAATGAGAAGGTAACTACATCACCATCTAAACCTGGAATTAACCCATTTAGCTTTATTTGCCAACTCAGAAGCCTCCCAGCAGTAAAGCATTCCACTGCTCTTCCTCACTCAGAGTGTTCTCAGCATATCGACTTCGCCCAAGTTATTATGATCCCTACCTCTAGGATCCATTTTCCTCAATCTCCCTCATGTATTCATATCTTGCTTATCCAAATAGACTCTTGAGAAATCTTATTCACCTATTTTCTGGACTCTTCTTTTGCCCTCTGTAATTAGGCAACACACAGATTATAAATTCTTGTTTCATGAACAACTGTTACGCCAGAAAATGAATTTCCTAACCCCACACATGTGATGGAGGTTCTACTTCCAAAAAGCACAGTGTTTGAGTAAAAAGCATGTGATCACTTTTGATTTCTATAGTACAAAGTTGTAGGAAGAAACAGCCAAACTACATAAGCAAATCTGTTCTGATACAGTTCTTATTTTCTTTAAGATCTACTTTTCCATATGGGCTGAAATTCCTAAGATGCTCAAATATTTTTCAAAAGCTCCACTGAGACTTAGCTTCTTGCCATTATGCTTTAAATTATTTCAGTGTTGTATAAGGCATTACAAAATACTGCTATTTATATGTTCTTGCAAGTGTCTCTCAAAGCATTTGCCAATTAGCTTCATCTGTGACTTTAATGTGCAACAACATCAAAATGAGTTATGTCAGCTAAATATTGCCTTAAGAACGATTTTAAGAGCCGGGCGTGGTGGCGCACGCCTTTAATCCCAGCACTCGGGAGGCAGAGGTAGGAGGATGGCTGAGAGTTCGAGGCCACCCTGAGACTACAGAGTGAATTCCAGGTCAGCCTGAGCTAGAGTGAGACCCTACCTCGAAAAACCAAAAAAAAAAAAAAAAAAAAAAAAAGAACGATTTTAAATTTTCAGATATTTTGAAGTGTTTGAGATCTTATCAGGTCATTATAACAATTATGCACAGAAATTTTTTTCCTCTTATGAATTTAACATAAGCTTTTGCGTGTCACTAAGATAATTACTTTACCATATCATGACTCAGATTTTGCGTAGAGATAGTATAGATTCTGGCTGCCTCAGTCAGCTCGTCTTTCTCTCTCATCTAACCTTTGATACATATCATACATGGTGATTTTGGCTCCAGTCAATCTTCCTAATTTGTTAGAAGCTTTCTTTTTCACATGGAGTCTCAATATTTAATAAGACCTTTCAGTGCTTATGAAATGAATTTTCTTCTTGGAACAAGAATATTAGTATCTTTCAAAAGCATATTTCTTAAATATATTAATATGTTGCATTAAGATGGCCATCAGATAGTATCTGACTTTAACTCAGAATATCTGTGTCTAATTCAGAAACCTACTTAAAAGAGCCTTTGACATGATTTCTAACCTGAGAAAGCAAACCTAATTTACATGGTTCTTTATGATGAAGCCCTTTTAATTTACTGTTTAATTTTTTTCAGAATCTATGTATCAGTATAAAAATCATTCCTGTGATTCAATTTTGCTGAATATTTATTTATTTATGCATTATTTCAGAGGTAATTCTATTGCATTGCTTTTATTGAATCCACTAGTACATAATCACCTTAGAGGCTAACTGTTAAGAGAGGAATCCATCACATGTCACTAGAAAATGCATATTTTACATATGCCCATTATCACAGAACTGAAAGGACTGCAGAGATCATCTAATTCATGGATTTATGACCTTTCCTCACCCCAGCATATGTGATCAACACAAGAGTCATCAACAGAAACTCATCATAGGATATATCACATTTTACTGCTGCTATAACAAACCACAAGCTAGTCTTGCACATCCATGGGTCAGGAGTCTGAAATGAGCCTCATGTCACTGAAAACAAGTTGTCAGTACTGCATTCTTCTGAAGTTTAGATATGTTCCTCTCCTTTTAAGCTCCCAGAGGCTCTCCATCTGCATCCTTGACCTAATCCCCTCTTTAAGTGATCATGCCACTGATACTCTGTCTCTCTCTTATCAGAACCCTTGCACTATCATTGGGCAAACATAGATAATCCAGAACAATATGATCATTTAGAGATCCTTGAGTTAATCATATCAGCACAGTTTCTTTGCAGTGTGATGTAACAGATGCAGGTTTCATAGGCACTGTTCTGCTATCACTGTTTTTATCTTCTGAAAGGAGATAATATGCAGTATGGTTAATAGCTCTGGGATCAGATGACCCAATTATATTCAAATGATACTAGTTATTGTTAAACTATGTGCCTCAGTTTTGCAGTCTATAAAAGAAATAATTATGGTGGTAACTATGTTATGGAAACTGAGTCACACAGAGCTGGAGCCAGAGATAGTGTGGAGAATCATAATACCTTTTCATGTCAACATGGACTCAAGGGAATAACTTCTGAAGCTTGATTGCTGAGCTCTGATAGCTAAGATTATTTTTATAGACACTATGGCTGGCAATTTCACATCATCTAGAGTTCTTTACACTATTGATGGGTTAAACTTCCGGGCTACATGGATGGGGGCATGGGCACAAAGCAATAAGTGGCCTATGGAAACAAAACAAAAAGCTAATATCTTAGAGGTCGGATTTATTTTACTCATGACCTGGTTTTGTAAGATATCTGACTGTCTTAGGATAGGACACAGTGATACAGTTGTGCAGGGTTATGGTAAGAATGGGACTTTAAGATTGTTCACATTCTTCGCAGCTTAGACTCTGAGGTACTTGCAAAACACTGCTTAGGGCAGAAAAGGGAGTAAGACTTTAATTTGATTAAAATCTTTACTACAATTAGTTCATAATATTGTTTTGAAGGCTTAGTGAATTTATACATATAAGATCACCTAGAACAGTGCATATACTTAGCATTATGGCCCTTTTGGTCTGAACATAATTCATTCAATCCAGGTTGGTTTTATAGGTGAAGAAACTGAGTCCCAAAGAACCTAATAGTTTGCACAAGATAACATTCGTGAAAGGTTGTCACAGTTAGACCCTTCTACATTGCTGAGCCAACATCGGATAAAACTATTCTCAGTGGTATAAGAAGGTATAAAACACTCATTTTCATATCAGAAAGATTCTTAATGAGCCTGACATCCTAAAGAGCCAACAGCAGTCTTTCAGTAAATGGAATCTATGAATATATTTAATCTTGTCCCCAACTTTCTACATTGATAATGCCATGGTATAATCCAAAAATGAAAAAAAATATTCTGATGAAGCAGCACAAATTTGAGATGCATTTCAGAGGATGGGCATGTCATGGGCTACATTTAGGCTACAGTGTATATTGCCATTACAATGTTTAGATGACTTTAATCCATATAATACTCCAAATTTATATTTATTGACAGATATTTTATAACTTATATATTGGTTAGTTCTTCAGTGAAAACCACTCAACTTCTTACCAAGTCAGGCACAGGACAGTCATCATTGCAGTTTAATGATACTGATTTTGTAGAAATTTTCACTGGTTCCTAACTTAAAATACACCTAAGAATGTTTCCAGACTTCCGGTCAAGATGGCGGCATAGGAACCACGCCAAAGTAGCCTAGGGGAGAAAAATCCAACGAAAACCCAGCAAAATACACACCTTTACGAAAAAGGGAGGTGTATAAGAGATTAAACCAGCAGCAGAGAAGTAGGAGAGATCCAGAGCATCCCGACCCCACACGGGCAGGCCAAAGCAGCTCCAGCAGTGGCAGCAGCAGGTCAGGCTCTGGCAGCGGCGCGGCTGGGGCTCCATCAGTGGAAGTGGCAGTGGAAGGCATGACTCCGGCTCCAACAACAATATCAGCAGCTCTGGCACCGGCTACAGTGGTGGCATATCCAGCAGTGGCAGCTCCAGTGGCTTCAGCCACAGCGGATCCAGCAGCAGCAGCTTCAGTGGATCAGCAGCAGCTCCAGCAGCAGCAGAGGCAGATCCAGCAGTGGCAGTTCCAGCAGCGGCAGCTCCAGCGGCAGCAGCAGCCGATCCAGCAGCAGGGGTGCCAATCTGCAGGGCCACAGTTGCCAGGCTTGGTTTGCCCCACAGGAAAAGTCAGTGCCCAGTTCCAGAAAACAGAACAGCGGCCCAACGTCCCAGCCAGCAACTTGACTGAGACCAAAAACATCCAAAAAGGTAACTGGGATTGAACCAGAGAAGGGTCTCACTTGGTCACAAGCTGACTTGGATCCCTCAACAGACCAGAAAATTTAACCACGTTGTTGCTAGAGGATCTGGTTCTTATAATACCTACTCTTGCATAAATACTCGGTGCTGTTTTTGACTGAATGTGTACAGGGTTTAGTTAAATTTTAGAATCTACCTGTATTTTATTCCACTCTACCTACTTGAGTACTCCCATAGCAGGCAAACTCAACCCCTAGGAACACTTTACTAGATACTCTGAGAGTGTTAAGAGCCATGCCTAACATCTTACTCTCCTACATTGAAGATATACAACATCAGATCAAGTGATACAGCTAAGAATACCCAGCTAACTAGAAAATCTAAGCACTAACTTAATCCAAGATGCAAAAATATATACATTATAACACAAGAAACACCAAAAACCAAGGCAATATAAATCCACCAAAAAGTATCAATGCATCAGAAATGACCTCCAGTCAGAACGAGTTAGAGGAAATGCCTGAGAAAGATTTCAAAAGAATGATTGTAAATATGTTCAAAGAAGGCAAAGAAGAAATCAAAGGAATCAAAGAGGAAATCAAAGGAATCAAAGAAGACACAGAACACCAATTTAATGAAATAAAGAAGTCAATATAAGACATAAATAAGGAAATAGAAATAATAAAGAAAAACCAGTCAGAATTACAAGCAATGAAGAACACAGTTAATGAAACAAAAAATTCTGTAGAAAATCTCACCAGTAGAATGGATGAAGGAGAGGACAGAATATCTAAGATAGAAGACCAGGTGGCAGATCTAATACAATCCAACAAAGAGAAAGACAAACTAATAGAAAAGGATGAATGGGAATTTCAAGATATTTGGGACACTATGAAAAGATCAAATATAAGAATTCAGGGCATAGTAGAAGGAGAAGAATTTCACTCTAAAGGCATAGTGGGCATCTTCAACAAAATCATAGAAGAAAACTTCCCTCAAATTGGGAAAGAGGTGCCAATGCAGATACAGGAAGCCTCCAGAACACCAGCCAGACAAAACGTGGAAAGAACTTCTCCTCGCCATATTATAATCAAACTACCAAACACACAAGCCAAAGAAAAAATATTGAAAGCAGTTAGAGAGAAAAATCAAGTTACCTACAAAGGCAGGCCCATCAGGATCACAGCAGATTACTCAACACAAAGTTTAAAAGCCAGAAGGGCTTGGAGTGATATATTCCAAATTATGAAAGATAACAACTGTCGACCAAGGTTACTTTATCCTGAAAAACGATCCATTCAAGTAGGTGGAGAAATAAGGTCATTACGTGACAAAAGCAGGCTAAAGGAGTATTTGAAGACAAAACCAGCTCTACAGAAAATAGTTAAAGGAATCCTCCATGCCAAAGAGAAGGAAAAACACAGATATAAGGACCCTGGAAAACAACAAGCAATACCCAAATACTAGTTAACACAAGAGAGCAAAGGTAGAAGCAGAAACACACACACACACAAAAAAAATGGCAAGCATAAATACACACCTTTCAATAATATCTCAATATCAACAGCATCAATGCCCCAACCAAAAGACATAGGTTTGCAGACTGGGTTAACAAGCAGGATCCTACAATTTGTTGTCTCCAAGAAACTCACCTTTCTACAAAGGATGGACATTATCTTAGGGTGAAAGGTTGGAAAACGGTGTTTCAAGCAAATGGACCCAGAAAACAAGCAGGGGTTGCTATCCTAATATCTGACAAGGCAGACTTCACTGCAACATTAGTCAAGAAAGATAAGTAAGGTCACTTTATATTTATTAAGGGCACACTCCAACAGGAGGACATTACAATCCTAAACATACATGCACCTAACATGGGGGCGCCCAAATTCATCAAACAAACACTGTTAGAATGAAGGTCACAGATAACACCAAACACAGTGGTAGTGGGTGACTTTAACACCCCACTCTCATCAATTGACAGGTCATCCTGGGAAAAAATAAACAGAGAGGCATCTGGACTAAATGGGGTCATAGAAGGAATGGACCTAACAGATATATACAGGACATTTCATCCAAATGCTGCAGAATGTACATTCTTTTCAGCAGCACATGGAAAATTCTATAAAATAGACCATATATTAGGACGAAAAGCAAATCTTAACAAATTCAGGAAAATTGAAATAATTCCTTGCATTCTATGTGACCACAATGGAATCAAACTACAAATCAATAGCAAGAAAGGCTATAGAGCATACACAAAATCATGGAAACTAAACAATACACTACTAAATGATGAATGGGAAGAAATCAAGAAGGAAAACAAAAAATTTTTAGAGTCAAACAATAATGAGAACACAACATACCAAAATCACTGGGACAAAATGAAGGCAGTTATAAGAGGTAAGTTTATAGCTCTAAGTGCCTATATTAAGAAATTAGAAAGGTCACAAGTAAATGACCTAATGCTTCACCTTAAAGCCTTGAAGAAATAAGAACAAGGCAAACCAAAAATCAGTAGACGGGAAGAAATAATAAAGATTAGGACAGAAATTAATGAAATAGAAACCAAAAAAACAATCCAAAGAATTAATAAAACAAAGAGCTGGTTCTTTGAAAGGATAAACAGGATTGATAAACCCTTAGCAAATCTGACTAAAAGAAAGAGAGAAGAGACACAAATTAATAAAACTAGAGATGAAAAAGGTAACATCACAACAGATGCCAGAGAAATTCAAAAAATCATAGGGACATATTATAAAAGCATATACTCCACAAAGTATGAAAATCTGAAAAAAAATGGATGATTTACTTGATTTATATGACCTACCTAAATTAAATCAAGATGAGATTAATCACTGAAATAGACCTGTAACAAGCAGGGAGATCCTAACAGTTATTAAAAATCTCCCAACTAAAAAAAGCCCAGGCCCAGATGGATTCACTGCTGAATTTTACCAGACCTTCAAGGAAGAGCTAACACCATTGCTTCTTAAGCTTTTCCAAGAAATAGAAAAAGAAGAAATTCTACCAAACTCCTTCTATGAAGCCAGCATCACCCTGATACAAAAACCAGGCAAAGATAGAACAAAAAAAAAAAAAAAGAAAAGAAAATTACAGACCAATCTCCCTCATGAACATAGATGCAAAAATTCTCAACAAAATGTTGGCAAACAGAATACAAGAATATATCAGAAAGATAATTCACCCTGACCAAGTAGGCTTTATCCCAGAGATGCAGGGATGGTTCAACATACGCAAATCTATAAATGTTATACATTATATAAATGGGTTTAAGGACAAAAATTGCATGATCATCTCATTAGACGCAGAGAAAGTATTCAACAAAATCCAACATCCCTCCATGATAAAAGTCCTACAGAGACTGGGAATAGAAGGAACATATCTCAATATAATAAAGGCTATTTATGATAAGCCTACAGCCAACATATTACTAAATGGGGAAAAACTAGAAGCTTTTCCACTAAAATCAGGAACAAGACAAAGGTGTCCACTGTCCCCACTTTTACTTAATATAGTTCTGGAAGTCTTAGCCATAGCAAGAAGGCAAGAGACACACATAAAAGGGATACAAATTGGAAAGGAAGAGGTCAAGTTATCATTATTGGCAGATGACATGATTTTATATATAAAGGACCAAAAAGACTCTACTAACAAACTGTTAGAGCTGATAAAAAGCTACAGCCATGTAGCAGTATACAAAATAAATACACATAAATCAGTAGTCTTAATATCTGCTAAGAACAAACACATATAGGATGAAATCAGAGAATCACTCCCATTCACAATTGCATCAAAAAAAATAACAATAATAATAAAGTACCTTGGAATAAACCTAACCAAGGAAGTAAAGAATATCTACAATGAGAACTTTAAAACACTCAAGCGAGAAATTGCAGAAGACACTGGGAAGTGGAAAAACATCCCTTGTTCCTGGATTGGAAGAATCAATATTGTGAAAATGGCAATCTTACCAAAATCAATCTACACATTTAATGCAATCCCCATAAAAAAAATTCAAAAGGCATTCTTCACAAAAATAGAAAAGACAATCCAAAAATTCATTTGGAATCACAAAAAACCTGGAATATATAACATAATACTGAGCAACAAAAATAAGCCTGGTGGTATCACCATACCTGATTTTAACCTATACTACAGAGTCATAATAACAAAAACAGCATGGGACTGGCACAAAAGCAGACTTGTAGATCAATGGAACAGAATAGAGGACCCAAATGTAACTTCAGGTAGCTATAGCCACCTGATATTTGATAAAAATGCCAGAAATACTCATTGGAGAAAAGACAGCCTCTTCAGCAAATGGTGTTGGGAAAACTGGATATATATATGTAGAAGGATGAAAATAGATTCTTCTCTCTCTCCATGCACAAGAATTAAGTCCAAATGGATTAAAGACCTTAACATCAGACCGAAAAATCTGAAACTGCTAGAGGAAAAAGTAGGGGAAACCCTTCAACATATTGGTCTTGGCAAAGACTTTCTGAATACAACCCCAATTTCCCAGGCAATGAAACCACAGATTCACCACTGGGACCTCATGAAATAACAAAGATTTTGGCACTGAAAAGGACGCTGTGAATAAAGCAAAGAGGCAACCTACAGAATGGGAAAAAATCTTCGCCAGCTATACATCTGATAGAGGATTAATATCTAGGATATACAAAGAACTCAAGAAGTTAAATAATAAGGAATCAAACAAGCCAATCAAAAAATGGGCTATGGAGCTAAATAGAGAATTCTCAAAGGAATAAATATGAATGGCATATAAGCATTTAAAAAAATGTTCTACATCACTAGTCATCAGGGAAATGCAGATTAAAACTACATTGAGATTCCATCTCACTCCTGTCAGATTGGCTACCATCATGAAAACAAATGATCATAAATGCTGGTGGGGATGTGGAAAAAGAGGAACCCTGCTACACTGTTGGTGGAAATGCAATCTGGTCCAGCCATTGTGTAAATCAGTGTGGAGGTTCCTAAAACAGCTAAAGATTGATCTACCATATGACCCAGTTATAGCACTCGTAGGCATATATCCTAAGGACTCATCTCATTTCCTTAGAAGTACGTGCTCAACCATGTTTATTGATGCTCAATTTATAATAGCTGGGAAATGGAACCAGCCTAGATGTCCCTCAACTGATGAGTGGATAATGAAGATATGGCACATTTATACAGTGGAGTTTTACTCAGCTGTAAAGAAAAATGAAGTTATGAAATTTGCAGAAAAGTGGATGGATCTGGAAAGGATTATACTAAGTGAGGTAACCCACGCCCAGAAAGCCAAGCGCCACATGTTCTCCCTCATATGTGGATCTTAGCTACAGAGGATTGGGCTTCTGTACGAGAAAGAAAAAGCTCAGTAGCAGAGGCCAGTAAGTTAAAAAGGAGATAGAAAGGGAAGAGAAAGAAAGGGAGGATGGCATTTATTAGGTTGGTATTGTATAGATGTAAGTAGAAAGATTGAGATGGGGAGGGGATATGATGGAGAATGGAATTTCAAAGGGGAGAATGGGGGGGAGGGTACTACCATGGGATATTTTTTATAATCATGGAAAGTGTTAATAAAAATTGAGAAAATAAAAAAATAAAAAATAAAAAATAGTTAGGAAAAAAAGAAAAAAAAGAATGTTTCCAATTTAGTATCCAGATTTTGAGAATATATGATGTACTTTCTTTGCCTATGATCATTTTACCTTCATTTGACCTGAAGGAAAATGTTTTGAGGTTTTTATTTTTAGCTGGTACGCTAAGGTAATCTGCAGAGAAAACTATGCTATGTGGATAATGACTATGTCAGAAACATGTTATGGTGTCTTTCTGACAAAAAAGGAACATCCTACTAAAACTTGAATAGAATCATGACATTTAAGATCAGTTGGTCATTTTATAGATGTCTACACAAACAGGAGGGAAAAATGAAAATGAACAAGTATAGTTTTAGGATCATAGAAGAAATTCAAGCACAGAATTTGTTTTCTTGGGTCTAGGCCCAAAATATGTTTGTCAGCCCATTATATTTTGATTTGTCCTCAGCCCTTTCCTTTCTGTGCTGTATTTATTTTTCAGAAGGATGGGGATAAGCATTGTCACCCTGTGGTCCTTGCTGGTCATGACAACTTCTTTAAATTCATTTGTGTTTTTTTACTACCAGCTAAAAGATGGCATCATGATCTTAATATATTTTCACTGACCATTTCTAAAAGAAATGTTTATATATTTGCATGCTACTCTGTTTATTCCATTCGTAAGCCTCAGCTTAACAATCTTCTAATGACATTCCTTTTTATCAAAACAATCAGTTCTGAAAGAAAAAAGATGAAAACCCATCCTAGATTCTATAACCATCTACTGTTATGTTCCCTGTGTGGCCTCAAGTAGGTTTTTTCAACACTATGTTTGGTTTCTATCATCTGTAAAGGTAAAAACAAAAGTACATACAACATGAGACAATTACGTAATGAAGGTGGGCTTTATATGTAACTGTAAGTTGTCATTACTGTTATTTCTTATTGCAATTAGAAATATGTAACTTGGGATGGCAACCGTATGTGCTTCCCACAAACCTGCTTCCTATCCCCTGTCTTGTTTTCCTGTTCTTATGACTACATACATGATGTACACTTTCTATTCCTCTATCAAGTGGCCAGTTATGAAAAAACTATATCCTTAGGCTTTTCTGTCCCTTTATACATTGTCTTCTAATTTTGAGCTGACTTTATCTTGTTTAGCATGTGGGTGACAAGAGCTCATACCACCCTTATTCAACTTTGTTTTGTACCTGCTTTGTATTAAGTGATTTCACATAAAGTATCTCCTTCAATCCTTAAGTAAATCCATAAAAGAAAATATTATTTGATTATATAAATGATGACTAAGGCTCAGACATATTAAAGGAGCTACCTAAAGTAATTCAAATACAAGAATCTGGGCCACTGGGCTGGAGAAGATAGCTTACTGGTTAAGGTGTTTGCCTGCAAAGCCAAAGGACCCTGGTTCAATTTCCCAGTACCTATGTAAGCCAGATACACAAGGAGGTGCATGCATCTGGAGTTCATTTGTAGTGGCTGGAGGCCCTGGGGTCCCCATTTTCTCCTTCTCTCTCTCTCCCTTTGTCTCTCTCTCTCTCTCTCTCTCTCTCTCTCTCTCTCTCTCAAATATATATATGAATCTGGGCCAAAATTTGAAAGTAGCATGCTACAAGGTCTCTCAGCATTCCAAAGAAATCCAGTGTGTTCAACTGAAGATGTTGTTCAGATAAAGCCAACACATCATGTCATATTTAATCCTGTTTATAACAGCTGGAGAATAGCATCATCATTCCTCTAGCACCATTTAAGATTTTCTCTTTTAGATGTGTCTATGTATGTACATGTGTGCAAATGCACATGAACTGGCGCTACATGTTTGTGGGGTCCAGGGGAAAACCTAGGGTGTCATTCTTCTGGACATGGACATCTGTCCAACAGTGTTTTTTGAGACAGGGTATTTCATTAGCTGGGAGATCACTGAGTAAGCTAAACTGGGTCAGCATATTGGTACCTCCCCAATACTTGGGCTATAAGTTCTTGGTATCACTTCGGCCGTTTTATGGGGGTTCTGGGGACTGAAGTAAGCTCCTCATGTTTCCAAGAGAAGCACCTTGCCAACTCATCTATCTCCCCACACTCTCCAATTTTATTTTCAACAAAATGAATGCACACATTTGTATTTCATTTTCCTTTAAGATAAGATCAAACAAATTATAGTAACTTATTTACTGAAGGACTATCTGAAAAATAATTACAGAAGCAATTGGAAATTATATGTACAGATGATCATACAGAGTGCTCTAAAAGAAGGTAACTAGAATAAAAATGTAAACCTAGTATTATATGATATTTCTACCCAGCATACAGGTAGAAGAATTTTCTCAGAACCCAGTATTCTAATTGTTTCTCTATTCCCCAGTCAAAATGGTAGACTAAGAAAGTTATTTTCCCATGTGATATAAAAGGGGAATGGGAACTACTTGGGGCAGAAGGGTACAGTGGGGACCTCAGGGACAGAGAGATGATAAAATGGGACTGGGAAGGATGGGAATTAACCAAAAAGAAATATTTATAAAAATTCCATGAAGAAATATGTTATTTTGACATTTAAAATAAATGTTTAAAAAGTAAGTAGTATTTTCTAATCACTAAATAGTAAGAGATTGATCCTCAACAATTCTTCTTTAAGTCATTTTACATAGATAAAAATTCCCATCTTTATATTCTATATTAAAACTCCCTCTTCAGTAGCTTTGACACCCACATCAACAGATCTCAAGAGATCAATCGAGTCTAAGGTCAACTGCATTCCCAATTCCAGGGCTAGGGACATGAAGAAGCTTTGTCTCCAAAAACTCCCATCAGCACAACCTTTCCCATCTTTAGCTTTCCCATCTAGCTAAAATGGAACAATAATCCATGCACTCAAAGTTAGATCACCATGGTGTTAAGACCATTGATCATTTGCTAGGATCTCCTCCAAATGATTTATCACAATTCAATCTTTTTCCCGGGTCCCAACCACCACTCCCATTACTACAATGCCCATGTCTCAGTCCTTGTATCTTTCTGGTGTTAGTCATTTTCTTGGGTACGTTATCCCAGCTCATGGTTATAAAGACAATCTAGACATGAATATTCAAATTACTGTCTCCAGTCATGTTATGTTCCATAAACTTCAGATATTTTTAATGAACATAATCACTTGGATTGACTCTACATACTTCATTTTTAGCAAGTGTTACTTACATTTCTGATCCTGCCTACCTGGAACATATGGTTAATAATGTGCATTGCCACTCATCCTTCTTCCATCCATTGAAGTTGACCTATGCATGTGGTCTCTTCCTTGAATCTTTACTGTATCCCATCTACAAAGAAATCTTATTGTTTCACCTTCAAATACATATCCAGAATCTAACCATTTCTTGCCTTTTCTAAACCCAGTTATGTGGTTAGTATTATCTGCTAGCCCCAGTTATATCATGGCTGTGCACAAAACCCTCCAGTATTTCTGTTACAATGTCAAAGAACTATTAATAGTCTATAAAGTCTTGACAAACATCACCTCTCCTTATCACTGTTATACACACGTCCTCCTACTTTTTGGTCATGATTCTCCAGCCACACTGACTTCCTTATTGATCCTTCAACACAATAAGAACCTGCTTGCCACAAGATCTATCTGGAATATTCCCTTCAATAAAGTATAGCATAATATTTCACTTCTTTTTGGTCTTTGCTCTTCTGTCAACTTCAGTAAGTCTTTCTGGGCATGAAATTTTTTATAAATGTGCATAACTTACCCCCATTACTTGCTGTCTAAGTTACCTGCTTTGTTTTCTTCCATAGCACTTGCCTGCATTAGACATACCAAATAAACAACCTATTTTTCATATGGAATTGTTTTTTCATAGGAGTGTGCATGCTCTGATGCTATAGAAATTTTTGAGGGTTCATTCACACTTATATTTCACCCCTTAGCACAGTGCTTGGGACATAACAAGGGCTTAATTATATTGTGAGATATTGATTATAGGGCATCATCTTAACCGTGGCTGATAAGTCCTATAAATATTATATTTCATCATGTCCTGATTCATTGCATTAACCATGATTTTATTCACTGAACATGTTTTCAAGTGTCTGTTCTATGTTGTGCGTGCTATGAAATATCAGAGATAAGTTGTTGATAAAAAGACACAGAGCATTGCTTCCATGGAACATATAAAATACAGAGAAAGTCATTAATCAGATAAGACTATGTAAATTATTGCATGACTAAGATGGGTGTTTTGTATGGCAAAAGATAGATTTACAGAATTCTTACAATCAAATAACATAGATACAACATAGGAAAATTTTAATATTTTATTTGAACTGAGATTTTCAGGATGCACATTAAAAGATTTCAGATTCAGGAAACAAGTACAAAGGCCCTGTGCTAGGAAGATGATGGAAGAAAAAAAGAGATCTATGTACCTCAATTGCAATACAACAACTGAGTGGAAGAATAGAATAGGTTACCAGAGGGGTTTTTGGAATGGTACAGAGAACATCATGAGGATTTTGAGAACCCTAAAATTTAAGAGCAATAGACAACCCACTAAAGACATTTAAGCATGATAAAGAACTCCTCAGGTTTTATTTTTGAAAAATAATTATGAATATGATACAATATGTTATATAATATGGGACTGACAAAGACCATAAATCACATGCTATGATCTCCTCCATCTGATTTGTCACTACTCAATATTTTTCTTGGGTCCAAACCACCATTCCTGTTACTACAATGCCCATGTCTCAGTCCTTGGATCTTTCTAGTGTTACTCATTCTCTTGGGTACATTATACCAGCTCCATAAGAGAATGATTTACAGCAATTCTTACTGCTTTCTTGAACACTGTGGGAAAAAAATAAACAGTTGAGACTTAAGACAAACCAAAAATTTACCATAATCCTTCATTGAGAGTTGAAAATCAGTGATCAACACATGGCATGAAGGAATTCACTGGCAAATGAGGAACAGGAACAGGAAATGCTGACATGCAAAGAAGGTAAAAGCTGAGATTGCCAAGCTGGGAAAAGGGCCTGCTGGGAGAGATGTGGGAACAGTCTAAACACTGTGCATTGTTTGTGGCATATGAAAATGTGTCTTTCTGTAGGCAGCTATCCTGTCTGTGGATTAAGAAATAATTGTTCTTACAAATAAATTGTCCAAACAGAAAATCAACAAGGAAGTAAGAGAGTTCAACCACACTATAGATCAACTTGACCTAAGGGACATCTACAGAACATTCTACGCCAAACCTACAGAATACACATCCATCTCAGCATCCCATACAACCTTTTCCAAAATAGATCATATATTGGGCCATAAAGCCTGGTTCCATATATCCAGGAAAATTGACATAATTTCCTGTATATCAGACCAAGATGTGGTAAGGCTAGAAATTAGCAATAAGAGATGTGCCAGGAACTCCATCAGCTCTAGGAGACTGAACCACACACTTTTAAATAATAATTTGGTAGGAATTATGAAATTTGTAAAATTTCTAGAATTGAATGACAATGAGAACACAACATATTAAAACTTGTGGGACACAATGAAGGCAATCCTTAGGGGAAAATTCGTCTCACTAAATGCCTTCATAACAAAAACAGAGAGATCAATAACCTAACCATTCATCTAAAGGCATTGGAAAAAAAACAAAACAAATTGAACCCAAAAAGCTCCAAAAGGAAAGAAATATTCAAGAATAGAAATTAATGAATTGTAAATTAAGAAAACAATTAAGAAAGTTGATGAAACAAAGAGCTGGTTCCTTGAAAAAATAAACAAGATTGATAAACCCCTTGCCAACTTGATCAAGCAAAAAAAAAAAAAAAAAAAAAAAAAGAAAAGAAAAGAGATACTTAAAATTAACAAAATTAGAAATGAAAAAAGAGACATCACAACAGACATAAGTGAAATTGGAAGAATCATCAGAACTTACTTCCAAACCCTCTAATCCACAAAACTGGATAATCTGGGAGAAATGGACAAATTCCTGGACATATACCTCCTACTAAAACTAAACTCAGAGTAGATTAATCTCCTAAACAAACCTATCTCACCCATAGAGATTGAAAAGGTAATCAAAAGCTTCCCCAGAAAGAACAGTCCAGTACTGGATGGCATGTCAGCTGAATTCTATCAAACCTTCATGGAAGAACTAGAACCAACTTTCCTCAAACTGTTCAATATAATCGGAGAGCAGGGAAAGCTCCCCAACTCCTTTTATGAAGCTAGTATTACCATAATAACAAAACCAGACATAGATGCAACAAGAAAAGAGAAAAATATGCCTGCATCCCTGATTAGCTTAGAAACAACAATCCTGAACAAAATCCTCACAAACCAAATTCAACAACCTATCCAAATCATTATCCACTTTGATCAAGAAGGCTTCATCCCAGGAATTCAGGGTTGGTTCAACGTACAGAAATCTGCCAATGTAATAGACCACATGAATAAGCTTAATCACAAAAGCCATATAATCATTTCAATAAATCCAGAAAAGGACTTGAACAAAATATAACATCACTTCATGATCAAAATGTTGGAAAGAATAGTCATGGACAATTTATATCTCAACATAATGAAGGCTATATATAAATGACTGAAAGCTCAAATAATACTTAATAAGGAAAGACTCAAGGAGTTCCCACTGAGATCAGGAACATACAGGGGTACCTACTCTGATCTTCAACATAGTACTAGAAGTCCTAGCCCAAGCAATAAGACAGGAGAAAGAAATAAAAGAGATACAATTTGGAAAGGAAGAAGTCAAGTTAGCCCTATTTGCAGATAGCATGATCCTATACATAAGTGACCAGAGAATGTCCATCTCAAAACTCCTAAAGGTGATTAATTTCTTCAGCAAATATCAGGATACAAAATCAACACACAAAAATCAGTAGGCTTTCTATGTGCAAAGGACAAAGATACAGAGAAAGAAATTAGCAACACTGTCCCATTTTCAATAGCAACTAAAATAAAATAAAATAAAATCATTTGGATAATACTAACCAAGGATGTGAAAGATACATATAATGAAAACATAAAAACACTAAAGAAAGAAACTGAGGAGGACTTGATAAGATGGAAGTACCACCCATTCTCCTGGATAGACAGAATTAACATTGTGAAATTGGCAATCCTACCTAAAGCAATATGTAGTTTTAATGCAATACCAATAAAAATCCCAGCATCATTCTTTACAGAGATAGAACAAAATGATCTCAAAATTCATATGGCATGGAATCAAGCCTTGGATATCCAAGCATATCCTCAGCAAAAGAAACACCTCTAAAGGAATCATTGTACCTGATCTAAAGCTATACTACAAATCCATAATAACAAAAACAGCATTATACTGGCATAAAAACAGGAACATAGACCAATGGAAGAGAATTGAGGATCCAGACTTTAGGTCAAGTAACTACAGGTACTTGGTCTTCGACAAAGGCCCCCAATAACATAGACTGGAGAAAATACAGCATCTTCAACAAATGGTGCAGGACAAACAGGATAACCATATAAAGAAAAATGAACCTAGACCCACACATCTTGCCATGCACAAAAATCATATCCAAATGAATCAAAGACCTCAATATAAAATGTGAAACTCTTCTACTACTGGACCAAAAATAGGAGGAACTCTCCATAATATAGGAGTGGAGAAGACTTCTTGAGCAAAAACCAGTAGCTCAGGAAGTTAAACAATCACTCAACCACGGGGGTCTCATGAAGCTGAGAAGTTTTTGCACAAACATACCATAAGCAGAGCCAATATATTACTCACAGAATGGGAGAAAAATTTTGCCAGCTATACAACTGACAGAGGCCTAATTTCTAGAAGTTACAAAGAACTGAAAAACCTAAACAATAAAAAAATCAAACAACCCTTTCACAAAATGGGGCAGAGAACCCTCACAAGAAGAATACAAATGGCAACCCATACTTAAGAAAATGTTCAACATCTCTAACCATCAGGGAAATGCAAATTAAAATAACTATAAGAATTCATCTTACCCCAGTAAGGGCAGCAAACATTTTAAAAATCAAATGAAAACAAATGTTGGCCAAGATGTGGAGAAATAAGAAACTTCATTCACTGTTTGTGGGAATGTAAGCTGGTACAACCACTAAGGAAGTCAATATGGAGATTCCTAAAAAGGTTGAATATAGAATTACCAACAGACTCAATTATTTCCTTACTGGGCATTAGCTATAAAAGCTCCACACCTCAGTTCAGAGATATATGCTCAACCATGTTTATAGCTGCCCAATGCATAATATCTAAGAACTGGAACCAACCAAGGTGACTATCATTGGATGAATGGATAACAAAGAAGTGGTATATCAACATGATGTGATTCTACTCAGCAATAAGAAAAAAATATATATACAATAAAATTTGTTGAAAAATTGTCAAACTTGGAACAGATCATACTCAGAAAACTAACACAATCAATGAAAGATAATCATCACATGGCCTCACTCAGTTGCAGTTCCTAACCTGGATCAGCCCGAGCTGTTGACATACCTAATAGGCATCTCAAGGCCTGGACAATAGTGAGGGTAGGGCTTTAGGCGAGGGGAAAGGTATCAGAGGGATATAATACTGAACCCAAATGGAACTGGTACCACTGAATCCTATATCCTGGAAGATAGACTAAAAGGTTGAGCCCTCAATAGCAGTTTAGAGGGAACACCTGAACTGAAGGGCCCTGGAGAGGGTGAGATGAAGCCTAACCTTAAATTTCTCCTGTTGCTTTTTCTTTTTTTCTTTTTCTTTTTCTTTTTCTTTTTATTCTTTTTTTTCTTTTTTTTTTTTTTTCCTTTTCAGTTTGCTTTTCCTTTGGCACTGGCCTGTAACTCCAGTACCAGGATGTGGTTAACATGCACAATGAGCTGTTGATCAAAGAGACCTACAAGGTTTCCCAAAATAAAACAGAATTCTGTGAGAGTACTTGATGATGCAACAGAGCTTAGTTGTAAGACCCTACTGCTGAAGGGACCATATGCTGTTAGTATGGAATATGAAGAGACCTGGCTGGAATTTGGAAGAGAGCCAGTCTCAAGACAACCCATCTGGTGCTAGAAGGTGCTACATGAGCTACTGGTGGAAAGTAGTCAATATCTATCAGAGCAACTCGAGGTCTAATCTACTCAGTAGCAAACAACCTGATGTGATGCTCACACAAGTGCAATAGTGGCATGCAAACATGGTGGGTAACCAGTTGCTCTTTGGTTGGATCACAAATCTGCTCAATGGAAGGGAACCCATGTCTAGAACTGGGAAACAAGTCAGAATCATATCCAGATAATGATTTTGCTTTCCAATATCAATCTCCCATTAACTTTGCACTACAAGAGGTTCTACAACCATTTAATTCTCTCTAAACTAATAATTGTTATCCTGTTTATCCTGTGATGACTTCATTCTCCATAGGAGAATCTGCTTCTCTTTTTCAGATGTGTGTGGGACCTGAGGAGAGAAATGAATGTAGGCACTCCACCACGACCCCAACTAAAACCATGAGGAAGTGTGGAAATGATCAAGAGTGCTGCTTTCTTGGTGAACCTGATATCAGCACAATGATGAAGGAACTAAACATTGAGGATACTCAATACCTACCAAACCAGAGATCCAGAGGTTCCTAAGAGCCCATCACTGAAATAGACTTAAAACAAACCCAACATGGCTCAGGAAATTTTGTGGAAGAGGGGGACAGATTCTTAGAGCCACAAGTTGGGACATTATGCATAGAGACATTGCCTCCTCAACATAGCTGATGGCTGCCCCCACAATGCATGACCTACAATCCCATGAGGATGACCTGCATCTCCAGTAAGGAGGGTCCCTTTGGAAAAGGAGCATAGATGAAGGAAAAGATAGTACTAATATGTGCTGTTTATATTCTAAGTATGTCCATAACTAATAAAAATATTAAAAGATATATTTATTATTTTTTGCAAAATATCTACAAAACTGTTCATACATTCTTAATACAAAAAAATTATGCACTACATATCATTATGGCCATTCATTAGAAAGGGAAATATTATATAATTTTAATGTCTTCTAAAAAGTACATAAATAAAATGATATAAAAGGAAGAATGCTTTCAGGATTTCAAAGGAATTAATAGAACTGGTTTCTTATTCTGAAATCCTGAATTTTTATTAGGAAATCAGAAATACTAACAGATGTGCAGTAAGGAAGTGTTTACTTGGTAGCAATGGATATAGAAATAGATAAATGCAAGAAATACTGAGAAAGTGAAATTCACAGGAACTGAAGACAACTGGACATGGGGAATGGCAGGGGAAAGAGTAACAAGACTAACCTCCGAGGTTCTGACTTTAGTGATGGGTGGATTCTGTTTATTAAGAGGAAGGCCACATCAAAATTTAAGAGTGTGCAGAACAGTCTATAAGAAGAGACCCAGAATAGCACTACTGATATTGTCACCAGGACTGGGGGGAGGAACAAAAGTGAGTTGAAGGCAAATTGAGTTTATGTAACTTGGTAGATAAGCCGGTAGATGTATGGGGCTATAAGCACAGTGAAATTTGGGATGAAGAAGTAGGCCAGGTGGCCATTGACATATAGGGGCTTACTGGAAGTCATGGCCATGTAAGAAACTGCAAAAGCCAATGAAATCTGTAGGCGTCCTGTAAGGTTCTATTTCCCCATGCCATATGCACATGTACATCACAATCAAACTTGTCTTTATTTCAGGAGTCTGAATTATAACCAAGAAGATAAATGGGAAGAGTTCCAAACTCTCTTTGGTATATCAGAAGTATTAAAGATGACAGGAAAGCAATTGGAGTTTTATGACTATCAAACTTTATTGGAAAAGCCACCTGCTTATGGAAGCCCCTAACATCACAGGTGCTCTTTCTACATCTTGAATCCTGTCCCATTGCTCAGTGTATTCACATGTGTGCTTTATCTCTTCTACTAAACATTAAGCCTCATGAGTAAAGGTCTGTGTTTCAATATGTTCATGTTCTTCATAACACCTACAATTCCTTCTATATAAGGTTGTATAAAAAATTGTTACATGGAGATACTTCCCTAAAAATCTATAAACTGACATAACATATACCTAGTTTTGAATTGCATGAACATACTTCCCAAACTATAAGCTGACATATAACATATGCCTGATTTTGTGTTTTGCCTACTTCCTAGCATAATAATTTGCATGTAGTTAATATTTTATACATGTGTTAATTTATGGATTAATGGACAAAAATTTTAAACTTTCATAATATTTTGTTAAATGTTTTATTAGCATATATTTACTGTAATGGGCTTCATAAAAATATTTTCATACTAGTACATCATGTGCTTTGATTATTATATTTAACTATTTGATCCTTGTTCTTCCCCCACTCTCACTAGGCCCCTTCACTCAGGTAAAACATCTCCTTATAAGAAATGTTACTTTTACAAGTACTAATTTAAGCATGATATTAAAATTCTATGAACATGGCATAAATATAAGAATAACAAATTATTGAGAAAAGTTATAATATATATACTGTCAAAACCAAGCAGTAAAAGGATAGTTTTATCTATTTTTATTATTTTTTGTTTATTTTTATTTATTTACTTGAGAGGGACAGACAGAGAGAAAGAGAGAGAGAGAGAGAGAGAGAGAGAGAGAGAGTATCAGGGCCTCTAGCCACTGCAAATGAACTCCAAATACATGCACCTCCTTGTACATCTGGATTACATGGGTACTGGGGAATCGAGCCTCAAACCTTGGTCCTTAGGCTTCATAGGCAAGTACTTAACTGCTATGCCTTCTCTCCAGCCCCAGTTTTATCTATTTTTAAATCTTACAAATAATTTAAAAATATTTATTTGAATGAAATAAAGACAGAGGTTAGTAATTTGCTAGTAAGGGATAGTTACCTAATCTTCCAAAATTATTGGAAATTAATTCCTACCATAAATGATCCTCCTAGGACAGATTTCATTTTTATTTGCATAACTTCACTCATGAGTGTATAAGCTCAATATGAAAGGATATGCACACATTAGTGTATAAACATTTAATAAATATAGGTAGTAAAAATGAATATGCAAAAATGATAAATCATAGTTAACCAGAGAGAATTTACCATTGTACATCCCATAGCCCTGTAGATGTTGAATGTTAGCAAAGTGAACCACAATAGACAGGATTTGAACAACTTAATGAAATATATTTTCCACCCTTAATTGTGAGTTGACAATCTTTTTGGAATTGTGCTTGAGTGAGATACTACCAGTCTTTATTAAACACTTGCTAAGTACCATATACTGTTCTATGGTATACAAATAAAAAGTATGGGCTTGGTGCCCTTGAGCTATTTTAAACATAATCCCACTGTAAGTGTCACTTATATGAGGAGGGAGCCTGCTAGGCTTTCACTAAAGACTGTGATATTGGAGCTCTTATTTACTTACAAAATATGAGCTCTTCCCAATGCTCACTACCTTGTGCACAGTGAGTTCATCGTACTTCTACTTAGAGCAGTTAATTTAGCAGGACTGGCAAATACTTACCCTTCTGTTTGAGAAGAAGACAGTCTGAGGAGAGGCTGTCATCTCAGAATGTGCAGAGATAAACTTCTGCCATACTGGGCCTAACAACAATTTAGCTATTTCATGCTTAATTATGTTAGCTTCACTGCAATGGAGAGAAACCTCCCCTTTCCTCATGTAGATGCCATCCAGGCTGACACTTGCTGAATGCCTTAGCAGGGCTCTCTAGCCCCATGAGACACCTAGTCAAGTACAACTAACTGAGATGTGTGAGTTGCTAAACTAAGCCTAGGAATTTCAGCCCTTGAAGCTCTGTATGCTGGTGAAGCATGGGGTCATTCCAGGTACACTTGAGTCCAGTATTTGCTACCGGAGGAAATCATCTCTACCTACCATACACATGTGTACATGAAACAGACAACACACAAGTGTGCATGTGTCATTCTCATCAAGTAAGAGAACCCCAGTGTGACCTGCAATGAATGCCATGAGGCTGAATATCCCATTGGATGCTAACACTAAGAAGGATTTAGGCTAACAATTTGACTCATATCTCCTCATCAACTTTAGTGGATATGTTTTAAGAAATATTTCCTCCATGATCCATTCCCATCACCCAGTTTTCATCCCCAGTCAGGACTTCCATCAGTACTTACAGAGAGCTTACAATGCTTGGTTCTAACCACATTTTATTCCCAGAAAACAAAAGAAAGAGATTTGCACTGGGGCTTGTGGTACATAGCTGTAATACTAACAGTGGGGAAGCAGAAGCAGAGCCAGTCCAAGCTACATAGGGACACCCAGTCTCAAAAAAAGAAGAAAAAAATATTTTAGTCTTGATAGTGGTTCTATAGTTTATCCTTTATAAGTTTGGTGAATTTGAGCAAGGCATATAAAAGCAGTGAGGCTCAGCTTCCCCACCTGTGAAGAAGCTTGTAACAACACCTAATTGTAGCAGTTCTGAAAGAAGAAAATAACAAAAGAAAATTTTCACATGAAAGACAGTCAGCAAGGTCACAGCCAGCTCCACACAGAGCTGTAAAGACTCCACTGTGCAGGCTCAGCCGCATGGCTTGTCAGCTCAGTAAAAGGGGGTGGCCTGAAGTGAGGCTTCACAGTAACAGTACATGGAGAAACAGAGGCCTCACTCCTAAAATCTATCCTTCCTTCCTTTCTTTCTTCTATCTCCCTTCCTTCTTCCTTCCTTCTTTAAGTGAGGCTCACATGTACAGTACCTGCAGAAACTGATGTCTCATTCCTGAAGCCTATCTTTCCTTCCTTTCTTTCTTCCTTCCTCCCTCCCTTTCTTTTTGCATTTGTATGTGTGCCTGTGGTGTTGTTGGGGGAAAAAAATGTCTATATTAGATTACAGCCTTGAGGGGAAGCTTCATAATAGCAAGTGGAAATGATGGCATGAGCAGAGGGTGGACATCACCTCCTGGCCAACATCAGGTGGACAAAAGGAAAGTATGCCAAACACTGTCAAGGGGAAACTGGCTATAATACCCATAATGCTGCTCCCAACAATACACTGCCTGTATTTGGGGGTTGACTATTGTTGTCTTTGATGCTTTCAGATTCATAGGGTCTTTGCCTTTTCTTCGGTCACTATTGGGGAGGGTCTGATTCAGACTCAGGCTGATCTGGAACCCATTTCAGAACAGAAATCTCAACTTCACAGCTGACATGATTATGTGTGTAGAACAACACACACCATTGGGGATTTTGGCTTTATAAGGCTATCTTTTCATTGTAATTCCCACACATGCATACTCTATGCTCATTTTTATTGAATGTGTATATTGCTCAGTTGAACTTGAGAATTTTGTCAAAAAATTGCTCCACCCAGCCTACTAGAATACTTGAATAGCAGGAAAACTCAACATCTAGGATTACTTCTGTGATTGGATTGGAATACGAGAGCTACACTTGGCACCTTGAACTCCTACTCTGAAGATACATAAAGTTGGATTTCCAAGTATAAGATCACTGCAATTAGAAAGTTCAAGTATCAACACAGGCTGCAAAAATATCTACATTATAATACAAGAAACACGAAGAATCAAGACAATACAATCCCACCAAAATTGTAAATCCATCAGAAATGACCCCAATTAGACTGTTTTAGATGAAAAGCCTGACAAAGGTTTCAACCAAAGGAATAAAAGAAGAAAACAAAGGGTTAAAGAAGAAAAGAAACTCCTGAAGGAATTCCAAGAGAACACAGTAAACCAGCTTAATGATATAATGAGGTCATTATAAGACATGAGTAAGGAAATAGAAATACTGAAGAAAAACCAGTCAGAAAAACTAGCACTGAAAAACACAGTAAGTCAAA
Source organism: Dipus sagitta (assembly GCA_036346955.1). Lineage (NCBI taxonomy): Eukaryota > Metazoa > Chordata > Mammalia > Rodentia > Dipodidae > Dipus > Dipus sagitta. Next base: position 75,922,164 of record CM070778.1, on the reverse strand, counting down.
TTAAAAAAACCTCTGTGGAAAGTCACACAGTTAGAATGAATGAAGAAGAGAACAGGATATCTAAACTACAAGACCAGGTGGAAGACGTATTACAGTCCAACAAAGAGAAAGACTAGCTAATAGGAAGGTATGCATAGGAATTTCAAGATATAGAGGATACTAAGAACAGATCAAGCATAACAATTTAGGGTATAGTATAAGGAGAAGAATTTCAATCCAAATAGATAGTAGGCATAGTCAACAAAATCATAGAAGAAAAAATTCCCCAAATTTAGAAAGATGCCAATGCAGATACAGGAAGCTTTTAGAACACCAGACAAAACCTGGAAAGAAACTCTCCTAGTCATGTGATAATTAAACTACTAAGCATGGAAACCAATGAAAATATATTGAAAGCAGTTAGAGAGAAAAAACAAGTCACCTATGAAGGCAAGCCCATCAGGATAACAGCAGTTTACTCAACACAAACTTTAAAAGCCAGAAGGGCTTGCAATGATATATTCCAAGTTCTGAAAGATAACAACTGTCAACCAAGATTATTTTATCCTGCAAAGCTATCTATCCAAATTAAAGGACAAATAAGGACATTCCACAACAAACAGGCTAAAGGAATTTTTGAAACTAAGCCAGCTCTACAGAAAAAACTTGAAGGAATCCTTCACACTAAAGAGAAAGCAAAGCACAAACATGAGGAAACAGGAAAAAATAAAGCATACTCAAATAACACTTAAAACAAGAAAATAAAGGGAAAATAGGAAGCGCTACAAAACAAGAAGCATGGCAAGAATAAACACATACATTTTAGTAATAACTCATAATATCAATAGTCTAAATACCACAATCAAAAGACAGGCATGTAGGCTGGATTAAAAGGCAGGATCTTGCTGTTTGTTGCCACCAGGAAACTTTCCTCTCAATAAAAGACAGACAGTGTCTTAGGAAGAAAGGACAAAATAAAAACAAACAAACAAAAAAAAAACAGTATTTCAAGCAAGTGGGTCTAGGGAACAAGAAAGGGTTGCTATCCTAATATCTGCCAGGATAGACTTCAAACCCACAATAATGAGGAAAAGCAGTTCACATTATACTGATTAAAGGAACACTTGAACAGGAAGACATTACAATCCTAAATGTATATGTACCTAACATGGGGGCTCCCAGTTTCATCAAACAAACACTATTAGACTTAGGGTCACAGAATCAGTAGATGGGAAGAAATAATAAAGATTAGAGCAGAAACTAATGAAATAGAAACAAAAAAAAAATTGACTCAATGAAACAAGGAGTTGGTTCTTTGAAAGGGTAAACAAGATTAATAAACCCTTAGCGAATCTGACCAAAAGAAAGAGAGAAGGGACAAAAATTAATAAAATTAGCAATGAAAAAGGCAGCATTACAATGATACCAGAGAAATTCAAAAAATAATAGGAACATACTATAAGAAAATATACTCCACTAAGTTTGAAAATCTGAAAGAAATAGATATTTCCTTGATTTATATGACCTACCTAAATTAAATCAGGATGATATTAATCACTTAAATATACCTATGAGAAGTATGGAGATCTAAGCAGTTATCAAAAATCTCCCAACTAAAAAAAGTCCAGGCCCAGATGCGTTCACTGGTGAATTTTACAAGACCTTCATGGAAGATCTATTACCACTGTTTCTCAAACTTTTCCATAAAATAGTAAAGGAAGGAATTCTACCAGTCTCTTTCTAGGAAGCCAGCATCACCCTGATACTAAAACCAGACAAAGATAGAACAAAAAAGAAAATTACAGACCAATATCTCTCATGAACATAAATGAAAAAATTCTGAACAAAATATTGACAAACAGAATACAAGAATATATCAGAAAGATTATTCTACCCAGCCAAGTAGGTTTATCCATGAGACGCAGGGATGGTTCAACATATTCAAATTGATAAATGTAATACAGTATATAAATGGTCTGAAGGACAAAAATCACATGAACATTTCAATAGATGTAGAAAAGGCGTTCAATAAAATCCAGCATCCCTTTGTGGTAAAGTCCTACAAAAAGTGAGAATGGAAGGAACATGTCTCAACATAATAAAACCTATTCATGGCAAACCTACAGCCAACATAATACTAATTGGGGAAAAATTTAAGGCTTTCACACTAAAATAAGGAACAGGGCAAGGGTGTCCACTGTCCTCACTTTTATTTAATATTGTACTAGAAGTCTTAGCCAGAGCAACAAGGCAAGATATGCTCATGAAAGGGATACAAATTGGAAAGGAAGGGATCACATTATCATTATTTTCAGATGATATGATTCTATACATAAAGTACCCTAGAGACTCTACCAGCAAACTGTTAGAGCTGATGAACACTTTTAGCAATGAGTAGAATACAAAATAAACACACAGAAATCAATAGCTTTCCTATATACTAACAACAAACATGCAGAGAATGAAATTAAGGAATCTCTCCCACTCACAATTGCCTAAAAAGAAATACATAAATAAAGTACCTTAGAATGAACTTAGCCAAGGAAATGAAGGATCTCTACAGTAAGAAGTTTAAAACACTCAAGGGAGAAATTGCAGAAGACACTAGGAAATGGAAAGACATCCCATGTTCTTGGATTGGAAGAATCAATATTGTGAAAATGTCAATCTTACCAAAAGCAATCTACACATTTAATGCAATCCCCATTAAAATTCCAATGTCATTCTTCACTTAAATAGAAGAAGGCAATCCTAAAACTCATTTGGAAGCACAGAAAACCTTGAATAGACAAAATGATTTTGAACAACAAAAATAAGGCTGGTGGTATCACCATACCTGATTTTAAGCTACATTACAAAGTCATAGTAACAAAAACAGCACGGTACTGGCACAAAAACAGACAACTAGATCAATAGAACAGAAAAGAGGACCCAGATGTTAATACAGGCAGCTACAGCCATCTGATTTTTGACAAAAAATGCCATAAATATTCATTGAAGAAAAACAGCCTCTTCAACGAGTGGTACTTTGAAAACCAGATGTCTACACAAAGAAGGATGAAAATAGAAGCTGTCATTCTCCATGTATAAGAATCAAATCCAAGTTGATCAGGACATTTAATTTAAGATCTGAAACTCTGAAACTGACAAAGGGAAAAAGTAGGGGCAACCCTGAAACATATAGGTATAAGCAATGACTTTATGAATATAACCCCAATCACTCACAAAATAAAACCACTAATCAACCACTGGGATCTCGTGAAATTACAGAGCTTTTATACAGAAAAGGACACTGTGAATAGAGCAAAGAGACAACAACCTAAAGAACAGGAGAAAAACATTGCCAGCTATACATCTGACAGAGGATTAATATCCAGAATATACAATGATCACAAAAAAAAAAAAACAGTAAGAAATCAAACAACCCAATTTAAAAAATAGGCTATGGAACTAAATAGGGAGCTCTCAAAAGAAGAGTCCAGATGGCATATAAACATCAAAAAAAAAAAAAAGTATTCTACATCTTTAGATACCAGGGAAGTGCAAATTAAAAGTACTCTGAGATTCCATTTCACTCCTGTCAGAATAGCTTTCATCAAGAAAACAAATGACAATAAATGTTGGCAAGGATGTGGAAAAGGGGGAACTCTTCTACACTGTTGATGGGAATTTAGTCTGGTACAGCCATTGTGGAAATCAGTGTGGAGATTATTAAGACAGCTAAAAATAGATTTACCATATGACCCACTGTGGTGGTTTGAATAGAATAGATGGCCCCCAATATATTCAGTTGTTTGTTTGTAGTTTGCATCTGCAGCCACCTGGCTGGAGTCAGTGCCAATGTGTGGATCTTAAAGTGTGGTGGTGGGTTTCAGGTTCAATCTAAAGATATGCAAAGTGTGCCTAGCTGGAGTTCCTGAAGTGTGCTGTGGCTTTTGACCTTTAGGCTTGTACTTCTCTCTCTCTGCTTGGGCCTGTGAAGGCAGGCCTGCTTCTTCTGCCATTATGGAACTTCCCCTGGATCTGTAAGCGTCAATAAATATCCCTTCCTCCATAACTGTGGGTGGTCTGTAAGTTCATCTCAGCGAACCTGAAGCTGTCTAATACACCCACCTATAGCCCTCCTAAGCATATATCCAAATGACTCTTCTCACTACCTTAGAGATACGTGCACAACCATGTTTATTGCTGCTCTATTCACAATAGCTAGGAAATGGAACCAGCTTAGATGTCCCTACACAGATGAATGGACAATAAAGATGTGGTATATTTACACAATGTAGTGCTATTCAGTGGTTTAAAAAAATGAAATTTGCAGGGAAATGGATGTATCTGAAAAGGATTATACTAAGTGAGGTAACCCAGGCCCAGAAAGTCAAATGTAATATGTTCTCTCTCATATGTGGATCCTAGCTACAAATGTTTAGACTTGTGTGTGAGCTGGAACCAAAAATCAGTAGCAGAGGCAAGTAAGCTAGCAAAAGGCTATAAGGGAGGGAGGAGAGGGGAGGACTTAAGGGGATGGTATTATATTTATGTAAGTAGAAGAACCAATTACAGGGAGTGGAATGGCCTAAGTGAGGCCAGAGGAAGATATTCAATAAAAGAAGGGTGGAGGGAGGGTCAATCAAAATTGAAGACATTCTGAATAAGACATAGGAAAGCTGACTTTTTTGGATAAAGGCACATCCAGAAGCCATAGATTGTTACTAGAAAATTTTCAGTGTCAGGGATGGACTATTTTCAAGTGAGTTGATGGCCAGGGAGGTTCCTGTTGCCTCCAAAACATTACATGCTATTGCCAAGGCCCTTAGTTTCCCATGGGAATCAGATGGTAAGACCCTATTGCTGAAGACTTCACATGCCTGGGTGGCATGGTCACTGAGAAATCAAGCTGGGGCTGAGCTGAAAATTTTCTCCCTGTAGACCATCCAACTGAAAGCTGAAAAAACCTGTACTGTATGTAGCCCTATGAGAGACAGAAGTCATCAGTGGCAAAAACAATGGACACTGGAAGCCTCAAGGTTTGCCAGACAAACCATATGACCAAACAGGTGCTATAGTGGCATGTCTGCTCTGGCAAAAACCAACTGCTCTGTAAATGGGCTAGAGGCCCACTTTATAGGAGGAATTTCATGCCTGGTACTAAAAACTTAATCAAAAGCCTATGGCAGGGAAGGTCATGAGCCTTAGGGATACAAAGACTGCTCTTCTCTGGATAAATGCATATATTATGTTCACTAAACTTCCCTGTAAGCAGTACACTTAATGTTCAAATTTATATATTAATGCTACTCTCACTTTTAGTTAGAGAAGTTTCTCTTTTTAGAAGGCAGTGACCACTGGGATGACCCAAAAGGTAACAAACATAGTGCTGTGTAGAAGTGATGGAGAAGTATCCAGCACCAAACCATGTCTATCGCACCCTCCAGGGCTCAGGGTCCATTGCAGAAGAGGTGATGGAAAGAATTGAAGAGCCAAAGGATGGGTACAACACCTTACAATGCAACTGTCCAGACAGAAATTGGCCTTGATATCCATGACCTTGCAGAGCCTAGCAATACCTTCACAAGACCCTTATAATAGGAGAAAAAGATGAGAACATCAAAATAAAAGAGAGACATAAAAGAGAGACTTCTGGAGAGAGGGAAGGAATATGATGGAGAGCGGAGTTGTGAAAGGGAAAGTGGGGGAGGGGAGGGAATTATCATGGTTTATTGTCTGTGAGTATAGAAGTTGTCAATAAAAATATTGTACATTAGGGGTTGGAGAGATGGCTTGGTAGTTAAGGTTCTTGCCTGCAAAGCTGAAGGACCCAGGTTCCATTCCCCCAGACCTATGTAAGACAGATACACATTGTGGCACATGCATCTGGAATTCATTTGTGCACCCATTTTCTCTCTGTCTCTCTCTTTCCCTCTTCCTCTCTCTATCAAATAAATAAATTATAATTTTTTTAAAATTATACATAAAAAACTAATAAATGGCAAACAATAAAGCAATATTGTATCCCAAGAATGTAACTTATAAAATGATCATATAAATCTTAGACATGATTATTAAACAATGCTCCATAATGACAGAAAGAAAAAAAACTCAAATTTCCAAGAGGTACAGCATCCTCTGAGAGCACAATACCTTCAAAGACAGTCCAGGGGGAAGATGAGCTATTGTTAAAATGGTGTTTTTTTGTATATGTAGTGCATGTCATTATCTGATACCAGATACTTTAGTATGGCACTCTCAGACCCAAAAACCTTATAACATGGGGATATATAGAAACATGTCTCTCAAAGACTGGAGAGCTAGGTCAATTGCTTGGGTACTTTCATTTCTGGACAGTCCTTTGAGTTACTGACAAAGATAGTTTCAGTGGTGATCCATAGCTTGATATCTCATAGTGGCTAAATCCCTTCAAAATTGAGATTTTGTTTCCTTAACAATTTCAATCCAAGTGATAACTTTGCTTTGCAAGCAAGTGTTGCTACATGAAAATATTACATTCTCAAAACATGGGTTGTACAAACCTTTGTATATCTGTTAGATGCCAATTGGAAGACATTTCTTGGATGAATATCACATTTCAAAGTTTTGTGAGCATTTCTCAGATTTTCTTTTTTTTTAATAACAGTGTCTTTTTTAAAAAAATTATTTATTTGAGAGCGACAGACAGAGAGAGAAAGAGGCAGATAGAGAGAGGGAGAGAGAATGGGCACGCCAGGGCCTCCTGCCACTGCAAATGAACTCCAGATGCGTGTGCCCCCTTGTGCCTCTGGCTAACGTGGGTCCTGGGGAGTCGAGCCTCGAAGCGGGGTCCTTAGGCTTCACAGGCAAGTGCTTAACCGCTAAGCCATCTCTCCAGCCCTTTCTCAGATTTTCAAAAGGGATAAAAGTTGGAAACTAGATATACAGAATAAATAAACAAGAAAAATTTATAAATTATAGTCTCTTATTATCATTAAAAATACTAACGGAATGTAATTTTATCATAATATTGTGCTTAAGAGTTTGTCCTTCATGATAAAGATACATGTTTGAAAGATTTTTTGTACTTTTAAAGGTTTTTTTTTCTGAGTTGATACAAAATCAGCTGCACATATTTCTAGGTGAAATTTGATAAATTTTGACATATTTATACACACTCATGAAACTATTACCATGTTATAAACATAGCTCCAGATATATGATCAGATAGCCACAATCAACTTTTCCTAGTACTATCCTGTAACCTTCCACCATTCTCTGCCTTGCATAAGTGATGATTTTTCTGCTGTGGGAAATTAGCATTTTATAGAATTTAATATATATTAAGCATATTCTAAGTACTCATTTTATCCAGCTTCTTTCATGCAATGCAATAACATTAGGATTCAACTATACTGTACAGTGTATCTGTAATTATTTCCTGTTATTGTGTAGTATGGTGTTTTATGTGAGTACCATCATTTATCTGTTCACTTGTTGATGAATGTTTGGGTTGTTTCCACTTACAAACTTGCAGGGAATACATTCGCTCATTGTTTTTGGTATATGTGAGTGATGTATGAATGGATGTGGATATGTGGCAAGTATATGTGTGTGCTCAGAGGGTGAGTATGGGAGAGTGGGCACAGTGTGCAAGTGACGATCAGAGGACAACTTTTCCTTCCCTCTTGTTTGAGACAGTGTCTCATTGTTATTGGTTAATTATCACTTAGAGGACTGCTTAAGAGCTTTAAGAAAATGCTTAACTTTTCTAGAGTGGTTATACTTTTACATATCCACCAGTAGACATTAAGAGTTGCAGCTATTCCACATCATTGTTAAGATATAATATTATCAGTCTAATAGTTTACCCATTTTAAGGATATGCAGCCATGTCTCACTGGGTTTTGTTTGCAATTCTCAAAGCTTTATCTTATGTGGTTAGTTACTTGTTCTGTGTATTTTTGTGGTTTTATGTGCTCATACCTTTTGTCTATTACATAATTTGGATTTTATTTTCTTATTACTATGATTTTGACACTCTTTTTGTATGGCTTGAAAATATTCAAATGGACACTTTCAGGTAAGTTGACAGTTTAGAAACAGCCGCAATGTGAGCTGGTGAAGGATAAAAAAAAAAAAAAAAAAAAAAAAAAAAAGGCCAACAGGCAGAGAATAAGTGTCTGCTGTGCACGCAGCGCCCCCTGGTGTGTGTCTCCAAAATCTTCCACAGAGAAAACTGCATGGGACTCCAGCCTGGCGTTACTGGAAAGACAAATCAGAAGCTAAAAGGTCCCCAGAAGAGCGCAGGCAGGTGCCAGATGAATGGGTTTGATGGGTTTGGATATTTGAAAGTAAAAGACTTCCCAGGGCCCATGGGGCCCTTCAATACTGACAGCGTCATCAGGGCATCAGCCAAGGCCAGCAGGCCAGCTGCTGCCACCTGCCTGCATGCCATCCTGCCTCAGATCTGCGGTCCCGGCTCCTGCTGTCTGGACAGAGCTCCGGAGAACAACTTTAGTCATCACTTGGGCTGCTCCTGTGGCAGAGTTTCAGGCCTCTGACTTGTAACTCCACCCGGTCCTGACCCCACAATTCCCCTCGGAAGAGAGAAGGGGATGGTAAGGGAGGGGGGGAAGGCAACTGCCAGGCATCCAGAGGAGACAGAGAAATGTTAAGTAAAGGCGGCGTCTTAAGACCTCCAGGGGCTTCTGCAATGAAGGACTGCAGTAAACTCCCAGGTCTAAGATACCTACTATGTTTCTCCCCGACATGCCACCACCATAGCGGAGGGCCTCAGCAGTTTCCTGAAAAAGTCGAGCTACAGCGCGAAGAAGAGTGGAGAAGAGGATGCTGTTCAAGGAAAACCAGGCCATGAGGGTAAGCTTTTGTGTGGGGCTTGAAGGGACCAAGGGTTGGGAACACTGCACTGGTGCCTACTAGCAGAAGGCAGATTCCCTCTTCCCGCAACTACAGAGAATCAAAGCAAAGAGTCTACATTCCTATAGCCCATACAAAGCCCTGCCTGGGGGATCCTTAATCTGTACCCTGGATGAGCTGGTTTGTATTGAGTCAAGGAGGCAGGGCTACTCAGGCCATAGAACTGATAAGAAATTTATTACAGAACTCTTTCTCACTCAACTTCCCACTTACAAATTTAATCTGGCTGATCTGTGATGCTGCCTTTGGAAACTGAGATGGTAGTGGAAGGAGAAAGGCCACTCACTCATTCCTGTGACCATGCCACCCCTATGTGCCCAGTGGGCTTGTTGTTGGTGACAGACTTGGTTATTCATTTCCTATTTTTATGTCTTTTTAAAATCTTACTTCTCTCTTTTTTTCTTACTTTCCTATGGTATTAATAGGTTTGTTGCTTTTCCTTTTGTGATTACTTAGTTTTTTTTTACTGTTGTTCTCTTTGGGGTCTCCACGACCCTCCCCCTCCCACCCAGTCAAAACTGAGGTCTTCACAGGTCTATGTGAAGAAATGACATAGTCTCAGAATCTTTGTTTCAAACCTTGGCAGATTTTCCTTATGGATATTAATGTCATAGCAGTGTAGCCACCTGAATTACATATTGGTATCAATGTACTTGCATATCCATGTTTGTTGTTGCTGTATTTATTAAAATCAACTTAGATGCCCACTGAAAGATAAATGTAAAATGAAAATGTGGTATGTATACACAATGGAAATTTATTCAGCATTACAGACAAATGGATGGACCTGGGAAGAATTAAATTAAGTAAAGTGACCCAAGCTCAGAAACATCAACACTAGATGCTCCTTTTGACATGCGAATCCTAGCTTGTACTATCTGAGTATGTATATATAAGGGTAAAAGGGAAGTATGTTGGGGAGCATGTTAGGAAGAGCAGGGAGGATAAGTATCAATTAAAACAAATGGTTTTTGAAAACGCCAGAATGAATAAAACCTATATCTTTGTAAGCCAAAAAAAATAAAAAATATTCAGCAATTTCAATGAATTCTAACATATAAATTTATCACTTGAATGGGCAATTCTTTTTATCTCACATCTATTTTTTTGTATAATTCAAGTTCACAAATGTTCTTCTATTCACTCTTCAATAAATATCATAACTCTGGGTAATATCTTTGTTTAGCAAATATTTTATTTATTTTTATGATATGAGATATGAACTCATTTTTTTTCTTTTTTTACTTTTTTCTCTTTTTCCCTTTTGTTTAATATAGGTAGCAGTTATGATTAAGGGCTCCCTTTCCCCCAGAATTACAATTGTAGCTCGAACAACAGTTATCCATAGATGTGTGTGACTGTCAACTCTCCATTCTGTTTTTGTAATTCACATGCCCACTTTTCCACAAGTACCATATTGTATGCTTTACTGGGGCTTTATCACTCTGAGAATCAAGTTGTGTTATGCTTTTGCACTTGTTCTTATGAAAAGCTGTTTGGGTAATTCTAATTAACAATCAAGATATTAGTTCTTGGAATGATTTGCAACAATTCTATTTTGTCAAGAACATATATTATATGACTTGAACTATGTTAAATGTGTTGAGACTTATGCTATTTTCAGGAATATTGTCTACCTTGACAAATGTTTTCTGTCTACTGGAGGACATGAGCAGTTTTATGAGTAAAATGTTCTATGAAAGTTAATTGAATAAAGTTGGTTACAAGCTCACTCAAATCTACATTTTACTGTCTCTTGTCTCCTTGTCCTAGATGTTACTAAGAGATATAAGTCTTTTACCCCAACACTGTGACTATAGGGATGCCACCATGTCCAGCTTTTATGTGTGATCTGAACTCTGATCCTCATGCTTCCACAGAAAGCACTTTACTGACTGAGCCATCTCTCCAGTCCCTGTTTCACTGGGACATAGTATATATTATATTGACAATATATATTATAGGCATTGCTTGCATATTTCACCTGCTATATATTTTACATTACTATACATGTCCTTATGTTTTGTTCTAAAATGCTTTGAGTTTATCTGTGACTGGCATAACCCTTTACATTTGTAGATTGGTCCAGAGCAGTACATTACTCAGTGTTGGGGTGGTTGTGCTCTTAAGGTAGGTCTTTTGGATATTCTTCTCAATGTGGAAGGACTGGGCCAGGCACTACTATATCTAATCATTTCAAACTAAGCTTTCCCCAGTCTTCATATAATTGCCCATTCCTAATATAAGTACATAAGTACATTTTAATATTAGTATTCTACTCAATACTTGAGGGAAACTCTCTGAAGCCTTCTAGGGTTGCTTTCTTGTCCAAATAGATATATAATGTTTATCTCAGAGGCTTCCTGTTAGAAATCTGCTGGTCTACTCACACTGATCTTAACCCCTGCACCATCTTTCAACAAATAGCTCTGTCAAATCAGGATATTTAAAAGTAGAATGAGGAGGTTGAAGAAAAAAGTTAGTTAGTAAAGTGCTTGTTTTGTATGCATGAGGATCTGAGTTCAGCCGCCAGAACTCATGTGAAAATATTGGGTGTGATATATGCTTATAATCCAAGCAGTAGGAAGGCAGAGAAAGATAGATCTCTGGGGTTTGCTGCACAATCAGTTTAGCCTACTTTAAAAAAAGTAAAAACTTTATTTTTATTTATTTATTTGAGAGCGAGAGAGAAAGAGGCAGAGCAATGAAGAGAGAGAATGGGCACACCCGGGCCTCCAGCCACTTCAAACGAACTCCAGATGCATGTTCCCCCTTGTGAATCTGGCTTATGTGGATACTGGGGAATCGACTTGGGTCCTTTGGCTTTGCAGGCAAATGCCTTAACCACTAAGCCATCTCTCCAGCCCCAGTTTAGCCTACTTTTTGAGCTAAAGGCCAATGAGAGGCTCTGTCTCATAAAGCTTTGAAAGCTCCTCAGGAACAACAATGAAGATTGCTTTCTATCTTTCCACACAATACACATGCATGTATAAACACACCCCTACACACATGTCTACCCACATTCATGTGCACATAAAGACTAGAATGAGAAATAGCTCTTTCACATAAATTGTACAGATGATGTTAACATGCTTTTTTCATAATTTTCTTTCTCTGTGGTGTATATATTATGTTTGTGAGTGGGGCATGTGTAGAAGTCAGAGGACAATCTCAATTTTTGTCCTTACCTTGTTTGAGACAGAGTGTGTCCTTGTTTTTTCATTTCAAATGCAGTCTAACTTATGAGTTTCTGGGGATTCTCCTTCTCTCCACCTCCAATCTTACTACAGGATCACAGGGATTACAGATGCTTGCTGCCATATCCAGCTTTTACATGGGTTCTGGGGATCTGAACTCAGGTTCTAATTATTTAAAAGCAAACACTTAATCCACTGAGCCATCTCTCCATCCCTCAGTATTTTTAATACAGGTTTCTTATTTATTTCTGTATCTTCCCTATTCTATCTGAATATACATTTGTGGAACTGACTGGCCTTCTTGGTCATGACATTTATGGCCCCATATACAATATACAATACTTGCTAAACGCAAATATAAAAATCAACCATCCATATTCAGGAAAATCATTTACACAGCACTGGAACAAAGAGTTAAGCAGTTAGGTTGCAACATACTATATGTAAAATAGAGTCTTTTGTGCACAAGTACAGCTATAGAATTGAGGGTGGAATTTTTTAAATAATTGCTTAATTAAACCTTAGAGAACATCTGTCCCCAGGTAAGGAATAATTCAAATGTTCTTTTCAATGTGTAATTTGGATTAAAGTTTATATCTTACCATCTATCTTTATAAGTAGCCATTTCATCCTGAATTTTTCTGACAGCCATTAAAATTTAGGGGAAGCTAGAAAGTTTCTACAGGAAATGAATCAAATTGAAGTTAGTGAAAAGATGTTATAGTTGGAGTTTAAAAATATGCAAGCTTTTATTTTTATTTGACTCTATGAATTTTATTCTCTTTCAAAGATTTCCTTGCCAATGAAGCCTACATCTCAATTGTAATGAAAGGGATTTCAGAGCCCAGAATGTGGGAGCCTTAGCTTCTGAAGTATAGATAAAGTAGAATGTTTTATTGGCTGTGTTTAAATATCCAATTCTTAAGTAAATGCAGTTGACAATAACTTATTCTCATGCAAAGCACCATTTATTTCCAGCAAGAAATTTGAAAAATGCTGAACCAGTTATCACCAAACTTTTCATTGGTTTTTCCAGTGCTCCATCAAGAGAGATTGTGGTCTTCACACTCTTAAGATTTTATGTGTGGGTATTTCAGTCATAGAATTGTACCATGGCACATGTAGAAAGCTTGCATTTGCCAGGTAATTTGACATATGGCAAGACATTGTGATTGAGTGATTCAATCTTTAGAATAAATGGTTATGAGTAAGAGTTTGAGAATGAAACTTTCCAAGCATCTCAATCATAGCCATCTCATTCTCCAGATATCTTTTGTATTTTCTAGTATGATATCTGGTTCACTGACTTGACAGTTGATACTAAACCCATTCACTCTACCACATCCTCTTCACTTCTTAGATTCTTTTCCTTCTCACGTTGCTAATTCCATGGTCTCTCCTAGTACCTTACCTGTTCCAGCTACACCCTTTTGATTCAGTACACCACCAGCTACCCACATCAACACAGGCATTCACTCACTTAGATTATAAAGGTTTTTGGTTACACTTTGATCACAACTGACTCTTGTCCCTCCCCTGAGGAGAATTGACTTGCCCAAGGTTATATCTCTGATCCAGAAGCATACAGTGACTGGTCAATGTGACCATTCAAAGTCCATATACTTTTCCACAGTTAGGGTCATCTCTGCAGAGCTATTCCAGCTGTAGTCTCTATTATTTCAGATTTTGTTTCATTGTAATCTCATGGTATTTTACATTCTACTTTGGAATAATCCACAATGTTCTTGAAGGTTTATTTCCTGGATTTTTATCCTATAAAGCTAAAGCACCTGTACACATGCATTTTTTTTTTTCGAGTCTGTTTAGCAGAGAATGAGTCTTAAGTGTGCTGCCTATGGAATTGTGCTAAATAGCAAATCCTCAAGTCAGATGTTGGAATTGGATCATGTGGATTCCTGGGTTCTTTCTCCAGGGGCTGGTCATGGTTCCTCCCGAAGGCACCCAGGCAACTGGGGATGGGTGAGTGCATGACGAGAGAAACACTCCCAGGAGAAAGTTGAACAGTTCCCTCAGTTTATTGTCAGTGAAATGGGTTTATAAGCATTTGAGGGTGGGGGGAAGGGTTCTAAGGGGATTGGACGTACCAAGTTCATATCTGATGCCTAATTAGCATATGTGAACATTCATTCTAGCATGTAGGCAATGGCGGGGGGGGGGGGGGATCAGGTGATCTAGGGTCTCAAGGGGATAGACTTTGTGAAGGCTGATAAGGAGTTTCCTAGGCAACTGGCCAAAGGTTACAGAGCTATGGGCAGAGCCTAAGTTCAGGTATGCTAGGCCTGGAGAGGGAGTGGCTTCCTGTAGCCTGAGGGTCCATAGCCATGTCTGGAAGCTCAGGCCCCTCTTCTGAAGGCTCCAGCCTATGCCTGGCAGTGCCCGACAACTTTACCTTTGTTTTTATAGTGGGGCAGTGTCATCCCAAATGAGTTCGTTATAATTTACCATAGGTCCAGATAGAGTTAGGTGGTTTATGAGGACCTGATTAGTAGCAACCTTAGCAATATTAGTTATTTGTTATCTGAGAAATTTGATGAGACAGGGGGCTACAAACAATAGGGTTCCTATACTAAGGAGGGGGCTAAGGAGAAGTCAAGTAACTAAATGGTTAGAGAACCAGGTGGTGCAGTCCTCAGGCTTGTAGCAGTCGAGCAGCTTAATAACATTTGATTCATTAACAAAGAAAACAATATTTTTGTCCCAAGACCATACATGGCCCCCAAGTTCAGTAGTAATGAAGTCTAAACTTAGACAGCTTTGAAGTACCACACCCATGAGAAATTTCAATTGTCTCTGGAGAGATTAGAGGTTGTTGGTCACCATAGGCGCCCAGACAGTGTCACGCCTAGGCCCACCAGCAGAGGGATGAAGTTCTCTTTTAGTTGGCATGGGCTGTTGGTGCAGGCAGAGTTTGTAGGTGTTTTCTTGTAGAGATACACCTGTGAAACAATCAAGACTGGGGAACAATAAGTGGGAGAGGAAATATTTATGTATGGGGTGGTTACTCCTTTTGTACCAAAGGAGAGCTAGTGTCTTGACACAACTGGTCCTGCTTATGGAGATATTGAGCAGGCATTCAGCTCTGGTCAGCTTAGAGCTGGACAGGCAGAGAGACATAACTTGACCTGCATCAAAGAGGGTGAGGCCTGTCCTTTGTAGAGCCAGGGACTCAGAGCACACATGGAAAAACAGTTCTTTGGAAATGGGAAAGAGACAAGAAAAATTTTCTTGCCCTTTTAACCTTCAGGGGTCTAGTCACCGTAATTCTATCCTCCTTTATTTCTCCCTCTCATGAGAAGACATTCTAACTGCTTTTAGGGGACTGGGACGAAGACATCAGATGACTTACTATTTCCTGCTGAATGGGACATGAAGTGGGGACTTGTTGCAGTTAGAGAGTCTCTCCTAGAGAGGGGAGCTATTTTAATGGACCCCGGAGTGTAGGAAGATAGACTTGGAAGAGAACATTGGGGAGAAAGAATAAAAGGAAGGAGTTAATGAGAAGTGAGCACACAGCAAACTGATCCTTTTTGAGGTCGAGGGAATTCAGGTAGACAGGCTTAGATTGTCTCAGGACCATCTGAGGATGAGCTGGCTGAGATTTTCTTCCAGAACTGTTCATTATATGGCACACTAGTATTTGATGTGGCTTGTAAAACAGATGAGATATTAGCAGAGTTATCAGAAACATATACACAACATTTAACCTTGATAATAGAGAGCTACTGGGTATCATTAAAGGCTGTGCAAATATAATTTTGGTCTCAGAACTTATTTATATATTCTAGATTTGAAAATAACCCTTTTGACACCTATAGTTGTTTTTCTTATTGTTATAGAATTAGAGCTATGGGGAAAACATTTCTTAATGTTTTCTTGTTTCCCCTCTTGGAAAGCTCTTGTTGTATTACTTAATAGGTCATTCATGTGTTTAATGTATTTTTTATCTTTGGTTATAAATTTTTCTCTGAGTGTTTAAGATCATGCAGATAGCCAAAATTTAATTAAGGATTAGTTTTAGAGGTCACTAATGGCTCTCCAAAGAAACTTTAGGGACCCAGGAGTAGCTCTATAGCTTACTGATGTTTTTTGTCTGTTGGCATGAGTCAGGGCCATGCTGGCCAAGTAGTTTTCCCTTCTTTGGGAAGTCAGGAGGACTGATTGCTCCTCAATTGTGACTCTCCCATTTCAGACTGTACACCAACTTTATTTGGGTCTCCATATCCTCCCTGCTCAGGAAAACAGGTGACTTAGCAGGGTGCCAGTGTAGAAGTGTCCCATCATCTCCAGTGGCCTCATGACCTGGAAGCACAGGCCAAAATATTGGTGCCTTTTGCTCCAGTGATTCCAACTGGCTTTGGCTTCTACATAAGTAATTAACACACTTAGAAAGGAAGTTACACCAACCTGGATGTATGTACATATAGAGCACATTTGATTACTGAAATAGATTTAGTTAAAGAATGGCAAAATGGCTTCTAAAATCATTTTGTCCAATCTTTTAAATTTTGGTTGTACTGTGGCAGCATAAGCCATATAACTCAGGTACAGAAAGTAGGCACATCTCATACTTTAAATACCTAACATTTATAAATACAGGCAGAGCCTGTTATCAGTCTTGGAAACAGTACTAACTGATTTACAAACTAACTAATTTAACCTAGAAATTGTCAGAAAAGGACAAGTAAAACAGTGTAAAGTCTTAGCACGTGTGTTTGAGAACATCTTTGATTAGTTCAGATGCCTGTGTGGGTATCAATAACCCAGAGAACATTACAAACAGAACCACAGAGCTTGAGTACCCTAAAGTAGGGAATATGTCTTAAGAGTTAATTTTGTTATAAGAACTGGTCTTAAAATGCCAGAAATGAGACAATTACTTTACATACAATAGAGCAGAATCTGGTCTTTTTGAGCCAAAACAGCTAGATAAATTTTAATATAACCCTTGACAAATCTTTTTGAAAGATAAGACATATTGTGACAACCAATGATTTTGGCTTAAACTTGATAGCTATTGATTTTATGTACCATAGAAATTTTTATTAACATAAAACAATTTTATGTTTTACCCATGAATTACATTTGATAAAACTTACTCAAGCTATCCCAACATATTTTAGCATGAAAATTAGTTTTTTATTCCTTAAGAGTTTGTAAACAGTTGAAAAATCTCCAACTTTAGGCATGGTATTTAGGTTTAGCCTGAAAATTCTTTCCTACACACGCACATCTTTATCCACATTCTTTAACATTCTGATCTAAGTGCCACTCAAAAAGCATTTTTAATGAGCATTCTATGTTCCAACATTGAAAAAGTCCTTCCCAGTTCCTTCAATCAACTCATTTCACCTCATTATTAAACATATTTCTTATAAGGCTATTAAAGAAAAGTACGCCAAATTAATTAATCCTATTGCACACTAACAAGCAAGTAGTCTAAAGACAATTTTATGTCATTAATACCAATAACACACTTGGAAATGATTTTATTAGGAGTAACTAAGGAAAATTTTGTCGCTATCTTGAGACAGGCTGGCCTAGAAGACAGGTCAGTTGCCTCCTCCTTTTAAGTAACAGGACATTACAATCTTTTATTTTATTTTATTTTAAAATACCTGACAAGTTATAAGTTACCACTTTAGAGAGAATTCTGTTGTTTTCAATAATCCTCTAGGTAAATTGAAGTTGACCTTGAACATAAACTCAGTAATTATATTTATGATATCATGTAACAAAGTATGACAATCTTTACATAAAACTTCAGTTCACCATAAGCTTTAGTTAAATGTGACCTTTCTTTTTTGCCATGTTTTAGTGAGCTGTGGTGGCTGGGTAGAGCTTGCATACACCTTATATCAGCCCTGCCTGGCTTCAGACCCACCCTACTCCCAGGCACTCACCTGGGGTCCAGTCTAGTACATGTGGAGGTAATGGCCGAGAGTGGCCGAGATGACTGCCTGAGTTCAAATCTACCTACCTGAAGGGGAAAGAAGGGCAGGTGGCCAGCCTCTTAAACTTGTGAACAGGCTCAGGCCCGGATCTCTGGGGAATCCCGCATGTGCTAATCAGCCCTTGAGAGAGTTGCCCTCTGGTCTTGGCATTTCTACTCTTTCTCTTTTGTAATTTTTTTTGTTTTTTACTTTTATTTATTTATTTGAGAGTAACAGACAGAGAGAAAGAGGTAGAGAGAGAGAGAGAATGGACATGCCAAGGGCTCTAGCCACTGCAAACAAACTCCAGACATGTGCGCCCCCTTGTGCAGCTAGCTAATGTGGGTCCTGGAGAATCAAGCCTCAAACCGAGGTCCTTAGGCTTCACAGGCAAGCGCTTAACCACTAAGCCATCTCTCTAGCCCGGCATTTCTAATCTTTCTCTGTCGTGGGTAACATTGCCGCCCACAAAAAGAAATCTCAGCTTCATGGAATAAGAGCTCTTCTAAAAATTAAGGGAATTAAGCTCTCCTAGAAGGAGGCCTGCTTCTTTTGGGAAAATGTCCTCCAGGTCATTTCCCTTGATTTCTGGGCATCCAGGTGGCCCAGACATGTGGACCTGCATAGCTTATCTGGCTCAGAAATGAAAAGTTCAGGAAGGAAATTTCCCCTCACTCCCTTTAAGCAGCAAAACTGCAAGCCAGCTTTGCAAGTGCTCCAAAGTGCCTGAGTCAAAGTCAGGTGGCAGACAGACAATGGCACCTCGGCCTGTGCAGGCGCCATGTCTCTGCCTCCTCTACCATCAGTCCCCTGCAGACCCCCTCTTTTCCCAGCGTTCCCCTCCTTATTTAGTGGCCTCCTGGCATCCCCCATCCCCCGTTGCCTGAGTGCCTTCAGGGGGTAACTGTAGCCGGCCCCAGAACAAGAAGCTAGGAACCCACAGCTGGCACCTGAACAGGGACCTTATAAGATGGACGGGGTAGGTGAGTGATCTCCAGAGGGACTGGGAGACATCAGCCTATGGGGCCTTGCCTCCACATTTTTGAGGGATGGCAGGTTTCTCTTTGTCCTCATTTATTTTCAGTTCGCGCCATCACGTGGGACCAGACACAATGACCTGGAAACTGGTGTCTCTTGGCCAAGGCCACTCTTTGGTATTGACTGAAGGCCAACTGTCCTCTGCCTGGACTCTGACAGTCCATTGGATGTTGGCAAAAACCCTCTATTTCTCTCTGACACAAAAAACCAGTAACACATCTATTTGAGGCAAACAGTTGTGAGTCTCTTTGGTTACATGCCAAGGATTTTTAACTACTACAGCTGGAAACTAGAGAAAGCTGAAAATCAGACGCAAGGAATTAATTGGCCATGAAATATCGTATAAGGCCAAATTCTGAAAACTTGAAACTATACCACCCTAAGACTGGAAGTTTGATTGGGAAGTAATGTAATTCTTAGAGGAGAACCTGAATTCCTAGTTTTTCTCTGATCATTCTGGGTGGCAGAGGTGGCTCTATCATTTCTGTCAAGGGATGCAGATCTCCTTATTTAACTGGAGAAGGACTGACATCCAAGTTCCTTCAACCAGTTAACAGAATGAATTTTCTTATAGATGTGTGGGTCAGTGCTTTATTTTAGTTATTTTAATTAGTCATCCAGATGCACACTCTGGTACTATAGGGCATCCCTGTTTCCACAGATGGTTCACAGTATGGAAGCTTGACCTGCTAAGACTGGAAAAACAGCAAGACTGTGCCCAGTAGAAGTATAATCTTAAATATTCTAATGATATTCTATGACCTTGTCATATCATATTGGGTAAAATTACATCAGAGGTCACACCCTCATTCTTTTCTTTATTTTTTATTTTATTTTTCTCAATTGTTTTTAACGTTTTCCATGATTATAAAAAATATCCCATGGTAACACCCTCCCTCCCCCCATTTTCCCCTTTGAAATTACATACTCCATCATATCCCCTCCCCATCTCAATCAGTCTCTCTTTTATTTTGATGTCATGATCTTTCCCTCCTCTTATGATGGTCTTGTGTAGGTAGTGTCAGGCACTATGAGGTCATGGATATCAAGGCCATTTTATGTCTGGAGGGAGCAGGTTGTAAGGAGTCCTACCCTTCCTTTGGATCTTACATTCTTTCCACCACCGCTTCTGCATTAGAACCTGAGCCTTGGAAGGTGTGATCGAGATGTTACTCGGTACTCCAGTCACTTCATTCCAGCACCATGAAGCCTTCTGAGTCTTCACAAGGTCACTGCCATCTGAAGAGAAGATTCCCTACCCAAAGTGAGAGTAGCATTACTATAAGGGTATGAATATTAAGAGAAGTGCTTACTGGGCATTTTGAGAAGCATAGTATATACACTTATCCAGACATCAGCAGATGTTATATCCCTAGGGCTCATGACTACCCCTGTTTTAAATTTTCAGTATCAGGGATGTATTCCCTCCCATGGAGCAGGCCTCCAGTCCAATTAGAGGGCAGTTGGTTTCCACCATGATAGACGTGCCACTATTGCACCTGTTGGCTCATTTGGCCTGGCTGGCCAATTATAAGGCTTGCAGTGTCCACTGTTGAGTATCTTCATTGGTGGTATCTCTTTCTCCCATTGAACTACATGTAGAATGGCTTCTTCCAGCTTTCTGTCAGCTGGTCTACATGGAGGAGCTCAGATCCAGCAATATTTCTCAGTGGCCTTGCAGCCCAAGTATGTGGAGTCTTCAGTAATAGTGTCTTACCATCTATTCCTGGTGGGAAACCAAGGGCCTCGGCAATGGCCTATAATGTTTTGGGGGCATCAGGGACCTCCCTGGCCAACAACTCACTGGAAGGTATCCCATCCCAGCACTGAAAATTCTCTAGCAATGATCTATGGCTCCTGAGTGTTCCATTGTCCAAAACCGGAGGATTGCATATGATTTATTTATATCCTCTTAGATTTTGATTAGCCCTCCCTCCACCTTTCCTTTACTCAATCTCCTCCCCTGACCTCACTTTGGGCCTTTTCACCCCCATTGATCTATTCTTCTACTTGCATATATACAATACCACCTATTAAGTACCATCCTCCCTTCCTTTCTCTTCCCTTTCTATCTCCTTTTTAACTTACTGGCCTCTGCTACTGAGTTTTATCCTTCTCTCACAGAAGCCCAATCATCTGTAGCTAGGATCCACATATGAGAGAGAACATGTGGTGCTTGGCTTTCTGGGCCTGGGTTACCTCACTTAGTATAATCCTTTCCAGATCCATCCATTTTCCTAAAATTTCATGAATTCATTGTTGTTTACTGCTGAGTACAACTCCATTGTATAAATGTGCCATATCTTCATTATCAACTCATCAGTTGAGGGACATCTAGGCTGGTTCCATTTCCCAGCTATTATGAATTGAGCAGGAATAAACATGGTTGAGCAGGTACTTCTAAGGAAATGAGATGAGTCCTTAGGATATATGCCTAGGAGTGCTATAACTGGGTCATATGGTAGATCAATCTTTAGCTGTTTTAGGAACCTCCACACTGATTTACACAATGGCTGGACCAGATTGCATTTCCACCAACAGTGTAGCAGGGTTCCTCTTTTTCCACATCCCCACCAGCATTTATGATCATTTGTTTTCATGATGGTAGCCAATCTGATAGGAGTGAGATAGAATCTCAATGTAGTTTTAATCTGCATTTCCGTGATGACTAGGGATGTAGAACATTTTTTTAGATGCTTATATGCCATCTGTATTTCTTCTTTTGAGAACTCTTTATGTAGAACCATAGCCCATTTTTTAATTGGCTTGTTAGATTTCTTATTATTTAACTTTTTGAGTTCTTTGTAGATCATAGACATTAATCCTCTATCAGATATATAGCTGGCGAAGATTTTTTCCCATTCTGTAGGTTGCCTCTTTGCTTTATTCACAGTGTCCTTTGCAGTACGAAATGTTTGTAATTTCATGAGGTCCCAGTGGTTAATCTGTGGTTTCATTGCCTGGGAAATTGGGGTTGTATTCAGAAAGTCTTTGCCAAGACCAATATGTTGAAGGTTTCCGCTACTTTTTCCTCTAGCAGTTTCAGATTTTTCGGTCTGATGTTAAGGTCTTTAATCCATTTGGACTTAATTCTTGTGCATGGAGAGAGAGAAGAATCTATTTTTATCCTTCTACAGATATATATCCAGTTTTCCCAACACCATTTGCTGAAGAGGCTGTCTTTTCTCCAATGAGTATTTCTGGCATTTTTATCAAATATCAGGTGGCTATAGCTACCTTGACTTACATCTGGGTCCTCTATTCTGTTCCATTGATCTACAAGTCTGCTTTTGTGCCAGTCCCATTCTGTTTTTGTTACTATGGTTCTGTAGTATAGGTTCAAATCAGGTATAGTGATACCACCAGCCTCATTTTTGTTGCTCAGTATTATTTTAGATATTCCAGTTTTTTTGTGATTCCAAATGAATTTTTGGATTGTCTTTTCTATTTTTGTGAAGAATGCCTTTGGAATTTTTATGGGTATTGCATTAAATGTGTAGATTGCTTTTGGTAAGATTGCCATTTTCACAATATTGATTCTTCCAATCCAGGAACAAGGGATGTTTTTCCACTTCCTAGTATATTCTGCACTTTCTCACTTGAGTGTTTTAAGGTCTTCGTTGTAATGTTCCTTTACTTCCTTGGTTAGGTTTATTCCAAGGTACTTTATTTTCTTTGATGCAATTGTGAATGGGAGTGATTCTCTGATTTCATCCTATATGTGTTTCTTCTTAGCAGATATTAAGGATACTGATTTCTGTGTATTTATTTTGTATACTGCTACATGTCTGTAGGTTTTTATCAGCTCTAACAGTTTGCTGGTAGAGTCTTTAGGGTCCTTTATATATAGAATCATGTCATCTGCCAATAATGATAACTTGACCTCTTCCTTTCCAATTTTTACCCCTTTTATGTGTGTCTCTTGCCATATTGCTATGGCTAAGACTTCCAGTACTATATTATATAAAAGTGAGGGTACTGGACACCCTTGTCTTTTTCCTGATTTTAGTGGAAAAGCTTCCAGTTTTTCCCCATTTAGTAATACGTTGGCTGTAGGCTTGTCATAAATAGCCTTTATTATATTGAGATATGTTCCTTCTATTCCCAGTCTCTGTAGGACTTTTATCATGAAAGGATGTTGGATTTTGTCAAACACTTTCTCTGCATCTAATGAGATGATCATGTGATTTTTGTTCTTCAATCCATTTATATAATGTATTACATTTATCAATTTGCATATGTTTAACAATCCCTGCATCTCTGGGATAAAGCCTACTTGGTCAGGGTGAATGATCTTTCTGATATATTCTTGTATTCTGTTTGCTAATATTTTGTTGAGAATTTTTGCATCTATGATTATGAGGCAGATTGGTCTGTAATTTTCTTTTTTTGTTCTATCTTTGTCTGGTTTTGTTATCAGGGTGATGCTGGCTTCATAGAAGGTGTTTGGTAGAATTCCTTCTTTTTCTATTTTATGGAAAAGCTTAAGAAGGAGTGATGTTAGTTCTTCCATGAAGGTCTGGTAAAATTGAGGAGTGAATCCATCTGGGCCCAGGGTTTTTTTAGTTGGGAGATTTTTGAAAACTGTTAGGATCTCCATGCTTATTACAGGTCTATTTTAGTGATTAATCTCATCTTGATTTAATTTAGGCAGGTCATATAAATCAAAGAAATCATCCATTTCTTTCAGATTTTCATGCTTTGTGGAGTCTATGCTTTTATAGTATGTGCCTATGATTTTTTGAATTTCTCTGGCACCTGTTGTGATGTTACCTTTTTCATCTCTAATTTTGTTAATTTGTGTCTCTTCTCTCTTTCTTTTGGTCAGATTTGCTAAGGGTTTAACAATCTTGTTTATCCTTTCAAAGAACCAACTCTTTGTTTCATTGATTCTTTGGGTTGTTTTTTTTTTTTTTTTTTTTTTGGTTTCTATTTCATTAATTTCTGTCCTAATCTTTATTATTTCTTCCCATCTACTGATTTTTGGTTTGCCTTATTCTTCTTTTTCCAAGGCTTTAGGGTGAAGCATTATGTTGTTAACTTGCAACCTTTCTAATTTCTTAATATAGGCCCTTAAAGCTATAAATTTACCTCTTAGTTCTGCCTTCATTGTGTCCCAGAGATTTTGGTATGTTGTGTTCTCATTATCATTTGACTCTATAAATTTTTTGATTTCCCACTTGATTTCTTCATTGACACATTCATCATTTAGTAGTGTGTTGTGTATGCTCTATAACCTTTCTTGCTATTGATGTGTAGTTTGATTCCATTGTGGTCAGATAGAATGCAAGGAATTATTTCAGTTTTCCTGTATTTGTTAAGATTTGCTTTGTGTCCTAATATATGGTCTATCTTAGAGAATGTTCCATGTGCTGCTGAAAAGAATGTGTATTCTGCATCATTTGGAGGAAATGTCCTGTATATATCTGTTAGGTCCATTCCTTCTATGACCTCATTTAGTCCAGATGCCTCTCTGTTTTTTTGTTTTTTGTTTTTGTTTTTTTTCCCGGGATGACCTGTTGATTGATGAGATTAGGGTGTTGAAGTCACCCACTACCACTGTGTTTGGTGTGATCTGTGACCTTAGTTCTAACAGCATTTCTTTGATGAATTTGGGAGCCCCCATGTTAGGTACATATATGTTTAGGAGTGTAATGTCCTCCAGTTGGAGGGTGCTGTTAATCAATATAAAGTGGCCTTCTTTATCTTTCTTAACTAATGTTGGACTGAAGTCTACCTTATCAGATATTAGGATAGCAACCCTTGCTTGTTTTCTAGGTCCATTTGCTTTAAACACTGTTTTCCAACCTTTCACCCTAAGATAGTGTCCATGCTTTGTAGAAAGTTTGGTTTCTTATAGGCAACTAGTTGAAGGATCCTGCTTTTTAACCCAGTCTGCAAACCTATGCCTTTTGGTTGGGGCATTGAGGCCATTGACATTAAGAGATAATATTGAAAGGTGTGTATTCATTTTTGCCATTTTTTGTAGCTCTTCCGGTTTTACCTTTGCTTTCTTGTGTTAACTAGTATTTGAGTATTGTTTGTTTTTTCCCAGTTCCTTATATGTGTGCTTTTCTTTTTCTTCAGCGTGGAGGATTCTTTCAAGTATTTTCTGTGGAGCTGGTTTTGCCTTCAAATACTCCTTTAGCCTGCTTTTGTCATGGAATGTCCTTATTTCTCTGTCTATTTGAATGGATAGCTTTGCAGGATAAAGTAACCTTCATTGACAGTTGTTATCTTTCAGAACTTGGAATACATCACTCCACACCCTTCTGGCTTTTAAAATTTGTGTTGAGCAATCTGCTGTAATCCTGATAGGCTTGCCTTTGTAGGTAACTTGATTTTTCTCTCTAACTGCTTTCAATATTTTTTCTTTGGTTTGTGTGATTGGTAGTTTGACTATAATATGGCGAGGAGAGGTTCTTTCCAGCTTTTGTCTTGCTGGTGTTCTAAAGGATTCCTGTATCTGCATTGGCACCTCTTTCCAAATTTAGGGGAAGTTTTCATCTGTGATTTTGTTGAAGATGCCTACTATGTCTTTGGAGTGAAATTCTTCTCTTCTGCTATGCCTTGAATTCTTATGTTTGATCTTTTCATAGTGTCTGAAATCTCTTCAAATTCCCATTCATACTTTTCTATTAGTTTGTCTTTCTCTTTGTTGGACTGTATTAGATCTGCCACCTGGTCTTCTAGCTTAGATATTCTGTCCTCTCCTTCATGCGTTCTACTGGTGAGATTTTCTACAGAGTTTTTTATTTCATTAACTGTGTTCTTCATTGCTAGTAATTCTGACTGGTTTTTCTTTATTATTTCTATTTCCTTATTTATGTCTTGTATTGACCTCTTTATTTCATTAAATTGCCATCCCGTGTCTTCTTTGCTTCCTTTGATTTCTTCTTTGACTTGTTTGAACATATTTATAACCATTCTTTTGAAATCTTTCTCAGGCATTTCCTCTAACTCATTCTCACTGGAGGGCATTTCTGATGCATTAATACTTTTTGGTGGATTTATATTGTCTTTATTTTTGGTTTTTCTTGTGTTATAATGTATATATTTTTCCATCTTGGATTATTTAATGATTGGATTGTCCAGTTAGCTTGGTATTATGTGATGTATCAATCAATCTAATGTTATATATCTTCAGGGAGGAGATTTAGGCGCTAGGTGTGGCTCTGAAGACTCTCAGAGTATCTACAAAAGTGACCCTAGGTGTTGGGTTTTCCTGCTATAAGAGTATTCAAGTAGGCTGAGTGGAACCAAATACAGCTAGTTTCTAAAATTTAACTAAACAATGTACACATTCAATGAAAAACAGCACAGAGTATTTATCCAAGAGTAGGTATTATGACAACCAGATCCTCTTTCTGTCCCTTAGGCTGTGTGGTGCCTAAGGCACTCCCTTAATCCTGACAACAAGCAGGTCAAGATTTCTGGTCTGTAGATGGTTCCAAGTCAGCTTGTGACCAGGTAAGACCCTTCCCTAATGTATAACAGAAGAGTAAACAAAGCCACTATAATTCAAGAAGCAACAAATAATAAGCCTAAAATACAGCTTATTTAATAATGGCAAATTTGACCATCCATCTGATTTAACATATAATTTATCTTGATATGGAACGTGCAATTAGCACTTCTGGTTCAGGCCTATATACCAGGTTTATTAGGTGGGTACTGACCTGGTGTAATCCCAGTTACCTTTTGGGATGATTTTGGTCTCAGCTGTGCTCTTGATTGGGTCCCTCTTTGGTGCACTGTCAGTTCAAGTAGGCGTGGCTGGGTCCCTGGACCGTTGCTCTGCTCCTGGGAGCTGGGTACTGGTGGTGGGGGAGGTAGGGGGGGAGCTGATGCTGCTCTAGTTCTCCCGCTGTTCCATGTGTTCTTCTACCTTGTGATCTGCTCCTCCGTTGTTCACTGCCGTTCTGCCTTCACGTTTCTTGAGTTTGTAGAGAGTTCCAGTGTGTGTGGAAAATCCCCTCGCCTTGCTTTTCCTGCGGCTCAAGCCAAGTCTAGTGGCAGTCTCCCGTGTGGACCCACTGGAACAGCTTCTGCTGAACTGTGCGGGCTCTCAATCTCTCCAACTTCTCCGCTGCTGTTTCAATTTCCTATACACCTCACTTTTTAGTAAAAGTGTGTATTTTTCTGTTTTTTTTTTTTTTTGTGGGTGGGCGGTGCTTTTTCCTCCCTAGGCTTGTTTGGCGTGGTACCTACACTGCCATCTTAACCGGCTAAAGCAAGACTCCCAAGAATGAGGATTCTTGAGGATGAAATTTCACAAGGGTAAAAAATTTCAGATGACTGTGCTCATTTAAGGTCAACTATAGTCTCTTGCAATCTTTGCACAGTAAGTGAATGAGTGCAAAGATCATGGTGTTCTTAGGGGTGCATTGACCAGATATTAGATCCCACTAGGCTAGCCGTCTACACAAACAGGTTCTGGTTAAGATAATGTCTAAAATAAATAATAGAAGATGGTGAGAATTACTATGAGTTGTGGTTAGATTACAATAAAAATTATAGCCGCAGAAACATTAGTGAATCCTACCAAGCTCACTTTTGTTGCTGTCTTTAGGAACTGAGACAATCTGGACCACTCGAGAAGCTGTGCTAACATTGTGAGAATGTACTATGCAAAGTAAGTGGGTTTGAGTGGCACAGGGCATCTTCTGCCATCCTCTTGTTCTAGTACTGAGGAATTTACTTTCCAGCTACAGAGTGTTGTCTGCTAGTGACTGCTAGCTGACTGTCTCAAGCATTGCCTTCTTCCAGGGGACCCACCTTGCTCAAAGTTTTTCTCATCCAAAGAGACAACCCACATCTGATAACTCTTTTCACATGGGGCCAAGGAGATAGTTCAGTGGTCAAAAGTGCTTGTATGCAAAGCCTGCTATCCCGGGTTCAATTTCCCAGTACCCTCATAAAGCCAGGAGCACAAAGTGGTGTAAGTGTCTGGAGTTCATTTACAGTGCCAAGAGGTCCTGGTGTGCCCATGTAAGTTACCTCTTTCTCTGTCTCTCTCTCTCCAAACATATAAACAAAAAAATATATTTTTAAAATACTCTCTGGTTTCCGGAGTTCAATTCTTTGACTTCGTAAGACAAGAATTTAAGGACACCTCAAAATTCTTGTAGCATATTGGTGAGCTTGTATACCATATTGTTGCATTAGAAGAGAAACCCTAATTCCTATATTATATTACTGTGTTGGCATATATTGGTGCATTGTAAAGGACCCCCAGTTTCTGTATCATATTGGTGCATTGGCTGGGAAATCAGTGGGTAAGTGTTTCCCTGCTTCTCACATTTTTCATGGCAGAAGGTATGATCTACTCTATTCCCTAATTCTCTGTTCCATATAATTCTCCTCCTCTAGGTAACTTCACACACTTGAAAATTTGATAGATGGTAATTTTAGGAAATTTATGTGAGAGACAAGCATTAAAGATTCTGTTTTCTCTTTTTGCCTGATCATAAAACTAATAGCAAAATCTAAATGTTGTGTGTAGAATGTTGATTGAGTTTTGTCAGGATATATGTAATGTTTGCTCTGTGAAATACTGACTTGAGTTTTATATGCTAATGCCCAGTTCTAGTCTGCAGGGGAATGCAAATTCCACCTCGGATGGCTGTTCTGAGCTTGTGCCTGAGGCTGTGCTATGAGACACATATTCAAGAAGCATGTGTAGAAAGGGGATCATTCTGGGGTACTCCATGAAGCAGAATACCCCATGCAGCATGCTGACGCAGCAAGACTACAACCCACACTATGAGGAAAAGGGCTATAGGGTGTCAGCAGAGATACCACACACCACAGCCAAGCCCCACAGGCCTGGACAATGTATCTGGGACTTGATCTGTGTAAACAGGAGCAAGCTCATAGGCTTGGTCCCAAAGTCAGCCACCTAGTGTCTGAAAGGATAATTCAATGATAAGAGACACTTGCTGGTGACTGTTTCTGTCTGATGTTTTTCTGATTTAATTCTGGTTTTAGAGGGAGTAGGATATTTTTCTTCAGTAGACACCTTTTGCTTTCTGTATTCCATGTGGTAAATTATAATAAGGCTTATTTCTTAATTCAAGCAGCTCAATAGATTTGAATGTGGAATTCAATCTACTCCACATGATTTTTTTTTTCTGTTTGACATTACTGCTTCAAATTGAAGGAAAGTTGGAGGCTAAGTGTATGAATGTGCAGCTGAGACATGCCACAAACATGGCTCCAAAAGTAATCATCATAGATCCTATATATGCA
Source organism: Dipus sagitta (assembly GCA_036346955.1). Classification (NCBI taxonomy): domain Eukaryota; kingdom Metazoa; phylum Chordata; class Mammalia; order Rodentia; family Dipodidae; genus Dipus; species Dipus sagitta. The sequence continues at coordinate 75,892,844 of CM070778.1, read as the reverse complement.
GTCTAAGACCATGTTGTTATAGGGTCCAGTGTTGCACAAGTAAGACCATCAACTCACAGAATGTGAGGCAAAGTTTTATTGGGTAAAAAAGAAAGAAAAGAAAAAGAGAAAAGTCTGTTATACCAGGTCTCCACTCCAGATTTTGAGTGAGTCCCTGAACTGTTCAGAATATCAGCTTTTATTGCAAATAACTATATGATGTTAGGGAAAAAAATAACAGGATGGGAGTTAAACCTTAAATCACAATTTACATGTGACAGTTACAGCCATAAAATTAACAAAAAAGAAACTTGTAAACAGATCTGTTGGTCAGCTAAAGAGCTGCCACCTGGGGGGTGCGAGGTAGGCCTTTGATCAGGAGTCCCACTTATCTTAAGGAGTTTGTTCAACAATGCAGGCCCCAGGAAATGCTATTCATCCCAGCAGAGCCTCTTGTTTACCTGCTATTAGCAGAGCCTCCTGTTTGTCTGCCATCAATAGAGCCTCCTGACATTTATATTTCTCTAGGCTAGGTACAAAGAAATGTAGATAAATATAACATTTTGCTCTCTTCACAAGGTGAGGTCATCTAGAGTGTAAGGTACTTTAGTCACAACAGTTAGAGTAAATCCCTAGACTCCAGGCTTACTTAGGGTCCCATTGGTAAGGGATAAATTTATAAACTCTAGGCTAATTCAGGGAGCCATCGATAAAGGTCTAAATCTATAGATTCGAGGTATATACAGAGTCTGATCAGTAATGAACTAAATATGTACATACTAGACTTTATTTAGGGCCCCAGCCATAAGAGGCTAAATCTATAGTCTTTGAGCTTCTCTAGAGGCATTATCTTGAAAGTACCTCATATAATTGACACCTCAGCATTCTTGGATGCCACAGTATCACATCTGGCTTGGGCCATGATCTTGAAACTCCCAGAGAGTTCTTTTTTTAACTAGATAAATGTGTCACACATGGCTACATTAGTTGCTTCAGATACATGAAGAGAAATTCCCTCCTTAGGAATAAGAAGTTCCTCTCCTCAGCCTATTGGCCCTGGGTCCAACTGGTTTTAGGCTTTCGTCAACTTGAAAGTATCAGAGAAAGCAGGGATATAAGAGGAGGAAACTGGAGAAATGGAGGACATATACTACATGGTCATGATGATATGGAAAGCCTTACACCCAAACAGACCTTTTGAGTTCCTGTTCCCTAGCCACAGGAGTGGTTACAGAGCATGAAGAGATACATGTTTTTGTGTAGGAACCAAGGACCTGGTGGAGGCATCTTAATAATATAGCTCAGGCTTGTATTTCTCTCTAGTCCTATAAGGCAGTCTCCTCCAAGGTTCTAAGAACCCACCCCACCCTTCCCTTTCTGCTTTCTAAAGCATACAAAAAGACAATTATCCTGTGTCTCAAAGGAAGGTGTCATAGCTCCACACTGCTAGGATGAAACTGCAAACCAGATACAGTTTATTGGAGGAATGGCAGCTATTTCAGTTTTACAAATCCAGTGGGAGTTCCATAATGGCACAAAATGCTCCCCTTTACCAAATCAACATAGAAAGAAAAAACACCACTAACTAGCACCACAGATAAGCATACTCTGGGAACCCCAGGCAGAGCTCAAGCATTCTGCATACCTTACACTGGGAACAGATCTGTCCCAAGTAACACCTTAGGGCTGGACTTCAGAGTCTTCGCAAGGTGACATCTTCTCCAGCCAGGCAGCTGGAAGTCCAAGTTACAAGCTTTAATAAACTCCCGAGTTTCTCAGTGGACATAAATTCAAAGTATCACAGAAGGCATTGATTTTTTTCCACTCATACTTTCTCTAAAATACTTTATTGGAGGTAAAGAAACTTGCCTCCTAAGGGTACTGCAAATGGGCTGAGATCCCACAACAGTTTTTCATCTGCTAACCAACCCCCACTTTGACCTCAAGTAGAAGCTCTCTTAATTTCTGAGTCGACCAAATTAACCATGGGAGCACTTCTCATGATGTCTTAAAACATGTAAGGACTTTATTCTGCAAGAGTTGTTTTAAAAATAATTATATTCCAGATGTGTTAAATTCATTGTAAGGATTATTTCCAAAGGCATAACCATGTTTTCTTTCCTGTACTTATGTTGAAAAATTCAGGTATGAATCAGTCCCACTCAAAAAAGTTTGGATAACTCAGTTTGCTACATGTGGGTTGGAATGAGTTAACACTCCAAGTTTCTCTAGCAACCCAACCTACTAGTGGGTCTGAGCCTTTCATAGGCCACTTAGCAGGCAGTTTCATGATCTTGAGTTCTTTACATTATTGGTGGGCTTTAAGTTTCTGAAGACTATGTGATTAAGGGAACAAACAGGGAATAATAAGCTGGGTATTGAAGCAAAATATAAAAAATAGCTCAATGGGGGTGGGAGGATTATCAATGTTCTGAACATTTTACAAGATATCTACTTCCAGGACAGAATGCATCTGTGGTAGGGCTAGATAAATTGAAGTTTAAAGTTGCTTATTAGTATAGTCTTTCTGCTTGAAGTTGGAAATTAGGTTAGGGACTGCCTATCACTTTAGGGAAATGGTCTTAGAGAAGCTACTTTTCTTGATCAAGGTTTCTGTTTCCCTCACATGAGTTCCAAAAATCCCATTGAAAATTATATTGGCAGAAGGGGCAGGAATGTGGACCTTCTTGGAGGCCAAGAGGTATAAAAGTACAGAAGACTTTGGGGGATGGAGACTCTCTTTTTAGAGGTTTGAGAAAAAGAAGCAACCATTAGAATGTGTGCGGAAAGGGCAAGCAGACATGAGGCAGAGATCAGGTACCTTCAAAGTTAGAACATTACACCTGAAACATAAATGAATAAACACTAGACCTTATTATTTTTTAATTTAAATTTTTATTAATTAGAAACTTTATTATATGGACAAATCCCGTCTTGGTCCCATTCCTCTCCTCAATGTCCCTAGTCCAATGATGGCCCTCCTCAGTGGGATTTTTCACCATAGGTTTGTAGATTATGAATTATGAGAGCAGCAGTCAGTCATTGTGGAGGGAGGCAATGCCTGCAGATGCTCCTTCCCACCTTGTGGCTCTTAAAGTCTTTCTGCCCCCTTTTCCTAAATGTTCCCAGAGTCTTATTGGGTGTGTTATAAGTCTACTTTAGTGTTAACCTCTCAACAACTTCTGAATGTTTGCTTGGGTACCTTTTGGTATCTTCAATGTCTATTTTCATCTCCCTTGCACAGGTTGTCAGGCTTACCATGAGATGAGAACAGCACTAATGATTAATTTGCTAATTCCTTTGTGGTTTCACCTGGATGCTGGCTGATGTGGAAGTGGTGGCTCATCTCATGATAGGGAGTCATCGGCCATTTCTTGTCATGTGTTAATGGATTCTGGTTCTCCCCAATTTTTGCTGCCTTCTATGAAAAAGAAAACATATTGTCCAACAAAGAGTGAAAGTGGTATGGATTAATGGGTATAGGCCAAGTTAACTAAGAGAGATTTTTACATGTGTGTCCTCTATTTTTGGCCAAAGACTAGTGGGACCTTCTCAATGGAGTCCATGACCCTCATCTTCACAGGATTCTTACTGGATTTGCAGCACAAGCTATAAGTTTTCCCATTGAGTGAGCCTCTTATCCAGCTCTAGAGCTATTAGTTACCTAAATAGGTTGAGTGCCCCTATTGCACAGGTGTGTACAACTTGTCTAACTAGTTGATTTCATCTGTAACAAGACCCCTGCTTATTCAAAACATTGGTGGCCATTTTCACACAGTGACTCATGTAGCACTTTCCAGCACTATGGGGACTAGCCATCAGGGAGCTTGGTTCCTTCCAAATTTGAGCATGATCACTCAATGTTTTGTGTTGGAAGTTTGTGGTGTCTTTAGCAATTAGAGTTTCAATTTTTAGCTCAGACAGTTAATCAACTGCTTTGACAGAAGCCTGCCTTGTGCTGGGAACTCTCATAGGTCTCTCCCACCAACAGCTTACTGTGTAGTGTAACCCATATCAAGCACTCTGAGTTACAAACCAGAACCAATGGTTTTAAGATTATGTTTCCTCCCACCCTCTCCCATCTCCTGTGCCCAGATAATTGCTCCACACTCCTATTGAAGGTTATACCTTTATTTTGCTATCCAGGAGAAAGGTTTCTATGGTTCTAATTCATGTTGGCACTTTAGGTTTATGCGTATTTGCTCCCAACCTCCATTTTCCCTCCCTTCAAGTCCTCCCCCAATTACCTGTCCCTCAAGTTGCCAATCATGCATGCCTGCCACTCAAGCAGTTGCAGGATAGGAACTACAGTTGCAGGAGAAAATGTGGCATTTGTGTTTCTGTGCTTGTGTGAGTTCGTTTAGTATGATTTTTTCCAAGCCCATCCATTTTCTTGCAAATTTCATTATTTCATTTTTCTTTAGTGCCGAGTTGAATTTCATTGTATACATGTACCACATATTCATTATCCATTCATCTGTTGATGACATCTGGGCTCATTCCAAATCCTATTTATTGTGAATAGAGCAGTTACAAACATGGCTGAGTAATTGTTTCTGTAGTAAATAGTAGAGTCTTTAGGATATATGTAGAGGAGTGGAATTGCTGGATCAAATGATAGGTGCATTTTCAGCTTTTTTAGGAGACTCCATACTGATTCCCATAGTGGTTATACAAGTCTGTGCTCCTACCAGCAGTGGCTGAGGATTCAACTTTCTCCACATCTCACGAAGTATTTCTTCATTTTCACTTCATTTTTTGATGGCTGCCATTCTGAGTGGGGTGAGATGGTATCTCAAAGTTGCTTTAACCCACTTCCCTGATTACTAGGAATGCTGAGTACCCCTTTAGGTGTTTATTATCCATTTGAATTTTTTCCTTTTTGAACTCTCTGTTCAATTCCCTTCCCAACTTTTAACTGAATTAACTTTTATTATTTAGGTTTTTGAGTTCTTTTTAAATTCTAGATATCAGTTCTCTGTCAGGTATAAGATAGCAATGATTTTATCCCATTCTGTATGTTCTATATTGACTCTGTTGATAGTTAGACAATCTGTGGAATAGCTTTTGAATTTCATGAAATCCCAGCGGTTGAGTGTTTGTCTAATTTCCTGGGCTACTGAGGTCTTGTTCAGAAAGTCCTTCCCTATACCTATATCTTGGAGTGTTACACGTATTTTTTTTCTTTTAGTTGCTTTAGATTTTCAGGTATTATATTGGGATCCTTGACCAATTCTGATTTGGTTTTTGTGAATAGTGAGAGAAGAGCATTTAGGTTTATTCTTCTACACGTGACTATCCTGATTTTCAGCACCATTTGTTGAAAATGCTGACTGTGCTCCAGCATACATTTTTGGCCCACTTTTCAAAGATTGTGTTATTATAGTTGGAGTAACTTATATCTGGATCTTCTATTATAATTCATTGATCTACATGTCTGTTTTGTGCCAGTACCAAGCTGTATGGTAATGCCACCAGAGATATTCTTTTTGGTGAGGATACTTTTGGCTTTCTGAGACCATTTTTGCTACTATATGAATTTTGGTACTGTTTTTTACTAACTCTGTGCAGAATGCTTCTGGAAGCTTCACTGGAAATGCATTGAATCTGTATACTGTTTTGGTAGGATGGCCATTTTTACAAATTTAATTCATCCAATGAGCATGAGAGGCCTTTCCAATTTCTCATGTCTTCTTCCATTTCTTTCTCCAGAGTTTTTGTTTTCAATGTGTAGGTTTTTTACTTCCTTGGTTAAAGACATTCTAAGTTATTTAATTTTTAGTGGTTATTATAAATGGGATGGCTTCCCTTCCTTCTCATTTTTATTTAATTTTAATTTAATTAATTTAATTTCATTTAATTTATTTAAATTCCTTCTCATTTTTATCTGTTATGACTTCTCTATTTTTATTTGAGTTTTTTTCTTCTGATCAATTTGACAAGTGGTATATAAATTTTGTTTATTTTTTCAAAGAACCAGCTCTTTGTTTCATCATTTTTTAATTGCCTCATGAATTTCCAATTCATTGCTTTCTGTTGTGGTTTTGATTATTCCTTTCCATCTGGTAATTTTGAATTTGGATTGTTTGATTTTTCCAAAACAGGTGAATAGTTAATCATTGACTTGAGCTTTCTCTGACTTTGTAATATAGGCATTTAGGGCTGTAAACCTCCCTCTTAGGACTACCTTCATTGTGTCCAATAAGTTTTGGTATGTTGTGTTTTCATTATCATTCAGTTCTCAAATTTGTGGAGGGATTGAAGCAAAACCACAGCAAAATACACTAAGTAGGTGGGAAGAAATAATAAAAATGAAAGCAGAAATTAATAAAATAGAAACAAAAAAAATCCAAAGAATCAATGAAACAAAGAGTTGGTTCTTTGAAAGAGTAAACAAAATAGATAAACCCTTAGCAAATCTGAAGAAAGAAAGAAGAGACAAAAATTAATGTAATTAGAGATGGAAAAGGCACTATTACACCAGATGCCAAAGAAATTCAGAAAATCATAAACATAATTTACGAATATGTATTCCCCTAAGTATTAAAAATGGAAAGAAAAGGATGATTTCCTTGATTCATATGACCTACCAAAATTAAATCAAGATGGCATAAACCATTTAAATAGACAAATAACAAGTACAAAGAATCAAGAAGTTGTAAAATGTCTCCCAACTAGAAAAAGTCCAGGTCCAGATGGATTCACTGGTGAATTTTACCAGACCTTCATGGAAGAACTAACAACACTGCTTCCCAAACTTTTCAATAAAAAAGTAAAGGAAGGAATTCTACAAAACTCCTACTATGAAGCCAGAATCACCCTGATACCAAACCACAAAAAGACAGAACAAAAAATAAATAAATAAAAAAAATAAATTACAGAGCAATCTCCCTCATGAACTTAGATACAAAAATTTTTAAACAAAATATTGGCAAACATAATAAAATAATACATCAGAAAGATTATTCTGACCAAGTTGGCTTTACCCCAGGAATGCAGGGATGGTTCAACATACACAAATCAATAAATGTAATACATCCTATAAATGGGCTGAAGGACAAAAATCACATGATCATCTCAATAGATGCTAAAAAGCCATTCAACAAAATCCAACATCCCTTCATGGTAAAACTATTGCAGAAACTGGGAATATAAGGAACATATCTCAACATAATAAAAGCTATTTATGACAAACCTACAGCCAACATAATAGTAAATGGGGAAAAACTTGAAGCTTTTTCACTAAATTCAGTAACAAGACAATGGTGTCTACAGTGACTAGTCATTTTTGGTGATCTTTTGGGTTGATGTCCTGCATTACTTGTCTTGCATTGCAGTTTTCCCATCTCTAGATAGTCACTTTGTGCTGCCAACAGTGTAGCACTCATAGCTCTTATGGTATTTGTTGTGTGGCCTGGACAGCTTAGGTCAAGGTAAGAGTTGGAGGGTGGGCTGGAAAGATGGCTTAGCAGTTAAGCGCTTGCCTGTGAAGCCTAAGGACCCCAGTTTGAGACTCGATTCCCAAGGACCCACTTAAGCCAGATTCACAAGTTGGCACATGTACCTGGAGTTCATTTGCAGTAGCTGAAGGCCCTGGTGCGCCCATTCTCTCTCTCTTTTCTTCTCTTTCTCTCTCTCTCTGTCATTTATAAATTAATTAATTAATTAATTAATCTTTAAAAAAGAGTTGGAGGGTGACCTATATATTTGAGCCCACCTGGGCAGGGCCTACCTTGTCTGGGTAGCCTCCAGGTATGTGTAAGAGTTCCCCTGAGAGACCTGGCCTGCTCAGTGTTAGAGTAGAGCCCTGTTTTCCCAGTGCTAATCAGTGCCTGGGATTTTGGAGTGTGTTCAGCACTGAGACCTTGTGTGTCTCTAGCCATTTGGTAGGTCAATAATTTTGGGAGTTCTAGGCTTCAGGATGATGGTTCCTTGCTAGTGTGACAACTTACTGCTCACTGTGATTACCAGGCAAGGTACTTGTGGGGGGTGAAGAGTTCTCATGGATATGATTGAGTTATACTCACCTATCACCTGACTTTTGGTGTGTACTAGTCCCTAGGACCCTTGGGGTCACAGAACTAGTGACACAGGTCTAGAAGGCAGAGAGGAAGTCCCATTGTGGAAAGGTAATTCACTGCTAGTGTGGTGGCTGCCTGATCACTTGGGGTGCAGACCCATTATGCATGAGGGAAGGGAGGAAGCTTTCCAGGGTTTAATGTCCAGCATTATCCCCTGCCTGGCCTTTGGTGTGTGATTGGCCCCAGAACCCTATGGGCTGCAGTGCTGCTGGAATGGTTGTAGCATGCTATGGGTCAGGAATTTAGCTCTACTGCAACTTCTCCCTGTTCACAGCACTTTCAGGAACTGGTACATACAGGGGAGGGGTAAGAAGTCCCCGTGGGAAGCCGGGCGTGGTGGCGCACGCCTTTATTCCCAGCACTCGGGAGGCAGAGGTAGGAGGATCACCATGAGTTCGAGGACACCCTGAGACTCCATAGTGAATTCCAGGTCAGCCTGGGCTAGAGTGAGACCCTACCTCGAAAAACCAAAAAAAAAAAAAAAAAAAAAAAAAAAAAAGTCCCCGTGGGCATGAGTGCCCAGCCTTCCTGCCTGCTGCTTGATCTTTGGTGCTTAATCAGCCTAGGGTAGGGACCTTGTGGTCCACAGTGCTAGTGCTGCCTGACTGGGGCCTAGAGGGTGTTCTGAGCTGCTGGTAGAGAATACTGCCCTAGAATGGCAGCTCCTGCCTCAAAGGTGATGGCAATTTTCAGGGCCATGTACATGCAAGAGAGAGTTAAGGCATCCCCCTAGGAATGAGCACTCATTGTTGCCTACTTGCTACCCACCCTTAAGGTGTGTAGTCATCCCAGGGACATTGTGGGCTCCAGTTCTATTGCTGTCTAACCTGGGCTGAGAAGGAGCTCTCAGCTGTAGGCTGGAAATTTCACTCTAGGATGTAAGCATGCTTTCAGCTTCCAGCTCTTTCAGGACCCAGTATGTGCAAGGGAGTGTGAGGTGGGAAGCTCACTTTGATTGGATGCCCAACTTTATTACTGTCTGGTGTCTAGGGGTAGGAATGGGCCAGGATTCCCCCTATGGGATGCTCCTAAAACTAGAACACGGGATTGAGACCCATTCAGGGGACTACCCTGCAGGTTAGTAGTGTGTCTCCATTGCTTTTCAAGTGCACCCTTCTTCTGGATGTTTTCTTTACTTCCTTTCTAGTGATTTTAATTGATTAAAAAAAAACAACAACAACAACAATATATCCGCTCTCCTCTCTCTCAATTCTGCTGAGGGTCTTCCTTGGTGGAGTTCTTAGTATTCATTGCGGGGGCCAAGCAACATCAGTCAGTATCTGTATGGGGGAGCATGGTAACTCAGGATATTCCCACCCACCCTGAGGCTCTTATAATCTTTTTTCCCTTTCTTCCACTATGTTCCCTGGGCCTTGAGAGGGGGCAAGATAGCAATCTGATTTAGTGTTGAGTTCTCTGTAGCCTCTGGATCTCTGTTTTGATGAGGTTTGAGTGACCACAGTGTCTGTTATCATCTCCTTGGAACTGATTTTCAGGCTGGCCGTGATAGCATAATTCTTGTCACCCCTTTTATAATGACTTCTAGGTCTAGGCAAATGAGGTGGAGGTGCCCCACCTTCTGGTTGATACTTGGCTACTTTTGATGCTTTGGTGTATCCTGGTTCTCCCCTGTGTTCTTCAGCATCCCTAAGATGGAGCAGATTCTCTGACCAAAAGTGAGAACAGTTAGAATTAAAGGAGGTCAGCATAGTTATTTTAGAGATTTATTGGTATGTATGGCCACTCTTCTTTAACAGTGGAAAATCTCTGTGAAGTCTTTTGGTTTCCTGTTGTGGTGGTTTGAATAGATGGCCCCAATATATTCAGTTCTTTATTATTTGTAGTTTGCATTCTGCAGCCACCTGGCTGGAGGCAATGTCACGGGGTGGATCTTTAGGTGTGGTGGTGGGCTTCAGATTTCAATCTAAAGATATGCAAAGTGTGCCTAGCAGGAGTTCCTGAAGTGTGCTGTGGCTTTTGGCTTTAGGCTTGTGCTTCTCTCTCTCTGCTTGGACCTGTGAAGGCAGGCCAGGTTCTTCTGCCATTATGGAACTTCCCCTGGATCTGTGAGCTTCAATAAATATCCCTTCCTCCATAACTGTGTCTGGTCTGAAAGTTCATCTCAGCAAACCTGAAGATGTCTGATACACCTGTCTTAAAAAGATCTGGCTTGGTTCTCATAGCCAGAAATGAGTCCTTCCTCATGGAGCAAGTGTCAGGTACAATCCATGAGCACTTGATTATTTACATCTGCTGTTTGCCACGGTTGCACAGGTGTGTGCTTCTGGCTCAGCTGGTTGATTTTGTATCAGTCAGGATCTCCTGTTATTCATTCTGTTGGCATGTTGTTCCCCAAAATCACTCATACAACTTTCTAGCACAACGTAGGCTAGCTGGGAAGGAACTGGATTCACTCTCAGGTCTACCAGGGTCACTTTATATACTGCAGCGAAATGCAGTGGTGTCTTCACCAATAGGATCTTCCCTTTCAGCTCTTGCAAGTATTATCTTAATGTTTTTTGTGGGGGGGGGACTCCTTTCACAGTAGATCTGCTGGTACTGATAGAAGCAAGGCCTGGCCCGGCTGGTGGGAGCTCTGCCCAAACAAGGCCTTAAGATTCCTGGCTACAGTTCCTAGCTGCTACAAAGTAGCAGATGCAGATATCTAGACCTGATCTTCCTGGTAGTGTGGTTGCTGGCCATCCTTTGCTCACTCCAGCTACAATGTCATGGAATACCCAAGGCAAATAATTACTTATACACCTTCCCTTTTTGGAAGAAGTGTTCATTATGTGCTATCTTAGATTTTTCTTCCCCTTAATTTTTCCTGGTGTGGCTCCTAGTCTTCCATCTGTGATGCTGTTGGAGGCAAGCCCATGGCCCTAATTCTTGATATATAGTGGATTTATATAAGTTCTAAACACAGATTCTCCCTGTGGGATGGAAACCAAGACTATCACCAGAAGAGAACACCTGTGAAGTCAGTTTGTATCCTTCCTCAAAAGGGACAGAAAGAAAGACAGAAAAGAAGATATAGGCACTCTTCAGGATGGATGGGAACCCTGGAACCAGGGCTTATCTGAAGGGTGAGTTCTGGATATCAGTATATTCTGGCTCTGCCTGCTGACAGAAGAGGGTGATGCAGGCTAATTGGTTATGTACTTGGCAGTTTCCCAGAAGTAAGTCAAGTAATTGACAAAAACCACTGTGTTGAGAAAGTAATGAAACAAATGCCTACAAAACTTGTTGTGTTGGGTTTTATTTTGTTCTAGTTATATTTCTTGCTTTAAGCCAGCCTTGAGAATTGTTTTGCCATGCAGGGTGGTATTTTTCTTTTCCACTCCCAGGACAAGAACTCAACATAGCAGAGCCCAAATGTCTCCCATTTCAATTTCTGGTGGCATATGGTGATCCATATAAAGACATCCAAAGTTTGTATTCCTGGTTTAAATAGTGAGGTGTAGACTGGGATCAACTGCGGATTGGCCCAATATTTGCTCCCTGTGACTAAATGAGAGGTATACCCAGCCATGATAGCCAGTTCCTGCAGTCATCATACTCCTAGGGAGAAAACTCTTTGTAATAGAATAAAAGATCCAGGCAGGAGTTCTAGTAACTACAGATACCTGGTCTTTGACAAAGAAGCCAAAATCACACACTGGAGAAAAGATAGCATTTTCAAGAAATGGTGGTGAAGAAATTGGACAATTCATGTTGAAGAATAGATCTATAGCTTCTTGTCTTACTCTACACAAAACTCAACTGCAGTGAATCAAAGACCTCAATATAAGACATAAATATATCAAATGACTAGAAGAAAAAGTAGGAAGAACCCTAGATGATACAGGCATAGGGAGAAACTTTCTGAATAAGAACCCAGCAACCCAGTGAAATAGACAAGCACTCAACCACTGGGGTATCATGAAACAAAAATTCTATTTTATAGCTAAGCAAATCATTAGTGGAGTCCATAGAAAATATACAGAATGGAATAAAATCTTCCCAGCTATATATCTGACTGAGGTGTCTAGAATATACAAAGAACTCAAAAAAAAGTAAACAATAGAAAAATTAGCAAGCCAGTCAAAAATGAAGTAGGGAACTGAACACAATGTTCTCAAAGAAAGAAGAATACATTGTCAATAAACATCTAAAAGTATGTTCAATATCTTTAGGTTTCAGAGAAATGCAAATTAGAACTATTTTGAGATTCTATCTCACTATATTCATAATGGTTATCATCAAAATATCAAATGACAATACATGCTGCAGGTATGTCAGGAAAAAATCACCCTCATCAACTGTAGGTGGGAATGTAAACTTGTACAACCACTTTGGAAATCAATATGGAGTCGCCTCAAAAATCTAAAAATAGATCTAGCATTTGATTCACCTATACCACTGCTGGCCATATATCCTGAAGACTCTACTCTTTACTGCAGAGATAATTCCTCAGCCATATTTATTGCTGATCTATTCATAATAGCAAGGAAATGAAATCAACTCAAATGTCCATAAATGGATGAATGGATAATGAAAATGTGGTACATATGCAATGAAATTCTATTCTCTGGTAGGAAAAGTTGTGAAATTTGCAGAAAATTGGATGGCCCTGAAAAGATTCATACTTACTGAGTTTACACAAACTCACAAAGACAAATACCACTTGAACTCTAGCATATGTGGATCCTAGCATGGAATATTTTGGTGGGAGCAACAGAAGTACTGGTTAGGAAGCTATAATGAGGCTTAGAGAGAACAGAAATATGAAGGTATTAGAGGAGCACATACTTGACAGACAAGTGAAGGAAAACATGGGGAGAAAGGGCTTAGGGGGCCTACAGTAAGGTAGGGAGGGGAGGGGCACTTACCAAAACTCATGATGGCATTGAATAATACCATATAAACCTTAGTTAACTAATTAAAATATATAAGTCTCTTAAAAACAGAGGGGGGGTAGAGAAATGGCTCAGCGGTTATGGTGCTTCCCTGAAAATTCTAAGGATCAAGATTCAATTCCCCAGTGCCCATGTAAAACCAGATGCACAAGTTGACACCTGTGTCTGGAGTTCATTTGTAAAGCCTAGAGACTCTGGCATGCCCATTCTCTCTATCAGTCTCTGTCACTCTCTCATAAATAAATAAATAAATAAATAAATATTAAAATAGACGGTATAGTTTGGGCAGAAGCACCCTGTAAGGCTGGTTGAAAGCTTTACCCTAAAATAAGGCTGTTGCTGATAAGCCTCAGCATCAGAATTGAGTAACCTGCAGGCCCCCCCACCACACACACACACACACACACACACACACACACACACACACACACTGAGCCATTTGTGAAGCAGGCCCATGAGGACCTCAAGGCAATGCAGGCCTTTGGTCACCTACAAGATCTAAATTGTTAAGCCATATTACTGAAGACACCACAGGCTGGGATGATAGGACATTAAGAGATTGTGCTGGAACTGTGAAGGAATCCAACTCCCTGATGGCTAGCTCTCATATGCGAGAACATGCAAACTACTAGGGGGTAAAGTCTCCAGCAACATGAACAAGCAATGGATCTTTCAAGATACAAGATCAACCAGCCAAGCAAGATGTGCACAAAGGTAAAATAGTGGCACATGGGCTATGGGGGTATTGCAGTCAGGTTCACATTGCTGGTAGAAATCTCCCAACCAAGAGCAACTTTTGGGAAAAAAAAAAGATTTAATTTGGCTTACAGGCTCAATGGGAAGCTCCATGATGACAGGGAAAATGGTGGCATGAGCAGAGGGTGGACATCACCCCCTGGCCCACATAAGGTGGACAACAGTAACAGGAGAGTGTACCAAAGACTGGCATGGGGAAACTTGCTATAACAATACATTACTTTCAGAAGGCATTAATTCTCAAATGTCCATCAGCTGGGAACCTAGCATTCAGAACACCTAAGTTTATGGGGGACACCTGAATTAAAACATCACAAGGGGTAATCAACTGCTTTTTGGATATGAGATCCATTCAGAGGGAAAGAATTTATAGGTTCTGAGAACCAAGTCAGAAATTTATGGCTTGAAAGGTCATAGACTCTTCAGGGAAACTCCCACTGTTCTTTGGCTAAAAGAAGAGGTTATGGCCACCAAAAAGTGTTCTAAATATCTGTGCTCATCTCTTTTGATCTATACTGCTCTCACTCTTGGCTAGAGAATCCGATTTTTACAGATAGCTGCTGTATTAGAGTTCTCTAGAGAAACAGAATTGATAGAATGTGTTGGTATTAAAAAGAGGATTTATTGAACTAGCTATGGCAGTTCAACAATAGCTGTCTGCAGGCTTGAGATTCAAGGAAACTGTTAGCTGCTCAGCCTACATGGGTGGATGGCTCTGAATTCCCAGTATGGCACCAAATATCTGGATGATTGCTGGAAAGAAGCTAGTCTTTATTGCACATTGGAAGGCTGTTGAAACTTGGTTCCAATGCCACTGAAGGATAACTTAACAAGGCAGATATCTACACAAGTGGATAGCAGGGGTCAGCCCAGTTAAAAGCACTAAGAAGTGAGTAGCACAGGCAGCCAGGTAAAAAGGGACTGTGTTTTCTCATAAATTTATTAATATATAGCCCACCATTGGGAAGGCTTCCCACTCTGGAGGGAGGACTTACTCCTTCAGCTAATCCTTCATGGAAGCAAACTCATAGACCCACCCAAGAGGAATGTCTGTGGATTCCTAATCTGACTACCTTTGACAACAGAACCTAAACTTCAAAAATCCACCCCTTGTCAACTTTCAATAGACAATCAATAAGTTTAGAACACTTTCAATTGTAGATAGGGACAGCCCCAACATACCTAAATCTTCATTGAGTTTCTATTTTGGGGCTCCCATTCATGTCAATGGATGTTTTATCCTTGTAATTAAACCTGCCTGCCTGTTTATATTTTTATTGTAATTCTGATTCTTGTACAATAAAGCTTGTTGCATTCATTCCTCTCACCAACTTTGTGGACTGTTTCAAAGCCCAGGAATGATAATTCTTTCTGGTCCTGGGTAAGAATCCATTCCAGCAGAGCTCAGTGAGAGCTCCCTTTGCTTTAATGGTAACACTAAGAGGCACCATAAATTATCTCCTGAGCTACAGATATATTCTTCCTTACCTTCATTGTGGAGGAACACTCCATCTGGTAGGCTGGATCAATTATCCCTGCTAGCACTGTAACTCCTTTCTCAATCTGTTGACTCAAGGACATCAGGATACCAAAGTGGCCAGGTTGAAGGTTCAGCATCTAGTTCAGTGGAATGTTAATTTTATTATCCTGGAAAAAGTACACCTGCTCCCAGAAACAAAAGCTCTAGGCCAGCAAAGCACAAGTTTGCAGCAACAGGAAGCAAAAAATTGGTTACTTGGTCACTTGGGATGATTGTTAAATGGTACCATTTTTTTTTCCATTACCATCTCTTGGTTCCTGGACCCATGAATCCTTCAACATATTGTCATAGGCAATGACTTTCTGAATATAACCCCAAAATTGCTCAGGAAATAAAATCACTCATCAACCACTGGGATCTCATGAAATTACAAAGCTTTTGTACAGCAAAGTACACTGTGAATAGCGTAAAGAGACAATCTACAGAATGGGAGAAAAAAATTTCTGCCAGCTATACATCTGAGAGAGTATTCCAAAATATACAAAGAACTCGAAGAACAGAACAATAAGAAATAAAACAACCCAATTAAAAAAATGGGCTAGAGAACTAAATAAAAAGTTCTCAAAAGAAGAAATCCAGATGGCATATAAACATCTAAAAAAGTGTTCTATATCCTTAGCCATTGGGGAAATGCAAATTAAAATTACTTTGAGATTGCATCTCACTCCTGTCAGAATAACTTTCATCAAGAAAACAAATGACAACCACATAAGGTGTCCTCAGCAGTAGGGTATTATCACTAACCTTTGGTGGGTCATCAAGTACTCTGACAGAAATCTGTCTTTCTTTTAGGAAACCTTGTAGGTCTCTCTGATCAAAAGCTCATTGTGGATGATAGCCACATGCTGGACAATAAAAGTTGGTGGGGATGCAGAAAAAGGGGAACCCTTCTACACTACTGGTGGGAATGTAGTCTGATACAGCCATTATAGACATCAGCGTAGAGTTTCTTGAGACAGAAAAAATAGATTTAACATATGATTCAACTATAGAAGTCCTAGGCATATATCCTAATGACTTTTCTCACTACCTTAGAGATATTTGCACAACTATGTTTATTGCTGTTCTATACACAACAGCTAGGAAATGGAACAAGCCTAGATAGCCCTCAACAGATGAATTGATAATAAAGATGTGGTATATTTATACAACAGATTTCAAGTCAGTTGTAAAAAAATGAAATTATGAAATTTGCAGGGAAATGGATGGATCTGGGAAGAATTATACTTAGTGAGGTAACCCAGGCCCTGAAAGCCAACCACTACATGTTCTTTCTCATATGTGGATACTAGCTACAAATGTTTAGAATTGTGTGTGAGTTGGAATTAAAAAATCAGTAGCAAAAGCCAGTAAGGTAGAAAAAGGCTATAAGGGAGGGAGGAGAGGGAAAGACAGAAAGACTTAAGAGGAAGGTATTGTATACGTGTAAGTAGAAGAACAGATTACAGGGAGTTGAATGGCCTAAGAAAGCCCAGGGGAAAAGATTGAGTAATAGAAGGTTTGGAGGAGAGGGTTATTCAAAACTCAAGATATTCTCAATAAGACATATGAAAGCCTACTTTTTTGGATAATGGTACATCCAGAAGCCATAGATTGTTACTAGAAAATTTTCAGTGTCAGGAATGGGCTAGTTTCCAGTGAGTTGTTGGCAAGGGACAGATGAGTTTCCTGGAGGCAATAAATGGCAGAATCCTGCCTTTTAATCCAGTCTGCAAGGCTATTTCTTTTCATTGGGACACTGAGGCCATTGATATTAAGAGTTATTATTGAAAGATATATGTGTGTATTCTCTCCATTCTTCTTGTTTTGTAGTACATCCTGTTTTCTGTTTACGCACTTTATTTGAACTGTTGAGTATGTTTTCTTTTCTTATTTCCTCATGTGTGTGTTTTGCTTTCTCTTAAGAGTGAAGAATTCCTTCAAGTATTTTCTGTAGAGCTGGCTTAGTTTCAATATATTCCTTTAGCTTGTTTTTGTTTAGAGGTTCCTTCTTTATGTCCCCCACAACCCAGTCATTGTTTAAAAGTACATTGTTCAGTCTCCAGGAGCTGGTGGAATTCCTGATGTGTCTCTTGTGGTTAATTTCTAGCTTTAAAGCTTGGTGATATAATATAACACAGGAAGTTATGTCAGTTTTCCTGAGTTATGGAGGCATGCTATATGGCCTAATATATGATTATTTTGGAGAAGGTTCCATGGGCTGCAGAGAAGAATGTGTATTCTGTAGAACTGGGGTGGAATGTTCTGTAGATGTCCATTAGGGGTAGTTGATCTATGATGTTGTTGAGCTCTATTGTTTCCCTGTTGATTTTCTGCTTGTATTATCTATTGATACATTGGAGTACTGAAGTCCTCAACTATGACAGTGTTGGTGTTTATTTCTCTTTTGTTGTCAAGTAGGTTTTGTTTATATAAACACTGGTGCTCCTGTGTTTGGTGCATATAGATTTATGACTGTGATGTCCTCATGTTTGATCATTGCCTTGATGTGTAAGAATTGGCCTTCTTTTTTTTCATAACTTTTGGGTTGAAGTCTATTTTATCAGATATTAATATAGAAACACCTTCTTTTTCTTATTTCCAATTGCTTAAAATACCATGTTCCATCATCTTTCCCTAAGGGGGTGTCTATCTTTAGTGATAGGTTGTTTTCTTGAAGATACCAGATAGAGGGGTACATTTTCTCTGATCCAACCAGTTAACTTGTGTCTTTTGATGGGTGAGTTAAGAACATTATTATTTAAGATTATTACTCTGAGGTTTGACTGAATTTCTTCCATGATGGGGTGCTTTATGGGGTTTGGTGCTTTCTTGGGCTTTGTAATTTTTTGAGTCTGCTATAGTTTTGTTTATTAAAATATTCTCAGCTCTTGAGATTGGTAGTTTGACTCATCTGTGTAGAGTATTCCCTGAAGTCTTCTGTGTAGTTTTGACTTAGTGTTCATCTGGTCATAGAACTGACTTTTTCATGGAAAGTTTTTCTTTCACCATCTGTCATAAGAGATACTTTCACTGGGTACAGTAGTTTGGGTTGGAAGCCATAGCTTTTTAGATATTGAGGTGTTTCATTCTAGACCCATCTGGCTTTCAGGGTTGTCATAGTGAAATTTGAGGTAATTCTGATTGGATTACCTTGGTATGTGTGAGTCCCTGGATCCCCAGGGCCACAGTTTCCCAGAGATGTTCAGGAAACTTGCAGAGCAGGGTCCTGAGTGGACATGAGCATGATGGGGAATACACCTGGGAGACGACTTCAGGGAATAGCTCTGTTTATTCAATAGTGAAATGGACTTATAAGCAGTTCTGAGAGAGTGTGAAGAGCATTCTAAGGGGTTTGATGGGTTCAAAGGTTGCTTGCCTAAGGAATGTTCATTGCACCATGTAGGGAGAGAGTCATGTGATCTACATAGTTGAGGGAAGAGGGTCATGAAGGTATCTCTCATAGTCTTCTATGTCAATGCATTCTCCCACCATACTACTGGCAGTAACTACATCTAGGGCCTCAAGGATGTCTCCCTAGCCTGTTAGTTGTTAAATCCACCACTAGGAGTCAGATGAGACCTATAGTTCCATCAGGGTCTTTCCACTTAAAGATTTATTTTGTTACATATACATGTGAAGGACTGCCTACCCCAATTAAGTGGGCCCCAGGAATTAATTCCCAGTGTTGGGGAACTTCAGATTACTTTAGGATTGTCTTATCTACCCCAGTATCAATTAGACATTTGTAAATATTTCCTCCATCCTCTAAGGCTAGCCTTGGGTGGGCCCCCTCTAAGATGCTTGTTACCTATTGTATATGGTGGGCTTTCCCTCTTATTAGCAGGACCAAGGGTTTCCCCTTTGGGAATGTAAAGGCTCTAGAGGTTTGCCATCTTTGTCATAAGTAGATTGACAGTCTTTTTTTCTAATGATGCCTTTTGTAACATCTAGGGCAAATTGTTTTATTGAGGGGGGCACCTTTAGTGGCCTGATGTTGAGGACATTACCCTCTCCAATGTCCATCTTCTCCACAATTGAAGCATTTTCCTCTAGGTTTTAAGGCTGCCACAGAGACCTGTACCAGAGAAGCAGCCTTGTATGAGGAACTCCTGATATCCTGAGTGGTGACTATGAATTTATCATAATTTTCATTGAAGATTTGGCAAATTAGCCTATATTCTGAAGTCTTACCTTCCCAAATAATGCTTTTGAGAAGGATGTCCCTGGCTGTTGGGTCAGGGATTTTTCTCTCTAATTGGTTCTCGTACTTAATATAAAATCAGAGAAGGTCTCCTCTGGCTTCTGATAAAAACAGAATAAGGAAGAGGTATTATCCTGGGTGCTGGGGAATGGGGGTTATTCTACCCCATGCCTGGAGGGTGCAGTTGCAAACTTGGTCATGGAACCGTGGGGGCTGCTGGGCCTGTTGAAGGCCTGTAAAGAAATCACCCTGTCTGAATATTTCATCAAATCCCCAGGGAATGTTGTTTGTTTTGATTTCATTTTATTTGTTGGAGGCATTTGTTTCTATAGAGGGCTTCCAATTGAAGGAACAGGGGCCTAGGCAGCTAGGACTGGCAGATTTCATGTCATTCCTGGAGGGTATTAATGGAGCCCCATAGGCACAGAAGGAGGGACTTAGTCCGTGGTACATGGATCCCATCCTCCCTAATGACCTATCTGAGCTCTTTAAGATTACCAACTTGATAGGGATAGCAATATAGGGGATGAGCCCAAGTTGGATGAACATTAACAGGAAAGGCTGCTACTTCCTGATTGAATGTCATTTTATTGTTATCTCGAGCCTCACATAATTATGTGATTGTAAGTCAGGGAGCAGATGGAGGGGGGTCCAGGCCAGGGTTATTTATCATGTTAGGATACTTTTGGCCTATGTTACATGAGTCCAGAGGGGGGCAGCCCAGATTGGGAGGCGGGTATGGTTGCACGGGTGGATAAAGGGGAGTGGGTGTAGGGGAGTTTGGGGTCATTTTCTTCTAATTTCTTCAATTGGGTTTTCAGGGGAATTGAAGTCTGCCACTGGCCAGTCCTCAGGACTCTCTTCATCAGAGTCATCATCTGATTTTTGAGTGGAGGTGGTCTTTAGGGGGGTAATATATTGCCTAACAGCTGCTGTGATTGAGAGAAAAGAGAGAGAGGCTGAGTTTTCTTCCTGAACTTCCAATCTCCTGGCTAGATAATCTATGTGGGTCCACGTGTCTGGGTCATATGGATCCCCAGAAATCATCCAAGGGGTGATCTGGAGGACTTCTTCCCAGGAGGAGACAGCCTCTCTCTGGGAGGGCATAATTCCCCTTTCAGAAGAGCCCTTAATCCATGAATCTATGGTTCCTTTTGGCAGGAGGCAATGTTTCCCATAATGGAAGAGTGGAAATGGCGAGACCAGAGGGCAACATTTCCGCAGGCTAAATATCACTGTGGGGGATTCCCCAAATGTCAGGATTCAAGCCTGCCCACAAGTTTAAGAAACCGGTGACCTGCCCTACAAGCTTTTAAGAGGTTGGTGTGTTACCAACTTTTTGTGTTGGAGAAAAATAGATAGGTCTTTGCCTATGCCCAAATGGACTGTCAGGGTCCAGGCAGAGGACAACTTGCCTTCTGTCAATGTTGAAGACTGGTCTTGGCCAAAAGAAGTCAGTTGCCAGTTTGTCATGGCTGGTCCCTTGTAATGGTGCAACCTGAAATTAAAGGAGGAAAAAGAGAAACCTGCCAGCCCTGAAAAACTTGGAGGTAAGGCCACAGGGGGGCAACATCTCCCAGACAATGGTGGTTGTCCCTCTGGGAGAGCACTCACCTACCCTAGCACATCTCAAAGGGTCCCTGTTCAGGCACCAGCTGTGGGTCCCTGGATCCCTGGGGCCACAGTTCCCTGGAGACATTCAGGCAACTTGCAGAGCAGGGTCTTCAGCAGACATGAACATGATAGAAAATACACCCAGGAGACAACTTCAGGTTGTAGTTTGGTTTATTCCATAGGAAAATGGGTTTATAAGCAGTACAGAGAGAGCAAGAAGAGAGTCCCAAGGGTATTGGTGGGTTCAAAGGTTGCTTGCCTAGGAACGTTCATTACAGCATGTAGGGAGAAAGCCAGGTGACCTACATAGTGGCAGGAAAGGCTCACAAGGGGATGGGCTGTGTGAAGGCTGCAGGCTGATACTATATATGGAGTTTCCTAGACAACTGGACAAAGGTCACAGGGCTTATCTGAACATTCAGGTATCCCGGGTTTGGAGAGGGAGTGGCTCTAGCTCCTGCCAACATTGGGGTCCGAGATTTTGTCCAAGGGTCCAGGCTCACTAAGACCCTCAAGAATGACCCCATAAAATTGGGGGAAGAGCTCCCCTGTTGGTCTGGTCCCCAAGATGTAACCAGCAGTTCAGGCTGCTGCAACCTCTCCATAGCCTGGGGCCTTCATCTCAGACAGCTTAGGCTTGCTTTAACCAGGGACCCTGCCTGTGTCTCACAGGTATGGAGTAAGTGGTTTCTCTCTGCTGCTTTTAGCACTCACTCTTCATTTTCATTACTAAGAGCTTTAACTATTGTGTGCCTTGGAGAGTTTCTTCTTTAGTCCTGTCTGTTTGATGTTATGTAAGCTTCTTATATCTGGATTGGCATTTTTTGCAAGATGAAGACATTTCACTTCAATGATTTTGTTGAATATGTCCATATATTCTTTAGCCTTGAATTCTTCCCCTTCTTGCATATCCATGATATAGATGTTTGCTCTTTTTAGGGTATCCCACAATTCCTTCATATTCTGTTTGCTTGATTTTTTTATTTTTTAATTGACAACTTTGATACTTATAGAAAATAAACCATGATAATTCCCTCCCCTCCCTTCCCCTCCCCCACTTTCCCTTCCACAACTCCACTCCCCATCATATCTCCTCCCTCTCTCCAGAAGACTCTCTTTTATTTTGATGTCATCATCTTTTTCTCCTATTATGAGGGTCTTGTGAAGGTATTGCTAGGTACTGTGAGGTCATGGGTATTGAGGCTAATTTCTTTCTAGACAGTTACATTGTAAGGAGTCATACCCTTCCTTAGGCTCTTAAATTCTTTCTGCCACCACTTCTGCAATGGACCCTAAGCATTGGAGGGAGTGATAGAGATGTTTCAGTGCTGGACACTCCCCTGTCACTTATTCTAAGCACTATGTTGCCTTTTTGGTCATCCCAGTGCTCACCACCATCTTAAAAGAGAAGAATCTTTAACCAAAAGTGAGAATAAAATTAATATATGGATATGAACATGAAGTGTAGTGCTTACAGGGCAGTTTGGTGAGCATAATATATGCATTTGGCCAGACAAGAGCAGGCTTTCTATCCCTAAGGCTCATTACCTCCTCTGCTACAGGCTTTTCATTAGGTTTTCAGTACCAGGCATGTATTCCCTCCCATGGAGTCGGCCTCCAGTCTGCTTTTAGAGCAATTGGTTTCCCCCAGGTCAGACATGCGACTATTGCACCCGTTTGGTCTTTTGGCCTGTCTGGCCAAACTTGAGGCTTCTAGTGTCCACTGTGAAACACTGCTGATGACTTCTGTCTCCCATATGGCTGCATGCAGTGCAGCATTTTCCAGTTTTTAGTTGGGTGGTCTACAGGGAGAAGGGTTTTAGCTGTGCCCTGATATTTTTTGAACTTAGCAAAATTTTTGGATTTCCAATCAGTTTCTTCCATCTTGTCATTCAGATTAGAGGTTAAGCCCTTCACATGAGTGACTCTGTTAGTGAGGGTTTCTATGAAAGGTTTTTTTTTTTTTTTTTTTTTTTTTTTTTTTTCATTGTGTCCATATCTTTTTTTGAGGTACAATTTCAGGTTGAGGTCTGATTTTCTTGATGCTTCCTGGAATTCATCCTTATATTTTCACATGTCTGCATTAAGATAAATCAGCTGGTTATTGTGATTCTCTATTTGTTGACACACCTTAAATTCATTTATATCTCTTTTGCGGACTGTCTGGTTTTCTTCAATTAAGTTAAGCCTAGTGACCAAACCTGTATGCTTGAAGAGATAATTCTGCTCATTTTAATTTATGGAATTAACAGCCGGGTGTGGTGGCGCACGCCTTTAATCCCAGCACTCGGGAGGCAGAGGTAGGAGGATCGTAGTGAGTTCAAGGCCACCCTGAGACTACATAGTGAATTTCATGTCAGCCTGAACTAGAGTGAGACCCCTACCTCGAAAAACCAAAAAAAAAAAAAAAAATTATGGAATTGTTGATTTTGTAATGGTTTGCCTCCAGTTCGTGATTTGCTTAATCAGGATGACATAGCTTGTCGTGTTTTCATTTTAGAATTCAATTTCTATTGTTTGTCTCTATGTTTTCATTGGAGGCTTTCCTTGTGGAATTAGGCATCATTGGTGGAGATCTCTTAGTTTTTTAACTATTTTTTGGTGCTGTGGTCTACCCATCTTGGAGTAAAAATTTTATTTTATTAAGGAAGAAGCAAGTGTTTGTCTTTCTAGGATCTTCAGTAAGTATTCTGTTTTAAATGTGAACCAGATTGGATGAGGTTATAACTGCAGATGTATGGATGGGATTGTGGAGGTTGCATGTGTATCAAGGGAACCTGGGTAACTGGGAGTTGGGGAACCAGGAGTTCATACCTAGCTACTCCACCTGCATGCCCTCTTCAGCATAGAGGAAACAGTGTTTGGAGAACCAGGCATTGAGGAACCACGAGTTGGGAATCTGGAGTCCAGGAGCAAAAAGCCAGCTCCTATAGTGAACTATGTACCCTCTGTCTCAGGGCAACAGGGAGATGGATACCTGGATGCCATTCAATCAGGAAGATGGAGCAAAAAAAAAAAAAAAAAAACCCTGCCTCTATAGAATATGCAAGGTCCAGACTGCCCCAAGCCAGCACTGGGGTACCAAGGCCAGGGAACTGAGAGGTGGGGAACTAACAGGGAGCTCTGTCCTACTCACTCCCCCACCAACATTTTTAACCAGCAGTGAACCTTTCCAGCTTTATAGCTGGCCAGCCAACCCAAATGTGCCAACTGGTAAAATGGTGGCATGTCTATTGTGGGGAAACAAACTGCTCTCTTATTGAATTAAAGACACACTCCATGGGAAAGAATTTATGCCTGTTACTGAAAACTCAGTCAAAAGTTTATTGATGGTGAGGTCATAAGCCTTATGGTGGAAACTGCTACTGTTGTCCCTGCCTGGGTAAATGGATACACAATTCACACTAAACTGCCCTCTAAACACTTATGTTTGTGACTATATATTAACACTATTCTAACTTTTGGTTAGAGAAACTTCTATTTTCAGATGACAGTGGTCACTGGAGAAATACAAATCTCATAAAATTGCTGAGAAGACATGATAGTGGAGTGTTAATTACTAAGTGAGGCATCTGCCTTATAAGCTCCAAGGCTCAGAGACCATTACATGAGAGGTGGTGGAAAGACTGTAATAGCCAAAGGAAGGACAGCAATGCTTGTGATACTGTGTTCTAAATACAAAGTGACTGTGATATTCAGGACATTACATTGGATCATACTATCTATATAAGATCTGATTAATAAGAGGGGGAAATGATGACAAATCTAGAGGAGAAATTAGTTGGAAAGAAGAAAAACGCTTTGGAGAGGAATATAGGGTAAGGATGAGAGGGGATGATGGTGGGAGAGGATTATGATCATGGTGTATATAGTATGCATATGCAAAGAGATTGCTAATAAAAAGTTTTAAAACGGAAGAAAATAAACAAAAAAGAAAAACTATAAATCTAAAATGGAAGTATAATTAATGAATCAACAAAGAGCTTAGGCAAGAGATTCTAGTTCAAGAAACCACACTCAGATATCTCAGTCTTCAATAAAAATCACCTTTATATCTATATACCAAATTGGGTAATCAGTCTAGAAAGCTATGTTGAGCTGGTGAGGCTACTGACTATGGAGGTAGAATTTTTTGTTAGGTTTTGAAAGGCTACTGATTTTGAGGGTACAGTATGGTGTTGGGTTTGTGGGAATATGTGACTGTGGAGGGGGAATACTCTGTTGGTTTGGTGAGGGTACTGGCTCTGATGATAAAATATTGTGTTGTATTTTATGAGTGTGCTGACTGTGATGATGATGTCTGATCTTCACATGACCTTAATCATATCTGTAAAAACTGGTTTTACCAATATGTAATACAAGAGCTCCAGGGATAGGATATATTTATCTTTATCAGCCATTTATGGCCACAACGAATGTAAAGGGACTTAAAATACCTCAAATACCTCAATCTTGAATAAAAAGTACAAAGTAACAGGACTTACACTATTTAACTTGAGTACTTTTTGTAAAGACATGTGATGAAGATAGTGTATTGATTCCTTAAGGACTGACAAACCCTACTAAGAAACAGAGTCCAGCAACAGCAATAGCTCTTGCTAATCAAGATCTATTTGATTTTTCACAAAGGATCCACATAAATATAATAGGAAAATAATCTCTTTGGGACTAATCCTACACAGACCTAAAATAATGGCCAAAGCTATAAAGGTTCCAGAAGAATGTCGAGAAGAATACTGTTGCAACTTTAAGCAGGTAAAGGTTTATTATAATAGGGAAATTAATAACTATGCAATGAAAAATACCAAATTAGTAACATCCCTCAGAATGCAAAATTCATCATTGAAACATATCTTTTATAAAATGAATAAGAAGACTGAAAACACCAAATCCTGGTGATGATGCAGAAAAGCGGAACTTTCAGAATCATTGTGAGAGTCCCAAATGAGGCAATACCTAGCAATTGCTTTTACAACTAAACATCCACCCCCATGTGGCAATAATATCACCTCTATGTGTTTATAGAAGAAAAATGAAAATGTATGCTTACAAAAGGATTTGAATGTGGTTTTTTTTTTTTTCAGTGTTGAGGATGAAACCTGGGGCCATGTGCTCTACCACTGGGCATATCATCAGCCTCAAGGAGAATGTGGAGAATTAATTAATTATGACCCCAACTGAGAGAAACCCATAAATTTTTCCATAGGGAAATACAATCATGGGTATAATAGGATGTGATAACTGCAAGGAGATCCTGAATGTCTACCCTGAAGTGTTTTCCTCACACTACTACTCAAGTCATACCACAAAGAAGGAGAAGCATAAAATGAAGCTCTTTGTTTCACTTACTGCTTCTGAGATCATAGCACAATTAAAAATAAAAAAGAAAAAGAAAAAGAAACTACCAGTACAAACATCAACAAGGCTGCATTTAAAAACTATGCATTTGGCATGTGCTATACCTGCTTATTTCTTCTACCATAAGCAGATTAAATAAATTAAGCCAGTACATGCCTTTAATCCCAGCACTCAGGAGGCAGATGTAGGAGAATCACCATGAGTTCAAGGCCATCCTGAGACTTCATAGTAAATTCCAGGTCAGCCTGGACTAGAGTGAGACTCTATCTGGAAATAAAGAAGAAGAAGAAAGAGGAGGAGGAGGAGGAGGAGAAGGAGGAGGGGAGGAAGAAAGAAAGAAAGAAAGAAAGAAGGAAAGAAAGAAAGAAAGAAAGAAAAAGAAAGAAAGAAAGAAAGAAAGAAAGAAAGAAAGAAAGAAAGAAAGAAAGAAAGAAAGAAAAGAAAGAGAGAAATTAAGCAAACAGGTAAGTATAGGCAACCCAACCCTCCCCGCAAAAAGCAGGCAAGTGATGGAGGGTTACAGAGCAGATAAATGATTGTCAGATGCTCTGATGATGGTTTATATCCAATAATCCCACAGTAAGGTGGAAACATTGCAGGTCAAAATTGAGTGAGTATATCTACCCTCCCAAGCGTTCCAGCTCTGCAGAACTCGGCACACTGTAGGGGATAGGCTATTTGCCTGGTGACCCTGTGGCTGACTGGGGGCTGTGGGTCATGGCTGCTCAGCATCACTGGAATCACAGACTCCAGCAAAAGACCAGGATTCAAACTGTAGTTTCTACCAACTATGACTTTCACGTCATTGTAAAATCAAAGGCTAGTAAGATGAACTAGCATTAAGTAGGGAGACTGGCTGTGTTCCATTTCTATAAAGCTCTGGGACTGGCCAAGTCCTGCTGCCACTTATGGAGTAGAGCAGGTAGGGTTAACGGCACTCTGGCAAAGGGTACCAGGGAATTGTCCACATGACAGCAATGTTCATCTGAAGGGTCTTGGCTACAGATGAAACATTTAAAAATGTTATTCTAAGTGAAATAAATATTGAACAGGAATCTATATTGAAGGAAAAGATCCTACTGAAAGAGAAATGTGTCTTCACCCACAACTCAATTATAAATGGCTAAAAATTAGGTTGGCTGATGGACAGACTGATGCAATAAAACAGTGTGGCAAAGAGACATGTGTCATTTACAGCTGTAAATACCATGATTCTGTACAATAAAATTTTCACAACAAAATCCTAGAAAAAGAAAAACAGGCCAAGAAAAAGAACTTTTCAAAGGCCTCAAAATCTTCCTCTTCTTTAGCACACACCAACTTCTCCTCTACCTCATCTGCCCAGAACAACTCTGCCTGCCACACCTGTAGATCATTATTGTCTTACATACTTATTCTGAAATTATTCATACTTGATTTATTAATAGGGGTAGTTCCAATCTCAGTGATGATTAAGTATATTGCAAGCATAAAATTTGGGGCCAACTTAGCATATTAGGGTTGACATTTTAAACTAGTTTTACTTTTCATCTTTTAATGTACAATTTTACCCAAATTACTTTGCTAGTCTTAATTTCACAGTTTTAATTTGATGACAATAAAAATGATTGCATATTCCTCATGAAACCAATGTGGCAACTTGATGTATTTCTATATACTGTGCTACTATATAATCTTTGTTGTTCAAATATGTCTTCTGTCACATGACTTGTTCTTGAACTACCCCCTCCCTCAACATACTCATGGTAAATCACAGCTGACTGGACAAGATTGATACCAGTTATCTGGAACACTGACTAACCATGACATCTAGCTTGTAGCCTGGTTCAGATAAATAAACTGGAACCATGGATATATTTCTCAATAATATAAATCAAGAGACTCAGAGATTGAAGATGGTTGCTGGTGGGTTGAGATTTTCTCAAATAGAGACAAAGGTGGGCAATAATATACTTAACATCATATTTACCATGAGTAAGTGTAAATTTTGTTGAGTGTAGAGGAATACTGGCAGGAAGCAGCAGTAAGCACAACTGTGAAATGCTCTGCAGTTCCTAAAATATGAATACCATAGATCCCATTTCTGGCTTTTTTTGTTGTTGTTGTTGTTGTTCCCCAATCCAATGAATTCTAGTGTTTTGGTTCTAATTTGTGTTATCCACAAGATTCTGTTGAAGGCTTTCTTGAAACTCCCATTTACTTGAACTAGGATGAATAAAACTCTGTCCATCAAGATGTAGTGATGTATGTCATACAGAGAGAGAGAAAGAGAAAGAGAGAGAGAGGAGAGCCTAGCAGTGATAACTGCAAAAAGCATATCTAAGTCATCAGTTCTGCTATGTACCCAGCTAAAGTTAGCTGATATTCAGTTTCACAAACCTGAAAAAGAAATGTTCTTTCTGAAACCCATCAATAATCAATTAATGTCAAATCTGCATGAACTGGCTAGTGAAGCTACTGCACATAAATCACACATGTTATTTCTGCTTTAATTTCATTGGTAAAAGAAGCCACCTGACTATGCCTGAGTCCAACAAAGCAGTGAGGTAAGTCTTGAATACTGATAAATGTTAAAAAAAAATCCATCACAACAGCTTTGTTGCTTGTATTTCTTCATAAAGTAACATCAACTGATAATTAATTTATAGATCATAGATGGTGCTTGGAGAGCATGGCTGTGTTCTTAGAGAAAGTATTTGCTAATTGGAAGCTGTTTGCAAAATCTTAGAATACTTTCATTTATCAGATATATAGAGTGACTTCTATATGCCAGGCAGGATTATGAATGCCAGAAATAAAATGAAAAACAATACAGGCACAAATCCTGCACACAATGGTGCTTAGAGAATAAAGGGTGATACAAGCCAACAAAAAGGCAATTATAATGTCCTATGCTTGGGATAAGGCAAGTCCTAGGTGCCAGAAAAAACACTGGAGATTAATGTAATTTAGATCTGACACACACACACATCTCCTGGAAAGAATGATACTGGTCTAAATCAAATGGATGAAAAAGTTAGCCAGGCAAAGGGAAAGAGAGTTATGGGCAGAGAGGTCAGCAAATCTGGAAAGCATAGAAGTCATGAAACATCCAAGAAATCATAGGAGAGGATAAAAGTGACCACATGCTGAACGAAGGAAGCCAGGCTTATCCCAAGTGATAAGAAGACACAAAATGGTTTTAAGTAGGAAAACAACATTCAATTTGTTATTCAGGATGATCACCAAGGTGCTAGAGGCTTTGACCTACTATGACAGCTCACTATTACCTCCTCTACCTCCACATACTTGTGCTTATTTAATAATAAAAAGAATGGACTCATGTTTCAACTAAACTTTGTGGGTTTATTATTTTTCATCATAATAGTTATGTACCTGGTATAAAAATATACACTGTGCTGAAGTTACAGCAACATCATAAAATCAAAATCACATAACTACATTCTAGTGCTCACCAAAAATGTGATTTGAACAAATAAGTTAACTACTCTGAAAACACAATGATGACAAGTTAGCAGCTTT
The DNA here is from genome assembly GCA_036346955.1 of Dipus sagitta. NCBI lineage: Eukaryota > Metazoa > Chordata > Mammalia > Rodentia > Dipodidae > Dipus > Dipus sagitta. The sequence goes on along the minus strand of CM070778.1, from coordinate 75,862,913 downwards.
AAATATATGAATTCATTTAACATGGATAAAATCACTGAGATGGTTTCAATATCAATAAAAAAGAAAGACTTCTGAAATATTCTAGATGTAGAACAAAATTATGTTAGTGTGGCCTAATTTACTGTAGCATGAAGATAGATTTTACCAATAACCTTGTCTGCAAATAGGATGTTTGTGGTGTTCTTGGGACATTGCTCTGATGAGCCAATTGGCACTGTTTTTCATTATGTGAGAGACAGGTTTAAGCAGAAGCCATTGGTTATACTAACCCATCGACCACTTTTGAATACCAAACTGAGTAAATCTTAGGCACTGTCCTTTCCTGTTTTAGGCTAGACTTTTCAATTTGCATTTCACCTTCAAAATGTCAAGGATAATACTACTTCTGCATCTTTCAGGGCATGACATGGTCTTTGTAACTAAATGTTAAAATATAACTTGAGCCTGATAGTTGCAATTCCAATTCTTGATGCCATCAAAAGCGCTTTGTAATACGCTGTCAAGTCAGGTTGATCAAACAGTACAGAATGCACTTGCTTTTTATATGATGAGCTGGGAATAAGGTCCACCTCTTAGCACGCTCTTGTCTCAAAGAATACCAGCAATGTACAGAATTTATCTTCTGTTGCTGCATTCATTACAAAAGGATTCTCTAAAGAAAATAGAGAGGCATGACCACCTAAGTGGATGAAACTCATTTCTCATTGAGTAGTTCATGTGCTTTGGCAAGTGAGGGAGCTGCACAATGGCAAACTCTCTTCTAAGCAGGTAAGATGGGACATTCATGAAAGATGGTCTGGGTGACCTGCTGAAAACAGACGTACAGCCAAGGTGGCCAGGATGAGGGTACTTTGGAGAGTCAAGAGGAGCAGAAGTAGCTATTAAATGATTTTGAATAGAGATTTCTATGGCCAGTGGTGGTGACATACGACTGTAATCCCAGTACTCAGGAGACTATAAAAGGAAGATGAATTGAATGACAATCTGAGATATATAATGAGTTTCAGGCCAGCAATAGAACAAGAATATATTTTACAAAAAAAAAATTTAAAAATTGTGACTAATACCATTGTTCAATGACTTCTGTCATTGTGGAAATTATCAAAAATCAATGTAATAAGGGTCAACAAAGATATTTTTGCCAAAAGATTAATGAATTATAAATGCCATGAAGTAAAAACACAAGTTAGTTTCTCTTGAAGCAAATAATAATAAAACATGGGATATTGGAAAGTAGAAAAACTGCATACAATTCTAATTTGTCAATGATGCTTAAATGTTAGTTAAAGATGTGAAAATAAAATGAGGAAACATTTTTTTCTGATAATGGAGATGCTCATTGTAAACCAACATTTGCAAATTGATAATTGTAATACATTATATAAATGGACGGAAGGACAAATATCACATGATCATCTCAATAGATGCTCAAAACCATTTGACAAAATCCAACATTCCTTCATGATAAAAGTCCTATAGAGACTTGGAATAGAAGGAACATATCTCAACATAATAAAGGCTATTTATGACAAACCTACAGCCAGCATAATACTAAATGGGGAAAAACTTTAGTTCTAATAGTTTTTGATGAAATTGGGAACCCCATGTTAGGTGCATATATGTTTAGGATTGTAATGTCCTGTTGGAATGTTCCTTTAATCAACATAAAGTGAACTTCCTTATCTTTCCTAACTAATGTTAGTCTAAAGTCTACCCCATCAGATATTAGAATAGTTACCACTGTTTGTATTCTGGGCCTGTTTGCTTGAAATACCATTTTCTAACCTTTCACCCTAAGATAGTGTCCATCCTTTGTAGAAAGGTGAGTTTCTTGGAGGCAACAAATTGAAGGACCCTGCTTTTTAACCCACTGGGAAAACCTATGTCTTTTGGTTGGGGCATTGAGGCTATTGATATTCAGAGTTACTGGAAAGTTGTACATTTATTTTTGACATTTTTCTTGTTTTTTTGTTATTCCAGTTTTACCTTTTCTCTCTTGTATTCACTAGTACTTGTTTTTTTCAGGTTCCTTATATGTGAGATTTCTTTCTCTTCAGCATGGAGGATCCTTTCAAATATTTTCTGTGGATCTGCTTTTGTATTCAAATATTCCTTTTGCCTGCTTTTGTTGTGGAATGTCCTTATTTCTCCATCTATTTGAATGGATAGCTTTGCAGGATAAAGCAAACTTGGTTGACAGTTGTAATCTTTAAGAATTTAGAATACATCCTTCCAAGTCCTTCTGCCTTTTAAAATTTGTATTGAGTAGTCTGCTGTGATCGCAATGGGCTTGCCTTTGTATGTGAATTAGTTTTTCTGTCTAACTGCTTTCAATACATCTTCTTTGGTTTGTATGTTTGATAGTTTAATTATAATATGGCAAGGAGAGGTTCTTTCCAGGTTTTGTCTGTTTGGTATTCTAAAGGATTCCTATATCTGCATTGGCATCTCTTTCCCAATTTGGGGGAAGTTTTCTTCTATGGTTTTGTTGAATATGTGTACTATGCCTTTGAAGTGAAATTCTTCTCCTTCCCTTCTACCCTGAATTCTTATGTTTGATCTTTTCATAGTGTCCTGAATATCTTGATATTCCCATTCTTACCTTCTTATTAGTTTGTCTTTCTCTTTGTTAGACAGTATTAGATCTACCACCTGGTCTTCTAGTTTAGATATTCTGTTCTTTCCTTCATCCATTCTACTGGTGAGGTTTTCTATAAGGTTTTTTATTTGACTGACTGTGTTTTCATTTTTAGTGTTTCTGACTGGTTTTTCTTTTGTTATTTCTATTTCCTTATCTTGTCTTGTATTGGCCTCCTTATTTCATTAAAATGGTTTCCATTGTCTTCTTTGATTCCTTTGAATTCATTGAGCTTATTTATAATCATTCTTTTGGAATATTTCTCAGGCATTCCATCTAAATCAGTCTCACTGGAGGTCATTTCTGATGGATTCATACTTTTTGGTAGACATATATTGTCTTGATTTTTTTTGTGTGTGTTTCTTATTTTACAATGCAGAAATTTTTTGTGGGAAAAAAGAGGTTTATTTTGGCTTTATAGGCTCAAGGGGAAGCTCTGTGATGGCAGGGGAAAACGATGACATGAGCCGAGGGTAGACATAACCCCCTGGCCCACATAAGGTAGACAATAGAAACAGGGGAGTGCACCAAACACTGGCATAGGGAAACTGGTCATAACACCCAAAAGTCTGCCTCCAACAATACACTGCCTCCAGGAGATGATAATTCTCAAACCTCAAGTAGCTGGGGACCTAGTATTCAGAACACCTAAGTTTATGGGGGAGACCACAATGCAGAAATTTTTGCATCTTGGATTAATTTAATGCTAGTTTTTCTAATTATTTTCAGTATTATTAAATGTTTCAAACAATCTGACGTTATATATCTTCAGGGTAGAATGTTAAGGTGTTAAGTGTGGCTCTTAAGACTATGAGAGTAACCACAAAAGTGACCCTATGTGCTGGCTTTGACTGCTAGAGTGTTATAGTAGGCTGGGTGGAACAAAATACAGCTAACCTCTACATTTTACTAGACAATATACACATTCAATGAAAACCAGCACAGAATATTTGTGCAAGAGTAGGTATTATGACAAACAGATCCTCTAACAAAGTCATAATCCATAAGGATGGGTGTTGTCCCACACCCTTAATATTGTCAACTGGGAGGCTGAGATTTCTGGTCTGTTGAGAGTCCCAAGGTCAGCTTGTGACCTAGTGAGACCCTGCCTCAATGAACAACAGAAGAGGAGACAAAGGCACTATAAACCTGGATGCAACAAATGGCAAGCCCAAAATATAGCTTGTTTAAGAATGGCAAATATGGCCATCCATCAAATTTAACATGTATTTTACCCTGCCTGTTTCTGTGGGCTCTAGACACTCTGATCTCTCCTACTTCTCTGATGGCATATAAACATATAAAAAAAGTTCTACCTCCCTAGCCATCAGGGAAATACACATTAAAACTACATTGAGATTCCATCTCATTTATGTCAGATTGGCTACCATCATGAAAACAAGTGGCCATAAATGCTGGTGTGGATGCAGAAAAAGAGGAACCCTTCTACCCTGTTGGTGGGAATGAAATCTGGCCCAGCCATTGTGGAAATCAGTGTGGAGGTTCCTAAGACAGATAAAAATAGATTTACCATATGATCCAGCTATACTACTGCAAGGCATATATCCTAAGGACTCATCTCACCACCTTAGAGGTACCTGCTCAACCACATTTATTGCTGCTTTATTCACATAGCTAGGAAATGGAAACAACCTAGATGTCCCTCAGCTGATGATTTGATAATGAAGATGTGGCATATTTACACAATTGAGTTTTATTCAGTGGTAAAGAAAAACAAAATTATGAAATTTGCAGGTAAATGCAAGGATCTAGAAAGGATTTTACTTAATGAGATAACCCAGGCCCAGAAAACCAAATATTGCATGTCCTCTCTCATATGTGGATCCTAGCTACAAATGATTGGATTTCTATGTGAGTGGGTATAAAATTCAGTATCAGAGGGTAGTAAGTGAGAAAGGGCTATAAAGGAAATAGAAAGGGAGGGGAGAGGGGACTTAATATGATGGCATTTTGTATACAGATTAATGTCGGTGAAACAGACTAAGTGAGGTCAGGGGAAAAGATTGAGTAAAGGAAACATGGAGGCAGGACAAATCAAAATTTAAGAGGAAATAAATAAGTCATATGGAAATCTATTTTTTGGACAATTGAATACCCAGAAGCCATAGATTGTTATTAGAAAATTGTCAGTGCCAGGGATGGGATACCTTCTAGTAACTTGTTGGCCTGGGGGTTCACTGACACCCCTAAAATATTACAGACCATTGCAGAGGCCCCTGGCTTCTCACCAGGAATAGATGGTTAAAAACCTATTGCTGAAGGCTCCACATACTTGGGCTGAAGATCACTGAGAAATCCTGCTGGAGCTGAGCTGAAAACTTCCTCCATGTAGACCAGCTGAAAGAAAGCTGGAAAATGCTACACTGTGTGCAGTTCAATGCGAGAGGGAGAAATCATCAGTGGAGATACTCAACAGTGGACACTACAAGCCTTAAATTTGGCCAACCAGACCAAATGAGCCAATGGATGCAATAGTGGCATGTCTGTTATGGGGGAAACCAACTGCTCTCTAATTGGAATGGAGGCCTGCTTCATGGAAGAGAATACATCCCTGATACTAAAAACCTATAACAGGGGTAGTCATGAGCCCTGTTGGTGTAACGTCTGCTGGTGTCTGGCTAAATGTGTATACCATGCTCACCAAACTTCCCAGTAAGTACTTCTGTGAATGTTAGTACCCATATGTTAATACTACTCTCACTTGTGGTTAGAGAAGCTTCTCTTTTCAGATGGCAATGACCTTGGGATGATTCAGAAGGCACCATGGTGCTGAGAAGAAATGACAGAGGAGTGCTCAGCACTGAAATATCTCTATCACATCTTCCAAGGATCAGGGTCCACTGCAGAGGAAGTGGCAGAAAGAATGTCAGAGCCAAAGGAAGGTGGTACTCCTTACCTCCAGACACAAAATGGCCTGGATATCTGAGACCTCACAGTCCCAGACACTACCTACACAAGATCATCATAATAGGAGACTAATTGCAAGTGGGAGGGGATATGAAGGAGATTAGTGTTTCAATGTGGAAAGTGGGAAGGGGGAGGGAATTGCCATAGGTTATTATCTACAGTTATGAAAGTTGTCAATAAAAATAAATAAATTAAATTAAAATAGAAAAGTTTTAAAATGTCATGAGAAGAGCTTATTGTACCATTCTGGAGGAAGTCTGAAAGACCATAAGGCTGAAAGTTCAATAATTGAAACTTGACTTATGGGGCCCTAGAAAGGAGCAAGGACTCAGGTATTGTGATGGAGGCAATTCATGTGTAATTATGGCAAAGATACTGCCTGCATTCTGCTTTGTACTAAGAACTGAATGAGGTTGAGTTAAAATGCAATGGTTTCCATGGCATGGTGGCACATGCCTTTTATCCTAGCACTCTGAAGGCTGAGGTAGGACAAGCTCTTTGACTTTGAAGCCAGCCCAGGACTACAGAGCGAATTCCAAGTAAGCCTGAGGTAAGTGGGGAATGCTACACTGAAATTCAAATAAAATAACAACTACTACTATACTACTACAACAACAAACAAAGGTGATGAGCTAATGTGTTTGGCAGAGGAAATTTCCAGATAGAACAGCATTGAGTCTGTGGTCTAGCTACTTTTAGTTGTCCTGTTTCAAATCTGTATTGAAAGAGAACAAAATCAAAACAAATTGATATGGACAGCAGGAAGTTTGGCACAAAAAGAAATGTGAACAAGTTTAAGTTTCTAAGGCATGGGATTATAGCCATTTTGGTTGCAATTGCTTGGAGATTGCCACTATTAAATATATTGCTCTGAACTGGGACAATAGGAAATATGTCCTGAGGGTAATACCCAATCCATTGAAGGTTCAACCTAGTAACAATGTGAAATACTTTTGAAAGGAAAAGGCCAGAGGGTAAAACACTGAAGATCTATGTTCAACAAGGGCACCAAAGAGACTGTTATAGCCATGCACTGTGGGTTCTGAGATTTATCCCAATCTGGTATCAGAACTTGGCAGCATCAGACACATGGTACTTATTTTGGAGGTAGGAAAGATTCAAGATGATGGAAGAAATGGCATGTGGTGGATTGAATCAGATGTCCCTCATAAACCCATGTTCTTTGAGTGCTTCGTCCGCTGCTGGTAGCAATTTGGGAGATGGAGCTTTGCTGGAGGTGTATTATTGGGGATTGGGTTAAGGGCATTATGGATCACTCCACATTCTGAGAGCCCAGCTTAATTTCCTGATGCTGTTTTTCACCTGCTGTGGCAGAGGTGATGTCCAGCCTCTGCTCCTGCCATGCTTTCCTCTGCCATCATGTAGCTTCCCCGTGAGACTGTAAGGTAATATAAAATAATTTCCTCCTATCAGCTGTTTCTAGTCAAGTGCTTATTCCAGCAATGAGAAGGTAACTGCAACAGAAAATTGGTACCTGTGGAGTGGGATTATTGCTACTAGGAAATTGGCTGTGTTGTATTTTGTCTTTTGGAACTGATTTGTGGGAGAAATGTGGAAGTATTTGAAACCTTGGCCTAATAGACTGGCCTTTCAACTGTGTATGTAGAGTTTGATGGAATTTACTGGTCAGAGTTGAAAGACCTAAATGCAAAAAGAATGGTAGACTGGGTAAGCTTGCCTTATTAGGGGAATAAAGGGCTTTGGCCAGCCTGAACTAGAGGAATTTTGTGTGAGATACTTGCTGTTCTGCCCATATCCTCAAAACTAGAACAGTGTTGAATTTAGATGAGATGGACTGGTGTGAGCAGAGGGATATGGCACAGAAAGAAATGAAAGTTTCAGGCTGAAGTCACTATCCTCTTTCAGCTACAATTATTTGAGAAATTATCATTACTGAAATTGGGACATCTGCTCTGCATTTGAAAAGCAGGAAGGACACTTAATCTTGAAAGTAGGGGCCATTATTGCTAAAGAAGTGTTCTATTCTTCAAAGTCAGCTTTATTTTTCTGCCCTGGATTAACAATTTGATGTCCCATTTGGTACTATGGGATTATAACAAAAGCCCAAAACAATGGGTAATTGGATGTGCCATATGGTTTTGTTGAAGATTGCCACTGAGCAATATCAGGCAGGGTTGTTGGAGTCCCTGTGTGAAGACCAATAGAGCCTTGAGGATGAATCATAGGTTACCGTGGGGTCACCAGAGCTTTTGGAGGTACTGAGGTCCCAAGACCGTGGAATGGTCACCAAGGAGAGCTGCTGGTTTGAGATGGAGTTTTCCATGGATTGTAAGCCACCCAGCTGGAGGGGTGGAATTGGAACCACAGAGACTTCATGTGAGTCTCAGGTAGACATGGAACTTCAGAAATTGATATATTCCCTGTGTATTAGTCAGGGCTCTTTAGAGGAACAGAACTGCTAGAATGAATTATTTTAAAAAGGGAATTCATTGGATTATTTTACAGTGGTCCAATAGCAGTTGCAGGCCTGAGAATCAAGAAACCTGATAGCTGCTCAGTCCATGTGGCCAGATGCCTCAGCAGTCCCGATCTGTCACTGCAGATGGCACCAGAAGGTTTGGAGGCTTTCTGAGTAGCTGCTGGGTTTTGATACACATGGGTCTCCAGTTGATGTTGGTCTTCAGTCCGTGCTGGTCTTCAATCCATGCTGGAAGGCAGCAAGCAGCTCTGGCAGCCAAGTCAGAAGAAGGAAGGGAGCTCTTTTCACCCAGAGCTTACTTATATAAAGTCCCCCTCTGAGAAGGGTAGCCTGCTCTGGGGGAAGGGCTCACTCTGGGGGAAGAACTTCCTCCCTCAGTTAATCCTTCCTGGAAGCAACCTCAGAGACCCACCCAAAAGGGATTTCTATGGATTACTAAACAGATCAAGTAGACAACACCTTAACTATCACAAATCCACCCCTTGTCAAGTTCATACCAAACCATATCTCCTTACATCATAATTAATTTCCAAATGAAAACAGTAACAAGCTCATAATTCTGCCTAACATGGTTTAACTATCCTACGTACAACCGGAACTGCAAAATCTTCCCCTCCCAAACACAAAGCTTAGTCTCTAATATAATAAGCCTAATATAAATTCAACAGATAGTGATATAATCTTAATATTGGTGTAGATATGTACAAACACTCTGTATCAATGTAGGACAGAAACATTATAATTACAATCCTCGTTTCTGTAACTGCTCATGTGGCCTTAGCTGCTTTGTAACTGCCTTCTTCTACTACCCATTCTGTAATTCCTCCACCTTCAGCAAGTATCTCAGCAGGTTTTGGTTCTTTACCTGGAGGGGTGACCCATACCTTTATTCCTGAAGGATCTGGGCTATTTATCACACTACTTCTATTGGGTTGTTTCAATCGTCCATTGACTTTGATAACAGGGCATGGTAACACTAAGAGGCTCCTTAAAGGATCTCCTGCACTCCAGACATATTCTTTCTTACCTCCATTGTGTAGGAGCAGTCCAATTTCCCCCTGGTAATCTGGATCAATCATCCCTGCTATCATTGTAACTCCTTTCTCAGCCTGTTCATTCAAGGGCATTAGGAGCCCGAAGTGACTAGGACAGAGTCTTAGCTTCTGGTTCAATGGAATGTTCTTCATGTCTTCTGGAAAAAGCACTCCCCCCTCTGGAACCAAGACTTGTAGGCCAGAAGAGTGTAAGGTTGCTGGAACAGGAAGCAAAAATTTAGCTTAATGGATTACTTGGGGTGATGGTAAGTGGGACCATTCCCATTTCCACCCCTTGATTCCTGGACCGATGAATATGGGCTATAGGAGAAACAGTACCATATTATATAGGATGCTGATTCAGAGCATATACAGCCTGCTGGAGGACACTCCCCAAGCCTTCCAAGCTACTGACACCTAATTGGCCCTGTAGCTGTAGCTATTTGTTTAAAAGGCCATTCCACCTTTCTATTAAGCCAGCTGCTTCAGGATGCTAGGGCACATGGTAAGACCGGTGAATTCCATGATCATGAACCCACTGCCGTACTTCCCTGGTGGTGAAATGAGTTCCTTGGTCAAAAGCAATGCTGTGTGGAATGCCATGACAGTGGATAAGGCATTCTGTAAGCTCAAGGATGGTAGTTTTGGCAGAAGCACTACGTGCAGGAAAGGCATACCCAGAATAAGTGTCAATTTCAGTAAGGACAAAATGCTGCCTATTCCATGGTGGAAGTGGTCCAATGTAGTCAACCTGCCACCAAGTTGCTGGTTGGTCACCCTGAGGAGTACTACCATAACAGGGGCTCAGAGTTGGTCTCTGCTGCTGGCAAATTTGGAACTCAGCTGGCCTTGCCAGCTGAAGGCAAATTGCTTCTGGTGGTCCTTATGGACAGGTATGGAGAAGAAAGCATTCAAAAGATCGATAGCTGCATCCCACATACCAAGAGATATGTTAATCTACTCAAGTAAAGAAACCACATCTGGTACAGCAGCTTCATTGGAGTCACCACCTGATTAAGTTTCCAATAATCCACTGTCATTCTCCAGAATCCATCTGTCTTCTGAACAGGCCAAATAGGAGAGTTTAAGGGAGATGTTGTGGGAACCACCACCCGTTCATCTTTCAAGTCCTTTATAATGGCACTAATTTCTGAAATCCCCCCAGGAATGCAATACTGTTTTTGATTCACTATTTTCCCCAGTGGTGGGAGCCTCAGTGGCTTCCATTTGGCCTTTCCAACCATAATAGCCCTCCCTCCACAAGTCAGGGAACCAATGTGAGGGTTCTGCCAACTCCTAAGTATATCTACCCCAAATTATGCATTCTGGGACTGGGGAAATAACCACAGGGTGAGTTAAGGGACCCACTGTCAGTCTAACATTTGCCAAAACTCCATTGGTCACCTGACCTCCATAAGCACCTACTTTAACTGAAGGTCCACGGAGCTTTTTGGGTTCTCCTGGAATCAATGTCAATTCAGAGCCAGTGTCCAGTAGGCCATGAATGGTCTGATTATTTACTTTCCCCCAGTGTACAGTTACCCTAGCAAAAGGTTTCAGGTCCCTCTGAGGAAGGATAGGCATAAGTTTAATATTGAAACTTTTGGGGGTTGTAGGAAGGGACCCAGCCACTCCTTCAATCAAGGGGCTAGGGATGTGTAAACTGGCTGAAGTCTGGAAACTGATTACGAGGTCTTGATTCTCTGTTGCTATAATTTAAAGTGGCTTTATGATCCCTGGCTCTGGATCTTTTTTGCTTATACAGATCAAGAAGGAACACAGAAGGCTTCTTATCTATTTGACTTCTGGGAACACCATGATTAATCAGCCAGTAATGTAAAAGGTCCATACAAGTCATACCCTTATGTGTATAATTTTGCCTATGCTGTTACAAAAAAACATGATCACCCCATCTTTGGAGATTCAGCACTGCCACTTGGCCCTTGTTACCCCAAGATCCAGTTATACACATTGCATCTAAATCACCTAATGCAGCAACTGCAGCTCCCACTATGAGGTATTCTTTACATAAAAGACCAATGATAGAGGACTTTAAGTGTGCTGGTGCTCCCCTCACAAATCTGTTTCTTATAGTCTTAGTGAAAGACACATCTTCTGGACACTCCCATTGTGGGGGCAAAGATGAGTTTACATGGCAAATCCACTCCAGCATTCCAAGTTCTCTGAACTTTTTAATGCCTTCATCAACATTCAGCCAAGGGATATCAGACAGCTCAAGCTCATTCACAGTAGGCCATATTTGCATCCATACTTCAGCCAGCCAAATAAACTCTTGACACTGTAAGGTTCAGGAGTAACCAAGGGCCACAGAGAGTACTCCAAGGCAAAGATGGAAGTTTTATTCGGGAAAAACATGAGCTGCCAGGACTGACTCTCAAGAGCAGAGCAGTCACTCTGGGGTTACAGATAGTGGGCTCCATAGGTTTTTACAATTGGGGGAAGGTGAGAAATGGGAATGAATTTTCTTGTTAGGGCAGTAAATTTCTGTTCTTTTACATTAGCCATATAGAGAGACCAGAGGTGACCTGGTGAGAGATAGGGGGACAGTAAATTTCTGATCTCAGGGTGAGACCAGAAGTGACCTGGTGAGAGATAAGTAGGCAGTAAATCTCTGATCTCAGGGTGAGACCATAAGTGACCTGGTAGCCATCCTGTTTTTCTTTTGGTGACTACTTTTTTGAGATGCCCATTTCGACCTAACAGACACCCCTTCCAATTGTACAAACTGCGGTGTTAAATCTAAAATCTCTGCTCAATGGCCCTATTTCAGTAAATTCAGCCTGATCTAATCTTATGTTCCTTCCTCCATCATCCCACACCCTTAAAATCCATTCCCACACATATTCCCCATGCTTATGCCTGTACAAGTTAGAAAACTCCTGAAGTTCTTTAGGGGTGTACCTCATCTCCTCTTGTGTCACACTTTCTATCTCACCTTTAGGGGCCTGCTTAGCCTTCTGCCTGGTTATAGGCCTAGAGGCAAAAATGGGTGGGAACTGAGAAGCACCAGCACCTCCTGATGATACCTCAGACAAAGAGGGATTAATTCCCTCAGGCAAGGGTAGGGAGGATAATACTTCAGGGTGTGGAGGTGGGGATACAAGGTGGGGATGCTGCTAAGGGAGGGCAGGTCATATTTTCATCCAAAACAACTTCAGAATCTGACACTTCGATGTCCCCAGGTTCTTCAGAGTCTTCCCACACATCACCATCCCAAGTCACAGGATCCCACTCTTTTCCAATCAGTGCCCTCACTTTAAATTCTGATAGCTGGTGAGGCTGGGACTTGAGTTTATGTTGCAAGTTACCCAATCTCACAATGAAAGCTTGGGTTTGGTTTTCTGCAATCTGAGTCCTGTTCTGGCTAGAGAGGAGACTCTCCCCTAGGACACACTAAGAAACCTTGAGATCATGTACATGTATCTTAAGCTTGGAATTTTCCTTTTTGAGCTTCTGCTGTTCTCTCACTAGTTTGTCCAGAGATGCTAAAAGCAACCCCCCAGTCTCATCATTGGTCTTTTCCACAAATATTCAAATGTTTTAAATACAGAGTCACTAAATTCCTTGCTTTTCACAAGATATGACTCAGGATCACCAAATGCATCTATCTCATGGAGTTCTTTAAATAGTACACACCATGGATTATTAGTGCCCTCCTTATTTCCAGTAAAGGCACTCTCCTTGTCACCAGTAGGGCCTTTAAGCAGCATTGAAGTTGGAAAGGCAACCCCAGATAGCACCAAGCCCACTAGAGAAATACATCCTTACAATTCTGTTTCTCTAGAACCACTCTCGGCACCAAAATCTGTAGTAGCCAGGGTTCTCTAGAGGACAAGAACTGCTAGAATGAATTATTTTAAAAAGTGAATTCATTGGATTAGCTTACAGTAGTCCAATAGCAGTTACAGGCCCAAGAATCAAGGAACCTGGTAGCGGCTCAGTACACATGGCCAGATACCTCAGCAGTCCCTATTTGTCACTGCAGATGGCACAAGAAGGCCTGGAGGATTCCTGAGGAGCCACTGGGTTTCAATCCACGTGGGTCTTCAGTTGATGCTCGTCTTCAGTCTGCGCTGATCTTCAATCCACTCTGGAAGGCAGCAAGCAGCTCTGGCAGCAAGTGGGAAGAAGGAAGGAGGTTCTTTTCACCCAGAGCTTCCTTATATAAAGTCCCCCTCTGAGAGGGGTCCTCTGCTCTGGAGGAAGGGATCACTCTGGGGGAAGGACTTTCTCCTTCAGTTAATCCTTCCTGGAAGCAACTTCAGAGATACACTCAAAAGGGATTTCTATGGATTACAAAACAGATCAAGTTGACAATACCTTAACTATCACACCCTGTTTGTTTTAGATCTTGCATTGGTTCAATATATATATATATATTTTGCTATGCCTATTTCCATCATTTTCAGGGTCAAGGCTTAATTTTGCTATTATGTATTTGTGGTTTTACAGGCTCACAGTTGAGAGTTCTTGGATTACTGGTATACTTGAAAAGCATTAGGATAGATTAAAAAAAATACTATGGAGGATTTAAGGTTGGAGTGCATACATTACATTTTACATCATTGATGGTCATGATATCCCCCATAAATTCATGTGCTTGATGCCCAGCTGGTGGCAATTTGGGAGATAGAGCCTTGCTAGAGGGGGTGTGTTTTGGGGGGCAGAGGTAGGAATGTTACAGCCAGCTCCCCATTGCCAGAATTCTGCTCACTCTCCTGCAACTTGTTTCTACCTGCTGTGGCAGAGGTGATGTGAAGCCTCTGCTCATGTCATGCTTCCCCCTGACGTCATGGAGCTTCCCCTTAAGATTGTAAGTCAAAATAAAATATTTCCCTCCCACCAGCTGCATTTGATCAGGTGATTTGTCCCATCAATGAGAAGGTCACTACAGCATGACATTTCACATCACTTCCAGAGAACCTGTAAGGGCAGAGTATTGTGAGGCAGGGTTGCAGCTGCTTCTAGGAGGCCCTGTGAGGCCAGTGCATGTAACTATAAAGGTGAACCTTAAGCTGCAATGGAGAACTCATGGCATTAGAGATGCAAGGACCATCAGGCCTCTGCCAAGAAATGTTATGGCCTCATAGAGGATCTGTCCCACAAGACATGCTACAGGTAGCACGGCTGAAGGGCCAGAGTTACCCAAGCCTTTGGAGATGATATGATTTCATCACAAGCCCTACATACTGGATGTGGAGCTGTAGGATTTGGTGTTTTTCCTGATGAGTTTTTAATCTTAATTTTTCCTTGCTATGCCCCCATTCCCATCTTTTGGAATGGGAAGGCTTATTCTGTGCCATTATATTTTGGATACATGCAACTTGTGTTTTTATTTTACAGGGCTCCCAGTTGAGAAACTGCCTTGAGACTCAGAATAGACTTTAGACTTTAGAATCTAAAACAGCGCTGGACCTACTTAATACTATGAGAACATTTAATGTTGGATTGAATAAATTTTGCATATGAGACAACCATGAACTTACAGAGTAAAAGAGTGGAAATTTATGACTAACATATGATAAGTTTGATTGTCAAGTTGGACTTGTGAAGGTTTATATTGATTATCAACTTGACATGACCTAGAATCACTTGTGAGGAATTATCCTGATTAGGTAAATTAAAGTGAGAAGACTGTGGGTAGGGTCCTGGACTATATAAAAAGAACAAAACTGGCTTAACACTAGCATTTGTCCTCTGCTTCCTCACAATGGACTGAATACGGCAAGACATCTCAGGTTCCAGCTGAGATACTTTCCCTGCCGTGATTGACTATAGCCTGGACTGCAAGATTAAAGAAATACTTCTTCTAAAGTGATTTTTGCCAGGCATTTGTTCCCAGAAATAAGAAGCTAATTAATAATACACTCAGGAATTTAAGACCAGCCTAAGCTACAAAGAAGAAAAGCATAGTGGCACAAACCTATAATTCAAACATGCAGGAGATAGGGGCACAAGAATCACTATATGTTTTGGGTCAAGCAGTGAAACATAGTAAGACTCTATAGCCAAAGAAGCAGGGACCAACAGGATTTTATCAGTGGCTAAAAGCGTTAATTGCACAAGGATCTGAGTTGGGGGTTACCTTCACTTATACAAAGCTCTAGTTCCAGCGATGTGTGCCTATAATCCCAGTCCTAGTGTCACAGAGACAGGGAATCCCTGAAGTTCACTGGCTAACTATTCCAGAAAAATTGGTGATATGTAGGTTTAGTGAGAGACACTGTTTCAAAGAATAAGGTAGACAGCAACTGAGGAAGACACCCAATGTTGACTTCTGGCCTCCACACTCACATGCTCACATATGTACCTACACACATGACACACATCTTCATGCACACAATACATACACATACACACAAAAATAACAACAGCAACAAAACAAAGAGCCCAACTCAACAAAAACAAAAAAGATGGAAGACAAAGGCACTAGAACCAACCACTGAAAAGGATAGGGTTTGGAGATAAATGCCAATTTAGATTTCTATCTCCAATAAATATGTATACCCCATGAATTAAAAACAATATAATCTTTTCAAACAATCAAAAACCAAAACAAAGGGATAGTTTTCACTACTAGACTTATTTAAAAACACAAAGAAAATAACTCAGGCCAGAGGACAATGTTCCCAGAAGGAATCTAATAAGTGCAAGTAAATGAACATCAATCAGAAATAATCATTTAAAATAATAGATAACTAAAACACTAGTTGTGGTAGTTGAGTATACATCTCCCATTTACTCAGGTGTTAAAATTTGACTTGTAACTTGTCTCCATCAGTCTGAATAGAAGTAGTGTCACTAGGGGCTGGATCCCGGAGTTCAGCCCGAAAGTGTCACTGGGGGTGGATCTTAATTCCAGGCAAGAGATATAGGGACCAGTCTGAGCTCTGGAGTCCTGCCTGCTGCTAGTTAATGCTTGCTTCTGTTTGGTATTTGATGGCTGGTGGTTGGTTTCTATCACTGATTGTATTTATGAATGGGAGCCAGCTTTGTCTGTCATTAATGAAACTTCTTCTGGATCTGTAAGCTTGAAATAAATCCCTTCCTACCATAAAACTGTGTTTGGTGGGATATTCATCCCAGCACTGTGGAACTGTCTACTACACTAGTAGATTGAAAATTTCAATAGTCAAAAATATTAAATGAGGGCTGGAGAGATGGCTTCATTCTTAATCGCTTGCCTGTGAAGCCTAAGGACCCTGGTTCAAGGCTCGATTCCCCTGGACCCATGTTAGCCAGATGCACAAGGGGGCACATGCACCTGGACTTCGTTTGCAGTGGCTGGAGGCCCTGGTGCACCCATTATTTCTCTCTCTCTCCCTTTTTCTCTGTCTGTTGCTCTCAAATAAATAAATAAAAACAAACAAAATATTTAAAAATTTAAAAAAATATATTAATTGATCCAAAATCAAGGTAATGAGAAGTAAAGGAAAGGACAGAATAAATAAATAAGAATAGTAAGGAATATTTGAAATTAAATATTTGGTAAGGATGTAGCTTAATGGTAGAGCACTTGCATATCATGTGCAAAACTTTGTCTTACATACACAACACCAGAGTAAAAATCATTAGTAATCACACTGAATTTAAATAGAAAAAAAAAATCCAACTTACAAAGGAAATTACAGACTAGATTTTAGAATACATTTAATTTTGTGAATTATAAGGAGAAAGTCTTAAATTAATAAAAGGTATAAAAAGATTATAATACTACTCAAAAGATAACTAGTGCATATTAGTAGTATAAAATTAACTTCAAAGCAAGGAACATTACCAGAGGTGGTGAAATTAATGGTACAAGTGACACTTCACCCAGAGGGTAGGTCTTTTATACAGAAAGAATATACTGAGTTTCAGATCCTCTCAAAATATTCCAAGACCTACTAACAATGTTATGACTCATTATGAATTTGTTGCTATACTTGTCAATTTTCTTTTTATCTTCCTAATCACATTATAAATTCACCAAAAACAATGATATTATTTATTATCAGGTACCTAAAATCTGTATATAAACAAAGACAGAATATGAATTCAATAGATAATTTTTAACAATAAATAGATGGGAGGATGGACAGATAGTGGGTCTTGTCATCAGGAGAGTAGTATATGTTCTTTATATGATACATAAGAACTTGATTCTAGACAATGATTTATGTACCTTGCAAGTTAAAAAAAAACTTAATATGTAGTAGACAGCTTCAGGTCACTGAGATGAACTTCCGAACCAGGCACAGTTATACAGGAAGGAATTTATTGAAGATGGAGGGGAAGTTCCATAATGGCAGAAGAAGCTGGCCCTCTTTCCCTCTTTCACAGGACCAAGCAGAGAGAGAAAAAGCAACAAGCCAAAAGCCACACTACACAGCATACTTCAGGAACTCCAGGCAGAACTCAGGCTCACTGCATATTTGTAGATTGGAATTTCAAATCCACCACCATACCTTAAAGCTGGACCCTAAGATCTACCCAATGACATCTCCTCCATCCAGGTATCTGGGAATCTAAGAAGCTTTAATAAAACTCCTAAATCTATTAGGGGCAAGTATTCAAACTACCTCATAATGTAATTTTTAAGTTTAATTAGTGTGTGTGTGTGTGTGTATGCCAGAGTCTCTCTCTCTCTCTTTTTTTTTTTTTTTTTTTTTTTAGTTTTTTGAGGTAGGGTCTCACTGTAGCTCAGGCTAACCTGGAATTTGCTATGTAGTCTCAGGGTGGCCTTGAACTCACGGCGATCCTCCTACCTCTGCCTCCCAAGTGCTGGGATTAAAGACATGCGCCACCACACCCGGCTTGCCAGAGTCTCTTGCCAATGCAAATTAACTCCAGAATGTGTGCACCACTTTGTATCCAGCTTTACATGGATGCAAGGGACTTTATCCTGTGTCAGCAGGCTTTGCAAGTAATCACCTTTAAACCCACTATTTTGTAAGCAAATTGAAAATATAAAATATAATTTTTAAGTGTTTAGATGACAGTTCCCTCCATGGACAGATAAAGGTTGCTTGCAGACCCTTAGGCTATTAATTTAAAATTCCAGTGCTAGTGATGTAATATCTCCTAATGACTTGGTCAGTGAGACCACAAAAGCCTCTAAAACAATATAGGCTATTGCCATTTTTCTTGGCTGCCACCAGAACTAGATGGTAACTCTCTGAAGACACCATAAGTTTTGGTTACTGGAAGAAAAGAAACCAACATGGAACTGAGTTGGAAGCTTACTCACTATAGGCCATCTTTCTTTGTGCCAGAAGATGCTATGCAAGGTACCTTTGGAGAAAAGACATTACCCAGACATGATCCCTCTGTACTTCATAACCAACCTGCAAGACAAGATGTATGCACTGGCCCAATAGTGGCAGGAAAGTTATGGGAGTTACCAATTGCTCTCTAATTGTGTTTGCTCTACAGAAGAAAAATCATGCCTGGCACTGTAAATCTTGCCAAACATCTGGGTCTAAGAACCTAGGCCCTGGGAGAACCCAATACTGTGCTTATGCTAATTGTAGAGCAGGTCAAACTACCTTCTAAATATCTATGTTTGTTCCTATAGATTGGTACTACTCACACCATTGAATATGGAAGTTTCTTTATTTAAAGATTACAGATGATCACAGAAATCCACAGATGACAAAATTCCCAAAAATGAATGATGAGTTTGTCTTCAGCTCTAAACATAACATCTAAACCACACATTCCAAGGCTCCCCCGGGGACCTCCCAGGACGGGGGGGGGGGGGGGAGAAAGAATATAGTAACCGGCAGCTAAGAAGCGGGGCTGTAAAATATAATTTTCTGTATAAAACAAATCCACAACATGCATGGACTCACAGATGATAGTTTCCTGTGCATAACTGATCCTGTATGTATCTCGTCATAGATGAGAGAGGAAGTTCATCAGACCTCACAACCCTTAGAGCTAACAGTGGAAACTGATTATTGCTGGAAGATGAGAATTCTTATTCTTTACAGAGGTAGCCAATATATAAACTACTATCCATGATTATGCAAGCAATTCTAATTTAAATCGTTAAGTCAAAAATAAAATAAACAATTCATGGAAGTGGGATCTAATGGTAAAAGGTATTTAGTAGGAAGGAAAACAGACAGGGGAGGTGGGTGGATCAAAATGCTTATATACATGTATAAAATTGTCAAAAAAATTAATTAAAAAATTAAGTTTTGTAATAAAGCTATGTTTTTATAAGTATAATTACTTAATATACAAATTATATGCTAAAAACTATTTTTCACCTAATCAACCTTGTATCCTCACCCTTCCTTGAGTCCTTTTCCTCTAGTATTGGTTCGGCAGCCTCAAAATATCCATGGAGATGCACTATAGCACGTCAGAGGCTGTCTGAAACCACATGCAGTACTGACCTCATGCTCACTATGTTCTTTGCCTGCACATACACACTTACTGTGCAGCTTAATTTTTAGTGAGGCACAGTAAGAGATTAATAAAATTAGAACAAGTATTATAATATATAGTAATAAATTTCTAGCATAATTACCTCTACATTATACATCCATTAAGTAAATAGAGAGTTACTTGAACAAAAGCATTGTGATAAAAGGGTGGTTTGATTCAGGTTTCTACCATCAACTTATAAGTTCTGAATGCTCGGTCCCTGACTTGTGGCAGTTTGGGAAATGAAACCTGTGGAGTCAGTGTATTTTTGGCAGTGAGCTTATGGGTGTTATAGCCAGCTTCCCCTTGCCAGTGTTTGGCACACTCTCCTGCTCCTGTTGTCCACCTGATGTTGGCCAGGAGGTGATGTCTACTTTCTGCTCATGCCATCATTTTCCCCTGCCATAATGGAGCTTCTCCTCAAGACTTTAAGCCAGAATGAACACTTTCCTCCCACAAGCTTCTCTTGATGTGGTGTTTGCATCCAGCAATGTGAAGCTAACTGCAACAGTAAAATTAGTACCAGGAGTGGAGTCACTGTTGCTAGAAACCTGACCATGTGGCTTTTGGTCTTTGGGGACTAATCTGAGGTAGGAATGTAGAAGGTTTTGGAATATTGGTCTAAGAGATGCCTTGCAGTGTACAGGTTGATGGACTATTCTGGAAAGAGTTGAAAGACTTGAACACAGTAAGAACTATGGACTGTAAGTTTTAGCTTATAAGGGTGAGAAAGAGCTTTTCCTGGACTGGGCTAAAGGCAGTTTGGATGAGAGGCTTGCTGTTATGCCTGTGTCCTGTGTCCTGAGAATTTGTACAGTTAGATTGCATAGAAATGGACTGGTGTGAGCAGATTTACATGGCACAGAAGAAACTGAAATATTTAATGAAATAAATAAATATTATGTGCATTTGCCTTAACCACTAAGCCTTCTTCTCCAGCCTGCCATTTGATTCTTTGATCATAGCCATTCTGATAAGGATGAGATGGAATCTCAATGTAGTTTTTTTAATGTATTTTTATTTATTTATTTGAAAGAGCAAGACAGAGAAAGAGGCACACAGAAAGAAAGAGAGAGTCGGTGCATCAGGGCCTCCAGTCACTATAAATGAACTCCAGACACATTTGCTCCCTTGTGCATCTGGCTTATGTGGGTCCTGGGGAATCGAACCACGGTCCTTAGGCTTCACAGGTACCTTAACCTTAACCACTAAGCAATTTCCCCAGCCCTCAATGTAGTCTTAATTTACATTTCCTTGATGAAGAAAAGATGTTGAATACATTTTTAGATGTTTGCTGGCCTTATGTATTTCTTGCCTTTGTAAACTGTTTATTGCCTCATTTTTTGACTGGGTTGATTGAATTTGCTTTATTGCTTATTTTTTTGCATTCTAGGTATTAAACTTCTGTGAAATATATAACTGACAAATATTTTTCTCCCATTCTATAGGTTTTCAATTGAGTCTGTTAATTTCTTTAGCTATACAATAGCTTTTTAGTTTCTTGAGATCCCAATGGTTGAGTGTTTTGTTACCTGGGCTACCCGGGTCTTTTTCCGGTCTTTCCCTATGCCTGTGTTTTGGAGTGATCTCCATAATTTTTTCTATCATTGTTTCACAGTTTCTGGCCTTACACTGAGTTCCTTGATACATTTGGAGTTGATTTTTATATGAAATGAGAGAAGAGGGTCTAAATTCATTCTTACACATGGGGTTGTCCAAGTTTTCTAGCACCATTTTTTGACAATGCTGCTTTGTTTCCAGTGTTAGGTTTTAGTTTTTGTCAGTGATCAGTTGGCTATACCTGAATGTTTTATTCTATTCCATTGTTCTTTTGTCTGTTTTATGTCAGTGTCATGCTGTTTTATTTATCTATTTTTATTTACTTCTACTATGGCTTTGTCGTTTATGTTGAAATCATGTGTAGTGATGCCAGGAGTAGTATTCATTTTGTTAAAGATATTTTCAGTTATCCAAGGCCCTTTTGGATTCCTTATGAATTTAGTTTTTTTTTTTATATTTCTGTGAAGAATAGTGCTGGAATTATGAAAGAGATTACATTGAATTACTATATTACTTTTAGTAGGACGGCCATTTTTACAATTTATTAATTTTTCCAGTCCATGAGCACGGAAAATCTTCCCATGTCTTCCTACATTTTTTTCTTTATTTGTTATTTGTTTTGAATTGGAGTTTGCCCATCTGGAGCTAGTCCCTTTGTCTTGTTGAGAATGCAGAAACAGTGACTGTAATGGGCCTGTGTTGAGTAGCCTTGTCAGCCATGTTGGTTGAGAGGGCTTGGGCTTGAAGTCTATTCATGGTCTGGGCTGCAAACACTGGATGCTAGTGGGCAAGAAGTCTCTACAGGGGTCTGGACAGGGCACACTGTGGTGTTGTACTAGTGTTTACAGTGCAGAGAGGACCTAATCTAGTAGTCCCTACTCAGAATGGGTGTGGATGGGGGGATGTCAGACAATGCTAATTGGACCTGATCTTGAATCTGGGCATGTGAAGGCCAGGGGTTTACCTGTGTGACTGAATGGGCATGTGGCTAACGTAGCAATGTCAGAAATGGTATATGGACTTCTAACTCCTCCAGCTGAATTGATGAGTACTGAATTAAATTATTTCATATGGTATCATTACTGATCATTATCATGTCTTTTTTTAAGTCTTATTTATTTGCACATGTGTGTATGCGTGGGGGGGGGGGCAGTCGGACATGCCAGGATCTCTTTATGGCTGCAAACATATGTCAGTTCAGCTTTGCATGGGTAGCTAGGAAATTGAACCCAACTGGAATGGTTTTGCAAGCAAGCATCTTTAACTGCTGAGCCATCTCCTTAGTCCCTTGATATCCTCTTTCTAACCCATCACATCCATTGTCTTTGTATCCAAACCCAGTCGACACAAGAAAAGAGAAAATAAAGATCTTCTTTAGAAAGTCTATCAAAATAACAGTGTGTTCTGTAGAACATTCTGTTTTCTGTTCTGCACAAAAAACTACCTGCTCCCTAGTCATGAATACACTGCACCTTCCTGCAGACCTATAATTGAACTAGTTTGGTTTCCCTGGAAACCACCATGATTAATTTGAATACTTGAGCAGGGTAAGTTTATAGATGCAGAAAATATTTCTTGTATAAATAGTGCAATCTATTTATGCTCAAAGGAATTTTCCCTCTCAGTTAAGCAACAGCGTTACTTTTTATGCAAATTAATCACAGATTATTACCACATTGAACATTTCTCTACAAGTAATAGCCAAGGATTAATGTTGATTGAACCCTTTCTGCAAAATTTGCTGGCAGTGGTATGCTTTAGGTGGTCTCTAGTCTGACTCTGGTGTCCCTGCTGGGCAAAGCATGATGGGGCCCACACTCGATTTAGTGACAACACTGAGGAAAGCATGCCCTGGGTTTGATGGACCTCCATGTTTGTTTGTTTTCTAAATTAGCTGTGGTACAAAGAATGGTACATATGAACATTTTTGTGAATACTGGTTTCTTTGTATGTTTTGCACATGACCAAGAGATTATCAATTTGTTTCAAAAAGTGTCCTGCAGACAATTAATATTTGTTTTCTATTTTAAAAGGAGACCCAGGAGTTATTTATTATTTATTGAAAGCTTACTCAATAAATTGATCATTGATTCAGTGAGCTGCGTATGCTATTTCAATTAGATCAGTACTAGGAACTGCATTGTTTATGTGTGCAAATGAAGATTTTGGAAAGGTAAACAAATGTTCAGATTCTCCTTGTTTTGGAGTTGGAATTCAAGGAGGGTTTATTGCAATCAAAAGCCTAGGCCACATCTGCCCAGGCTTTCTCCATCCTCTAACATAGTTGTGGAAAAAGGAATCAGAGGTATCCATCAGAGAAGAATAGCCCCAGTCCTTGGCATATGCACAGCCTGGCAGGCCCTTCTTCTAACACATCAAATGGGATGTGTAAAACGTGCTTTTACTGAGATATACTTGATCCTCAACTGATTTTTTTTTCAGCAGTTATACTCAAGAAATGATAGTCAGCACATATCGGTGAGTATGGTGCATGCAGACAGGTGAGACGTGTAGGTAAGAACAGTAGAGTGGAGTGAAAAGGCACTGACCTGGTGCTAAAGGGTTCTTTGACTGGTTGTGGGTTTCAGGAAGGATGCATTTTCTGTGCTGAAACAGATGATGTCACACCATGTAGATGGGATCAATTATCAGAAACACAGGGATAAAGGGCTCTGGGAGGAGCCTCAGAATAAGACTATAAACCCCCATTTATATATATTTTGGTTTTTCAAGGTAGGGTGTCACTGTAGCCCAGGCTGACCTAGAACTCACTATGAAGTCTCAGGGTGGCCTTGAACTCTTGGCGATCCTATCTCTGCCTCCAAAGTTCTGGGATTAAAGACATGAGCCACCAGGCCCAGCTATAAAATATTCTTGAAGGCTATCCCATCGCCTCCTAATAGTTAGGTGTAATATTAAATATAGAAATCTACCTTCTTCCTCTTAACTAAGTTACCATAGCCCTTTCAAAAGGTGGAGGTGTTAGCTATTGTTGATTATTCACATATGGGAAGTAGTAAAAAGACCCAAGGAATGGCTAGTTGTTGACAGTCCTGCTTATGGTCAATTCCCAATGTCACCATTTTCCAATCATGTACATAACTATTCTATTTGTCACATCAGTGTCTAGTTTAATTTTACTAAATTTTAATATACATTATCCTGAAACCTGAGACTTAGCATATTAATGTTTTTAGAAGAAAGTTAACAGAATCTACTTTTATGCATGCTAATCTCAGCTATAAATATATTTTCTCTTAATATTTTTAAACTAGGAAATGCATTCATCACATATTAGATAATAATTCATAAGTGTCAATATTACTGGTATTTTTGGATATAACATTAGATCACTTTTAAGTTCATTTCTTAAATTATTTGAATATTTATTTGGAGTATGAGTGTCAGTGTTTACATGGGTCTGGGACTCTGAGCTCAGGTACGTAGAGTTGCACAGCAGGCACTTTATCTACCGAGCCATCTTCTCAGCTCTCAGGTTACTCACAAATTTAAAACACTCAGCTTGAAGGTTATCAGCTAAATTTAATTTTGCTAAAAGCACAAAAAGGTCTGAAGGTTATTGTCATTAGAAATGACTGACACTCAGTATACAGAATATCTATCTGGGTTTTTTCTCTTTCCTTTTCCCCTCCGTTGCTTTATTCTCACTCTCTTATTTTTTCCGTTCCTTGCTTTCTTTTCCTCCCTCCATTCCTTCTTTTTTCCTTCCCTCTCTCTTTCCTCATCTCCTTCCCTTTATTCCTTATTCTTCCTCCTTTCCTTCCCATCTTTTAATATATTTTATTTACTTATTTGAGAGAGAGAAAGAGGGACAAAGAGAGAGAGAGAGAATGGGCATGCCAGGGTCTTCAGCCACTGCCAATGGACTCCAGATGCATGCACCACTTTGTGCATCTGGCTTACATGGGTCCTGGAGAATCGAACCCCAGGTCCTTTGGCTTTGCAGGCAAGCGCCTTAATCACTAAGCTATCTCTCCAGTCCCTCCTTGCAGTCTTTCTACTTGGAAAGGAAACACTTTGCTAGCCCTTTCTCTTTCCAAGCATCTCAGACTCCCATTGTTCCACCCCAAAGCAGAGGAGAGTGGCTTGAGCAGCAACTGCAGCTATTTGGGCCCTATGGCTGCAAAGGCTTCCTTGGGCTAATGGCACCAGATGGGTAGAACAGGAGTTGGTATGAATGCATTTAATAATGTTTACTTGCACACCAGGAATATCAAATTTTTATTTCTGTATCTCTAGAGAGAAAATAAGACAGCTCACATATATAGAAGTTAATAGAGTACTTAAAAGGGGCTACAAAACAATTAAAACAATTGTGAATATGAAGTCTGATGCTGTCAGAGCCTCATGCCACCAATACCATGCCAACTCAATAGCAGTAGGAACAATGTGGAGGGAAATACTGACTTTTATGACTTCAACCTCAGAAGTTATGGAAATACCTAAATCATAACCACATTTAATCAAAAATAAAACATTCACTGTCCAAGTTTAACAAATTATCAACTTTTGTGTGTGGAAACAATAGTGACATGTTTATTATTTCATGTTGTATTTTCTTCAATTTTAAATATTTTTGTTTATTTATTTTTCATTTATTTCAGAGAGAGACAAAGAGAGAGAGAGAGAATATGGGTACAGCAGGGAATCCAGGCACTACAAATGAACTCCAGGCACATGTGCCACTCTGTTTATCTGGTTTTATGTGGGTACTGTAGAACTGAACCCAGGCCATCAGGCTTCGCAAACAAGTGCCTTTAACCACTGAACACTCTTGCCGGTCCCTTTCTTCAACTTAAAAAAATATTTTGTTTATTTATTTGCAAGCACAGAAAGAAGAGAGACAGACAGAGAGAATGAATGTGTCAGGGCCTCCAGCCACTGCATATGAACTTCAGTTGTGCCACTTTGTGCATCTGGCTTTATGTGGCTACTAGGGAATCAAAACCACCGTTGTTAGGCTTTGCAGACAAGCATCTTAACTACTGAGCTACTTCTCCAGCTCCCTTTTCTTCAATTTTAATGAAGCCTTTTCATTCTTTTCCTACTATTTGGTGAGCACATATACCTTTTTTTTTTCATAGATATCTTATTATATTACATTCTGCTTTGTCTCTCTTTGTATTCTCTTATTTTATTTATTATTTATATATTTATATTCTCTTTATATTCTTCACTTTATCTTTTCAGATTGCAGACTCCAAACGTATAACAATTTAAGCATTTCAGAGTCTCTTAACAAATTTTCCTTAGATTATTAACTTGCAAATATTATTGCAAAAATGAGCCAAGTTTGATCTGGGGCTCAAAGAACTAATCTAGTAGAAGTGCTAACAGATCCAACTAATGCCCATGGTAAGTTCCAGTGAGGTTAAAATTAGTCCTATTATCTCTAGTGAGTAGCAGGGTTAACCAAATAGCACCAGCTTCTACTCATTAACCAGGAGACAGAACTGTGGCTCTAGATGCAACTCAAGTTCTCATGACCCAATTATTAGCAAATTCATAATAGTACCCTCTCTAGTGCTATTTGGATGTCATTTTTTTAAATTATTTTTTTGCAGTGGTTCACAGCGTGGTGCCAAAGACCAATTCTTGCCTAAAAGCATCATAGAACCAGTACCTCTTCTTCCTCTTGAGCTTTGTCTTCCACTTCTCACATCCTGTGATACCTCCCTTCTGCCACTTCTCAAGGTGAGCATGAGAACTTCAACTCATAAGACAGGGGTGCAGGCTTTGATAGTTCAGCTCAGAGCTACTGTTTTAGGGAGCAAAGCCGGAGCTGAATCTGCAAAATCAAGGACATGTCTTCCTTTCTAACTCTCCACTGCATGGCAGGCGGCTCTGTTTAATAATAGAGCTCTACAATCCCTCTCATAAATCATTTTCTAATGGATAGACTACATATCTTAGTCATAGAGGCTCCACCCAGTCCCGTGGGCCAGAAACAAAATAGGAGTGAGGTGTTTGTTTTCCTCATCCTTCAACTTATATAAGTATTTCCAATAGTACACAATCTCCCCAGGTGTCAAATAGATTCTGTCTCTCCTTTAGAATCAGAAATCTTAAACAATGCATTTTTAGCAAAAGTGTTTTGGGAGCTCTATAATAAATGAGTCTTCCAGTTATATAGAAATAAAAATTTAAGTTTCCATATATGAAGAATCAGAATATTCACCAAATGCTTTTAAGCAACAAACTTTTCATTGCCTATTCATCATGAATTCAGGAAAAAAAAAAATCAGAGTCCTGGCTAGGATAGCCTTGTTAACTAAAGAGTTCTTTAAGTGGAGCTGGGCTCCCATCTGAATAAAAAGTACTGTAAATTGGACTGAAAAGTGCTGAACTGAGACTCCATTTTGGGGAGTACTGGGAAGCACCTCTTTGTGAAGCAATAAGGTCAATCAGGGTGCATTGTAGTAGGACAACAAGGTCAGCACTTACAAACTCAGCACTCAAGACTAGATTCTCTTTTCTACTTTTAATAGTGGGCCTCAGGCAAAGCTTGGTGTGATTGCTGTGTCATGACTTCCTGGACAAGCAACAGTCAGAACTGAATTTATTAACAGTAATAAGACAAAGCCCTGCCCATACCCAAATAGCTTGGTATAAAGATTGCAATCTGTGCTCATGCTACATAGCATTATTCATGGTTAGATTATGCCCTCATTCCTGTAAAATGATGGGCTTATCACAAAGTCATTCATTTTGTAACATCTCAGAGTGATCCTTGGCTGGAGTTTTGATACTACTTGTGAGAAATTGGAAGCTAGTAATGCAATGCTAATAATAGTAAAGATAATAATAAATGTTACTTTGTCTTGTATGCTAGGAAATGCTTGTTTCTTTGGTGACTAGGGAGAAAATGAGAAAAAGAGCATCAAGACCAAGCATATATGCTCACAAAATGACTTTCCTCTGTAGTACACTTCCTGTGAACATCACTGACACCAGAGTCCACTTGCACCTGCTTAATGGAGTCTGAACTTCACATGCCTAAAAGCAACAACTCACAGCACAGTCAAATTTGTTAAGTCCTTAACACTTAATGTGTTCCTGCATGTAATAACTCTGGAATGTACTTATGGTAACATGGTGTATACTTTCCCCTGAGTCCACACACACTGTTTTTCTTAAAGAGGGCCATTATACAACACAAAGCATGGCCAGAATCTAGGTCTTTCCTTGAACGTAGCCTCTTGTCCTTGCTAAGGATTTCTCTTTCCCAAGCATCTCTCCTTCTAAGAAGGCATTCTTTCTCAGGTTGCAATCAGAATGGAATGTGGTCTCCTGACCATTTTAACAGCAGTGGAGATTACTGTTTTTTTTTTTTTTTTAATTACATCTTTGAAAGTCAAAGCTAACACTTTGTTGATAGGAAATTGAGGTCTATTCTCCCTGAGACCACACAGTCCACTCTGACCAGCTATAGAATTTTAGTGTGTGTTATAGATCAGATTTCCAAGACACATCTTTGCAGGACCTGCTGGTTCCAATCTGTTAGCCATGTGTGTTATTTGTTTGTATTATTTGATTTCCATTACCAAATATCCCTCTATCAGCTTCCATTTTTGGTTACTGTTGCTACATGTTTGTCCTCATGATTGTTATGCAAAAAGCATAAATAAACTACTTAGCCACTTTCTGAACCTAGCACAACAAATTGTTCAACAGTGTAGAAAAAAAATGGCCACTTAGAGTTTCTGATAATAAGGTTCCAGCACACCACTTTAGAGTGAGGGAGACAGAGGGACAAAGTTCCATGTCTACGATGCTATGCTCACATAAAAATGTTTGGTGTTGAATAGGTGGCAAGAATCATGGTGTCCCAGTGTCCTCTGTCCACTTACTAAATAGGCACCAGGCCTAAATAATGTCAGGTAATAGAAAATTGAAACATAGCAACCACACATATTCTCTGTTCCAACCAGTGAATAAAATAGTAACCTTCCTAGGATCATTTATGAAAGAGAATTTGTATGCTACAGTTCTTCTGTGATGCTTAATGCTATTGCCTGAGAGATATTCTGCAATTTGCTTTAGCTGTTTAATATCACATCAGTAGAATTGAGCTGGATTCTTGACATTCATTAACTCAAATTCAGCCATTTATCTGTGTCCCTTTTTTGCTTCAGGAACCAACCTTGCATTGCAAAGATGAAAGAAAGAAATTTTCACAGAGCGTGTAAAGACCCACTGATAGAGTGATAGATCTTCTTTAAACACTGGGGCATTACACGTTTTTATGAAGCAGTAAAACTTTCTCCAGGCATGAGAAGTACAGGTTGACAGAAAGAATTTTATCTATAAGGCATTAAAATATAAGTGCCACATTGGACAAGCATAATAGAGGAGAAAAAAAAATAATAATTTCAGGAACAGCAGCCAGCTCCTCAAGCAAAAAGGATCAGACCAAGAGATACCTAATGATCTTCAAGAATCCTAAGAAGAGGTAAGTCTACACAGTCCATGAGCTTTCAATCAAAGGAAGTTTTGTAGCTTCCTCTCCTTCCATTTCATTGCAAAAAAACTATAGAAAAGTGAAGTAATTCCAAGTCTTTTCTGAAGTGAATAGTGTAGATACCAAGAAAAACAAGGAGGGGGTTTATTTTCTTATCACATCTCATGTCATTTCTCCTATCATTTTATCAACAATTTAGGTAGTGTTATTTCCCACATATACCAATGGAAGCATCTATCATATACAAAACAAGGCATTTTGCTAGAGGGGTCTGTGCCCAACTATTGTAAGTTCTTGTGGGAGGTGAGACACTAAATCTGTCCCAAAACAGAATAATTTTAGGTCATATCACCACTGTGAAAGTCAGAATTAAGGATGTTATGAAATATGAACAAGAGAAATAAAGCAAAAGAAAACTGTAGATTATGGAATGTGAGAAGCAATATTGGGGGAAGTTCACTATGAATCCAGGGCTACAAAATGCTCTTGTTCCCTAGTGTCATAGGATCCTGGTTTTGGAAGGAATCCCAAACAACCCTACTTATTTCACATCTCTGTCTTCAGACAGGCTGTCTTATGAGCTATTCTACTTAGAGGATAGCTGTCTGACTCTACAGGAAATGTATCCAAATATTGTTCTTATTAAATTGTATGGTGTGAGTCTGTATTTGTGATGTTTCTGGTTTGATTCAACTTCCTTCATTGTTCAATTTAAACAACAATTAGTAGAGGACCTGAAAACTATTATCACCTCACCAGCAAGGCTTCAGTTCTTTAGATGGCTATGTTCATTTTCATCTTTTAATCTTAAACACTGGAATTCTTTCAGTACTGTGGATTTTCTAAAGTGATCTCTTTAGGGACATCTACAGTCTTCTATCTGCTTATATAAAAAAGCTCTATTTAGATAAAGTGGGGGCATGTGATTCTTGATTCAAACTCAGCCTGCAAGGCTTAGTGTGATAGTTAAGGTGTTGTCAACTTGATCTGTTTAGTAATCCATAGGTTGCTTCTAGGAAGGATCAACTAAAGGAGGAAGTCTTTCCCCAAGGTTGAGCCCTTCCCCCAGAATGGGCGGTCCCACCCAGAGGGGGACTTGATACAAGGGAGCTCTGGGAAAAAAGAGTCCCTTCCTTCCTTCCTGCCTTCCTTCCATTTTGGCTGCCGGAGCTGCTTGCTACCTTCCAGCGTGGATTGAAGACCAGTGCGGATGAAAGACCAGCATCAACTGAAGACCCCCGTGGATTGAAACCCAGCGGCTCCTCAGGAAGCCTCCAGGCTTTCCAGCACCATCTGCAGTGCCAGGTCGGGACTGCTGAGGCATCTGGCCACGAGGACTGAGCAACTACCAGGTTCGGTGATTCTCGGGCCTGCAACTGCTATTGGACTACTGTAAGCTGATCCAATAAATCGCCTTTTAAAATAATTCATTCTAGCAGTTCTGTTCCTCTAGAGAACCCTGACTAATACACTTAGGAACCTGTAAATGGACCTTGATGACATGATGAGAACAGCCCTAATCTATGGGTATAAACATAAAAATAGAAGTCAATATTATGGGCCTATGTAAACCTTTAGCCAAAGGACAGTGGTAGCTACCCCCCCCCCACATGGCTTAGGACGTTACAAGCCATAGGCTCTTGACCCAGTTATCAGTATCAATCAATAGTTCCTCTTCTCATATGAAGTAAGCTTCAAATCTGGTTAGGGAGCAGTTGGCTACCCCCAAATCTGACCTGTTATTATTACACCAATGGGCACATTTTGCCTGGATGGCCATGGCCAGTAGTAGGCTTCAGAATCCACTGCTAATGACTTGCCCATACTATGTCAGCCAGGCAGCAAGGAGGAGGCTTCCAGCTTGATTTCTCAGCATCCTATGACTGAAATGTGTGAGGTCTTCAGCAATAGGATCTTACCATCTAGTTCTGGCAGGCAACCAAGAGCATTTGCAATGTCCTATATTGTTTGAGGAGGCACCAACCACTCACTGGGAGGTTGACCCACCCCTGGAGTTGGGTTTGACCTGCAACAACCTGTGGCTTCTGCACTCAGGGTCTCCACCCCAGCAGGGTGCTTCTCTCCAAATTCTTTTAAAGATATGCAATTGAATTAGCAAACGAAGAAGTACGCTTCTACATGATATTTTTCATACTATATTTGGTTTTGTGGATCCCTCGCCCTATCCCTTCCACACCCCCTACCTTTTCTCTGCCCCCACTTACACCTTTTCACAATCTGTATTCAGTTCCTCAACTTACCTGTCTACTATCTCTTTTCCTAATCTTTCCCCATTCCTCTTCCCTCTTGGCCTCATTCTAACTTCCTAGCTTTCACTAATGACTCTTGCTCCATCTTGTCCACAGAGTTTTGTGCAGGTTGTGATCACATACATATTTTCTTCTCTCAGTCTCTCCTATCTCTTTTTGCCTTTCCTTTTCTATTAAGCTATTTGTGTTTCAAGCCATATTGGTCTTCCTTATCCTGAAATACTACTATAATTATTCATTTTTTTCTCCTTATTTTTCAGTGTTGTGGACCAATCCCAGGGCTTGGGCATTCTAGGGAAGTACTAGATTGCTTCTGAGCTATATTCCAGCTTTCCAAAGTTCTCTTTTAGCACACTCATATATACCTACGTAAATTCTGACCCATAACTGGTAATTGAAGACGCAACATAATGTATAAATACCACCCCTACAGAACTGGATAGTTACAAATGAAATGTACAAGAATGATTTGAATAATAATGTATAACTTATATTAAAGTATGCATCATATATTACAATTTATCTGTTATGCATTGCCCCTATTTTCCTCAATTCATTTCTTGGTACATTGTACATATTCACCAAATACAAATTACATGACAATAGCTTCAACATCACACTTATTTTTGAAAATTTTATGGAGTTTAAGCAATTCAAGTACAAATGTACAAACATGCAATTGTCCTTACAGATGACATTTTCCTGCTCAGAAATTAAGACACAAGTTTATTAAGCATGGTGTCAGAAGTACAACCTAGCTGGCCAGTCCTATGTATGAATGCAAGGTAACCACCAATCACCAAAACATATAACTTTCACCTGCCTGAGATATCAGGTTGACAAGTGCAGTACTCATCCCCCTGTGAGGCCAGGGTATGGGTCACAATATTGCCATGTATGAGTGTGACATCTACTGGCAAGTAGCCCATCTCTTTCCCCATGTGGTGGAATAAGCACTGCCACTGTGGCCACTGTGTGCACTGCATAGACTTGCCTTTGCAGCATTCTGCTGGTTCCTCTGTCAGTTAGATGTGTCTTTAATTTTGTATTTTTCTTTATTTTATGAAGTGAATGCATTTCAGATTATTTCACATTATTCATACTACCCAGAATCATGTTAAATTATGAAATCATGGCTAACACAATGAAATGTAAAATACTTAGTTTTGTACTAGACATCAAATGTTGCTTACAATATAAATCACAGATTAGATTTTCCCCTTTTACTAAGATTGCTTTATTACACTTAAAAATTTTTGGAATGATTATTTTATTATTTTTATTGAGTTTTGTGGGGGACATGTGTGTATATAGTGTATGTACATGTGTGTGTACCCCATGCATGTGTGTGCAGAGGCCAAAAGAGATCATCAGGGGTCTTCCTCTGTCATTCACATGTTTCCTTGAGATAGTGTCTTATGGAGCTTACGTTTTCCATCAGAATGACTAGTCAGCCACAGTGATTCTCTGGTCTCCTCTCCTCATAGGACTGGTTTTATGTGTGGCCCTGCCTAGCTGTCTACATGCATGATAGGGATCAAGATCAGGGTGAATCAGGCCATCCTGGGCCCTCCTAGTTGTATGGCAAGTATTCTTGCCTGTGGAGCCATCTACCCAACTCCAAAAATTAGTTTTTAGTTTATTATTTTAAATGAATACTGTCATGGTTTCTATTTGAATACTTACTTTGGATAGAAAATGACATGTTTGAGCATATATGCATGGTACTTTCAAATATTATAATGATACATGTCAATAAGCATTGAGTTTGTCAGTAAAAAATTAAAAATATATGGGCTGGAGAGATGACTTAGCTGTTAAGGCAATTGCCTATGAAGCCTAATCAACTCCTTAGGCCCCATATAAGCCAGACACATAATGATGTAAGTGTGCAAGGTCACACACTTCCACAAGAGGGTGCACATGTCTGGAGTTCAATTGCAGTGGCTGGAGGCCCTGGCACATCAATTCTCTCTCTCTCTCTCTCTCTCTCTCTCTCTTGTTTTAAACAAAAGGCAGTCCATGGAGCTTGTCTCAAAAACATATTAAATCTCAAGTAATGGTCATGAGACTTTTTCCATTAATTTTCCATTTAGTGAATTCATACAGTTGTACACATCTCTACAGTACAGTGTGATATTTGAGTTCAGGAACATAAGAGTCATTAACCTTTCCAGTTGATAATTTCTTTTTCTGTTCATAAGGACAATTTCAAGTATATCATATTTTGATCATATTCACCCTTATACCCTTCCCCCACGTCCTCTTTCTCCCAGTCTTTCTTCTCATTTAGCTATTATATTCATCATCCCATAGTCAAACACACTGAGGGATTATAAATGATGTGTAAAGTGAACATCTGTCCACTGCAGACTGAGTCCATCTGTACCCATTAATTTTTCATCATCTCCCCAAATCAGAGGTCAAATGCTCATAATGTGCTAATGTCTTGGCATCCCTCTCCTACTGGTTTCATGCCTCTGAAATGCACCTCCAAAGATTTCCTTAGAATGTTATATCTGGCAGGTAACATGGGGGACTGTGGAATCTACTACTTACTCTCAATGGATAAAAGAAAACAATGTTAAAAAAAATCCATCTTCAAAAGGGAAGAAAATAAAGAACTTGCTGCTTTTTAAAATGTGGGGTAATCATCTGTTTCCTGTATGCTTGTTTAAAATAAATATACTAGAAAGTACCATTTTGCATTCTGTTTCGAAGTAATAGTCAAGGACATTATTTGTTTCACTTTCTATCAGAACAGCTTATCAACAATGAACTTTTTCTTTCCATTATGATCTTCTCAGTCTTAAGTTTTACTGCTACTTGTATCTTTTCATTCCCAAAGAGGAAAACAATTATCTAGTGCTGCCAATACCTCCTGGCCACTCTGCTACCTCTGGCTTTCTGTCTCTGTCTCTTTTATTCTGTCATTTATTTTTAAAAATATTGTAGGGCTGGAGAGATAGCTTAGCGGTTAAGCACTTGCCTGTGAAGCCTAAAGACCCCGGTTCGAGGCTCGATTCCCCAGGACCCACATTAGCCAGATGCACAAGGTGGCACATGCATCTGGAGTTCGTTTGCAGTGGCTGGAGGCCCTGGTGTGCCCATTCTCTCTCCCTCTCTCTCTCTCTCTGCCTCTTTCTCTCTCTGTCACTCTCAAACAAATAAATAAAAAAATGAACAAAAAACTATTTAAAAAATATTGTATTTATTTATGAGAGAGAGAGAGAGAATGGGTGTGCCAGGGCCTCCAGCCACTGTAAACAAACTCATAGTGCTTATGTGGGTACCCAATATGTGGAATCCAACCTCGGTCCTTAGGCTTCACAGGCAAGCACCTTAGCCACTAAGCCATCTCTCCAGCCCTCATTCTATCATTTTGGGTTTGGCATGTAGTAGGGGAAATCTTAAAACAAAATAGATGATTACAACCTCTGTACACAACTAGTAAGAACTGAAGCCTGTAGGTTGCTAATAAGCATTTGCTTTGGGAAGTGGAGAACCCTTATGCAAATGCAGCCAGCTTTTTCTATAGAAACACTATTCTTACAAACATTGCCTTGGTTAATTACCAATCTCATGGTGTATGAAAAATCTAAAAATAACTATGCCCTGTACTTCTTTGCTGAGAGCTGAAATTATAGCAGGCAGGCTATGAAAAGAGACGTTTTTAAAATTTGGATAGTTTCCCTGGATCTTTTTTTAAGATTCTCACATTCCAAAAATACAAGGTAACTTTAAAGATTTACCAAACTGTTTAAAGACATTGAGAAAGCATGTTGGCATGGTTTGAACTCAAGGCTCCCTGTTTTTCTTCCTGGATGTGCAATCCATGTAAGCACTTTGTTAACAGCAGGCAAACTGTTCCAAATTCTGCCACGATCAACCATAGACCCTGTTATTAACAAGGATAAGAAAATGCTTTTGTGTAAGTCTGGTTTTCTTGAAGGATCTCTTTGTTAGAAATCATTGTTTCATTATTTCATTATTTCAGCCAACAACTTTCTTTCCTTAAATAAACTTTCCTAGCTCAGTCATCACTTTTCAACATGACTCTAAAGCACTGACAGCAGCAGGGAGCAGCCGCCACGGTCGTTATCCCACAGACATCATCAGCTCTGCTCTTGCTTCTCTTACCAGTTAGAGTAGTTTGGCATCCTGGTATCAGTTTGACGTTTTTAGAACTTGCACTCTCTACTTTTATTTTCTATAATCATTCAATCATATTAATTGTACACATTAATGGGTTTCACTGTGACATTTCTATACATTTATATGTTGTACTTTGATCTATCCACCCAATACTCTTTATCTTTTATCCATCAACAATTAAAGGTTTTCTATCCATTTCTGAAGAGAACAATTTGATCCAGATTTTATTGGGTACAAAACAGTGCTCTCTTAAATATGGATAGCACTCTAGAATTTACAAAACATTCTTATACATGTCAAATTTCCTTCCAACTATAGATTACATAAGTTTAACATATGGTAACTATATTTTATATTTTATTTGTTTATTTATTTATTTGACAGGGGGGGAATGGGCACACCAGGGCCTCCAGCCACTGCAGAAGAACTCCAGATGCATGTGCCATCTTGTGCATCTGGCTTACCTGGGTACTGGGGAATTAAACTTGGGTCCTTTGGATTTTCAGGAAAGCATCTTAAGCACTAAGCCATCCTTCTAGCCCATATTGTAACTATTTTGAGAAACAAGACATGACCATGTTCACTTTTATTTTTTTTAAATGGGGAAGAAGCTAGTGTTTAGCTAATATTGTATCAGACTCTGTAGTAATACTTTATATGTCCAACCTCATTTGGATATTACAAATAAAGTAATGAACTAAGTTACATATAGAAAACAGATCTCAATCTCACACCTTTTTTATATGAACACAAACTACCATTTGTAACAAATATTATCTGTAGGAATAAAATTCTAGATTGTTGATGAAGAAACATCCTTGAGGTATAGGGCACCCAAATGGTGATGTTAGGGAAGTAGTTATGAAAAGGAATATGTGGGATTTTCTGAGCTGTGGGAATCTGCTGAAATGGACTCAGTTTTTATTATCAGCCCAGAGCCATATGAATGACTGCAAATTAAATTCCTTTCCTGATCTCTATGGCTGGCTTTCTGGGCTGTAGGAATGTGCTCAAGTTCCAGATCTACAAATTCAACTGGGCACCCTGAATTGGCCAACAGTCTAGAAAACTCAAGATTGTATTTGCTTTGTGCCAAACAATATTAAGTAACAGACAGTCCTAAATATATCATTTCTCTTGTCTTTGATCCCATCAGCACTAAGTTTCAGAGCTAGACACTGTCCAATTTAGGAATGAAATGACTCTGTTCTACTTAGTAATTTATCCAGAGAGAAATTGTTAAGGCAACAGCCTGAACTTACCCCCTCCAGTATAAAATAATACTTCAATAAAAGTATCTCCCCCCAATTGCTAAAAAATAAATATAAATTTATACTCTGAGGCCTCTAATTGAAGAGCCTTGAAAGTTCATATTTTTTTTAAAAAGTGCTGAAGAGATGGCTTAGTGGATAAGGCATTTCCTGTGCAACCTAAGGATCCATGTTTGACTCTCCAGAGCTCATGTAAGCCAGATGCACATGGTGCAGCATGCATTTGGAGTTTGTTTACAGTGGCTAAAGGGCCTGGTGTACCCCTTTTCTGTCTCTCAATCTCTCTCTCTCTCTCTCATTCAAATAAACAAATAAACAAATTTTAATAGTTCACATGATTTTTTTCAAAAATGGAACCTTTAAGGAAATACTACTAGAAAATGTTGTACAAATAGATTTGTGAATTCAGCTAAAAGTCATATATCACCATGCTGATTTGTAATGAATTATGGAAGTTTTAATTTAATTATTGATGTGTCACTTATGTAACTTAAATAACAGATATTTAAAGTATACAAGTTACTGAATTTTGATTTGTGTCTTACTCCTGGTACTCTCAGGAAAATCATAATGATAAATATTTACATTAACTCTCGGTATTCCCATCTTCCCCTGGAATCCATGCCTCATCTTCATTTACTTCTTTCACAAGTAACTGTTGACACTTATATTCTGCAGAGTTTTATGTAAGTGGAATCACACAGTGCATATCATCTTGTGTCTGGATTAGTCTATTCTTCTGACACTCATCCACATAGTACATACCTATGGTTTGTTTTGTTTTACTACTTGATAGTATGGCATTGCCATATTTTTTCTATTCTTTCACCTGCTGATAGATATTTAATCATTTTAATTTGGATTTTTATAAGTAAACCTGTGATAAATATTTATATACAAAATTTTCTATGGAGTGATGCTTCTTTTCTCTTCGGGAAGAATCTAACAGTATGAGCTATGGCAATCTACTGAACTCTTGACCGAGATTTGACTTTTGTTGTGGATGTATATCATATTAGAAATGTATATTTAGGGCTGGAGAGATGGCTTAGCGATTAAGCACTTGCCTGTGAAGCCTAAGGACCCCGGTTCGAGGCTCAATTCTCCAGGACCCACGTTAGCCAGATGCACAAGGGGGCGCATGCGTCTGGAGTTCGTTTGCGGTGGCTGGAAGCCCTGGCGTGCCCATTCTCTCTCTCAATCTCTCCCTCTCTCTCTCTCTCCTTCTTCCTCTCTCTGTTACTCTTAAATAAATAAATAAAAATGAACAAAAAGAATTTAAAAAAAAAGAAATGTATATTTAAGTCATTGGGTGAAAATTGTAAACCACCTCAAAAAATAATAATTAACTAAATATGAAATTATACAATATTATTTAATTTGAAATATTTGGTTCTAAGGAATTTGACAAATTTAATGTGCTTTCTTGATAAAAAGACCTGAATAAATTAGCAATAGATGAAGTATGCCTCAAAATAACAAAGCCTACATATGACAAACGTGTAGCCAAATTTATACTACATAAGAAAAATCTAACAAAATTTCAACTGAAATCTGGAATGAAACAAAGGCACCCACTAGCCATTTTAATTCAATATAATGTTTAAGTCTTCACCAGAATGGTAGAATGAGAGAAATAGAATAGGGATACAATCAGTAAATAAATTAATTAAATTATCCCTATTTAAAATGACATAATTCCATACTTTAATGACCCTATGGACTATACTAGAAAGCACTGGATTTGATAAACACATTCTGTAAAGTTTCAGATTATAATAACATACAAAAATCCACAGCTTTTCTACACATGTTGAGAAACAAATTAGAAAAAATACTCCATTTACATTTGCTCTAAAAAATAAATAAGGAGCCAGGTGTGGTGGCCTTTAATTCCAGCACTTAGGAGACAGAGGTAAGAGGAGCACTGTGAGTTTGAGGCCACCTTGAAAATACATAGTGAATTCCAGGTCAGCCTGGGCTACAGTGAGACCCTATCTTGATAAACAAAAATAAATAATTAAAGATCCTACAAGTAAAACTAAGCAAGGACATGAAAGAACTTCACAACAAAGCATTAAGACATTGGAAAAAATAAATTAAAGCTGACAGTAGATGGTGAAAAGGCTTTTCCTTCTCTGACATTGAGAGAATTGGTACTGTGAAAATGATTGTATTAACAAAAGTAATATATGGATTCAATGTAATCTCCATAAAAATCCCAAAGACATTCTTCATGGGGCTAGAAAAACTAATCCCACAATTCACATGGAAACACAAAAGGTTAGAGATAATCAAAACAATCCTAGGCAGAAAGAACACTGGGGGAGATTTCACAGTTATTTTACAAAGCCATAGTGACAAACACAGTGTTATACTGGCATACCAATGGACATATAGTCCAGTGTAACCACACAGGTATGGCCACCTAATATTTGACAAAGGCAACAAAAACTTTTACAAGCTCTATTCAATAAATGATGTTGGTAAAGCTGGATATACTTCTAAAAAATGGGTGAAACCAGGTCCATATCTCTCACTCTGCATTAAAGTCAATTCAAAATGGAACAAGGACCTAGTTTAAAATCTGAAATTCTGAGTTGGAGAGATGGCTTTGCAGTAAAGGCATTAGCCTACAGAGCCAAAGGACCTCAGTTTGATTCCCCAGGACACATGTAAACCAGATGCATAAGGCAGTGCATACATCTGGAGTTTGTTTGCAGTGGCTGGAGGCCCTGGCATGCCCATTCTCTGTCTCTGTCTGTCTGTCTCTTTCTCTCTCTCTCTCTCTCTTGCTTTCTCACTCTCTCTTTCACTCACCCTCACAAATAAATAAATAATTT
This sequence comes from Dipus sagitta, assembly GCA_036346955.1. Classification (NCBI taxonomy): domain Eukaryota; kingdom Metazoa; phylum Chordata; class Mammalia; order Rodentia; family Dipodidae; genus Dipus; species Dipus sagitta. Next base: position 75,822,834 of record CM070778.1, on the reverse strand, counting down.
TTTAAAAAAATCTTAAATTATATATCTGCAAAGAAATAGCACCTCAAGATATAAAAATATTGTCAAAGGTTTTCTAAATAGAAGTCCAGCAGCATAGGAAATAGCCCAAAGAAATGACAAATGAGATTATATGAAATTAAAAAGTTTCTACACAGACAACAAAACCAGCAATAGATTGAATCTATAGCCTAAAGCATAGAAGAAATCTTTAGCAGTTATTCTTAAGATGACGGGTTACTATCTAGGACATATAAAGAACTGCAAAATAAAAACACCAATAAATCAAAACTAATGATGAATAAATTTTGGTATAATGAACTGAACAGACAATTTTCAAAAGAAAAAACTACTGACCAATAAATACTTTTAAAGTGTTCAACATCTTTAGCTATAAAGAAATTATAAACTAGAAATTATAAACTATAAACTAGAAAGGAGATATAAAGGGAATAGAAAGGGGGGAGGGGGTAATCTAATAGGATGGTATTGTATATATGTAAGTAGAAGAACAGATTAATAGGGGTGAAAAGGCCTAAGTGAGATCAGGGGAAGAGATTGAGTAAGGAAAGGTGGTGGGAGGGCTAATCAAAATCTAAGAGGATATAAATAAGTCATATTAAAACCTACTTTTTTGGACAATGGAACACATAAGAGCCAAAGATTGTTACTAGAAAATTTTCAGTGTCAGGGATGGGATACCTTCCAATGAGTTGTTGGCCAGGGAGGTAGCTGATACCCCCAAAACATTACAAGCCATTGCCGAGGCCCTTGGTTTCCCACCAGGAATAGAAGGTAAGACCCTATTGCTGAAGAGTCCAAATACTTGGACTGCAAGGTTACTGAGAAACCCTGCTGGAGCTGAGCTGATAACCTCCTCCATGTAGACCAGCTGACAGAAAGCTGGAAAAAGACACACTACATGCAGTTCAATGAGAGAGAGAGAAATCACCAGCGAAGATACCCAACAGTGGATACTGCAAGCCTTATATTTGGCCATTCAGGCCAAATGAGCCAACTCATGCAAAAGTGGCACATGTGTTATGGGGAAAACCAACCACCCTCTAATTTGGCTGGAGGCCCACTCCATAGGCGGGATTATCCCTGATACCGAAAACCTACAACAGGGGTAGTCATGAGCCCTAAGAGTGTAACATCTGCTGCTGTCTGGCTAAAAGTATATACTATGCTCACCAAACTGCCCAATAAGCACTTCTCCTAATATTCATACCCATATATTAATACTACTCTCACTTTGGGTTAGAGAACCTTCTCATTTCAGATGGTAGTGACCTTGGGATGACTCAGAAGTCACCATGGTGCTGAGAAGAAGTGACAGAGGTGTGCTTAGCACTGAAATATCCCAATCACACCTTCCATGGCTCAAAGTGCATTGCAGAAGAGGTGGCAGAAAGAATGTAAGAGCCAAAGGAAGGGTAGGACTCCTTACAACTCCTCCCTTCAGACACAAAATGCCCTGGATATCCATGACCTCACAGTGCATAACACTACCTACCCAAGACCATCATAATAGGAAGAAGAGATCATGACATCAAAGTTAAAGAGAGACTGATTTAGAGGGGGAGGGGATATGATGGAGAGTGTAGTTTCAAAGGGGAAAGGGGGGGAGGGAGGGAAATATCATGGGATATTATTTACAATTATGGAAGTTATCAAGAAAAAATATATTTCTAAAAGAAATTATAAACTAAAACTACTTTGAGAGTCCATCTCACTCATCAGAATGGCTATCATCAAGAAAACAAATGATGAGCTCAGGAGATGACTCAGTGGTTAAAGGCACTTATTTGCAAAACCTTCCAGCAAGAGTTTGCATCGCCATTACCCATGTAAAGCCAGATGCACAAAGTGGTCCATATGTCTACAGTTTGTTTTTCATTGCAAGAGGCCCAGGTATGCCAATTCTATTTTTGTCTCACAAATAAATTTGTATATATATGTTGTTTTTTTGAGGTAGGGTCTCACTCTAGCTCAGGCTGACCTGGATTAATTCACTATGTAGTCTCAGGGTGGCCTCAAACTCTTGTTGATCCTCCTACCTCTGCCTCTCAAGTGCTGGGATTAAAGGCGTGCACCACGCCTATATATATATCTATATATATTTGGTTTTTAAGGTAGAGTCTCACTCTAGTTCAGACTGACTTAGAATTCACTATGTAGTCTCAGGCTGGCCTTGAACTCATGGTGTTCCTCCTTCCTCTGTCTCCTGAATGCTGGGATTAAAGGCATACACCACCATGCCCAGCTCAAAAAATATATATATTTTTTAAAGGAAAGGAAATGACAACAAATGCTAGAAAAGATGTGAGAAAGAGGAAGCTATATTCACTGCTAAAGGAAAAAGTAAGAAAAAACACTTTAAGATACAGGCACAGGTAAGCACTTTCTGAATAAGACTCCAATATCTCTTGAAATACAACCAATAATCAACAAATAGGATCTCATGAAACTAAGAACCTTGTGGTCAACAAGAGGAACAGTTAGTCAAGTAGAGACAACCTACAGGCTGGGAGGAAATCTTTGCCAAGATTACTATCTAAAGCATACAAAAACCTCAAAGCACTAAACAATAAGTAAACAATAACAACAACAAAAAAAATAAGAATTGAGCTAAGAAATCAAACCAAAAGTTCTAAAAAAGAAGGATGAAAAAGAATAGAGCTGGGCATGGTGGCACATGCCTTTAATCTCAGCATTCAGGAGGCAGAGGTAGGAGGATCGCTGTGAGTTTGAGACTACACTGAGACTATATAGTGAATTCTAGGTCAGCCTGAGCTAGAGCGAGACCCTACCTGGGGGGGGGGGGGCAGAAAGAAGGAGAAATACTATCACCAGTAAAAAATTTTAAGTGTTCAACATCCTTAGCCATCATCAAAGAAATGCAAATTAAAACTAATTTGAGATTCTATCTCACCCCAGTCTGAATGGCTGTCATCATATGAACAAAGAACAATAAATACTAGAAAGGGAAGAGAAAGGAGAACCTTTATTCATTGGTGGGAATAAAAGTTGGGATAGCTACAATGGAAATTAGTGTTGAGGTCTAGAGCTACTATATTTCCTAGCTATACCATTCTTGAGCATAGACCCAAAGGATTCTATATCATATCTACCACACTGATATTTCTGATATTTGTACTCTTATGTTTATTGCTGTTCCATTTACAATAAGAAGAAATGGAATCAGCCTAGATTTTCATCAGTTGACCAATAATGAAAATGTGGCATATATACATGGTAGTAGTTATTCTGATGTAAAGAAAAAATTAATTTGTAGGAAGATGCATGCATCTGGAAAATATTATTTTAATTGAGGTAGCCCAGAGCCAGAAAGTCAAATACTACATGTTCTTTTGCACATGTGGATCCTACTTTTTTTCAATATTTTATTTGTGTATTTACTTGACAGAGAGAGAGAGAATGGGTGTGCCATGGCCTCTAGCTACTGCAAATGAACTCCAGACATGAGTCACCTTGTGCATTTGGCTTACCTGGCTACTAGGGAATTGAACCTGGGTCCTTATCTTCACAGGGAAGCACCTTAACTGCTAAGCCATCATTCCAGCCCCCTAGTTTTCATACTATACAAAGATGTGAGCATGGATATACGTTATAAAACTAGGAAAGGGACCATGATGGAGAGGAATTAGCAGTTTTAAGGAGAAGGGGAAATAGAATACATGTGACATGAAAGTAGAAAGGGGAATGCTGTTGGTGGGGTACAAAGGGAGCAGGCAGATAGAAGACAAGAAAGGGAAGGAAGATAAACAAAAAAAAATGTTTGAAAATGTCATAATAAAACCTAATACCTTGTACTCGAATAAAAAAATAAAAATTTTGGTTTTGAGGAATTTTATGAGCATAATAATAAAATATTCATAATAAATTGTCATGCAAAAAATCTAAGTTCTCAAATACTATATATGATTTTTAGAAAAGGACTAAAGAATGTACAATAATGGTGATAAAAATTATTTCCAAAGATAAAATTCCTTTTTTTCCAGCTTAAGTATGCAAAATGTTAAAATATCTATGCTATATTATGCCCCCTCACACACACATATGCATGACACATTATATGTATATTTTTTAGATTTTCCCAGAGGCACATTTGTGCTGAAGGAAGAGAGCACTAAGTATTAAAACTGTGGTGAACTGATGCTATTATTAAATCTTTAAGGCCTTGTATGAGTTGCTCATAGAAATATAAATAATAGACTTGAACTTCTTTTGGGAGCAATGCTTAGAAAAATAAATAAATAATAAATGACTTAAAAATTGACTACCATTTTACTGCTGACCAAATATTTTTGATATATATTGACTCTAGTTAAACTTTATAACCACACCATAAATGGTTTCAAATAATACATTTGCCAGAATAAGACTATAAATTATGAGTTAAAACATTGTTAATGAAGCTATTACATCAGGTGTTTTTATTCACAGTATAGTTTTAAAAATAAATCAGTTTATCATAGGCTTGCTTTGTACATCCTATGAATAGAGGTGCTTAAGGAGAAAATTATCACACTGTATGCTAGTAGAACAGTTTCCTATGATGCCTCTGTGTTACATGAATAATAGAGATGCAAGCAGGAATCTAGGGTCTGGCTCCCTGTTTGTCTTCAACTTTATAAAAAACATTATATCTCACATCAAATCAATAAGGAAAGTCAGAAATATTCAAACAATTCATTTTTCTCTGTAAAACAATTGTGTGACCAGTGTAACATGAATAAAATGTAAAATTGGTTTGTATTTGAAATCCTCTTACTTCCCCTTCCCTCCTTAGATCTTTGAAGCTGTCTAATGTTTCATATGGAAACATTTTGGTATCTCAACTCTATTCTATTTTCTTGCTTTATTGTGAACAGATTTAACCTGTGCCAGGAGTATTTTAATTTCTTTCTGATCCCAAGTCCCAGTAGAACTAAACGAATAAAAGTAGAAACATGTTCAAAATTTTTGAAGCCCTACTCCATGCTAGTAACCAGTCCAATAATAATTGATGACCTGTGAATACTGGCCTAACATCCTTGGCCCATTTCCTTTTCAGTTGTGGAGGGTCTTAGGCTGACATACTATAATTCCAATAGTTTCATTGGCTGCCAAAAAATACTTTCCCAGTAAATCTCTTCCTCATGCTCCTCAATATTTTCAATAAGTCAACATCCCATATCTCATGCCACTGTGACATAATAGGAAGACATGTGGCTTCACGTCCTGCTTTTTTTTTTAATATTTTTTTTCTACTAGTTAGTTTTGTATTCAGCAAAAACAGTCAGTTTGGTACCATTATTAGGCTCATCCGTGACCTACCCCCTCCCCTTGGCCCCTCCTTGTTGAGGTATATGGGTCGTGCATTGTGGCGTTAGCCCACAGTTATGGGTAAGATAAATGTCTCTGCATATCATGACCCAACATGTGGCTCTGACATTCTTTCCACCCCCTCTTCCGCAAAATTTCCCTGAGCCATGTTGGGTTCATTTTTGGTCTTCTTCAGTGATGAGGTGTTGGGGGCCTCTGAGGCTCTGGCTCTGTGATTTGGCAGGAATTGATTTTTCTCTGTGCTGATCTCCTTCCCCCTTGTGCTGGTATCCGGTTCATCAGGAAAACAGCCCCCCTGGCTTGTTTCTCCAATTTTTCTTAGTATCAGCCAGGGCCCTTTTGAGGTATGATGGGGTGGCTCTCTCCTTAGGATCTACATCTATCTGAAAAAGAGAAGCAGATTCTCCAACAGAGAGTAAGTTAGCATCAGGACAAATGAGATAACCCTTTTTTTTTTTACAGAGAATTTAATAGGTGTAGGCCCTCTTGTAGCCCACAATTGATGGTAGCTTGATATTGGAGAGTGGGCTTATGTTTGGATATGGTTCTGACTTGTTTCCCAGCCCCAGCTATGGGTCCCATACCAGTGAGGGGATCAGTTAGCCAAATTGAGAGCAGTTGGTTCCCCACCATGGCTGTGTGCCACCACTGCACTTGTGTGGGCATCACAACCAGTCATTTGCTGCTAAGTAGGTTAGACCATGTGTTGCTTCGACAGATATTGGTAATTTTCCCCCAATCGCCCATGTAGCACCTTCTGGCACTAGACGCACTGACTGTCTGGGGACTGACTCTTCCAACTTCCAGCCATGCCATTCTAATTTGCATGTCAATCACATAAGGTGTCTTCAGCAGTAAAGTCTTACCACTAGCCTTTGGTGGGTCATTAAGTACTCTGACAGAAACTTGTCTGTCTTTTAGGAAACCTTGTAGGTCTCTCTGATCAAAAGCTCATTGTGGATGATAGCCCCATGCTGGTTCTGGGAGTTACAGGTAAGTGCCCACTAAGAAAATGAGGAAAAAGATAACTAATATACAAGAGTTAGAGATAAGAGAGAGAGAGAGAGAGGGAGAGGGGAAGTGAGGGAGGGAAGATGTAGAAGATTAAGGTTAGTCTTGATCTTACCCTCTCCAGTGTCTTGTGGTTCAGGTGTTCCCTGTAAAGGCCTGGTGAAGGATCAGCCATTTGGTCTCTTTTTAGTAAGTAGAAAATTATGGTACCATTGCCATTTGGGTCTAGATTTGTGTTTCCCACCCCCTTGATGCCCTCCCCTCCCTCCCCTTCTATCCTAGTGTCTACTCTACGAGATGCTTGCTGGGTATGTAAGGTATCTTGGGTAGATTCAGGTTAGGTGCTGTAGATGAGTGAGACTATGTGGGGATTTTTTTTTCTGTGATTGGGTAAGTTCACTGAGAATGATCTGCTCCAGGTTCAACCATTTTTCCTCAAATTTCATTGTGTCATTTTTTCTTACTGCTGGATAGAATTCCATTGTGTAGATATACCACATCTTAGTTACGCATTCTTCTAGTGATGGGCATCTGGGTTGATTCCAGCTTTTAGCTATTACAAATTGAGCTGCCATAAACCTGGTTGAGCAAATCTCTCTAGCCTGTGGTTTGAAGGTTTTAGGGTAGATGCCATGTAAGGGAATAACTGGGACTGTTGGTATCTCTATACTCAGCTTTTTCAGAAGTCTCCATATTGCTTTCCAAAGTGGTTGTACCATCCTACATTCCCACCAACAGTGGATGAGTGTTCCTACTTCTCCACATCCTCACCCGCATTTATTTCCATTTGATTTTTTGATGTTTGCTATCCTTATTGGGGTAAGGTGGAATCTCATAGTTGTTTTAATTTGCATTTCTCTGATGACTAAGGATGATGAACATTTTCTTAAGTGTATGTTTGCCATTTCTATTTCTTCCTCTGTGAACTCCCTGTTCAGCTCTTTGCCCCATTTTGTGAGTGGGGTGTTTGACTTCTTACTGTTTAGATTTTTGAGTTCTTTGTAGATTCTAGAGATTAGGCCTCTATCACTTAGATAACCCACAAATATTTTCTCCCATTCTGTGGGTGATCTATTGGCTTTGCTCATTGTATGCTTGTCTGTAAAAAAAACTCTTCAGCTTCATGTAATCCCATTGGTTGAGTGACGGTTTAAGTTCATGAGCTACTGGGATTTTGTTCAGGAACTCATTTTCCATTCCTATATCATGGAAAGTACTTCCTAAATTTTCTTCCAGTAGTATATGAGTTTCTTGTCTTATATTGAGATCTCTGATCCATTTGGACTTGAGTGTAGTGCAAGGTGAAGTGTGTGGATCAAGTTTCACTTTCTTGCATATGGTTATCCAGTTTGTCCAGCACCATTTGTTGAAGATGCTGTCTTTTTTCCAGCCTATATTGTCTGGGCCTTTATTGAATATCAAGTAGCTATAGTTGCTTGACCCAAAGTCCCGGTCCTCAAGTCTATTCCATTGATCTATACTCCTGTTTTTATGCCAGTACCATGCTGTTTTTATTACTAAGGATTTGTAATACAGCTTTAGATCAGGTATGGTGATGCCTCCAGAGGTATTTCTTTTGCTGAGAATAGGTTTGGAAATGCGAGGCCTTCTGCCTTTCCATATGAAATTTGAGATCATTTTTTCTGTCTCTGTGAAGAACACTGTAGGGATTTTAACTGGAATTGCATTAAATCTGCATATTGCCTTTGGTAGGATTGTCATCTTCACAAAGTTAATTCTGCCTATCCAGGAACATGGGAGGTCTTTCCATTTTCTCAAGTTGGCCTCAATTTCTTTCTTGAGTGTTTTTGTTTTTTCGTTGTATAGATCTTTCACTTCTTTGGTTAACGTTATTCCAAGGTATTTTATTTTTTTTGTTGCTATTGAAAATGGGACTATGTCCCTTATTTCTTCCTCTGTATCTTTGTCATTTGTATAGAGGAAGGATACTGATTTTTGTGCATTGATTTTGTATCCTGCTACTTTGGTATAGGAGTTAATCATCTTCAGGAGTTTTGGGATGGAGTCTCTTGGGTCTCTTACTTATACAATCATGTCAACAGTGAATAGAGCTAACTTAACTTCTTCCTTTCCAAATTGTATCCCTTCTATTTCCTTCTCCTGTCTTATTGCTTGAGCTAGGACTTCCAGTACTATATTGAAAAGCAGAGGTGAGAGTGGACAACCTTGTGTTGTTCCTAATCTTAATGGGAATTCCTCCAGTCTCTCTCCATTAAGTATTATTTGGGCCTTTGGAGCTTCGTATATTGCCTTTATTAGGTTAAGATCTGAACCAACCATGCCAATTGTCTCCAATGTTTTGAACATGAAGTGATGTTGAATCTTGTCAAAGGCCTTTTCTGCATCTATCGAAATGATCATGTAGTTTTTATGTTTAACCTTGTTTATGTGGTGTATTACGTTGACAGATTTCCATATGTTGAACCACCCCTGTGTTCCTGGAATGAATCCCACTTGGTCAAGGTGGATAATGCTTTTGATGTTTTGTTGGATTCGCTTTGCAAGGATTTTGTTTAGTATCTTTGCATCTAAATTCATCAGGGAAATAGGCCGGTAGTTTTATTTTCTTGTAGCATCTCTGCCTGGTTTTGGAATTAGGGTGATGCTAGCTTCATAAAAGGAGTTGGGTAGCTTTCCGTGTTCACCAATTGTGTGGCATAGTTTGAGGAAGATTGGTTTGAGTTCTTCCATGAAGGTTTGATAGAATTCAGCTGAGAAGCCATCTGGTCCTGGACTCTTCTTTTTTGGGAGTCTTTTTATTACTTTTCAATCTCCATGAGTGTGATGGTTTGACTGAGGTGATTAATCTGCTGTGTGTTTAGCTTTGGTAGATGGTATGCGTCCAAGAATTTATCCATCTCCTCCACATTATCCAGTTTTGTGGAGTAGAGGTGTTTGAAATAAGTCTTGATGATTCTCCCAATTTCACTTATGTCTGTTGTGATCTCTCCTTTTTCATTTTGAATTTTGTTAATTTGAAGCTTCTCCTTTTTTAGCTTGATCAAATTGGCCAGGAGTTTGTCAATCTTGTTTATTTTTTCAAAGAACCAGCTCTTTGTTTTGTCAATTGTCTTAATTGTTTCCTTCGTTTCCAGTTCATTGATTTCTGCTCTGATTTTATTTCTTTCCTTCTGGAGCTCTTTGGGTTGGATTTTTCTTGTTTTTCCCGTGCCTTTAGGTTGATGGTTAGATCATTGATTTGGGACCTTTCTGTCTTTTTTATGAAGACATTGAGTGCTATGAATTTTCCCCTGAGGACCGCGTTCATTGTGTCCCATAAGTTTTGGTATGATGTGTTCTCATTGTTGTTCAATTCCAGAAATTTTGCAATTTCAGTCTTTATTTTATCCACTATCCACTTATTGTTTAAAATTGTGCTGTTCAGTTTCCAGGTGCCGTTGGTATTCTTGGTGGGTCTTTTGTTGTTGATTTCTAGCAGTATAGCATTGTGATCTGATATCATGCAGGGAATTTGTCAATCTTCCTAAATATGTGGAGGCAGTCTTTGTGACCCAGTATATGGTCTATTTTAGAGAATGTTCCATGGGTTGCTGAGAAGAATGTGTAATCTGTGGATTTGGGACAGAAGGTTCTGTAGATGTCCGTTAGGTCTATGTGATCTATGGTTTTGTTGAGCTCTCTTACTTCCTTGTTGAGTTTCTGTTTGGATGATCTGTCTATTACTGATAATGGTGTGTTGAAGTCCCCAGTTATGATGGTGTTTGTGGTTATTTCTGTTTTATTGTCAAGTAGGTTTTGTTTTATGAACTGTGGTGCCCCTGTGTTTGGTGCATACAGATTTATGATTGTAATATCCTCTTGATGGATTGTTCCCTTGATAAGTAGGAAGTGGCCTTCTTTGTCTTTTTTGATTATTTTTGGTTTGAAGTCTATTTAATCTGATATTAATATAGCTACACCTGCTTGTTTCTTATTCCCATTTGCTTGGAATACTGTTTTCCACCCTTTCACCCTGAGGAGACATCTGTCTTTAAGGGTGAGGTGGCTTTCTTGAAGGCAACAGATTGAGGGGTCTAATTTTTTGATCCATCCTGTTAGCTTGTGTCTCTTGATGGGTGGATTAAGGCCATTAATATTTAGGGTAATGACTGTGAGATTTGATTTGATTGCTGCCATATTGTGATGGTAAATGTGAGTTGGTGTTTTCATGGACATTGTAGTTTTTTGTGCCTACTCAGAGTTTGGTTGTTGTGATCTGCTTCTTGTAGGCAATTGTGTTTGAATATTTTTTTCTTCTTTGTGGAGAATTTCCTGGCATACTCTCTGTAGGTTTGGTTTTGTGTTCATATTATTGTAAAGCTGAGTTTTGTTGTGGAATGTTTTTCTTTCACCATCTATTATGAGGGATACTTTTGCTGGGTATAGTAGTTCTGGTTGGAAGCCATAGGTTCTTAGACATTGCAGTGTTTCATTCCAGGCCCTTCTAGCTTTCAGGGTTTCCATTGAGAAGTCTGAAGTAATTCTGATGGGGTTACCTTTGAAGGTGATGTGCTGTTTTTCCCTAGGTGCTTTTAGGATTTTCTCTTTGGTGTCAATGTTTAGAGTCTTAATGATAATATGTCTTGGAGAGTTTCTCCTTTGGTGCAGTCTGTTTGGAGTTCTATTGGCTTCTTGTATCTTGATGGGCCTTTCTTTTAAGAGACTTGGGAAGTTTTCTTCAATTATTTTGTTAAATAAGTTCTCCATGCCTTTGATCTGAATGTCTTCTCCTTCTCGTATTCCAATGGTCCTGATATTAGGACGTTTAAGTGTATCCCACAATTCCCTCACGTTCTGTTCACAGGAGCTTTTGAACTTACTGAAATTTTTGAACTCTCTAACTGTTTCTTCCATCTTGTCTTCCAGATCAGAGTTTCTATCCTCCACTTGGATTACTCTATTCTTGAGAGCTTCTAGTGAGTTTTGGACTTGTTCCATTAAGTTTGCATTTTCTATTACTTTTCTATGTATAATTTCCATCCCTCTGTCAAGCTCCCTTTTCACATCATTTTCTGATTTTCTTGATGTTTCTTGGAGTTCATCCTTGCATTTCTTTATGTCTTCATTTAGCATGGCCAGCTCGTTTTTAAGGTCTTCTTTTTTTTCACTCTCCCTCAAATCTCTCAACTCTCTTTGAAATCCTTCCATTTTCTTATCTAATCCTTCCAATTTCTTATCTATTAGTTCTAGTTTAGTGATGGCAGCATCCACATGATTGTCAGCCCTTTGTTGCTTTCCTGCAAGTTCTACCAGTAGGTTGGTCAGGGTTGCATTGCTCATTGCTTCAAGTTGGTGTTCTGGTCCTATTGGTTCTTCTATGTTTTGGTTAGATGTATTCATTGTGGGACTGGGTGATCTAACTGGATTTTCTTGCATTTGATTTTTCATGTTATTTCTTTTGCGCTGTGTTCTGCCCCTGACAGTGTATGGGCAGGTAGGTGGGCATATCAGCCTGGGCTCAAGAACAATTGGAATCCTTTGTAGCCTGGGGCAGTTGCCAAGCAGCCTGGGCTTTGGCTCTCACTTGCCAAAGCCGCCTATCTACTGCCTGGCAGGGGCGGCAAAGTTGCCTGAGTTCTCAAGTGGTAATGTGCCAAAGCTGCCTGTGTTCGAGCTGGGAGTGGCAGTGAGGCACCAAGGACTGAAGCAGCTCGAACTCTGGCTGGGAATGCTGGGAACCGGAAGCAGTCTGCACTCCCCCGCCACAGGACAATGCCGGCCGGCCAGCGCGGCAGACAGGTAGGGGATGGCACCTGAGCTGGTGCAAGCGAGAGACACAGTCTGAGCTTGCATGGAACCTGCTGTGGGACTGGGCTCGCTCAGTAAGTGGGCGAGTGGACGAGAGTGCAGAGCAGTCTAAGCTTCCGCACTCAGGGAACAATCGGCGCTCGGTGGCAGCAGTGGCGGCCGGCGCAGCAGCAGCAGTGCTGTGAACATGGCGGTTATTTGGGGTGAGGGGTGGCTACCCACCCCTGAGGGGATCAGCGATTCCCTGTTCCCCCTCCTCTGTGCCCTCCCAGATTTCTCTCCCCTAGAAGCCACTATGTACCCTTAATATCTTGCCTTTCTTTCCCTGGGATTTGGAGCGCAGCTAGGTGGTCACCATCTTGGCTGGAAGTCTCTCTTCACGTCCTGCTTTTGCCACATGGAAGCTACATGAGCCTTTGTAAAATTCAATGTCACCCATTTTAAGGTACTGTTACAAGAAATCATTCATTATTTTGGAAGGACCAGACAACATGTTCAATATGTTGATGCTTTTCATTTCTCTTCTCCCTCAATTTTTACTATTTAGAAATATATTTAATGCTTATGAATTCATCATTGCAACAGAATTTCAGAGCCCAGGGACATTAATAGCACCATAAGACTAAACTTCTCCTACTTGTAGATATGTTAACAATCTTTAAAGAAATACCTGATTTTCCTTTCCATGCCTTTCCAAGCCTCCCAGAAAGAATTGACTGTACATGACTTTTACTCATTGCCAACCCATGTAAACTTGAATGGGCTTCTTATTGTCACAGAGCTTGTGATTTTGTTATTTAAGAAAATTCTGATTAGAGTATTAGAAACCATGTCTCATATTATCCACCACTGGTAAAAATTAAAATGCATGTGTTAGTGATGTGAATGCTATTAAAACTCCAAGTTATATTTTAAAATCCTATAAATTGAAGATTGGACTCTGTAAGCCTAATTATTCCCTAGATGTTTGACCATTTATGATCTGAAATGTGTTTCATTGTTGAGTCTTAAGACCAAACCTTTTTTCTCAGTATCTGTATGATTGAATTTATACACACATATGCACACCCAATAAATGTAAACATAATCTTGAGAACATAGAAAAATTATAAGAGTTAATGGTGTCTAATATGAAAACCTAGCACATAATGGTCTTTATTTAGTTATAGAATATAATGCTATAGACCAAGAGGAATCTGCTTCTTGGGTACTGAAACACCAACTCCTGTTAAATCTAAAAGTGAAATGATAATTGTTTAATATTATCCACTGAGAAGATAATAAATATCAACTTATTCCCATATCATACTGTTTCTTCTTTAAAGTTTGTGAGTTTGTATGTAATCAAGTTCCCTGGCACTTTTTAGGGAATGATTTATTGGAGAAAATTACACTTTTGAGGAATCAGCTTCTATAAATGAATGACACAGAAAAGGATCCTACAGATATCAGTCCTATCCTGGATTACCTGTCTCCTCCTTAGCTACATTATCCCCAAAGATACAACTAGTGGATTGTCAGTGATCCCAAAGAGCAATGAAAATCATACACCAAAAAGTGCACTTTACTGGTTCAGCTCTCATTCATCAGACCCTGAAAATAATGCCTCTTGTCCAAAGAGTCAAACTTTATTTTTTTCTAATTCAAATCTACGGGTTTAGTAGATTTTTTTTTTTTCTGGATGAACTACATTTACCATAAAATTTGATTTTCATTGACAATTTTACACATGTATATAATATAATTTGATCATGATACCCTCCTTATTACCTTCTCTTATCCTCCATTCCCATCCCCCTTTTAGTAAACCCCTTCTTTTTTACAAATAGTCCCTCTTCTACTTTAATGTCTTTTTTTTCTTGTGTAATTGTGTGACCCACTGAGTTTAGCTAGGTCACCGGCATGAGCATGGGAAGAGCATTATATACGAGATCACTTGCAAATTAGCCATGTATACTGCAGCATGCAGGGGTGGTGTAACTTCATTCAGTTCTTAGCAGTTCACAGTCATTCTCCTGGAGCCATCAGGCTTCCAGACAGGCTATAATCAGGAGTTGTATGGCCCATGGGCCAGCTGGATGAAACCCACTAATTATGATTTGAGAATGGTAGTCCTTATTTCTGCATAGCCTCCTGGAAATTGCCTTTGCTTCACAGTTACTACTAAGAAGGCCTACAGTATTTGTACTGATGTGTGGTGTAGATGCCCTGTACCACTGTTTTCACAGTTCAATTATGGATATGAAAGTCCTCTCCAACTGTGACAACTTGTCAGCCTTGCAGAACAACCACTCTCAGGTTGTATTCAGCTATGAGTGACACACAATGTAGCCACAAGGTGCAACTTGTCCTATTCCCAAAGTAAAAGGACTTGCTTGTCCATTATCTGTCATCCCCCATATACTTATATAGTGACCATCCAGCTACTGAATTTTAAAGGATTTCCAAAGATAATGGTAGTGTCTGCACCAGTGCCAACAAGTGCCATCACCCTTTGGGCATGCCATGGGGTCCATAAGTAGTTAATTTCGCATAAGGCCTCTGGTTGCCCAAGTTCCCCACAGTTCAGATGCCTCTGCTGGTGCCCTAGTCAGTAAGCCAGACTTACCTCTCATGCTTGAAGGGATGTGGGGAAATGACAATTTCTTCCATAAGGCCAGTATTGGGGGAGTAGAAGGCTCACTCACCTCATACTGCTGACTATACAGTGTCAGGAGTGGGCAGTTTTAGGGTAATTGGCAGAGGGGGTTAGCTCAGCTAGAAGAATGCATGCACAGCAGACATTTGCAGACACCAGTGCAGCCATGCAATAAAAGATGGATTTATTTCCAGTCACAGGATTCTTATATAGCCAGTGCATGTGCAGACACACTCACATAGAGTGCTGAATCATGGTTACATAACAACGTGGCCAGTTTGTATGCTTGGCCAGAAGTCAAGCTTATTATCATCTCAGGTATATGCTTCTATAGCACATCTTTCCTGGCTAGTATGTTGTGTAGCTCAGAGGGTCAGTGGGTAAGACTGTAATGACATTTTTTTATCCCCTCAGCACTAGCACTTTCTAGCACTATCCATGTAATACTTAAGTTTATGATGACAACAAAACAATAAATTATTTTATTTTAGGTACCATTTCAAGCCTCTGTCTGTCATCTTCATTGATAAACAAGTCGTATACATGAGAAATAGGATGCATGGAATCACGGACCTGAGAGAGAATTTTGGTGTGCCATGAAAGGATACAACTTGTCATTGGAAGGATTGAATAAAGAGAGGGAAGGAAAGATGAAAAGAGGGAAGAAGCAAGGAGGGAAGAAAGGAAGGAGACAGAGAGAGAAGAACTAGAATTTAACTTGTTTTTCCAATGTCATAATTGGCAAGCCCTGTGTAGCATTTACCTTATTCCTCTTACACTGTTGAGCTTGTATTGATGGAACTAATGCTCTGCAATCAACCCTTTGGATGTAGATAGATTTCTGGTGCAGAGTTCAGCAGAACCACTACAAAGGACCTAACATGGTATCATTTCCATCATCAGCATTTCTTTAATTAGTGGTTGAAATCTAACATTGCTCTTTCTTTTGACCTCTGAATTAAAAGAAGGATTCAAAATATAAATGCAGGGATGTAACCTAGATTTTATCTAAATGCTAGTGTTTTGTTAACAAGGTAATTTCACAGTGGTAATGTTAATGGGCATTCTGTTTCCTAATCTGATCAAGAAATGGCTCTCTGAGCCTCTCCAGAGACCAAATAACATTTTGTACTTGTTCCATCCTCATTCATTATTATTCATAGATACATTTATAATTCATGAGACTTTAAGCAACTGCTTCTTGGAAAGCAGGAATTATAAGCAGTTCTAATGAGCGGGAGAGATGCTTAGTGGTTAAGGCACTTGCCTGCGAAGCCTGAGGACCTGGATTCAATTCCCCAGAACCTACATAAATAAGCCAGATGCATATATATATATATATATATATATATATATATATATATATATATGTGTGTGTGTGTGTGTGTATGTGTATATGCATATATATATACACACACACATATGTGTGTATGTGTATATGCATATATATATGTATATATATACATACATATATATATATATATATATATACACACATGTGTGTGTGTGTAGGGTTATTCAGGAAGTACTGTATAGTCTGTACAGTGTACCATTAGGAACTTTCTATCCCCATGCCAGATCTAGTGTCTACTCCTCCGTCTGAGCAGTTTCTGCCCCTGCCACCTACACAGAGCACATTATAACTCCCAGTGTGTTCTGCTTCCCTTCTTCACTAGTCTCAAAACATCTTTTTACTATACTAAGGAGATTGTGATCATCTAATTTGTATACATGTTAATGGCTTATGGATTTACCATGTGTTCCCCCCATTCTTGCTCCAGGTAACATGCATACATACTTGCAATTTTGCAGGAATTTCTATGGCTTTAGTCTAAGGGAGACACATAATATTCTCAAGATGGTGTATCCTGATTTTAAGAGCTCAGGACTAATTCATTCACATATCTATCTACTATCAGGAAAAGCATCTTCATTCTACCTTCTTTCATAAAAGACAAAAAGTAAATGACTGGCTTTGCAAATGATTCTGTCATGGTTCTTCTAGCCTAAGCAGCAGAAGCATACTGTTCAGGTGACAGCCTTTTTGGGCAGACACATCTGGCCCTACTAGTACAGATGGCTGAAATATGGATGTGTTTGTCACTCTGACAGCACCCCTAGGTGAGCACCCTCCATTGAGACACATGATGAAAGATGCAGGGGTTCCAGCATGGAAAAGCAACTCCAGAAAATTTGCTTACAAGGCAGGGGGCTCAGAAGAGTTTGTACCCTGCAAAGGCCCTAAACAAAAAAAAGTTCTAGAGCTAGAATTTATAAAACTTTCCAGGGGTCCATTTGAAGCTGCTTTAATCTGTCCCCAAGTATAAATTTCCTGGCATACATTTTCCTCTTCATTCTCTCAGCACTGACAGAAACAAGAGTAAGAACAATTTTTAAAGGGGAGGGGGTAGGTCACAGATGAGCCTAATAATGGTACCAAACTGACTGTATTTGCTGAATACAGAACTGACTAATAAAAAAAAAAAACATTGGAAGAAACTATCCTCATGAAAATGCATAACTTTAGGGCTAAGGACTACATTTGACAGCCTTATGGTTTTTCATACAATCTGTAACTACTTGGAAAGATTTTACTTTTCTGGATACCCTTGCTATATAAGTCCATTTTACAAAACTGTTCGGTGGTATGGCTTAGCATGAAAGACATTGTTTAATCAATACCTACCCCTTTCTAAGTAACTGGGAGCCAACTGGTATGCAATAACAAGATTCTGAATTAACTGACTGTACTCAGTAAACCTTGTACTTACTAATTAACTTGTCCCTGAATAATGCAGTGGAAGGGATAATCAATGGAACAAAAATGGACAGAGTTGGAAAAGAGCTTGGAATACATTTCATGTCTATAGCTGTTGAGGGTTTTATTTTTGTTTATTATGCATTCTTTTATCTTATATAAATGTATATATTTTACATAGGTTATAGTTTTGTATTTCTTCACCCCTAGCCTCCATTTCTTTGAGGGGCCTCCTCAGTAGGATCCATAATGTTCACTATGTGGTAATTAGAGCATCTATCAATTCCTGGAAGGGGGCACTGTGCCTCATAATGTTTATATCCACCCTCTTACAATTTTCAAACTCCTTTTCTACAACAGTCCCTGAACCTTGGCAGGAGTGTGACAATTTGTTTTAGTGTTGAGTTCTCTGTAGACTCTGAATTTCTGATATGATATGCTTCAATTCTCCACCATGTTTGTTGCTACTTTTGGAAGGTAGAAGTCAGGCTACCATTGGGAGCAATACTCATCACGGCTTCCTATGTAGATTCTTCTGGACCCCTATAATGTGACAGATGTGGCACATTTCATGTTGGGAAGTTGATTGTCTTTTCTTGTCAAACTGATGGCTCTTGGATCTCCACAGTATTCTCTGTTATCTGTAAATTAAAGCAGGTTCTCCAACCAAAGCTGAGAGCAGTTCTGATTAAGGGGGGGGTGTGCATATAATTTTGAGAGATGTTTTGTTGTGGATACCCACTCAGCTTATCCAGAGAACAATGAAGGCTTCTCTCTGGTAGTTGTGAGCTTCTTCCCCGTAGGCACTGACATTGTTCCCAGTGCTTGTGAAAGTTTGCACTCTGCCTCTGGAAAGTGGTTATATCATCACACTCACCACTGTTGCCTGTCCACCTTCGGGGAACTGCAGCCGAGGATCCAAGGACCCACAGGCTGTTGGCTTTGTTTTGGTATTTCTGTCTGTACAATAGCTTTTTAGTTTCTTGAGATTCCACTGGTTGAGTGATTGTTTACTTTAATGGGCTATTGAGGTCTTATTCAGGACATCTTTCCCCACTCCTATATCATGGAGAGTTCTCCGTATTTTTTCTTCCACTGATTTAAGAGTTTCAGTTCTTAGAAGTTCTTTATCTATTTTTGGAGTTGATTTTTGTGGACGGTGAGAGGAGTGGGTCTAGTTTCATTTTTCTACATGTGGTAATTCAATTTCTTCAACATCATTCATTAAAATGATGTTTTTTCTCCACTATATGTATTTGGATCCTTTGTCAAAGATCAGGTAGCTGTAGTTAGTTGAACTAAGCTGGGTCTTCTATTTTGTTTTCTTTGTCATATAGCTTTAGATTAGGTATGGTAATACCTACACAGGAAATTTTTTTTTAATTTTTTTTTTGTTCATTTTAATTTATTTGACAGTGACAGAGAGAGAGAGAGAGAAAGAGGCAGATAGAAAGAGAGAGACTGGGAGCACTAGGGCTTCTAGCCACTGCAAATGAACTCCAGACACGTGTGCCCCCTTGTGCATCTGGCTAACGTGGGTCCTGGGGAATAGAGCCTTGAAACAGGGTCCTTAGGCTTCACAGGCAAGCGCTTAACCACTAAGCCATCTCTCCAGCCCCAAAGGAAATTTTTTGCTGAGGATACTTTTAGATGTCAGGGCCTTTTGCAGTTCTAGTCAGTTTCTGGTGAAAACAGGTACCCCTGTCTTGTTCCTGATCTTAATGAAAACTCTTTGAGTCTTTACCCATGTACTATGATTTGCACATTAGGTGTTTGATATATAGCCAATATTATGTTGGGATATGATTCCACCATCCCTAGTCTCTCCAGCATTTTGATCATGAAGTGATGCTATATTTTTCCATAGGCCTTCTTGCTTCTATTGAAATGATCATGTGGTTCTTGTGCTTGAGTTTATTTTTTAATTAATCAATTTTTATTAATTAGTTTTGTACTCAGTGAATACAGTCAAGTAGTTGGTACCATTGTTAGCCTCCTCCATGTCCTACCTCCCCCCGGACCCTCCTTGTTGAGGTATATGAGTCATGCATTGCAGAGTTGGCCCACGTAGGAGGAAATGTCTCTGCGTATCATGACCCAACATGTGCTTCTGACATTCTTTCCATCCCATCTTCCACAAAATTTCCCTGAGCCATGCTGGGATTGTTTTGGGTCTGCTTCAGTAATGAGGTGTTGGGAGCCTCTGTGTCTCTGGATATCTGATTTGGTAGGAGTTGGTTGTTCTCTGTATCGATCTCCTTCACCCTTGTGCTGGTACCTGGTTCACAAAGAAAACAGCACCCTTGCTTGTTTCGCCAATTATTCTTAGTTTCAGCTAGCGCCCTTTTGAGGTATGATAGGGTGGTTCTCTCCTTGGGATCTGTGTCTATCTGAAAAAGAGAAGCAGATTCTATGATAGAGAGTAAAGTTAGCATGATATGAATGGGATAACCCTCATTTTTATAGAGAATTTAATAGGCATAGGCCCTCTTGTAGCCCACAATTGGTGGTAGCTTGATAATAGAGAGCAGGCTCATATTTGGATATGGTTCTGACATGTTTCCCAGCTCCAACTATGGGTCACGTTCCACTGAGGGGATCGGTTAGCAAACTCAAGAGTAGTTGGTTTCCCCCCATGGCTGTGTGCCACTATTGCACTTGTAGGAGCATCACAACAGGTTATTTTATTCTAAGTAGGTTAGACCATGAGTTGCTTGGACAGATATGGGTCATTTTCCTCCAGTCACCCATGTAGTTTTGGGATGGAGTCTCTTGGGTCTGTTATGTATAGAATCATGTTGTCAGCAGATAGATCTAACTTACCTCCTTCCTTTCCAAATTGTATCCCTTTTATTTCTTTCTACTGTCTTATTGCTTGAGCTAGGACTTCCAGTACTATATTGAAGAGGAGAGGTCAGGGTGGACATCCCTGTCTTGTTCCTGATCTCAATGGGAATTCCTATAGTCTCTCTCCATTAAGTATTATTTGGGCCTTAGGAGATCATGTGGTTTTTGTGTTTAACCTTGTTTATGTGGTGTATTACATTGACAGATTTCTGTATGTTAAACCACCCCTGTGTTCCTGGGATGAATCCCACTTGATTAAGGTGGATAATGCTTTTGATGTATTGTTGGATTTGGTTTGTGAGGATTTTGTTCAGACAGAGTGATCCCAAGCTCTCATGGCCAGGTGGAATGGGCCTCAGCTCATGGGTGGATGGGCAAAAGAGTAGAGCAGGCTAAGCTTGCATTCTGTGTGCTGTGGTGGGCAGATGGATCAATGGAGCCTGAGCTCGGGTGGGCCAGCAGGTGGAACCCTCCCAAGGTCACACGTGGGTGGGGTAGCAGGGTGATCACCCCTGTGCAGTGAAGCAAGTGGAGCTATTCTGGCCTGGGTCCCCTTTCCTACAGTAAGTGTGGGAGTATCCTGAAGCTGGGACTATGGGTGCGGTGGCCACTTGGGGAGATTGAGGGACTGGTGGGCAACCTGTAAGTGAGGGAATCAGAGATTCCCTGTTTTCCCCCTCTGAGTCCTCCCACTGGCGATCTATTAGAGATTGCTCACCCCTAAAAGACCCAGTGAACTCTTAATGCCTTGCCTTGCTTTCCTGGGGAGGTGAGGCACAGTTAGGAGGTCACCATCTTGACTTTATATAAGTGATGCATTATGTTTATTGATTTCCATATGTTGAACTACCCCTGCATCCCTGTGATGAAGCCTGCTTGATTGAGGTAGATAATGCTCTTGATATGTTGTGGGATTCAGTTAGTGAAGACTTTGCTCAGAATTTCTGTGTCTAGCTTCATCAGGGATATCAGTCTATAATTTTTTTTTCTTGTTTCCCTGTCTGGTTTTGGTATCAGGATAATTCTGGCTTCATAGAAGGAGTTGGTGATCAATTGTTCTCCAATTTTGTGAAATAATGAGTCAAAATGATTTCTGTTCTTTGAGGAAGATTTGGTAGAATTTTGCTGAGAATCCGTCAGGTCCTGGACATTTTGGGGAGAGGGGAGATTTTTATTTATTTACTTTTAATTCATTTTTTTTTATTTGAGAAAAAGATAGACAGATAATGAATATGCCAAGGCCAGATGTGTGTGCCACTTTAGGCATCTAGCTTTACATGGGTATTAGGGATTTGAATTGAACTTGGGCCATTAGGTCTTGTTGGCAAACACCTTAACAGCTGAGCCATCTCTCCATCCCTGGGAGTAAGTAGGTTTATAATTAGGTTTTCAATTTTGTTAGATGCAGTAAGTTTGTTTAGAAACTTTATCTGTTATGGATTTAGTTTTGGTAGGTGGCATGTATCTAGGAATTCATTCATTTCTTCCAGATTATCCAATTTTGTGGAGTAGAGATTTTGGAAATATATCCTGATAATTCATCCAGTTTCACTGGTGTCTGTTTTGACTTCTCCATTTTCATTTCAAATCTTATTAATTTGGGACTTCCTTTTTTACATCAAATAAATTGTCATGGAGTTTATCAATCTTGTTTATTTATGTATTTTTTAATTTTTTAAATTGTTTTCTTAGTTTCCAATTCATTAATTTCTGCTCTGATCTTCATTGCTTCTTTCCACATGGGACTTTTAGGGTTAGATTGTTCTTGTTCTTCCAAACCTGTTGGGTGAATGGTTAAATTACTAATTTGAGATCTCCTTGTCTTTGTTATGAAGTCATTTAGTGCTGTAAATTTTCCCCTTTGGACTGCCTTCTTTGTGTCCCATAAATTTGATATGTTGTGTTTTCATTATTATTCAGTTCTGCAACTTTTAAAATTTCCTTTCTGATTTCTGTCACAACCCATTCATTGTTTAATAGTGTGTTGTTCAGTCTCCAGGGGCTAGTGTACTTTCTGTTTTTTTCCTGTTATTTTCTAGCTTTAATGCATTATGGTGAGACAAGATACAAGGAGTTGTGACAATTTTCCTGAATTTATGGAGGGATGCTTTATGCCCTAACATATGATCTATTTTGGAGAAGGTTCTATGAACTGCTGAAAAGAATGTGTATTCTG
This sequence comes from Dipus sagitta, assembly GCA_036346955.1. NCBI lineage: Eukaryota > Metazoa > Chordata > Mammalia > Rodentia > Dipodidae > Dipus > Dipus sagitta. The sequence continues at coordinate 75,800,286 of CM070778.1, read as the reverse complement.
TGGAATTTGGATGGATCATTCTATAGATGTCTGATAGAGTTAATTAATCTATGGGGTTGTAAAAGCTCTGTTATTTCCCTATTAATTTTCTGCTTGGATGATCTGTCTGTGGATGGCAGTGGGGTGTTGAAGTCTCCAATTTTGATGGTATTAGGATTAATTACTAATTTTTTGTCAAGAAGACTTTGCTTTATAAAATGTGGTACACCTGGGTTTGGTGCATATAAGTTTATAATTGTTATATCCTTTTGTTGGATCATCACCTCAATAAGTAAGAAGTGGCTTTCTGTCTTTTTTGATTAATTTTGGTTTGAACACAATTTTGTTATATATTATTATAGCCATACCTACTTTTTTCTTATTTCCATTTTCTTGGAAAATCATTTTCCATCCTTTTACCATGAGGAAGTATCTATTCTTAATAGTGAGAGATGTTTCTTGAAGATATAAGGTGGATGGATCAATTTTTCTGATATACCCAGTTAACCTGTGTCTTTTGACTAGAGAGTTGAGTCCATTGATATTTAAAGTTATAGCCATGAGGTTTGATTTAATCTCTGTCATGCTGAGGGCTTTGTGGGGTTTGGTGCTTTCTTGAGTTTTGTACATTTTTGTGGCTGCTCTAGGTTTATTAATTGTTTTCTCTCTCTTGTAATTTCTTGAGATTGGTTATTGTACTATTCTTTGTGGAGTATTTCATGAAGTATTCTCTGTAGGTTTGACTTTGTGATTATATATTCATAGAACTGGCTTCTATCACAGAAAATTTTCCTTTTTTCTATTATGAGGGTATTTTCACTGTGTACAGTACTTTGGGTTGGAAGCCGTAATTTTGTAGACTTTGATGTACTCCATTCCAAGCCCTTCTGTCTTTTAGAGCTTCCACTAAAATATCAGAGGTCATTCTCATGGGCTTGCCTTTACATGTAATGAGTTGTTTCTCTTCTGCTTTTATCACTCACTATTTGTTTTCATTGTTTATAGTTTTAACTATGATGTGCTGTAGAGAGTTGCTTTTGTCCTGTATGGTTGGTGTTCTGTGAGATTCTTGTATCTGAATAGGTCTCTCTTTTGTGATTGTAGGACTTTTTATTTTTGTCAATAATTTTGTTGAATATATTCTCTCTGAATTTGGCTTGAATTTCTTCCCCTTCTTGTATACCCATGATCCAGATATTTGGTTGTTTTAGGGAGTCCTACAGTTTCATCATATTCTATTCACATAACATTTTGAACTTATCAACATTTTTGGACTCCAGTTCAATTTCCTGTCTTGTCGTTGAGTTCTGAGGTTCTGTCCTCCATATTATCTACTCTGTTAGTGAGAGTTTCTAGGAAGGCTTTTGAAGTATATATTTGATTTTTGTTTTCCGTTGCATTTTTCTTAATCATACCCATCCCTGTATTAAGTTTCAATTTCAGGTCAAGGTTTTATTTTTGTGAACATTGCATTTTTTTAATGGTTTATTTGCAATTGTGCTATTCATTTGGTCATGGTCTCATTAAGTTTGTTTAATAATCTTTTCATGCTTTCATTTTGGGATTCTATTTCTGGTGTATCCTCTGTCTTCATTGGGGAATTCCATTGTGGAACTAGGCATTCTTGGTGGAGATCTCTCAACTTGTTGTCTTACCTTATTTTTTGTGTGTGTTGAGGTTTACCCATCTTAAGATAGATGTTTTGTTAGAGGATCAAACAAATAGTTGCTCTTGTTGTATCTTCAGTGAGTGTTTTTGGTTTAATCCAGATTAGAGCGGAATGATGTTTGGTACTTGGGTCCAGATATAGACTTCCTTGTGTGTGGTGTCCCTTAATGATTTGGGGTGAGAACTTGGAAGGCCTGGCCAGGTATATGGCCAACAAGGATCCTGATTGGCCCATGCTACTTTCTCATTGGCCTTTAGTAATGGGATTGGCTATGGCTGTTGGTACCAGACTCAGGAGGTAAGGGAACCTGCTGTTGAATCTGGGCTCTTGTCAGGGTGTATGTGGGAGCTGTCTGGCTCACAGAACTATGTGAATCATCTGGGAGTCTGCTTTTGACCCTGCTCTGGCCTTGCTAAGTATACAGAAGGTACTGGTGCTTTGCTGTGAACGACTTTGTATGTGTGGGTCAGAGAGTTTCCTCACTTATGCAGGCTGTTATGTCTTGTCAGTCTAAAGGTGAGCAGTGGCATGCCTGTGAAGCTCAGGAGCTCAGGATTGCTTTTCTCAGCTCTCCCACTCTGCCCCAGTTGTGCAGACTTTGGAGGTTGCAAGTGCACACTGCCAACAGCTCTGGGCCAGTAGCTGGTACAAAAGCTCAAGGGTGTCCATGTTGGAGGTCAAAAGGATCTTCAGCCAGTGATCTGTTGCATCAATACCATGCTTGTGGAGCTCAGGAGCTCTTCTGAAACATGAGTATTTTCCCAAGGCTTCCCCACTATTCCCCAGCTGCACAGGTTGTGGAGGTTGCCCTGATACTGCCCTGGTGGGTGTATATCAGCTATTCCTGTGTCCTGTACCAGCCATCTCTTCCCCACTGGAAGTCTGAAGGACCTTGAGCCTTGAGATCAGTGATCTGCCAAACCATATCTGTGGAGAATGGGCTACTTGTCAGCACAAACACCATTGTGAGCTTGAGCATAAGCCTTAGTGCCAGCACAAGATGAGTTTCCACACTGTGTGTCAGACTTGTTCAGTTCCAGTGTGCACCACCTGTACCATGCTCTCATTCTGAGAGAACAGGGTGTGAGGAAGGCATATTTCCCACATTCTTTGCCTGCCACAACTCAGCCAGTCAAAGTGGGAGTTACACAGGCACTAGCTTGCTCTAGTGAGATAGACTGGTAGGTTTCCTACTTTTGTACCCTAGCTGTGGACTACTAGGTCCCATCTAGTACTGAAGCCAAAAAAAAAAAAAAAAAAAAAAAAAAAAAAAAAAATCTTGCTTTGTTTTGCCCCAGAAGTTCTAGTGTGGTGATGAATCTACCATCTTGACAGAAAGTTTAGAGGGATTTTAGACAATTACTCAGATGATAAATCAAATCGCTGTCAGATTATCTGTAATTTATGGATCCTAATGGTTGCATAAATGGCAGCCTATTGATCATAAATTCCACAGTCTTCCTTTAGCAACCTAGTCAGTTGCAAGCATTCCACTGTGTTATTGTTACCATCTAGGGTTTGGGATTTACCTTCTGTACCAGTTAAGGAATTGAAAGCCAGGGAAGATTAAAAATTAAGTTTATTTTGAAGTAAAATGTAAAAAAAAAAAAAAATCAGAGAAAACCTAGGCTCTTCATGAAGGAGGGGACTTCAGAGCCAGAGGATATGCCACCTCCATGGGAGATGGGTTTGTAATGAATGAGGGAAGCCCTTTTGTCAGGAGTTCATGATTGGCCAGCTTAAACATAGTTGAAGTCACTGGTTAGTCCATGATTCATCCAGTACTTTGCAGGTCCCAGAAAACCCACCCAGTGGCAAAAATATTCACTTAGGCAGGGAAGAAGTAGCCAATGAATATCACCTTCTTTGCCATGTTAGGTCACCATTTTAGCATACCCTAGAATATAGCCACGCACCACAGATCTTTTTTCCCCTCAGCATAGTCAAGGAAACTGTCCATCTCTTATAGTGTCTCATTTTCATTCACAACAAGCCCAGGCAAAGAAGAGTGGACTTTAAAGTTCAAAATGCCAGCTAACAACACTTGAGTCATCCAGTATGTACACTGGTGAATGGTTTGAATGTGAGTAATTATTAGGTGAATGACTTCTAGAAGCACAGTGGAGACTGGGAAGTATAATAGAGAAAATGGAAAGGTATTAATTGATAAGCCAGTTCTGTGGAAAACCTGACATAAGATAAATCTAGCTAAAGACCCTCTGAGATGAGTATTGATTTCTATATGATGGAGAACCAGTTTTTGAAATTTTGATTAAAGAATAATTATAGTGAGTGTTAGCTGCTCCAACTACATTTACCTACTTTAAAAAATTGGTTTGAGGGGCTGAAAAGATGGCTCATCAGTTAAATGTGCTTTATTACAAAGCCTAATGACTTGAGTTTAATTTTCTGGTACTAGTAATGGCAGACACACAAAGTGGCACATGTATCTGGAGTTTGGTCACAGAATCTAGAGGCCCTGGGATGCCTAGTCTCTCTATCTGTCTGTCTTTTATCTCTCTCTGTCTGCTTGCAAATAAATTAATTAAAAATCAGAAAACAGAATTCCAGCCAAGATGGCGAATGCCTAGCTGCGCTGCAAATCCCAGGGGAAAAAAAGGCAAGATATTAAAAGTTCACTGGGTCTTTTAGGGGAGAGAAATCTCCAATAGATTGTCAGGGGCAGCACACAGAGTGGGGGGGACAAGGAATAGCAGATCACCTTGCAGGCGGGTAGCCCACCCCTTCTCCCAAATAACCACCATGTCCACGGCGCCTGCTGCCACCGAGCGCCGATAGATCCCTGCGTGCAGAAGCTTAGACTGCTCCACACAGTCGCCCACTCATCCACCTACTGCTCCAACCATCATGCAACAAGTCCTGGCAATAACAAGGAATCCTTGATTCCCTCAGGAGCTGGTAGCCCACCCCTCCCCATATCCACAGCACAGCTGTGCACAGACGGATCCCTGGGTGTGGAAGCTTAGACTGCTTGCCCACTGGCTTGCTTACTGCTCTTGCTACTGCAAGTTCAGCGAGCCCAGTCCCACAGCAACTGCCACACAAGCTCAGACTGTGTCTCTCGCTTGCGCCAGCTCAGGTACCATCCCCTACCTGTCTGCCATGCCCGCTGGCCGCCATTGTCCTGTGGCAAGGGGGTGCAGACTGCTTCCGGGTCCCAGTATTCCCAGCCAAAGTTTGGGCGGCTTCAGTGCTTTGTGCCTAAGTGTCATTCCTAGCTAGTACGTAGGCAGCTTCCGCGCATTACCGCTTGGGAATTCAGGCAAATTTGGCGCCCCTTCCAGGCAGTAAATAGGCAGCTTTGGCAAGTGAGAGCTAAAGCCAAGGCTGCTTAGCAACTGCCCCAGGCTGCCTCAGATTCCCATTGTGCTCAAGCCGAGGCTGATCCACCCACCTATGTGCCCATACATTGTCATGGGCAGAACACAGCGCAAAAGAAATAACATGAAAAATCAAATGCAAGAAAATCCAGTTAGATCACCCAGTCCTACAATGAATACATCTAACCAAAACATAGAAGAACCATTAGGATCAGAGCACCAAATTGAAGCTATGAGCAATGCAACCCTGCCCAACCTACTGGTAGAACTTGCAGGAAAGCAACAAAGGACCGATAATCGTGTGGATGCTGCCATCACTAAACTAGAACTAATAGATAAGAAATTGGAAGGAGTTCAAAGAGAGTTAAGAGACTTGAGGGAGAGTGAAAAAAAAGGAGACCTTAAAAACCAGCTGGCCATGCTAAATGAAGACATAAAGAAATGCAAGGATGAACTCCAAGAAACATCAAGAAAATCAGAAAATGATGTGAAGAGGGAGCTTGACAGAGGGATGGAAATTATACATAAAAAGTAGTAGAAAATGTAAATTTAACTGAATAAGTCCAAAACTCTCTAGAAGTTCTCAAGAATAGAGTCAGCCAAATGGAGGATAGAAACTCTAATCTGGAAGACAAGATGGAAGAAACAGTTAGAGAGTTCAAAAATTTCAGTAAGTTCAAAAGTTCCTGTGAACAGAACATGAGGGAACTGTGGGATACACTTAAACGTCCTAATATCAGGATCATTGGAATACGAGAAGGAGAAGAAATTCAGACCAAAGGCATGGAGAACTTATTTAACAAAATAATTGAAGAAAACTTCCCCAATCTCTTAAAAGAAAGGCCCATCAAGATACAAGAAGCCAACAGAACTCCAAACAGACTGGACCAAAGGAGAAACTCTCCAAGACATATTTTCATTGACTCTAAACATTGACACCAAAGAGAAAATCCTAAAAGCACCTAGGGAAAAACAGCACACCACTTTCAAAGGTAACCCCATCAGAATTACTTCAGACTTCTCAATGGAAACTGTGAAAGCTAGAAGGGCCTGGAATGAAACACTGCAAAGTCGAAAAACCTATGGCTTCCAACCCAAAGTACTCTACCCAGCAAAAGTATCCCTCATAATAGATGGTGAAAGAAAAACTTTCCATGACAACACTCAGCTTTACAATCATATGAAAACAAAACCAAACCTACCGAGAGTATTTCAGGAAATTCTCCATAGAGAAGAAACAAATAATCAAACTCAATTGCCTACAAGAAGCAGATCACAATAAACAAACTCGGAGTATGCACAAAAAACTTCAAAGGCCATGAAAACACCAAACCACATATACCATCACAATATGGCAGGGATGAAATCAAATCTCACAGTCATTACCTTCACTATTAATGGCCTTAATTAACCCATCAAGAGACACAAGCTAACAGGAAGGATCAAAAAGTTAGATCCCTCAATCTGTTGCCTTCAAGAAACCTACCTCAGAAGTAAACACACACACCTCCTCAGGGTGAAAGGGTGGAAAACAATATTCCAAGCAAATGGGAATAAGAAACAAGCAGGTGTAGCTATATTAATATCAGATTAAATAGACTTCAAACCAAAAATAATCAAAGAAGACAAAGAAGGCCACTTCCTACTTATCAAGGGAACAATCCATCAAGAGGATATTACAATCATAAATCTGTATGCACCAAACACGGGGGCAGCACAGTTTATAAAACAAAACCTACTGGACAGTAAAACAGAAATAACCCCCAACACCATCATAGCTGGGGGCTTCAATACACCATTATTAGTAATAGACAGATCATCCAAACAGAAACTCAACAGGGAAGTAAGAGAGCTCAAGAAAACCATAGATCACTTAGACCTAACGGACATCTACAGAACTTTCCATCCCAAATCCACAGACTACACATTCTTCTCAGCAGCCCATGGAACATTCTCTAAAATAGACCACATATTGCGTCACAAAGACTGTCTCCACATATTTAGGAAGATTGACAAATTCCCTGCATGATAGCAGATCACAATGCTATATTGCTAGAAATCAACAACAAAAGACCCACCAAGAATCGCAGTGGCACCTGGAAACTGAACAGCACACTTTTAAACAATTAATGGATAGTGGATGAAATAAAAAATGAAATTGCAAAATTTCTGGAATTGAATTACAATGAGAACACAACACATTGTACCAAAACTTATGGGACACAATGAAGGTGGTCCTCAGGAGAAAATTTATAGCACTCAATGTCTTCATAAAAAAGACAGAAAGGTCCCAAATCAATAACCTAACCATCAACCTAAAGGCACTGGAAATGCAAGAAAAATCCAACCCAAAGGGCTCCAGGAGGAAAGAAATAAAATCAGAGCAGAAATCAATGAATTGGAAACCAAGAAAACAATTAAGACAATTGACAAAACAAAGAGCTGGATCTTTGAAAAAATAAACAAGATTGACAAACCCCTGGCCAATTTGATCAAGGAAAAAAAGGAGAAGCTTCCAATTAACAAAATTCAAAATGAAAAAGGAGAGATCACAACAGACATAAGTGAAATTGGGAGAATCATCAGGACTTATTTCAAAAACTTATACTCCACAAAACTGGATAATGTGGAGGAGATGGATAAATTCCTGGATGCATACCATCTATCAAAGCTAAACTCAGAGCAGATTAATCACCTCAATGAACCCATCACACTCATGGAGATTGAAAAAGTAATAAAAAACCTCCCCCAAAAAGAAGAGTCCAGGACCAGATGGTTTCTCCGCTGAATTCTATCAAACCTTCATGGAATAACTCAAACCAATCTTCCTCAAACTGTGCCACACAATTGGAGAACAGGGAGAGCGACACATCTCCTTTTATGAAGCTAGTATCACCCTAATTCCAAAACCAGGCAGAGATGCCACAAGAAAAGAAAACTACCGGCCTATTTCTCTGATGAATTCAGATGCAAAGATTCTGAACAAAATCCTCGCAAACTGAATCCAACAACACTTCGAAAGCATTATCCACCTTGACCAAGTGGGATTCATCCCAGGAACACAGGGGTGGTTCAACATATGGAAATCTGTCAACGTAACACACCACATAAACAAGGTTAAACAGAAAAACCACATGATGATTTCAAGACATGCAGAAAAGGCCTTTGACAAGATACAACATCACTTCATGATGAACACATTGGAGAGAATTGGCATGGTTGGTTCATATCTTAACATAATAAAGGGAATATACAAAACTCCAAAGGCCCAAGTAGTACTTAATGGAGAGAGACTGGAGGAATTCCCATTAAGATCAGGAATAAGACAAGGTTGTCCACTCTCACCTCTGCTTTTCAATATAGTACTGGAAGTCCTAGCTCAAGCAATAAGACAGGAGAAGGAAATAAAAGGGATACAATTTGGAAAGGAAGAAGTTAAGTTAGCTCTATTCACTGTTGATATGATTATATAAGTGAGAGAACCAAGAGACTCCATCCCAAAACTCCTGAAGGTGATTAACTCCTATACCAAAGTAGCAGGATATAAAATCAATGCACAAAAATCTGTAGCCTTCCTATATGCAAATGACAAAGATACAGAGAAAGAAATAAGGGACATAGTCCCATTTTCAATAGCAACAAAAAATAAATAAAAAACCTTGGAATAACGTTATCCAAGGAAGTGAAAGCTCTATACAACAAAAAGATAAAAACAGTCAAAAAAGAAATTGAGGAGGACTTGAGAAAATGGAAAGACCTCCCATGTTCCTGGATAGGCAGAATTAACATTGTGAAAATGACAATCCTACCAAAGGCAATATATAGATTTAATGCAAATCCAATTAAAATCCCTACAGTGTTCTTCACAGAGATAGAAAAAATGATCTCAAATTTCATATGGAACGGCAGAAGGCCTCGCATATCCAAACATATCCTCAGCAAAAGAAATACCTCTGGAGGCATCATCATACCTGATATAAAGCTATATTACAGAGCCATACTAATAAAAAGAGCATGAAAACAGCAGTATAGACCAATGGAATGGACTTGAGGACCCAGACTTTGGGTCAACCAACTATAGCTACTTGATATTTGATAAACTCCTGAACAATATAGGCTGGGAAAAAGATAGCATCTTCAACAAATGGTGCTGGACAAACTGGATAACCATATGGAGGAAAGTGAAACTTGATCCACACATTTCACCATGCACTTCACTCAAGTCAAATGGATCAAAGACTTCAATATAAGACCAGACACTTGAATACTACTGGAACAAAATTTAGGAAGAACTTTCCATGATACAGGAATGGAAAAAGACTTCCTAAACAAAACCCCAGTAGCTCACAATCTTAAACAGTCACTCAACCAATGGGATCACATGAAGCTGAAGAGTTTCTTTACAGACAAGCATACAATAAGCAAAGCCAATAGATTACCCACAGAATGGGAGAAAATATTTGTGGGTTATCCAACTGATAGAGGCCTAATCTCTAGAACCTACAAAGAACTCAAAAATCTAAACAGTAAGAAGTCAAACACCCCACTCACAAAATGGGGCAAAGAGCTGAACAGGCAGTTCACAGATGAAGAAATACAAATGGCAAACACACACTTAAGAAAATGTTCATAATCCCTAATCATCAGAGAAATGCAAATTAAAACAACTATGAGATTCCACCTTACCCCAATAAGGATAGCAAACATCAAAAAATCAAATGGAAGTAAATGCGGGTGAGGATGTGGAGACGTAGGAACACTCATCCACTGTTGGTGGGAATGTAGGATGGTACAACCACTTTGGAAAGCAATATGGAGACTTCTGAAAAAGCTGAGTATAGAGATATCAACAGACCCAGTTATTCCCTTAATGGGCATCTACCCTAAAACCTTCAAACCACAGGCTAGAGAGATTTGCTCAACCAGGTTTGTAGTGGCTGAATTTGTAATAGCTATGAGCTGGAATCAACCCATATGTCCATCACTAGAAGAATGGATAACTGAGATGTGGTATATCTACACAACGGAATTCTATCCAGCAGTAAGAAAAAATGACACAATGAAATTTGAGGAAAAATGGTTGAACCTGGAACAGATCATTCTCAGTGAACTTACCTAATCACAGAAAAAATATCGCCACGTAGTCTCACTCATCTACAGCACCTAACCTGAATCTACCCAAGATACCTTACACACCCAGCAAGCATCTCTTGGACTAGACACTAGGATGTATGGGGAGGGAGGGGAGGGCATCAAAGGGGTGGGAAACACAAATCTAGACCCAAACAGCAATGGTTCCATATAATCCTACATCCTAAAAGGCAGAACAAATGGCTGAACTTTCTCCAGGCCCTTACAGAGAACACCTGAACCACAAGATACTGGAGAGTGTAGAATCAAGATTAACCTTAATCTTCAACATCTTCTTTCCCTCTCCCCCTCTCTCTCTCTTCTCTCTAACTCTTGTATATTAGTTATCTTTTTCCTCATTTTCTTAGTGGGCACTGACCTATAACTCCCAGTACCAGCATGGGTCTGTCATACACAATGAGTTTTTGATCAGAGAGACCTACAAGGTTTCCTAAAAGACAGACAGATTTCTGTCAGAGTACTTGATGACCCACCGAAGGTTAGTGGTAAGACCCTACTTCTGAAGACACCTTATGTGGTTGACATGCAAAATAGAATGGCATGGCTGGAAGTTGGAAGAGAATCAGTCCCCAGACAGTCAGCACATCTAGTGCCAGAAGGTGCTACATGGGCGACTGGGGGAAAATGACCAATATCTGTCCAAGAAACTCATGGCCTAACCTATTTAACAGCAAATAACTTGTTGTGAGGCCCACACAAGTGCAATAATGGCACACAGCCATGTTGGGGAACCAACTGCTCTTAATTTGGCTAACTGATCCCCTCAGTGGTACGGGACCCATAGCTGGAGCTTGGAAACAAGTCAGAACCATATCCAAACATAAGCCCACTCGCCAATATCAAGCTACCATCAAGCATGGGCTACAATAGGGCCTACACCTATTAAATTCTCTATAATATGTAAGGGTTATCTCATTTGTCCTAGTGATAACTTACTCTCCATTGGAGAATTTGCTTCTCTTTTTTAGATAGATGTAGATCCTAAGGAGAGAGCCACCCCATCATACCTCAAAAGGGCCCTGGCTGAAACTAAGAAAAATTGGTGAAACAAACAGAGCTGCTGTTTTCCTGATGAACCCGATACCAGCACAAGGGGGAAGGAACTCAACACAGAGAAAATCAACTCCTACAAAATCAGAAAGCCAGAGCCTCAGAGGCCCCCAACACCTCATCACTGAAGCAGACCAAAAATGTTCCCAACATGGCTCAGGGAAATTTTGCGGAAGAGGGGGCGGAAAGAATGTCAGAGCCACATGTTGGGTCATGATATGCAGAGACATTTATCTTACCCATAACTATGGGCTAACTCCACAGTGCATGACCCATATATCTCAACAAGGAGGGGCCAAGGGGAGGGGTTAGCTCATGGATGAGCCTAATAATGGTACCAAACTGACTGTATTTGCTGAATACAAAACTAATTAATAAAGAAAAAAAGAAAAGAAAATCAGAAAACACTTTAGAACATTTGCCAACATAATGTAATAAATGTTATAAATAAATATGGTACAATAAACTAAATCTTTTCCAGAAAACATACTTAATTGTGGAATCATATTTCTGACTTAGTTTTTTAATTATGTATACATTTATAAAATTACTAATTCCAAGACTGAATACCAAATGTCAGGGGAAGTGATTGTATAAAGAAGGGATGGGAGAGGGTCAATCAAAATTCAAGATATTTTGAATAAGATATATGAAAATCTACTTTCTTGAATAGTGGCACATCCAAAAGCCATAGGTTATTACTAGAAAAATTTCAGTGCCAGGGATAGTATACCTTCCAGTGAGTTGTTGGCCAGGGAGGTCCCTGTTGCCTCCAAAACATTATAGGCTATTGCCAAGGCTTTTGGTTTCTTGTGAGAAAGAGATGGTAAGACCCTATTGCTGAAGAGGTCACATGCATGAGCAGCAAAGTCACTGAGAAATCAAGGTGGTGCTGAGCAGAAAACCTTCTCCCTGTATACCAGCCAACTGAAAGCTGGAAAAGCTGCACTGTATGCAGCCTTATGGGAGACAGAAGTCATCAGTGGTGAAAACAGTAGACACTGGAAGCCTCAAGTTTAGCCAGACAGGCCAAATGACTGATCAAGTACAATAGTGGCATGCCTGTTCTTGGGGAAACAAGCTGATTCCTAATTGGACTGAAGCCATGTTCTATGGGAGGAAATACATGCCTAGTACTGAAAACCTAATCAAAAGTCTATGAAAAAATCGAGGGGTGGGGGAAGTAACCCACTATTCTAATTTTTAATATGTATAATCAGCATTAAAAAGGACTTTGAGAAAAAAATAAGATTATTTTTACTATTTCCAGAAACTATTCAGATTTACAATGTATAATAAATAAGCTCTTTATTAACATCATAAACAATTTGTTTTGCATACATTAAACACTAGTGGATAGTAACGGTAAAGAAGTTAAACTTACTAGGGAAGTCAACCCTTCATTATCAACAATCCAGTCTTCCTTTTCAGCTAATCTCTTTATTTCTATAAGGAAAACAAGCACACAAATATTTTGTATTGTTATTATATAAACTTCATAGAGATAAAACTTAGAAATGTTCTATCTCTAAGTTTATTATAAATTTATAAAATATAAATAGAATGCAATTCTTATTAGGTCAGGTTAGCTATGTATTACCCCGTGGATTTTTCTAACAAAACATTAATGTAAACACTTTTTTTTTAAATGAAAAGCCCAATCTGGAGATTTCTGGGCTAGGCTTAATGATACCTTGAGACAATGATAATTTATTCACTATGCTTTTTCATGTTTTTGTTTTAATTTTTTTCTTTTTGATCTTTTGAGGTAGGGTCTCACTCTAACCCACGCTGACCTGGAATTCACTATGTAGTCTCAGGGTATCCTTGAACTCATGATGATTCTCTTACCTCTGTCTCCTGAGTGCTGAAATTAAAGGTGTGTGCCATCATGTGAAAAAAACAAAAAAAAAGTCTATGGCAGGGGAGGTCATGATCCTTAGGGTTACAAATCATGCTCTTGTTTCAATAAATGCATATATTACCCTCGCCAAATTGTCCTGAAAGCACTATACTTAATGTTCATACTCATATATTAATGCTACTCTCACTTCTGGTTAGAGAAGCTTCTCTTTTCAGATGGCAATGACCAAGATGACCCAAAAGGCAACATAGTGATGAGAAGAAAAGACTGAAGATTGTCTAGCACTGAAACATCTCACACCCTCCAAGGCTCAGAGTCCATTGAGGAAGAGATAGTGGAAAGAATGTAAGAGCCAAAGGAAGGGTACCACTCCTTACATAAAACTGTCTGGACAGAAATTGGCCTCAATATCCAAGACCTAACAGGGCCTAGAAATACCTACACAAGCCCCTCATAATAGGATAAAAAGATGATATCAAAAGAGATGACATTAAAAGAGAGACTAGTGCAGAGAGGGAGGGCATAAGATGGAGAGCAAAGTTATGACAGTGGGGGAGGGGAGGGAAATACTACGGTTTGTTGCCTGTAAGTATGGAGGGTGTCTATATCTATATCTATATCTATATCTATATATATCTATATATATCTATATCTATATATATATATATATGTATATATATATATATATAGAGAGAGAGAGAGAGAGAGAGAAAGAAAGAAAGAAATTGGATCATAAATAATAGTTAGAACAAAATAAAAGTATACATATTTTCACCCTCCTTTGTCAGTGTTGGATTAGAGTCAGGGCTGAACCAACTAAGAACAACATGGAAATAAAGAGAGAGAATATATGATTGCAACAGCAGGTTTTTTTTTTTTTTATTGGAACATAAGTGAACAGGAAGGGAGGACAACCCTATTCCATGAGTTTGAGCCTGCTGTGCTCAGACACATCTGAAGTGAACATTGAAAGGAAGGAACAAGCATGGCAGATAATGGGGAAAGGGAGGGCGGGTGAAAGGGATATAACAGAGCCAATTCATTTATTTATTTTTTTTTTCCAGATAAGACTCAGGTTTTGCAAGGGTCCTGTGCCAGGGACGTGATTAGGTTGTGGTTTGAGAAGTAATTTACAACACAAAAGAATTTCTAAAAATAAAATCTGTTCCAGGGCCAGCATGTCTCAGTAATTTCTGTGACACTAATGATTTTTGGGACCCCACATTTATTAACCCTTACATTCCAGATCCAGAGGAAAAGTAAAAGGAAAAAAAAAAGTGTCAGGTCTCTGAAATGATATAGAGTTGGGGCAGGGTAGTCTTGTCTTTCCAGTGTCTAGATCAGAGCAGAGTCTCACTTGAGTCTGATTTGGCCTATTGTCCATGATATTTTGGCTTTTTGTTTGTTTGATTGTTTAATGTTAGCCCTGTGAAAAGGGATAGGAGTTGGGAGGCAGATATTAGCGGTGATCTATTGTGACTGTGGGGGTATAGGGAGTGTTTAGGTACATTATTTTTACAGAGCTGACTTATCCTCTGATAAATCAGACCTGCATAGTAAGTGTGGGGGGGGGGGTGTTGGGGCTTGAGACAGGGCCAGCAGTCCTTGGCCAGTTCTGGTTGCATAGCATTACACAGCTGATATATGTTCTCTAGCATAGAAAAGAAACCTAATCTTTTCCTCAATTTCGACAGGGGGAGTTCTGGTGCCACTGTTAGCATCTATGGTCTTATAGAAAATGAAAAAAAAAAAAGAAAAAACAGGGGAAAGGGATCTCAAGAAGCCTTGGGACACAGTAGCCCCCTGAGATGGAGCAGTGTTGGAAGAGCTCTCGGGCCTGAGTCTTGTCAGGATACAGAAATCCACATCGGGAAACACAGGAGGCTAGAGAGGGGCCTATGAATACAGAATGGTTATCAAGGAGGGAACAACTGAATCTGCTGGACTAGAGGCAAAGAAGAGGTTGTGAGTGTGGAGGAGCCTATCATATAGGGGGATGAATTGCATGTCAGACAGGATAGGTTTAAACTGGAAGGGAGTAAAGCTATGAGATTTTCTTTTTTTAAATCTTACAGCAACAGATATTTTAGCTGGTCACAGAGAGATGTCAAGTCAATATACAGAAAAATGATATCATTATTGGCCATTAAAGATAGTCCAAAATATTATTGGCTCTGGACTGGTAACATTCATTTATCCACAACTGCTGCACTCCAACAATGAGGTTCTAGTCACAAGGTATGGTTTTGGGAAGCCTTAGTTTTTGATTGTCCATTTGACAAACTTTACTTTGTACCTTGTGCATATGGCAGGCTGAGATTCCTCATGGCTTTATGAACAGGCAAGGTGGCAGCTCTTTAGGAGAGTGATTCTTATCAGACCCATTAGGAAAGAAACTCCTAGATCATATTAAATCTATTAGCCATTATGATCTGGTCAATATATATCTATGTATAAATTTTCTTCTATGTGACATGACATTTACAGGTGACATGAATATTTCATCTAAGGTTGAACATTAATAACATAGGTGGATAGGTGGTAGGTAAGAATATAGGGGTGCTGTTTGTAAGGAAGAAGCAATTGTTAACTTGGATAGGGAATTGGTTGAAATTTTTGAAATATAAAGATTTGTAAGAGGAAGTATAAGAAACTTGCATTGAAGCAATATTTGAAACATCTTGAACAATTGTAAATATAAATATGATAGAGATTAAGAAATTAATTTTGAAGTTTAGTTGTCAAGTTTAAAGGGTTTTGTGAGTTCTTAATATAGAAGGCTTATAGTTTTTACTTACTTGGTCCAGAGATGAAAATGACCTAGTAATAGATGAGTTAATGAAAGTATGTTAGGCTGAAAAAGCTAAAAGTTTGATTAATTTTGATAATGTGTATTATCAGTTGTTCATTTTACAGGTATTATTAAGTTTTATATTAGGCCCTTATTCTATAAGAATAAGTTTATAGCAAATAAATAAGTTTCACCCAATAGGAAAACACACATGAGTAGAACACATAAGAAACTCATTGTTGTAAACAGGTGTCTTATGCAAGAAAATACAGGATTTATCAAATGGAAAACATATGAACTCAGCATTTAGATATAACTTAGTTATCTCAATCAGAGATATTTTTCCAACTCTATTAATCTATCAGCACATGTTATGTATTTTATGTCTCTGTTTAAGAACAGACCTATGGTCAGGAGGTAATTTTTTTTAATGTTACCAGGAACAAAGGAAAATGGGTCTTTATTCTAATGACCTTCAAGTCTAATGTCAGTGGGACGAGACCCCAAGTTCTTTGGAAGCTGGATAGTAGCTTCAAGTCTGACTTTTTCAAGCTGAAGTGGGATGGCAAAAGGGGGAGTCTCTACTCCTGTTGACTTTTAGGCCTTGAAGAATCATTGAAACGGGCCCAGAAAGCTGAAGTTAGTCTGTTATAGGGACCTCTAAGGTGAATTGGTGGAACTGAAAAGTTCCAGAATGTCATTTACATCAATACAAAAGACTACATTGTATAGAACATTACCAATACAAAAGTCTATTGTAATGCAGGACATAGATTTGGGTCAGGGACTTTTAAATTTTTGACCCCAAATTCTATCTCAACATGGTATTATAAATAAATTTATCAAGTTATTATAGAGATTTAAGTTTGAATTAGATAAACAATTAAGGCAAGAGAATTATAGAGAAACATTTTTTTTAATGTTAATTCATTTTATCTTAACTGAAAACACCTTAAATGAAGACACACTTTCAGGCAGAACCCACTTTAGAGAGATGGAAAGAGCTCCCACCAAAGCTTCATGCATGGAGTTTCCAAACCCTGATTGTGCTGAAATTCCACACCCTTTATAATTCTCTGTTTGAATTTTCCCATGCTTGTAAAGGAAAGAGATTTATGGTCTGTGAGGGTAAAAACATTTCTTTCTGTCAAATAAGACAGATTGTTGTCTCCTGACATAAGGCAGTTATATCTGGTCTAAAAAGTGCCAGGCTGGAGAGAGAGAGACAGAGAGAGAACCAAGATCAACTCTGGAGAGGAGGCTGTGCAGGAGGGATTCACAGGTTTAGAAGAGAGGGGTCTCGTCTACAGCATCAACCGTAGAAAAAGCAGGCAGTGGATGAAAGCACTGGGAACAGTTGTCTGTACAGAGAAAATGAGAAGAAGGAAAATCTGGTTAGCAGAGCAGTTTACACTGAGAGAGGTGTCATACAAATGGAAAAACACTTGAGAGTAAGGAGCCTCAGATCCCTTGCCATTTCATCTTATGAAGTTGTCCAAGTCAGTGAGGACTTGTAATTTGAAAGTTCCAAATTGGGGTCAGGTGTAGAAAGCTGAACTAAAAGTTTGGCTTTGAGGTACATTTGATTTTAGGCAACCCAAGAGAGTGTCCTTGGGAATGGAGAGCTTAGAGTCCATTTTAAGGATATGTAATGTAGGGCTAGATCTAGGTATTAAGTTATCACTTAATATGAAGATAAAACTGGAGGCATTAGAGTTAGATGGAGATCCCAGGTGTGGAGAAGGGAATCTCTAGTCTTCATCCATTGGGAGACATAAAGGCAGAGGAAGAGAGCTGGAGGCAAGAGAGCAGGAGCAACATTGGAGTGCCTCTAGCCTGAGTTGGGACCTTATCTTAATGAAGTGTGATGGAGTGTTGGGTGGATGGAGCATCAAATGGCAAGAAGGCACTGCTGGAGGTCATTATGGACAGGAAAGTGAGTAGAGGACCCAGATATGGCTAACAGATTAGAGACTGAGTTTACTCAGGAACTTCAATAACAGCCCTAATTCCATGGAGTTTTTACCTCTTAGGAAGACAAACTTTGCAAAAGCCAAAGCTTTAGGTAGCGTACTTGCAACCACTAATGGTAAGCATGGTGGACGTCTGAGCTCACCATGGAACCCAGTATGAAAGGGAAGGAGGAGGGATAGAGGTCCTGTGGACTACTCAGGTGGGTGATTGGAGGCTGGGCTGAACTCAGTAAGGGATTTTGGAAAAACACCAGAGAGTGGCTCTGGCCAGAGTTTCCACAATCTGCACAGGTGAACAACCAGCCTCTAGCAGTCCTGCAGACTGGGGTGCAGTAAAGGTTGTCCAGAGGAGATGGTTGGGGCCTAGGGACCCAGAGACCCACCAAGTTTTGGTACCATTTGCTGGATCAGAGTTGGGGCTGAATCAACTTAGAGTGACATGGAAATAGAGAGAATATACGACCAACAGCATGTTGGTTTTTATTGGAAATCAAGTGAACAGGAAGTTATGGCTGGCCCCATACCATGAGGCTTTGTGCTTGAGGCAGCTGTGCTCAGAAGCATCTGAGCTGGATATTTAAAAGAAGGGGCAAGCAGAGCAGATAATGTGGGGAGGTGGGAAAAGCAGGCATGACTGAGAGACCAAGGAGAAGTAACGTGTGCATCTGGCTTCTGTGACCTCGCTTAGTGGCTGGACAGTGGTGCTGCCATTTTAAATCAGACAGCCATTTTGAGTAAATAAAGAGCCCAGGCCCAGCTCAGCTGAGGAACTAGGTGACTAATGTGCTATTTTTGCTTCTGTATCCATGCTTGCTTATCTATAGAGCCCCCCCCCCTCGATTCCTGGGAAGCCTCCACCCAAGGACATTCCAGAGATACCTAGCCATGGAGGCCCTGGCCTCTTGCAAAAGATAAGTTCTGCAAACAGTTCTTGGAAAAGATAGGTTCTGCAAACAAGTTACTCACCTAAGATAAGTAGGCTGGAGTTCCCACGTGCACCCTCTCTGAAATTCCCACGCACGCTCTCTTACAACCAATCATTTTGAGAGTCGCAACATGATGTAACCTTTCCTTTATAAACCCCTTTCCTCTGAGGGTCTGGGCTCTCTCCCTCACTACCACTGTGCTGGACTGTGTGGACAAAGCCCAGGCCTAGGCTTGCAATAAAGAAACCTGCTGCTTTTACATTTGAGTGTCTCAGCTTCTGTGGTGGTTCTCTGGTGACTCCTGGGTGACCGGGGATCTTGGCTCCTGGTCAGGGGTCTTGGCACAACAATGACTATTTCATTTATTGACTTATTTTCCCAGTTAGAACTGTTAGATGGCTTCTGTGCCAGTGACCTTATCAGGTTGTGTTTTGAGAAGTTATTTACAACCCCCCAAAATTTTCTCTGTGCTAAAGCCTGTTCCAGATTCAGCATGTCTCAGAAATTTCTGTGACTCTAATGATTGCTGAGACCCAAGACTTATTAACACTTACCATTGGTACTTTAAAGTCCCCAACATTATAAAGTTAAGACTTGTTATTTTAAAAGTTTCTCCCATGTTTTTGTTTCTCAATGTATTAAGAATGGAACGTACCTCAAATCAAGCTTTGTATGACTTGTAAAGTAATTGTTGAGTTTAATATATTGTTTCTCAACAAATCAGCATTGACTGTTTAAAAGAGTGAAAAGTGCTTTTTCTTAAGATCAATTATGAATAGAATTAACCACTATGTTTTTCAATACCAGAAATAGCAAAGACATCCTTATCCTAGTTCCTTTCCGTAGGTGGAATTTCGAACAACACAGTTTTATCTAATTTTGTTGCAGCCAAAGGAGCAAAGTATGTTGTCATGAATGTGTATGGTCTTTCTATGGCTTTCTCGTACAACATTTATGTGAATAATCTCATTAAGATACTAAACTTAATATCTGCTACACTGGATGTTTTTTCTTACATCAATTTTTGGATGTAACTACTGCTAGTGAAAGTTTAGCAGCACCCAAACCACAATTACCTTGTGAGTGTTCTGTAGTTGGTAACATTTGTTCAGTTTTTAAAATTCAATTTTTAGTAAATATGCACCAAAAATATACAGAAAATGGAGACATTTGCACATAGTGATATTGAAGACTCTCAATCTGTACAATAAAGAAGACTAATGATGAAACATGCTAGACTTCAAAATGACTATATCGTCATATGACACTATAAAAATGAAGTTGGTTTAAGATTGCTGCTATACACCTGAAACACAAATATTATATAGAAAATATGCTTTTTAACTGGTTTATTTCTGAGGACCTTGATTCTTATGGCTTTGGCCTCCTGTGATTGAGGTTCTGTGATAGTTTGAATGTATGGCCCCCAATATGTTCAGGATTTTATTAAAGTTTGTAATTTAGATCTGTAGCCACATTGCTGGAGGAGGTGTCCCTGGGTGGATCCTAGGCTTTCTATGACATGTGTATAAACGTGTATAAAAGTAGCCCATGGGCTGTTCCAGCACTGCTGAGCACAAAAGTGCATTCTCAGCTTAGCAGTGCTGAAGTTCCCCATAATCTAACCTCATATTCTAAAAAGCAAGAATCCATAAAGAAGTCATACATATCAGGATGAAATCCCAGTGTGATTTGCTTCACAGCCCTCACCTACAGAGCTCACTATACCAGAGCAGAGGTAAGGATGATGTAATGAACTGAACAAATCTCATGCTTTATTTCTGTATCACACCATGATCTACACATGTCTATGTAAATAAGAGTCAGTTAAAAAGTTTTGGAGTTATTCTGAACTTGTTCAAAATTGACTATATTTACATGCATGACTGCTTGCATGTGTGGATTGTTAAAATAAATAAAAATATAATATGGATTTAATATGTAAATTAGCAATGTTGATAAGCTCGTGTTCATCTAGAATAGATGGCAGTGAGTTATCAATCATATAGGAACTTTAAGGAACTTTAATGTCATTTTAAGCATATATGTTTATATAGATACATCCTTTCCAATAAGAAGTTGTCAAATACTCTATTTGTCAAATTAACTTATATTTTTAGTGTAAATTGTATGCTGCTATTATTAAAATGATTCCAGAATATACAAAAATAATTTATTTACTTCAGAACAATAGTTGCCCTCCTTTATTAATAATGTGCAGAAGTAATCATTATTTTCTATAGATTATTCTGAACTAATAGACTCTGATATAGTGATTACACCGTCAATAAAACAAGAATTTATTAGAGTGTGTCTTTTATCTCGGAGATGATTTGTTTCAGGAAAGTTAAAGGGTCAAATTGTATCTAAACGATGACTTAATAATTTAGTAAGAGTAAACTTCTGTACTTGAGAAGAACAAGTTTGGAAATGTGGGCCTACCAAACCAATGATGCTTCTACCCCTACTCTGAGTGAAACCTGCCTTTTAAATCTTGAGGTCCTCTTCCTCAGCAGCAGTCTCATCTCTAGCATACTAGAGATTTCCCACTTAGAGTCTTTTAATAAAGAAACAACAGCTTTTTCTTCCAACCAGTATCCTATGAGTGCAGTCTCCTTGCCTCCCAGAAACCACAACACCTACCTCCTCCATACCATTCTGGTTACTCTCCCCACCTCCAATATAATTATGATCCTAATAATTATTCAGTAACATATAGTGGTCCCTATTGCCTAAGGGTTAAAGAACAAATCCCTGAACAGTAAGTGAATACCATCTGAAGACTACAGTTGTACTGCAAAAGTCCAAAACACCTACTTGTTCTGGTACTGAGCTGAAAACTTTCTCCCTGTCGACCAGCCAACTAAAATCTGGAAAAGGCTGCACTGCATGCAGCCCTAGGGGTGACAGAAGTCATCAGTAGTGACCAGTGGACACTAGAAGCTTCAAGTTTGGCCAGACAGGCCAAATGTCCAAACGGGTGCAATAGTGGTATATCTGCTCTGAGGGAAAGCATCTGCTAATTGGACTGACAGTCTGCTCTATGGGAGGGAATACATGCCTGGTTTTGAAAACCTAATCAAAAGACTATGGCAGGGGTGGTCATGTGCCTTAGGGGTATAAAGCCTGCTCTTTTCTGGCTAAATGCATATATATTAGTCTCACCAAACTGCCCTGAAAGCACTACACTTAATGTTCATATTCATATATTAATGCTACTCTCACTTTTGGTTAGAGAAATTTCTCTTTTCAGATAGCGGTGACCACTGACATCACCCAAAAGCCAACATAGTGCTGAGAAGAAGTGATGGAGGAGTGCTCAGCACTGAAACATCTCTATCACACCCTCCAGGGCTCAGGGTCCATTGTGTAAGAGGTGGCAGAAAGAATGTAAAAGCCAAAGGAAGGGTACCACTCCTTACAATGAAACTGCCTAGACAGAAATTGGTCTTGATATCCATGACCTAGCAGTGCCTAGCAATACCTTCACGAGACCCTGATAATAGGAGAAAAAGACAATGACATCAAAATAAAAGAGAGAGTAATGGAGAGAGGGAGGGGGTAAGATGGAGAGCAGAGTTGTGAAGGGGAAAATGGAGGAGGAGAAATATTTTTATTTATTTATTGTCTATAATTATGGAAGTTGTTAACAAAATAACAGAAAAATAGGGTTAGAGAGATGGCTTAGTAGCTAAGTGCTTGCCTGTGAAGCCTAAGGACCCTGATTTGAGGCTCGATTCCCCAGGACCCACGTTAGCCAGATGCACAAGGCGGTGCACACATCTGGAGTTTGTTTGCAGTGCCTGGAGGCCCTGGCGTGCCCATTCTCTCTACATATATATCTGCCTCTTTCCCTCTCTGTCACTCTCAAATAAATAAATAAAAATAAACAAAAAAATTAAAAATAACAAAAAATAAAAAAGCAACAACAAATAAATTAATTAATTAAAAAATAAATAAATAGAAATAAAAGATTGTCTTGGGAAAAAAATGATGGGAAAAAATCCACTTGTTCCTATGAATTCTTTGTTAATGTTTTCATCTGTTGAAAAGAGAAACCTGCATTATCCACATGGCCTGTTGGCTTCTTTGCTAGGCATAATTTTGGCAACATCAGATTTTTCAGGCTGTTAAATATAGCCTAGGGTGACACACTTCCTTCACTGCCACTTCATTTTTGCATTCTACAAAAGTAAATGAGCTGATGTCAGATACACTTAGCCTCTTGCCGTGAAAACCATTTATTCTTTTGTATAAGTTTTATGCTTACAGATTTTTTAAATTATTTTGTTGCATTTGACATTTTATATAATACTCTGTATCTAAGTTTTGTGTAAATCAGTTCAATTTATTCTCACTCTTGGTATCTTGAAGCACAGTTTCAAACACCAGACCCGAAAGCCTCCTTTCTTGCTTTGTCTTCTCTAAATCTCTTATATTTTCAATGGCCATGTGGTCTCTTTGATATCATCACATACAAGCACAAATGGTCAAAGCCGTATGGACGTGTCCCAAGACACTTTCTGCAAACCTAACTTTCTGGGTCTTTACTAAGGTTTACATGTATAAAATGTGCATTAATGAAAGCTCAGTTGCTAACTATAGTGCATTCAACTTCATCTGCTGTGGATGTCTCTGCTAGCCTGAACTCTGGTCTGATTATATGTAAGAGATCTCATGACATTAACACTGTCAAAAATGGATGAATATCCTGAAAATCCAGCTGCTTAAACTGAGCAGAGGAAATTCTGACAAATATTTACTAAGGTTTGAATTTAGCAACTTTTGCCTTCAGCATTTACATGTGTCAAAATGTGTCAGATAGTGTCTTTCTGTTTACTTTTCCCCCACCCAAGACAAAAATGGAAATAAGTAAAGGAGAATGGAAGAAAGAAATAACATGAAAACTAAAGATGGAAAATGAGCAATTGTTACTAGTGATCTTTAGGTGTTTATGGGTATTTGTCTTAGTCAAAGAATCTTAAAAAAAAAAAAAAACAGACAAGGAAAGTAAAATATCAAGTAGACTGTAGAGATGGCTTAGTGGTTAAGGGACTTTCCTGCAAAGTCTAAGGAGCCAGGTTCAATTCCCCAGGACTCATGCAAAGCCAGATGCATAAGGAGACACATGTGTCTAGAGTTCATTTGTAGCACCTAGAGACCCTTGCTTCTCCATTCTCTCTCTCTCTCAAATAAATAAAAGTAAAATATTTTTAAAAAACTAAAATAAATGTCAAAAACTTTTTAGGAGAAAAGCTCAAGTACAAGTTTGCATCCACTGCAAAGAAAGGCAGTAGACCACCTGCAGGAGAATTCTCAAGGGCCTCTGGCACTTCTTTTTATGGGACCTCAGAGATGAAGGAGCTGGCTGCTAAGGGGCATGGTTTGAATGGCTCTCCATTTTGACTCATTGACTTGAGTTCTACAAGCTTTCTTCTACCGTACATGTCTCTTCCAATAATAAATCTTATTTTAATTATATGTGAGCCCAATTAGGCAAATGAATAAGATGGTACATAGAGGATTCTCCCTAATAGCTCAGAAGACACAGTTTGCCGTACTACCCATGCATCCAAAACCATTCTAGGACAGATCAGTCACTTGTCATTTGATCCTGAATATCCTGAAGCATGTTTAATTAGAAATTGACAACAAAAGGGGAGTATTAAAGTTTTGTGGGGAGAAGAAGCATATCACATGGTTTGAAGCAGCGTGAAGGTTCATCCCCAGGCAGGTGAGGTTTCCAGGTTGCTCACAGGTTTCTAGGTGCATTGTTAAGAAAATGAAATATTTACTGCCTAAGCCAAGTGGTATCATGATTTGAGAAGCTATTCCCTGTGCTGGCCTGCTTCAACTTGTCCAGGAAAAGCTTTTCCCTAGTTTGTTATGGGAGCTAACTGCAGAAGATTAGTCTTCAAGGAGCTGCTTCATGCTCAATAGGGATAGAACTAAATAGGGCAGAAAAAGTCTCCTATTTTGTCCCCAAATTGTAGTACTTCCCAAGGCCCCATTGGAAAGCATCTATGAAATTTCTCAGCCTGATCTTCTAAAGTTGAACAGGTGCCACTTTTTTGCCCATTTTACCAACCCTGAAGGAAGCTGTTGATGGAGGACCTGCCTCACTAGGATTAAATTACAAAGTGTATTTAAAAGAATGAAATGAGAGCCATTATGAGAAACATGTCTTTTAAGATCTAAGTAGACCCTTGCTTTCATCTCCAAGGACAACTAAAGCAGTCATTTCCTGCCTTCAATGAAAGTCTGACTTTCAGTTCTATTCATGACTCAGACACTGCCCACAGTTGACAAACGGTAGTAAAATAATGAAGTATTGTTAACACTGTGTTTGTGAATTACAATATGCCAGCTCTGCTTTTGCATTAAGGATCAGAGGAGCTCATCCAGACTTTAAATTCTATTGAAAGGCAAACATTTAAACTTTGCTCCCTTCCCTGGCTCATGTAGACTTGTTTGGTAATTATGCAATAGCATTGATGCAATATATGTCTACATTGTTTTAATAGTCAATTTCTGTGGTTGCCCTTGACACTTTATATCATAGTGCAAAGTTTTGATAATATATGAGCTGTATGAAAAATTCTAACAGGTATAATTTTTAAGAATATTAGGAGTTAAGACCTTCTATATGCTTTCAAAAAGGCAGTAGGTGTATTTAAAAAAAATTAATATGATGGAGAGTGGAGTTCCATAGGGGAAAGTGGGGGAAGGGAGGGAAATACCATGGGATATTGTTTACAATCATGGAAGTTGTCAATAGAAAATAAATTCATTTTTTTTAAAAAAATGTATTTTCAGGCTGGAGAGATGGCTTAGCAGTTAAGGCATTTGCCTGCAAAGCCAAAGGATACCAGTTCAATTCTCCAGAATCCACGTAAACCAGCTGCACAAAGTGGTGCATGCATCTGGAGTTCATTTGCAGTGGCTGGAGACCCTGGAATGCTCATTTTCTCTCTCTCTCCCTCTCTCTCAAAGAAATAAATAAATAAACTTTTTTAAAAAGGAATCTTCACTTTTTCTTTGGTCTTTGCACTTGGTGACACATTAAAAACTACACAGTGATAAACAATTATTATTAAAGTAAAGCATATTGTTCCCTAAAATGATTATTAGAAGTTGTTCTTGTCTATTACTCACCCAAATGATTTGAAGAGCAAAGAAACTGAAACCAATGCACAAAGGAAGAAAAGAGAAAGAGAAGCTGACTGGATTACATTATGAAATATAATCTACATCACAACAGGAGAACATTAGTTTAGAAGAAAATTAGCAAGGTTTTCTTAATGGAATAATGAATTATTTCAAAGATTTACCATATCAAAAAGCCCTAATTGTGTTCATTAATTCCAAGCCCACATTATTGTAGAAAAAGAAAAATAAATGTGAACAAAGTAATAATCTACCTTATAGCCTCAGAACCCTGCACAGATTGTACTTACCATTGTCTTTACTTCAGAATGACCAGAGTTCATTACTGGAGGAGTCAAAGAACTAAATATGATGGAAAAACATGTTGATTTGAAATAGAATGTTTTTTGAGATTTATATCAAGTAACTTATATAGTTGAAGAAAATACATGTGATCTTTATAGGTAAAGATAAAAAGCAAGGTGGCAAATTTGAACAATTGACACCCAAAAATATTGATTCAAGTCAAGTGAATCACACATGTGAACAAAGACAGAGAAAAACTGGATTTATGTAAATTAATGGGAAAATAAAATCAGCCAAATTGGAAATTTGCAAACATGGATGAAAAGTCCAGATAAATGACTGCTGCTTTCCCTTCTCAAAATAGTAGTTTAGGCTAATAATTAGTTTCAAAATTGATGTCTATGTTTTAGGGGAAATAAGTTTCTCTGTTGGAATTTTTTATTTTTAACATTATTTGTTCAAATTTATCCAGTGCCTCTTATGCCATTAACTCAAAGCACTTTTCAATCCACTGATGTATTTCACTTCCTGACATCCCAACAAAGCATTTCATCCATCTTCAGTAAAATGTTTCATTTCTAGCAGCAGAAAAGTAGCCTATATATATTCCTTTGAAATCTTTCCAGTTTATCTACTGGTTTGCATGTAAGTCTGAGGTGTTAAAAGATTGAATGAGATGATCCAAAAGAGGAGCTTCCAGGCCTTCACTCTCCAAAAACTATGTCTGCTCAATGTTTGAAATTAGCCACAGAAAACTATCCTATTGGAAGTTTTCAAAATTCTCAGTTGGACAACAAAGAAAGGGAGCAGTCCCCCAGGAATGTCTCTTGTCATGCAGCACATTTTAGCTCCCTTCAGCTCCCCTTTAACAAATTAGGTGACAGAAGTTATTTCCACAAACTCAGAAAACTAGGGACAGCCTAAACTGTTGTAGTGTGAAAAAGAAAGCAAGACCCAAAGAGCACATGTTAATTTCAGGTTGATTTAGATGACATTACAAGTCACTTCTTTATAGAAATATATTCTGGGTGAATCATTTTTGATTTATAGATAATGAAATATGAGAAGAACAAAATGAGTCCACTTGGTCCCACTTTAAACAATTACATATGATTAAAAAAAACTTCAATAATTATCATTTCTGCAATTTTTGTTTATAAAACTTTGCACAAAATGTAATGGAAGAGTTTTAAATGTTGTATGCTGGTTGAATTGTCCATATTAAAATATGCGATTTTATTTGTTATATTCTCTCCTGTAACTTACCTTCCACATCTAGGTTTTTAACTGAATGTTACCATAACTAAAAAATGAGTTTATTTAAATTGGTTTTTCCCTTTAGGATAAAAATGAATTGGAAGGGGGCCTATGTCCCCAGTAACATAATGATAGCTAATAAATTTAAAATTGGTGAGCTTCATGAACAAGATAAAGTGGAAAGAGCTTTATATAAACCTCAGAGATCAGATTTCTGCATGGCATGGAGCATGGGACAGGCACAATCAAGGAGATTCAGCAGGAAAACTGAATGAATTGTTGGCCTTTTAAAATGGAATTTTGTACAGTATTATAGAAACATAAAATCTCAAATTAGCAGCCAAAATCCCATTCCAACTAGAATTTAAGCATATCCTGAAGTCCAGTATAAATCCCATAAAAATTATACCATCACCTACAAGCAATACAAAAAGTTATCATTACTGTTCCCAATGGTCAGAAATGCAGAAGACCTGGCTATAGAACCTGTCCTGAAGTTTACCCAGGAGTAGGGGGTTCTTGAATGGCAGACATCTTAAACTTCCACAGCCCTTCATTAGTACCCACTAACTCAGATAGCCTTCCTTAGCCATCCCTCAGTTTTTCTGCCACATTAAGAAAAAGGACAAATACTCAGAATGTTGAAAAACATATGACATGTAAGTGTATTATAAATATTTCCAAATAAGCATGGCAAATTTAAAGGTATAAAAAGCAGAATACCTGTTTTAATTTTTTAAAAAACCATTGAGCATATCAGTTTAGAGCAATACTATTACATCATTAATATTCATAATTTTCTTAGGAAATAGAAAAACAAATAAAGCTCTTTTTTATTTTACTCATGGAGATTAATGAAATGGATAGAAATTTAGTTCATGGTTATGAAAAGATGGTAAAAGGGGGGAAAAGTTGTTTGAGAAAATAGGTATCACACAGGCCTTGAGCACTTACATAGAAATCAAATAAAAGATAAAATAAGGCTATCCAGCCGGGCGTGGTGGCGCACGCCTTTAATCCCAGCACTCGGGAGGCAGAGGTAGGAGGATCGCCGTGAGTTCGAGGCCACTCTGAGACTCCATAGTGAATTCCAGGTCAGCCTGGGCTAGAGTGAGACCCTACCTCGAAAAAGCAAAAAAAAAAAAAAAAAAAAAGGCTATCCCTATACCGTACATCACCTTCTTCATGAAATTGCCTTTGAATCCATGCCAAGCCTAGAGCAAACCATCCTGAGACCCACATTAAAAGATATTTTAATGACACCTTATACTTTCTGGGAATTTTTTTTTTTTTTTTGAGAGTGGGGCAAAGAGCTGATGACATGATTGCATGCCACGTAAGTGTTTTACCCGGAGCTACGTCCTTAGTCATGTCTTCCTCTACTCCTATGCTCTCCCTTCATGTCTGCTTCTCAGTTGTCATGCTTTCTCTGGAGTCTTTGTACTTGCATTATTGTACTCAAGTTGGTTAGCATATGTGACAGAAATCTCTGTAACAATGTCTCAGGATTAATACAGATAATCTGAGCACAAGAAGACAGTGGTACAAGGTGAATTTCCCTTGGAAAGGTCATATTCATGTTGTCTTGGAATAAGTCTGGGTTCACATAATACATATGACATGAGCTCCTTGTTAATAGGGGATGTGTTAGAGGGGATGCACTGTTTCCTAAGATTATATCAAGCAATAGAAAGTGATGCACCTAATGACTTTCTTAAAAGCAGTTATTGCTTTTAGTTTGTATGGTGCACATCACTTTAAAATGGAGGAATTTAACAAATGAAAGAAGAAATAAAACATAGATCTTAATGACAGTAGATTTATATTCAATGTGTAAATTTCACATTTTCACCAAAATTGGCTTTTAATTTGCAAGTCTTTCCTTTCTAAATTCATATTTGTGGTGGCTTCAATGCATGGCCCCAAAATGAGTCAGGAGTTCATATAAAGCTTGTAATTTGAATTCCTACCTAGGAGGAGGTGTCACTGTGGGAGGTCCTAATTTCCGGCCCTAAGGTGCAGAGTGGATTTGGAATTCCAGTCTAAAGATAGGCAAAGTGCTGGAGCTTGTCTGGAGTTCCTGAATTGTGCTTCTTGCTTTTATGTGGCAGCTTTTCTCTCTGCTTGGATCTGTGAAAGGGAGGTCAACTTCTTTTGCCATTATGGAACTTCCCATGGATCTTTAAACTTCAAATAAATCCCTTCTTCCTTGCATAAACTGTGTCTGATCTGGAGATTCATCCCAGTGACCTGAGGCTGTCCACTACAATGTTGTTTATATAGTAGAAAAGTATGTCATAGTTACCTGTTATGTCCTTCTCTAGGGGCTTTAGACTCTAGCTTTCTGGTTTATATCTCCCACAAAACTGGGCATTGTGCATTCAATTGGCTTGGGATCAAAAATGATGAAAGGAGAAAGGTGAAGTGATGCATGCCTTGAATTCCAGAACTTGAGAGGCAGAGGTAAGTGGATCACCATGAGTTCAAGGCCACCCTGAGACTACATAGTGAATTCCATGTCAGCCTGGGCTAAAGTAAGACCCTACCTTGAGATACCAAAAACAAAAAGAATTGATGGATTGATTTTCTGGCTTTTTATATGAAACCATATTTTAATGTAGTGGCAGTAGAAATATGCTAAAAAACTTGAACAGTGGAAAGCCCCCAAGATGAGATAAGAAAATAATGAGGAGGGATGACTGCAGAGGCTGCCCTTGCCGCTGCCTCTTTATTGCCTTTGCTACCTTTTCTGCAATTTATTGCAGGTTTAACTGTAATTATCACTTACACCCCATTGTAATTTTTGTTTGCCAAACTGTTACATTTTTGTAAATCTTTTGGAACATGCTCCTTCAACTGTTATGAAGTATTGTAACCCATGCTTGCTTATACTATAAAATCCCTAGCAAGCTTGAGTTTCGGCTGATGTCATTACAGAGAGATCCAGACATCAGTCCACCGGTGTAAATAAACTTTCTGTCCTTCACTTGACACCCAATAATTCCTGCAACAATTTCAATTTCATTATTAACAGAGGCAGTAATCATGTAGATACTGTGTCTAAATGAAGGCTTTGCAATTGCCCAGCAAGTGTGTGTATGACCATCATAGATGAGCCCTAGTTACAATGGCTCCACTTTAAGACAGTGGAAAAGCAACACATATTAAATGAAAACTACTCCCACTTGTGGGTTTTGATCTTTTCTTGGGCTAGCACTATGCTGAGATACAAACACACACACACACAGAGAAAGAGGTTATATACTCAACCCTGCTCCCATTACCCTGGGGACCCTCCTCAGTGGGGTTATGACATTTTTTGTTATGTAGGCCTCAGGCAGTTCCTGAGGGGAAGTGGAGGCACCATGCCTCAGGGTATTTCTACCAATTCTATGGCTCTAACAATATTTCTGTTCCCTCTTCTGCAATATTCCCTGATTCATGGCAGGTTTCTTGATAGTCTGTTTTGGTGTTGCATTCTCTGTAGCTTCTGGATTTCTGCTTTGATGGGTTATGATTGATCACCATGTCTGTCACCATCAACCCGGTTGTTAGGTTAGCAGTAGAAACAGTGTTTATGTCACAGCTTCCTCTGAAATTTCTCCCAGGCTCTGGCAGATGTCATAGAGGTGGCATGTTTCATGAGGGGCAAGCGGCCAGCCATCTTCTTGTCTTATTGATGCTTATTGATGGATCTTTCGTCTTCTCCATCTGCCATCTGTAAGATAAAAACGATTTTCCAACCAAGAGTGAGAGCCATCTGGGTTAAAAGCATATGCAAAGTCATTGGAGAGATATTTTGGTGTTCAAGCCCCCTTTTCTCCAGAGGGCAGTGGGGCTTCTCTCTGAAGTCTATGAAATTACTCACCATAGGATTCTGACTTGGTTTTCCTCATGTCCAATCTGAGAACCATTGGTTACCCGCAGAGGCTGCCTGCCAGTATTGCACAAGTGTGTACTTCTTATCCAGCTTGTTGATTTCAGTCTGCAGTAGCCTCTACTAATTCATGTATTGGTGAACATTGCCCTCTAGTGGTGGCCATACGATTATGCGGCACAATGACAGCTAGTTTCCCTTTTGGTTCCAACGTGGTATCCCAGTGTCTTGTGACCAAAGTCTATGGCATTCAGCAACAGTGTTTTATCTTTTAGCCCTGGCAGGTAATCAAGTGTTTTGGAAATGGCCTGCATTGTTTTGGAGACCTCATGGGTCTCAGTGGACAACAGCTCACTGTGGAGAGCAATGCAATTGTGGACCTGGGATTTACCAGTCAGAAACCATGGCTTTAAGATTAAGCTCTTTCCACTCTCTGTTCAGACTGTATCCCCTCCCTCCTTACTTGGTGTTATATCTTATAAAATGCTAGCCAGAAGGACAGTTTCTATGGAACTGATTCATGTTATCTTAACTTCTGTGTAATTCCTCCCCATCCAACCTGCACCTTATACCTCCAAGTACCTCACACCTCCTATATTCTGTCCCTCCCCTAAGCTGTCAAGTAACTCCTCCTTTCATCTCACCCTGCTTCTAATCTCCCATGTTCTCATGCTAGTTGCATGTCTGTTTTCCTGATGCTAACTGACATTTGTACTCATCTCCAAGTGATCTCAGTTAGGAACCACAAACGAGAGAGTACATGCAGCATTTGTGTTTCTCTGCCTGCATGACCTCTCTTATAATGAATTTCCAACTCCATTAATTTTCCTGCAAAAATTTATATATATATATATATATATATATATATATATATATATATATATATAATTATTAGATATGGTCATATATTTTATGTAAACATCACATGTTGGTACCATACTTTCCCAGTCCCTGCCCCTTTCCTGAAGAGGCCTTCCTCATTGGGGATGCAAGTCAACCCCATGGGCATTGTGGGTCATGCATTATGGGGAGGCCATCAGTTATGGGGGAGAGGCAATGTCTCTGTGCAAAATGTCCTGACTTGCGGCTTTAACAATCTTTCTGCTCCCTCTTCTGCAAAATTCCCTGAGCCATGCTGGGAGCATCTTAAGTCTAACTTAGTGATGGGCAATTAGGAGCATCTAGATCTCTGGCTGGTAGGTGTTGGATGTCCTCAGTATCTTTCTCCATTACCCTTGTGCTGATCTCTTAACTAAGAAAGCAGCATTCTTGCTCATTTTCCCAATTCCTCTATGGTTTCAGCTGGGGCTGGAGTGGAGTATGCTGGGTCATTTATCTCCTCAAGTCTAGTTCATATCTGAAAAAGAGAAGCAGATTCTCCAACATACAGTGAAGTCAGTGTGAGTTAAATGGGCTAGCCATTATTAAGTTAGAAAGAAATACAAGGGTTTAGACACTTTTATAGTCTAAGGTTAGTGGGAACATGACAATGGAAGTGGGAATCATTATCTGCATATGATTCCGACTTGTTTCCCAGTTCCAGATATGATTTCCTTTCCACTGAGCAGATTTGTTAGGCAATCCAGAGCAGTTGGTTACCCACCATAGCTGTGTGCCACTATTGCACTTGTGTGAGCATCACTTGAAGTTGTTTGCTGCTGAGCTGCTTAGACTTTGAGTTGCTCGGACAAATGTTGGCCACTTTCCCCTGGTAGCTCTTGTAGTGACTTTCAGCACTAGATGGGCTATATATTTGATGACAGGTTCTCCTCTGGATTCCAATCAGGTCTCTCCATGATCCATCCCAACAGCAATTGGTGTCTTTAGCAGTAGTGTCTTATCATTAACCCCTGGTGGGTAATCAAGTGCTCTGACAGAAGTCTGTCTTGTTTGTTTTGGGAGATCTAGTATGTCTCTCTGATCAACAGTACATTGTGGATATAGACCACACCCTGGTGCAGGGAATTACAGGCCAGCACCAGGGAAAAGGAACAAGCAAAAATCAGAGAAGAAAGAGAAACAGGAGAAATTTGAGGTTAGGTTTCATCTCACTCTCTCCAAGTGCCTTTGATTCAGGTGCTCCCCCTAAGGTTTGCTTAAGGGCTCCAACTTTCAGTAAGATTTCCAGGATATAGGACTCTATGGTACCAGTTCAATTTGGGTTCAAATTTTGTGTCCCTCCCCACCCTTTCCCTTCCCCCAAGCCCTGCCCTCCTATTGTCCAAGCTTCAAGATGCTGTTCAGTTATATCAGCAGCTTGGGTTAATCCAGGTTAGGAAAAGCAGATGAGTGAGATCGTGTGACAATTGTGTTTCTGTGATTGTGTGAGTTCACTTAAAATGATCTGTTCCATGTTTGACCATATTTTTACAAATTTTAATGTGTCATTTTTTTCTTACTGCTGAGTAGAAGTCCATTGTGTAGATATACCACATCTTGGTTATCCATTCATCCAATGATGGGCACCTGGGTTGATTTGAGTTTTTAGCTATTATGAATTGAGCAGCTATAAAAATGGTTGAGCAGGGCTGGAGAGATGGCTTAGCGGTTAAGCGCTTGCCTGTGAAGCCTAAGGACCCCGGTTCGAGGCTCAATTCCCCAGGACCCACGTTAGCCAGATGCACAAGG
The DNA here is from genome assembly GCA_036346955.1 of Dipus sagitta. Classification (NCBI taxonomy): domain Eukaryota; kingdom Metazoa; phylum Chordata; class Mammalia; order Rodentia; family Dipodidae; genus Dipus; species Dipus sagitta. The sequence goes on along the minus strand of CM070778.1, from coordinate 75,766,328 downwards.
GGGCGCACGCATCTGGAGTTCATTTGCAGAGGCTGGAAGCTCTGGCGCGCCCATTCTCTCTCTCTCTCTCTCTGCCTCCTTCTCTCTGTTGCTCTCAAATAAATAAATAAACAAAAAAATTAAAAAAAAATATTTAAAAATGGTTGAGCAAACATCTATGAACTGAGATGTGGACCTTTTAGGGTAAACTCCCATTAATGGAATAACAGGGTCTCTTGGTAATTCTATATTCATCCTTTTCAGGAGTCTCCAAATTGATTTCCACAGTGGTTGTACCAGCTTACATTTCCACCAGCAGTGAATGAAGGTTCCTATTTCTCCACAGCCTCACCAACATTTGTATTCATTTATTTTTTTTAATGTTTGATATCCTTACTGGGGTAAGGTGGAATCTCATAATTGTTTTAATTTGCATTTCCCTAATGGTTAGGGATGTTGAACATGTTAAGTGTGTATTAGCCATTTTTAATTCTTCCTCTGAGAACTCCCTATTTAGTTCTCTGCCCTACTTATGGAGTGGGTTATTTGATTTTTTATTGTTTTGTTTTTTGAGTTCTTTATAGATTCTAGATATTAGGCTTCTGTCAGTGTGATAGCTGGCAAAGATTTTCACCCATTCAGTGGGTAATCTATTGGCTCTGCTGATGGTATGTTTTTCTGTGCAAAAGGTTTTTAGCTTCATGAGATCCCATTGGTTCAGTGCTTGTTTGAGTTCCTTGGCTACTGGAGTTTTCTTCAGGAAGTCTTCCCAGTCCTATATCGTTGAATGTGCGTCCTAATTTTTCTTCCAGTAGTTAAAGTGTTTCAGGTTTCTTATTGAGGTCTTTAATCCATTTGGACTTGATTTTTGTGTATGATGAAATGAGTGGGTCTGAAATCATTTTTCTACATATGGTCATCCAATTTGTCCAACACCATTTGTTGAAGATGTTGTCTTTTCTCCAGTCTACATTATTGGAACTTTTGTCAAAGATCAAGCAGCTATAGTTGCTTACCCTAAAATCTGAGTCTTCAATTCTAGCCCATTGGTCTATGTTTCTGTTTTTATTCCAGTATCATGCTGTTTTTGTGACTATGGCTTTGTAATATAGCTTTAGATCAGGTATGGTGATACCACCACAGGAGTTTCTTTTGCTGAGGGTATGTTTGGATATCCAAGGCCTTCTACAATTCCATATGAATTTTGAGATAATATTTCAGTCTCAGTGAATAATGATGCTGGTAATTTTTTTGTTTTGTTTTGTTTTGTTTTTGTTTTTGTTTTTCAAGGTAGGGTTTCACTCTAGCCCAGGCTGACCTGGAATTCACTATGGAGTCTCAGGGTGGCCTCAAACTCACAGCGATCCTCCTACCTCTGCCTCCCAAGTGCTGGGATTAAAGGCGTGTGCCACCACAATGCTGGCATTTTTACTGGTATTGTGTTAAATCTATATATTGCTTTTGGTAGAACTGCCATCTTCACAATATTAATTCCACCTATCCAGGAACATGGGAGGTCCTTCCATCTTCTTAAGTCTCCTCTATTTCTTTCTTGAGTGTTTTTATGTTTTCATTATATAGTTCCTTCACATCCTTTGTTAGTGTTATTCCAAGGTATTTAATTTTTTTTTTTTTTGGTTGTTATTGAAAATGGGACACTTTCACTGATTTCTTTCTCTGTATGTTTGTCCTTTGCGTATAGGAAATCTCCCGATATTTGTGCATGGATTTCATATCCTGTCACTTTCCTGAAGGAATCTATCAGCTTTAGAAGTTTTAGGATGGAGACTTTTGGGTCACTTATATATAGGATCATGTCTTCTACAAATAGGGCTAACTTAACTTTTTCATTTCCAATTTAAATCCCTTTTGTTTCTTTCTTTTGTCTTATTGCTTGGATATTACTTCAAGTACTATGTTGAAGAGCAGTGGTGAGAGTGGACACCCCTGTCTTGTTCCTGATCTCAATGGGAATTCTTTGAATCTCTCCCATTAGGTATTATAGGAGATTTATCTATAGCCTTTACTGTGTTGAGATATAAAGACTCCATGCCTATTCATTCCAGAGATTTGATCATGAAGTGGTGTTGTATTTTGTCAAAGGCCTTTTCTGCATCAATTGAGATGATCATGTGGTTCTTATAGTTGAGTTTATTTAGGTGGTGTATTACGTTGACTGATTTCCATATGTTAAACCATCCCTGCATCCCTGGGATGAATCCTACTTGATCAAGGTGGATAATGCTATTCATGTGTTGTTGAATTTGGTTTGCAAGGATTTTGTTCAGTATCTTTGCATCTAAGTTCATTTGGGATATAGGCCTATAATTTTCTTTCCTGGTTGCATCTCTGTCTGATTTTGGTATTATGGTAATGCTAGCTTCATAAAAGGAGTCAGGGATGATTCTCTGGTTTCCGATTACATGGAATAGTTTGAGAAAAATTGGTTTCAGTTCTTCTATGAAGGTTTGATAGAATTCAGATGAGAAGCCATCCAGTCCTGGACTTTTCTTTTGGGGAAGGTTTTTGATTACCTTTTCAATCTCTATGAATGTGATAGGTTTGTTTAGGAGATTAAACTACTCTGAGTGTAGTTTGGGTAGGTGGTTTGTGTCTAGGAATTCATCCATTTCTTCCAGATTATTTAATTTTGTGGAGTAGAGGTTTTGAAAGTATGCCCTGATGATTCTTCCAGTTTCATTGATGTCTGTAGTGATCTCTCCTTTTCATTTCTGATTTTGTTACTTTGAGACTTCTCTTTTTTGTGCTTGATCACTTTGGCCAGGGGTTTGTCAATCATGTTTAGTTTTTCAAAGAACCAGCTTTTTGTTTCATTTATTTTTTGAAATTCTTTTCCTAGTTTCCAATTCATTAATTTCTGCTCTAATCTTGATTATTTCTTTCCACCTGGAGCACTTTAGGTTGGGTATTTATTGTTTTTCCAATGCCTTTAGGTGGATAGTCAGGTTATTGATTTGTGATCTCTCTGTCTTCGTAATAAAGACATTTATGGCTATGAGTTTTCCCCTTATGACTGCCTTCATTGGGTCCCACAAGTTTTGGTATGCTGTGTTTTCAATATCATTCAAATCTAGGAATTTTACAATTTCTTCTTTGATTTATTCCATGACCCATTCATTGTTTAAATGTGTGTTGTTTTGTCTACAGGAGTTGGTGGAGTTCTTGATGTGTCTTTTGTTAATTTCTAGCTTTAAAACATTGTGATCTGACAAAGTGCAGGAAATTACTTCAATTTTCCTGACTTAATGAAGGCAAGCTTTATGGCCTAATATATGGCCAGTTTTGGAGAAGGTTCCAGGGGCTGGTAAGAATAATGTGTATTCTTTAGAGTTGGGGTGGAAAGTTCTGTAAATATCCTTTAAGTCCACTTGATCTATGAGGCTGTTGAGCTCTATTGTTTCCCTGTTGATTTTCTACTTGGATGATCTGTCTATTGATGATAGTGGAGTACTAAAGTCTCCAACTCTGATGGTGTTGGTGTTTATTTCTATCTCATTGTCAAATAGATTTTGTTTTATAAACTGCGGTGTCCCTGTGTTTGGGGCATACATATTTACAATCATGATGTGCTCATGTTGGATTATTCCTTTCCTAAGTAAGAAGTGACCTTGTTTGTCCTTTCTGATTACATTTGGTTTGAAGTCTATTTTATAAGATATCAATATAGCAACACCTGCTTGTTTTTTATTTTCATTTGCTTGGAATGTCATTTTCCAATCTTTCACCCTGAGGAGGTATCTATCTTTAGTGGTGAGGTGGGTTTTTTTTCTTTTTTTAACTTTTTTTTTTATAATTTTTTAAATTAGTTTGGTACTCAGTTAATGAAGTCAAGTTGGTACCCATGCTAGGCTCATCTATGTCATACCCCCTCCCCCTAGCCCCTCCTTGTTGAGATATATGGGTCATGCACTGTGGAGTTAGCCCACAGTGATGGGTAGGAGAAATGTCTCTGCATATCATGACCCAATGTGTAGGGTCTGACATTCTTTCCACCCCCTCTTCTGCAAAATTTCCCTGAGCTTTGTTGGGTTCATTTTTGGTCTGCTTCAGTGATGAGGTGTTGGGGGCCTCTGAGTCTGTGGATATCTGATTTGGTAGGAGTTGATTGTTCTCTGTATAGATCTCCTACACCCTTGTTGCTCAACCATGTTTATAGTGCCTGAATTCGTAATAGCTAAGAGCTGGAATCAACCCAGATGAAATTTCATTGTGTCATTTTTTTCTTACTGTGTAGATATACCACATCTTAGTTATCCATTCTTCTAGTACTGTACATTTTGGTTGATTCCAGCTCTTAGCTATTACAAATTGAGCCACTATAAACATGGTTGAGCAAATCTCTTTGGACTGTGGTTTAAAGGTTTTAGGATAGATGCCGAGTAAGGGAATAACTGGTTCTCTTGGTATCTCTATAGTCAATAACTTTTTCAGGAGTCTCCATATTGCATTCCAAGGTGGTTGTGCCATCTCACATTCCCACCAACAGTGGATGAGGGTTCCTATTTCTTAACATCCTCAGCAGCATGTATTTTCATTTAATTTTTTGATGTTTGCTATCCTTACTGGGGTAAGGTGGAATCTCATAGTTGTTTTAATTTGTGTTTCCCCGATGATTAGGGATGATGAACATTTGCTTATGTGTGTGTTTGCCACTTGTATTTCTTCCTCTGTGAACTGCCTGTCAAGCTCTTTGCCCCATTGTGTGAGTGGGTTGTTTGAATTTTTACTTTTCAGATTTCTGAGTTCTTTGTAGATTCTAGAGATTAGGCCTCTGTCAGTTGGATAATCAGCAAATATTTTCTCCCATTCTGTGGGTAATCTATTGGCTTTGCTTATTGTGTGCTGGTCTGTAAAGAAACTTTTCAGCTTCATGTGGTCCCATTAGTTGAGTGACTGTTTAAGATACTGAGCTAATGGGGTTTTGTTCAGGAAGTCTTTTTCCATTCCTATATCATGGAAAGTTCTTCCTATATTTTCTTCTAGTAGTATCCGAGTTTCTCGCCTTATACTGAGGTCTGCGATCCATTTGAACTTGAGTGAAGTGCATGGTGAGATGTGTGGAACAAGTTTCAATTATCTGCATGTGGTTATCCAGTTTTTCAAGCACCATTTGTAGAAGATGCTGTCTTTATTTCCAGGCTCTATTGTTAGGGCCTTTGTCAAATATCAAGTAGCTGTAGTTGCTTGACCCAAAGTCCAGGTCCTCAAGTCTATTCCATTGGTCTATACTTCCGTTTTTATGCCAGTATGCCACACATGCTGTTTTTATTACTATGACTTTGTAATATAGCTTTAGACCAGGTATGGTGATGCCTCCAGAGGTATTTCTTTTGCTGAGGATATGTTTGGATATGTGAGGCCTTCTGCCTTTCCATATGAAATTTTAGACCATTTTTTCTATCTCTGTGAAGAACACTGTTGGGATTTTAGTTGGAATTGCATTAAATCTGTATATTGCCTTTGGTAGGATTACCATCTTCACAATGTTAATTCTGCCTATCTAGGAGCATGGGAGGTCTTTCCATTTTCTCAAGTCTTCCTGTATTTCTTTTTTGAATGATTTTATGTTTCTGTTTGATAGATCTTTTACTTCTTTGGTTAATGTTATTCCAAGGTATTTTATTTTATTTTATTTTTTGTTGCTATTGAAAACGGGACCATGTCCCTTATTTCTTTCTCTGTATCTTTGTCATTTGCATATAGAAAGGCTACTGATTTTTGTACATTGATTTTGTATCCTGCTACTTTGCTATAGGAGTTAATCACCTTCAGGAGTTTTGGGATGGCATCTCTCAGGTCTCTTACATATACAATCAGGTCATCAGCGAATACAGCTAGCTTAACTTCTTCCTTTCCAAATTGTATCCCTTTTATTTCTTTCTCCTGTCTTATTGCTTGAGCTAGGACTTCCAGTACTATATTGAGGAGCAGAGGTGAGAGTGCAGAGCCCTGTCTTCTTCCTGATCTCAATGGGAATTCTTCCAGTCTCTCTCCATTAAGTATTATTTGGGCCTTAGGAGCTTGGTATATTGACTTTATTATTTTAAGATATGAACTAACCATGCCAATTCTCTCCAATGTTTTGATCATGAAGAGATGTTTTATCTTGTCAAAGGCCTTTTCTGCATCTATTGAAATGATCATGTGGTTTTTGTGTTTAACATTGTTTATGTGGTATATTACATTGACAGATTTCTGTATGTTGAACCACCCCTGCGTTCTTGGGATGAATCCCACTTGATCAAGGTGGATAATGCTTTTCATGTGATGTTGGATTCGGTTTGCAAGGATTTTTTTCAGAATCTTTTCATCTAAGTTCATCGAGGAAATAGGCTGGAAGTTTGATTTTCTTGTGGCATCTCAGGCTGGTTTTGTAATTAGGGTGATATTAGCTTTATAGAAGGAGCTGGTTAGCATTCCCTCTTCTCCACTTTGTGGCACAGTTTGAGGAAGACTGGATTGAGTCCTTCCATGAAAGTTTGATAGAATTCAGCTAAGAAGCCATCTGGTCCTGGAGACTTCTTTTAGGGGAGGTTTTTTATTACTTTTTCAATATCAATAAGTGTGAAAGTTTTGTTTAAGAAATTAATCTGCTCTGAGTTTGGCTTTGATAGATGGTATGTGTCCAGGAATTTATCCGTCTCCTCCACATTATCCAGTTTTGTGGAGAACAGGTTTTTGAAAAAAGTCCTGATGATTCTCCCAACTTCACTTTTGTCTGCTGTGATCTCTCCTTTTTCATTTCGAATTTTGTTAATTTGAAGCATCTCTTTTTTTTTGCTTGATCAAATTGGCCAGGGTTTTGTCAATCTTGTTTATTTTTTTCAAAGAACCAGCACTTTTTTTTGTCAATTTTCTTAATTGTTTTCTTAGTTTCCAATTCACTAATTTCTGCTCTGATCTTCATTATTTCTTTCCTTCTGGAGCTTTTTAGGTTGGATTTTTCTTCTTTTTCCAGTGCCTTTAGGTGGATGGTTAGGTTACTGATTTGGGATCTCTCTGTCTTTGTTATGAAGGCATTTAGTGCTATGAATTTTCCCCTGAGGACCACCTTCATTGTGTCCCATAAGTTTTGGTATGATGTATTCTCAACATCATTTATTTCTAGAAATATTGCAATTTCATTTTTTATTTCATCCATTATCCATTTATTGCTTAAAAGTGTGCTGTTCAGTTTCCAGGCTCCAATAGGATTTTTGGTGGGTCTTTTGTTGCTAATTTCTAGCAATATAGCATTGTGATCTGATATCATGCAGGGAATTTGTCAATCTTCCTAAATATATGGAGGCAGGCTTTATGACGCAGTATATGATCTATTTTAGAGAATGCTCCATGGGCTGCTGAGAAGAATGTGTAGTCTGTGGATTTGGGATAGAATGTTCTGTAGGTGTCCGTTAGGTCTAAGTGATTTATGGTTTTGTTGAGCTCTCTTACTTCCCTGTTGAGTTTCTGTTTGGATGATCTGTCTATTATTGATAATGGTGTATTGAAGTCCCCAACTATGATGGCGTTGGTGGTTATTTCTGTTTTATTGTCAAGTAGGTTTTGCTTTATGAACTGTGGTGCCCCTGTGTTTGATGCATACAAATTTATGATTGTAATATCCTCTTCATGGATTGTTCCCTTGATAAGTAGGAAGTGGCCTTCTTTGTCTTCTTTGATTATTTTTGGTTTGAAGTCTATTTCATCTGATGCTAATATAGCTACGCCGGCTTGTTTCTTATTCCCATTTGCTTGGAATATTGTTTTCCACCCTTTTACCCTTAGGAGGTGTCTGTCTTTAGTGGTAAGATGGGTTTCTTGAAGACAACAGATTGAGGGGTCTAATTTTCTGATCCATCTTGTTAGCTTGTGTCTCTTGATGGGTGACTTTATGCCATTAATATTTAGGGTAATGACTTTGAGATTTGATTTGTTCCTTGCCATATTCTGTTGGTATATGTGTTTTGGTGTTTTCATGGACTTTGAAGTTTTTTGTGCCTTCTCTGAGTTTGGTTATTGTGATCTGCTTCTTGTAGGCATTTGAGGTTGATTATTCGATTCTTCTGTATGGAGAATTTCCTGGAATACTCTCTGTAGGTTTAGTTTTGTGTTCATGTAATTGTAATACTGAGTTTTGTCATGAAAAGTTTTCCTTTCACCATCTATTATGAGAGATACTTTTGCTAGGTAGAGTAGTTTTGGTTGGAAGCCATAGGTTCCTAGACTTTACAGTGTTTTATTCCAGGCCCTTCTGGCTTTCAGGGTTTCCATTGAGAAGTCTGAAGTAATTCTGATGGGGTTACCTGTAAAAGTGATGTGCTGCTTTTAGGATTTTCTCTTTGGTATCAATGTTTAGAGTTTTAATGACAATATGTCTTGGAGAGTTTCTCCTTTGGTCTAATCTGTTTGGAGTTCTGTTAGCTTCTTGTATCTTGATGGGCATTTCTTATGAGAGAGTGATGACATTTTCTTCACCTATTTTGTTAAATAAGTTCTCCATGCCTTTGGTCTGAATTTTTTCTTCTTCTGGTATTCCAAGGATCCTGATATTAGGATGCTTAAGGGTGTCCCACAATTCTCTCATATTCTCTTCACAGAAACTTTTGAAGTTATTGAAATTTTTGAACTCTCAGACTGTTTCTTCCATCTTGTCTTCCAGATCAGAGTTTTTATCCTCCTCATGGCTGGCTCTATTCTTGAGAGTTTCTGGACAGTTTTGGACTTGTTCAATTAGGTTTGCATTTCCTACTCCTTTTCTATGTTGAGTTTCCATCCCTTTGTCAAGCTCCCTTTTCATATCATTTTCTGATTTTCTTGATGCTTCTTGGAATTCATCCTTGCATTTCTTTATGTCTTCATTTATCATTGCCAGCTGATTTTTGAGGTCCTCTTTTTTTTCACTCTCCTTCATATCTCTTAACTGTCTTTGAACTCCTTCCATTTTCTTTTCTGTAAGGTCTAGTCTAGTGATGGCAGCATCCACATGATTATCGGTCCTTTGTTGCTTTTCTGCAAGTTCTACCAGTAGCTTGGTTGGGTTGCATTGCTCATAGCTTCATTTCGGTGTTCTGATCCTAATGATTTTTCTACGCTTTCATTAGAGATGTTCATTGTAGGACTGGGTGATCTAACTGGATTTTCTCACATTTGATTTTTCATGTTATTTCTTTTGTGCTGTAGTCTGCCTATCACAGTGTATGGGCAGGGAGAGTAGGACTGTGTTCTCAATGGGTGGGGAAAGTGGTGCCTCTTGGAGAAGCTGGCCTGGTCTAGCCATCAGGCAAGCAGATGGGCTGAGTGGTCTTGAGCTAACACATAGGTAGGTGGATCAGCCTGAGCTGAAGCACAGTTGGAAGCAGAAGCAGTCTAAGGCAGATGACAAGCAGTTTGAGCTCTCATTTGGCACAATGCCAAAGCCACCTGAGCTCCTGTGTGGCAAGGGTGCCAAAGTTTCCTGAGCTCTCATGAAGTGATGCCCCAAAGCTGCCTGTGCTGGCACTGGGAGGGACACTGAGGCACCAAGCACTGAAGCAGCCTATGCTAGCAAGTGGCAGAACACTGGGACCAGAAGCAGTCTGAGCTCACCCACAACATGGCAATGGCCGTCAGTCGGTGCAGCAGACAGGGAGGGGCTTGTACCTGAGCTAGCACAGGAAGACAGGCAGAGTGAGCCTGAGCTTGCATGGGCAGGTGGAATGGACCTGGGCTCAAGCATGAATAGGCAGTAGCTGGAGCAGTAAGTGAGCAAATGGGCCGAGTAGGCTGAGCTTGCACAAGCAGTGATCAGTGGTCACACATGTGTGGTGGGCAAATGGACCAAAGGAACCTGAGCTCCAGCAGGCCAGTGGGTGGAGCCTGCCCAAGATCACCTGTGGGCACGGGTAGCAGGGTGATCACCCCTGTGCAGTGAGGCAAGTGGAACTATGTTGTCCTGAGACCCATTTCCTACATTAAGTGCAGGGGTATCCTGAAGCTGAGGCTGTGGGTATGGCAGATGCTTGGGGGTTTAGGGGACTGGTGGTATACCCTCGAGTGAGCGAATCAGTGATTCCCTCTTTTCCCCTCTGTGTACTCCCACTGGCAATCTATTAGAGATTTCTCTCCCCTAAAAGACCCAGTGAACCCTTAATGCCTTGCCTTTCTTTCCCAGGGATGTGCAGCACAGTTAGGTGGTCGCCATCTTGGCCGTAAGTCAGTGAGGTGGGTTTCTTAAAGACAGCAGATAGAAGGATCCAGTCTTTTGATCCATCCTGATAGCCTGTGTTTTTTGATGGGTGAGTTAAGACAATTAATATTTAATATTTAAGTTATTACTTTGAGGTTTGAATTAATCCCTGCCATGATGAGGAGTTTTATGTGGTTGGGTGCTTACTTGTATTATGTACTATTTTGATGCTAGTCTGTTTTGGTTATTGTGATCTTCTTCTTGTTGGCTCCTGATATTAGTTGTTTGACTGTTCTGTGTGGAGTATTCCCTCAAGTATTCTCTGTAGGTTTGGCTTTGTGTTCACATACAGAGTTGACTTTTTCATGGAAAGTTTTTCTTTCACCATGTATTATGAGGGATAATTTTGTTGGGTAAAGTAGCTTAGATTTGAAACCATAGTTTTTCAGACTTTGAAGTGGTCCATTCCAGGCCCTTCTGGCTTTCACGATTTCCATTGAGAATTCTGATGTTATTCTAATGGGATTGCCTTTGTATGTGTGAATTGCTTCTCTCTTGGTGCTTTTAATACTCTCTCTTTGTTTTCTTTGTTAAGGGTTTGGATTATGATGTGTCTTGCAGAGTTTCTTGTTTGGTCCTGCCTGCTTGGTGTTCTGGGGGCTTCTTGTATCTGGATGGGCCTATGTTTTGCAAGATTAGGAAAATTTTCTTCAATAATTGTGTTGAGTGTATTTTTAATGCCTCTTATCTGGATTTCCTCTCCTTCTGGTATGCCCATGATCCTTTGGTCATTTTAGAGTGTTCCATTTCTTGACTTACATTCAATTTATTCATATCTCCTTGGAGAGTTCTAACATTTTCTTCCATCAAGTTAAGCCTACTGTCAAAAGCTGAAGGCTCTAGGAGATGATTCTGTTCAGTTTCATTGATATAATTGTTGGTTCTTTGATAGTTTGCTTCAAGATCAGTGATTTTCTTCAATCAGGGTTTCATTGGTTGTTGTGTTTTCATTTTGGGAATGAATTTCTGTTGATTTCTCTATGATTTCATTGGAGGCTTCCATAGTAGGATTAGGCATCCTTGGTGGAGATCTCTCAGTTTTCTGACTTTCGTTGTCTTTTTTGCATTGCTGTATACCCATTTTAGGAAGACTATTTTATTGAGGAGGAAGCAAGTTTGTGTCCTTTGGCCCACTCACCCTCTGACTCAGGTGAACAGGGATGTTGGTACTTAGTGTCCAGTCAAGATACCAGAGTAAAAGGCCTGATTGCACAGCTCACGCAGAAGTTAGGCCTCTTCGAGCAAGGCACAATGGGTCCTATAAGGACCAGGGGACTAGGAGGAGTAAGGGAACAGGGATCTGTCCTACTTTGTGCTGAGCCCTCCAGGACATGGACCAGTGCTGGCAACCTAGAATGGAGAGATGGGAGGAACCCACACACTGACTGGCAGGGAACTCAGGCCCCAGCTCTGGGAGGGGACCGGAAATGGGTCCAGCCTACTCATTCCAGACTGCCAAGCCTGCCCTCACACTGACTTCACAGGGATCTCAGATCCTGGATGTGGGAGGGGGGAGAAAAGGGGTGGCCTACTCACTCCAGACCACTGTGCCCACCCTCACACTGTCCATGCAGGAAACTCAGACCCTGGCTGTGGGAGGGGGGCAAAATAGGTCCAGCCTACTCACTCCAGATGGCCATGCCCCTTTCCTGCAAATTTTATTATTTGATTTTTCTTTACTACTGAGTAGAATCCCATTGTGTATATGTGTCTCATCTTCATTATCCATTCATCAGTTGATGGGCATTTGGGCTGTTTCCAATTTCTAGCCATTATGAGTATTGCAGCAACAAACATGGCTGAGCAACTATTTCTGTAGTAAAGAATGGAGTGTTTAGGGCATATGCCCAATAGTGGTACAGCTGGATCAAATGGTAGATTTATTTTCATCTTTTCAAGAGTCTTCATACTGAGTTTCACAGTGGTGGTACAAGATTGTGCTCCTACCAGCAGTAGATAACGGTTTGCCTTTCCCCACAACTTTGCCAGCATTTGTTGTCAGTCGAGTCTTTGAAGAATGCCATCCTGACTGAAGTGAGATATAATTCCAAAGTTGTTCTGATTTGACTTTCTCTGATGACTAGAGATGTATGTATGTATGTATGAAGATGCTATCTTTTCTACAGTGTATATTTTTAGCATCTTTGACAAAGATCAGGTATCTGTAGTTGCTTGAATTTAGGGAAGAGTCTTTTATTGTATTCCATTAAACTCTGTGCCTGTTTTTGTGCCAGTACCTTGCTGTTTTAGTTACTATTTCTTTGTGGTATATCTTGAAAGCAGGTATGGTGATTCCCCCCAGATGTATTTCTTTTGCTGAGGATATTTTTGGCTAACCAAGGCTATCTGGTCCTCCATGTGCATTTGAGACTATTTTATCTATCTCTGTGAAAACATTGCTGGAATTTTTATCAGAATTGCATTGAATCTACATAATGCTAATGGTAGGAAGACCATTATCAAAACAGTAACTCTTCCAATCCATGAGCCTGAAAGGGCTTTCCATCCTCTCATGTCATCCTAATTTCTTTCTTCGGTGTTCTTATATTTTCTTTGTATAGGTTTTTCACTTCCTTCATTTTCCTGTTGAAATCAGCTTCCCATTGCTAGCAGAAAAAAAAATCAATTGCAGCTTGTGGGAGGAAAGGGTTTATTTTGGCTTAGAGACTTGAGGAAAAGCTCAATAATAGCAGGGGGAAATAATGGCATGAGCATAGGGTGGACATTACCTCCTTACCAACAGCAGGTGGACAACAGCAGCATGGGAATGTACCAAACACTGTCAAAGGGAATCTGGCTTTATTACCCATAAGTCTGCCCTTAACAATCCAGTGTGTCCAATACATTCCCATTTCCAAATTGCCACCAGCTGGAGACGTAGCATTCAGAACACATAAGCTTTTGTGGAACAATTGAACTAAGTCACCATATTTAACAAGTGATATTTCAAGGTATTTAACATTTTTGTGGCTATTGAAAATGAGATAAGGTCACCTTTCTGTTTCTCCTTATGTTTATCTATGACTTATAGGAAGGCTACTGAATTTTATAAATTGATTTTGTGTAGTGGCACTTTACTGAAAAAAAAAATCTTTCCCCTTTAGAGATTTTTTGGTGGAGTCTTTTGGGTAACATATATGAAATCATGTCATCTGCAAAGAGGGCTAGGTTGAGTTCTACCATACCAATTTGAACACATTTTATTTGTTTCTCTTGTCTTATTGCTTGAGCTAAGACATCAATAACTATGTTAAATAGCAATTATGAGAGTAGGCACCCTTGTCTTATTATTATATTGAGATATGGTCCCTCCATCCCTAGTCTTTGCAGTATTTGAATCATGAAGGGGTATTGTATTTTGTCAGAGGTGTTTTCTTTATGTATTTAGATAATCTTGTGATTCTTAGGTTTAAGTTTTTTTATGTGGTGAATTACATTTATTGATTTTTTTCATGTTGAACCACTGCTGCATTCCTGGGATGAAACCTACTTGATCAAGGTGGATAATGCTTTTCATATGTTCTTGGGTTCAGTTTAAAAGGATTATATTGAGAATTTTTATATGTAAGTTCATTAAAGATATCTTTATGTCTATACAAAGTTATATAATTTTCTGTTCCTGTTGTGTCTGAATTTGGTATTAGAGTAATGCTGGCTTCATAGAAGGAGTTTGGAATCATTCCCTCTTATTTGATTACACTAAATAATTTAAGGAATGGTTTTAGTTCTTGAATGAAGGTTTGTTAGAACTCAGCAGTGAATCCATCAGGGCCTGGACCTTTTCTTGTTGTTTAGAGTTTTGTTTTGTTTTTTTAATTTAGCACTAATATTTTTAGAAGTAATAGCTGTATTCAGGAAATCTATCAGTTCTAGGTTTATTTTTAGAAGGTGATAAGAGTCAAGGGAATTTATCCATTTCTTTCAGGCTTTCTAATTTTGTGGAATATGGTTTTATGGAATATGCCCTGATGATTCCTCAAATTTCATTAGTATCAGTTTTAATGTCTCCATTTTCATTTCTGATCTTGTTGATTTGAGTTTTTCTTTTGATAATTTTGGCCAGTGGATTATCAATATTATCTATTATTTATTTAATTGTTTGACGAACAAGCTCTTCATTTCATCAATTTTTAAATTGTTTTCTCTATTTCTTTTTTAACTTTTTTATTGACTTCCATAATTATAGACAATAAACCATAATAATTCCCTCCCCCCCACCCCTATTCACCTTCACAACTCTATTGTCCATCATTTCCCCTCCCCCTCTCAGTCAGACTCTCTTTTATTTTTTATGTCATTATCTTTTCCTCCTATTATGATGGTCTTGTGTAGGTAGTACCAGGCACTGTGAGGTCACAGATATCAAGGCCATTCTGTATCAGGAAAATTGCAGTGTAAGGAGTCCTACCCTCCCTTTCGCTTTTAAATTCTATCTGCCACCTCTTCTGCAATGGACCCTCAGCCTTGAAATGTGTGGAAGAGATATTTCAGTGCTGAGCATTCTTCTGTTACTTCTTCTCAGCACTATGGGATTATGAGTCATTCCAAGGTCCCCACCTAAATTTGTAAAGTTTTTTCTTTACTTTTTTTTTTTTTTTTTGGTTTTTCAAGGTAGGCTTTCACTCTAGCTCAGGCTGACCTATAATTCACTATGTAGTCTCAGGGTGGCCTCAAACTCATGGCAGTCCTCCTACCTCTGCCTCCCAAGAGCTGGGATTAAAGGTGTGCACCACCACACCTGACTTCTTCACATTTTTTTGACAGCTTCCATGCAATAAATCATAATTCCCTTCCTTCCCTCACTTTCCCCTTCATAAATTCACACTCTATCATATCCCCTCCCTCTCTCCATTTGTCTCTCTTTAATTTTGATGTTATAATCCTTTCCCCCTATTATGAGGGTCTTGTGAAGGTAGTGGTAGGCACTGCGAAGTAATGGATATTGAGGCCAATTTCTATCATGATGGTTTAATTGTAAGGAGCGGTACCCTTCCTTTGCCACTTACATTTTTTCTGCCACCTCTTCTGAAATGGACCCTGAGCCCAGGAAGGTGTAATGGAAATGTTTCACTTTCAAACATTGCTCCATCACATCTTCTTAGCACTGTGGTGCCCTTTGGATCATCCCACAGATCACCGCCATCTGAAAAAAAGAAGCTTCTTTAACCAAAATTGAGAGTAGCATTAATATATGGGTATGAACATTAAGTAAAGTGCTTACAGGGCATAATGTATGCATTTATCCAGAGAAGAGAAGGCATTACACTCCTAATGCCCATGAATTCCCTCACCATAGGCTTTTGATGAGGTTTTCAGTACCAGGCATGTATTCCATCCCAAAGAGCCGGCCTCCAGTCCAATTAGTTAGCAGTTGTTTTCCCCCATAACAGACATGCCACTATTGCACCCATTGGCTCACTTGGCCTGTCTGGCCAAACTTGAGGCTTGCAGTGTCCATTGTTTTCACCACTGATGGCTTCTGTCTCCCATAGGGCTGTATTCAGTCCATCTCTTTCCAGCTTTCTGTCAGCTGATCTACCAGGAGGAGGCTTTCAGCTCAGCCCCAGTTTGATTTTTTGGTGGTCTTGCAGTCCAGGCATGTGGAGTCTTCAGCAATGGGGTCCTATCATCTATTCCTGGTGGGAAACCAAGAGCCTTGGCAATCGTCTGTAATGTTTTTAGGGCACCAAGGACTTCTCTGGTCAACAACTCATTGGAAGGTATCCCATCCCTAGCACTGAATTTCTTTCTAGTAACAATCTATGGCTTCTGAGTGTGCCATTACTCACAAAAGTACATTATCATAAGGCTTATTCACAATTTCCTGAACTTTGGCTAATACTCCCCCCCCACACACACACACACTTCTTTTGCTCAATCTCTTTCCCTGACCTCACTCAGGCCATTCCACTCACAGTAATCTGTCATTTACTTCATATTTACAATGCCATCCCCTTAAGTCCACACTTCTCCCTTCCTTATAGACCTTTTCTAGCTTATTGGCCTCTGCTACCGATTTTTTTCTTTATTACTTATGTACATAATCAGTGTGTAAACAGCCATGTTGGTACCATTGATTGCTTCCTCCCTTCTCCCCACCCCCTGAAAGGACTTCTCTTATTGGGAATTTGGGGTCATGCATTGTGGGGGTAGCCATCAGTTACTTGGAAGAGGCACTGTCTCTGTGCATAATGTCCCAACTTGTGGATCTAATAATCTTTTCGCCCCCTCTTCCATGAATTTTCCTGAAATGTTGGGTTTGTATTAGGTCTATTTCAGTAATGAGGTCTTGATATGTTGGTTTTCATTGCAATTCAGTTATATAATTTTTTAAAGTTTATTATTATTAACATATTTCATATGGATAAATCATGTGTTTGTGCCCTATTTCCCCTTATTCCTGCGCCTATTCCATTGGAGACACTCCTCAGTGGGGTTTCAGGTATTCCCCATGGGGTTATGATTTATGCATTGTGGGAGCAGCAGTCAGTTATTTTGGGGGGTCAGAATGCCTCTGGTCATGATGTCTCAACCTGCAGCTCTTACAATATTTCCACACCCTCTTCTGAAAAATTCCCTCAGTCATGGTGAGTGAGTTTTAAGTCTCTTTAGTGATAAACCCTTTAGGAGCCTCTGGATCTCTGCTTTGGTAGGTGTTGAGTATCCTCAGTGTCTGTCTCCTACATCCTGGTGCTGATGAACAGGTTCATCTTGGAAGCAGCATTCATGCTCATCTCTCCAATTCCTCTGTGGTTTCATTTGTGGCTTGACTGAAGTGTGATAGGTTGTTGATCTCTTCTGGTCTCGCTACCTTCTGAAAAAGAACAGATTCTCCAATGGAGAGTGCAGTCATCATAGTTTAAATGGGATAAGTATTGTTATTTTAGGGAGACTTTGATGTATGTAACTCCTCTTTTAGCCAAAGACTAGTGAGGGTTTGACACTGGAGAACACAATCCTTATCTCCATAGGATTCTGATCTTGTTCCCAGTTCCATATATGGGTTCCTTTACCCAGAGAATATCTCTTAGTCAATCAGATAGCTACTGATTACCCACTCAGGCTGTGTGCCACTATTGCACTGGCCTGTACATACTGTCATGGTGTTTGCTTCTGAGTAGCTTAGACCTGTGGCTGCTCAGAAAATTGTTGGTCATTTTCCCCCAGTAGCTCATGTAATGCTTTCCAGCACTAGACAGGGTAACTGTCCAGGGATTGGCTTTCTTCTGAATTCCAGCCAGGTTATTCCATGCTTTGTGTCAGCAGTATATGGTGTCTTCAGCAATAGGGTCTTAGCTTTTGCATCAGGTGGGAAACCAAGTGCTTTGACAGAAAGCTCTCTTACTTTGGAGACTTTGTAGGTCACTCCAATCAACAGCTCAATGTGGGTAGTAACAAGTCTCTGGCATTGGGAGTTACAGGCCAGAGACAGAAACAAAAATTCATTTAATTGTGGGCTTCATCACAACCTCCAGATACTTCCAGAGGTGTTTGTTTGTTTGTTTGTTTGGATATACAAAGCCTGTTGCCACTCCATATGACTTTTTAAATCACTTTTTCTATCTCTGTGAAGAACTATGCTTGGATTTTATTACTATTGCATTAAATCTGTATACTGCTTTTGAAAGACTTGTCATTTTCACAATATTAACTCTACCTATCCAGAAGCATAGGAGGTCTTTCCATCTTCTCAAGCCCTCCTTGAATGCTTTCTTGAGTTTTTTGTATGTTTTCATTATGTAGGTCTTTCACATCCTTTGCTAGTGTTATACCAAGGTATTCAATTTTTTTGTAGCTATTGAAAATGAGATGACCTCTTTCTCTTTATATTTGTCCTTTGCATATAGAAAGGCTACTGATTTTTTGCAATGATTTTGTAACCTTCTGCTTAACTGAAGAAATTAATTACCTTTAGAAGTTTTGAGGTGGAGACTTTCCAGTCACTTACATATAGGAGCATGTCATCTGCAAATAGGACTAACTTGACTTCTTCCTTTCCAATTTGTATCCTTTTATTTCTTTCTCCTGTCTTATTGCTTGGGCTAGTACTTCAACTAACATGTTGAAGAGCAGTGGTGAGAGTTGGCACCCCAGTCTTGCTCATTACCTCAATGGGTACTCCTTAAGTCTTTCCCCATTAAGTATCATTTGGGCTTTGGGTGCTTTATATATAGCTTTTATTGTGTTGAGATACAAACCCTTCATGCCTGTTCTTTCCAGAGTTTTCATCATGAAGTGGGGTTGTATTTTGTCAAAGCCCTTCTCTGCATCAGTTGCAATGATCATGTGGTTCATTTGTTTAGATTAGTGTGCTCTAGGTTTAGGTGGTATGTGGCTAGAAATTCATCCATTTCTTCCAGATTATCCAATTTTGTGGAGCAGAGGTTTTGGACATATGCACTGATGATTGTTCCAATTTCATCAATGTTTGTTGTGACCTCTCCTTTTTCATTTCTGATTTTGTTAATTTAAAACAGCTGTTTTTTGCTTGATCAAACTGGCCAGGGGTTTATCAATATTGATTTTTTTTTTCAAGGAACCAGCTCTTCATTTCAATCATTAAATTCTGCTCTGATCTTGATTATTCTTCCTGTCTGGAGCTCTTAGGGTTGGATTCTTCTTGTTTTTTCAATGCTATTAGGTGGACAGTTAGGTTATTAATTTGGGATCTCTCTGTCTGTATTACAAAGGTATTTATTTCTATGAATTTACCCCTTATGACTGCTATCATGGTGTCCCATAAGTTTTAGTAAGTTCTGTTTTTCTTATCACTCAATTTAAGGAATTTCCAATTTCTTTTTTGATTTCTTCTACAACCCCTTCATTTTTTTTAAAAGTGACTTGTTTGGTCTTCAGGAGCTGGTAGACCTCTTGATGTGTCTCTTGTTGTTAATTTCTTGCTTTAAAGCATTGTGATCTGATATGATGCAGGAAGTTACTTCAATTTTCCTGGATTTATGGAGGAACATTTTATGGCGTAATATATGGTCTATTTTGGAGAAGGTTCCATGAGCTGCTGAGAAAAGTGTGTTCTGTGCAGTTGTGGTGGAAAGTTTTTTAGATGTACTTTAGGTCTAGTTGATATGTGGTGTTGTTGAGCTCTATTATTTCCCTGTTGGTTTTCAGCTTGGATGATCTGTCTATTGATGATAGTGGAATATTGAAGTCTCTGACTAAAATGGTGTTGCTGTTCATTTCAGTTTTGTTTTCAAGTGGGTTTTGTTTTATAAATTGTGGTGCACCTCATGTTGGATTGTTTCCTTGATAAGTAAGAAGTAACCTTCATTTCCCTTTTTGATTACTTTTGGTTTGAAGTCTATTTTATCAGATATTAGTATAGTAACCTCTGTTTGTTTCTTATTTCCATTTTCTTAGAATATCATTTCCCATCCTTTCAACCTGAGGAGGTGATCTTTAGTGGTGAGGTGGGTGTCTTGAAGATAGCAGATAGAAGGCTCCATTTTCTTTGATCCCACCCTTTCAACTTGTCTTTTGATGGCTTAGTTAAGACCATTAATATTTAAGGTTATAACTGTGAGGTTTGATTTAATCCCTGCCATGATGAGGTGTTTTATGTGGTTTGGTACTTTCTTCTGTTTTGTACTTTTTTGAGCTTGGTCTAGTTTGGGTTATTGTGAGCTGCTTCTTATTGGCTCTTGTGATAGGTTGTTTGACTCTTCTGTGTGTAGTATTCTCTGAAGTATTCTCTGTAGACTTGGCTTCCTGTTCATATAATCATAGACATGACATTTTTTCATGGAAAGTTTTCCCATCTATTATGAGGGATACTTTTTCTGGGTAGAATAGCTTGGGATGGAAGCCATAGTTTTTTAGACTTTTTATTTTATCTTATTATTTTTCTTAAATTTTTTTGAGAGCAACAGACAGAGAGAAAGAGGGAGAGAGAGAGAGAAAGAGAGAGAGAGAGAGAGAGAGAGAGAGAGAGATGGGTGTGCCAGGGCCTCCAGCCACTGCAGACAAACTCCAGATGCGTGTGCTCCCTTGTGCTTCTGGCTAATGTGGGTCCTGGGAATTGAGCCTCGAACTGGGGTTTTAGGCTTCACAGGCAAGCACTTAACTGCTAATCCATCTCTCCAGCCCAGTTTTTTAGATTTTGAAGTGTTCCACTCCAGGCCCTTCTGGCTTTCAGGGTTTCCATTGAGAAATTTGAAGTAATTCTGCTGAAATTGCCTTTGTATGTACTAATCTGTTTCCTTATTGCTGCTTTTAGCAATCTCGCTTTGTTTACATTGTTAAGAGTTTTAACTATGATGTGGCTTGGAGAGTTTCTGCTTTGGTCATGTCTATTTCGTGTTGTGTTGGCTGCTTGTATTTGCATGAGCCTCTCTTTTCAAAGATCAGAAACATTTTCTTCAATAATTTTGTTAAATGTGTTCTTTATGCCTTTGGCATGCATAACCTCTCCTTCTGGTATGGCAATGATGTGGATGTTTGGTCGTTTTAGGGTATCCCACAGTTTTCTCATATTCTGTTCACTTGATTTTTTGAACTTAGCAAAGTTTCTTGCCTCCTGATCAATTTCTTCTCTCTTGTTTTCCAGGTCAGGGTTCTGTCTTCCACGTGAGTAACTCTGTTAGTGAGGGGTTCTAGAGAGGTTTTTATAAGCTCTATTTGATTTTTGTTTTCTGTTACATTTTTTCGCATCATGTCCATCTCTTTTTTGAGGTACAATTTCAGTTTGAGTTCTGATTTTTTTCATGCTTCCTGGAATTCATTCTTGTATTTGATCAAGTCTTTATTAAGCTTAGTCAATTGGTTATTGAGATCTCCCATCTGTTGACCCACCTTCATTTATATCTCTTTTGAGAATTCCAATGTTTTCTTCAATCAAATTAAGCCTGCTGTCAAAAGCTGAACCCTCTAATAGATGGTTCTGCTCAATTTCATTGATATGATTCTTGGGTTTTTGATGGCTTGCTTCCAGTTCAACAATTCTTTTTATAAGGGTCTCATTGCTTGTTGTGTTTTTATTTTGGGATTGAATTTCTGTTGATTTATCTATGATTTCATTGGAGGCTTCCATGTGGGACTTGGCATCCTAGGTTGGAGATCTGTCAGCTTTCTGATGTTTGTTGGCTTTTTTGCATTGTGATCTGCCCATCTTGGGAAAATGCTTTGTTCTATTGAGAAGGAAGCAAGTATTTGTCCTTGTAAGATCTTCAGAGGGTATTCTCTTTATTAATGTGAACTGGATCAATGTACTGGTGTATGATGGGGTTATAATCACAGGTGCACAGATTGTAGAGATTGCAGGTACATCATACCTGGGAACTGGGAGCCCTGGACTATTCTCTTTACTTGCATATACTCTTAAGTACACAGGGATCATGGGTTGGGGAACAAGAAACCAGGAATCTGGAGAGCCAAGGACAAGAGACCAGCTCCTACATTGGTCCATGCATCCTCTGACTCAGAGGAATAGGGCCTTGGGTATCTAGAGGCCAATCAGGATACCAGAGCAAAAGGCCTGCTTCCACAGTCCACATACAGGGACCAGGCCTCCTCAAGGTAGCAGCATGGGTAATGGGACCAGGGAACTGGAAGGTGGGGAACCAGCCAGGAGCTCTGGCCTACTTACTCCATGCACACAACCTCTGGAACAGAGGATCCTGGAATTGGGGGCCCAGGAACCCTTCATTCAGGAAGGCAGAGCAAGGAACCTGCTTCCACAGCAAGCTTGTAGGGCTAAAGCAGCCCCAAGCAAGAAAAAGGGGAATCTAACAGGACTGTGGAACTTGGAGGTGGGGTGGAGAACAGGGAGATCTGGCCTACCCACTCTACACCCTCCAGAGCAGGGAATCTGAGAATTAGAGACCCAGTGGCACTTCAATCAGGAAGGCAGAGCAAGGGACCTACTTCCAGAGCAAGTTTTCAGAGTCCAGATAGCTCCAAGCCAGCTGCAGGGAGATCTACCAGAGCTGGGGAAAAGGAAGATCTGGCCTACTCACTCCAATTGAACACCTCCCAGTACAGGGTATTTTACAATGTGAGTTATATAAATTTATTGATTTCCTTTCTGATTTCTTCAATAACACACTCATTAGTACCACTCCTTATAATGCAACTGTCCGAACAAAAATTGGCCTTGATATCCATAACCCCACAGTGCCTATCAATACCTTCACATGACCCTCATAATAGGAGAAAAAGATGATGGCATAAAAATAAAAGAGAGACTAATGGAGAGAGGGAGGGGATATGATGGAGAGTGGAGTTGTGAAGGGGAAAGTGGGGCATAGGAGGGGAATTATCATGGCTTATTGTCTATAAGTATAGAAGTTGTCAATAAAAAAATAAAAAACTATAGTGAGTTGTTCACTCTAAGAGTTGGTGTGCATTCTGTTGTTGATTTCTAGTTTTAATGTGTTGTGATCAGATATAATGGAGGGAAATAAGTCAATTATTCTGAATTTGTGGAGACATGGTTTATGCTATAATTTTGAGAAGGTTCCATGAGCTACTGAGAAGAATATGTATTCACAGTAGATTAGGGTGGAATGTTCTGTAGATGTCTGTTAAATCCATTTTACCTATGGTGGTGTTTAAATAATTGTGTCTATGTCTGTTTTCTTCTTAGATGATCTATCTCTTGATGAAAGTGGATTATTAAAATTTCTTACTATTATTGTATTGGGATTTATATCTGTTTTACTGTCTAGTGAATTTTGTTTTATGAAATTAGATGCCCCTGCGTTGGGTACATATCAGTTTATGATTGCAATATGCACTTAAAATTGTTCCTTTAGTGAGTATAAAGTGAACTTATCTCTTTTGATTACTTTTGGTTTAAAGCCAATTTTGTCAGGAAATCAGTATAGCCATTCCTGCTTGTTTATTGTTTCCATTTGCTTGGAATATCTTTTGCCATCACTTAACCCTAAGGTGGTGTTTATCTTTCATTGTAAGGAGGGTTTCTTGTAGACAGCAAGTGGACAGATCCAGCTTTCTGATGCAGACTGTTAATTTGTGTCTTTTGATTGGGGAAATGAGTCCATTAATGTTCACTTATAATTGTGAGGGGTGAGTTAATCCCTGTAAAGTTGAAGGTTTTGTGGAATTTGGTGTTTTCTTGGTATTTGCATGCCTTTATGTCAATTCTAGTTTTTATTGTTTGTTTTTCTTCCTCATGTGTAAGTTGGTTCACCTCCTGAGTGTGGAGTATGTCATATTCTCATAGGGCTGGCATGGTGCCCATGTCATCCTAAAGCTGGTTTATATTGTGAAAGGTTTTCTTTCACCTTCTATTATAAGGGTTAATTTTTGCTAGGTATACTACTTTGGGTTGGCAGCAATGGTCTTTTAGCTTTTGAAATACTCCGTTCCAAACTCTTCTGGCTTTAAGACTTCCTATTGAAAAATCTGAGGCTTATATCTGTATGTAATGAGCTGCTTTTCTCTTACAGATTTTAGTACTCTATCTTTGTTTTCAGTGTTTAATATTTTGATTATGTTGTGATGTAGGGAATCCCTTCTCTTGTCTTGTCTATTCAGTGTTCTGTGCAGTTCCTGTACCTGGCTTGGTCTCATTTTGCCAAGGTTGTGAAGTTTTCCTTAGTAATTTTGTTGAAGATATTCTCTATGCCCTTGGCCTTTATTTCTCCCTCTTCCTGTATGACTATGGTATGAATGTTTGATCTTTTCAAAGTACCCAATGTTGTTCTGCTTGCACATTTTTTTGAACTTGATGTTGTTGCAGTCATGATCTAATTCTTCTGTCTTGTCCTCAATCTCCAAAATTCTGTCTTCCATGAGGTCTATTCTGTTGATTAGGCTTTATTGAGAACAGTTTAAGAGCATGATTGCATTTCTGTCTTCTGTTATGATTTTATTCAGAATTTCCATTTTTTGCTTGAATTCTATTTTTATTTCTTGATTTGACCATTTTATTATTTCTTGGAATTTATTCCTTCATTTGGATATGTCCTCATTGAGCTTGTCCATTAGCCCATGAGCTCATTAATTTGCTGATTCTCCTCAAATTCCTTTCACTTTCTGTTGATCTCTTTTTGATTTCAGTTTTCAGTTTCACTAAGCTGTCTATGGAATACTTTTTCCTGATTCTCTTTGGCTTCCTGTAGCCATCAATTGAGTAATTCTTGTTGATTATCTTCCATTTCCTTCTTCCATCCCTTGATGTTTTTTTTTTCTTTTGTCAAATTTCTTTGAATTCATTAAGTCAAACTTTAATTTCTAAGTTGAATTCTTTTTGTCAATTTTATTCCATTTCCTTCAGCCATTTTTGGAGTTCCTGTTTGATTATTCTTTGACTAGTTTCTTCCCACTCAACTAGCTGTTTTTTCATGGTCTTATTAAATTTGTTTAAAATGATTGTTGAGATTTTATTTTGGGTGTCTACGTCTTGAGTTTCCCCTAAGCTTTCAATCAAGGCTTCCATTGTGGGACTAGGTAATCTTGGTGGGGATCTTTTTGCTTGGTGCATGTGTTATTTGCTTTGCATTGATGTTTGCGTTTCTCAAGATCAGTTGTCTCACAACAGATGCAGCAATAGTGACTCTGGGATAGCCTGTGTTGAATGGTGTAGTCTAATTTGATCACATTTGGTGTGGGATTGAAGACTACTGGGTTGGGGTGAGTTCACTTGAGACCGAGAAGGGTCTACTTTGTGTGTGCCACTTCCTGGCAAATCTGGGTAAGACCTTGGGAGGCCAGGCTTGTTGGTGTCTAAGCTGAGAACTGTTCCTCCAATCTTTTTTTTAAAATATATATAATTAACAACTTCCATGATTGTAAACAAGATCCCATGGTAATTCCCTCCCTCCCCACACTTTCTGATTTGAAACTCCATTCTCCATTACATCTCCTCCTCCTCTCAATCAGTCTCTCTTTTATTTTGATATCATGATCTTTTCCTCCTATTGTGATGGTCTTGTGTAGGTAGTGTCAGGCACAGTGAGGTCATGGATACCCAGGCCATTTTGTGTCAGGAGAGCATGTTGTAAGGAGTCCTATCCTTCCTTTGTCTCTTACATTCTTTCTGTCACCTCTTCCACATTAGACCCTGAGCCTTGGAAGTTTTGATTGAGATATTGCAGTGCTGAGCACTCCTCTGTCACTTCTTCTCAGCACCCAAATGCCTTCTGAGTCATCCCAAGGTCACTGCCATCTGAAAAGTGAATGTTCTCTAACGAAAAAGTGAGAGTAGCATTAATATATAGGTATGAACATAAAGAGAAGTGCTCACTGGGCAGTTTCATGAGCATAGTATATACTTTGGGCCAGACAGCAGCAGACATTATACCCCTAGGGCTCATGACTACCCCTGCTGTAGGTTTTCAGTATCAGGGATATATTCCCTCCCATGGAGCAGACCTCCAGTCAAATTAGAGGGCAGCTGAATTCCCCCATAACAGACATGCTGTTATTGCACCCATTGGCTCATTTTGCCTGGTTGGCCAAATATAAGGCTTGCAATGTCCACTGTGGAGTATCTTCACTGGTGATTTCTCTCTCTCCCATTGAACTGCATGCAGTGTGGCTTTTTCCAGCTTTCTGTCAGCTGGTCTACATGGAGGAGGCTTTCAGCTCAGTTCCAGAAGGAAGGGAGGGGGGACTTAATAAGATGGTATTGTATATATGTAAGTAGAAGAATAGATTAATGGGGGGTGAAAAGACCTAAGTGAGGTCAGGGGAAGAGAATGAGTAAAGGAAAGATGGAGGGAGGGCTAATTAAAATCTAAGAGGATATAAATAAATCATATGGAAACCTACATTTTTGGACAATGGAACACTCAGGAACCATAGGTTGTTACTAGCAAATTTTCAGTTCCAGGGATGGGATACCTTCCAGTGAGTTGTTGGCCAGGGAGGTCCCTGATGCCCCCAAAACACTGCAGACCATTGATGAGGCCCTTGGTTTTCCACCAGGAATATATGGGAATACTCTATTGCTGAAGACTCCACATACTTGGGCTTCAAGGTCACCAAGAAGTTCTGCTGGAGCTGTTCGTCCAGTCTTATATGCTGTCTGAATTTTTGGAGTGAGATCAGCTCTAAGCTTATCCTAAGGGCTGGAGATGCTATGCACTTTCCCTGTGCTTCAGTCCTTCTTCAAATATTTTTTTGATGAGGGCTTGCTGGGGGGTTTGAGGCGTAGAATCCAAATCAGTTGGCTGCTGGCCACTGATGTTCCCCTGGTTTGCTCCCTCTCCTAATTCCACCATAGAATTGTGTCTGTCCCTGGTGCTCAAACCCTGGCACTCAACCACATTTCACAGTTGTACCCAGCCTTGCTCTCTACTGAGCTTCCCTTGTTTTTTTTTTTCCACCCTAGGCAGCTGCCATAGCAAGGTGTCTCACAGTGGTGCCCATCTATGCTCGGGCTAAGCTTCCCTAATTTGTTCCCTCCCAGACAGCTGCCATGGAATGGGGTCTAGCCCTGGTGCTCAACCTAAGCACTCAACCCCATTTCCAAGATATTCTCTTTGATTCTAGGCATTGGCACCAGGATGCAGCTCTCAGGAAAATATTCTAGCCAGAGGAAGCAGGCAATACTATGCAGTGCTGTGTTGCTAAACTGTGATGTTGTGGAAATTAGGTAAAATCAATGTACCTTCACAATACCATGTTTTCACCTTACAATGGGTACATTGGGTCAGAACCTTACAGTAAGCTGAGGTGCTCTAGAAGTCTATACATATGCATATCTTTATATGCACCTACTTTAAAAAATATTTTATTTTTTATTTATCTGAAAGACAGAGATAGAGAGAATGGGGCACCATGGCCTCCAGCAGCTGCAAAAACAAAAACAAAACCTCCAGATGCATGTGTCACCTTATATGGGTTATATATGGGTCCTTATATGGGTCCTAGGGAATCAAACTTGGGTCTTTTGGTTTCACAGAGATGTGCCTTAACCACTAAGCAATCTCTCCATCCCTGAACTTACTTTTTTAATGTATAACTTTATTATTGACAACTTCTATCTTTACAGACAATAAACCATGATAATTTCCTCCCCTTCCATACTGTCCCCTTCATAACTCCACTCTCCATCGTATCCCCTCCTTCTCTCCATTAGTCTCTCTTTTATTTTGATGTCATTGTCTTTTTGTCCTGTTATGAGAGTCTTGTGAAGGTATTGCTAGGAACTGCAAGGTCATGGTCAATTTCTGTCTGGACAGTTGCATTGTAAGGAGTGATATCCTTCCTTTGGCTCTTACATTCTTTCTTTTACCTTTTCCACAATGGACCCTAGGCTTGCAGGGTGTGATAGAGATGTTTCTATACTGGACACTCCTCTGTCGCTTCTTCTCACCTCTATGTTGCCTTTTGGGTCATACTAGTGGTCATCACCATCTAAAAAGAGAAGCTTCTCTAACCAAATATGAGAGTAGCATTAATATATGAATGTGAACATCAAGTGTAGTGTTTATAGTGTAGTTTGGTGATCATAATATATGCATTTATCCAGACAAGAAGAGGCTTTACACCTCTGAGGCTCATGACCTCCCCTGCCATAGGCTTTTGATTAGGTTTTTCAGTATCAGACATGTATTCCATCCCATATAGAGGGCCTCAAGTCCAATTCAAGAGCAGTTGGTTTCTCCCAGAGCACATATGCTACTATTGCACCCGTTTGTACATATGGCCTGTCTGGCCAAACTGGAGGTTTCCAATGTCTATTGTTTTACCTGCTGATGACTTCTGTCTCCCATAAGGCTGCATGCAGTGCAGCTTTTTCCAGCTTTCAGTCAGCTGAACTATAGGGAGGAGGTTTTCAGCTCAGAACCAGCTTGATTTCCCAGTGACCTTGGTGCCCAGGCATGTGAAGTCTTCAGCAATAGGGTCTTAACAATGTTTCTCTTGGAAAGGGCCTTGGCAATAACCTGTAATGTTTTGGAGACAACAGGGATCTCCCTAGCCAACAATTCACTGGTAGGTATCTCATCCCTGGCACTGAAAATTTTCTAGTAACAATCTATGGCTTCTGGATGTGCCATTATCCAGAAATGTAGACTTTCATATGTCTTATTCAGGATATCTTGAATTTTGAATAACCCTCCACCTACCCTTCTATTACTCAATATCTTCCCCTGGCCTTGCTTAGGCCATTCCATTCCCTGTAAACTGTTATTCTACTTACATATATACAACACCATCCCCTTAAGTCCTTCCCTCTCCTCTGCAAAGAGCCTTCAGGAGTGGACATGTGGCTCAGTGGTAGAGCACTTGCCTGGCATGGATCAGGCCCTAGCTTCCATTCACAACACCTCAAAAATAAAATAAAATATTAGAGCTTTTATTTGCAGCTAAATTCTCTATCACTCATCATTTCTCCAGAGTCTATTACCTAATCTAAACAGCAACAGAAAAACCCTCTTAGAATTTTAAAAGAATGCGCATCAATTCAGAGAAGAAACACTGAATCCACATTTGTATTCATATTAATTATTTTGCTTGCTGCTATAACTAAATGCATAGCAAGCAGGAGCTTAAGTAAAGAAAAGGGTTTATTTTGGCTCACAGTTTCTGAGGAGACTTTACATCATGGTGGGGAATTCATGGCAGCAGTGGGCTGGTCACATTGCAATCCTCAGTTACATCATAGCAGGCAAACATGATGAGGCTATTTACATTCAAGGATCTCCCCCAGTGACACTCTACCTCTGGTCAGGCTTCACTTCTAAAGTTTTAACAATCTTCCCAAATAGTGCCACAAGATGAGACCAAGTGTTCAAACATATGAACCTATGGGAGATATTTTATATTCAAACCTTGTATATTTTATATATTTGAGAAAGAGAGAGGCAGAGAGAAAAAAATGGACACATCAGGGCTTCCAGCCACTGCAAACAAACTCCAGACACATGTGCCACCTTGGGCATCTGGTTTACGTGGGTCCTGGGGAATCCAAATAAGTCCTTTGGTTTTGCAGGCAAGCACCTTAATTACTAAGCCATCTCTTCAGACCTATTCAAACTTTAATACTAAGTAAGATCTTTTTTTTCCAATAGATTTTTAACAGTTTCCATCCTACCAGCAGTGTAAGTGCATTCTGCTTCTTTGATTCAGGCTAATCAGGAAGGCATTAATGGAGCTGTTAATTTTTGCCTATCCACTGTGAGTATAATGGTTGACTTTCAGTGTCATCATTGCTGAAGGATTTGAACCAGCATGCAATGACTATTGAGTTTCCTTTATCCCAGGTACTGGCTTTGGTCTTAGTGCCTCTTTTCTATGTGATTGTAGTAATTCTGCTTTTACTCTTTATAAAACTCCTTTGGTACTTATATGTGTAGCAACACCTGTCCTTCCTTTCTGTCTCGGTTTACTTCTGCTTGTGAAGTATCATTTTATGAATAGGAGTTCTTATATTTAATGGAATCATTTTATTAATAAATTCCTTTATGGTTAGTGTTTCTAGCTCTCATAAAATAAATTCTCCTCCACTTTGATTATATTGGTTCCTTTCTCCCTCCCCTCTTTTTCCAGAGAAGATTGAGTTTACCAGGGTGTTGAAAGTTACTGACTCAGCCTTGACTCAACAATGCTAATCCTTAGAACAATACTTTTCCATTAAATGGAAACTGTTTAAGTGACAGTAATAATATTTTATCCTTTTATTGGTGAAATGGTATTATAACATGTTCACATTACTTGTGGATGGTTTTGCCTAAAACTAGGTTTGCTGGTTTTAGGCAAAACCCTTCATCAACAATCACTAGTAAAAGATACATTTCTACTGATAGCTGGATTTTAGAGTAAATGTGCAGAAATATGTGCTCCTGATTAGATGAAGAGGGAAAAGTTGGAAATGACAAGATTTATAGATGGATACAAACAGATATAGATGGATAATGATAATTAGGTGTAACTTGTTTTTTTTCTAGATAGATTTTTCCTTTATTTAAAAGAGATTTTTTGTTATATCAAATAAATTAAATAATTGTTTACAAACCCAGCACTGAAGAGTGTAAAAACTAGTGAAACAAAACTTGTAGGATATGGTTTTAGTATCATGTTATCAAGCATTTCACAAAAGAAATAGAATATCTTTAATTCAGTTTTTATAAACATGATTGGGATTTTCCTATTAACAAGTCTCCTCCTCTTGCTTATTGAAGTAAGTGTGCCATGCATCACTGAGAAATGTGCCATCCTGTACTATGATTCATGTTCATCCTGGGCAAAAAGTGGCCATTCAGATTTCCAAGGTTTGTAAGCCCAAATCAGAAAAAACAAACAGCCACAAATCATTCTTCCCAAATAAAAAGGTCAGCTTGAATTAAATCACTTCATTTACAGAACTTATTGAAATTAGCACCATGTTCTCAAATTGCTTCTTAATGGAGGACATTTACCTCATTAATTCTAAACAACCTGAGGAGAACTATCAATGTTTTATAGAAAAAAAATGACCGAAGGATAAGATGCACAATACACATTACCTCAGGACCAAGTGTAACTCCAAGAAAATCAGAAAATATGTGACTAAGTATGAAACCATGGTGAACAAATTTAACTTCTACATTTTTCCATGGAAGAACACATCATTCACATATCATATATTCATATATGATTCAAATATATATGTATATTCATATATATTCATGTATATTTCAAATCAGTGTTTGTATATATAATATGCATATTTCCATACTTATGTGCACATAGAAAAATAAATATATATATTTATATAGCCATTTATTTGTATGCTCATTTTTCCCAGCAAGGAAGAATTCCTAAAACATAAACCTAGCCATATACAATTTGCCAAGTAATTTAGTGGTTCTTCTTCACATTGAGTAAAGTCCTTGAGAATCTAGCTCCAGCCTTTCCTCCACCCACTCATTTGATCACTACCTTCCAGGGTTGTTACAGTTTCCTGAGCAGGCCATATTCTGAATCAGGAAATTTTCAGGTTCTTTTCTTCTTCTTCCTTGGCACAGGTTAATTTCTGCTCACTTTTTGCGTAAAGTATATCTTCCTCTGGGAGGCCCAACTAGACTGTCCTTGTCCTGTACTGACCTTTCCAAAATAGTTAACTCAACTGTCTGTGGATTTCTCTGTGTCACCTTCTCCAACTTGGCTAGACAGAGACTCTTATTTTATTTAACGTTACTTTTGTCTCTGGGAATTGAACCCAGGCCTCAAACATGCTAGACAAGTACTGTACTGCTGAGATAGGCTCTGAAACTGAGACTATGTCCTACACAACATTTTACCCCCAGCCTTTGCCTTGATGGATAGAAGCCTGACAACCAATTTTTGTATGAATAACATAATACCTAAGAGATCAAACCATGCAAGGAACTTCTAACCAAGACATCACCACACTGGAGCCTAACCTCAGTAAGTATTCTGTGTATGACTGAAGGAATGTCAAGCACACATATTAATAAAGTCAGTTACCAACAGCTTCTCACAGTGAAAGTTCTGCCACAGCACAGACATTTTGTACTTGGAGATATCAGGAAGTCTGTCTGTTGTGGGGGAAGGCTTACAGCATATCTTCTTACATTTGGAGATCAATAGATGATATGTGGGATTTGATTAAGAAGAAGAGGAGATATAGAAGAACATTCTGATTATAGGAAATGAACAATATAAGAAAGACCCAAGGCAAGGACACTATCCATATGTTCATTATCTTATTAACCAATCTTACTAAGGGTCACACACTGTTAGATTCTGAAGATTCAAGAATGAGCTAAACAAAATAAGACCTTGCTTCATAGCACTTTCATTCACAGGCAGGGAAGTGGTAAATAGCTAACTGTATAATTTATCTGCCTATCATTGAAAGGCATATTAGTACTAATAGGTAATAATGGCATCAGGTGAAAGTGGAGCATAGTATAATACCAGTACCATGAATGAGAGGCAGGAAGCACCATGGAAATGGCTCAGTATGCCTTTCATGCAAGCATTAGGAGCTGAGTTCAGATTCCTACAACCTATGTCAATGTCAGGTATTGTGCTCACATATGTAATCCCAGCACTAGAGAGGCAGAGACAGGGAATACCTGGAGCTCACTGGCTAGGTAGTCTGGCTACATCAGTGAACTGTAGATTCAGTGAGAGGCTCTGTCTCAAACAATAAGGTAATAGAAAATGACACAGAATATTGACTTTAGGCCTGTCCATGCATCCATATATACAATTGCACCCATACACCTATGAACATGCATGCACAACATGCATACATGCAAAAGAAAAATGAAGGTCTCTGGAGAACAGAAATAATAGACCAAAGAATTAAGTGAAGTCAAGCCTAAGTGTAAGGCTTGGTACTTTTGCAGTGGTAAAGAGGGGTGGTAGAGTCACATGTGTGATTTTATTTTTCTGTAAAATTGGATGTCAGATAATTTCCCATGGTACAAAGTATAAAATAAAAAGGAAATTAGAAAAAGGGCATGCTGAAGGGTATGAAAATGGACATTTGTAGAAAGAAAAGCACAGTTTTGTTTGACTTAGGGTTTGAATAATAGGAAATTAGGTAGAGAATGAAAATTGGGGCCAGGATATAGATGGCACTGGTGATAAAATATCCTCTGGCTTTTGGCTGCCTCATTGGAGAAGTGGGAACAATAGTACCAAAGGCAACTTCTTATAACACTTACCAGAAGAGATTCCTTTTTGGTGTGTGTGTGTGGATACCTTATTCATTCTGGTTGTACT
This sequence comes from Dipus sagitta, assembly GCA_036346955.1. Lineage (NCBI taxonomy): Eukaryota > Metazoa > Chordata > Mammalia > Rodentia > Dipodidae > Dipus > Dipus sagitta. The sequence continues at coordinate 75,733,456 of CM070778.1, read as the reverse complement.
TGAAGACAGCAGAAGATATGTTCTCTTTATAGTATCAAAAAAGAGGAATCAATCTTTGGAATAAAGGAAATTAACGAATACATATTTCTTCCAAAAGCCATGACCCATCTGGAGGACGGAATCAGCCTTTATCAACGGCCCATCACAGATAATCAAATGCCACCCTAGCACACATCACTGAGACAGGATATGGCAAATATTTCATTCATTAATTTACCTCTTGTCACAGGTCCAAAGAGAGCAGCCAGAAGAGATAAGCCTTTGCAGTATGTCCAAAGGAAAAGCCCCTACAATTTGCCAATGGCCATGGAGTGCTCTACTTCAGACTAGCACTAATAGCACTTTATTTTCCATTGCACAAGGAGTCCTTTGCCCAATGTTTAGGTGTTTCAGATTGCAAATACTATGAGATCATTGCTTCCATGGCTGGCATAGTCTCCAGTCAGTCATTTTTAACTGTAACTTTCCATACTACTCATGTCAAAGAGTTTTAGTGGGTCTAGATTAGTGTTTCCCATCCCTTTGATATAAAAGACAGACAAAATGGCTGAACTTTCTCCAGGCCCTTTCAGGGAACACCTGAACCACAAGACACTGGAGAGGGTAAGATCAAGACTAACCTTAATCTTCTACATCTTCCCTCCCTCCCTCTCCCTCTCTCTCTCTCTTCTCTCTAACTCTTGTATATTAGTTATCTTTTTCCTCATTTTCTTAGTGGGCACTGACCTGTAACTCCCAGAACCAGCATGTGGCTATCATCCACAATGAGCTTTTGATCAGAGAGACCTACAAGGTTTCCTAAAAGACAGACAGATTTCTGTCAGAGTACTTGATGACAGATCAAACGTTAGTGGTAAGACCCTACTGCTGAGACACCTTATGTGGTTCACATGCAAAATAGAATGGCATGGCTGGAAGTTGGAAGACAGTCAGTCCCCAGACAGTCAGCGCGTCTAGTGCCAGAAGGTGCTACATGGGCAACTGGGGGACAATGACCAATATCTGTCCAAGCAAATCATGGTCTAACCTATTTAGCAGCAAATAACTTGCTGTGATGCCCACACAACTGCAATAGTGGCACACAGCCATGATGGGGAACCAACTGCTCTTAATTTGGCTAAATGATCCCCTCAGTGGTACAGGACCCATAGCTGGAGCTTGGAAACAAGTCAGAACCATATCCAAACATAAGCCCACTCACCAATATCAAGCTACCATCAATCATGGGCTACAAGAGGGCCTACACCTATTAAATTCTCTATATAAAAAACTAAGGGTTATCTCATTTGTCCTGATGCTAACTTACTCTCCGTTGGAGAATCTGCTTCTCTTTTTCAGATAGATGTAGATCCTAAGGAGAGAGCCACCCCATCATACCTCAAAAGGGCCCCGGCTGAATCTAAGAAAAATTGGTGAAACAAGCAAGGGTGCTGTTTTCCTGATGAACCAGATACCAGCACAAGGGGGGAGGAGACCAACACAGAAAAAAATCAACTCCTACCAAATCAGAGAGCCAGAGCCTCAGAGGCCCCCAAGACCTCATCACTGAAGAAGACCAAAAATGAACCCAACATGGCTCAGGGAAATTTTGTGGAAGAGGGGGTGGAAAGAATGTCAGAGCCACATGTTGGGTCATGATATGCAGATACATTTAGCTTACCCATAACTGTGGGCTAACTCCACAATGCATGACCCATATACCTCAACAAGGAGGGGCCAAGGGGAGGGGGTAGGTCATGGATGAGCCTAATAATGGTACCAAACTGACTGTATTTGCTGAATTCAAAACTAACTAATAAAGAAAAAAAGAAAAAAAATAGAAAAAAAAGTTACAGTTAAAAATGACTGACTGGAGGGGCTCATGAGATGGCTTAGTGGGTAAGGAGCTTGCCTATAAAGCCTAAGGATCCAGGTTCTACTGTTCCAGAACCCACATAAGCCAGACACACGAGGTTATGCATGTGCACAAGGTGGCACACATGTCGAAGTTTGATTGCAATGGCTAGAGGCCTGGCACACCAATTCTTTCTCTAATTCTCTCCCTCTCTCTCTCCCTCTGTCTTTCACTCTGTCTCTCATGCACTCCCTTTCATTAAAAAATAAAAAATAAAAATAAATGACTGACTGGAGACATGCATGCAATGGTGTCATAGTATTTGGACATGTCCTCCCTGAAAATACAAATCAATACTCCACTATATCTTTGACCAGATTTTGGAAAATTATCTTAAGTTCCTGAAATGCAGATAAAGTGAGGAAAAACAGCCACAATCTCAGTTAGCATCTTGCTCTGCTCCTTCGTGATGGCACTGACTCTGGAAGGAGTGGTGAGAAGAGAACTAGAACAGCTATCTGCTGACACATGTGGCGGTGCACACATCACTGTTTATGCTGGCACACATGGTTATGCACATGATCACTGATGCCTTCTAAGACCTCACACACAGAGGACACACATTTTATGGGTGAAACTCTACACTTCCATTCTGGGGAAACATTCAATAATGAATGTCTCACCATTCCATTTGTCTGCTTCCTCCACTCTAAACATGCTTCTCTAATGGTGGGGTCTTGAATTCTGTAAAATCATATCTGAAGGTATTTTCATGTCACTACATAATTACAACCCCATAGAAGTTTTTTGTTGTTGTTGTTGTTTTGTTTTTGTTGTTTTTGTTTTTGTTTTTCGAGGTAGGGTCTCACTCTAGCTCAGGCTGACCTGGAATTCACTATGTAGTCTCAGGGTTGCCTCAAACTCATGGCGAGCCTCCTACCTCTGCCTCCCAAATGCTGGGATTAAAGGCAGGCGCCGCCATGCCCGGCTGCCCCCACAGAAGTTTTACTGTAAAATTATATGTGCTCAAAATGACTTAATAATTTTGTCTCAAATTTTAATTTCAGATAGTCCGAGGTTAGTCTCATGACTTTCCAGTTCCCTCATAATCTGAAAGCTTTATGCACCCCCTATAACCTTTGGGAACCACATTACCCTCTTTTACATAAGTAATAACATTGAATAAATAAATCTGAGAGAAAATGGATCAAATCAATGAGATAGTTTGTAGTGGGTTCTATACTCTGCCACCCATGTAAGAAACCAGTCAGCATAACTTGAGTGCCAAGGTAATTAGCAGGAATGTGCTTATGGGTGCATAATTTCAAGTACATCTTAAAAAAAAAAAAAAAACATATCCACCTGACACAGTGTTCCAAGGTTACTTTTCTTAATTAGCTGCTACGTGTGAAATATTAATTTTGACACATATAAATGAAACCATTGCTGACAAAGAGGCCCAGTATTGCTGCTCAAGTTTTATTTTTTATTATTTTTAAGTTTTACATGTTATGTGGTCTGGAGATATAAAGCTTCCCAGTAGACTCCAGAAATACAAATTCAAAATTCAAATACAAACTCAATTGATGGAGTAATAGTTCATGTTTTCATTACACAGAACATTATGCATCCACTGAGGGAGAATCTAAAAATCTAAAATTTCCCATTTTTTAAAGACATCTTTGCTATTCCTAATATTTGCATTTATATTAGCAAATAAATGGAGATACACTTTTTCTTAAAAAAAGGGAGAAATAGGAATCTTGTCCACAACTGAGATCACATGATCACATATGTGTTTGTGTATATGTATGTGTGTATATATATATATATATATATATAATCTTGTTTGCTTCACCAAAGTATGGTTTTCAGTACTGTAAGCAACAGTTGAAAGGTAATAGTAAAAAAACTGGCTATATAGCCATTATTGTGCTCACTGAGATGGCCTACCTTTGTAATTCTAGCGCTAAGCAAAAAATTGGGACAAGAGACCTTGAGTTTGTGGCCACCTTGGACTACATCATAAAAAACAAAGGAGTCACTAAAATTCATTCATCTCAGAATAGAACAACAAATACATATATGGTGGTTTGAAGTATATATCCCCTATAAACTAATGTGTTCTGAATGCTTGGTCCCCAGCTGGTTGCAATTTGGGATGTGGAGCCTTACTAGAGGAGTATGTTGTTAGGGGCTAGCTATGGGGTGTTATAGCCATTTTCCTATTGCCAGAGACCTATTCACTGTCCTGCTGCTGTTTTCTACCTGCTGTGGAAGAGGTGATATCCAGCCTCTGCTCATGCCATGCTTTCTCCTGCCATCATAAAGCTTCTCTTTGGTTGGGTGTTTTTGTACTAGCAACATGAAGATAACTGCAACAACATATATTCAGTGTGTGTGTGTGTTTCTCATGTAAGTGGAACAGTGATTGGCACCCTTGAGCTGATCAGTAATATCACTGGAGCTATCATCACCATTCATTTAATTGCAATAAGGTTAAAAAATTCCTCCCACAATGAAGTAAAGGCAGGAAGTAGCACTGGGAAGAAAAGGTGGGGTTTTTGTCTGTTTGATCATGGACAAGCTTTCCACTCATCTCCTACACCTCACCATTAAAGAGTATGAGACACTCCTAGAATAATTGAGATTGGAAATAGAGCCACCTTGTAGTGAGATAAATTCTTTTTGAACCTCAAAATCAGGGATATAAGAAAATACAAGAAGGTGGTTCCTGAGCCATAGTTCACCACATCAGTTCCACATTTTGTTCACTGCTGTGGCGTTGTAGGTGAATTATTTCTTCCATTGACAATCTGACTGGGTCAACATACCTCGATCTAAATCCAAAGATCACAGTGTACTCCTGGTGGATCTTTGTATTTTGACACTAGAAACCTCTTTCCTGGGTTTAGTACACTTTCAGTACTTATACTATATTGATGACCTGCCACGGGGTGCAGCAATACTCCCCAAAACAGCACTATAGAATATCCAGGAAATAATACATCATGTCCATATACACTTGATCATTTTTTAAAAATTATAAGCATTATCCCACTTTACAATTTAGAGAAAGAAGTTGATACTTAGACAAAACTTCAAGGGAAGAAAAGAACTTGGTTTTCCCGTATATTTTGTGTCAGAGGAAAAGCTCAATAAAAGATGTGAGCCAAATCCCATGCCTTTCTTTTCTGTTATTCCGGAGCTCCTACAGTGGCCACATCTACTGTGCTAGCTCTCTCTTGCTGCTGGGTCTAGCTTGGGCTCCTCACTATCAAGCCAGGCTCCATCCTGTGTCATCTTGCATAGCCCTTTCAATTTCCTTCAAGACAAGTGCATTAGCTACCATTTTCAGAGAAAGACAGCAAGGAGAAGGAAAAGCTCAAGTGATATGACTCAGGCCCCAGCAAGTTTTACTGGAGAATTGAAACCCAAACATATTTCCCTCCAATTTTACTCTTTCCTAGATGCCATTTCATCCAGACTTCTTTTCTCTAATAAGGTGGAAGTAGTAGAGAATAAATGAAACTTGAAATGATACTTTATGCATTCATAACATTCAAGAAATCCTCAGAAAGCAACTGATCCAATCTACTACTCACCTTGAGGTTGGAAGATGAGTGAATCAGATGGCTATTTATTTAGGAGTTAATAGCCATTGGGGGAAGTATTTTCAAAAGTAGAAGGCCAGGCATAGTGGCCCATGCCTTTAATCCTAACACTTAGGAGGCTGAGGTAGGAGGATCACTGTGAGTTTGAGACCAGCCTGAGACTACATAGTGAATTCCAGGTCAGCTTTGGTTAGAGCAAGACTCTACCTCAAAAAAAAGGCAAAAAAGTATAAGAAGGCCTTATTAAATATTATACTATTCAGCAAATATAAACCAAGAATGTTCTAGGGAAATTTGTGCCTATGGTTGCCTGGACTGTATAGAAATAAAAGCTTAATAGAAAACAAAACCTAGTAGGAACAAAATCAAGCAATATCCAATTTAAGGATCTTGTATCAATGTCACTTTGTGTATTCCATTCCTATCTCTAAGAAGTCACATCCACTTTCAGTCCTCGTACAAAATACATCTGAGTTGCTTTTACACATGCAACTCGCCTTGTAGGCTTTAAGTCAGGAATATTTGGGTTTCTTTGTTAGAGAAAATCGTGTTTATTTGTTTTTCTTGGCTTCCTAAACCTCATTCTCCAGGCCAAGCTTTTAGGAAGGGGAGTCTCTAAAAGGGCCAGATGATGAAAAGAGCTTTATCCACTAAAATTTCAGGGAGCATGCATCAGGATCAGAGAGATTTGAGAGGTTGTGTTTGGGCTGCTTTGCTTTCAGTCCCCTCTGGGGAGAATGTTCTGGGAATAAAATTGACAGTTGAGCCTGGCAGGATAGTGTGAAAATCTTTCTGCAACTTTATAGGGTTTGGTATGGTTTGAGGTCTTTAGTGATACGCAGCTGGAAGGAGACAGGCCAGGAACACCCATCTGCAAAGGCAGGTGTGATTCTGAGATGACAAATGCAACTTTCTTTTTCTTTTTCTCCCCAACTATGTGAGTGAAGTGAAAATGTTTATTTACATTGTTCCTGGTTGAAGCAGTGGAAGGAAATGTTGTCCCACTTTGTCAAACTACCTGGAAAAGCTCAAGGAAGTTAAAGGTTGAAGCCGGGCGTGGTTGTGCACGCCTTTAATCCCAGCACTCGGGAGGCAGAGGTAGGAGGATCGCCGTGAGTTCAAGGTCTCCCTGAGACTACAGAGTGAATTCCAGGTCAGCCTGGGCTAGAGTGAGACCCTACCTCGAAAAACCAAAAAAAAAAAAAAAAAAAAAAAAAAAAAAAAAAAGGTTGCACTGCCTGGAGGTTGACTGAACTAGGCTATGAAGGACGGAAGTGGCACCTGTCCAAGGGCAAAGGTATGATTGGTCTCTGGATACTTTCACCTTTGCAAAGGCAGTGATATCCTGTATTCACACCAGCCCTGAGAAGGGATGTGTTGATTGCAGCCACCTAAATCCAGTGGTTCAGCAGGGATGGGGAAACAAACTCAGGGCTCTGAGCAGGACTGTTTGCCATTCCATATGCTGCTTCCCTGCTACTCAGCTTCTGATTAATGAGAGAAGGTGGCTCTGGGATAGTGTGGTAGGGGGGAGTGCTTCAGCTTCTCCACATTAGGATAATTTGGCATATTAGCCTAATGAAGTCAGAACGTTAATTTGTAGCTGCCAGCTGTTGAACAGAAATTTATAAAGCACCAGAGCCCTACACAGACCAGTAGGGGAAAGCAAAGGCAGAAAGAGGCTCACAAAAGACTTTGAGTAAACATAGTCAATGGTGCCAACCAAGAAAAGCTTGGCAGTAGCCCTATGACCTCATGAAAGAAGGGATAATGGAAATAAGGACAGTAGGTGGCTGGGGCTCTCTGCATTGTGTCTGATCCCTGGTTCAGAATACACTGTTGTCCTTAATGCCTAGCATGGAGGCCCAGGTTCCTACATGGGTAATAGAATTAGTGTCAATCCTTCTTCTCCATTCTTCCTGATAATTTGCATTCTGCTCCCTTCTCTTCCATCTATTATCTTTAATCCACCAAGCAGACACTGTTTTTAACTAGCTCACCTGAACTGGCAGAGGAAGTGAACACTCGAAGACCAAAGCAAACTTTCTATTGTCATGCTGTGTAAGATCTGAGGCACTGTGAATGTGTGTGACATCTTTTTGGGTATCATCCTACAAGCTACCTTATGTAATTAATTATGCACCTAGGTTTTGCCTCTAAAGAAAAGGAGAGAGGACTGAGAAGGTAGTTACATGTAAAGCCTTCAAAAGGCTTAGAGGATAAAAAAGTAAACCAATGAAAGCTTGCTTTATCGGCAAAAGTTACTATTCATCTATAGATTGAACTACTGGTAAACCCTATATTGCATTCAGTAGACATTAGTAGCTACGTCAAGTGTCCACACACATCCTTCTGCAGCATATGCCATCCCCTCCTGGAAACAGTGCCAATGACTTGAAATTACAACAAAACCACTAAGTATGAATAAATATCTGCTAACTGAAAGAAAAGTGTTTCTTTAGATGGATGCTATCATGTTCAACACTATTCCATATTGCTGTCAGATAGAGAAAACTAATTATGGCATGTGTTTGAATACTTAATCATCCACAAAAGTTTTTAATTGCCTTTTTATATTCTTCTGCCCTGAACACTGCTCCTTAAGACCATTGCCACTAATACAATTGCCTATTTAACTGGCCTGCTGTCTCCTTAAGAAAGAAAAATAGTTCTATTACATTAGGGGCTGCCCATATGCAAAAAGTTTAGCCCCTTTCTTGTTAAAGGTTTTGTAATGTTTTGCTTGTAAAATCGGGTCAATATCCATATGGTACTTAAGTCTATAATCTCCCACTCTGTGGAGTATTAGGGACTTGGTCAATGCACTGTGGGTGCTGCAGGGGCTCTTCTGACCTGCTGGAGATCCATCAGCTGTGCTGTTTATAATGGCAACTGGAAGTTTGGTGACATGTGATACTACCAGGCATTTAGCAAGGAACAATTCAAGTCCTCCCCACAACTCTGCAATGTTGCTTTTCTATGTGGGCCATGGGACAATAATCCCTTTAAAAATAGGGAAACAAAGGTTTCCAGAAAGTGTGCTTAGTCACCTTTACATCACTGTAACAAGTTTCTGATAATCAACTTACAAAGAGAAAGTTTATTTACTTATTTATTTATTTATTTTTTTTACTTGAGAGATTGAGAGAGACGGAGGAGAGGAGAAGAGAATTGGCTGGCCATTGTTTCAGCCACTGCAATCAAATTCCAGATGCCTTTGCCACCTAATGGGCATGTTCAACCTTGCTTGCCTCATCTTTCTGTGTGTGGCTTACTTGGGGCCTGGAGTCTAACGTGTCCTTAGGTTTTGCAGGCAAGTGCCTTAGTCACTAAGCCATCTCTTCAGCCCAGAGAAAGTTTATTAAGCTCACAGAGGACTCATGTGGCACAGCAAATCTGCTCACCTCTGGAAGGGATGGAAACGAAGAAGTTGGGCTACCACAGTGTGCTTTGAGGCATACACTGTGCCTTGTCTCCCAAAGGCTGCATCTCCTCCCAGCAGTGCCACACTAGGGACAATGTATTGAAAACTGGGCCTCTGGGAGCCACAGAAGCTCCAGACTAGAGTAAAGAGATTAAGTGAATTGCCCAGATTTTAATAACTTGACAAATTGAGTAGTGATTATTTGAGCCCAAGACCAAATGGATTCTAAAATTTATTTTGTCAATCTGAAACATGGGCCTTCTATTTCACTGGGTGAGAGAGATCTGCAAGAAAATTTGATTATTGTTGTGACCAAACAGAAAATTGCATGAAAAATAGAAATAATTTCTTCATTATCACTTTTTTCCTTCACATAACCAAATTTAACCATGTGATATTCTTGTAGGTTAAATTCCAAGCTATGTGCATGTATACTCCTTCCAAGCATTAGTATCTGGTTTTCTCTACTGCTGCTTGTCTCTGTACTGGTACTATGACAGTAAGGGAATAGTATATGAAGTAGTGGTAATTCTATGAATAATGTTAATAATATTTGGGTGTTTAAAACTAGATATGAGTGCTATAATAACAATAGCTTACTACTATTTTTAATTAAGACAATCTTTTAAAATGACTTTTAGCTATTTATTTTAAGAGAAAGAAGCAAGCAGAAAGTGAGTATGAGTATTCCAGGGCCTCTTCCATTGCAAACAAAGTCCAGACATATATGCCACTTTGGGCATGTGGCTTTATGTGGGTACTTTATGTGGGAGAATCAAACAAAGGCCATTGGGCTTTCAAGCTTTGCAAGCAAGAACTTTTAACTACTGAGCAAACTCTCAACCCAGAATAAGACAATTTTGCAGCATGAAATTTACTCATAAGTTGGCTGGTAGGACTTTTGACTAACTAAACTATCTGACTAACTTGAACTAATTGACATGATTTTAAAGTTATTAAGTTTCAGTTTCCTGCATATGGTTATCCAGTTTGTCCAGCACCATTTGTTGAAGATGCTGTCATTTTTCCAGCCTATATTGTTTGGGCCTTTATCGAATATCAGGTAGCTATAGTTGCTTGACCCAAAGTCCGGGTCTTCAAGTCTATTCCATTGGTCTATACTCCTGTTTTTATGCCAGTACCATACTGTTTTTATTACTATGGCTTTGTAATATAGCTTTAGATCAGGTATGGTGATGCCTCCACAGGTATTTCTTTTGCTGAGGATATGTTTGGAAATGCGAGGCCTTCTGCCTTTCCATATGAAATTTGAGATCAGTTTTTTCTGTCTCTGTGAAGAACACTGTAGGGATTTTAATTGGAATTGCATTAAATTTGGTAGGATTGTCATCTTCACAATGTTAATTCTGCCTATCCAGGAACATGGGAGGTCTTTCCATTTTCTCAAGTCCGCCTCAATTTCTTTTTTGAGTGTTTTTATGTTTTCGTTGTATAGATCTTTCACTTCCTTGGTTAACGTTATTAAAGGTATTTTATTTACTTATTTTTTTGTTGCAATTGAAAATGGGACTATGTCCCTTATTTCTTTCTCTGTATCTTTGTCAGTTGCATAAAGGAAGGCTACTGGATAACCATATGCAGGAAACTGATACTTGACCCACACATTTCACCATGCACTACACTCAAGTCCAAATGGATCAAAGATTTCAATATAAGACAAGAAACTCGAATACTACTGGAAGAAAATTTAGGAAGTACTTTCCATGATATAGGAATGGAAAAAGACTTCCTGAACAAAACCCCAGTAGCTCATGAACTTAAACCGTTACTCAACCAGTGGGATCACATGAAGCTGAAGAGTTTCTTTACAGACAAGCATACAATAAGCAAAGCCAATAGATCACCCACAGAATGGGAGAAAATATTTGCGGGTTATCCAACTGATAGAGGCCTAATCTCTAGAATCTACATAGAACTCAAAAATCTAAACAGTAAGAAGTCAAACACCCCACTCACAAAATGGGGCAAAGAGATGAACAGGCAGTTCACAGAGGAAGAAATAGAAATGACAAACATACACTTAAGAAAATGTTCAGCATCCCTAATCATCAGAGAAATTCAAATTAAAACAACTATGAGATTCCACCTTACCCCAATAAGGATAGCAAACATCAAAAAATCAAATAAAAATAAATGCTGGCGAGGATGTGGAGAAGCAGGAACACTCATCCACTGTTGGTGGGAATGTAGGATGGTACAACCACTTTGGAGAGCAATATGGAGACTTCTGAAAAAGCTGACTATAGAGATACCAACAGACCCAGTTATTCCCTTAATGGGCATCTACCCTAAAACCTTCAAACCACAGGCTAGAGAGATTTGCTCAACCATGTTTATAGCAGCTCAATTTGTAATAGCTAAGAGCTGGAATCAACCCAGACATCCATCACTAGAAGAATGGATAATTAAGATGTGGTATATCTACACAATGGATACATTGTGCAGTATACAGCAGTATACTATTATTATACAGCAGTAAGAAAAAAATGACACAATGAAATTTGAGGACAAATGGTTGAACCTGGAACAGATCATTCTCAGTGAACTTACCCAATCACAGAAAAAAATCGCCACATAGTCTCACTCATCTACAACACCTAACCTGAATCTACCCAAGAAACCTTACATACCCAGCAAGCATCTCCTAGACTAGACACTAGGATAGAAGGGGAGGGAGGGGAGGGCATCAAAGGGGTGGGGAACACAAATCTAGACCCAAACTGCAATGGTACCATAATTTTCTACTTACTAAAAGACAGACCAAATGGCTGATCCTTCACCAGGCCCTTACAGGGAACACCTGAACCACAAGACACTGGAGAGGGTAAGATCAAGACTAACCTTAATCTTCTACATCTTCCCTCCCTCACTTCCCCTCTCCCAATCTCTCTCTCTCTCTTATCTCTAAGTCTTGTATATTAGTTATCTTTTTCCTCATTTTCTTAGTGGGCACTGAACTGTAACTCCCAGAACCAGCATGGGGCTATCATCCACAATGAGCTTTTGATCAGTGAGACCTACAAGGTTTCCTAAAAGACAGACAGGTTTCTGTCAGAGTACTTGATGACCCACCAAAGGCTAGTGGTAAGACCCTACTGCTGAAGACACCTTATGTGATTGACATGCAAAGTAGAATGGCATGGCTGGAAGTTGGAAGAGAGTCAGCCCCCAGACAGTCAGCGTGTCTAGTGCCAGAAGGTGCTACATGGGCAACTGGGGGAAAATGAACAATATCTGTCGAAGCAATGCATGGTCTAACCTACTTAGCAGCAAATAACTTGTTGTGATGCCCACACAAGTGCAGTGGTGGCACACAGCCATGGTGGGGAACCAACTGCTCTCAATTTGGCTAACTGTTCCCCTCACTGGTATGGGACCCATAGCTGGAGCTGGGAAACAAGTCAGAACCATATCCAAACATAAGCCCACTCTCCAATATCAAGCTACCATCAATTGTGGGCTACAAGAGGGCCTACACCTATTAAATTCTCTATAAAAAAAAAAAAAAAGTAGGGCCGGGCGTGGTGGCGCACGCCTTTAATCCCAGCACTCAGGAGGCAGAGGTAGGAGGATCACCATGAGTTCAAGGCCACCCTGAGACTACATAGTGAATTCCAGGTCAGCCTGGACCAGAGTGAGACCCTACCTCAAAAAACCAAACCAAACCAAAACAAAACAAAACAAACAAACAAAAAAAAAAGAACAACAACAAAAAAAAAAAAAGTAAGGGTTATCTCATTTGTCCTGGTGCTAACTTACTCTCCGTTGGAGAATCTGCTTGTCTTTTTCAGATAGATGTAGATCCTAAGGAGAGAGCCACCCCATCATACCTCAAAAAGGCCCCGGCTGAAACTAAGAAAAATTGGAAAAACAAGCAAGGTGGCTGTTTTCCTGTTGAACCGGATACCAGCACAAGGGGGAAGGAGTTCAGCACAGAGAAATATCAACTCCTACCAAATCAGAGAGCCAGAGCCTCAGAGGTCCCCAACACCTCATCACTGAAGCAGACCAAAAATGAACCCAACATGGCTCAGGGAAATTTTGTGGAAGAGGGGGAGGAAAGAATGTCAGAGCCACATGTTGGGTCATGATATGCAGAGACATTTAGCTTACCCATAACTGTGGGCTAACTCCACAATGCATGACCCATATACCTCAACAAGGAAGGGCCAAGGGGAGGGGTTAGGTCAGGGATGAGCCTAATAATGGTACCAAACTGACTGTATTTGCTGAATACAAAACTAATAAAGAAAAAAAATTAAAAAAAATTAAAAAAAAGTTATTATTATTAATTTGAAAAACATTATTACAAAATGACATTTTGTGTGTTATTGTAGCAAAACTGTTAAGAAAGATTAAATGTGGGGCCTACATTTAAGACTGTATAATCCAGTCATAAATCCTAAATTTAGAAACTTAGTTTGCTTAAATAACATCATGCATGATATTATTTAAATTAATGTTATTGTTTTGAATCTTACTGATTTTTGCAGTGTTGTTTTTATATTTAATTTATAAACTTGCTCTGTGTTTACATGAGTTAAAAATATAAGAAATATATTGAATTATATGTTGGTAAATATTAAATGGCATTTTCATAAAATAACTAATGTAAATATCCAGAGTTTTGATAGTTTTTATTTTTACTTTAAAATAATCCATAAATACCAACTTTCAAGAAGATTTCTGCTTAACACACTGCTTACTTTAAGGAAAAACAAAGAAATATTAAACTGGACAAGGTTATGGTAAAGTAAATATTACGTGCTTTTTTAAAGACCTGATTTATACTTATTATTAAGTAGATTTAGTGATAAATAGAACTTATCATGAATATATATACTTATATAGTCATATATATTCCATACACATATATAAAATCATATTTATATGTGTGTGTGTATAATATCTGTGTGTATCACAAAAATATATATAGAGAGAGGAGAATGAGAGGCAGATATGTATATGGATACAGATTCTTAAACATGTCAGTAAAAATGATCTTCAAAATGTTGATGATTGTATTTTACTTGGTAAAATGCTAATATTTCTTGTATTCATTTTATATGTTATACACTGTTCATTTAATTACCAATAAACTGTTGCCAACTGTGCAAAACTTAAGGCAAACATAAAGCACAAGAACAGTCTCCTGCTTAAGAGTATATGTGCACAAGAACCTGGTTGGTAAGAAGCTTTGCCTCTCAGAGTCCTGTTGGAAGACTGAGATAGTTTATTTTTAAATTTTATATCTTTGTAAAATCTCTTGGGATCTTATGAAAACACTTTAAAAACTATCAGAGGGAAAGAGAGACAGAGCAAAGGAAGAAAAGGTGGGGGGAAATGAGGAAGCAACTCATTTCAGACCAGCTTCCCCACTCTAACTCAAAAGTGGATTTTGTAAGTAACTTCTATTCAGTGAAGGGGTACAGGGTCCTTCTGCTGGCATATGGGTCCAATTCTAGGAATACATCAATGTACATAGAAGTCAGAAACTTCTGCCATCAGGGAGCTTTTATTGTAATGGGAGAGGGAGAGGGAGAGGGAACAGTTAATAAACTATATAGCAAGTTACAGGATAGTAGTAAGTACAAATTGAGCAGCCCCAATCCATAGTCTGAAATGATGCAAACCCTTTGAACACCAAGCTAATGCCACACGTGAACTATTCCACTTAATATTCATGACACAGGCTACTGTCAGAATTCTTGCACTCAAAAATATTATATATTACATATTTTATATTATGTATACATATCTTCAGAGTGTGTATAAAAAAGTAAATGCATTTTATATTTAGACTTGGGCCCATCCTCAATATACCTCATTATGTACATGCAAACATTTCAAACTCCTAAATCTAAATGGATTATGTCCTGAGCTATTTTTAATACAGGGTGCTCCACTTATGTTTCATAAATAATATTGAGCTGGGAAGAGCTCAGGAATGGAGAAGGACAAGACAAGAGGCATATTTAATGGTAAATGGGGCAGCCTGAGGAGGACCCACTGATTTTTGAGCAAAGGGGAACAAACAAGGAAAATTGTGGAGAAAGAACACTCTGGACACATGGATGGCCATTGCCATCCAGTTCCAGGGTCCTGAGGTAGGAATAAACATGATGGATTCCAGCCAAAGGTGTGGAGTGGGAGTATAATACAGAAACTGGTGTAACAGCTCATGTAGTTCATATGGTGAATTCTTCTAGGCTATTGTAGGAAATTTCTCATTGGCTCTAAGAGAAATGGACATCTGGATTTGGGAGCAGATAAATGATGCATTGTGAAGTTACCTGCTTTCACAGAGTTTCCATAGCTCGTTTGTTATTGATTGGGTGAGGGAGATTAGGACAAATGCTGTAAACCAATCACATCAGTAAACTCAGATGATGTGGGGACCCACTGTCTTTGGTGGTTTGAATAGTTTTGTAAAGAGAAATTATGAACCTGTAGGCAGGTTATCAGGAACCAAGAGGAATAGAACATTATTATTTTGGTCCCACCCTTATGGCCTGGGGAAGTGCAGGAGAAAATAGTTACAAAGATCCAGTGGCAATAGTGTTGCAGGTGGACCTCTGACAGGAGCTGAGGCCTCTGATTGAGGACATTGCAGGTACCAACCTACCCTCTTCACAACCTTCCATATCTTGCTAATGCTTCCATTGACTGAGTACCTGTGGCATGGCAGAGAAATCCTTGCCACAGTCCACATGTTGACCCTTGGCTTTCAGCCTATGTTTGTAAAAGCAAGTTTTATTAAAATGAACCCATGCTCATGCATTTTTATGTCATCTGCAGCTGTGGTCCCACTGTAGTGGTAGAGTTATATATGTGCAACAGAAAAAAGTTTTTCTTTATTAGTTATGTACATACTCAGTGTGTAAACAGCACATGTTGGCACCATCCTTACCCTCATCCCTGTCTCCCCAAAGGGACCCTCTTCATTGGGGATGCCAGTTAGCCCCATGGGGATTGTGGATTGTGCATTGTGGTTTTACACTAAAATATTTAAATATTTAGCATTCTGCCTTTACAGAAAAAGTTTGTTAACATTTAACATAACATCTAAGTTTGTGTCCCTGACAGAAGACCAAAAGTATAGTTGATAGAAAATAAGAAGGGGCAAATGAAAGGTGCCTATCATAACAAGCATGAGGTGATAAATAGGGGTCACATGAGTTTGTGTCTGAGTGCATAGTCTATCTGGGTAAATGTTTCAGGAGTACCTGAAAAGCATGCATGCTCTCCAGTTGTTTAGTGCAATATTCCATAAGTGTCACCTATCTCTTGCTGATTGGAACCAGAGGAGATAATGGGAAGTTACTGAGTTCGGAAGTTATTTTGAAGATAGATTCTGACAAATGAGTTGCATTTAGAATTTGAGAGAAAGAAAGAGAAGACACAAGTGGTCATGAAAGATTTGGGTATGAATAATGGAACATGGTCTTCCTTAAATGAGGATGACTACAAAAATGGAAGGATGATGAGGGATGGAATCAACTAAAATAGAGGAGAAAATATGAAACAAATTGTTAGTTTATATCAGATGCTATATAATAATATGGTAATACTGATGTTTATCATATGACTATTCAAGTATCTATGAATAATACTACTTCTAAATGTAGTGTGACTATATGATTGGTGAGTAGTCTTGAAATTAAATTATATCAAAGGGGAAATTAATTTTAATGTGTATATATATATATATATATATATATATCCACATATAGATAAGCATACATATTCACACACAGATATGGATACCCTAGCTTAAAAAGCATGGAGAAAATTTGACAGTCCTTCATTGTGCATCAGTGTGTGGCATCTGTGTAGTGGAATGGGGAAATTGTAAAAGGTGTGACATCAGTTTTACCACTTCACCCACTTTAATTACTCTATTATTTTTTTTTCTTTTTTAAAAATTTTATTATTATACATATATATTTAGTTATGGACATATTCAGTGTATAAACAGCACATCCATGTCCTTAGCCCATGGAATGCTGGTGCCCACAGTTAAGAATTTTTTTTCTCTTCTTTTTTTTCTTTATTAATTAGTTTTGTATTCAGCAAATACAGTCAGTTTGGTACCATTATTAGGCTCATCTGTGACCTACCCCCTCCCCTTGGCCCCTCCTTGTTGAGGTATATGGGTCATGAATTGTGAAGTTAGCCCACAGTTATGGGTAAGCTAAATGTCTCTGCATATCATGACCCAACATGTGGCTCTGACATTCTTTCCACCCCCTCTTCCACAAAATTTCCCTGAGCCATGTTGGGTTCATTTTTCGTCTGCTTCAGTGATGAGGTGCCGGGAGCCTCTGAGGCTCTGGCTCTCTGATTTGGTAAGAATTGATTTTTCTCTGTGTTGATCTCCTTCCCCCTTGTGCTGGTATCCGGTTCATCAGGAAAACAGCCACCTTGTTTGTTTCACCAATTTTTCTTAGTTTCAGCTGGGGCCCTTTGGAGGTATGACGGGGTGGCTCTCTCCTCAGGATCTACATCTATCTGAAGACATCAGTCCCTTCTGTAACACTAGGGCATAAGCACCAAATGTGTTGCATCTATGATAGGACCCATCAAGAAAACCAATAGCTTTCTGTTCAAAAGCAGAAACAACTTGATATCAAATGCCCATTTTTAATGTAAGATGTTATGTTGTGAAGAACACAAGATGTCAAATAGATCTTTGCAGAGCAGACTCACAAAGCCATGATGTGTTTCTGAACTTTGTCAAAGATATCTGTGAAAACATTTAAGTCATTCTATATTCATCAATTATGATGAAGTTTGTCATTCACAACTAATTTAAATATTTAGTGGAATACCAATATAAAGAGGCTGGAGGCATAAAATAATGTTATAGGAGTCCAAGTGATCTTGTATAAATATAAAATTCTAATATATATATTATTTATTATTACTTATATATTATATATTATTTATATATAACATAGTATTTATTTTATTTATATATTATATAGTATTTATATATTATATATTTATATATTATTTATTATTAATATATATATATATATTGTTTGATTACAGTTCTGGAAAAGCTGTCCCCTCAGCCAGAGTGAATAAACTGAAGATAAGTTTGTATTTCCACAGGTAAACCAATTTGACAACCCCTGCCTACAGTGTAAGTTGCCCTGCATGTAAGAGTTCCTCTCATGTTACTTTTTGCCAGTGTTCCCAATAAGTGTGAACATGTCAGCTAGTCAAATTTCCCCATCTCTGCTGCAAAAGTCTGGGAAGACTTCCTCCTCCTGATCATCAATCCACATTCCCCAACCATGTAAGACACTATCCAAGGCTCTCACTCCTGCAGTCTGCGTGGGAAGAAAGGATTACCTTAGGTTGCTTGTGTCATACCAGCCAGGCTACATGGGAAGAAGTCAGCAGAATGCCCTGGGCACAGCTGCTTGAGGTGATATTGGAAATGTTGACTAATCAAATTTCCAATTTCTGCTCAGTTGCTCTAATTTATTATCCCAGACATTCTGAATGCTAATAAAACTACCTATCATTCCAGGTCATGGCACTCTACTTTATGATGTTATCAAAAATCTCAGCATTTCTTAGTTCGGTGACAATGACTAGGGAGAGGGACAGCTGTCCTCCTGCCTCCAACGTGGTTCATACACCCACCCTGTAATTGGTAGTGTCTGGATAATTTAGTCCAAATGAGCAGCCTTGGAGTGACATTTTTATACCCATGACAGGATTATATAACATAAAGAAAGGCCATCAGTGAACACAGAGGAATAAGCAGGGAGAATCAGGTGAACATTGGGCAAGTAAATCTTCCCATTTCCCTCTTCATAATAAAATATACTTCACATTAGATTTAATGAGCTGGTTATCTTATCCAAGGGGTACAGGAAGCTGTGACCCAGCGTCCTAGCTTTCCCCAGTCACATCTAGTTACAGAGACCAGACATACAGCAGAGAGAGGTTCCTGGTCCCCATGTGCTTGGTGGCAGTGTAGACAGAAAGGACCTAACTAGAAACAATTAGCAGTCATTGGGTCCCACTGGAAGTGAAACCAGGAATTCACTTCCTTTATGCCCTAGATATGATTAAAGCTAATGAATTGTCAGGTATTTAGGCTTTTAGCATGGTGATCAGTGCTTTTTTTGGAACCCCTTCATTGAAACTTACTATCCAATGGGTACAGGAAGATGTTAGCACCATCTTTTAGGAGCTCTGTGACAGAATAACCTAAAGCTGTATCACCTGGTGTATTGGTATTGGGGTGGCAAATCCCAATTCTCTGTATCAGCATTGTTATTTAATATTAGCTATGAGAATGATACTCTATGAGTTTTGCCAGAGAAGCAATATCACTGTCATTTTCCATTTAATAAATACATGTTTGGGTTCCTCTTGGACTTGATATATTTACTGAAGAAAAATTATATATTCTATATTATATACTATATATGTGTGCATATAGGACTTACCATTTCATAAATCTCTGTTTTAGTTAGAGAACAACATTAAGTTTTGTTTACATTGAAGCTCATATAAAATAACGCAGCTATTCTATGTGAAATGTCATATAAATTTATGAGTGCATGGATAAATATACCTCAATATTCCCCAAGCTCATCAGCCTATGGGTCCTAAATCAGATTCCTGTCATTGTCAGACCTGTATCCGTAATATTAATAATGTTACCTTGCAGAAAGACAGGAACTCATTGGATTGTTCCAGTTACTACACATAGATGAGAGCCAGAAAATAGAAGGAGTGTAAACAGGAAATGGAATTGATCTTACATTTATTTGGGGCACCAATATACACCTCAGTTTAAATTGGAAGCTCACCAGGCTTTAGCACTTACCCTTCTCAATGTCAACTACACCTACTGATTCTCTTACTTGCACTCCCCAGGCCACCACATAATCTTTCCAAAGACATTTGGGCATCTCTGCTCATATCTTTACTCTGAAAGTCTGACATCTTCACTCCAGATTTCTCTTGTTTACCTCCTCCTAACTTGTATTGACTCTGTTTCTTCTCTTTGATCTCCCAGTAGTAGCAGTAAAGCAGGGTTGGAGTCGTTAGGAGGGATTAGATGTCCATAAACATGTAGAAGACTCTCGGAACTGTGAACTACAACTTCAGATCCTCGTCAAAGTTATAACAGTATTGAAAACATAGACTCAGAGCAGGGTAAACTATTAATCTGTTTTAGGGAGAGTTAGGATCAAGAGGGACAGCAAGCAGGAAACCCCAAGTCAGGGAACTTCTCCACTTTCTATCAAGACTGGAAAGGGGAAAAGAGAAAATCTCCCTTGCATAGAGAAAGATCTCTCTCTGGGAAAGAAAAGAAGCCTGTCTGGAAGGGGCACGCTTGCATGCCCGCGCACACCCACGGAGAATGAAACAGGAAAGCTGCTGGACAAAAAGAATTCCTCCCCCTTTCCAGCTTGGCTGGATCTGGGGTGCACTCTGACCTAAGTACCATTCACTAAGGAGCTAAGTCGCAGGAGGAAAAAAAACAAAAAAAAACATTTCTGTTACTGAGCCAGAGTGCTTCCTTCCTTCTACTGATACTTTTCATCAAAGCCCTGGCATACCTCCCTACACTTTGATCCAGGTCTTTTCAGTTCCTCACATACATGTAAACTGCTCTCTGAATCCCAGTGGTAGTTCAAGTTTATAGTCTTCCCCACTGGTTTTGTGGTCCCAGACAAATCATGGAATGTGGCTATTCTTAGTGCTTGCACATCCTAGACTGAGCGGTACTCAGCTGGAAGCTCAGAAAATGGGGATAGGAGTTAGGGGAAAGGCAAATGAAATAAAAAAATAAAAAACTCTCTGGAAAGTCTCTCTAGTAGAATGGATTAAGGAGAGAACACAATATCTAAACTAGAAGACCAGGTATCAGATCTAGTACAGTCCCAAAAAGAGAAAGACAAGCTAATAGCAAGGTATGAATGCGAATTTCAAGATATATGGGACATTATGAAAAGATCAAACATAAGAATTCAGGGTATAAGAGACGGAGAAGAATTTCAATCCAAACACTTAGTAGGTGTTTTCAACAAAATCATAGAAGAAAAATTTCCCCAAATTGGGAAAGAAATGCCAGTGCAGATTCAAGAAGCTTTTAGAACACCAAACAGACAAAATCTGGAAAGAACCTCTCCTTGCCAAGTTATAATTAAAACTACTTAACACACAAACCAGAGAAAATATATTGAAAGCAGTTAGAGAGAAAAAGCAAGTCACCTACAAAGGCAAGCCCATCAGGATCAGAGCAGATTACTCAACACAAATTTTAAAAGCCGGAACGGGCTTGGATTGATGTATTCCAAGTTCTGAAAGATAACAACTGTCAACAAAGATTGCTTTATCCTGCAAATCTATCTATCCAAATTGATAGAGAAATAAGGATATTTCACAACAAAAACAGGCTAAAGGAATTTATGACAACTAAACCAGATCTACAGGAAATACTTGAAGGAATTCTTAATGTTGAAGAGAAAGCAAAACACACACAGGAGGAAATAGGAAAAAATAAACCAGACTCAAATAACAGTTAAAACAAATGAGTAAAGGGAAAACAGGAACCACTACAAAATAAGAAGAATGGTGAGAATAAATGCACACTTTTCAATAATAACTCTTAATATCAATGGCCTCAATGCACCATCCAAAAGACATAGGCTTGAACACTGGATTAAAAGGCAGTATTCTGCCATTTGTTGCCTCCAGGAAGCTCATCTCTCAATAAAAGATCGACACTGTATTAGGGTAAAAGGATGGAAAACAGTATTTCATGCAAACAGGCCTAGGAAACAAGCAGGGGTTGCTGTCCTAATATCTGACAGGATAGACTTCAAACCAACATTAGTGAGGAAAGATAAAGAAGGTCATTTTATACTGATTAAAGGAAAACAGCAGGAGGACATTACAATTCTAAACATAAATGCACTAAATATGGGGCTCCCCATTTCATCAAACAAATACTATTAGACTTAAGGACACAGATAGCATCAAACACAATTGTAGTGGAAGACTTCAATACCCCACTCTCATCAATTAACAGGTCATCCCAGCAAAAAATAAACAGAGAGACATGTGAATTAAATGATGTCACGGAACAAATGGACCAGACAGGTATCTAAAGAACATTCCATCCAAATGCTGCAGAATATACATTTTTCTTCACAGCACATGGAACATTCTCTAAAATGGACCATATGTTAGGGCACAAAGCAAATCTCAACAAATATAGGAAAATTGAAATAATCTCTTGTACTCTATCTGAACACAATGGGATTAAACTGCAAATCAGCAACAAGAAAAGCTAGAGAGCATACAGAAATTCATGGAGACCAAAGAGTACAATATTTAATGATCAATGGGTCATTGAATAAATAAAAAAGGAAATCAATAAATTCATAGAATCAAATGTTGATGACAATACAACATACAAAACCTTTGGGACACAATGAAGGCAGTCCTAAGTGGGAAATTTATAGCTCTAAGTGCCTATATTAAGAAATTAGATGGTTCACAAATAAAAAATTTAATGCTCCACCTTAAGACCTTGGAAAAAGAAGAACAAGGCAAACCAAAAATCAGTAGATGAGAAGAAATCATAAAGATTAGGGCAGAGATTAATGAAATAGAAACAAACAAAAAATAACAAAACAATCCAAAGAATCAATGTAATAAAGAGTTGGTTCTCTGAAAGGACAGAGTTATAAACCCTTAGCAAATTTGCCAGAAAAAAGAGAGCAGAGACAAAAATTAATAAAATCATAGATTAAAAAGTCACCATTACAACAGATACCACAGAAATTCAGACAAATATAAGGACATAGTTTAAGAATATATATGCCTCTAAGTTCGAAAATCTGAAAGGAATGGATGATTTCCTTGATTCATATGACCTACCAAAGTTAAATCAAGATGAGATAAACCATTTAAATAGACCTATAAAAAATATGCAGATCCAAGCATTTATAAAAAGTCTCGCACCATTTGTTGAAGATGCTGTCTTTCTTCCAGCCTATATTGTTTGGGCCTTTATTGAATATCAAGTAGCTATAGTTGCTTGACCCAAAGTCCGGGTCCTCAAGTCTATTCCATTGATCTATAGTCCTGTTTTCATGCCAGTACCATGCTGTTTTTATTACTATGGCTTTGTAATATAGCTTTAGATCAGGTATGGTGATGCCTCCAGAGGTATTTCTTTTGCTGAGGATATGTTTGGAAATGCGAGGCCTTCTGCCTTTCCATATGAAATTTGAGATCATTTTTTCTATCTCTGTGAAGAACACTGTGGGGATTTTAATTGGTATTGCATTAAATCTGTAAATTGCCTTTGGTAGGATTGTCATCTTCACAATGTTAATTCTGCCTATCCAGGAACATGGGAGGTCTTTCCATTTTCTCAAGTCCGCCTCAATTTCTTTTTTGAGTGTTTTTATGTTTTCATTGTATAGATCTTTCACTTCCTTGGTTAACGTTATTCCAAGGTATTTTTTTTTTTTTGTTGTTGCAATTGAAAATGGGACTATGTCCCTTATTTCTTTTTCTGTATCTTTGTCCTTTGCATAAAGGAAGGCTACTGATTTTTGTGCATTGATTTTGTATCCTGCTACTTTGCTATAGGAGTTAACCAACTAAAAAAATCCCTGGCCCAGATGGATTCACTGGTGAATTTTGCCAGACCTTCATGAAAGAACTAACACCAATGCTTCTCAAACTTTTCCATAAAATAGAAAAGGAAGGAATTCTAGAAAACTCCTTCTATGAAGCCAGTATCACCCTCATACCAAAACCAGGCAAAGACAGAACAAAAAAAGAAAATTACAGACCAATCACCCTCATGAACATAGATACAAAAATTCAGAACAAAATATTGGCAATCAGAATACAAGAATATATGAAAAAGATTATTCACCCTTACCAAGTTTGCTTTATCCCAGGGATGCAGGGATGCAGGGATGGTTCAACATATGCAAATCAATACACATCATATAAATGGTCTGAAGGACAAAAATCACATGATCACCTCAATAGATGCAGAAAAAGCATTCGACAAAATCCAATATCCTTTCATGGTAAAAGTATTACAGAAACTGGGAATAGAAGGAACATATCTCAACATAATAAAAGATATTTATGACAAACCTGCAGCCAACATAATACTAAATGGTGAAAAACTCAAAGCTTTTCCACTAAATACCTGAACAAAACAAGGGTGGCCACAGGCCCCACTTTTATTTAATATAGTACAGGAAGCCTTAACTATAGCAATAAGGCAAGAGACACTCATAAAAGGGATACAAATTGGAAAGGAAGAGATCAAATTGTTACTATTTGTAGATGACATGATATGATACATAAAAGACCCTAAAAACTCTGCTAGCAAATTGATAAAGCTGATAAACACTTTTATCAATATAGAAGGATACGAAATAAATACCCAGAAATCAGTAGCCTTCCTATATACTAACAACAAACATGTGGAGGATGAAATCAGGGAATCTCTCACATTCACAATTGCCTCAAAAATAAATAAATAAATAAGTAAATAAAGTACCTTGGAATAAACTTAACTAAGGAAGAGAAGGAGCTCTACAATGAGAACTTTAAAACACTCAAGCAAGAAATTGCAGAAGACACAAGGAAATGGAAAGACATCCCATGTTCTTGGATTGGGAGAATCATGAAAATGTCAGTCTTACCAAAAGCAATCTACACATTTAATGCAATGCCCATTAAAATTCCAGTGGCATTCTTCACAGCAATAGAAAAAAAAAATCCTAAATTTCATTTAGATGCACAAAAAACCTCAAATAGCCAAAAATATTTTGAGCAACAAAAATGCAGCTGGTGGCATCACCATACCCGATTTTAAGCTATATTACAAAGCCATAGTAACAAAAACAGAATGGCATTGGCACAAAGACAGACATGTAGATCAATGGAACAGAATAGAGGACCAAGATGTTAATCCAGGCAGCTACAGCCATCTGATTTTCTACAAAAATATTTATTGGAGAAAAGACAGCCTCTTCAACAAGTGGTGCTGGGGAAACTGGATATCTATATGTAGAAAGATGAAAATAGACCCTTGTCTTCCTCCATGCACAAGATCAAATCCAAGTGGATTAGGGACCTTAATATCAGACCTGAAACTCTGAAATTGCTAGAGGAAAAGGTAGGGGAAACCGTTCAACATATTGGCATAGGTAATAACTTTCTGATTATAACCCAAATTTCTCAGATATTAAAACTGTTAATCCACTACTGGTATCTCATGAAATTAAAAATCTTTTGTATAGCAAAGGACACTGTGAATAGAGCAAAGATACAACCTACAGAATGGGAGAAAATCTTTGCCACCTACACATCTAACAGAGGATTAATATAAAGAATATACAAAGAACTCTAAAAACAGAACAATAAGAAATCAAACAACCTAATCAAAAATGGGCTATGGAACTAAATAGAGAGTTCTCACCAGAAGAAATACAAATAGCATAAACATCTAAAAAAGTGTTCTACATCCTTAGCCATCAGGGAAATGCAAATTAAAACTACCTTGAGATTCCATCTCTCTCCTGTCATAATGGCTACCATCAAGAAAACAAATGACAATAAATTTTTGTGCGGATGTGATTAAAGGTGAACCCTTCTGCACTGTTGGTGGGAGTGTAATCTGGTACAGCCACTGTGGAAATCAATGTGGAGGTTCTTGAGACAGCTAAAAATAGATTTGCCATGTGATCCAGCTATAGCAGTCCTAGACATCTATCCTTATGACTCTTTTCACTACCTTAGAGATACTTGCACAACCATGTTTATTGGTGCTCTATTCACAATAGCTAGGAAGTGGAACCAGCGTAGATGTCCATCCACAGATGAATGGATAATAAAGATGTGGTACATATACACAATGGAGTTCCATTCAGTGGTAAAGAAAAATGAAATTATGAAATTTTCAGGGAAATGGATGGATCTGAAAAGGATTATACTAAATGAGGTAGCCTAGGCCCAGAAAGCCAAATGTCACATGTTCTATCTTATATGTGGAACCCAGCTACAAATGTATAGACTTGTGTGTGATCTGGAACCCAAAATAAATAGCAGAGGCCCATAAGCTAGAAAAAGGCTATAAGAGAGGGAGGAGAGAGAAGGTCTTAAGTGGATGGTATTGTATATATGTAAGGAGAAGAACAGATTACAGGGAAGGGAAAGGCCTAAGCGAGGTCAGGGAAAGAGACTGTACAAAAAAAAAAAAAAATGTGGGGTGGGGTCAATCAAAATTCACAACATTCTGAATAAGACATATGAAAATCTACATTCTTAAATAATGGCACATCCAGAAGCCATAAATTGTTACTAGAAAATTTTCAGTGCCAGGGATGGGATACCTTCCAGGGAGTTACTGGCCAGGGAGGTCCCTGTTGCCTCCAAAACATTATAGGCTATTGCCAAGGCCCTTGGTTCCCCATGAGAAAGAGATGATAATATCCTACTGCTTAAGACTTCACATGCCTGAGCAGCAAAGTCACTGAGAAATCAAGCTGGTGCTGAGCAGAAAACCTTCTCCCTGTAGCCCAGCCGACTGAAAGCTGGAAAAAGCTGCACTGTAAGCAGTCTTATGGGAGACAGAAGTCATCAGTGGTGAAAACAGTGGACACTGGAAACCTCAAGTTTGGCCAGACAGGCCAAATGACTTAACGAGTGCAATAGTGACATGTCTTCTCTGGGGGAAACCAACTGCTCACTAATTAGACTGAAGGCCCATTCTATGGGAGGGAATACGTGCCTGGTACTGAAAACCTAATCAAAAGCCTGTGGCAGAGGAGGTCATGAGCCTTAGGGGTACAAAGCCTGCTCTTGTCTGGATAAAGGCATATATTACTCTCACCAAATTGCCCTGAAAGCACTACACTTAATGTTCATACTCATATATTAATTCTACTCTCACTTCTGGTTAGAGAAGCTTTTCTTTTCCAGATGGTGATGACCACTGGGATGACCCAAAAGGCAACATAGTGCTGAGAAGAGGGGATAGAGAAGTGTCCAGCACTGAAACATCTCACACCCTTCAAGGCTCAAGGTCCATTGTGGACGAGGTGTTGGAAAGGATGTAAGAGCCAAAGGAAGGGTACCACTCCTTATATACAATTGTCCAGACAGAATTTGGCCTCAACACCCAAGACCTTGCAGTGCCTATCAATACCCACACAAAATTCTCATAATAGGAGAAAAAGATGATGACATCAAATTAAAAGAGAGACTAATGGAGAGAGGGAAGTGATATGACAGAGAGCAGAGTTATGAAAGGGAAAGTAGGGGAGGATAGGGGAAGAGAGGGGAGGAGAGGGGAGGGAAATACCATGGTTTTTTGTCTATAAGTATAGTAGTTGGCACACACACACACACACACACACACACACACACACACACACATATATATATATATATATATATGTAAACTAACAGAGCAAACATCAAAACCTTTAGCTCCAAGTCTGGCCCCTGCGACTCATAATGAAATCCTCTGTGCTCTAAAGGGCTTGGGCAACTCTCATTCTCTAGATATGCTTCTCATAGATGGGGACAGAATCTATGCAGAGCCTACAACTCTCCTTCATATTCATTCCATAGTCCAGGTATCTCCAAGTCCCTGGGGTCTTCACTAGAACCTATTCCTTAGTTTCACTTTATGGACTCACAGGCCCTTCATGTAAGGACATCATTATTGCCCAATACTGTCCAGTCCCAATGGCTCTTGGAGCCATGGTTGTACTCCATGTCCCTCTACTTACTACATTTGTCTCATTTCCCAAACCAGTACTATTTGGGTTGTCAGCTTTCTTCCTTCATGCCTCCTTTCAAAACTATTAGCACTCTTCTTACTCTCCCTATGCAGAGGACCTACCTATCCTTAATGGTGGTAAGCTCTTAAACAATTGTAGCTGATGCGGCTACAGTTTCTGTGCCATGAAAATTGTTCGCATTTCCTCCTCTGACAAACTTTACATTTGTCACATCCTTTGGCTCTATTTTTTGCTTCACTAAACAACACAAGTTCATTACTTTAAAATTCAACTTTTCTCAAGTTCCAGGATATGGGCACAATGCAGCCAGAATGTCACACAAACTGCCGATAGACAACTTCGCAATTAAGTCCTTTATTTCCCCTCTGAAACCTCTTAAGTATCACCTTCACTGTCCACACTTCTGTCTGTATTTTCATCTTTCAAACTCTCACTAGAATGCTCCATCATGTTCTTTTTTTTTTTTTTTTCCATCATGTTCTTATTTACAGTACTGCAGGCTTCCCTAGTACAAACTTCAATATTCTTCCATATTCCTGCCACAAACCAGTTCCAAAATACTACAAAGTACATGCTCAGGTTCACTATAGCAACAACTCCACTTTTTGGTACCAGTTTTTGTGTAGCAATTACCTTCTCAAAACTGGGCCAAAACACAAGACCAGAAGCAGTTTATGGAAGAAAAGGGATTATTTTTGTTTATAGTTTTGAGGGTAGACTTCATCAAGGTAGGGAAAGCAAGGCAAAACAGACTGCCAGACTGTCTTACTCATATCAGCAGAAAGTAAATAACAAAAATGAACTGGCTAAACCTGGAATACAGAGCCAGACTGTAAAATTCCAAGGCCCACTCCCAGTGGCACACTTCCCACAACACGGTTCCTCCTCCCCAAAATGCTCCACCAGCTGGGGATCAAGTATTAGGTTAATCACAGACATATGAGGCTATGGAGGACACTCCACATTCAAACTGACACACTGCTATTATCTCAGATTCTTCAATAGAAGCTATTATTTCCTTTGCCAGCATTGAGACAGTGCAAAAAAGAAATGGAGCTGATGAGCTGTAAGGTTAATTACATTGATACAAGCTTCCCTGGTTGTCAGGAAATTAGAGATTAACCAGTGACATACATCTTCATACGAAAAGGAAAATTGTGAGATAACTATGGGCTCTGGGATGACCAAAAAACAGTGGTACAAGATAAAATAATAAAATGCACTTCCCTGTTTGGGCTGGAGAGATGGCTTAGCAGTTAAGATGCTTGCCTGCAAAGCCAAAGGACCCAGGTTTGATTTGCCAGCACCCACATAAACCAGATGTACAAGGTGGCATGTGCATCTAGAGTTTGTTTGCAGTGGTTAGAGGCCTTTGTGTACCCATTCTCTCTCTCTTTCTGTCTCTCTCTCTGTCTTTCTCTTTCTCTCTCTGGCTCTCTATTTCTCTCTCTCAAATAAAATATTTTTGAAAATTATTTTCCTATTTGGCTTAGTTTTAAATATCCAATATTTTATTAATAGACATTGGAAGACTAGAGTTGATTGTAGATATTATAGGCTTCTTATGCACAAGTTGAATTTTCATCTTTCATAAATGAAAAATTTTAGGACCTGGGGTCTCCATCACAACATATGCCTCAGATTCACATAATTGCCTCAAAGGACCTTCATGCAAGGACTTGAACTTAAAATTTTAGAGCATTTTGTTTAGAGACATGAAACTAAAAGCATGGAAAACTATGGGTAGGGATATGATATAGCAGTTAAAGTCAATTACTTGCAAAGCCTTCCAGTCTGGTTTAGAGTCCCCAACACCCACGTATATTCATATGCAAAATGGCACATGCACCTATAATCCAACCTTGCCTATGATATTGGGAAATAGAGTGAAGAGAATCCAAAGCTTGTAGGCAAACTCATTTGCAGAGGCAAGCAACCCAGTCTCACAGTAAATGGAGCGTAGATATCTCAAAATAATCATATGACCTCCACATGTGCCTCATGGCAAATAAACATAGATCAATACATAAACTTTTATTTAATTATGGAAATCTGACAGTTAGAAGCATGCCCACTCTGCTAAATGCCTGGGATTGAGACAGGTGAGGCAGGGCTTCTCTTTTACAGTTGAATAAATTATAGTTCATTTGATCATCTTCAAATTCATGTATAGTTACATGTATTTTAAAATATTTTATACTTATATTTTGATAAAAACAAAACTAAATGAAAAGTTTTATAAAAGCCTCAGGACAAGGAAAATAAAGGTTCTTAGACATGCAGGTTTGTAAATTCATACCCAAGAAAGGAAAGGGAAAACTTCCCATCTTGTGTCTCTTTATAAATAAAGAACTGTTTGCCACAGGGCCATGGGCAGCTCTCCTCACATATCAGAATGTCTATACCTGGCCCAGTTACCCACATTTAAACCAACTCTCACATGCAGTTGAATGGTAGGATTAATTTAGACCAATTAGAATCCAACAGTTATATGGTAACAGAGAATGACAGCCAAATGCCTCAGTGACTACCAGTGAGAACGAGCAAAGTTAGCAGTATTGTCAGCCATTACCCATTAGCACAAAAACAGCTCTCATAATGTGTGGAGGCTTGAATGTAAATGTATGTCCCTCATAACCTCATAACCTTAGGTATTTTCTTAGTCTTCAGAAGATGGAGCTCTGCTGGAGGATGTGTGTCAGTGGAGGAAGAGCTTGAGTCCAGTTCTACTAGGTATGTCCTGAGTTGGAACTTACCTTGGAATCTGTAAGCCTGACGTAAAATCTTTCTTCCCACAAGCTGCTTCTGGTTGGGTTTTTGACCCAGCAATGAGAAGGTAACTGCTGTAGAAAATTAGTGAAGCAGGGTTGAAATCCCTGTACAGTAAATCCATTATATGGTGCTATAAAGATGAACCAGTTCCAGGAGCTTCTGGGACGTGGTAATGTTAAGCAGGGTCACAATCCATATATGGAGAACAAGAAAGGCCATGTATAAAGCTTTGAAAATGAACCGTGTTTTTCAGTGTAGACCTGAAAATGCTTTGGATGTATCAGGACTATGGAACTGTTATAGACAGATGCTGGCTCAGGGTGGAGTTTTACTTGGGCTGTGAACAGCTGAGCTAGAGAGGCAGCATTGGAAATCTAGATATTTAATCTCTGGTTATAAATATTGGACTTGTAACTTCAGATGTTTGATGTTTTCCTGCTTGTTATTGATTTTACATTGGTCCAATCTCTCCTCTTATGGTTTCTTTTTACAATGGATATGCTTACTCTGTTCCATTATGGGTTGGAAGTATGTAACATATGTTTTTATTTTACAGGGCTCACAGTTATGTGACAATCTTGAATCTCAGATGAGACTTTGGGCTAGTAAACAGTGTTAAAGTTGGTAAGGACTATGGGGACCTTTGAAATTGGACTGAGTGCAATTTGTATTGTGAGATGATTATGAGTCTATGGGGGTGAGGAGCAAAATGTGGTCATTTGAATTTGAATGTATGTCCTGTATAGCCTTATGTATCTTTTAGTAAGCTTCTAGTCTTTAGCAGCTGAAGTTCTGTAAGAAGTATGTCACTGGGTAAAGATCTTGAGTCCATCCCTAGTAGGTGTGTCCTTAATCTGATTGTGCTGGCTGGTGTTGGTTATCACTCTCTGTTAGCAATATATGTCAACTTCCTCTGCTATAATAGAAATTCCCCTGGAAGCTATAAACCTGAAATAAACTTTTTTCTACTTTTCTGGTCAGGTGTTTGTCCTAGCAATGGAAAGGTAACTACTATGTAAGGCTTTCCTTTCACCACCCATTTAAGCAATACTGAAAGGCTGTAGAAATAAGCCCAACTGATATACCTGTAAGCACATTAGGATTCTAAGATTACAGGTCTTTGATATATACTCACAATAAAGGAAAAGTATTGTATGCTTAATGCTGTAGTACTGTATATATTTAGTTTCTAAGAGAAAACTATGTTCTTTCTGTGTGTATGTGTGTGTGCGTGCGTGCATGCGTGTGTGTTTGCACAAGTGGAGGCCCAAGGTCAACATCAGGTTTCTTCCTCAATTGCTCTCCACCTTGTTTTTTGATACAGAATTTCTTACTGAATCTAGATCTCATTGATTAAGACAGGGTGACTAGCCAGTGAACCCTCTGCCCTGACCCCTCCATCTCACAGCCCTAGCACTGGGATTATGGGCACCACACAGGCTGTTGCCCTTGTTTTTTTCTTTTATTTATTTGTATATTAATTAATTTATTTATTTTGGACATAATTAATATGAGTACATCCTGTGTTGGTAACATCATTTTCCTTATCTCTGCCCCCATTCCACAGAGGACCCTCCTCACTGGGGTTTCAGGTATTCCTCACGGGGTTGTAGTATATGCATTGTCGGAGCAACAGTCAGTTGTTGGGGAGAGGGAATGTGCTGGGCATGATGTCCCAATCTGTGGCTCTTACAGTTTTTCCACCCCCTCTTCCACAAAGTTCCCTAAGCCATTTTGGATATGTTTTAAGACTACTTCAGTAATGAGCTCTTAGGAGACTCTGGATCTCTGCTTTGATGCTATTGCTAGTATCCCCACTTTCTCTGTGATTCTATGTGGTTGTGACTGAGATGCAAGGGTGGTTTATCTGCTTGGATCTCACTATCTGCTGTAAAACAAAATCTAATTCTCCAATGGAGTGTAAAGTCAGGACAGGTTAAATTGGATAAGCATTATTAATTTACAGAGAGTTTGATGAATATAGTCCCTCTTTTAGCCAAAGACTGATGGGAGCTTGACATTGGAGAATGTAATCATTGTCTCCATAGGATTCAGACCTGCTTCCCAGGTCCAGATAAGGGTTCCTTTCTACTGAGAAGATATTTCAGCCAGTTAGAAAGTTATTGTTTACCCACTATTGCACTAGTGTGTACTTCTTTTTTTATGTTTTTTGTTTATTTTTATCTATTTGAGAGCCACCGACAGAGAGAGAAAGAGGCAGAGAGAGAAAGAGAGAGAATGGGTGTGCCAGGGCCTCCAGCCACTGCAAATGCACTCCAGATGTGTGTGCCCCTGTGTGCATCTGGCTAACATGGGTCGTGGGGAATCAAGCTTGGAACAGGAGTCCTTAGGCTTGAAGGGCAAGCACTTAACCACTATGCCATCTCTCCAGCCCTGGTGTGTACTCCTTTTCAGGCTGTTTTTTTCTGAGTAGTTTATATGCCTGCTTGCTCACGGCATTGTTGGCTATTTTCCCCTAGTAGCTCATGTACTGCTTTCCAGCACTAGATGAGCTAATTGAATGGGAAACACCTCTAGAGATATCACCATACTTGATATAAAGCTATACTACAAATACATAATAATAAAATCAGCATGGTAGTAACATAAAAATAGAAATATAGATCAATGGATCAGAATTGTAGACCTGAACCTTAGGTCAAGTAGCAACAGTTGCTTGATCTTGGACAAGTGTGCCAATAACATAGACTGGAGAAAAAAGACAGCATCTTCAACAAATCGTTCTGGACAAATTGGATAACTGCATGTAGAAAATGAAACTAGACCCACTCCTCTCTCCACACACAAAATTCAACTCCAAATGGATTAAAGATCTCAATATAAGTCCTGGAACTCTTCAATTACTAGAAGAAAAAAATAAATAGGAGGACCTTTCCATGACATAGGAATGGGGAAGTACTTCCTGAACAATACCCCAGTAGCCCAGTAAATTAAACATTCTCTTAACCAATGGGATCTCATGAAGCTAAACTGATTTGTCACAGACAAACATACCATGAACATAGCTGACAGATTACCTACACAATGGGAAAAAAATTTTCTTCAGCTATACCAACAGAGGCCTAATATCTAGAACTCAAAAACTCAACAATAAAACAGCAAACAATCTGCCCAAAAAATGGGGCAGAAAACTGAATAGGGAGTTCTCAGAGGAAGAAATACAAATGGCTAACACACACTTGAGAAAATGTTTAACATCCTTAACCTTCAGAGAAATGCAAATTGAAACAACTATGAGATTCTACCTTACTCCAGTAAGGATGTCAATCATTAAAAATTCAAACCACAATACATGTTGGTGAGGATGTGAGGAAAGAGGAACTCTCATTCACTGTTTGTGGGAATGCAAACTCGTACAACCACTATGGAAATCAATATGGAGATTCCTGAAAAAGATGAATATGGAAGTACTAACAGACCCAAGTATTTCCTTACTGGGCATTTGCCCTAAATGCTCCATGCTTCACTACAGAAATATTTGCTTAACCATTTTTACAGCTGCTCAGTTCATAATAGCTAAGAACCAGAATCTGCTCAGGTGACCATCATTGGACAAATGGATAGCAAAGTTGTGGTACATTTACACAATGGAATTCTACTCAGCAGTAACAAAAAAAATGATACAGTGAAATCTGTAGGAAAATGGATGGACTTAGAACAGATCATACTCAGCAAACACACACAATTACAGAAAGACAAATGTCACATATTCTCACTCATCCTTGGCTCCTAACCTGAATCAGCTTGAATTTCTGACATACTACATAGGCAACTTGAAGTCCAGACAATAAGGACTGAAGGTTTAGGAGGCAGGGAAATGGGAGGTTTGGGGGGAATAAACACAAAACTAAACCCAAAATGAACTGGTACCATATAAACCTTTCTCATTGAAGGTAGACTAAAAGATATAAACCTCAACAGGAGCATAGGGGGAATGCCCAAAAAGAAGGGCACTGGAGAGGGTGGAATGAAGCCTAACCTTTAAAATCTTTGAAGCCAGGCATGGTGGCATACACCTTTAATCCTTAGGAGGCAGAGGTAGGGGCACCACTGTGAGTTCAAGGCCAAACCCACCCTGGGACTACAGTGAAACCGTACTTCAAAGAAAAAGAAAGACAAGAAAAGAAAAGAAAAAAGAAAGAAAGAAAAGAAGAGAAAAGAAAAGAAAAAGAAGGAAGGAAGGAAGGGAAGAAAGAAAGAAAGAAAGAAAGAAAGAGAGAGAGAGAGAAAGAAAGAAAGGAAGGAAGGAAGAAAACAAAAGAGAGGGAGAGAAAAAACTGGCTCTAATCTGCAACTCTCAGTACCAGAAATAGGTATTACCAACACTGAGATGTGAGCCCTGCAAAGTCCTTGAATCAAGACAGGCTTTTGTTAAAGCACTTGATTACCCACCTTTTGTAAATGGTAAGACTCTATTGCTGCAGACACCATATGTTGCTGGCACAGAACATGGAGAGACCTGGCTGAAATCCAGAAGATATCTATGCCTGCTCAACACGTACCAAGAGAGGGTCTTGATTGTTAGAAGCACACACTAATTGCTAATACTGGCAAGAAGGTGTATATCCTAGTGGACTGGATCTATCCACTGTGGCTGGGCAAGTGCATAGCTTGGCAATATCACATACTTTCACTCTAATGCAATTTGGGTCAGTCCAAACTTTCCTATCTCATTTGAAGCAGGGTTTGTTGCTTTGGATCTCAATTTTCTATTGTTCTTCTATGCTGGGCCCACCACCAGATTCTGGAAGTCTGCCTTTCTTTGACCCCATCTCATTGTCAGTAAGCTCTGATTACAAAAGACTTCCATGGCTTCTGACTTTTAACATGGAGTCTGGAGAATTGAACTTTAATGATACAGCTCTAGTAGTTGGTGCTTTAACTAAGTCCTGCAACTTTGGTCTGTATGTTCAAGTTGGCTTTGTCTTCTCAGCATATTTGGGATTCCAGATTGTAGGATTGTTTGTTGTATTTCTGTGAAAACTGTCCTTGGAATGTTGACAGAGATTACATTGTGTTTGTTGTAGTCACTAAGGTAAAATGGGAATTCATTGATATTTTCCCTCCAGGTTGGGCATTCTGTCAATAACTTGTCCTCCTTGACGCATTACTAGCCTTCTTTGAGGGTTACTCTTGCTCAGATAGTTTGTATGTTGGCATTTGCCTACCATCAGACATTGCCAAAGTGTTTCAAAAGTCCTTTGTTCTAGCCAATCTTCCTTTTAACACCTCAACATTTAATAATTAAAACAGTATCTATAATCCTATCATAAGAATCCTAGGCATGAGCTTTACAGCTGAGGAAACTGTTTGCACACAGCCTGCTCTTTTGGGTAGAAATGCTAATCTGAACCTACTTACATTTAATGTCCTTGGATATACTGTAAATATGCCAAAAAATTAAATAGTTCTTAAAAGGTTATTTCTAGTTAAGATGTGTGGTTGTAGAAGGATAGGAGAGGAAAATCTGGAACTGGGTTGTTGAAGGAAATTAAGATAAATCTTTAACAAATTTTAGGCAAGTGCTCCACTTATCAAAGACAAGTTCACATTGGTGACTAAGGTTATAGGAGGCTTTCTCTAGGGCCAGTTATTTCCTGTCATGCCAAGAACTACATGAGTCCATTGTATTTTACCATTTGACTAGTTATATATGATTAATCCATGAAAATGTGTTATAAAAATTGGCAAAGGACAGAAATATGAATTTACATTACTCACAGTAGCATAAGATTAATAAAAATTAATCTTATTTTTTTTCAGCTAATAGTCCTCTCTTATCTAAGTAAAGGAAACTTTAACAAAGTATGAAGGATGAAGAACAGGGTATGGCTGAAATGACAAGAGAAAGTTGCCTTTCTATCTCCTGGACTCAGTGTGTCTGCTTAATCATAGGTCATAACTACCCTTGACTTTCCTCTTTCTTTTGTTCTCTAGGTCCTTCAGCCATCTCTACAGGCAAGCCATGAGCATTTGGCGATATCATAGTGGCCCACTGGCCCTGGTACTGTCTTATAGATCTAGGTTTTCTACAATATTCTTCCCAACAGAGCTCTGAGGAATGGTGTGTAGGCTAGAGCAAATACCACCATGGCCTAGACGAAGTGAATCTCTAGTCACCTGAATTATTTCTTCCATTTTATTTACAACTAATGACCCATCACTTCCATATGTATGCCTCACTCTGGTTTCCTGATCCTCAACTTTCTACATGATGAACCATTCAATAATGTAATCAAGACTGTATGCAGATTGAGCACTAATTATACCAGACAGATGATACTTATTAAAATTCCTCTTGAAATAAATTAGAAACTAAGACAATATTGAAAAATGTTTTTACTATATTACAGCTAGTGGATATTAGGAAATTTATGTGGATATAACATCCCAGAGAAAAAGCTGAAAAAGCTGATAGGATGGAAAATTCACCTGGAATCTGGGTCAGTAATAAAGAGCAAATAAGGCAGACTTAGTGCTGCACACTTCTCTGCCTTCCCTGTCCTCTTCTCCAAACACAACATGATTATTCCCAGCATGTATGGTTGTAATTTTGGATATCCATCTATTATAAGACTTTTCAAATCTGTCTTTATATTTTCTGTATTTTAATGCAATCCCTTGAACTAAATTATACACTTACTGGTGAAGGTTCAACCATTTGGTCTGCTTTTTAGGATGTAGAATTTTATGGTACCATTGCCGTTTGGGTCTAGACTGAAATGAGTATCAGAAACCTTGTCTTAAGTTACCTGTGTATTTCAAAAAGAATCTGGCAGAGAGCAAAAGAAAGAGATGGTGCTGGAGAGATGGCTCAGGTGGTAAAGCCAGATGCACTGAGTGGTACATGTATCTGGAGTTCATTTGCAGTGCCAGGAGGTCCTGACATGCTTGTTTTCTCTCTCTCCCTTGCTCCCTCTTTCTCCTTGCAAACAAATAAAAGACAGAGGTAATTTAACTGAATTATTTGATTCCTCTCATAGTTTATCTCTTCTGATCAGTCTGTCCTTGGTATTCATGTCCTTGGATTCAGAACAGAAAGATTTTTTTAACTTAATTTTTATTTATTTATTTGAGAGAGAGTGAAAGAAGTGGAGAGAGGGAGGGAGGTAGATAGAAAGAGAATGGGCAAGCCAGGGCCTCCAGCCACTGCAAACTCCAGACATATGTGCCACCTTGTGCATCTGGCTTACTTGGGTCCTGAGGAATCATACCTAGGTCCTTTGGCTTCACAGACAAGTGCCTTAAACACAAAACCATCTCTCCAGGCCCAGAACAGAGATATTTTTGATAACTCAATGAGACACTTGTTATTCATGCCTCTGCTTTACTGCCCCATGGGATTTTGGCAGTTTACCTTTCTTGCTACTTCATTCTAGCCTGTCTCTATTCCTGCAGCCAGAAGCAATGTTACATCATTGATATGACTAAGATTGAATCTTCTCTGTATCAGAAAAATGTACACACCCATAATATGTTTTCTTTCATACTTACTACTCATCATCATCCCTAAAAATACCATGTGGCTTGAGGATGTCTACAATTTTAATTGACCTGTGAAAATGGGGTGCTGCCCCGTGAGACACCATGCAAACCCTAAAGCAAAGATGATACCACAGCTCATCTTTGGCCACATGCTGCTTTCTGCTCCACTCGGTCAGGATTTTTAAATACTTGGGCATGCGTGATTTCTTTCTCTCATTCTTCACTTTAGAGTCAACAAACAGATGCCAAGGGCATCCACATCAGTTAGACACTACTGAGAATTGCCCTTGCCATGGTATTTTTTTCTTTTTTCTAAAAATTACTCATTGTCTAGTATATAATAGATCCTTTTACTTTTTTCACCTTTAATTTGTTGTGGTAAATATGAATTTTAAAGTTTGAAAATAATATGGTACTTTTTATGCTTATACTGAAAAAATAGCATATTTTTTCTTTGTTTTTTTTTTTTTAGTCTTCTCTAAGAAAAACCCTTTCAACATTTTAGATGCTTTTTCATATTATTTAATATTATTTTCTGTATTTACAAATGCTATTCCTGTAAAATTTTTTAGCTTTATAGGTTCTCCATTAAATATTGTCTACAAAAGTTAAGAATGTAATTTCTTTAAATGCTTAACAACACAGGGCTGGAGAGATGGCTTAGCCATTAAGCACTTGCCTGTGAAGCCTAAGGACCCCGGTTCGAGGCTCGATTCCCCAGGACCCACGTTAGCCAGATGCACAAGGGGGCACATGCGTCTGGAGTTCGTTTGCAGTGGCTGGAGGCCCTGGTGTGCCCATTCTCTCTCTCTCTCTCTGTCTCTCAAATAAATAAATAAATAAATTGAATCAAAAAATTTAAATGCTTAACAACACAAATGCCCATATACATAATGACATGCACACATACACAACCATATTTTTTCATAAAACTCTATTTTGTCAATTTTAACTTTACTTAGTTATTTCTGTATCAATTCCAAATTGTTTGTTGGATTATTTAACAAATTTTAAAATATCTTTTAAGTTGCTTTCTGAGTTTGACATATTTTAATTAATATGATGACCTCCAAACTTATCCCTCTTCCTACAAATAACATAATTTCATTTTTATTATGAAAATTACATTGAACGTATACATCATATTTTATTTATCAAATCATCTGTTGATAGATGTTTAATCATATTCCCTGAGTTGTATATTATGGATAGTGCTGAATTAAATTTGGAGATGCAGTGTCCCTGTGTCACCCTGTGCTATGCTAGCTTAGATCCTTTGGGTGTTTTCTCAGGAGCACTATAACTGGGTATAACTGCAGTAATGCTAAGCTTAGGTCATTGAGGAGACTTCATACTGACTTCCATAGTGGCTGTGCTAGTTTAATTCCATTCCCACTAGCAGTGTATAAAAATATTCCTCTACCTTCCTCGCAGTGCATAAGGATGAACCCCACCTTCCTTGCCAGGACTTGTCCTTGTGATAACTAACAGTCTTTCTGATTGAAGTGAGATAAATTTGAGTGTATATTTGGTTTGCATTTCCTTGATGGCTAAGGATGTTGCTTATTTCTTCATGTATCTATTACTTTTGTCTTGTCATTTGTAATGTCTCAGTTCATATTGTTTGCCCATTTATTGAGGAAATTATTTTCTCCATATTTAATATTTCTACTTCTTCACATATTACAGATACTGATCCCTTCCCTACCATTCTGTAGGCTATTGCTTCATTCTGGAGATTTTTTTGCAACTTATTTTATTGATAATTTTATATATGTACAGCATTACATGTATATATGAATTTTGATTGTAATCCCCTCCTATCATTCTCTCTTGTCCACCCTCACCCATACCACTTCCACTGAATGAACCCCTTCCTCTGTCCAACCATATTTGATGACTTTTTCTTTCTTTTCTTTTTTTACCTTCCTCCATAATCAATGATAATATATTTTCAGGTAATAACAGCAGCTATATGGTCATAAATGCAATGGCCACCTCATGTCCAGAACACAGTGCACACCTCCCATACTCTGACTCTTGCATTCTTTCTATCATCTCTTCTGTAATGTTCCCTAGCTAAGTCTTGGGAGGTGTGATAGAGATGTGTCATTAACTGCTGAGTATTTAACTGTCGCTTCTCTTCAGCATGCTGATGAGTTTTAAGTTTCTATTTGCAAAAAGAAGCTTTTCTGATCAAAAGTGAGTACAGAAGGCCAGGCATTGTGGCACATGCCTTTAATCCCAGCACTCAGGAGTCTGTGGTTTGCCATTAGAGGCCACCCTGAGAGTAAATTCCAAGGCAGCCTGGACTAGAGCAAGACCCTACCTAAAAAAAAAAAAAGTAAAGACAGCACTGCTCTATGAGCATAAATGTAACTATTTAGAGTGCAATATGATAGGCCCTATACACACACACACACACACACACAAGTGTGTGTGTGTGTGTGTGTGTGTGTATACAAAACAATAGTACTAACGTCCCTCCATATCTTCCTAGTCACAGACTTTTTACTAGGTTTTCAGTACCAAGCGTGGATTTCTCTCTTGTGGAGCAAACCTCAAATCCAACTGGAGAACTGTTGATTACCCCCATAACAGACATGCCACTATTGAAAAAGTGTGTTATCTTACCTGGCTGGCTGGTTGTGTAGCTTACAGGATTCAGTGCTATTTAAGACTAGTATTGACTTTCCCCCCATACCCTGAATAGCATTTTCCAGCACTATAGCAACAAGCCAGCAAGGTGGAGGATTTAATCATAGTACCAACATGATTTCTCAATGTATCAACTGATGTATGCAATATATTCAACCACAGGGTGTTACCATCCACTCCTGGTTGTAAACAAATAACACTGACAGTAGATTGTATTGTATTGGGGACCTCATGGGCCTCCCTGATCAAAAACTCACTGGGAGGTTGCCCAACACTGGCAGTGGGATTTTCCTGTAACAATACATGGTTTAAAATATACTTTTAAATTATCTAACAGAAAAGGGGATTTCCATATCACGCTTAGTCTTCATTAAACCTCCACCTATTCACTCCATTCTTTCTTCCCCCTCTTCTTACCCTCTGTTAGTTCTCTCCACCCCCAATAATCTGTTGCTCAGTTTACATATCTGCTATCCTCTCCTCTTAAGTCCTTCTGCTTTCTGCCTTCTTGGCCTGTAGTACTGAATCTTTCTCCAACATAAATACTGTTATAATTATTT
Source organism: Dipus sagitta (assembly GCA_036346955.1). NCBI lineage: Eukaryota > Metazoa > Chordata > Mammalia > Rodentia > Dipodidae > Dipus > Dipus sagitta. Next base: position 75,692,237 of record CM070778.1, on the reverse strand, counting down.
GATGTTCAGATCTGGATATGACAGGGAGAATGTGCATTTGTCTTTCTGTACCTGTTACATCAGAAAATATTTTCCTAGAAATTTCATAATTTTAGGAAATCTTTAAGAATGTTCCTCACATTTACTTTTGAGAAGGACCTGTTACCCCTAAACTGACTCACTCTTTTCTGTGTGCTTATGATGCTTCTACTGTATTTCTTATTTGATTGATTTTCTTTCTTCTTTAACAAATTTATTTATTATTTAACAGCAAGCAGAGACAGAAAGAGGGAGGGTGAGAGAGAGGTGTATCAGAGCCTCCTGCCACTGCAAATAAACTCCAGACACATGTGCCATTTTGTGAACTGGCTTTATGTGGGTACTGGAGAATAATACCCAGGCTGTCAGGCTTTGTAAGCAAGTGCCTTTAACCACTGAGCAATCTTGGCAACCAGATTTATTTTGTTATTTTTAAGATTTGTTTGCTTCTTTTTCAGAATCTTTAATTCCTTGCTTAATTTGTCCTTCATGCTGCTAAATTTTTCATCCATTTTGCTAACTTTCTCACCTACATTGCTGCTTTTCTCATCCAGATCCTAAATTGATTTCATTACATCATTCACCTCTTTGTTTAAATCCTGCTTAAAGTTATTGAACATTTTTAAAATAGAATCTTTATATTTTCTTTCACATTTCATTTGATTAATAATCTTGGTTTTATTTCTTGAGGAGTTGTTTAGATGTCATAGTGGCAATGACTTTCAAATGTCTTGTGTTTCTATGTACTGTGTGAATGTGTTGGGATGGGTGTTTTTTTGGGGGGTCTTTCTTTTTCTCACTCTCTTTCTTTCTTTTACTTTATGTGAATCTTCTTCATAGGTAGTCTTCCCTTGGACTAACTATTTTCTTTATTGTTTAGAAGAAGAAAGCAGAGTGTAGTAACAGAATGATTTGACAACAAATCTGGTACTAAGATGTAATAAGTTATGTTTGTGTACATCAATAAGGTTAGGAAACAAAGGAATTAGGCTATTAGGACAAATGAATTTAAAAATTATTAATGCTAAAGATTACAAGTATAAAGTAAAATGAGAAGGGACGGGCAGAAGGGAAAAAGAGGAATTAAAAACCAGAGGGAAAGTATGTGTGTTGAAAGGGAAAGAAACAATAGAGAACACAATCAGCTATGAATTTAAGGTACCTTTGAGAGCGTGAGAACCTTATTTCAGTGATGGGCTGGACTCAGGAGCTAAGGTCCCAAAATATCACAGTCACACAAAGCTTGCAATGAGTCAATGTTGCTTCTGGATTCTTGTCTTATAAGTTTTGATGAATGAAATTCACAGATCACAGGTTAAGACTTAGAAAAAAATTATTATAGAAATATAGAACTTATAGATCTTAGAAGAAGTGAAGAATACAGAGCTCCTGTATAGCAAAAGGGATTTTCCAGAAATGGAAAAGCCAACTCGGATACCAAGGTTGGAGACTTTTATGGGATTAGGGCCTATGTTGGTCAATCTAGTCCTGATGTCAGGTGTCAGGAGTTAGTTTTACTGGGAAAGGGACTAAATCCTTTACTTCCCCCTCTCTCCCAGGAAAGAGATTGATAATAATAGAGGTACTTATTTGCCTCCTATGGTGAAGCTTCTGGAAATAAGAAGACAACCATATTTTTTCCCTAAAGTTCCAAGAACACTTCCCATATTTAACCAAGAGAAATTCATTCACTTTGAGAGTCGTTACCCTTGAACTGCCTCTTTCCCTCCTCTCTGAAGTAACCCTAACTGCCATTAGGGAATTGTAACAATGACCAATCAGAATTCTTCAAGTTGAGTGAGGTCATTGGGTGTGGAAAATGGGGCAATACTATAGTGGGTTTATTTAAGAGAAACCAAAAGTACATTTGTATAGTGGCAGGAAGACAGTCCTGGATAACAATATTGGGGAGAAATAATAAAACATCAGGAATAATGTGTAATTGGGTACTGAATAAATTGGGATTCTTTAGGGTTTTGATTTTTACAGGCCTTCAGGCCTTGGATACATCGAGTCAGATTGTCACAGGACCATCTGAGTGGAGTCTGACTGTGAACAATGTGATATAAGGTTAAAATAGCAGGTGAGCATGCAAGGTCTAAAAATTAATAGAATTATTATTACCAGAAGTGATAGGCATAATTCACTTTCACTGTGAAGATACAGAAATCCATTTGTAAAGCTGTTTAGTGAATGACACAGTGTGTCTGATATGGTCTAAACCTGTTTTTGTAGGTCAAAATTATCAGGAATTAATGTAAATAAGATCTACTTTTGACAATGGCACAGGTGATACTCTGAGTCACTGCAAGCACATGTAAAGCCACAAAATCTTGTATATATGCTCCTTTTATTACTCAACCTTTGGGTTATTATGAGTAAATTTGCTGGGCTCTCTTGACTAAAGCTTTTAAAGTCATACTTTTTTATTAATTATGCACTTTACTGAATGAACATATTGTGTGTTGGTCCCATTCCCTTCATGGTAACCTTTTATATCCCTTCTTTCCCACCCGCATTCCACTGAGGGACCTCCTCAACAGAGTTGGTGGTAGTATACCCATGGGATTATAAATGTATCAGTAAGTCTCTGTAGAGGAGGAGAGAAATGCCTCAGGAAGCTCCCTCCCACCCTGTGGCTCTTATAATCTTTCCATACCCTTTTCTACAATGCTCCCTGAGCCTTCATGGGCGTGTTATAAATTAAGTGTTGAGATCGCTGCATGCTCTGGATTTCTGCTTTTGTAAGTTATGAGTATCCTCAGTGTCCATCATCATGTCCCTGGGGTTGGCGTCAGGATAGCAGTGATAGCAGCACTACTTTGTGCATCTGGATTTACATGGGTATTGGAGAATCAGACCTGGGTGGTTTGGCCTTGTTAACAAGTGCCTTAAACACTAAGCAATCTCTGTAGCCCTTGCCTTTGTTTTTCTTTGTGCTTTTCTTCAACATGTTCTCTTTATTTAATACCAATTTCATTTTATGATTTTATTTTATTATAATCTCTTAGAATTCATTCCTGCCTTTGATCATGTCCTCATTGATTATATTCCAGTGACTACTGAGTTTATTTTTTTATTGATTCTACTCCATTTAATTTATCCTTATATTAAGATCTTTTTGATTCTCTTCAATTTTCTTGAGGCATCAATTGAGAAATTTTGTTGTTATTAGTTTTCTTCTATTTAATTCATGCACCTATCTATTGCAGTGTTATTAGCTCCAGGACCATGTTGGTCACAGGATTGACACTACTAGCCTTGTGAGGAAGGACTTATACACTATAGGAGTGGCTCCCTGTTCTCAGCAATTGGAGGCTTGAGTATGCACAGGGAAGGATGGTCACCTGAGCTTGACCACCCAGACTCACCCACTACCTGGCCTTTGGTGTGTGATTAATCCAGGACCCAACTTCAGGAAATAGAAATCTATTAATAATAAATATAATGACTGTTATTTAGGGTTACTTTGATTAGCATAAAGCAATTTTATATCTCATAATTCTTATTACCCATGACTACTAAAATTGATAAAGCTTAGTCCTGATATCCAACAGTTTATGTTCAAATTCCATTGTTTGAAAATTATAGGATTTCAGTGTTATAATTTGGGGTTAACTTATGTTTACTCAATAATTAGCAATGGAGTGCTGAAAACATTGAGAAAGCATGCAAGTTATTTTTTTAAATGTGATAGTTTGAATAAGTGCCCCCAATAGATTCAGGAGCTTATTAAAACTTCTTGGGCCAAGTGTGGTGGCACATGCCTTTAATCCCAGCACTTGGGAGGCAGAAGGAGGAGGATTACTGTGAGTTTGAGGCCACCGTGAGACTATATACTGAATTCCAGGTCAGTCTGGACTAGAGTGAAATCTTACCTAGAAAAACCAAAAAGAAAATCTTCTTGGATTTCCATCCACCTGGCAGGAGGAGATGTCACTGGGAAGATCTCAGGGTTCAGCCCTAAGATGTGGTGGTGGATATTTGAAATTCCAGTCTAAAGATATGCAAAGTTCATAGAACTCCTGAAGTGTACATGTTTTTGGTGAGGCTTTTGGTTGGTTTTTTGTTTGTTGGTTTTGCTTTGCTTGTTTTGTTTTTGGCTTGGAACTTCTCTCTCTCTCTCTGCTTGGACCTGTGAAAGCAGGCCAGATTCTTTTGACATTATGGAACTTCCCCTGGATCTGCAAGCTTCAATAAATATCTCTACCTCCATAACTGTGCCTGATTTGGAAGTTCATCTAAGTGACATGAAGCTGTCAACCACAGTAATTAGTACCAGATGTGGGGTGAGATGAATCTGACCATGTGAATTTTGGTCTTTGGAAATTTTTGTTTTGGAGTAATGAGCAAGGAGTTGGTGCTTACAACTAAAGATGCCTTCTGGAGTGGTAAGCCGAGTATTATGTACTATTCTTGTGAGAGTTTGAAAATGCTAAGTACAGAGAGAACTGAACTGGGAGGGTTTACTTATGAGCTTACTAAGAGGAAATAATGGTGGCTGAGGACTTTGTTGGAACTGGGCTACTGGCAGAAGGGCCAGCTGTATTCTACTGCCCAGGCCCAGAGAGTTTGATCAAAGTAAAGTTTTTAGTGGACTGATGTGCTTGGCTAAAGCTATTGGAATGAAATATTTAAGATTTTAAGTTGGAAAACTTCAAACAAGTTAAAAATCACAGGCACTGAGACTGGTTTTAGGCTATTGAAGCTGATATTGTGAACACATCAGCAATCTTAAGGAATATGGCCCAACTGCTTTACATTAAAGTAATAGAGAGAATGACTGAGGAAAGACTATGAAAGAAATGCAAACTCTTCATCTGAGTTCCTTGCACAAACAGGGCATGGGCAGGTGCAGTGGTCTGCAGTGAGTAGGGCCGAACCATACCTGGACTCCTCCCAAAGCCCAGGTCTGAGTTCCTTGTGAAGTCAGTGTGTAGGTAGGCATGGCAGTCTGAAGTGAGTAAGCTGGACCCATTTATGGACCCCTCCCACTGGCCAGTACTGAGTTCCTTGCACAGTCAGGGTGTGGGGAGGTGCTGCATTCTGGAGTGAGTGAGCGGGACCCATATCTGGGCTCCTTCCACCTCTTCCTGGGTCTGAGTTGCTTGTGCAGTCAGTGTGGGGGCAGGTACAGTGGTCTGGAGAGAGTAGGCAGGGTCCATTTCTGGGAATCTCCTGGGTCTGAGTTCCTTGGGCAGTTAGTGAATGGACAGGCACACTAGTCCAGAGTGAGTAGGCCAGAGCCATAGCTGGACTCCTCCCACCCCTCAAGTCTGAGTTTCTTGCACTATCAGTGTGTGGGTGCCCACAACCATCTGGAATAAGTAGACCAGACCCGTGAATATGGGCTTCTCCCACCTCCCCAGTCTAGGTTGTCTGCACTAGTGAAAGCCCTGGAGGGCTCAGCACAACCTAGGCCAGATCTCTGTTCCATTGCTGCTCCTAGTCCCCTGGTCCTGGTAGGTCCCATTGTGCCTTGCTTGGGGAGGTCTGGCCCCTGTGTGAGCTGTGGAATCAGGCCTGTTGATCTGGTATCTTGACTGGCCACTAAGTACCAGCACACTTGTTCACCCGAGTCAGAGGGCGAATGAGCCAAAGGACACAAACTTGCTTTCTCCTCAATAAAATAGAGTCTTCCTAAAATGGGAAGACAACAATGCAAAAAAGCCAAAAATATCAGAAAACTGAGAGATTTTAACCAAGGATGCCTAATCCTACTGTGGAAGCCTCCAATGAAATCATAGAGAAATCAATAGAAATTCATTCCCAAAATGAAATCACAATAACCGAGACCCTTATTTAAAAAAAAAAAAAATCACTGAACTTGAAGCAAACTATCAAAGAATCAACAATTGTATCAATGAAATTAAATAGAATCATCTCCTAGAGTGTTCATCTTTTGACAGTAGGCTAAACTTGATTGAAGAAAATGTTAGAACCCTCCAAAGAGCTATGAATAAATTGAAGGTAAGTCAAGAAATGGAAGACCTTAACAAACAGTTGATTAAGCTTACTGAAGACTTGATCAAGTGCAATAATGAATTACAGGATGCATCAAGAAAATCAGAATTTTAATTGAAATCATACCTCAAAAAAGAGATGGACATTATACAAAACAACACAACAGAAAATAAAAATCAAAGAGAATTTATATAAACCACTCTAAAACCACTCACCAACAGAGTTACTCATGTGGAAGACAGAACCTCTGACCTGGAAGATAGGACAGAAGAAATTTATCAGAAGGCTAAAAATGTTACTAAGTTCAAAGAATCAAGTGAACAGGAAATGAGGGAACTGTAGGACACTCTATATTGACCAAACATCTGGATCATGGGTATACCAGAAGGAGAGGAAATCCAGACAAGAAGCATAGAAAACATACTCAACAAAATTATTGAAGAAAATTTTCCAAATCTTGCAAAAGAGAGGCCTGTCCAGATACAAGAAGCCCACATAACACCAAACAGGTAGGACCAAACAAGAAAGTCTCCAAGACACATCATAGTTCAAACCCTTAACAATGAAAACAAACAGAGAGTGTTAAAAACAGCAAAAGAGAAGCAATTCCCAACATACAAAGGCACTCCCATTAGAATTACATCAGATTTCTCAATGGAAACCCTGAAAGACAGAAGGGACTGGAATGGAACACTTCAAAGTCTGAAAACTATGGCTTCCAACCAAAGCTACTTTACCCAGCAAAAGCATCCCTCATGATAGATGGTGGAAGAAAAACTTCCCATAAAAATTCAAATCTATAATTATATGAACACAAAGCCAAACCTACAGAAAATACTTGATGGAGTACTCACACAGAATAGTCAAACAACAAATCTCAAGAGTCAACAAGAAGAAGATCACAATAACCAAAATAAACCAGGCTCAAAACAGTACATAACACAAGTAAGCACCCAACCCCATAAAACACCTCATCGTGGCAAGGATTAATTCAAATCTCACAGTAATAACCTTAAATATTAATGGTCTTAATTCACCCTTCAAAGGACACAGGATATCAGGATGGATTAAAAAACTAGACCCTTCTATCTGCTGTCTTCGAGAAACCCACCTCACCACTGAAGATAGACACCTCCTCAGGATGAAAGTTTGGAAAATAATATTCCAAGCAAATGGAAATAAAAAACAAGCAGGTGTTGCTATATTAATATCTGATGAAATAGTCAAAACAAAGGTAATAAAAAAGGACATAGAAGGCCACTTCTTACACATCAAGGGAATGATTCAACATGAGAACATCACAACTATAAGTATATATGCCCCAAACACAGTGGCACCATAGTTTATAAAACAAAATCTACTCAACAGTAAAACAAAAATAAACACAAAACCCATTATAGTTGGAGACTTATATACTCCACTATCATCAATAGACAGATCATCCAAGCAGAAAATCAACAGGGAAATAATAGAGATCAATAACATCATAGATCATCTAGACCTAATGGATATCTACAGAACTTTCCACCCCAAATCTACAGAGTACGCATGTTTCTCATCAGTCCATGGAACCTTTTCCAAAATTGACCATATATTAGGCCATAAAGTGCGGCTTCATAAAGTCAGGAAAATTGGAGTAACTTCCTGCATCATGCCAGATCACAATGCTTTAAAGCTAGAAATTAACACCAAGAGAAACATCAAGAACTCCACCAACTCCTGTAGACAAAACAACACACTTTTAAACAATGAATGGGTCATGGAATAAATCAAAGAATAAATTGTAAAATTCCTAGATTTGAATGATAATGAAAACATAGCCTACCAAAACTTATGGGACTCAATGAAGGCAGTCATAAGAGGAAAATTCAGAGCCATAAATGCCTTCATTACAAAGACAGAGAGATCACAAATCAATAACCTGACTGTCCACCTAAAGGCACTGGAAAAGAAAGAAATATCCAAACCAAATAGCTCCAAATGGAAAGAAGTAATCAAGATTAGAGCAGATACTAATGAAATGGAAACTAAAAAAAAAAAAAAAAAAAAAAAACCTATTTAAAAAATCAATCAAATGAAGAGCTGGTTCTTTGACAAAATAAACAAGATTGACAAACCCCTGGCAAAACTGATGAAGAAAAAAAAAAAGACTCAGATTAACAAAATAAGAAATGAATAAGGAGACATCACTAAAGACATCAATGAAATTGGAAGACTCATCAGGGAATACTTCCAAAACCTCTACTCCTCAAAGTTAAATAATCTGGAAGAATTGTATGCATTCCTAGACACATACCATCTACCAAAACTAAACTCAGAGCAGATTAAGCTCCTTAACAAACCTATCACATCCATGGGTATTGAAAATGTAATTGAAAACTTTCCTAAAAAGAAAAGCCCAGGACCAGTTGACTTCTCAATGGAATTCTGTCAAACATTAATTGAAGAACTAAAAACAATATTCTCAAACTATTTCTGAAAATCAGAGACCAGAGAATCCTCTCCAACTCTTTTTATAAAGCTAGCATCACCCTAAAACCAAAACCAGACAGAGATGCAACAAGGAAAGTAAATTATGGGCCTATATCCCTAATGAACTTAGGCACAAAGATCCTGAACAAAATCCTTGCAAATTGAATTCAACAACACATCAAAAGCATTGTCCACCTTGATCAAGTAGGCTTCATCCCAGGGATTCAGGAATGGTTTAACATATGGAAATTGGTCAACATAGTACACCACATAAATAAACTGAACCATAAGAACCACATTATCATCTCAATTGATGCAGAGAAGGCTTTTGGCAAAATACAACACCATTTCATGATCAAAACACTGGAAAGAATAGACAGGGAGGGTTTATATCTCAACACAATAAAGGCTATATATAAAGGTCCTTAAGCCCAAATAATTCTTAATTAGGAAAAACTCAAGGAGTTCCCACTGAGATCAGGAACAAGATGTGGTGCCCACCCTCACCACTGCTCTTCAACATAATACTAGAAGTACTAGCCCAAGTAATAAGACAGGAGAAAGAAATAAAAGGGATTCCAGATTGGAAAGGAAGAAGTCCAGTTGGCCTACTTGCAGATGACATGATCCTATATATATGAGTGACCCAAAAGCCTCCATCTCAAAACTTCTAAAGGTGATAAATTCCTTCAGCAAAGTGGCAGGATAAAAAAAATCAAAGCACAAAAATCAGCTTTTCTATGTGCAACTGAAAAATATACAGAGAAAGAAATCAGTAAGACTATCCTATTTTCAATAGCAACAAAAAAATTAGATACCTTGGAATAACGCTAACAAAGGATGTGAAGGAACTATATAATGAAAACATAAAAAAACTCAAGAAAGAAATAGAGGAGGACTTAAGAAGATGGAATTACCTCCCATGTTCCTGGATAGGTAGAATTAATATTGTGAAAATGGAGATTCTACTAAAAGCAATTGTATCAGACAGATTCAGGTTCACTGAGATGAAATTCCAGACCAGGCACAGTTATGGAGGAAGGGATTTATTGAAGCTTACAGATCCAGGGGAAGTTCCATAATGGCAGAAGAAACTGGCCTGCTTTCACAGGCCGAAGCAGAGAGAGAGAGAAGTACAAGCTTAAAGGTCAAAAGCCACAGCATACTTCAGGAACTCCAGCTAGGCACACTTTGCATATCTTTAGATTGTAATCTGAAATCCACCACCACACCTTAAGATCCACCCAGTGACCTTGCCTCCAGCCAGGTGGCTAGAGATGCAAACTACAAATAAGCAACTGAATATATTGGGGGCCATCTATTCTATTCAAACCACCACAGCAATGTACAGATTTAATGCCATACCAATAAAAATACCAGGCTCATTCTCCACTGAGACTGAAAAAAATGATCTCAAAATTCATGTGGAATGGCCAAAGTCCTCAGACATCCAAACATATACCCAATAAAACAAACTCCTCTGGTGGTAACACCATACCTGATCTAAAGCTATATTACAAAGCCATAGTCACAAAAACAGCATGATACTGGAATAAAAACAGAAACATAGACCAATGGAATATAATTGAAGACACAAATTTAAAGTAAGCAACTACAGCTGCTTGATCTTTGACAAAGGTGCAATAATGTAGACTGGAGAAAAGACAGCATCTTCAACAAATGGTGTTGGACATATTAGATGACCATATGTAGAAAAATGAAATTAGACCCACTCATTTCATCATACATGAAAATAGAGTCCAAATGGATTAAAGATCATAGTATAAGACATGAAACTCTTCAACTACTGGAAGAGAAAATAGGAAGCACTCTCCATGATATAGGACTTGGAAAAAGACTTCCTGAACAAAACCCCAGTAGCTAGGAAATTAAACAAGCACTCAACCAATGGGATCTCATGAAGCTATAAAGTTTTCACACAGACAAACATACCATAAGCAGAGCCAATAGATTACCCACTGAATGGGACAGAAATTTTGCCAGCTTTACCTCTGACAGAAGCCTAACATCTAGAATATACAAAGAACTCAAGAAACTAAACAATAAAAAAAAAATCAATAATAGGGAGTTATCAGAGGAATAATTACACATGTCTAACACACACTGAAGAAAATGTTCAACATCCCTAACCATTAAGGAAATGCAAATTAAAAAAAAAAAACTATGAGATTCCACCTTACCCCAGTAAGGATAGCAAACATTAAAAAATCAAATGAAAGCAAATGTTGGTGAGACTGTGGAGAAATAGGAACCCTCATTCACTGTTGGTGGGAATGTAAGCTCATGAAACTACTGTGGAAATTAATTTAGAGACTCCTGAAAAGGATGAATATAGAACCAGGAGACTCTGTTATTCCCTTACTGGGTGTTTACCCTAAAAGCTCCACATCTCAGTTCAGAAATATTTGCTCAAACATGTACATAGCTGCTCAATTCATATTAGTTAAAAACTGGAATCCACCCAGGTGCCCATCATTGAATGAATGGATAACCAAGATGTGGTATATCTACACGATGGATTTCTACTCTGCATTAATAAAAAAAATGACACATTGAAATTTGTTAGAAAATGGATGAGCTTGGAACAGATCATTTTAAGTGAACTCACACAATTACCAAAAGGTAATTGTCACATGATCCCACTCATCTGCAGTTCCTATCTTGTTCAGCCCAAGTAGCTGACATAATTGAATAACATCTTGAAGCTTGGACAGTGGGAGGGTAGGGTTTGGGGGAAGGGAAAGGGTGGGGGCTTACACAAAATCTGATCCCAAATTGAACTCATACCATAGAATCCTATATTCTGGAAATCAGACTTAAAGGTGGAACCCTCAAGTGGACCTCAGTGGGAACACGTGAATCTAAGGGCCCTGGAGAGAGTGAGACGAAACCTAACCTCAAATTCCTCCTGTTTCTCTTTCTTCTCTAGCTTTTTCGTTTTTCTTTTCCCTTGGTATTGGCCTGTAATTCCCTGTATCAGGATGTGGTCTACATCCACAATGAGCTGTTGATCAGAGAGACCTACTAGATCTCCCAAAACAAACAAGACGGACTTCGGTCAGAGCGCTTGATTACCCACCAGAGGTTAATGGTAAGACCCTACTGCTGAAGACACCAATTGCAAGGACCATGGAGAGACCTGGTTGGAATCTGGAGGAGAGCCAGTCCTCAGATATTTAGCCCATCTAATGCTGGAAGGTGCTACATGAGCTACCAGGGGAAAGTGACCAACATCTGTCCAAGCAACTCAAAGTCTAAGTGACCCACAATCTCCATGGGGTTGACCTGAATCCCCAATTAAAAAGGTCTCTTCAGAAAAGGGGCAGGGAGAAGGGAAAGGATGGTACCAACATGTGATGTTTATATACAAAATATGACCATATCTAATAATAAAACATCAAGACAAAAAAAAAAGAAATTCAAACTCTTTTGAGTTGCCTGGAGAAGCAGAAGGAACCTACTTTTCAAGGTCATGATTTATTTCTTCCCTGAATTAAGAATATGGCTGTGTCCTGCACACCTGGCATTGGTTTCAGAAGCATAAATAATGTGTGTTGTGATAATGAAATGTACATGGTTCCAGAAGCCACTGCTGAGACGTAACACTAGACTGGACATGATGACCCTGATAGGCTGGCAAAGCCATTGGAAGATGGACTATGGTTTGCATGGGGACCTGAAGATGTTTTGGATATACTAGAACTATACAAGTGCTACCAAGGAGGCTGTTGGCTAGAGATGAAAGTTTTCCCTGGCTACTCAGCCAGGCTGGAGGGGTGGAATTGGAAAATATAGAGACTGTCAGTCACTGGTTATGATATTAGGCTTGAACTGCAGAATTTTGATGTTTGCTTGATGGTTGCTGAGTTTATATTGTTCCATTCTCTCCCTGTTATACCTTATACCACTTTAAAATGTTTACTCTGTGCCTTTTTATGTTGACAGTATATAACTTGTTTGATTTTACAGGACTCATAGCTAAGAGACAATCATCAGTCTCAGAGCAAACTTGGGATTTGGGGCTATCCAAAGTTGGTAATGTTAGAATTTGAGATTGACCAGGGCGACAGAGGTTGACCAGGGCAACATGAGGAATATAAGAAAGAGAGGAGAGCCAATCACAACAGAAAAGACTTTATAAATTAATTGTACTAAGGGGCAGCCCCTTTGACATGGTATTGGGGATTTTAAGGAGTAAGGCTTCAGGACAGCTTGAGATGGGAGAGAATGGGGTAGGGTTAAACAAACTTCAGGTTGTCTCTATCCACTGTTTACTTTTCTTTGGGAATGAATAATGGGGAGATACAGCCTCTTCTTTTGTTTACTGTTTACCCCCTCAGAGGGGATTAGGGCTGTTTCTTAAGTGACCTGATAACTCCAGGTGTCTGATATTCAAACTTGTAAGTTTCATGGTCCAAAAGATTTTTCTAGTGAGGTCAATATTCATACATCCTTCATTCCAGACCCTGAAGACAAGAAAAAGGCTGTGGGTTGACATAAGTCTCTGACATTTTCCTGCGGAGCAATGGGATGAAGTCAGAGCTGGAAGTCTTATCTCCTGTGTCTAGATCTAGGCAGGGGTTCTCCTTTGAGTTTGGGACACTATGGCTGTCTGATGTCTGGTTCCCCCTTCTCTTCCTCCCCCCTCCCACCTTTATTTTTCCTTTTTCAATGTAAGCCCTGTGAGAAGGACAGGAGGCAAGAAGCAGATTAGTATGGGTGATTTGTCACGGGTTTGGGAGTATAGGGAGTGTTCAGGTTCATTATTTTATGGAATTTGTTTCTTGTTTGATGAGTCAGAGTAGACAGTTGAGCAGATAGGGAGCTATGATTATGACGAGAAGAATACTGATCAAAGGACCTAGTAAAGAGCTTAACCATGGAAACCATTTTCCTAAACCTGACCAAAAGTTGCTGTCATGGATTTTGTTAACTTCTTCTTTTAGTTTTCTATCTGTTGTTATATAATGTTGGAATTGTCTGTAATATTGAAGCAACACATTCCAGGGAATTGTTGATAGCCAATATGATGCTTCAATAATAAAAAATCAATAGTGGCTTGATTTTGTAATATTGAGGTTCAAAGTCTTTTCATTTCTTGGTTAATTTCTTCCAGAACTCATGCAATGAGTTTTGCCGAAGATACAGGCCAACTTTGAGACTTCCTTTTGTATACCTACCACAAGGCCTGGAATGGACAGGAAAAGGGCTGTTCTGACCACTACCTGTTTGGGATCTAGGAGGATGAAATTATCATTACAGTTGGAAGGCAGACTCCAGCTATTCTGGTGAGGAGGGTTTAGAGATGGCAGTAGGAGGAAGAGCGGTCTGATTGAGTAGATTCCAGAGAAATTAGCAGACAGGACTTGAAAGGCTGTTTTATTGCAGAGGAAGATTCATCCCATATGCAACCTTTTGCCAGTGGGCAGGGAGACGTTTTGTTCAATAGAACAATTAGGAGGTGGTTGAGGGGGTTTAAGAGGTGGCCAAGGAAGGATATAATTGATGCATAGGCAGTGTTGTTAGACAACTAGGGTGACTTAAAGTGCTGATTCTGTACAGAGCACAGGATGGTCTTGTTTGGTAATTCTAACTCCAGTAATATTAACATATTCATTATACTTAACAGATAGACTCATGAGGTTACTAGCTAATAGTTGTTGGACTGAGTTTCTCTCTTTTATTCATAAAGAATGTTTGTTCATAGTATCAACAGGCAACTGACCCAGAATCTTTGAGTATTTAAAGACTCCAGAGAACTTGTAGAGATGCTTACATTGAAGGTGGTCCGTGAATAGACAGTATTTATAGGGGCTCCTTTTTAAAGTTTGGTACAGAAGTATTGTCCTGAATCTTCAGGTTGGGCTGGAGTCTTATAGATACCAAACTTTATATTATCTCTTTTAGACTGATCTGTGAGATTTTTCCATGGTCCTTGTGTGAGTCCCTGATGGAATATTCTTGATTATCTTTATGCCATCTAATAGGGCCAATTATAATGTCAGGGCATGAAAAGGTACAGTTTATTATTAGGGAGAGCCTACAGTGGCAGGTCCTGTTTGGGCCACAGAGTGGACACATGTGTCTTGTGTAGCATAAGCATGAGTGACAATTAGCATTATTAGGGATATAGTAATGGGATGACTGGCAATAATCCTGTTATATTTTATCTTTAGGAGGAGTTAAAGAATGGATGACATCTAGAAAAATTACTGTAAGGAAGTATAGCCAGAGTTAGAGCATTAAGAGGGATTTTTGGTGTAAGAACAATCTGTAGAAATTAAATTATTATTCCCAACAACAAGAGAATAATTCTGTGAGTATGAGGGGTGGTAGGACTTCTCCTAAGCTCCTAGGGGAAGAAGAGGAAGTATAGGGCAATGGTAAAGAACTGTTTCTGTTCCAGCATGAAGGGAGTGGAGTTTCCTTGTAACCAGAGTTCTTCTTTGGCATCCACAATCTCATTAATGTGGAGATCACTGGGCCATCAACCATAGGTTTTCCTGTATATGAGTCAGGAGCAGATGCAATTGTTGTAGAGTGAATGCCATCTGGCAGGTCTGTCTGGAGGTGGTCCTGTTCAGGTATAGGAGGAGGCTTAGTAATCTTTAAAGAGGTGGGGCCTGTGAATGTTGCCCAGAAAGAGGGAGGAGAGGGGAATGGGATAATGGGGCTCTTTTCAAGTGGGAGATAACGACCCAGGATGGGAAACCCTGGAGTTTGGCTGCAGTGGGGGTTAGTAGGACGACCTTGTGGGGCCCCTGCCATTTTGGAAAGAGAGATTGGTGGGTGGGATCAGAGATATAAACTATATATCCTATCTCTAAATTAGAAAGAGGGTACTCTGGATAGGGGTAAGAAGGGTGGTGTTACTTTGTTTCCACAGTTCTGTAGAACGGGACTAGTAGATAAGGAGGGAGGGTGCAGTGGATTCTCAGGAGAGAGTACAGGAGGAATCATAGGCCTCTCATACATGAGTTCAAAGGGGCTGGTCATGGAAGCATGTTTAGGTAGTGCACTAAGTTTAAGTAACACTAGAGGTAAATATTTAATCCAATTCCATTTTATTTCCAGGCTTAACTTTGTGAGGGTTTCTTTGATGGTATGGTTAGTTCTCTCAACCTTGCCAGAGGATTGGGGATGGTAGGGAATGTGAAACTTTCAGGAGATCTGTAAGTACCTGGCAACATTTTAGGAGATAGAGATGAATTCTGGGCCATTGTCTGATTGTACTGAGGGTCGCAAGCCAAACTGAGGGGCTATTTCTACAGTCAATATCTGAACTACTGTGTTAGATATCTTGTTTGTGATGGTGAAGGCTTCTACACATCCAGAAAAGGTATCCAAAATAACTAAAAGATATTTGTATTGTTTAACAGGAGGCATATGGGTGAAGTCTATCTATCTCCCAATCCATGGCTGGGAGAAGATCTGAATCTGGTGGGTAGAAAATTGAGGGGTTGCACATTGAAGTAAGCATGTGTTCTTTGGCAGATATCACATGAGTCTGCAAGAGCTTTGAGCAATTGTGTATATGAGGGTTGGGGAAAAGTGTGGCTTTAAAGGAAAGAAAATAGAGCTTGGTTAGAGGATTGAAATAAAGAATGCATGTATGAAAGAATCTCTTGAGGGAGGGGGACTGGGGTAGAGGATGTTTGGTATTTTGAGAAAGAGGGGGAGGTGGAGCAGAGGTCTGGGTGTGTCAGGGCAGTTCTACAGGCCAATTTATCAGTGTGATTATTTGAGAGGGAGAAGTACTCTTTGTCTTTCTGATGGCCATTGAAGTGGATGATTGCTGCCTTAGAGGGGAAAAGAGCAGCATCCAAAAGGTCTTGGACTAGGGAGGCATTAATAATTGGGGTCCCCTTTTGGGTGACCCTTCAAATTGGAATATTTATGTTGATTATAGTATAAGCATGTTTTGAATCTGTATAAATGTTAATGGAAAGATCCTTAATGAGAGTTAGGGCTCAGGTAAGGGCTGTTAGTTCAGCCTACTGGGAGGTGGCACCTAGAGCAAAGGTTTGGTTTCAATAAGGGTGCAGGTTTTAGGAGAGTTGGGGTGGCCTTGGATGATGGCATATTCTGATGCATGGAGGGTGACTTTAGGAGCTTCTGTCTATAAACCAGTCAGGAGTTTGGGGTTCAGGAAGAGGGTGGTCAGTGATGTGAGTAAAGGTGTTGAGGGAGAGATCTAATATCTCAGAGCATGAAAATAAGGGGGCTTGTTAAGTGGTGGTAATGGGGGAAGGGATCAGGGTAGCTGGACTGAGGGTTGAGCAGGGCTGGAAGGACAGGTTAGGGTCAAGGAGGTATGCATGCAGGATTTAGACTTGAGAGGGATGCAGGGCCAGGAAGGCTTGATGAGGTCTTTAAGGAAGTGAGAAGGGTAGAAGCTTCAGGAATGATTAAAGCAGCTGCTGCCAAAACCTATAGGCAAGCAGTCCAGCCCTTGGTGACCAGGTCCACTTGTTTAGCTGGAAAGGCTACAGGGGCACAAGTGTCTCCTGTCTGCTAGCAGAGGAGAGCTAGGGCGTGCTCCTGGTTTTCATGAACTAAAGGGAAGAACATCTTAGAAAGATCTAGTAAATTTAGGGAGGGGGCCCAGCTAAAGCTTGTCTTAGGACTTTTATGGGGTATTTAACATGGCAGAGGTAAGGAAGGGTTCATCAAGGGAACTTGTAGTGGCTTCATAGAGGGGCTGAGCAATGAGAACAAAATTAGGTATCCATATGTGGAAGAAGTTAAAGAAGCCAAGAAGGGACTGCTTCCTTTTCAAGGCAGGCATGCTGCATTTTAGGAGAATGTGTACAGATGTGGAGGAATGGCTTGAGAATCTGGTGAGAAAGAGATACCTAAGTAAATTACAGTCTGCTGACAGATCTGAACTTTGTCTTTTGAGACCTGATAGCCCCAGGGAGCTAAGGCATTGAGGAGTTTAGCGGTGAGTGTAATACAGATTTCTTGGGAGGGACAGCATCGGAGAAGGTCATCTACAGACTGTAAGAGATGACTGGGATGGAGGCTTAGGGATGAGAGATCTTGCTAGAAGCCTGACCAAAGTAGTGGAAACTGTCCCTGAAACCGTGTGGTAGGACTGTCCAGGTTAGTTGCTGGTCTGAAAAGGTGTCCTGGTCCTCCCAAGTAAAAATAAAAAGAGATAGTGAGTCTGGGAGGAGGAGGATGGTAAAAAGGGTGTTTTTAAGATCTACGACAGTTAAGTTGGTTGCAGTAGGTGGGACAGTGGAGAGGAGAGTGTAAGGGTTATGGATGACTGGGTACAGGGTGTAGTTGCCTCATTTATTTTTCTGAGGTCCTAGACTAACCTGAACAAGGATGGAGGCATTGTGAGGAGAGTTGACAGGGGTTAAAAATTGGGCCTTTAGGAGGTGAACGATTAAGGTCTTAAGTCCAGGGAAGGTGGCAGGGGGTAGGAGGTATTGGTCTTGGGTTACATAGGAGTGAGAATTTTTTTAAAGCAACATGGACAGGCTCATGGTGTTGAGCAATTGAGGGGTGTTCAGTGTCCCAAACTGAGGGGTTAATGGTTACAGGGGGAAGAGGGAGGGATTGGGTTTCAAAAGAGCTCCCATCTGGGTTCAACTGGAGATAAAACATGATTATTGTACCGATTGTGGGAATGTTTCACATGACGTTCCTGCCAAGTAGAGCAATAGGGCATTCAGGCATGACTAAGAAAGACTGAGTAAAGCTTAAGGCCCCAAACTGGCAGAATAAAGGAGGGGTAGTTCTAGGATTGGAAGGGACACCTGAGTCTCCTATGACCATGAGGTTTGACCTTACTGTTGGCCCTTTCTAGGAAGTGAGAAGTGAAAGGGAGGCCTCAGTGTCCATGACAAAAAGGACTTTGTACCTAGCCACTGTACCAATCACCCTGGGTTCAGTGGACAAGTTGGGATTCCCAACTGGGGTAGATGAACTCCAGGTCCCTTCACTGTTGTACAGACTGTAGGGTGGGACTTGGGGTATGAAGGATTTATGACTCACTGTCCTCATTGGAAAATTCCTTGAGGCCAAAAAACTTGTAAGTTTGAAGATGGCCAGACTTCAGGAGTTGTCAAGCCACTTAGGAAACAGCCCTAATCCCCTCTTAGTAGGTGATCAGTAAACAAAAGAAGAGTCTCTGTCTTCCCATTATTTACTCCCCCCCAAAAGTAAATAGTAGATAGAGACAACCTAAAGTTTGTTTAATTCTACCCTCACTCTCCCCAGCTCTGGCTGTCCTGAAGCTGAAAGACTAAAAGTTCTTGTTTTTGCTTTTGCTAAGCATGCTCTATTCAGCTTCTGTAACATTGCTTGCTTGCTTCCACTAAATAAAAAGAACTGCCATTTTATGTTAGTTAACCTGAAAAATGAAAACCTGACCTTTCGCCAGTTGATAAGTTGCCTAGGATATGCTTTGTTCTTTTGCCAGTTAATGGTCACCTAAGATATGCCTTGCTCAACCGCCCATTCCATGAACCCTGCCCCTGTTTTCTGGAGCCACCCCCCTGCCTGCGGTTATGCCTGACTCAATTAAGGGACACCAGGTGGATCCGACCAATCAGGACTCACTCTATATGGAAAATCCCCAAAGCAGGATCCCCTCCCTAAAGCAACTCGCAAGGTTCCCGTGCACACCTTCTTAGAACCAATCATTTTAAAGGATACAATATGACGTAACCCCTTTGTCTCTTTCCCGCCCTTCTCCCTTTTTGAACCCTTTCCTTCAGGGGGTCGGGGCTCTTCACCCCTCCTGCGTGAGGACTTCGTGTTGAGCCCCGGTGCACCGGTACCCACAATAAACCTCTTGCTATTATTGCATCAAGAAGTGTCTGTGCCAGTTCTTGGGTCTTGCCTGGTCCACGAGACTTGGGGTACCTCCCCTTGGGGAGCGGTCCCAACATTTGGGGGCTCGTCCTGGATTTAAGGCAGACCCCAGACCCACATTCATCTTCTCGGAGGTAAGAAGGCGCCATATATGTCTATTTGTCTGTCTCTATGTCTATTTGTATCTGTCTGAACTTAAAACTAGCCTAACTGTTCCCTGTATCGTATTTGGTACTTTCGTTTCTGTCCCTGTAACCTGCAGGTGTGCAGCGAAGCCGTAAGGTTCGCTCACGGTAGTCAGTAGACGTACTCATAGGGCTACAATCCGCAACCCTGGGGGACGCTCCAGGGAGTGAGGAGGACCAGCATTTTTCAGCATTTTTTGGTGGCCTCCTATCAGAACCTGTCGGACTCAGTCCGCATCTGTCCGAAAGTACCATCTGCCAGGCCCCTGCCATCTGCCATACTTTCGTTTTGGTGGCAAACTAGGACAGGCCATTTCCTTATTATCTTTATTTTTACTTCAATTGTTTGTTCTTTATTCTTCTACCTTGAATATTCTAGGATGGGACAAACTGCCTCTGTCTCTACTCCTCTGACATTGACGCTGACGCACTGGAATGAGGTTAAATCTAGAGCACACAGTTTATCAGTAGAAATTTAAAAAGGCAAATGGCAGACATTTTGTGAAGCTGAATGGCCCACTTTTAGCGTAGGGTGGCCTACGGAGGGCACTTTCAATTTGGAAATCATCCGGGCCGTCCAGAGAACTGTCTTCCAGGCTAATGGGGGACACCCTGACCAGATCCCATACATCCTCACTTGGAGGGACCTGGTGGAGGATCCTCCATATTGGGTGAAGCCTTGGATTCCCCCTTCCCCATCTTCTAACAAAAATGAGTCTTCCCCGACTCAAATCTTTCTTGCAGACACCACCGACACCAAAGAGGACAACCCGGTTCGCCGGATTTATCCGGACACCCAGACGGATCTTCTTCTTTTCCAGGACCCCCCTCCTCCACCAGATCCCCCTACCCGGGAACCCTCAACCCCACCAAACCCCCCGGAACCCCGCCCCCAGGCAGGACCCGCAGCTGGCACTCGTAGCCACCGGGGACTTTCCCTTGAGACCTCTGTCGCCCTCCCTCTCCGAGCTCTAGGTCCTCCCCCTCTCCCTGAGCCTGGAGAAGACCCCGACCACAGACCCTTGCACCCGTTGCAATACTGGCCGTTCTCGTCTGCAGATTTATATAACTGGAAAGCTAACCGCCCTCCCTTCTCAGAGGACCCATCAAAGCTTACAGCCTTGATGGAATCCTTAGTCTTTTCTCACCAGCCTACCTGGGACGACTATCAGCAGCTACTGCAGACCCTTTTCACTACAGAGGAAAGGGAGCGCATCCTGCTGGAGGCTAGAAAAAATGTACCTGGAGATGACGGCAGACCCATGCAACTTCAGAATGTCACAGAGGATGGGTTCCCACTGACAAGACCCAATTGGGACTTCAACACCCCTGATGGTAGGGAGCACCTCCATGTCTATCACCAGGCTCTAGTGGCTGGTCTCAGAGGGGCCGCAAGACGACCCACCAATCTGGCTAAGGTAAGGGAGGTCCTACAGGGACCCACCGAACTCCCCTCAACCTTCATTGAACGCCTCATGGAAGCATACCGGCTGTATATGCCATTTGACCCAATGGCCGAGGAACAGATGGCTTCGGTGCTCATGAGTTTTGTAGACCAGTCCTCACCAGACATTAGAAAAAAATTGCAGAGACTAGATGGACTAGGGAGGTATACTTTGTCAGACATAGTGAAGGAGGCAGAAAAAATATATAATAAAAGAGAAACTGAGGAAGAAAAAGAGCAGAGGAAGGCCAAAGAGCAGGAGGAAAGGGAAACTAGAAGGGATAAGAGACATGAAAAAAATATGACCAAAATTCTGGCCGCCCTAGTCAAGGATGATAGGGAAACCATTAGGCAGCGAACAGCCAGACAGGGATCACGCCTGGGCAACAAACCACCATTAGATAAA
This sequence comes from Dipus sagitta, assembly GCA_036346955.1. NCBI lineage: Eukaryota > Metazoa > Chordata > Mammalia > Rodentia > Dipodidae > Dipus > Dipus sagitta. Next base: position 75,670,897 of record CM070778.1, on the reverse strand, counting down.
GACCAATGTGCATACTGCAAAGAGAGAGGACATTGGATAAAAGACTGCCCCCCAAAAAAGCCAAAAAAGGTACTTGCCCTAGAGGAAGAAGATTAGGGGAGACAGGGCTCGGACCCCCTCCCTGAGCCTAGGGTAACTCTTAAGGTGGAGGGGAAACCAATTACCTTCCTGGTGGACACCGGGGCCCAACATTCAGTGCTCCTAAAACCAGAGGGGCTTATGTCCAACAAAAAGTCCTGGGTTCTAGGGGCTACTGGGAACCAACAGTTCTCATGGACTACCCGAAGAACGGTGGACCTAGGCGTGGGCCGGGTATCCCACTCGTTCCTCATGATACCTGGCTGCCCAGCCCCTTTATTAGGATGGGATCTATTAACCAAAATGGGAGCACAGATTACTTTTACAGAAAAAGGCCCACTTGTGACCCATCAACAAGGAGAACTTATTCAGATATTAACAATGAGATTAGAAGATGAACACAGGCTTTTTGAAAAACTCCAGACTGACCCAGAAATTGACAAATGGCTAGCAGCCATGCCCAGGGCCTGGGTCGAAACGACTGGAATGGGACTGGCCTCCCACCAGCCACCCATAGTAATCAACTTGAAGGCCTCTGCCACCCCCGTCTCAGTGAAACAATACCCAATGAGTTGAGAAGCCAGAGAGGGAATAAGACCCCACATTATGAGACTCTTACAACTGGGGGTCCTAAGACAATGCCATTCCCCCTGGAACACTCCACTGTTGCCGGTATGGAATCCTAATACCAATGACTACCGCCCGGTTCAGGATTTAAGAGAAGTCAACAGGAGAGTTGAGGATCTCCACCCCACTGTTCCTAATCCTTATAACCTCTTAAGTTCCCTCTCTCCGGACAGAGTCTGGTATACTGTTATAGATTTGAAGGATGCATTCTTCTGCCTGCCATTGCATGAAAAGAGCCAACTTATCTTCGCTTTTGAATGGAGGGACTCCGACTCCGGGATTGCAGGACAACTCACCTGGACTAGGCTACCGCAGGGCTTTAAGAATTCACCTACCCTCTTTGATGAAGCCCTTCACTGGGACCTAGCCCCTTTTCGTGCTTCCAACTCTCAGGTAACCCTTCTCCAATACGTGGACGACCTCCTCCTGGCCGCCAGGGACTGAGCTGAATGTGAGAGAGGCACCATTGCACTGCTGGAAGAACTAGCCCGCCTTGGATATTGAGCTTCTGCAAAAAAGGCTCAAATTTGCAAAAGGCAAGTGACTTATTTGGGGTATTCATTGAAAGGGGGACAGAGGTGGCTGACAGAAGCCCGCAAGCAAGCCGTGGAACAAATCCCCATGCCTAAAACAGCTAAGCAAGTGAGGGAATTCCTAGGATCTGCCGGGTTCTGTAGGTTATGGATACCGGGATTTGCGGCTCTTGCCTCTCCCCTTTACCCCCTAACCAGGACCAGCACCCCTTTTCAATGGGGGGAAGAACAACAACAGGCCTTCGACAATATTAAACTTGCCCTCCTAAAAGCACCTGCTCTCTCCCTACCTGACACAGCTAAGCCTTTCTACCTGTATGTGCATGAACAAAGAGGAATTGCTAAGGGGGTCCTCACCCAAAAACTAGGACCCTGGAGAAGGCCAGTGGCATACCTATCCAAGAAGTTAGACCCAGTGGCGGCTGGCTGGCCCCCTTGCCTTAAAATCGTTGCAGCGGTGGCATTGCTCTTAAAAGATGCTGACAAACTAACTCTGGGACAGACTGTCACTGTAATTGCCTCACATGCGCTGGAAAGCATTATCCGTCAGCCCCCCCGATAGATGGCTCTCCAATGCCAGAATCACCCATTACCAGAGCCTCCTCCTCAACTCCGAGAGAGTCAGGTTTGCAGCCCCCACCCAGCTAAACCCCGCGGCTCTTTGGCCGGAACCGGACCCCACTGTGGCTCACAACTGTGGAGATGTTCTGGCTGAGGTCACTGGGATACGACCGGACCTGACGGACCAGCCACTACCAAATGCACAGGTAACCTGGTTCACGGATGGCAGCAGCTACCTCCTTGAAGGTAAGCGAATGGCTGGGGCTGCAATAGTGGATGGAAACAGGGTGATCTGGGCTAATAGGTTGCCAGAGGGAACGTCTGCTCAAAAAGCTGAGCTGATAGCCTTAACTCAAGCCTTAAACATGGCAGAGGGGAAACGGGCAACTATCTATACTGATAGCCGATATGCCTTTGCTACAGCGCATGTCCATGGGGCCATTTACCAGCAGAGGGGGCTACTAACCTCTGCAGGAAAAGAAATTAAAAACAAGAAATTCTAGACTTGCTTGATGCTCTGCATCGACCTGTTCAACTAGCTATATAGTCCATTGTCCAGGACATCAAAAAGGAGACTCCCTCATCGCTCAGGGAAATAGAATGGCAGATGAGGAAGCAAAAAAGGCAGCACAGGGGACTTATCTACTTCCCTTAGTTGAAAAAGACCTTCTTAAATCCCCGCCCCTGGAATATACTGAACAGGACCTCAGAGACATGGCTAAACTCCAAAGGCGGTTTAACCAGGACTCCCAAAAATGGGAAACTGAGGAGGGCAAACAGATCCTTCCTCGGAAACAGGCAGAACTAATCCTACAACAGATGCACCGACTAACTCATTTTGGGACTAAAAAGTTAATAGACACTCTTGCCAGAACTAACTATCATATTATTGGACTTAAAGAAATGGCTGAAAAATGTGCTAGGCAGTGTGTTCCTGTCAGAAAGTAAATGCACAGACTGCCCCCAATGGGCACAGGAAAACGGCTCTGGGGGGACCGCCCAGGTCTATTCTGGGAAACAGACTTTACTGAGATGAAACCTGCTCGTTATGGAAATAAATATCTTTTGGTGTTCATAGATACTTTTTCAGGCTGGGTAGAAGCCTACCCCACCAAAATGGAAACTGCTACATTGGTAGCCAAAAAGCTTCTAGAAGAAATAATCCCAAGGTACGGAGTGCCGCAGGTCATAGGGTCAGATAATGGCCCTGCTTTTGTTGCCCAGGTAAGTCAGGAGGTGGCCAGAATACTGGGGATTAATTGGAAATTACATTGTGCTTACAGACCCCAGAGCTCAGGAGAAGTAGAGAGGATAAATAGAACCTTAAAAGAGGCCATAACTAAATTGTCCTTGGAGACTGGCTACTCAGACTGGACGTTGCTCCTACCCTGGGCCCTTTTCAGGGCCCAAAACACCCCCTACAGGTTCAACCTCACTCCTTTCGAAATCTTGTTTGGGGTCCCAACCCCACTAGGCCAGATGTCAACCCCAGGGGACCCCAATCTCATTACTAACTCTGACTTAAATGCCAGACTACAGGCTCTGCACACCCTCCGGACTGAATTGTGGCCACTGGTGAAGGAGACTTACTCCCCATCTTCGGACCCAGCCCCACATCGCTACCAGATAGGAGACTCTGTATACGTGAGGCGTCATCGACTCACCAACCTGGAACCTCGCTGGAAGGGGCCCTTCATCGTGCTCCTAACAACCCCTACAGCTATAAAGGTTGATGGCATTGCAGCTTGGATCCATGCCTCCCATGTCAAGCCAGCACCACCGCCTGGGCCCCAATGGAAACTGGAAAAGACTAGTAACCCCCTTAAACTGTGTTTGCACCGCCTCCCTAATTCTGACAGGGATGATTCTCCAAACAAAAGCTAGTCCCCATAACCCTCAGAAACTAACCTGGCAGGTAATCTCCCAAACAGGAGATATAATTTGGAGTACCACAAAAACCGCTACTCCTTGGACCTGGTGGCCACATCTATCCCCGGAGATTTGTTCATTACTAGCAGGATTAGATTCCTGGGATATCCCTAACCTGGAACCTAAGGAGGATCATCACATAGAAAAATGAGCTATTATGCGGGGATACCTTACCCCACAGGGCCACCAGATGTCTGATCAGCCCGGTTGCAGCAATGTACAAGCCCTACAGAAACTTAGGGAACTCCCTTTCTATGTGTTCCCCCGGGGGACTAAAAGAAAAAATTGTGGAGGCGTAGAATATTACTACTGTAAACAATGGGGATGTGAAACCACTGGGGATGCTTATTGGAGACCCTCTTCCAACTGGGATCTTATTACAGTAAAAAGAGGTCCTTATACAGGTGAATTTGGAAGAGGCCTGACCCACTTAATATAACATTCACAAGCGCAGGGAGAAACTCCCGGACCTGGCTAAAAGGAAACACTTGGGGCCTCAGGTTCTACATGAGTGGGACAGACAAAGGGTTATTTTTCAGCATTAGATTAACAATTAAAAGTCCAGACCCAACCCTAGTGGGACCTAATGCTGTACTACAACAACCCCCGGCAGTCCCAAATCCTAAGCCCTCTGACCCTCCCCCTCCTCCTCCTGATCCCACCAAAGCACCCCAACCTCCCATTACAACTCCTTCACCCCAACAGGTGCCTCTGCTCACAATGATGCAACAGGTCTTTCTTCTCCTTAACTCTACCCAGCCTGAGACAGGCCACCCACTGCTGGCTCTGCTATGACATAGCCCCCCCCCCCCCTATTATGAAGCCATCGCCTGGGCCCTCCCCTACTCTAACATAACTGTTTCCACGAATGTAGGGTCATACAAAATTGCACCTGGCCGACTGACATTGGCCTCCGTCTCGGGAAAAGGACTCTGCATAGGCAAAGTACCGCCTTCACAGGCCCATCTCTGTAACTCCACCCATATCCCTGATTCCTCTATAGGGTATATTAGACCCCCCCCCTCCGGAAGCATGGTGGGCCTGCGGCACTGGATTGACCTCTATAGTATCTCTCAGTCTCCTAAATGAATCCCACGACTATTGCATCCTGGTATGGCTTCTCCCTAGAATCATTTATCATCCTGACTCTGACTTCCTGGATGCAATTCAGGGATGAGTTAGGCTCCGGAGGGAGCCAGTTTCTCTCACCCTGGCAGTCTTATTAGGCCTTGGGACTGCCACCAGGATAGGGACAGGTGTTACAGCCCTAGCAACTCAAGACTCAAAACTGGCTGACCTGCAAGGTACTATAGCTTAGGACATAAGAGTCCTAGAGGATTCACTCTCTAAATTAGAGGAGTCCTTAACCTCCTTATCAGAGGTAGTTCTGCAGAATACAAGGGGCTTAGACTTGTTGTTTCTACAGCAAGGGGGACTGTGCAGCCCTAAAAGAAGAATGCTGCTTCTACATAGACCACTCAGGAGTCATTAAGGACTCAATGAGAAAACTTAGAGAAAGACTAGATGCCAGAGATTGGGAGAAGAAACAAGATCAGGGTTGGTTTGAATCATGGTTTAACAGGTCCCCCTGGTTAACTACATTAATATCTACCTTATTGGGACCGTTTCTCATCCTCCTTCTCCTCCTGACGCTTGGACCTTGTATATTAAACTGTCTGGTGACATTTATCAGGGAAAGAATTAGTACAGTCCAGCTTCTAGTTCTCCGACAACAATATCAACAAATACAAGAGTCGGAAACCGAAATTCCATGATTGGAATTCTGCCAAAGAAAAAGGGGGAAATGAAAGACTAAAAGTTCTTGTTTTTGCTTTTGCTAAACATGCTCTATTCAGCTTCTGTAACATTGCTTGCTTGCTTCCACTAAATAAAAAGAACTGCCATTTTATGTTAGTTAACCTGAAAAATGAAAACCTGACCTTTCGCCAGTTGATAAGTTGCCTAGGATATGCTTTGTTCTTTTGCCAGTTAATGGTCACCTAAGATATGCCTTGCTCAACCGCCCATTCCATGAACCCTGCCCCCGTTTTCTGGAGCCACCCCCCTGCCTGCGGTTATGCCTGACTCAATTAAGGGACACCAGGTGGATCCGACCAATCAGGACTCACTCTATATGGAAAATCCCCAAAGCAGGATCCCCTCCCTAAAGCAACTCGCAAGGTTCCCGTGCACGCCTTCTTAGAACCAATCATTTTAAAGGATACAATATGACATAACCCCTTTGTCTCTTTCCCGCCCTTCTCCCTTTTTGAACCCTTTCCTTCAGGGGGTCGGGGCTCTTCACCCCTCCTGCGTGAGGACTTCGTGTTGAGCCCCGGTGCACCGGTACCCACAATAAACCTCTTGCTATTATTGCATCAAGAAGTGTCTGTGCCAGTTCTTGGGTCTTGCCTGGTCCACGAGACTTGGGGTACCTCCCCTTGGGGAGCGGTCCCAACATTTGGGGGCTCGTCCTGGATTTAAGGCAGACCCCAGACCCACATTCATCTTCTCGGAGGTAAGAAGGCGCCATATATGTCTATTTGTCTGTCTCTATGTCTATTTGTATCTGTCTGAACTTAAAACTAGCCTAACTGTTCCCTGTATCGTATTTGGTACTTTCGTTTCTGTCCCTGTAACCTGCAGGTGTGCAGCGAAGCCGTAAGGTTCGCTCACGGTAGTCAGTAGACGTACTCATAGGGCTACAATCCGCAACCCTGGGGGACGCTCCAGGGAGTGAGGAGGACCAGCATTTTTCAGCATTTTTTGGTGGCCTCCTATCAGAACCTGTCGGACTCAGTCCGCATCTGTCCGAAAGTACCATCTGCCAGGCCCCTGCCATCTGCCATACTTTCGTTTTGGTGGCAAACTAGGACAGGCCATTTCCTTATTATCTTTATTTTTACTTCAATTGTTTGTTCTTTATTCTTCTACCTTGAATATTCTAGGATGGGACAAACTGCCTCTGTCTCTACTCCTCTGACATTGACGCTGACGCACTGGAATGAGGTTAAATCTAGAGCACACAGTTTATCAGTAGAAATTTAAAAAGGCAAATGGCAGACATTTTGTGAAGCTGAATGGCCCACTTTTAGCGTAGGGTGGCCTACGGAGGGCACTTTCAATTTGGAAATCATCCGGGCCGTCCAGAGAACTGTCTTCCAGGCTAATGGGGGACACCCTGACCAGATCCCATACATCCTCACTTGGAGGGACCTGGTGGAGGATCCTCCATATTGGGTGAAGCCTTGGATTCCCCCTTCCCCATCTTCTAACAAAAATGAGTCTTCCCCGACTCAAATCTTTCTTGCAGACACCACCGACACCAAAGAGGACAACCCGGTTCGCCGGATTTATCCGGACACCCAGACGGATCTTCTTCTTTTCCAGGACCCCCCTCCTCCACCAGATCCCCCTACCCGGGAACCCTCAACCCCACCAAACCCCCCGGAACCCCGCCCCCAGGCAGGACCCGCAGCTGGCACTCGTAGCCACCGGGGACTTTCCCTTGAGACCTCTGTCGCCCTCCCTCTCCGAGCTCTAGGTCCTCCCCCTCTCCCTGAGCCTGGAGAAGACCCCGACCACAGACCCTTGCACCCGTTGCAATACTGGCCGTTCTCGTCTGCAGATTTATATAACTGGAAAGCTAACCGCCCTCCCTTCTCAGAGGACCCATCAAAGCTTACAGCCTTGATGGAATCCTTAGTCTTTTCTCACCAGCCTACCTGGGACGACTATCAGCAGCTACTGCAGACCCTTTTCACTACAGAGGAAAGGGAGCGCATCCTGCTGGAGGCTAGAAAAAATGTACCTGGAGATGACGGCAGACCCATGCAACTTCAGAATGTCACAGAGGATGGGTTCCCACTGACAAGACCCAATTGGGACTTCAACACCCCTGATGGTAGGGAGCACCTCCATGTCTATCACCAGGCTCTAGTGGCTGGTCTCAGAGGGGCCGCAAGACGACCCACCAATCTGGCTAAGGTAAGGGAGGTCCTACAGGGACCCACCGAACTCCCCTCAACCTTCATTGAACGCCTCATGGAAGCATACCGGCTGTATATGCCATTTGACCCAATGGCGAGGAACAGATGGCTTCGGTGCTCATGAGTTTTGTAGACCAGTCCTCACCAGACATTAGAAAAAAATTGCAGAGACTAGATGGACTAGGGAGGTATACTTTGTCAGACATAGTGAAGGAGGCAGAAAAAATATATAATAAAAGAGAAACTGAGGAAGAAAAGAGCAGAGGAAGGCCAAAGAGCAGGAGGAAAGGGAAACTAGAAGGGATAAGAGACATGAAAAAAATATGACCAAAATTCTGGCCGCCCTAGTCAAGGATGATAGGGAAACCATTAGGCAGCGAACAGCCAGACAGGGATCACGCCTGGGCAACAAACCACCATTAGATAAAGACCAATGTGCATACTGCAAAGAGAGAGGACATTGGATAAAAGACTGCCCCCCAAAAAAGCCAAAAAAGGTACTTGCCCTAGAGGAAGAAGATTAGGGGAGACAGGGCTCGGACCCCCTCCCTGAGCCTAGGGTAACTCTTAAGGTGGAGGGGAAACCAATTACCTTCCTGGTGGACACCGGGGCCCAACATTCAGTGCTCCTAAAACCAGAGGGGCTTATGTCCAACAAAAAGTCCTGGGTTCTAGGGGCTACTGGGAACCAACAGTTCTCATGGACTACCCGAAGAACGGTGGACCTAGGCGTGGGCCGGGTATCCCACTCGTTCCTCATGATACCTGGCTGCCCAGCCCCTTTATTAGGATGGGATCTATTAACCAAAATGGGAGCACAGATTACTTTTACAGAAAAAGGCCCACTTGTGACCCATCAACAAGGAGAACTTATTCAGATATTAACAATGAGATTAGAAGATGAACACAGGCTTTTTGAAAAACTCCAGACTGACCCAGAAATTGACAAATGGCTAGCAGCCATGCCCAGGGCCTGGGTCGAAACGACTGGAATGGGACTGGCCTCCCACCAGCCACCCATAGTAATCAACTTGAAGGCCTCTGCCACCCCCGTCTCAGTGAAACAATACCCAATGAGTTGAGAAGCCAGAGAGGGAATAAGACCCCACATTATGAGACTCTTACAACTGGGGGTCCTAAGACAATGCCATTCCCCCTGGAACACTCCACTGTTGCCGGTATGGAATCCTAATACCAATGACTACCGCCCGGTTCAGGATTTAAGAGAAGTCAACAGGAGAGTTGAGGATCTCCACCCCACTGTTCCTAATCCTTATAACCTCTTAAGTTCCCTCTCTCCGGACAGAGTCTGGTATACTGTTATAGATTTGAAGGATGCATTCTTCTGCCTGCCATTGCATGAAAAGAGCCAACTTATCTTCGCTTTTGAATGGAGGGACTCCGACTCCGGGATTGCAGGACAACTCACCTGGACTAGGCTACCGCAGGGCTTTAAGAATTCACCTACCCTCTTTGATGAAGCCCTTCACTGGGACCTAGCCCCTTTTCGTGCTTCCAACTCTCAGGTAACCCTTCTCCAATACGTGGACGACCTCCTCCTGGCCGCCAGGGACTGAGCTGAATGTGAGAGAGGCACCATTGCACTGCTGGAAGAACTAGCCCGCCTTGGATATCGAGCTTCTGCGAAAAAGGCTCAAATTTGCAAAAGGCAAGTGACTTATTTGGGGTATTCATTGAAAGGGGGACAGAGGTGGCTGACAGAAGCCCGCAAGCAAGCCGTGGAACAAATCCCCATGCCTAAAACAGCTAAGCAAGTGAGGGAATTCCTAGGATCTGCCGGGTTCTGTAGGTTATGGATACCGGGATTTGCGGCTCTTGCCTCTCCCCTTTACCCCCTAACCAGGACCAGCACCCCTTTTCAATGGGGGGAAGAACAACAACAGGCCTTCGACAATATTAAACTTGCCCTCCTAAAAGCACCTGCTCTCTCCCTACCTGACACAGCTAAGCCTTTCTACCTGTATGTGCATGAACAAAGAGGAATTGCTAAGGGGGTCCTCACCCAAAAACTAGGACCCTGGAGAAGGCCAGTGGCATACCTATCCAAGAAGTTAGACCCAGTGGCGGCTGGCAGGCCCCCTTGCCTTAAAATCGTTGCAGCGGTGGCATTGCTCTTAAAAGATGCTGACAAACTAACTCTGGGACAGACTGTCACTGTAATTGCCTCACATGCGCTGGAAAGCATTATCCGTCAGCCCCCCCGATAGATGGCTCTCCAATGCCAGAATCACCCATTACCAGAGCCTCCTCCTCAACTCCGAGAGAGTCAGGTTTGCAGCCCCCACCCAGCTAAACCCCGCGGCTCTTTGGCCGGAACCGGACCCCACTGTGGCTCACAACTGTGGAGATGTTCTGGCTGAGGTCACTGGGATACGACCGGACCTGACGGACCAGCCACTACCAAATGCACAGGTAACCTGGTTCACGGATGGCAGCAGCTACCTCCTTGAAGGTAAGCGAATGGCTGGGGCTGCAATAGTGGATGGAAACAGGGTGATCTGGGCTAATAGGTTGCCAGAGGGAACGTCTGCTCAAAAAGCTGAGCTGATAGCCTTAACTCAAGCCTTAAACATGGCAGAGGGGAAACGGGCAACTATCTATACTGATAGCCGATATGCCTTTGCTACAGCGCATGTCCATGGGGCCATTTACCAGCAGAGGGGGCTACTAACCTCTGCAGGAAAAGAAATTAAAAACAAGAAATTCTAGACTTGCTTGATGCTCTGCATCGACCTGTTCAACTAGCTATATAGTCCATTGTCCAGGACATCAAAAAGGAGACTCCCTCATCGCTCGGGAAATAGAATGGCAGATGAGGAAGCAAAAAAGGCAGCACAGGGGACTTATCTACTTCCCTTAGTTGAAAAAGACCTTCTTAAATCCCCGCCCCTGGAATATACTGAACAGGACCTCAGAGACATGGCTAAACTCCAAAGGCGGTTTAACCAGGACTCCCAAAAATGGGAAACTGAGGAGGGCAAACAGATCCTTCCTCGGAAACAGGCAGAACTAATCCTACAACAGATGCACCGACTAACTCATTTTGGGACTAAAAAGTTAATAGACACTCTTGCCAGAACTAACTATCATATTATTGGACTTAAAGAAATGGCTGAAAAATGTGCTAGGCAGTGTGTTCCTGTCAGAAAGTAAATGCACAGACTGCCCCCAATGGGCACAGGAAAACGGCTCTGGGGGGACCGCCCAGGTCTATTCTGGGAAACAGACTTTACTGAGATGAAACCTGCTCGTTATGGAAATAAATATCTTTTGGTGTTCATAGATACTTTTTCAGGCTGGGTAGAAGCCTACCCCACCAAAATGGAAACTGCTACATTGGTAGCCAAAAAGCTTCTAGAAGAAATAATCCCAAGGTACGGAGTGCCGCAGGTCATAGGGTCAGATAATGGCCCTGCTTTTGTTGCCCAGGTAAGTCAGGAGGTGGCCAGAATACTGGGGATTAATTGGAAATTACATTGTGCTTACAGACCCCAGAGCTCAGGAGAAGTAGAGAGGATAAATAGAACCTTAAAAGAGGCCATAACTAAATTGTCCTTGGAGACTGGCTACTCAGACTGGACGTTGCTCCTACCCTGGGCCCTTTTCAGGGCCCAAAACACCCCCTACAGGTTCAACCTCACTCCTTTCGAAATCTTGTTTGGGGTCCCAACCCCACTAGGCCAGATGTCATCCCCAGGGGACCCCAATCTCATTACTAACTCTGACTTAAATGCCAGACTACAGGCTCTGCACACCCTCCGGACTGAATTGTGGCCACTGGTGAAGGAGACTTACTCCCCATCTTCGGACCCAGCCCCACATCGCTACCAGATAGGAGACTCTGTATACGTGAGGCGTCATCGACTCACCAACCTGGAACCTCGCTGGAAGGGGCCCTTCATCGTGCTCCTAACAACCCCTACAGCTATGAAGGTTGATGGCATTGCAGCTTGGATCCATGCCTCCCACGTCAAGCCAGCACCACCGCCTGGGCCCCAATGGAAACTGGAAAAGACTAGTAACCCCCTTAAACTGTGTTTGCACCGCCTCCCTAATTCTGACAGGGATGATTCTCCAAACAAAAGCTAGTCCCCATAACCCTCAGAAACTAACCTGGCAGGTAATCTCCCAAACAGGAGATATAATTTGGAGTACCACAAAAACCGCTACTCCTTGGACCTGGTGGCCACATCTATCCCCGGAGATTTGTTCATTACTAGCAGGATTAGATTCCTGGGATATCCCTAACCTGGAACCTAAGGAGGATCATCACATAGAAAAATGAGCTATTATGCGGGGATACCTTACCCCACAGGGCCACCAGATGTCTGATCAGCCCGGTTGCAGCAATGTACAAGCCCTACAGAAACTTAGGGAACTCCCTTTCTATGTGTTCCCCCGGGGGACTAAAAGAAAAAATTGTGGAGGCGTAGAATATTACTACTGTAAACAATGGGGATGTGAAACCACTGGGGATGCTTATTGGAGACCCTCTTCCAACTGGGATCTTATTACAGTAAAAAGAGGTCCTTATACAGGTGAATTTGGAAGAGGCCTGACCCACTTAATATAACATTCACAAGCGCAGGGAGAAACTCCCGGACCTGGCTAAAAGGAAACACTTGGGGCCTCAGGTTCTACATGAGTGGGACAGACAAAGGGTTATTTTTCAGCATTAGATTAACAATTAAAAGTCCAGACCCAACCCTAGTGGGACCTAATGCTGTACTACAACAACCCCCGGCAGTCCCAAATCCTAAGCCCTCTGACCCTCCCCCTCCTCCTCCTGATCCCACCAAAGCACCCCAACCTCCCATTACAACTCCTTCACCCCAACAGGTGCCTCTGCTCACAATGATGCAACAGGTCTTTCTTCTCCTTAACTCTACCCAGCCTGAGACAGCCACCCACTGCTGGCTCTGCTATGACATAGCCCCCCCCCCCCCTATTATGAAGCCATCGCCTGGGCCCTCCCCTACTCTAACATAACTGTTTCCACGAATGTAGGGTCATACAAAATTGCACCTGGCCAACTGACATTGGCCTCCGTCTCGGGAAAAGGACTCTGCATAGGCAAAGTACCGCCTTCACAGGCCCATCTCTGTAACTCCACCCATATCCCTGATTCCTCTATAGGGTATATTAGACCCCCCCCCCCTCCGGAAGCATGGTGGGCCTGCGGCACTGGATTGACCTCTATAGTCTCTCTCAGTCTCCTAAATGAATCCCACGACTATTGCATCCTGGTATGGCTTCTCCCTAGAATCATTTATCATCCTGACTCTGACTTCCTGGATGCAATTCAGGGATGAGTTAGGCTCCGGAGGGAGCCAGTTTCTCTCACCCTGGCAGTCTTATTAGGCCTTGGGACTGCCACCACGATAGGGACAGGTGTTACAGCCCTAGCAACTCAAGACTCAAAACTGGCTGACCTGCAAGGTACTATAGCTTAGGACATAAGAGCCCTAGAGGATTCACTCTCTAAATTAGAGGAGTCCTTAACCTCCTTATCAGAGGTAGTTCTGCAGAATACAAGTGGCTTAGACTTGTTGTTTCTACAGCAAGGGGGACTGTGCAGCCCTAAAAGAAGAATGCTGCTTCTACATAGACCACTCAGGAGTCATTAAGGACTCAATGAGAAAACTTAGAGAAAGACTAGATGCCAGAGATTGGGAGAAGAAACAAGATCAGGGTTGGTTTGAATCATGGTTTAACAGGTCCCCCTGGTTAACTACATTAATATCTACCTTATTGGGACCGTTTCTCATCCTCCTTCTCCTCCTGACGCTTGGACCTTGTATATTAAACTGTCTGGTGACATTTATCAGGGAAAGAATTAGTACAGTCCAGCTTCTAGTTCTCTGACAACAATATCAACAAATACAAGAGTCGGAAACCGAAATTCCATGATTGGAATTCTGCCAAAGAAAAAGGGGGAAATGAAAGACTAAAAGTTCTTGTTTTTGCTTTTGCTAAACATGCTCTATTCAGCTTCTGTAACATTGCTTGCTTGCTTCCACTAAATAAAAAGAACTGCCATTTTATGTTAGTTAACCTGAAAAATGAAAACCTGACCTTTCGCCAGTTGATAAGTTGCCTAGGATATGCTTTGTTCTTTTGCCAGTTAATGGTCACCTAAGATATGCCTTGCTCAACCGCCCATTCCATGAACCCTGCCCCCGTTTTCTGGAGCCACCCCCCTGCCTGCGGTTATGCCTGACTCAATTAAGGGACACCAGGTGGATCCGACCAATCAGGACTCACTCTATATGGAAAATCCCCAAAGCAGGATCCCCTCCCTAAAGCAACTCGCAAGGTTCCCGTGCACGCCTTCTTAGAACCAATCATTTTAAAGGATACAATATGACGTAACCCCTTTGTCTCTTTCCCGCCCTTCTCCCTTTTTGAACCCTTTCCTTCAAGGGGTCGGGGCTCTTCACCCCTCCTGTGTGAGGACTCCGTGTTGAGCCCCGGTGCACCGGTACCCGCAATAAACCTCTTGCTATTATTGCATCGAGAAGTGTCTGTGCTGGTTCTTGGGTCTTGCCTGGTCCACGAGACTTGGGGTACCTCCCCTTGGGGAGCGGTCCCAACAAAGCCTAACTCCTTAAAATCCCCAATGCCCAATCATGGGGGCTGCCATTCTCATTTCCCCCGGGAGAAGGCTTCCCCTTCATATACTCCATTAAAGTCTGTGCTATTGAGGTTGGCTCTTCTCTCCATCTTATATTCCTCATGACGCCCTGGTCTATCCCAAATTCTAACAACTGGTGCTGAACCCAGCTCTCTCCACATAACTTTCTCGTCCCCATCCCTCTGCCCACCAGACTAAGTGAGAATTGGCAGCTTGCTTGTGGAAACTGAGGACTTTCAGGCCAGGGCAACTCTCTGATGAAAGTTCAAAATCCCTTGGAGTTTAGCCAGACCCCTGACAGCCCTTTTCTGGGTAGTTCTCAAGACTGAACTCTCCTCTTACTCTCTTGCCTCCCTTATCTTCCCCTTTAATACTGGGTTCCATCAAGAGCTCAAGAATCCACTTTGCTAACTACACAGGCTTAATGGTTGCCAGCATGCTACCCGAAGCTTCTGGTATGGCAACTTTTATCTTTGTAAGCAGTGCAGGCCCCATGGAATTGGAAGCATATTGATGCCTTTGAGTAAACTCAGCCCCCCGTCTTTTAGCACTCTCCTGGCCCCCTATTCACTTTCCTATACCCTCCTCTTCTAGCACACACGTCTCTAGCCATTTGATCCTCTATCTATCTAACACCTCACCAAACACCATTAAGGTAAGGCTCAAACACAGTCTGGGGTGCCCTATATTGTTGTTCTCCATCCTCCTGAACGCCAGGGGTACTCTGGCCCTCTTGCCTCTGGCTTTATGCCTCTCAGAGTGTGAAGATTGGGGATGCCATTCTCCACTCCTGGGATATCCATCTGGCTCTAAAGCCTCCAACTTTCTCTTGATATCAAGTGACCACTTGACACCAAGATCTGACCCCACCTTATCTATCCTTAAAATGGGCTCTATGTTTTCCCTTGGGTAGCCTAAAATCCAATTTAATATCATTAGACCTGACTGACCTCAAAGTCAAACTTTTAATTCAGCTTTCTACCCCTGACCCCAACTTGGCACTTTCAAATTACAAGTCCTCAATTATTTGGACAATTTCATAAGACGAAATGGCAAGTGATCTGAGGGTTCCTTATTCTTAAGCCCTTTTCCAACTGTACATGCACCTCTCTCAGACTAAATTGCTCTGCTAACCAGTATTTTCTTCTCCTTTCTCTGTGCAGACAACTACTCCCAGTGCTTTTCATCTGCTATCTGCCTTTACTGAGTTTGATCCTACAGATGAGTCCCCACCCTTCTAATCCCATGTCTCCTTCCAAGATGGCCCCCTCTCTGAAGATGATCTTGGTGTTCTCCCTCCCCCCCCCCCCAGACTCCAGGTATTTCTCAAAATTGGGTAGAAACTCTTCTAGGCTGTCCCATGTCTCCCTGCCAAAGGAATTCCTATCTTTACTGGGCCTCTTTAGCTTCTTCTGCATATGGATACCTAATTTCTCTCTTCTAGCTTTTCCCTTTTCTCACCAGAGAAAAACCTGCGGTGAAGGCAGAACAATCACAGTAAACTAGCAACTGCCTCACAGCTAGATAAAATAAACAAATGAAAGCACCTTGGAAGGTCCTTGCCTCTGGCTAATGGCTACTAGAAAAAAGAAAAAAGAAAAAGAAAGAAAGAAACGTCAGCTTTAGAATTCAAATTAAGGGCAGCCATTGCCCTGTTGTTATAGTGACTTCACGTGTCAGGCCCAACCCAAAATGTGGTATTCACCATATCTCTCTTTCCTTTCACCTGTAAAGAGAGCAAAATGTTATATTTGTCCACATTCCTTTATACCTAGCATAAAGAAATATAGAAGTCAGAAGGCTCTGTTGATGGCAGAATAAAAAGGAGACTCCGCTAATAGCTGGTAAACAAGAGGCTCTGCTGGGATGAATAGCATTTCCTGGGCCCTGAATTGCTGAGCAAACTCCTTAAGATAAGGGACTCCTGGTCATAGGCCTATTTTGCACCCGCCAGGTGGTGCTTCCTAAAGATAAGTGGGACTCTTCTGGTTAAGATGGCAGCATAGGTACCACTCCAAAGCAGCCTAGGGGGGAAAAGCCCCCCCAAAAAACAGTAAAATACACACTTTTACTAAAAAGTGAGGTGTATAGGAAATTGAAATGGCAGCAGAGAAGTAGGAGAGATCCAGAACATCCAGAGCCCACACAGGCTGGCAGAAGCAGCACACCAGCCAGCCGCCAGGCTCAGCTTGAGCCACAGGAAAAGCCAGGTGAGGGGATTTTCCACTTACACTGGAGCTCTCTGCAAACTCAAGAAACGTGAAGGGAGAATGACAGTGAACAACCGAGGACCAGATCACAAGGTAGAAAAACACGTGGAACAGCAAGAGAACTAGAACAGCATCGGGAGCCTCCCCTCCACCACCACCACTGCCCAGCTCGAGAGAACAGAGCAGCGGTCCAGGGGCCCGGCCACACCTACTTGAACCAACAGCAGGACTTAAGCAAGAGCAGCATAACTGAGACCAAAATCATCCCAAAAGGTAACTGGGATTACACCAGGTCAGTACCCACCTAATAAACCTGGTATAAAGGCCTGAACCAGAAGTGCTAATTGCACCTTGCATATCAGGATAAATTATATGTCAAATCTGATGGATGGTCAGATTTGCCATTCTCAAATAATCTATATTTTGGGCTTGTTATTTGTTGCTTCTTGATTTATAGTGGCTTTGTTTCCTCTTCTGTTATACATTAGGGAAGGGTCTCACCTGGTCACAAGCTGATCGTTGCTAGAAAATTTTCAGTGCCAGGGATGGGATACCTTCCAGTGAGTTGTTGGCCAGGGAGATCCCTGATGCCCCCAAAACATTGTAGGCCATTGCTGAGGCCCTTTGTTTCCCACCAGGAATAGATGGCAAGACCCTATTGGTGAAGACTCCACATACTTGGGCTGCAAGGCCACTGAGAAATACTGCTGGATCTGAGCTGATAACCTCCTCCATGTAGACCAGCTGACAGAAAGCTGGAATGAGCCATTCTACGTGAAGTTCATCAAGAGAAAAAGAACCACCAGTGAAGATACTCAACAGTGGACACTGCAGGCCTTATAATTGGCCAGCCAGGCCAAATGAGTCAACGGGTGCAATAGTGGCACGTCTATCATGGTGGAAACCAACTGCCCTCTAATTGGACTGGAGGCCCAATCCATGGGAGGGAATACATCCCTGATACTGAAAACTTAAAACCGGGGTAGTCATGAGCCCTAGGGGTGTAACATCTGCTGATGTCTGGATAAATGTATATACTATGTTATCAAACTGCCCAGTAAGCTCTTATCTTAGTATTCATACCCTTATAGTAATGCTACTCTCACTTTGGATAGAGAATCTTCTCTTTTCAGATTGCAGTGACCTTGGGATGACTCTGAAGGTTTCATAGTGCTGGAAAGAAGTGACTGGAGTACTGAGTAACATCTCGATCACACCTTCCAAGGCTCAGGTTGTAATGCAGAAGAGGTGGCAGAAAGAATGTAAGATCCAAAGGAAGGGTAGGACTCCTTACAACCTGCTCCCTCCAGACATAAAATGGCCTGGATATCCATGACTTCACAGTGCCTGACACTACCTACACAAGACCATCATAAGAGGAGGAAAAGATCCTGACATCAAAATAAAAGAGAGACAGATTGAGATGGGGAGGGGATATGATGGAGAATGGAATTTTAAAGGGGAAAGTGGGGGGAGGGAGGGTATTACCATGGGATATTTTTTATAATCATGGAAGATGTTAATAAAAATTGAGAAAAAATAAAAATAAATAAAAATAAAAAAGATAAATGGGACTCCTGGTCACAAGCCTACCTCTCACCCCCCAGGTGGTGCTTCCTATAACTGACCCACAGATCTGTTTACAAGTTCCTTTTTTACTTTTTTTTTTTAATGGCTGTAACTGTCACTTATAAATTGTGATTTAGGGTTTAACACACATCCTGTTTTGTTTTGTTTTTTTTCTTTAACACCATGTGGTTATTTCCAATAAAAGCTGACACTCTGAACAGTTCAAGGCTTCCCCCTAAGATTCCCTCTGGAGGAAGACCTGATATACCAGACCGTATTTTAAAAATGTTTTATATTTATTTATTATTGTTATGCCCAGTTCTCGGCGACCCCAGCAACCACCAAGGAGAACCAAATACACATGCAAAGGCAAAGAGCTTTATTTTGGGCTTAAGCTCAGACTCTTGACTTCTCCAGCACAGTGGATCCATGCTACAGCCCTGAGTAGCAGGAGGGCAGGGTTTTTATTGGGATTTGAACAAAGAAGTAGGGGAGGTTACATGATTGGTTGATTTAAACAGTAATTGTACTTGTATTCTTTTGATTGGCTGGGGCAGAGAGGCAGAAGGGACAAGTCTTGGACAAGTCTTGGGCATGCCTGGACATGTCATGGCTGGCTCAGGTCCTCTGCCTAAGTGGGAATTTGAAACTTAGGCCTTGCTAGGGCAGTGCCTTACTGAAGCTTGTCATGGTGCCAGTCTGGTTTCCTGGTCTTTCAATTATTTGACAGAGAAAGAGGGAGGGAGGGATAGAGAGAGAGAGAGAGAGAGAGAGAGAGAGAGAGAGAGAATGTGCCTTAATTGATAAGCCATCCCTCCAGCCTTTCTTTTTTCTTTTTTACCCAATAAAACTTTGCCTCACATTCTGTGAGTCAATGGTCTCTACTTGTGTGACACTGGACCCCATAACACAACTGCCCTGGGCTCCCAAAACTCTCAGATGGTTGGAACAAATCTCCAATAGCCAGATAGAGTAGTTCACCTGCCCTGCCTCCAACCAGAGAGAGGCCGTTTGCCATATTCACTTCATTCCTTAGCCCAAAGAAGGGGTGAATAAGCCTGCATCCATTCATCTTCCTCAGGTTACTAGGAAGACAGACCAGTCTTGTCCTCAGAGGACTTCCCTGGGAACCTCCAGTCAGAATGCCTGCTTGCCTTCTGAACTCCCTATCCTTCTCCAAGAGAAGGTCTCCAACCTCTGTCTTCAGATCAAGGACTCCTGCTCCTCAGACAGACACTCTGGTACTTCTCACCTTCTGTAGGCTTCCAAAATTCCACTGGCCTCTCTGCTGGGATGTCTCCTGACAAATTTTAAAACTCTTGGCTTAAAAGGAAACATAAAGTCCAAGTGCCTCACTTATTACTGCAATATGGTTTGGCCATAAAACAAACTGGATACTAATTCCCTTTGGCTGAAAATGATACATTTGACTTCCAAATTGTTAAAAATCTTGATAACTTTATAAGCTGACTGGCAACTGGCTCTATTCTTCTACCCCTAATATCTTCTCTGTCAGTTCTGCTCTCTGTCTCATGCCCTCATAGGTGAAAAACCTTCCTTCCACCCCGTTAAACCATTCCTATTAGCCCAAGATGACCACAAGCCCTCCTTTACTGTGCCACTAAAAATGACTCTCTCTCTCTCTCTCTCTCTCTCTCTCTCTCTCTCTCTCTCTGTGTGTGTGTGTATGTGTGTGTGTGTGTAATCCTAAACTACAGTTAAGTTTGCTTAATCTGTTTCTATTCAAAGCACAGCTATAATGCTGGCCTTTCAGAATGGCCTTCAGCCCATTCTCCTGATTCCTCTGGTTTCCCTGTACCTCTTGTTCTGTCTTGGAGATTTCTAACATGATTTGCTTTCCTAGAGGAATCCATCTATGATCAAAAGCCACAAGGTGAGATGGGGACTTTTTTCTCTCTTGTGTGGGCCTTTCTTTACCTGTCATAAACAGTGGCCATACAGATTGTTCCTTATGGCTTCAGGTAGAATCAACAGGATCCACTCATCAACTCCTTGCCTTCTAAGAGGGCATGTAGGCCTCTCCCACATGTGAGAGTCTTCCCAAAGAAAAATAAAAACTAAAATCTTCATAAAAAGACATCTGTCAGCTGGTCTATGAAGGGACCAAACTGATGCCATGACAGGCTTCAATAAGGTACCACCCTAACTAGGCCAAAGTTTCAGTTTCCCAGAGAAGCAGGCAAGACTTCTGGGAATGGGCGGGCTGTTAATCAATAGTGACCCTGACATGTGGCTGGAGAAGATAGCTGCCCAGGGGCTGAGTCAGTTCCTGGAGATATGTCCAAACATGCCCAGACATGTGTCTTTCATGCCTTTTGTCCCAACTAATCATAGATGTACAACTATAACTGCTGCTTACCTAGCCAATCATTTTAATGGAATTCCCCTAGTTGTGCTTAAAAGGAGTCTGTGTGCTCCCCTCGGGGTCACCATTTTGTATGAATGGTTGACCCCCACATGCTGGCTGATTCTGCAGAACAAATGCTCTTTGCTTTTACATACTATTTGGGTCCGGGTCTTTCTTCAGCAATGTTTTGGCCCTTACAGTCCACATGGAGGAGGTTTTCTGCTCAGTTCCAGCAGGATTTCTCAGTGACCTTGCAGCCCAAGTATGGGCAGTTTACAGCAATAGGGTCTTACCATCTATTCCTGGTGGAAAACCGAGGGCCTTGGCAATGGCCTGTAATGTTTTGGGGGCATCAGGGACATCCCTGACCAACAACTCACTGGAAGGTATCCCATCACTGGCACTCAAAATTTTCTAGTAACAATCTATGACTCCTGAGTGTTCCAATGTCCAAAAAAGTGGGTTTCCATATGATTCATTTTTATCCTCTTAGATTTTGATTATCGCTCCCTCCATCTTTCCAACACTCAGTCTCTTCCCCTGACCTCACTTAGGTCTTCTTACCCCCATTAATCTGTTCTTTTACTTACATATATACAATACCATCCTAGTATGTACCCACCTCCCTTGCTTTCTATTCCCTTTATATCTCCTCTCTTGCATACTGGCCTCTGCTACTGAGTTTTATTCCTACTCACACAGAAGTTCAATCAATGGGAGAGTGAGAAATCACCAATATCACCAATGAAGATACTCCACAGTGGACACTGCAAACCTTATATTTGGCCAACCAGGCCAAATGAGCCAACTGGTGAAATAGCGTCATGTCTGTTATGGGGGAAACCAACTGCACTCTAATTTGACTGGAGCCTGCTCCATGGGAGGGAATTCATCCCTGATACTGAAAACCTACAACAGGGGTAGTCATGAGCCCTAGGGGTGTAACATCTGCTGCTGTATGGCTAAATGTATATACTATGCTCACCAAACTGCCCAGTAAGCACTTCTCTTAATGTTCATACCATATATTAATGCTACTCTCACTTTTTCATTAGTGAACTTTCCCTTTTCAGATGGCAGTGACCTTGGGATGACTCAGAAGTCATCATGGTGCTGAGAAGAAGTGAGTGCTCAGAGAAGAGTGCTCAGCACTGAAATATCTCTAATGCAACTTCCAAGGCTCAGAGTCCATTGTGGAAGAGGTGGTGGCAGGAATGTAAGAGCCAAAGGATGGATAAGACTCCTTACAATGTGCTCCTCTCGACACAAAATGGCCTGGATATTCATGACCTCACAGCACCTGACACTACCTACACAAAACAATCATAATGGGATGAAAAGATGATGACATCAAAATAAAAAGACAGTCTGATTGAGAGGGGTAGGAGACATGATGGCGGGTGGAGTTTCAAAGAGGAAAGTGGGGGAAGGGAGGGAATTATCATGGGATATAGTTTACAACCATGGAAGTTGTTAATTATAAATAATTTCAAAAATTTCAAAAAAGAAAAAGACATCTGTTCTTGTTTCATGTTCTTTGTCATGCCTAATGCTGGCCAACCATGTCATGACATGTGCTGTATGTTCTATGTAGTCTGTCTTTATGTATGACTAAATTCATGGTCACTAATTGTTCCAATGCTATGGTCATTAAGTGTTCTGATGCTTACAGTCATGTTTTAAGATAATGTTAAGTTACTAAAACTAGGTTTATGATATATTTCTGACTTTATGGTTGTTCATGCTCTCTATAACAATAGACATGTTTATATTCCAGTGTTTGATCCTGCCTCTAACAATGCCTTCTGAGCATTTACTATGACTTAAATCTTTAGAGAAATGATTAACTTGAGTTATTTGACAAAACACAAACAATTTGATGTTTTGCCTATATTTATAAATGTTAAGATATGATACACATTCTTTCTATTGAGTGAAGTTATTGAAAAATGTCATGTTTCTAATGTTCCTAGACTCTATCAGTCTGGAAAGAGTATAATCAATGTACTTACAAAAATGTGTGGGTGAGCCAGGCATGGTGGCTCATGCCTTTAATCCCAGCACTCGGGAGGCAGAGGTAGGAGGATTGCTGTGAGTTCGAGGCCACCCTGAGACTCCATAGTGAATTCCAGGTCAGCCTGGGCTAGAATGAGACCCTACCTCAAAAAACCAAAAAAAAAAATGTGGGTGGACTTAAGACTTTTAGTGAAGCAATAGGTATTGCATATTCCTCTTCTGAAACTGCTGCAAGGAAGATTCCTTTGTGATAGCTAATAGATAAAAGTTCTATAACAATTTACATCTAAAGTTAAACAAATAGGAACTGACTTCAGGCCTGGCCCTTTTCAGATAATATATAACTATCTTATCTCAGGAGACAGCAACCTGTCTTATTTGACAGAAAGAATTGTTTTTACCCTCACAAACCATAAATCTCTTTCCTTTACAAGCATGGGAAAATTCAAACAGAAGATTGTCAAGGATGTGAAACTCTGGCACAATCAATGTTTGGGAACTCCATGAATGAAGCTTCATTGGAGAATCTCCCTCTCTGTGAAGTGGGTTCTGCTTGAAAATGTATCTTCAGTTAAAGTGTTTTCAGTTAAGATAAGATGGGTTAACTTTAAAAGCTGTTTCTCTGTACTCCTCTCACCTTTATTGTTTATCTAATTCAGACTTACCTCTCTTTAATAAGTTGATAAATTTATTTATAGTGTCATGCCTGTTATGTCAGGACAAAATAGAGTCACCGAGGACAGCAGGAGGGTGACAGAGACATAAGGGGGTGGGTCATACACATTTCTTAAGGAACCACCCAGCCATTATTCCTTCCTTGCATAACAATGCCCCAGGTCTAGGTTCCCTGCCCCACCTGGTCACTTTTGGTCTCACACTCAATGGCTAATGTAAAGAACAAAGGAGTTCCTTCCCTTCCTCACCTTACCCCAACTGAAGATCTCTATATAGTGCACTATCTGTAATCTCAAAGTTGGCTGCTCCGCTCTTGAGAGTCAGTCCTGGCCGCTTGTGTTTTTCCCAAATCAAAGCTTTAATCTTGGCCTCAGAGTGGTCTCCATGGTCTTGGTCACTCCTTAACCTTTCAATGCCTTATATTGGGATAGAAATTGAAGCTAGAAAATTTAAAAGGCCCTGACCTCAAGTTATGTCCTGTATCATAATAGAGTTTTGTATTGGTAATATTCCAAACTTCAGTCATTTGTACTGACACTATAGTTTTTGTACTGTTTCAAGACCATAATTTGTATTACAGCTTCTAACCTGTACTGAGAATATCTTGGGTTTCTTCTTACAAGATTGATATAAATGACCTTCTGGACATTTACAGTTCCACCAGTTCACCTCAGAGGGTACTATATCAGAAGAATTCCATCTATCTGAGGCCCTTTTGTTCTCCAAGGATGGTTTTCCAAGGTCTAAAAGTCAACAGTAGTAGAGACAACCCCTTTCACCATCGCAAGTCAGCTTGAAAACGTCAGACTTGAACGTGCCATCCATCTTCCAAAAAACTGGGGTCTCTCTCCACTGACAGACTTGGAAGTCATTAGAATACAGACCCAATTTCCTTTGCCCCTGGTAACATTAAAAAAAAAAAAAAATCCTCCTGACAATGCGTCTGATCCAAAACAGAGACATAAAATATATATGTGCTGGTAGATTAAAAGTACTGTAAAGATATTTCTGATTAAAATAATTAAGTTATATCCAAATGCTAAGCTTGTATGTTTTCCATCTGATAAAGCCTGCATTTTGTTCCATAAACACCTGTTTACAACAATAGGTTTCTTAAGTGTTCTACTTTTATATGTTTTTCTATTGGGTAAAACTTGTATTTGTTTTCTATATGCTTATTCAAAAAAAAAAAAAACTGGACCTAATTATATAAAATTTTATTGTGCCTGTAGAAATAATCAAAGTTTAAACTTGATCAGCCTAACATGCTTCCATTAATTCCTCTAAAGTTAAGTTAGACCTTCTGATCTCTGGACCAAGTAAGTGAAAACTCTAAGCTTTCTATATTAAGAATTTACAAAAGCCTTCAAACCTGATAACTAAGCTTAAAAATTACTTAATTTCTAAATCTCCACCACATTTAAATTTAAAATTATTTAAGATGTTTTAAATATTGCTTCAATACTAGTCTTCCATACTTCCTACCTTTCATAAGCCAAATCTTTATATTTCCAAAAATTCAAATTAATTCCTCATCCAAGTTAACAATTCCTCCTTCTTTACAGACAGCAGTCTGGTTTTCTTACCTACCACCTATGTTATTATTTTTCAAACTTAGATATAATATTTATGAAACCTGTAAATGTTACATCACAGACAAGAAAATTTATATATAGATATTAACCAGATCATAATAACTAGTAGATTTAATGTGATCTAGGAGTTTCTTTCCTAATGGCTCAGATAATTATCACTCCCCTGAAGACCTGACACCTTGCCTATTCATAAAAGCCGTGTGGAACCACAGCCGCTATGTACACAAGGAACAAAATCAAATGGAGAACTATAAGCTGAGGCTCTCAGAAGCCACACTTTGTGACTAGAACTTCACCATTGTACTGCAGCAATTGTGAAGAAATAAATGGTACTAATCCAGAGCCAATGATATTTTGGGCTATCTTAGCCTTTTATTTATTTATTTATTTGGTTTTTCCAGGTAGGGTCTCACTCTAGCCAAGCCTGACCTGGAACTCACTATGGAGTCTCAGGGTGGCCTCGAACTCACAGCAATCCTCCTACCTCTGCCTCCCGAGTGCTGGGATTGAAGACATGCACCACCACTCCCGGCCATCTTAGCCTTTTTTAATGGTCAATAATATAATTTTCTGTATGTGATCTGACATTTCTCTGTGACCGGCTAAGATATCTGTTTCTGTAAGTTAAAAAATCTTACAGTTCTACTCCTTTCAAGTTAAACCTATCCTGTCTCTGACATGTAATTTATTCCTCTTTATAATGAAGCTCCTGCACACCCACAATTTAGCCTCTTCTTTGCCTCTAGTCTAACAGATTCAGTTGTTACCTTCTCAATAGCCATTTTGTATTCATAGGCCTCTCTCTAGCCTCCTATGTTTCCAGATGTGGATGTCTGTTTCTTGACAAGACATAGGCCCTACCCAACATAGCTCCATCACAGGGGCCCACTGTGTCTTAAGGTTCCTTCCCCCTGCTTTCTCCTTTTGTTTATGGCCAAAGATGCTAAAATTAGCACCAGAGCTCCTCCTCCCAAATTGGGAGAAAAAGATTAAGGTTTCTTTCCTGTGCTAGAGGATATCTGTTAGCTGCTTTATGTTACACAACCAGAGCTAGCCAAGGACAGCAGCCCTGCCTCAAAACCAAACCTCCTTTATATGTAGGCCTGATTTACCAGACAATGAGTCAACTTTGTAAAAATAATGCAGTTTAACATTCCAACACCTCCATTCCCATAACAAATTACCCCTAATTATCTGCCTCTTGCCTCCTGTCCTTCTCATAAGGCTGGCAGTGAGGGAAAAAAAAAGAACAAAAGAAAGAAAAGAAACAAGAAAGAAAAAGAGAAGGTGAAACCAGAAACTAGATACCAAACAGCCATAGTATCCCAAACTCAAAAAATAATCCCTCCTAGATCTAGAACCAAGAGACAAGATTGCCTGCCCAGAATTCATCCCATTGGTAAACAGGAAAAAGTCAGACTTTAATCAACCCTGCCCCCTTTTTCTTATATTCAGTATCTGGAATGAAGGGTTTATGAAACACTGACCTCACTGGAAAATTCTTTTGGACCATAAAATTTATAAGTTTGAAAATGGCCAAACTCCTGGAGTTATAAGGCCACCTAAAATGCAGCCCTAATCCCCTCTCAGTGGTGATCAATAAACAAAAGAAGAGGCTCTGTCTTCCCATTATCCACTTCCAAAGAAAAGCACACAGTGGATAGAGACAAAGTAAAGTTTGTTTAACTCTACTTCCCACTGCCCCCATCTCAGGTTGTTCTAAAACCTAACTTCACTCAAAAGGGCTGCCATTCTCATTTTCCATGGGAGATAGCTACCTCTCAGTATATTGCATTAAAGTCTATGCTGTTAAAGTTGACTCTTCTCTCTTTCTTACATTCCTTATGTTGTCTTGGGTCAATCCCAAGTTCTAACAAATTTAACCAGCATAAGATAATTAATTAATGTAATTTACATTACAGTAAGAAAAATAAAGTGAAAAAGTCAAAATCTGAGTATGTTAATCTTGACTTAAAGTCTCAATAGCCTTGTGTGACAGACACTTCTATTTAGTTAGAAAAGCAAGTCCCCAGGGGCCTTGGTATCATTGCCCCAGCAGAGGTAAGCACATGTAATCCCTTGGCAGCCCACATATTGTAGTGTCATAGTATAAAGCTAGGGATCTTGCACTTTATGCGCTTGTTAGGTCATACTTACACAGTCTAGAGAAGCATATCCTGAAGGTACATGACTATCCATCAACAAACAAAGGATGATATATTGGAACGTCTTCCAAATCTCTTTTGTTACTTCTCGACAGCGTCCCCTATAGATATATTTTCCTCTTTCTGTGAGCAGCCACAAAGAGAGAAGAGCTGGGCTTTTCATTTTTTACCAATGTTGTCTTAGGGAACTTGTATTTTCAGTCTTCCTAATTAGTGACAATGAGGGAGAACAGAGTGTATGGATTTGGCCATCACTGACCATGTGACGCCACCTTAATACTCATGATCTAGATGAACTCTTATTCTGCATTTTTTCCTAGTTTTTTCTTACCCTGTCTGTGTAGGAACTGACTGATCTCTGTCATAATTGTTTAATCCGTCACACCAGAGGTCTTGTGTATACTTCTTCTGGGAGTCATGCTTATGTCTCTAAAAATATCTCAACTATATATGTATATGTTTAGATTCTAAGTACGTATTAGGCAATAAAGCAGTATTAGCAAAATAATAATACCTCTCATATATATATATATATATATATATATATATATATATATATATAGAGAGAGAGAGAGAGAGAGAGAGAGAGAGTTTATATGTCAGGAAAGCCAAATACTTTCTACTAACTACATGAGTCACAGAGAATCTCAACATCCTTGTGTCATGAGCTTCTATGTTAACCTTCACACAGCTTGACTTTTATTTTTTAATGTAGATAGAATGCAAACATAATATCATTCAGGGTGAAATCCTCATATGAATCTATCAGGCTATATGAATTCCAGATGAGGAATCTCAGAATTTGTCATATGCAACATAGAAAATTAAACTCTTGTCATAGTCAACTCCATAATACTGGGATGAACATCCAAGCCAAACTCAGTTTATGGAAGAAAGGGATTTATTTTAAGCTTACAGATCTACTGGAAGTTCAATCAATGGTGGAAGAATCTAGCCCCCTTTCCTAGATCCAAGCAGAGAAAAGCCACCAGCAGCCAGAAAACACCAAAAAGCAGCAAGCATGAATTGGCATCCAGTAAGACCCCTGGAGCTCAGCCTGCCCTCCAGACCTTGTGCTGGAATTCAGATCTGTCCCTAGAGATAAGCCCCCTCCAGCAAGTTAAACTTTAATAAAAAAAAGTAATAAGAGGCAATGGGGGACATACACTCAAACTACCAAACGATCTACAAGTAAAACATCTTATTGTATCTAAAACAAAAATCAGATCAGAAAACATCAGATAAATGTTGTCACTAGCAAGAATCTGTAACCAAAAAGCAATCTTGTCATCCCCTAGGTGGAGGGCATTAGGACATAGCAGATGAGTCTATTCCATGCGCTTTCCTCCAAACTACATTCTTGCTTGTCCCTTATGTACCTGGGCCACTGAGCAAACTACCAAACTATCTACAGGTAAAACATCTTATTGTATCTAAAGTAAAAATCTGATCAGAAAACATAAGATAAATGTCACTAGCAAGGATCTGTAACCGAAAGGCAATCTTGTCATCCTCTAGGTGGAGGACATTAGGACACAGCAGATGAGTCTGTTCCATGAGCTTTTCTCCAAACTACAATCTTGCTTCTCCCCTATGTACCTGAGCCACTGAGCAAATGGATCACAATTTTGCACTAATTCCCTTATCACTTTTCAATATAGGTTTGCCTTTTACAAACTATATATCCTGACAAACTCAGTCAACATTTTTTTTTAATATGTTTTGTTTATTTATTTATATTAGAGAGGGACAGACGTAGAGAGAAAGAGGCAGATAGAGAGAGAATGGGCAGGCTAGGGCCTCCAGCCACTACAAAGGAACTCCAGATGTATGTGCCCCCTTGTGAATCTGGCTAACGTGGGTCCTGGAGAACTGAGCCTCAAATCAGGGTGCTTAGGGTTCACAGGCAAGCACTTAACCACTAAGACATCTCTCCAGACACCAGTCAACTTTTTTTAATAGAACTAATGTGTATGCATTTTGGTATTTGCTTTACAAGAAGGCTAAAAGAGAAAACAAAATGTTATACATGTCTCCCACAGAAATTTATTAAATTCACCATCTACCTAGCTATAAAGTGTGTCCAGTTCTGAAGTAGAGGAGAATTGCATTAAAGAAAATGGAGAATTCAAGGAAGAACAAATCATGTTACTGTCATGAGGAAGGCAGGAAGCAGAAGAAATTTACCCTCTGAATTCCCAGGCAAAGCACCAAGGTATGATCCGGGAATTTGGGGTTTCTTTGAAAGTGTTGGATCCTTAGCTTGGCTCTTGAGTGCCCAGTAATTTAGGAGCTTTGGTCCTGGAAGAGCACTGTCACACTAAGCTAGCACTGAATCAGTGGCCTCCTGTTTCTTGACTTATGAATTTAGTTTTGATGTTTACATTCTCCAAGCACTTTTAGTTCCCCTGAAAAACAAAATTGTAATTGAGTCTTTTTCATGCTTTATAATTACATTTTTAAATCTCTTCAAGAAATTAAGAAATTAATTATTGCAATCAGGTTTTCATTGCTGGCAGGAAACAACAACAGAGGACAGCTGCTGGGGAAAAAATGGTTATTTTGGCTTATAGATTTGAGAGGAAGTTCCATGATGTCAGGGGAAATTATGGCATAAGCAGAGGGGGTACATCACCCCCGGCCAACATCAGGTGGACAACTCCATAATAACAGGAGAGTGTGCCAAACACTGGCATGGGAAACTGGCCTATAATATACATAAGCCCACCCCCAGTAATACACTGTCTCCAGGAGGCATTAATTCCCAAGTCTCCATCAGCTGGGAACTTAGCATTTAGAACACCTAAGTTTATAAGGGACACATGAATCAAACCATCATATTCCGCCCCTGGCCCCCATAAACTGATAACCACCCATGATGTACAGTGCAATGCATTCAGTTCATCTTTAAAAGTTTCCATAGTTTTTATCAACCCTAATGATGTTCAAACAATCCCATAGCCCAAGATCTCTTACCTGAGTCATAATACCAAAAAGAAAAAAGAAACACTCCCCCCAAAAACCCATAATGGAACAGAATACACATTCACATTGCAAAAGATGGCACTGGGCATAGCAAAAAAAATATTCAAGCAACACAAGATTTAAAACAACCAAAGCAAACGTTTAACTCCAAGTCCAACAACTCTTGTCAGTGACAAATCTCCAAGTCTTTTAATTCTAACCAGCAAGTCTCTCCAGTTCCAATTCTACCCTTCCAGCTAGGAAAACTTCATCTGCAACCAGCAGTTCTCCTTAGCAGCCATCTCATGATCCCATCATCTCTACTGGGACGTTATCCCACATGAGTCAAAGATTTAACTCAGTGCCATGTCAGAGGGGGAAATGAAAAGAGAGAAAAATGTTATATTTCTCTACATTTTTTTATACCTAGTCTAGAGAAACATAGAAGTCAGGAGACTGTTGATGGCAGACAAACAGGAAGCTCTGCTAACAGTAGGTAAACAAGAGGCTCTGTTGCTGGGATGAATAGCATTTCCTGGGGCCTGCATTGTTGAGCAAACCCCTTAAGATAAGCGGCACTCCTGGTCACAGGCCTACCTCACACCCCCCAGGTGGCACTTCCTGTAACTGACCAACAGACCTATTTACAAGTTCCTTTTTTTACTGTTATGACTACAACTGTCACATGTAAATTGTGATTTATGGCTTAATTTCCATCCTGTTTCTTTTTAATAAAAACTGACACTCTGAACAGTTCAGGGCTTCAGAGTCTGGAGTGGAGCCCTGGTATTCCAGACTTTTCTTTCTTTTTACCCAATAAAACTTTGCCTCACATTCCGTGAGTTGATGGTCTTACTTGTGTGAAACCGGACCCCATAACATCTTGGGGTCTCACCCTGGATCCACATTTCAAGACCTCCCTCCCCGACTCTGGGGTGACTGTACTGGAGAAAGACCCTCTAGTCTTGGACCGAGAACCATATCTCCATCCGTCTGCATGTTCCTGGTTTTGGAGTTAGTAGCAAGCCATTGATTGGGAACTTTTGCCTAGGACTGCTGGCCCCCTCCTTTATTGGGTAAGAAACCCCTGGAAGTGCCTTTTCCACTCTTCTTTTTGTTTCTCCTTTTTTTGGTTTTCCTGGTTTTACACACTTTTTCTGGGTACAAGAGGGAAGCTGGATGCAGCATCAATTCCCCTGGATGAAGGATCGATGGGCCACCTTTGACCCTCCCTGGCTCTGTTCAGAGATTTCAAATGGAGGTCTGTTTCTGGTTCAGTTTTGGTTTAACAGCATGTCTGTTCCTGGTTCAGTTTTGGTAGCCATGTGGCAATGCTAGGAGAGCCATTATTGCTAGCATGTTGTGTTTGGTGTTGTGTTCATTTGCCTTGTCCTCATCTTTGAAGATATGGGTCAAAACTATTCCATTGAAAAATCTCCTTTAAAACTGGTTAAAAAGCACTTTAAAGATCTTTAAAAAAAATAAATGATAAAATGAGCTAGGCCTATTTTCCTAGCTACTTTGGAAGCTGAGACAGGAGATTCCAATGTGATAGCCTGACTCCACATTTTAAATCATGTGACTTTTAAATTGTTTGATTAAAAATAAGTACAAAATTTTAATTTGAACTGTGCCTGATATTTTCTCTTTTGTTTGGGCTTTAAAAAATTAAGATATTGCTTATAGTTACCTTTAGGTTTATTTGTTAATCCAAATAATCCAACAGGTCTCACCTAAAGTTTTTTTTTTTTTTTTTTTTTGGCATTTGATTTACTTCAAGGCTTTTTGTCTTTAAAAGTCAGATTTAACTAAAGCCTAGAGTGAGCTGAAATTTTATGTAAACAATGCCGTACTTTATCACATGATATCATAAATATAATTACGGAGTTTATATTCTTGGTCAACTTCAACTTATATAGAGGATTATTTAAAGAAAAAAACAACAAAGTTCTCTCTGAGATGGTGACTTATAATTTGACAGGTACTTTAAGAGATTATAATGTCCTGTTACTTAAAAGGAGGAGGCAACTGGCCTGAGTTCTAGGCCAGCCTGCCTCAAAGTAGAAATGAAAAATTTGCCTTAGTTACTCTTAAAACTACTCCCAACTGTGTTAGAGGTATTGATAAAGATTATCTCCAAAATGGTTGTCATGTTTTGCCTGTATTAATAGACTTATAACTTAAAAGTAAAGTTAATGGAGTTTATTAATAGGAGATATCTCAAATCTATGGGTTATATAAAATCTGTAAATATAAAACAAGTCTGGTTGTCAGGTAGAGATTTTTGGTGACATAGGTACTAAGAAAGGCTTTTCCTCTACAAGTTTCCAATAATAAGATGGTTAAATCTTTAAAGCTACACTACTTGCTTCTTTTCAAGTGGGTAATAAGATTAATCAATTTGGTTTAGTTTTTCTTAATAGTCTTATGAGTAAGATGGTTAATTATGGGATGAGATGAATTGATTGAAGGAACTGGGAAGGTATTTTTCAATATTGGACATAGAATACGTATTAAAAATGCTTTTTGATTGGAACTTAGATCTGAATGTTAAAGTATGTAGATAAAGATGTGTGTATATAGAAACAATGTCAGAGATCTAAAAAGACCAAATTCTGCCTAAGATTAAGCTTTATCAAATTTAAGTCACAGGTAAAACATAAAATTGTTTTATGTTAATGAAAATTTCTATGACACATAAAATGAATGGCTATCAAGATTAAGCTAAAATCAATGGTTGTCAAATGGTGTTTTATTTTGTTTTTTTCTTTCAAAACTGATTTGTTAAGGTTTGTATTAAAATTTAGCTGGCTATGTGGCTATCATCCACAATGAGCTTTTGATCAGAGAGACCTACAAGGTTTTCTAAAAGAAAGACAGATTTCTGTCAGAGTACTTGATGACCCACCAGAGGTTAGTGGTAAGACCCTACTGCTGAAGACACTTTATGTGGTTGACAAATAAAATGGAATGGCATAGGTGGAAGCTGAAAGAGAGTCAGTCCCCAGACAGTCAGTGGGTCTGGTGCCAAAAGGTGCTACATGGGCAACTGGGGGAAAATGACCAATATCTGTCCAAGCAACTCATGGTCTAACCTACTTAGCAGCAAATAACCTGTTGTGATGCTTACACAAGTGCAATAGTGGCACACAGCCATGGTGGGAAATCAACTGCTCTTGATTTGGCTAACTGATCCCCTCAGTGGTATGGGACCCATAGCTGGATCTGGGAAACAAGTCAGAACTATATCCAAACATAAGCCTACTCTCCACTATCAAGCTGCTACCAATTGTGGGCTACAAGAGGGTCTATACATATTAAATTCTCTATAAAAAAGTAAGGGTTGTCTCATTTGTCTGGTGGTAACTTACTCTCCGTTGGAGAATCTGCTTCTCTTTTTCAGATAGATGTAGATCCTAAGGAGAGAGCCACCCCATCATACCTCAGAAGGGCACCGGCTGAAACTAAGAAAAATTGGTGAAACAAGCAAGGGTGCTGTTTTCTTGGTGAACCGGGTACCAGCACAGGAGTGAAGGAGATCAACACAGAGAAAAATCACCTCCTACCAAATCAGAGATCCAGAGGCCCAGAGGCCCCCTTCACCTCATCACTCAAGCAGACCGAAAATGAACCCAACATGGCTCAGGGAAATTTTGCGGAAGAGGGGCCGGAAAGAATGTCAGAGCCACATGTTGGGTCATGATATGCAGACATTTATCCTACCCATAACTGTGGGCTAAATCCAGAATGCATGACCCATATACCTCAACAAGGAGGAGCCAAGCAGAGGGGGTAGGTAACGGATGAGCCTAATAATGGTACCAAATTGACTGTATTCGCTGAGTACAAAACTAATTAATATAAAAAAATTTTTTTAAGTTCAGAGGAAATTAAAAGATGACATATGAATAGCTTTGTTAGACACAAATGGCATCAAGCTCATCATAAATCATAGATGAAAAAATTAGTAATAAGTAAGAAGAAAAAAGAGTAGGATAGAGTTGAGTTTTTGTTGCTTTTTTTTTAAAGTCATGTTTTTGTTTCAAAGTGTGATAAATTCTGTATCCTTCCACAATTTATAGGGAAGATGAAGTTTCATCTTGAAATTTTTTGATGTGTGTGTTTGTACACGAGTACATGTGGGGAGGTAAGAGGAGAACTTCAGGGCCGGAGAGATGACTTAGTGGTTAAGGCACTTGCCTGCAAAGCTTAAGGACCCAGTTTCAATTCTCTAGGTCCCACATAAGCTAGATGTACAAGATGGTGCATGCATCTGGAGTTTGCTTGCCCTGGCACACCCATTCTCTCTCTCTCCCTCCCTCTGTCTCAAATAAAAATAAATTGAAAAGAAAAAAAAAAATTTAGCTGGCTGTTTTGGCTCAAATAAAAAAAAAAGATCAGATTCTGCTTTATTATATATAAAGTAACTGTTTCATTTCTGACATCTTAAGTCCAGTGCTTATAACAAAATTAACTCTTAAGACATATTCCCTACTTTAGGGCATACACTCATGCTCCATCAATGGTCCTCATCTGAGAAAAATAATTTCAAGTTCTGTGGTTCTATTTCCATTGTTCTCTGGGTAATTGGTACCCACACAGGTATCTAAATTAATCAAAGATGTTTTCAAATATAGGCGCTAAGACTTTTTTACTTGTCCTTTCCTGATAATTTCTCAGTTCAATTAGTTGGTTCATTTGTTTGTAAATTAATTGGTATTGTTTTCAAGACTGGTACCACGTTCTGCCTGTATTTATAGCTATTCGTAGTTAAAATATAAGATGTGCCTACTTTCTGTGCCTCAGATATGGCTTATGCTGCCACAGGGCAACAAAATTTTAAAAGGTTTGACAAAATGGTTTTAGAAGCTCTTGTGCCATTCTTTAACTAAATCTATTTCAATAGTCAAATGTGCTCTATATGTACATACATCCAGGCTGTTGTAACTTCCTTTCTAAGTGTGTTAATCACCCATGTAGAAGGCAAAGCCACTTAGATTCATCAGAGCAAAAAGCACCAATATTTTGCCTATGCTCCCAGGTCATTAGGTCACTGGAGATGATGGGACATTTCTACACTGGCCCCCTGGTAAGTCACCTGTCTTCCTGAGCAGTAAGGATATGGAGGCCTCAACAAAATTGGTATGCAGTCTGAAACAGGAGAGTCACAGTCGAGGAGTAATCAGTCCTCCTGACTTCCCAAAGAAGGGAAAACTATTTTGTCAGCATGGCCCTGACTCATCCTAACAGGCAGAAAATACCAGTAAACTATAGGGCTACTCCTGGGTCCCTAAAGTCTCTTTTGAGAGCCATTAATTGCCTCCAAAATTAATCCTTGATTAAATTTTGGCTCCTTGATCTTAAACACTTAGAGAGAAATATAAAACCAAAGATTAAAAAAAACCTTAAATATAAAAATGACCTATTAAGTAATACAAAAATTGCTTTCCAAGAGGAGAAACAAGACCTTAAGAAATTTCATAGTTCTAATTCTATGATAAAGAAAAAACTATAGATATCAAAAGGGTTATTTTCAAATCTAAATATATAAATAAGTTCTGAGACCCCAAAAATATATTTGTACAGCCTTTAATGATACCCAATGGCTCTCTATTATCAAGGTTAAATGTTTTGTATATGTTTCTGATAACTCTGACAACATATCATCTGTTTTACATGCCATATAGAAACAGATTTAGGCCATGTTGCATACTACTGTGCCATTTGATGAATAGTTCTGGAAGAAAATCTCAGCCAGCTCTTGCTCAGATGGTCCTGACACAATCCAAGCCTGTCTACATGGATTCTCTTGACCACAGAAGGACTAGTTTACTATGTGCTCACTTCTCATTAGCTCCTTACTTTTATTTACTCTCCCCAGTGTTCTCTTCCAAGACTATATTCCTGCACTCTGCACTTTGGGGCCTGCTAGAATAGTTACTGTCTCTGAGAGAGACTCTCTAACTTCCACAAGACACAACTTCGAGTCCCATTTCAACAGGAAATAGTAAGCAATCTTATGTCTTCATCCTTTGTCCTTTAACAGCAGTTAGAGTGTCTTCTCATGAAAGGGAGAAATAAAGGTGGGATAGAATTAGGGTGACTGGACCCCTAAAGGTAAAAAGGGCAGGAAAGATTTTTCTAATCTCTTGCCCAGTTCCAAAGAACTGTTTGTCCATATATGCACCACGTCCCTGGCTCTGCAAAGGAGAGACCTCACCCTCTTTGATGCCGGTCAAGCTATGTCTCTCTGCCTGTCCAGCTCTAAGCCAACAGGAGGTGAATGCCTGCTCAATATTTCCATTATCAGGACCAATTGTATCAAGACACCCACTCTTCTTTGGTGCAAAAGGAGCAACCACCCCATACATAAATAGTTCCTCTCCCATCTTTTGTTCCCCAGTCTTGATTGTTTCACAGGTGTATCTCTATGAGAAAAAAGTGGCCTAAAAACTCCATGTGCACCAACTGAAAGGACTTTCATCCCTCTGCTGGTGGGCCTTGGTGTGACATTGTCTCTGGGTGCCTCTGGTGACCAACAACCTCAAACGTCTTTTGAGGGTGTGCTACTTCAAAACCATCTAGCCTTAGACCTCATTATTGCTAAGCTTGGGGATGGTCTTGGGACAAGAATGTTGTTTTTTTGATGAATCAAATGTTGTTAAACAAAATGTTAAAACTCAAAGAAGATGCTGCTTAACCGCTACAAGCCTGAGGACCCCCACCACCTGATTTTCTAAACCTTTAGTAACTTGGCTTCTCCCATTTCAACAGCTGTAAAAATGAAGGGGACAAAATAAAAGAGGATTAGAGTTATTTTTTTTATAAAACAAAGGGGCCCATGTATGGCTTTAGGTAAAATAATAATGGGTTTCAGTTTATATTTAATTAGTCTCCGTAACGAACTTCTCTTATCTCTTCTATTGCTGGCCCCCTGATACTACTATTCATAGGCCTTAACATAGGACCCTGAATTATTAATACTCTAAGTTAGTATATATTTTAAAAATAGAATTAGTTCTGCTAAACTTATAGTATTATGGTCACAATATGCCCCCCCCCCCATCTGAAACTGAACAAACCCTAGACATTATCCCTAATGAGTCAAAGATTTAAGTTAGTGCCATGTCAGAGGGGGAAATGAAAAGAGAGAAAAATGTTATATTTCTCTACATTTCTTTATACCAAGTCTAGAGAAATATGGAAGTCAGGAGACTGTTGATGGCAGACAAACAGGAAGCTCTGCTAACAGTAGGTAAACAAGAGGCTCTGTTGCTGGGATGAATAGCATTTCCTGGGGCCTGCATTGTTGAGCAAAACTCCTTAAGATAAGTGCCACTCCTGGTCACAGGCCTACCTCACACCCCCCAGGTGGCACTTCCTGTAACTGACCAACAGACCTATTTACAAGTTCCTTTTTTTACTGTTATGACTACAACTGTCACATGTAAATTGTGATTTATGGCTTAATTTCCATCCTGTTTCTTTTTTCTTATGGAGGAAGGGATTTATTGAAGTTTACAGATCCAGGGGAAGTTCTATAAATGGCAGAAGAAGCTGGCCTGCCTTCACAGGACCAAGCAGAGAGAGAGAAGCACAAGCCTAAAGCCAAAAGCCACAGCACACTTCAGGAACTCCTGCTAGGTACACTTTGCATATCCTAGATTGAAACCTGAAACCCACCACCACACTTTAAGATCCACCCAGTGACATTGCCTCCATCCAGGTGTCTGCAGATGCAAACTACAAACAAATAAACAACTGAATATATCGGGGGCCATCTATTCTATTCAAACCACCACATTCCGCCCCTGGCCCCCAATAGATTTATAACTATCACACATTGTAAGTTGTACTCAGTTCAATTTCAAAGGTCCCCACAGTCTTGACCAATTTAAAATATTAAGACCTGTAAAATCAAACAAGTTAAACATTTCTAACATATAAAGGCACAGAGTAAACATTTTCAACTGGTATAAAGCATAGCAAGGAGAGACTAAAACAATGCAAACTCAACCACCATCAAACATACATCAAACTTCTGCAGTTCAAGTTCAATATAACCAGGGACTGACAGTCTCCAGATTTTCTAATTCTGCCCCTCCAGCTGGGCAGAGTAGCCAGGGAACACTTCCATCTTAGGCCAACAGTGCACTGTATGGTAGCCCTTGTATTGTCCTGGTATATACAAAACATCTTGAGGTCTTCAGGCAAACCACGGTCCATCTTCCAAAGGCTCTTTCAGCCTATCAGGGCATCAAGCCCTACCTCATGCTGCATCTCAGCAGCACCTCCTGGAACCATGTGCAATTCATGACCACTGCTCACATTTTTCATGCTTCTGAAACCAATACCAGGTGTGCAGGACACAGCCATATTCTGTTTCTTTTTAATAAAAACTGACACTCTGAACACTTCAGGGCTTCACTCAGAGTCTGGAGTGGAGCCCTGGGGTACCAGACTTTTCTTTCTTTTTACCCAAGAACTTTGCCTCACATTCTGTGAGTCAATGGTCTTACTTGTGCGACACCAGACCCTATAACAGTTGTAATCTCTCAATTGCAGCTGAAAGGACAGAAGTTTCAGCCCAAAGATTTCATTTTTTTGTGTGCCATATCCCTCTGCTTACACCAGTCCATTTCTACACAATGCCACCCTGCACAAATTCTCAGAACACAGGCATAACAGCAAGCCTCACAAAACCTGCTTCTAGCACAGTCCAAATTTCTTTTGTACCCTCATAAGCCAAACCTCACAGTCCATAGTTCTTATTGCATTTAGGCTTTTCAACTGTGATGAGAATAGTCCATCAAGCTGTACTTACAGATCTATAAAATGTCTCTTAGGCTAAGGTTTCAAATCCTTGCACATTCCTCTTGAAAATCAGCTCCAAAAGGCCAAAGCCACACATTCAGGTTTCAAGCAGCAATGACATCACTTTCAGTTCCAACTTTGCTATTGCAGCGAGGTTTGAATTGCTGGCAGAAAACACTTGACCAAGAGCAGCTTCTGAGGAAGAAAAAAAAAGGGGGGGGGTTATTTTGGCTTATAGACTCGAGGAGAAGCTCCATGATGGCAGGGAAAATGGTGACATGAGCAGAGGGTGGACATTACCTCCTGCTCAACATCAGGTAGATAGCAGGAACAGGAGAGTGTGCTAAACACTGGCAAAAGGAAACTGGCTATAATACCCATAAGCTCACCCCCAATAATACACTGCCTCCATGAGGTGTTAATTCCCAAATCTCCATCAGCTGGGAACCTAGCATGCAGAACACCTATGTTTATGGGGGACACATGATTCAAACCACCACATTAATTATTTCTGGTTTAAAGGTTATCTTTTGCTTTTTAGTGTAACTATGTTAGTATTAATTTCATTTCCTGCTTTTATTGGCACCCCCCGCCGCAGTCATTTTATTCTCTTTTTAAATCCTGACATCCTTTTATATTAGAGTCTTTCTATAAGTGTCTAGTTACCACTGACTTTCTTTTCACATTTAAAAACAAGCCAAGAATAAAACAAAATACAAGGAATGAAAATTCCTTATCTAGCAGAGCTTGTCAATGAGGAGTAACATTAGGGCTGAGTAATCAGGTTATGCTTACAATTTTGATCAAGAATCACTAAATATCAGACCTTCTCCGGGGGCTTGTTCATGTTCTCACAGACCTGTGGCACAAGCCTGTATAACAGCAGTGCTGGAGACAGGCGGGGATGGAGCTCTGAGTGAAGTGTACTCCTTTCAGTAGCTCTGACTGAGCTTTCAGTAGCTGAACTCTCACTGCACTGCTTTTTAGTTCAGCTTCACAAAAGTAAATTACTTCTGTGTAAGTAGAATCAGCAACTGCCTGTGTGATGCTGTGGTAGTTTGAATTTATGTCTCCCAATAGATTCAGCAGTTTATTAAAGATTGTAACTTGGATTTCCAGCCACCTGGCTGGAGAAGGTGTCACTGTAAGCATATCCTGGGGTCAACCTCCTGGAGGGTGGGGGTGGGGTGCAGGTAGATCTGAATTCCAGCCTAGGGTAGGCAAAGCGCTAGAGCTCTGCCTAGGGTTCCCAGAATGTGCTTGCTTGTAATGCTGGTGGTGGCTTTTATCTCTATGTGGATTTGGTAAATGGGTCCAGCCTCTTCTGCCATTATGGAACTTCCCCTGGACCTGTAAGGCTGAAATACATGTCATTCCTCCCATAAACTGTGTCTGGTTTGGAGGTTCATTCCAGCAGCATTGAGCTGACTATAACAGATTCTAAAGTACCTAGGAGTCTGAAACTCCACAGCCTTACAACTTACCTTGCTAAGGACTGCCTCTGCACCACTGCCTTCACTGGCCCTGTTTGCTGACTGACTGCATGGTACTTTGTTTACTCCATGTTGGTTCTTGAACACAATTTAGATCCTATCAAACATTCAGTGAATATTTGTGAAATAGTCAATCATTAGCTGAATTATATCCATGCCTCTGATAGCTGAAGACATTCTATTTGTGTTCTGCCCTGAAGTTAAAAGAAAGAGAACTGTATTTCTTAAATTTCTGCTCCTTGATTCAGTTCAAGTTCTTCTTGCTTCTTTCTGATTGTTTCTTCTTCCTATAGATGCATGTTTCAAGCTTAGTCATTCCTTTGCTATCTTCTTTTTTTTGGGGGGGGGGAGGCTCATTGGGATTGGGAGATATAGAGCTTAATGTGTAATTAAGTTGCTGCATATGAAATACATGCTTTAATTTTTCATAATTATATATGCTTAAATAAAATATTTTAAGCATTAAGAAGACATAAATAAAAAGGAATCTAATTTTGCTTTGAAAAAATTTGATCATTTTAGTCTTTAATCATCTTTGCTTCAATTATCTTTCTGTATATATATTATATATAATTGTATATCTACATTTGTATATAGAATTTTTGAGACAGAGCATCATGTAGTCCAGGCAAGCCTTGGACTTACTATATAGCATAGGCTGACCTTAAACTCCTCATTCTCACAGGTCCACCTCCTCCTTTAAATACTTGGATTATAGGAGTTTGCCTCCATACCCAGTTTTTAGGGTTCTTGAATCAAACCCAGAGTCTCATGAACACTAGTCCAGCACTCTACCAACCGAGGAATGTCTCTAGGCTTCTATCTGCACCTTAATATTTTTTATACACTTATGTGTTCCATAATAGCATCTTTATACATATAATCTGATACTTTCCCCCCCACAAACGTTTTCTCACCCCATCACCATCTGGCTGGTTCCCTTTATTTCCTCAGTTTCCTTATTTTTAAAAAATTAGGCTTAATTAAGATGTCACAACAGGGGCCTTGGGAGATGTCTCAGCAGTTAAGGTACTTTACTGCAAAGTATAAGGACTCAAGTTTGATTCACCAATGCCCATGTAAAGCCATATGCAAAAAATGACACATGCATCTAGAGTCCTTTTTTAGTGGCTGAAGGCCCTAGCACACCCATTCTCTCTGTCTGTCTCTCTCTTCTCTCTCTCACTATTTGCAAATAAATAAATAAAACTACTTAAAATATGACAGATCAGGAACCACACCAAAGAAGCCTGGGGGGAGGGGAAGGAGGCAAGATATTAGTATGCAGGCAAAATTGGCAAGCTGCCTGATCCCCACATGTGGCATATTTGGGTAGGCAAATGGGGAACTGCCTGGCACCCACACTAATTATCTTAGGGGTGGGCAATTGGGGAATTGTCTGCTCCCCACACCTGACATGGTTTGGGTAGTTGTAAATGTGATTGCACACAGAAATAAGGGAGCTAATAAATACTGTAGATCAATTGGACTTAACAGACATCTATAGAACATGACACCTCAATTCTTCAATACCCACGTGAGCCAAATTCATGATGTGGCACATGCATCTGGAGTTCATTTGCAATGGCTAGAGGCCCTGGTATGCCCATTCTCTTTCTATCTCTCTCTCTCTCAAATAAATAAATAAGATATTCTTAAAAATAGGGCTGTAGAGATATATAGTGATTAAGGTGCTTTCCTGTGAAGCCTAAGAGCCTAGGTTTGATTCTCCAATATTCAGATAAACCCCACACACAAGGTGCATGTATCTGAATTTCATTTACAATGTCTAGATGCCATGGCATGTCCATTCTCTCTCTCTCTCTCTCTCTCTCTCTCTCTCTCTTAAATAAATAAATATTTAAAATAACTAATTAAAAATAAGAGAGATCTCAAGTTAATCACCATCATCTGAAGGCATTAGAAAAATAAGAACTGTACAAACCCAATAGTACCAAACAGAAAGAAATAATGAAGATCAGAGCAGAAATCAATAAAATGGAAACTAAGAAAATAGTTCAAAGATGAGCAAGATTAATAAACCCCTGGCCAATTTGATAAAAATAAAACAAGAGACTCAAACTAACAAGATCAGAAGTGAAAAAGGAGATATTACATCAGATACTAAAAAAGAATTGGGACAAACTGAGCATGTAGTACACACCTTTAATCTCAGCATTTGGGAGGCAGAGGTAAGAGAATCACTGTGAGTTTGAGGCCACCCTGAGACTACATAGTGAATTCGAGGTCAGCCTGGGCTAGAGTGAAACCAACCTCAAAAAAATTAATAACAATAATAATAAATTGGGATAATCATCAGGACATATTACAAATACCTATACAACACAAAATTGAAAAAACTACAAAGCCCAGATAAGATATATTAGCTGGATAGAGCAAAAACAACAAATGACATTGAAAATAAAGTTAAAATCCTCTCAACAAGAAAAAAGAAGTCCAAGCCCAGATAGACTGCTAAAGTCTACCAAGCCTTCATTAAAGAACTAAAACTAAATATTTCTCAAGTCATTTCACACAATTTCTAGTATATAGCTTCATGTTGCTGGAATTAATGTCAAACTAAACACAGTTTAGGGGAGGAAGGGTTTTATTTCAGGATTACAGATCCAAGGGAAGTTCCATCAATTGGTAGAAGAAGCCTGTCCCCTTTCCCAGATCCAAGCAGATGGACCTAACCAAACAGCCAGCATCACAAGCAAGCAAGCACAAACTTACAGGGGCAGAACCCACAGAGCTCATACTTCTATGCATCCTTTAGGCTGGAATTCAGGTCTACCCCCAGTGACACTAACCCCACCCCACTCCCATAGCAAGCATCTTCCTGCTAGGGGCAGAAGCTAAAACATAATTTTAATAACACCTATATCTATGGTGGGTGACATACATTCAAACTGCTCCATTCCTCCTGTGGCCCCCAATAGACTCGTGAGCATCTCACATTGAAAATTCTATTCATTCCAATTTCAAAGATCTCCATAAGTCTACACCAACTTTAAGACTGTTCCAAAGTCCGAAGTCTCATCTGAGATTTAAGAATGTCTTTTAACTGTGAGTTCTGTAAAATCAAAACGAGTTATATATTTTCAATATATAATGGCACAGAGAAAATATTTCCATTGCTATAGGCCATAACAAGAAGAGACTGGACCAGTGTAGAAATCCAATAACCACTAGGTAAACATCAAACTTCTGCACTTCAAGTCCAAAATACACAACCAGTGATGACAGACTGGATTTTGCAATTCTTCCCCTCCAGTTTGGCTGAGTATCTGGGAAAAAAACATCCATTCAAGCCAACAGTGCTCCATGGTAGCCTTACACAGTCCTGATATATCCAAAACTTCTTTGCGTTTCTATTGTAAACCATGGTCAAATGGCCTCAATGGTCTCTCTATCAGGGTCATCATGCCCTGCTTCACTCGCTGCATCTCAGCAGCAGCTCCTGAAACTTTGTGCACTTCATGACCCACTCCATGCATTGTTCATGCTTCCAAAATCAACAAAAGGTGTGCAGGACACAGCCATGTTGTTAATCCAGGGACAAAACTAGTTGTAACCTTGAAGAGCAGATTTCTTCCTTTAAAAAAGTTTGCATTTTTACCATTGAGTATTTCCTGGGCAGAATCACCT
Source organism: Dipus sagitta (assembly GCA_036346955.1). Taxonomy (NCBI): domain Eukaryota; kingdom Metazoa; phylum Chordata; class Mammalia; order Rodentia; family Dipodidae; genus Dipus; species Dipus sagitta. Next base: position 75,627,005 of record CM070778.1, on the reverse strand, counting down.
CAGGCATCTTTTCCATTGTTTTAACATAAAGCATTTACACCATCCTTCATCACAGTAATCTCCTTAACAACAGCAGCTTTAGCAATAAGTCTCTATGCCAATAACCGTAAACTTCCTTGAGGTTTTTCCAACTTTAAAAATCTTAAGTGTCTCAGTTCTATCTGCCAAGCACACATTACTTTCAAAGTTAACCTTGATCAAGCCCTTTGGGCATGTGCAGTGGAATGCAGCCAGCCCTTATGCCAGTAGCCCAGTTCCAACAAAGTTCTCCGCAGTCTTTCTTCCTCCTCTGAAAGCTCATAAGTAAACCCTCAAAATGCAATTCTCTCTTCACTTAGCATTTTTAGCTCCTTCCATAATAGTCCATAAAACTTGGTTTACTTCTCTGAAAGGTGTCTACAGTTGTAAGTGCCAAGTTATATGCCATTCCTCCAGCATAACTCTTCCAAAAGACTAAAATCCAAATGGTCATATTTATCTCATCCAGATAACCCCTACTTCATGGTACCAATTTTCTGTAGCTGGAATGAACTTCCAAACCAGATACAGTTTATGGGAGGAAGGGGTTTATTTCAGGCTTCCAGATCCAGGGAAAGTTCCATCAATGGAGGAAGAAACTGGTGCCCTTTCACAGATCCAAGCATAGAAGCACAACCAAACAGCCAGCACCACAAGCAAGCACAAACCTACTGCAGAAGGACCCCCAGAGTTCACACTTTTCTGATGTATACAGGCCAGGCCCCAGGTTAAAGCAAGTCTAATCTGTCTGGCATGAAGGTCCCAGGCTATGGAAAGGTTGCAGCAGCCTGAACCTCAAGTCCATATCTCCAGAATCAGACTGGCATGGGAGCTCCTCCAGCCATTCTCAGGGGTTACAGTGAGCCAGGATCCACCCTCATTATCAGGGTTCACAATGAGCCTGGACCACCAGAAAAAATCTTGGACCCCAAGATCAGCAGGAAGTAGGGCCACTCCCTCTCCAAGCCCAGGATACATGGATGTTCAGATATGACTTAGGCTTTGCACATAACCCTGTGACCTTTGGCCAGTTGCCTAGGAAACTCCTTATATGGTATCAGCCAGCAGCCTTCACAAAGCCCATCCCCCTGCAACCCTCTTCCTGCCACTATGTAGATCACCTGAGTCTCTCCATACATGCTGGAATGAACATCCCTAGGCATCAGCTAGCAGCCTTTGAACCCACCAATCCCCTTAGGTCCCTCTTCCCTCACTCAACTGCTTATAAACCCATTTCCCTATTGAAAATGGAACTACTCTCTGAAATCATCTCTTGGGCGTGTACATCCCTTCATGCTCATGGCTGCTCAAGACCATGCTCTCCACAGTTGCCTGGAACCACAGCCCCAAGAATCCAAAACCAACAGCTGGCACATGAACAGAGACCCTCTGAGATGCACCAAGGTAAGTAGGCACTCTCACAGATGGACTATTGTTGTCTGGGGGCATCAGGCCCCCTGTGGCCTTACCTCCACATTTTGAGGGCTGGCAGGTTTCTCTTTTTCCTCCTTTATTTTCCTTTCATGCCATTGCAAGGGACAAGTTATGATGAACTGGCAAATGATGTCTCTTGGCCAAGGCCACTCTGGCATTAACTAAAGGCCAGCCATCCTCAGCGATAGCATTGGCAAAGACCTTCTATCTATTTCTCTCCAATACAAAAAGTTAGTAACACATCAACCTCTTATACTTGTGGACAGGCTTGTGTCCTGACCATCGGGGAATCCCCTGCAGTGCTATTCAGCCCTCAGAAACATTTTCCTCTGTTCTAGGCATTTCCTCTTTTCTTCTATCATGGGCAACATTGACTCACACCAAAAGAAATCACAGATTCATGGATTAATGGCTCTCCTGAAAGTTAGGGGAATTAAGCTCTCCCAGAGAGAGGCTACCTCCTTCTGGGAGGAAGTCCTCCAGATCACCCCCTGGATGATTTCTGGGGATCCATATGACCCAGACACATGGACCTGCATAGCTTATTTAGCCAGTAGATGGGAGGCTCAGGAGGGATACCCCTGCCTCTCGCTCTCTCTTTTCTACCAATCATAGCAATCTGTTAGGCAATGTATTAGCCCCAGAAGACCACCTCCACTCAAAAATCAGATGATGACTCCAATGAGGAGAGTCCTGAGGACTGGTCAGTGGCAGACCTCAGTTCTCTTGAAAAACCAATAGAAGAAATTAGAAAAAAAAAAAAGACCCCAAACTCTCCTATACCCACTCCCCATTATCCACCCTTGCCACAATACTTGCCTCCTGATCTGGGCTGCCCCCCTCTGGACTCATGTAACACAGGCCAAGGGAATCCTAACATGATAAACTCCCTGGGCCAGGATCTCAATCCCCCTCCATCCACTCCCCCACTTATGATCACACAGCAACTATGTGAAGCCCAAGATAAAAATAAAAAGGCATTCAATCAGGAAGTAGTGGCCTTTCCTGTTAATGTTCAACCAACTCAGGCTTGGCCCAGCACTTAGGATAATACGTCTTCCTTACTGTCTCTTCATCAGAAGCTGCAGGAGATCCTCACTGATTTTATCTTAAGGGCAAGAACCAATTTAGAGAGAAAAAAATCCCTGACCTAATAGCCAGGGACCTCCTTCTCAAAAGCATTATTTGGGAAGGTATGACTTCAGAATGTAGGCTAATTTGCCAAAGCCTCAAAGATAAACATTATGATAAACAGACAGTTGCCACTCAGGATATTGGGACTGCTCATATAAGGCTGCCTCTCTGGCACAGGCCTTAGCAGCAGCCTTAACACAGAGAGACAAATGCCTCAATTCAAGAAAGACATTGGAAAGGAGAATGTCCTCAACATCAGGCCCCTAAAGGAGCTCCCCTCTCCAAAAACATTTTGCCCTAGCTCCTGAGGGGTATCATTGGAAAAAATACTGCCACTCTACTTATGACAAACATGGCAAACCCCTAGAGCCTTTAAACTCCAAAAGGTGCAACCCTCAGCCCCACCAATAAGAGGGAAAACCCATAATATACAATGGGTAACAAGCATTCTAGAGGGGGCACACCCAAGGCTAGCCTTAGAGGTTGGAGGAAAAATTTACAAATGTCTACGTGATACTGAAACAGATAAGACAATCCTAAAGCAACCTGAAGTTCCCCGACCCTGAGAATTAATTCTTAGGGCTCAATTAATGGGTGTAGGTGGTCCTTCACAAGCATATGTTACCAAAGAAACCTTTAAGTGGAAGGACCCAGATGGAACTACAGGTATCACCCAACCCCTGCTGGTGGATGTAACAACTAACCTGCTAGAGAGAGACATTCCTGAGGCCCTAGATGTAGTTATTGCCAGTAATATGGAGGGAGAATGCATTGAAATAGAACTATAAGAAATAGGTTTGCTGATGTCACCTGCAATCCCAAAGGCCACTGTGAAGTATGAAACTCCCTGCCTAGAACGGCTCTCTGATAAGCCAACCTGGGTTGAACAGTGGCCTCTGCCAAGGGAGAAACTTGAAATGTTAAATCAGTTAGTAACAGAACAACTTCAAGTTAATCACATCTGCCCCTCACAGAGCCCACGGAACACTCTTGTGTTTGTAATATGAAAGGGCTCAGGAGGATGGAGGTTACTACAAGACCCTAGGGCCATAAATAAAGCCATGCTCCTTTGGGGTGACCCTCAGAGGGGACTTCCCCTTTTGTCAGCCATTCCAGCCAACACCCCCTCCTTGCTATTGATATTAACAATTATTTCTTTTATGTCCCCGCCACCCCTGAGACTGACAACGCTTGCATTCTTGGTCCCCTCTATTGATAATGCAGGACCTGCAAATGCTTTGAATGGATGGTTCTGCCCCAAGGTATGGCTAATAGTCCCAATATATGCCAAGAAGCAGTTGCTATGACATTAAGGCCACATTTAGATCAAAGCTTTAATATCTATCATTATATGGATTGCATTCTAGGATGGAAAGACTCCTCCACCTCACCAGCCAAGCTAAGGGATGAATTAATACTTTCCCTCACTGAGGCAGGCTTCAAACTTGCCCCAAATAAAGACCAACTTATCCCATCCATAACTTTCCTGGGGACAGAACTCTCCCTCACTTCTTCCTGGCCTCTTAAACCCACACCCTCCTTTCCCCAGAAGCTTATATTGGCCTCACTTCAGAGCTTTCTGGAGAACCTCAATTGGCACTGGCCATGACTTCCTATCCCTACTAGTGATTTACAACCCTCATTTGATATGTTAAAAGGTGACAAAGACCCATTCTCACCGCCCCCGTCCCCACATCCTAAGCCCAGAGACACTCTACTGTACAGGCATTAACCAAGATTAACAACATATTTTCTCATACGGCACTTGCCCGGTACTGACCAGGCAAGCCAATTCAGCTTATGATATTTAACTCCTCCCCAACTGTCATGGGAGTGCTATACCAACCCCAAGGAGTCCTGGAATGCCTCCACACTTCCATTGGTGGTGCCTCATGTATATTAACAGAGATTGATGCCCTCATGGTCATGATAAAAACTGGGCAAGACCCAGCTCTCCAAACCTTGGGCAAAGAACCTAACACTGTCATAATCCCCTTCTCCCTCACTTATATACAATGGCTATTTAGGAACCACTCCTTCTTTGCAATTAGCCTAATAGGCTCTTTCCCAGTCAAATTGACAACCACTACCCTAATGAAAAATGGATTCCTGCAATACCACTTTTAAAATGGCTTCCACCCCACCTCTTTTCAAAAAACAAGTCCCTTGAGCTCCCCCCCCCCCATTTTTCAGAAGGGGAAAGCAAGAAGCAGCTGTAGTTCTTTACCACCCAGGGGATCAACGTCCCACCATCATTTTTAAGGAACTTCCTGACAGATCCCCACAGTACAAGGACCTGTATGCCATCCATCTGGCACTCCTTCAGGAAGAAGGCCCCTTTAATCTCTTTTCAGGTAGCATCTATGCTGTTGACTTACTTCCCTGGTATGCTTGCTCACAAATCCAACTAGATGAAAATTCTCTTTTACCCCTAATGATAAAAAGTCTCCAACCTCATTTGTAAAAGTAGCCTGCGCAACCCCCCCCCGCCCCCCGCCATTTGTGCAACACATAAGGTCCCACAGCCCCTTACCTAGCCCTCTCACTGAGGGAAATGCATTAGCAGACCAGAGGGCCTCCTATGGAGACCCACCAGACATCTCCCTGGCCACCCTTGAGGAAGCAAAAATTTCATGCTAATACCCACGTAAGCATCATGCTTCCCTCTGATTCCCAAAAATCAACTCCAATGCATACTAAAAACATGCCATTCCTGCACCTCACTAATAACAACAGCTGCCCTTCAGATGATGGGCACTAACACCCGAGGCCTCAAGGCCAATGCCCTTTGGCAGATTGACATCATTCATATTCCCCAATTAGGGCGTCAGAAATATGTCTTTGTGACAGTAGATATTTACTCCCATTATATATTGACCATGGCACAAATAAGAGAGAACTCAAAAAACTTATACAGCATATGCTCTCTACCTTTGCCATTATAGGTGTCGCCCATCAAATAAAAACTGATAATGGCCTGGCTTTTGTCAGTTCCTCATTCAAAACCTTTTTCATGCAATGGAAGATCATCATACAGGAATCCCACATACTCACAAGGCAAAAGTATAGTAGAAAGAACATGCCAAACCTTAAAAGCCCAACTTAAAAATCAAAAGCCCAATACCTATATACCCAACCTTCACTTAGCCATGGCTCTGATTACATTAAATGTTTTCAATATAGACAAAAACTCCTAATACCCCCACCATCACCCTCCACTGGCATACACCAGAGACTGCCTCCTCCCATTCTGGTGATGGTGAGATCCTTTAGATGGAACATGGAAGAAAGCAGACCCCCTCCTCACCATGGGAAGGAGATTTTCTTATGTTTTCCCACAGGACTAGCCCAGGCCCATTTGGGTACTGGCTCGAAATGTCCAATTCCACCCCACCAACCAAAGAGATGGCCCACCTGACGTTGACAGAGTAGAGTCAGAGGAAACAGAGGAAGCACCACCCCTGCCATCACCACCTGAAAAAGAGAGCCTCCTGGGGGGCTGTCCATGACCTCATGAATGCAGCCAAAGCCATATGCCTGCCAGAGGCCTCCCTCTCAGCCATTTTGTTGGTGGCTTTAACTATTTTACATTCCAATGCAAATGTCTCTCACACCACCTCTCTCACGCCCCCCACCCATGAAGGATGGTGCTTTGAAGCCCTAGAGACCTATCAAGGGGTCAATGAAATCATTGGCACAGGCTATTGCCCTACTAAGGGCTGCCAAAACATTGTCACCTTCTGTGTCGATCCTAAGTCTGTGGTTTATGTAAATAGCATGGCATGCTTCACCTATCCTCAAAGTAACAAAAAGAGTACCTTAAAGATCAGGAATATTATGGAGGATGCTGATACAATTACTATGTCACTGGCAGCTTTAGGCATCCAGATGTTGTTTTCAAAGCCCCCTGGAAAACTAGAGAATGTATTCCTTCCATATGAGAACCCTGGAATGAATGCTTGAAGATAGGGGTAATGGGAAAACTCTATTCTAGTATCTACTATTCATCATCTCCCTCTGGTACTCTTCATATTTCTAGATAGTATATCCCTGCTTCTCACCTGGTGCAAACTAACCATCATATTCTCTCACAGGAAAAACAAGTCAGGTTTTTTTTTTTTTTTTTTTTTTTTTTTTTGGTGTTTTTGAGGTAGGGTCTCACTCTAGCCCAGGCTGACCTGGAATTCACTACATAGTCTCAGGGTAGCCTCGAACTCATGGCGATCCTCTACCTCTGCCTCCCAAACGGCAATGGTACTATAATCTTCTACTTACTAAAAGACAGACCAAATGGCTGATCCTTCACCAGGCCCTTACAGGGAACACCTGAACCACAAGACACTGGAGAGGGTAAGATTAAGACTAACCTTAATCTTCTACATCTTCCCTCCCTCACTTCCCCTCTCCCTGTCTCTCTCTCTCTTATCTCTAACTCTTCTATATTAGTTATCCTTTTCCTCATTTTCTTAGTGGGCACTGACCTGTAACTCCCAGATCCAGCATGGGGCTATCATCCACAATGAGCTTTTGATCAGAGAGACCTACAAGGTTTCCTAAAAGACAGACAGATTTCTGTCAGAGTACTTGATGACTCACCAAAGGCCAGTGGTAAGACCCTACTGCTGAAGATACCTTATGTGATTGACATGCAAACTAGAATGGCATGGCTGGAAGTTGGAAGAGAGCCAGTCCCCAGACAGTCAGCACGTCTAGTGCCAGAAGGTGCTACATGGGAGACTGGGGGAAATTGACCAATATCTGTCGAAGCAACGCATGGTCTAACCTACTTAGCAGCAAATAACTTGTTGTGATGCCCACACAAGTGCAATGGTGGCACACAGCCATGGTGGGGAACCAACTGCTCTCAATTCGGCTAACTGATCCCCTCACTGGTATGGGACCCATAGCTGGAGCTGGGAAACAAGTCAGAACCAGATCCAAACATAAACCCACTCTCCAATATCAAGCTACCATCAATTGTGGGCTACAAGAGGGCCTATGTGTATTAAATACTCTATTAAAAAAAAAAAAGTAAGGGGTATCTCATTTGTCCTGGTGCTAACTTACTCTCGGTTGGAGAATCTGCTTCTCTTTTTCAGATAGATGTAGTTCCTAAGGAGAGTGCCACCCCCTCATACCTCAAAAGGGCCCCGGCTGAAACTAAGAAAAACTGGAGAAACAAGCAAGGGAGCTGTTTTCCTGATGAACCAGATACCAGCACAAGGGGGAAGGAGATCAGCACAGAGAAAAATCAACTCCTACCAAATCAGAGAGCCAGAGCCTCAGAGGCCCCCAACACCTCATCACTGAAGCAGACCAAAAATGAACCCAACATGGCTCAGGGAAATTTTGTGGAAGAGGGGGCGGAAAGAATGTCAGAGTCACATGTTGGGTCATGATATGCAGAGACATTTATCTTACCCATAACTGTGGGCTAACTCCACAATCCATGACCCATATACCTCAACAAGGAGGGGCCAAGGGGTGAGGGTAGGTCACGGATGAGCCTAATAATGGTACCAAACTGACTAATAAAGAAAAAAGAAAAAAGAAAAAAAAAAAAAAAACAAGTCACGGAAAAAATTGAAGCCACTATAACATGGGAACAATATATTCAATATGTGGCCAATCTTTTCCCCTTTACTAACTGTCCTAATGCTTCTAACTGCTTCTTCTGTGCATCTCCTACTCATCCCCTGCTAACTACAGTTCCTATTAATGCCACCCTTGAATACCCTATATCTATAACAAACTGTAGCAGTCAGCTTCAGGTTCACTGAGATGAACTTCCAGACCAGGCACAGTTATGGAGGAAGGGATTTATTGAAGCTTACATATCCAGGGGAAGTTCCATAAATGGCAGAAGAAGCTGGCCTGCCTTCACAGGCCCAAGCAGAGAGAGAGAAGTACAAGCCTAAAGGTCAAAAGCCACAGCACACTTCAGGAACTCCAGCTAGGTACACTTTGCATATCTTTAGATTGAAATCTGAAACCCACCACCACACCTTAAGATCCACACAGTGGCACTGACTCCAGCCAGGTGTCTGCAGATGCAAAACAACTGAAATATATTGGGGGCCATCTATTCTATTCAAACCACCACACAAACTATTCCCAACCCCATCTTACTAATATTCCCCTATTTTATGCCACTCAGGGTGTGCCTCCCTGTCTGTCCAGCTCTAAGCCAACCAGGGGTGAATGCCTCCTCAATATTTCCATAACCAGGACCACTTGTGTCAACACACCCACTCTCCTATGGTGTGAAGGACTAACCACCCTATGCATAAATGTTTCCTCTCCCAATTATTGTCCCCCATTCGTGATTGTTCCACAGGTGTATCTCTATGAGGAGGCAGAAGTGGCCTATCAACTCCGTCCATGCCAACGGATAGAGATTTTCATGCCTCTGCTGGTGGGCCTCTACATGACACTCTCCCTGGGTGCCTCCAGTGCTGCAGGATCTGCTCTTGCCAAACCAACCACTTTGTGGGGGACTTCCAAAACAAGCTTGACCAGGCCATGATATCTACAACCAACAGCCTCGAGTCTCTCCAGAAACAATTGAACTCTCTCACTGGTGTGGTACTTCAAAAGTGTAGAGCCTTAGACCTCATTACTCCTGAACATGGGAGGACATGTGTGGTCTTGGGAGAAGAATGTTGGTTTTTGTTGTTGTTGTTGTTAATGAATTAAATATTGTTGAACAAAATGTTAAAACTCTCAAATAACTCCACAAGGAACTGCTTGACACTAAAAGCCTGAGGACCCCACCACCTGGTTCCCTAACCCTTTAGTCATTTGGCTTCTCTCCCTTCTTAGCCCCCTCCTTGCTATAGGAACCCTATTACTTGTAGTCCCCTGCCTCATCAAATTTCTCAGACAACAAATAACTAATATTGCTAAGGTTGCTACTAATCAGGTCCTTGTACACCATCTAGCTCTATCTGAGCCTATGATAGACTGTAAAGATTTCATTCAGTATGACACCTCTCCATTATAAAAACCAAGGGGGAGTTGTCAGACACAAGCAGGCCCCTGGGTTAAAGAAAGCCTAAGCTGTCTGACATGAAGGCCCCAGGCTATGGAGAGGTCACAGCAGCCTGAGCCACCAGTCATATCTCAAGGACGAGACTGGCAGGGGAGTGCCTCCTCCCATTCTCAGGGGTTGCAATGAACCTGGACCTGCAGACAAAATCTTGAACCCTGAGACTGGCAGGAAATAGGGCCACTCCCTCTCCAAGTCTGGGATACCTGGACGTTCAGATAAGACTTAGGCTTTGCCCATAACCCACTTCTTATAAACCCACTTCCTTATTGAATAAACATACATCCCTTCATGCTCATGGCTGCTCAAGACCCTGCTCTCCATGGTTGCCTGGATGCCTTCATGGAACTGCAGCCCTGAGGATCCAGGGACCCACACTCGTTTGCATACCTTAGGCTGGAATTTAGATCCATCTCCAGTTACAAGCCCCTCTGTAGCAGGAATCTGCATGCTATGGGCAGAAGTTGCAAAGTCAATTTTAAAAACATCTGAGTCTATGGGGGACATACATTGAAACTACCACACAATTGAAATAGAGGGAATGTTCCCTGCCTCTTTCTATGAAGCCAGAATTACAGTAATCCCAAAACAAGACTCAGACACAAGAAGAAAAGAGAATTACAGACAGATATCCCACATGAATTTTGATGGAAAAATTCTCAATAAAATTCTTACAACCTGAATTTAGTCCCAGCTCTTGGAAGGCAGCAGTAAGAGGATCACAATGTGTTTGAGGCCAGTGTAGGACTACAGAATGAATTCTATGTTATCCTGGACTAAAGTGTAACCCTACCTCTTAAAAACCAAAATTAAAAAAAAAAATGACAATGAAATTGGACTTTAAGAAGAAATTTTTCCAGAGGCTACATAGAACTCAACAGTAAATTGGACTGCCAACAGGACTGGTATGGCTCAGGGAATATTGTGGAAGAATGGGAGCAAAGATTGTAAGAGCCACAAAGTGGGTAGGAATATCCCAAGGCACTGTCTCCCCTGCTATCCCACAGTGACTTACTGAGGCCTTCATGACCCCACCATGAATGCCATAACCCCCAGGTTAGCAGGAATTGAGGTAAGGGAATAAAAGAGTATAGCCTGTTATATATATAGTTAAAGAAATAAAAAGTGGAAAAAATTCATGTCAATCAAGTAGGTTTCATCCTAAGGATATGGGGATGATTCAACACATTACATAAAACAGTCTTAAAGACAGGAAACACATGAATACTTCAATAGATTCAGAAAAGGCCTTTGACAAAATACAATATCCCTTCATTATTAAAACACTTGATAAATTAGGGATAGAGGGATCATATTTCAACCTAATAAAGTCAACATACAACAGTCCTAAAGTCCATATCATACTAAATGGGGAAAAACTAAAAGCTTTCCCATTAAGTTCTGAAACTGGACTATTGAAGGAATGCCATATATTTAGTGTTCTTAGCTTATATTAGCTTCAATGGAATATAATCAATGTATCTATAAGAAATGTAAATGTACCTAGGACTTTGAGTGAAGCAATAGATGTACTTCCCTCTTCTGAACCTTTATCAGGGGACATTCCTCTAATGGTGGCTAAAAAGAATTCTGTGACTCTGAGCCTGACCTCTTTGGACAATATATAATTATCTTATCTCAGGAGACAGCTGCCTGTACTTAATCTTATTTGACAGAATCCTACACTTATGGATGTAAATCTCTCCCCTCTCTAACCATAGGAGAATTCAGACAAAGGATTGTAAAAGGTACATAAGTTCACCATAATCTCAGTTCAGACCCTCCATCAGGTTCTTGGCATTAGTCATCAGAAGTTCCTATGTAAATAAAGGATATCTCCCTCTCTCTAAAGTGGATTCTGCCTGATTATTCTCATCGACTCATTAATTCCTATAGCATAGCTGGAGCATTGGCTGGGAAATTGAGTCATGAGAGTCTTGCACACAAACTCCTGGCCCCTTGAGCCAATGGCACGGGCAGCTCAGCTGCTGCGGCAGATGGAGTCTCCGCGTGATTTTGAAGGCGCTCTCCTGATGATTTCCCAGGCTCAAATTCAGATTGGAGCTCTGCTCTCCCATGACATCCAAGCTCCCAACCAGACTTGGAAGAGAAGATGGATAGAGCCACCAGACAAATGGCCAAGGTAGGTCCCCGGGGTACCAGAAAGCATGCTGGGATAGAGCCTGATCAACTCTAGCGGCATTCTGAGTAGACCCCATGTGTATACGGGGTAGAAATGGTGACTGACAGGGGGCTGCATGTGTTTTTGGAGCTGACAGGACTGCTCCAAGCATGTTCGGAGTGGACAGGACTGTTCCATGTGTTTTCAGAGCTCAGAGGGCTGCTCCATGTGTATTCACAATCGCTCCACGTGTGCATGGAGCTGACTGGGGGCTCCACATGTATTCACAGCTGAAAGTTAAAGCTATACAGAGGCCCAACAGGGGGCCTATAAGAGGCATTTACATACTGACGTCTAGAGAATTCCTGTAAGATAAAAAGTAACTGTAAGTTAACCTCTGTGTGAATGTGTGAGTGAATGGGCAACTCACTTCGTTTGTGTTCTGGGTTCAAAGTAGTCCTAAGGCTGGGCATCCTTAAGATCCTCACCAAGGCCACAGGATTTGAGTGGACTCATTCTGCGGTACAGCAGCAAGAGGCACAAGGTCTCATGGCAGGATTGGAATAGTATCTAATTTCAAGTCACAAGCTGAACCCACTATGGCCAAGCACTGCTGAAGTTCCTCTGGGACAAGGCCAGAGGAGGATATGAATGGCTGCCTTCTGAGGTGGCAACTCCATCCTTTGTCTGTCATGCATCACTGAAACCAAGAGGAAAACACAAGAAGTGGGGGGGGGGCACTGTGATGCCTCTTAATGTATGTGTGTATGTATGTATGTGAATGTGTATGAGAGTCCTGAACCCATGAGTATGTGGGTAAGGGGGGAGGCACTGTGATGTCTCCTAGTGTGTGTGTGTGTGTGTGTGTGTGTCAGTGTCTGAGGCTGTGAATGATTTTTTCCCAGGGTCTCTGCCCCCTGAGCAGAGCCTAGAAAAGACCTGCGATCCCAGGCTGAGGCCTGGCCGATTTAGGAGCCTATGAATGGCACAGAAGATGAGTTCTGTGTTTGAGTCTTTTGGGAAGGAGACTGGCTTTGGTGCAGCTTGGGCCAATACTACTGTGTTCCTGGGCCTCTGGTCCTTACTATTTCCCCAGTGCTGAAAGTTGACCTAAAAGTTTGGGTGCTGGACTGTGTTCCAAGCTATTACAGGTTTCCTTGAAGACTCCAGGGGAACTTCGTATAGAAATCGTAGTAGAATTTGCTGTAGCTGTTTCATTACCTTTTGTTTCCCTTGGCCTGTCAAAATGGACAATGGGGTCACTGGGAAAAGGAGGCAGACTGTAATGCAGGTCCTATTGGGGGGTTTATGCTATTTCACTGTGCCCCTCAGTGGTGAGAGTCCATCAGAAGAAGTTAAAACACTAAAGCTGTGAGGGGGGCATGGTCATTGAAGTTTCTGGGTTGCCATATTAGTCTGAGATGGGGGGGGTGGAGATAAAATTAAACTTCTGGCCGTTTACTTTTCCTTGGGAGTTGGTATTGGAAAATAAATTCTTTTCCTTTTGTTTGCTAATTGCCTGTTGAGAGGGGATTAAAGCTGTTTCCCAGGTGGCCTGATAACTCCAAGATGAAATCTGGCTATCTGTGAGCCTGTAAGTTTTCTGGTCCAAAAGAATTTTTCCATGGAGGTCAGTGGTTCATAAACCCTTCAGTTATATTGAAGTCTTATGATAAGGTGGTAAGGAGTGTTCTAAGACATTGTTTCCCCCAGAGAGACTGGCTGCTGCATTCATGACCCCACTGAGTAAATAAAGGGAGAAAGACCAGAAAAAGTAAATAAGCAGAGATGAACCTTCAGAAGACTTGAGAAGAATATAAAATACTATTGAACATCAGCCACAATAAGCTTGATTAGAAAAGGGAAGTAGCTACAAAATTTACAAATGGAAATATGTATTTAAGAGATTCTTTTTCCTTTTAGTGTAGTTTCCTTTTGTCCTGATTGAACATAAAACTGTTTTAATTACACAGAAACATGGACAAAAGGTCATCTTGGATCTGCCAAGTATGGTACCTTTCTTTCTTATTTGCTATTAAATTATTTAAAACAGACCAAAGATCCTAACTGGTTTTATAAATTAAAAAACAACTATGAGAATTATAACCCAGAGTAACAGATGTCTCAGCTGGTCACAGAGATTCCACGTTTCATGCAGAAAGACAGTAAATTGACTATTCTATGGGGCAAATGTACCCCAAAATTATTAGGCTCTGGACGTACAGCAATCAGTTCTCCCTAACTGCTGAAGATAAAGTTCTAATAATACACGTGTAGCTCTTAGGAACTTCAGTTTAGTTCCTTTTTATGTGCTGGACAGGCCCAGAAACCACTCTTCAGAAAGGGTGCTTACCAGAGCTGCCAAGGACATAATTCCCTGGATTATATTAAGTATACTAGCCTCCATAACCTGGCTATTACCTTGCATAACCTTTCTGTATGTGGCATTACATTTACAGGTGACACAGACAAATATTATATCCAAGGTCAGAAGTGACAATTACAGGTGAGAGAAAGAAGTTTTGCCTATAAAAGGAGACATTAACTTAGATAAAGAAAGTTAATTAAAAGTAAGAGACTAATAAATAAAAGTACTTTACTTACTTAGTACAGGCAAATTATCTAGAGATATGAAAGGATGTCAAACTAAGAAAACTAAAGGTTTGCTTATTTTTGTCAAGTTTTATATAACCATGAAATTATGAGATTTGTATCATTGGGCCTAATGTTGTCTGTTGAAATGAATTTCCCTATTAAATGAGGTTTTGTCTAACAGGAATGATATGAGATCAAAACAATATATATGAAGAGGAATTTATGTATTATATCAAAACAGCCAGTTTGTTTATTGGGGAAACATATAACTTTAACATTCAGGCATAACTCTAAATGGGGATTTGAAGGCTTCCCTGAAAAAAGATAATAATATTTTAAAGGAACAAATCTTGTTTTTATGAACAAAGGAGTATAAAATCAGGGATTAATTAATAAAAAATCATAAATCAAATGTTCTCTTTGACAACAACTTTTGTAAACATAAATAGAAGAATTACAATATCTAAAATAAAATTGGATTTACTAATACTTGAATTTTGGATTTGGGAGTTTAATATTCTCTAATAACAATACCTTCTAATAATGTTATTTTAACCAGTTCAATATCTTTTAACTTAGAGGTATCTGGGACCAGTCCTGTGGTTAGAAGAAAATAGTTCTTTTTAATGTTAATAAAGTTGAGTCAGTCTTTTTGTTGGCCTTTTCGGCCTAACTGGTATCTCTATATCATCCCTTTTAAGAGTTAGAACCCATAATAATTTGGAGAGTGGGTGCTAACTCAATCTCACTTCTTACACTGGAAATGCATAATAAGGAGTTTTAAAATCTTTACATTTAGGGGCTAGGCCTTGGACAACAAGAGGGAATCCAGAATGTCAGCTATTGTTAAAAATAACATATATTGGTATGTGATGGCATTGGGATTTTAGCTTTGCAGCATAAAAGATACAAGCCTATAAAGTAGTATGCAATATGTCTTGTTAGTAAAATTTATACATTGATCTTATCCTAAGAAATGTTTCAAGAATGGCTTAAAATGTTAATATATAATGTACAATTATTATATTACAAAGGCCAATGATCATAACAAGAAAAATAATGTGCTGATTTTGGGAAAACTGGTGAAACTAAAGTATACTGAGTATTGTTTTAAAGAATAACTTTTAAATAAAACTTGATAAAAGGCAAATATATTTAAATGTAGCTTAACATTTGGAGATACTTATAATTAATCAATTTTAATAGGAAAACAGATATTTAAAAAGGTTGTTAATTAAGATGCTTAAAATACATCTTGATGTTTCTATCCAAAATATATATTTGTTAACCAGTTATGTCATGGTATCCAGGTTATAAATTGCCATGCCTCAAGATGTCAAGGTTAAGACTTCAGCTCACTGATATTAACCTGTGCTTGTTAATATTTGTAATTCAGCCAAATTAGCTATGTTCCTATGTCAACCTTTTAACTACTAAAATACTAAGCCTTAACATCAAGGTTTACTCGTTAGTATTTAATCTTCTACTAGAAGATTATGATATGTAAAGATACTATAACTATGAGATGTTCCTGTCTTGTTCATGCTGGTTTTGCTTGGTGGTCATTGCTGAAATTATAAGTCTAATGAAAATAATTTAGTTATTGTGAACTGTCATAAATTAAGTTTTAAGATATCCCAATGGTTAGAGGTGCTTATTTACAAGATTACTTTATGTCTGTCAGAATGTCTCTAATATATGTAAAATTCAAGTTGGTTTAGCTCAACAATAATCTGGTTCTGCTTTTTTCTTTGGCTGTGTGTAATCAAAGTCTCAGTCAAGGTTTTAGTTAAATAGTGGTTTCATTACTAGAATCTTAAGTTCATTGCTTACAGATGTATTGATACTAAGACATGTTCCCTGATCTAGGACACAGCCTCATGTGTAAGTGATATTTATAGATAAAAAAAATCTTAAACTCTGCTGTTCTGCTTCCAGTTTTACTAAAGTTGTTTTCAAACATAGATGTTAAGTTTTTAAGGACTGACTTGTCCTTTCCTGTCATACAAGTTCTAGAGCAAATCAATTTATTTAATGTTGTTGGTAAACAATTGTTTTCAGAGCTACTAACATGTTCTGCCTATACTTATAACTGACAGATACTTAAAAGATAAAATATGTATGCTTTCTATGTTCCACATATGGTTTATTGTCATCTGATAACTAAACTTAGATACTAATTAGAATGACTTAAATTTTGCCTTATTCTCTAATCAGATCTGCCTTATTATTAACCAGATATGTTCCATGCTTTTTTTTTAATTTTTTTGTTTGTTTATTTATTTGAGAGTGACAGAGAGAAGGAGGCAGAGAGAGAGAGAGAGAGAGAGAGAGAGAGAGTGGGCGCGCCAGAGCTTCAAGCCTCTGTAAACAAACTCCAGATGCGTGCGCCCCCTTGTGCATCTGGCTAACGTGGGTCCTGGGGAATTGAGCCTCTAACTGGGGTCCTTAGGCTTCACAGGCAAGCGCTTAACCGCTAAGCCATCTCTCCAGCCCTGTTCCATACTTTTTTAAAGCAGATCATTTTGCTAATCAGGTGTGTAAGCTCTCTGAGCGATTAGTAATCATATGTAGAGGCCAAAGTCAATTGGAAACATTGGAGTTAAGAGGATATTTTGGTCCCTACTCTCAGGTCAGAAGGCCACAGGAGATGACTGGACACTTCTAACCTCTAATCTCTGATAAGTTACCTGTCTTCTTGGTCAAAGAGGGTGTGGAAACCCAGAGATCATGAAATGAACTCTGAATCAGTGTATCTGCCAAAGGAGAATCACTGCAGATACTTCTAAGGGAAACCATATGGTCAGCACAGCCTTGACTCATCATAGGTGATTACACAATAGTGAGAGTTCTAGAGCTCTTCACAGGTCCCTAAGATTCTCTCCTACAAAGCCATAACTGACCTCTGAAATACAATATATTGTTAATTATGGCTGCCTATATGATCTTAAACACCCAATAACAGAATTTAACTACAAAATGTTATAATATAAATGAAAAATCAGACTAACAGATTCCTTTGTCTGATGTTGGCTTACATTACTAAGCTTGTATGTTAACTTATACTTTCTTCTGCCTAGGTCTGGCTCTGGTTAATTAGCCACTGTTTGCCTTTAAATAAGAAAAAAAAAAAAAAAAAGGAGGAAAAGAAGGAAATAAAATGCCTAAGGGTAAAATTCACCAAGAAAAGGTACAACGAGTAAGAATACAAATTCTTTAAAAGGATTTAACTGAAGAAGAAAAAATCTAGACTAACCTGATCTATGCTGATGGCTCAGGATGGGATGTTTGACCAGGCTGTGATCAGCCCAATTGGAGGGTAAAATAGACAATCCAAAGATTGTCAGTACTGGTTATGTTTACCTAGTGATTATCAATTTGTATTGCTCCAATTTCTCCTTATTATTCTTTATTGCAATGAAAATGATTACGCTGCCATCATGTGTTAAAATATGTAGCTTATTTTGATTTTATAGGATTCATAGGTATCAAACAGTCCTAAATCTCAGATGAGGCTTCAAGCTTCATAACCATCTTACAGTTGGAAAAGGTTATGGGTACTTATATAGCTAATCTAAATACAGTTTACATTATGAGAAAGTAATGAGTCTATGAGAAAAAAAATTAATGGTGTGAGCCCATAAAATCAGACCTAAATCTTGTTTCCAATGGATAGAGCCCCACCAAGAAAAAAAGTGTGTTTGGAACAAATCTGGAACCAACCTTAAGTTTTAAAATACTAGTAATGCTGGTTGTTTGATGGTGTTCCCTTGGAATTTGTAACACAAGGAGACCCTACCCCTAGGAAATGGGACACATCTCCACCAGCCTAAAGATATGATTTAAATAAAAGATTGGAAGAAAGAGCAACTGCAGCCAGTTTGGACTAGGCCCCCATCCTGTAAAATATCAGTCTAACTGCTATTAAAGTTACAGGTGCCACTCTGTGGATTCATCACACTTGGGTAAAAAAGGAGCATGGAGTTGAAGGGAACATGTCTTAGATGGCACAACAACATCCACACTAGCCACTCAATCACCCTGAAGAGACACCAGGAGTACTCCAAAGATCTGAAGCTCTGCACTGACACACGCAGAAGCTGGTCAGTCTATGCACAGCTCAGCTTGAGGATCTACAGGCCTGCAACAATTGTACAACTGGGAGCTGATTGGCCCAGTGCACCCCAGAAGCTTGAGGAAGTCTACAGGGAGCACCTCTGGACCATGGTCAGGATGCCAATCCATCCAATTGGGTTTGGAAATGGTACCATTGCTGGTAGTCTCAGTGGGGATGATGGCAATGGCTTCTCTGGGTTAAAATTTGTGGAAAAAATAGCTATATCCATATTCTACATTGTGTCAGAAAACACAATTGTAGGGGACACCTATATTTGTAGCCTTCTATGTCATATCAAGCCATACAATTCTGGGAAGCACCCATGAATAGGAACTAAAAATGAAAAAAAGTAAATAGGAGTCTCTATACACTTTTTTTTTTATTATTAGTCAGTTCCGTATTCAGCAAATACAGTCAGTTTGGTACCATTATTAGGCTCATCCATTACCTACCCCCTCCCCTTGGCCCCTCCTTGTTGAGGTATACGGGTCATGCATTGTGGAGTTAGCCCACAGTTATGGGTAAGCTAAATGTCTCTGCATATCATGACCCAACATGTGACTCTGACATTCTTTCCGCCACCTCTTCCGCAAAATTTCCCTGAGCCATGTTGGGTTCATTTTTGGTCTGCTTCAGTGATGAGGTGTTGAGGGCCTCTGAGGCTCTGGCTCTCTGATTTGGTAGGAGTTGATTTTTCTCTATGCTGATCTCCTTCCCCCTTGTGCTGGTGTCCGGTTCATCAGGAAAACAGCCCCCTTGCTTGTTTCTCGAAGTTTTCTTAGTTTCAGCCGGGGCCCTTTTGAGGTATGATGGGGTGGCTCTCTCCTTAGGGTCTACATCTATCTGAAAAAGAGAAGCAGATTCTCCAACGGAGAGTAAGTTAGCACCAGGACAAATGAGATAACCCTTACTTTTTTTTTTTTTATAGAGAATTTAATAGGTGTAGGCCCTCTTGTAGCCCACAATTGATAGTAGCTTGATACTGGAGAGTGGGCTTATGTTTGGATATGGTTCTGACTTGTTTCCCAGCTCCAGCTATGGGTCCCATACCAGTGAGGGAATCAGTTAGCCAAATTGAGAGCAGTTGGTTCCCCACCATGGCTGTGTGCCACCACTGCACTTGTGTGGGCATCACAATAAGTTATTTGCTGCTAAGTAGGTTAGACCATGCGTTGCTTCAATAGATATTGGTCAATTTCCCCCAGTTGCCCATGTAGCACCTTCTGGCACTAGACGCGCTGACTGTCTGGGGACTGGCTCTCTTCCAACTTCCAGCCATGCCATTCTAATTTGCATGTCAATCACATAAGGTATCTTCAGCAGTAGGGTCTTACCACTAATCTTTGGTGGGTCATCAAGTACTCTGACAGAAATCTGTCTGTCTTTTAGGAAACCTTGTAGGTCTCTCTGATCAAAAGCTCATTGTGGATGATAGCCCCATGCTGGTTCTGGGAGTTACAGGTCAGTGCCCACTAAGAAAATGAGGAAAAAGATAACTAATATACAAGAGTTAGAGATAAGAGAGAGAGAGACAGGGAGAGGGGAAGTGAGGGAGGGAAGATGTAGGAGATTAAGGTTAATCTTAATCTTACCCTCTCCAGTGTCTTGTGGTTCAGGTGTTCCCTGTAAGGGCCTGGTGAAGGATCAGCCATTTGGTCTATCTTTTAGTAAGTAGAAGATTATGGTACCATTGCCGTTTGGGTCTAGATTTGTGTTTCCCACCCCTTTGATGCCCTCCCCTCCCTCCCCTTCCATCCTAGTGTCTAATCTAGGAGATGCTTGCTGGGTATGTAAGGTATCTTCGGTAGATTCAGGTTAGGTGCTGTAGATGAGTGAGACTATGTGGCGATTTTTTTTCTGTGATTGGGTAAGTTCACTGAGAATGATCTGTTCCAGGTTCAACCATTTTTCCTCAAATTTCATTGTGTCATTTTTTCTTACTGCTGTATAGAATTCCATTGTGTAGATATACCACATCTTAGTTATCCATTCTTCTAGTGATGGACATCTGGGTTGATGCCAGCTCTTAGCTATTACAAATTGAGCCCCTATAAACATGGTTGAGCAAATCTCTTTAGTCTGTGGTTTGAAGGTTTTAGGGTAGATGCCCAGTAAGGGAATAAATGGGTCTGTTGGTATCTCTATACTCAGCTTTTTCAGAAGTCTCCATATTGCTTTCCAAAGTGGTTGTACCATCCTACATTCCCACCAACAGTGGATGAGTGTTCCTACTTCTCCACATCCTCGCCAGCATTTATTTTTATTTGATTTTTTGATTCTTGCTATCCTTATTGGGGTAAGGTGGAATCTCATAGTTGTTTTAATTTGCATTTCTCTGATGATTAGGGATGCTGAACATTTTCTTAAGTGTATGTTTGCCATTTCTATACACTTTTAATATACCTTGTCTGATAAATAAATGGATAACGTACACCAAATAGCCAAGTCATGGGCAGACCTACAAAAACAGCTAAATTTCCTGGCCTATATAGTTATACAAAACCAGAGAGGCCCAAATCTTCTTACAGCTGATAAAGAAGGACTATGCTTATTTAAATAAGAAATCCTGCTTTATAAAAACAACCTTGGAGGTACTGTGAATAGACTCCAGAGACTTAAAGAAAGCCTGGCTAAATGAGAGAAATTAATAAGTTCCTGACTGTCGTGGGACAGCTAATTGGTCATGGGCTAACTGGTCTATGCCCCTAATTAGATCACTAACAAAGATCTTCTTAGGATTATTATTTGGGCCTTGCATCTTTGACCTCCTAAGTAGACTTATCACCACTAGATGCTCTCAGCCCAAGGGCTTATTATTGTCCAATGAAACAAGAAGACTCAGATTTATAAAAGTTGAAATCTTGGGCTGGAGAGATGGCTCAGCAGTTGAGGCACTTGCCTACAAAGCCTAAGGACCCAGGATCAATTCCCCAGGACCCAGGTAAACCAGAGGCACAAGGTGGTGCCTGTGTCTGGAGTTTGTTTGCAGCAACTAGAGGCCCTGGTGTGCCCATTTTCACTCTCCCTATCTGCTTCTCCACACCTTTCTCTCTCATAAATCAATAAATAAAAATATATTTTAAAAATTCAGACAAAGATTTGTAAAAGGTATAAGTCTAGCACAATCTCAGTTCAGGACCTCTATCAGGTTTTTGGCATTAGCCAGCAGAGGCTTTATCCCTCTCTCTGAAGTGGATTTTGCCTGATTATTCTAATTGAGTCATTAATTCCTATAACAAGACAGGGGTACCGACTCTCACCACTGCTTTTCAATATAGTACTTGAAGTCATAGCTCAAGCAAGAAGACAAGAGAGGGGCTGAAGAAATGGCTTAATAGTGCAGTCACTTACCTGTGAAATCTAAGGACCCAGGTTCAATTCCCAAGTATCCATGTAAGCCATATGCCAAAAATGGAGCATGAATTTAGAGTTCATTTGCAGTGGCTAGAGGTCCTGGCATACCCATTCTCTCTCTCTTTCTCCCTATGTGCCTCTTTATCTCTCTCTCTCTTTCTCAAATAAATACATACAATATTTAAAAAATAAGATAAGAGAAAGAAATAAAAGGGATACAAATTGGGAAGGAAAATGTCAAACTAGCCTTATTTGCAGATGACATAATTCTGTACATAAGAGAAGCAAAAATTTTCTCCAAAAGTCCTAGAAGGGATAAATGCACTTATAATTTTTTTAATTTATTTATTTGAGAGCCACAGACAGAATGAGGAGAGACAGAGAGAGAGAGAGAGAGAGAGAATGGGTGCACCAGGGCCTCCAGCCACTACAAACGAACTCCAGATGCATGGCCACCTTGTGTATCTGGCTTACGTGGTCCTGGGGAATAGAGCCTTGAACCAGGTTCCTAAGGCTCCACAGGCAAGCGCTTAACTGCTAAGCCACCTCTCCAGCCTGGGATTAATGCATTTTAGCAAAATGGTAGAATATAAAATCAACATGCAAAAAACAGTAGCTTTCATATATATACCAAAGACAAACATGGTGAGAGAAATCAGGAAAGGTCTCCCATTTACAATAGACACACAAAAACAATTAAATATATTAGAAATTTTCTAACAAAGTAAGTGAAAGACCTATACAATGAAAGCATTTAAAACACTGAAGAAAGAACTAGAAGAAGATATCAGATGATGAAAAGATCTCCCATGCTTATGGGTAGGAAGAATTAATATTGTTAGAATAGCCATCTTACCAAAAGCAGTACACAAATTCAGTGCAATTTCCATAAAACTTCCAAGAACATTCTTCACCACATGTTCTTTAATATGTGGTTCCTAGAACATCTTGAGTTAATTGTAAGCACTTGTAGGCATCAAGAGTATTGATAAGAATGAAGCTAGGAAAAAGGAAAATAAGGAGATAGGCAGGAGGGGCTACTCAAAAAACAATTTGAAGGACAGAAAAAAAAGAAAGAGAAAGAAAGAAAGAAAAGAAAAGAAAGGATAAAGAGAATGATAAGTAGATAGATAAATGATAGATAGATAATAGACAGTAAGAAAGCAAAGCAGGCATACAGAGGGTAAAAGGGTTTTCAGGAGGATGGGAAAATAGGAAGTTGGGTGTAATTTCAAAACTATTGACAACATGAATCAATACCATAGAAACCTTCCTTCTGGATAGAATTCTATAAGATATAACCTTCAATAAAGGTGGAGGGGTCAAGAGAGAAGAGCCTCATAGAAGGTGGAGAAAATGTAACCTAAAAATAGTGGGCTTTGGCTGGTAAATCTCAGGGTCATATTTGGGTTACTCCCACAGTGAGCTGTTGGTCAGGGAGACCCATACGACCCCAAAATAATGCAGATCATTGCCAAAGCACTTGGTAACCGGCCAAAGCTAAAAGCCAATTGCTGAAGACACCACAGCCTGTAGTCATCAGATATCAAGAGATCACACTGGAACTGAGAGGGAAACCAGCTCCCTCCTGGCTAGCGCTCATAGGCTCATAGTGCTAGAAAGTGGTATGGAGCTGCTAGGGAAAATGATTACTAACAATGTCAATAAACAGGAGATCCTGCAAGTTACAAAATAAACCAGCCAGGTAAAGGTACACACTCCTGTGCAATAGTGGCACACAGCCTGTGTGGGCATCCAACTATTCTCAGATGGGACATGATACCTGCACAGTGGGAGAGAACTCATATCTGGTACTGGCAAACAAGTCACAATCCCATGGATAGGAAATTCATAGACTCCAGAGCTAACCTGCACTGCTCTTTGGCTAAGAAGAGTGGGTACACCCATCAGAAAGTCTCTAAAATAACTATGCATATCCCCTTTAATCCAAGCTTCTCTCACTTTTTGTTGGAGGGAATGTTTTGTCTTACAGATGGCAGACAATATTGGGGAGATTCAGGATCCATCAGCTGAAGAAAGGATATCTAACTGCCTACCTCAAGACAGCAGATAGTTTTAGGAGCTGACTCTGGTGATCCCTGTGTCAGGCACACCTGGATTCAAAACTAGTTTTTCCGTTTACTGGCAGTGTGATCACAATTTAGACTGTTAGTTGGCTTTTCAGACCCTGGTATCACCAGTTATAAAATAGTATAGTAGCAGGAAGGCCTCAATGTTATGGGGAGACCTCAGGGTTATATTTGACAGTAGCAGACCATCTAATATTGTGGTGTTATAAGAAACACAAGACTTGTTGTTCAACTATTTTAGGATGTTTAATTTTATTTGCGAAATCCTTTCCAAATAGAGGTATGACCTTTGCCCAACAACCATCAGTGACTTGAAATTCTAAGAAAGTTCATCTTAGCATTGGTCAGTTTTGTGAAAATTATGCTCACTCCAAAGGTGGGGAGAGGAATCTCCCCATAGTTTTTTGCAGAACTGGGCCTGCTTCTAGTAGTTGTGACCAGACAGAACAAGTCTAATCCCTCTTTCATATGACAGACTTTCAAATATTTGAAGACAAATATCAAGGCCCCATGAGTCTAATTATACTGAAAGTGGAAAAAAAATAGTATAGTGAGGAAAGAAATGGAATGGTACATGTCAGTGATGGATGAAGCCTCACATATTGAAACAAGTAGGTAAAAGCCGAGTCTAGTGCCTTAGAATTCAGCTCTCCACTTGATCTTCCAAAATGAAGAGCTGTTTCTGCAATCTTGTTTTGAGGAAATCTTGTAAATGCTGCTGAAATTTTCTGTTACTATCTTTTGGGTACTTGCCTTATTAGTATTAATGTTAGAGCTACCAAATGGGCTGAAAAATTATACTCAAGCATATCTTATAAAGAGAGTCTTTATTGTAATATATTTTACTTTAACCCTGAAAAGAATAATGAATAATAATCAAAGGTGATCCTCTGTTTTATGGCAATAATATGGTAATTTAATCCAAAGAAGTTATCTCTGATAGTGTAGAATAGCTACCACACAAAAGTTTTGACCATTGCTTCTGCTATTATACTCCAAATATGTACTCTTTTTTTTTTTTTTTTTTTTTTTTTTTGGTTTTTCGAGGTAGGGTCTCACTCTAGCCCAGGCTGACCTGGAATTCACTATGGAGTCTCAGGGTGGCCTCAAACTCATAGTGATCCTCCTACCTCTGCCTCCTGAGTGCTGGGATTAAAGGTGTGTGCCACCACGCCCAGCCCAAATATGTACTCTTAGCATCATACCTTCAACCAAGCCTCTTTATTCTTACTTTTGTTTGGTAGGAATTGAGCCCAGGACCTCACAGAGGCTCTAATACTAAGCTCCTGAAAACTTGCTTAGCTTCTGAGATCAGCTGCATTCAGGGTGGTGTAGCTGGAAATCCTTCAGCCTCTTTATACAACTGCCCTGATGGGCAGGCACAGTGGTGGGCACTGCCTGCTAGTGAGGAGGCTGGAACAGATGGATCACTAATGCTTAGGAGTGAAAAATAAGTGGGACAACCTAGAGAGACCTTATTTTAAAACAAAAGCAGCCACAACAAAACCCTGCTCATTTAGATAAAGACTTTGTGGTGGTTTGATTCAGGTGTCCCCCATAAACTTAGGTGCTCTGAATTCTAGGTTCCCAATTGATGGATATTTGGGAATTAATGCCTCCTGGAGGGAGTGCATTGTTGGGGGCGGGCTTATGGGTGTTACAGCCCGTTTCCCCATGCCAGTGTTTGGCATACTCTCCTGTTGCTATTGTCCACCTTATGTTGGCCAGGGGGTGATGTCCCCCATCTGATCATGCCTTCGTTTTCCCCTGCCATCATGGAGCTTCCCCTCGAGCCTGTAAGCCAAAATAAATCTCTTTTTCCCATGAGCTGCTCTTGGTTGGGTGATTTCTACCAGCAATGTGAACAGGACTGCAACACCCTTAAAGGTCTGAGACTTCTGATTAAGGCCTCCTCCCTCCCAAATTGCAGTAGAGGCTGAGCCTGCCTGAGTTTCTTATGTGATGTCACTGAATCTTACAATGTGATTTTGGTGATTTGTGTATTACTCCCTGTTAGGGTTTCTAATGAGAGTTTAGGGTTACAGAAAGCTATGGACCTCAGACCAAATTCTGCCTGCAACCACTTTGTGCATGGCATACAAGTTGAGTAGTGCTTATATTTTTCAAAACTTGGAGAAAAAGAAAGATATTATTAACTTATAAAATATTATGAAATTCAAATATCTACATCTACAATAAAGTTTTTAAAATATTTAAAAGATATTTCATTTATTTATTATTTATGAGAGATAGAGGAGGCAGATAGAGAAAGAATGGGCACACAGGGCCTCTAGCCACTATAAATGAACTCCAGATGCATGTCCCACTCTGTGCATCCAGCTTTACATGGGAACTGGTAAATCAATCCTGGGTCCTTTGGCTTTGCCAGCAAGCACCTTAACTGCTAAGCCATCTCTCCAGCCCGTCTACAATAAAATTTTATTGCAACACACCATGCTTGCTTTCTTATGAATGATCTGTTCTTGCCTTTTCTTGTTATAGTAGATTTGAATAGTTTCATCTGAGACTTTATGTCTCATTAAGCCCAATGTGCTTACCATCTTGTCGTTTCCAACACAATTTGCTCAACCCTGGACTTGGGAATGGAGACTCAATAAGTGGGAGGAGCCAAAAATCTCAAGGACAAAGGACAAGGATCTGGGGAGATGGCTCAGTGGATAAAGAACTTTCCCCTGAAGCCTGAGTACCTGAGTTTGGATTCCCAGACCCCATGTTAAAAACAAACAAACAAACAACAAAAACAAACAAACAAACAAACAACCTAGAAGCTATGGCAGGCTTCTGTAATCCCAACACAGCAGCTGATGGCAAAATGGGAGCTAGAGACAGGGGAATTTCCCAGAAGCTCACAGACCAGCTGGCTTAGAAAACACAGCACTGAACAGAGAGAATGAGGACCAACAACTGAACTTATCCTCTCACTTCCACATGTATACTGTGGCATGCACATGCTTGTACTCATACACATTAATACAAACACATACTTATCATACACATACACATACATTCATAATTTGAAAAAAAAAACATTTGATTCAGGTTTTGTTTTGGAGGAATGGATTTATCAGAAACTGAAAAGACGTCAGAAAAAAGCCTGGCATTAAAATATTTCAAAGATTGTTCCAGATCAAAAATTCCAGAAGCTTTTTATATTCTTTAAAAGCTCATCTCCATTTTAGAAAACTCCATGAAAATAATGTTCTCTGCCTATAATAGAGAAAATGTCTTCCTCTAATTTCTATAGAACTGGTCTTAGTTCTACCACTGGGGATAGGAAAGGACAGGTCTAATTTGTCTTCCATATGTCAGGTTTTGAAGTATTTGAAGACAAATATCAACTTCTCTTGAGTCTAATTATACTGAAAGTGAGGAAAAATAGGAAAAAAAAAAAAGAAAATAAGACAATTGGTATATGCCAGTGATGGATGAGGCTTTATGCTTTCTACAGACTAATCACTTCCTATGACTATGAAAATTAGTTCTCAGGATTCAGAATAGGCCATTGCTTAGATTCAAAGATGAGGATTGAGGTAGCAGGAGAGACCACATAACTTCTCTTTATGTAGTGGCTTCTGGAATGGGGTTACTGATGGTATAAAAAAGAAAGGGAAGAAGTTTGATAGTTCTTTGGGAAACATAAATGAAAGACACCAGTGAAGTGACTGGTGTCAGAAAGAAAGAATGGCATTACACATATTTTTGAATGGTGAAGTAATAAGAAGCTTCCATCAGCTACCCAAGATACATTGAGTATTATCAAGGAAAATTAGTGCTTGACTTGAACATGAGCAAAAGAAGTAGTGAGTAACTCTGCAATGAAATGATGGGTGTGTTTAGCTGACCTTCTGGGGATTATTTGATTATGTGGGTCTAAGCTATTTTGATTGACTTCTATTGATTTGGTTACATTGTAGTTCAATAGGGATAGAAGTCATACTGTAGAAGCTTGAAGGAATGGATACTATTGTTTCCATAGCAATGCAAGTTAATTTTGACTAGAAGCAATTTATTTGAACTATTAGGAAAGATAGCCCCAAATATTACATTTGCATGGCTCAATAAGCATTACCATGTCATTTAACATTGCCTTACTGGTAATTTGACTAACTTTGTATGTATCGTTATCCTGTAAAATTTGAACAAGCTTTACCTGTAATAATAAATTTACTGTAATATTCCCAATTACATATGCCTATATATGTATGTCTTGCATACACCTATCTGTTCTACACATTCCTCTCTGAGACAATTTTAACATCTCATCAACTTAATGAAGTTAAATTAAAGTTTTGACAAATACCCATTTGCATGTGAGTCATATCTTTGAAAAAATATTTTAATAATACAAAGCATTGTAGCAATATTCCACCACAAAATTCTCTTAAATGTAAAAATGTTTATTTTCAAAATGCACATTACTTGTGCATTCATTTCTTCTGATTATACTAGAATGGACTCATGGGTAGATGCTAACATGTCTTAGCTAATGGTGGTATCTTCTGCCTGCTCCCAACAGGCCTGCAAAGCTCCAAGATACAGCCAGTTAAACTCTTTTTTTTTTTTTTCTTTTGGTATCTATCCTATTAGAAACACCTTAACTTCTCAAATTGGGAACACTTTCTGTTCTATAATTATTATGGATGAAAAGCCATCAAGGCAATTGATAGGAATTAGGAGTAAACTAGCCCCTATTTTGTAGGCAGATAGTTACAGGCCCAAAAGTAACATTTTTTTTTTTTTTTTTTCTGGCAGAGCCAATGAACACAGAGGTCTTTTTTAAAACTACTGTATTTATTTATTTGTGTGTGTGTGTGTGTGTATGTGTGTGTGTGTGTGTGTGAGAGAGAGAGAGAGAGAGAGAGAGAGAGAGAGAGAGAGAATGGACACACCAAGACCTGTAGTCACTGCAAACAAACTCCAGACACATGTGCCACCTTCTGCATCTGATTTACATGGGTACTGTGGAATCAAACCTGGATCCTAAGGCTTCTCAGGCCAGTGTCTTAACCATTATGCCATATCTCCAGCCCGAACACAGAGGTTTTAAGAGACTAGAATATAGGAACTAAAATCCAAAAGTCCTGAACTCTCCAGCTGGACAGCTGGCTCAACATACAATGCAACCAAAACTTCATTTAAGTCATTAGCCTGTTAGGAACCCCCCCCCCGCCAGACACACACACACACACTCACATTCACAGTAACCAATGCAATCTACCCAACTTCATGCCCAACTTGTGTATCCCTAATGGTATAAAAACCCTGATCTCAGTCACTGTGCAACTATTTGCTCAGGACCCCTCCCAACTAGGAAGTGTTTCTGCTTTTGTCTTACTTTCTTTTCTACTACACACACGTTTAACTCCTCCTTCTGCTGCATTTATAATTGTCATTCTTTGTGGTTCACAAGACAATGAATTCAAGAGCCACTGGCTTAGAGAGTTTCAGTGACTATTGAGTTTTCAGCCCTCTAATCTGTAAATCAAGCCCATTTAGAGCTGAGAAAGACTCTGTTGCTCTCAAAGCTTGCAATGCAGTGCTTCACTTTGTTTGATATTTTGATGCAGGGTTTTGTATAACTCAGGCTGATCTCAAACTTGTGATACCTCTGCCTCAGCATCTCAAGTGCTGGGATTCCACTTGTGTACTACCATTCCTGGTTTATTTTATTTTTATTTTTTGTGTTTTTGAGGTACGGTATTGCTCTAGCACAGGCTGACCTGGAATTCACTATGTAGTCTCAGGGTGTCCTCATACTCATGGAGATCCTCCTACTTCTGCCTCCTGAGTGCTAAGATTAAAAGCGTGTGCCACCACACCTGGCTTTTTTTTTTTTTTTTTTTTGGTCTTTCAAGGTAGGGTCTCACTCTAGCCCAGGCTGACCTGGAATTCACTATGGAGTCTCAGGGTGGCCTCGAACTCATGGCGATCCTCCTACCTCTGCCTCCCGAGTGCTGGGATTAAAGGCGTGCGCCACCACGCCCGGCAGGCTATTTTTTTTAAAATAAAAAACATAGCATCTCATAAGCAGATGGGGCTTAAACTTTGCCATTCACTAGCATTGTAATCTGTGGCTTACTGCTCCTATTCTCTGTTTTAGTTCTCTTTTCTTATTTAAGTATATGATCATCTATTTCTCAGGGCCTTGGATAAAGTCTGCAGATATTACACAAATAAGTGTTTAAATGTATGGATAACTAAATAAATCTAATAGAGTTTGTTCCATATTTTTTTGATTAATTTATGTTTTATATTGTGCCCTTTATCATTTATGAGGCAGATTGCTAAAGGATATCTCTATTTTCAGGCCATTCCAGCTCCCTGGACTATAATACTCATAAGAGTTTGTATATCCAGCCTATCTCCCATTCTTATCAACTGGTGAACTCCTGCTGTGGTACCTAAAGAAATGACAAAATGCTGGTTATATCTCTGAATGTCTCCTTCTTGTTCTTCCTGGAACCTAGCTTTCCCTTAAAGAAACTGTTGCTTGTAGGGGCCTGTTAGGTAGTTATTCATTCCTCTCCTGTGTTTTTCCAACAACAGGAGGTCAGGTTGGCATTCTCCTTCCTTCTCATTGCTACTTACAGATGATCTGTCTTTCTTGTCCCTAATAACTTCAATTCCTGGTGCATCGTTTTTGAAGTGATACCTCCTATTACTTGTCCCAGTTACAACCATCTACTGATGCCCAAGTTCCCTTTATTCATGAGACATTAGATTCTGCCTTCTTGTCATTCTATTCACTGTTTCTATTTTAATTTGAGTGATTTTATCATATCATGTATGATAATTCTATCTTCTTGCTCCCTTTATTACTTCAATTTTGATTCTGCAGCAATTTGCCTTTACCTCAGCCACTCACTGTCCTCATAGCTTATACCAGTGGATTCACCTCAGCTACTCACCGTCCTCATAGTTTAGACCAGTGGATTTACCTCAGCTCCTCATGGTCCTCATAACTTAGACCAGTGGCTCTCAGATGCAAACAATTTTACTCCTCATTAGATATTAAGGAATGTCTAGAGACGTTCTCAGTGTCATAGCTGGTACAGGTCAGGGATGCTGTCGAACATCCTAAAGAGCAGCTGTACAGAACAGCTCCTTATAACCAAGAAGGTCAGAAGGGAAGAGGATGAAAGCCTTCCGTTATGGGAATTGTTGTTTCCCACAAATGTTACCCTCCATACTATGTTTTAAGCATCTTGGTTTCTTACCTTCACCCTGTGCCCTCCTCCAAAAGAAGAATGAAAAGACAAAAGAGAACAAATCTGTCTTCTTTTATAGTGAAGCTCATTAAAAGAATGTATTATACTTTCTTTTTTCTTTACTTTTTCATTTTATACTTTATAAAAATATTTTATTTATTTATTTGAGAGAGAACGGGAGAGAGAGAGATAATGGGCATGCCAAGGCCTCTAGCCACTGCAAATGATCTCCAGACACATGTACCACCTTGTTCATCCTGCTTTGTGGTTACTAATTGAAACTGGGTCCTTTGTCTTTGCCAGCAATAGCCTTAACAACTAAGCAATCTCTCCAGTCCCCATTTTACTTTTGAGTAAACTTTAGATGTACCTTCCACTAGAATATACCATCTTGTCATATCATAAGAAATGTCAACTACACTAAACTCAAAGATCAATCATTCTTCTTCATCTAGATGGATATCTCAGCATTGACAGTACTGACCAAGCTAGCTCCTTTCACTTGCTTCACTGCTACCCTCATGACTTCTTTTACTGCCCTGTCTTCTCTTTCTCAGTCACTTCAGATTTCTTGTGATCTCATAAAGGTCTTACTTTTTCCAGTGCCCCAGTGCTTGGAGCAGTGTCATAACCTTAATATGACATATATTGCCAATTTCCCCTTGAGCTCCATACCCAGCTATGAATCTCACCACTTAGATGTCTAATAAGTATTTTGAACTGGACAGGAAAAAAAGCTCTGGATTCCCATCTTTCTCAAAACATGTATCCTCCCAATTTTACCACAAGTAATAGCAATGTCATCTTGTTATTTTTTGGTTGCTTAGACCAAATCCATGATGTTAACATGGATCCTTTCACAGCATTTATCTATGATAACAGCATTGGTGTGTCAGACATCACTACCACAACTGTCTCTGTCCTCAAATAGTCCTAGCCATCATTTCTGGGGGATTTCCGCAGCAGTAATGTGTATGCCTTTCAGCCTCCTTCTCTCAGCACAGGCTCTGGGCACCACTGATCCTGCAGTGCTGTCTATCCCAGTGGTGTCTCTCCACAGCACGCAGAATCACTGCCATGGGAGAACACAGGCAAACCATCCCTGTACTGTTCTCCGCCTGTCTCCTGTGACATTCAGTCACACTCCAGAAGCTCTTTCCTGAGTCTCCTAACCCTATTTTTTTTTCATTGACCTACAGCATTTACAGCAGTTTATGTTTCCTTTCCTCTTTTTAAGGATTATTTATTTATTTATTTGAGAGTGACAGATAGAGAAAGAGGGAGAGATAGAGAGAGAGAGAGAGAATGGGCGAGCCAGGGCCTCCAGCCATTGCAAATGAACTCCAGATGTGTTCACCCCCTTGTGCATCTGGATAATGTGGGTCCTGGGAAATCAAGCCTTGAACTGGGGTCCTTAGGTTTCGCAGGCAAGCGCTTAACCACTAAGCCATCTCTCCAGCCTGCATAACCCTATTTTTGAGAGAGAGAGGAAGAGGCAGAGAGAGAGGAGTTGGGCATGCCAGGGCCTTTCAGCCACTGTGAACTAACTCCAGATATGTGCAGCACCTTGTGCACATGTGCAGTGTTAGACACGTGCATCACTTTTTGCCTCTGGCTATACGTGGGACCTGGAGATTCGAATTCACAGGCAAGCACCTTAACCGCTAATCCATCTCTCCAGCCCAGAAGTTCTCTTTTGTTTCCATGTACTTGTACTTAGTCAAAAGCTACTTTTTCATTGAGGCTTTGCCTGGCATCCCGATTTTAAAGTACTACTAGAAACCCTATTCCTACTTTGTATATCTCTAATAGTTCACATTTCATTCATTTAATTCTTACTCTGTTTCTTCACATTAAGAGGAACTTCTGTGATATTGGGGTGTTTAATTCAATGCTATCTTCCCCTTGCATACTACATTATACCCTTTTACCCTTTAATATTTGGTCTAAATAATAATTTTTTAAAAATTCATTTATTTATTTATGAGAGAGAGAGAGAGAGAGAGAGAGAGAGAGAGAGAGAGAGAATGGTCATGCCATGGCCTCTAGCCACTGTAAATGAACTGCAGATGTATGTGCCATCATGTGCTTCTGGTTTATATGGGTTCTGAGGAATTGAACTTGGGTCCTTAGGTTTCACAGGCAAATTCCTCAAATGCTAAGTCATCTTTTCAGCCCCAGTAAATATCATTTTAAAATAAACAGGCTGGACAAAGAAGTAAGAAAATAGAAGACACAATTAATGGTGAATTGAGTTCCCTATTTGCCTACATTTTAAATGTTGGTTAAAAAGAAATAACACTGTATTAGTACAGGAAGTATTATATACAAGTACAGCTCATACAATATATTCATCAACAAGTAAATTCATATTGCACAAAAATTAAAAAAAAATTTAAAAAAGAAATAACAACTGGGCCCATAAGAGCCCATAGAAGGGTCAGTATTTATCTGTGATTATCACTTTAGGTTTTTTGTCTAATTTTTCATTTATAGCACTGTTAATTGCACACATATTGATAACCTTGCACAAAGGTTTTGGATTTTTAGGGAAATGATGCTAGGAGAAATCATCTCTATTTCCCTGTATAGTCTAGCCAACTTAGTCAACCTTGGGATGAAGAGAAGTGAAGGAACAAGTCATGGGCGCATAAAAGTTTTCATGAGATTTAATAGCAATTGGGGCTAGAATTAAATTTACACATGAATTGATTGTGTGGAAATACCATTTTATTAAAAATGCTTGCATAACACTTACTAGAATATATATAGTTTTAATTCAGTCTTTATAATAGCCAAAACTGAGGAGTAAGCAGTATATGACTGATGCTGATTTTGGAGACATGAAAACTAAGATGCAAAACACAAAATGAGTTAACTGAGATTTTACTTATAGACAGGAGAGCAAAGGTCAGAGTAGAGGCGTCCCAATTCTAGTGTGAGCTCTCTTCATCTAATTGTAGAGCATCCTGTTTATTGCTGGGTACCAAGCATTCCCTTGAAGGAAAGGACACATTCAATTTTGCTCTGAGCCTGGAGAGAACAAGTTTCGATATCATTTAATTGCTTCTAAAGATCCTCCAGTTTTTGATAAGTAGTCTTTATATGGCTTAGAAATTATTGATAACTTCTTGTCAGCTAAGGATGCATTCCAATAGGTTGTAGAGAAATATGATCAAACATTCACAGGCAAGAATTAAAATGATGAAAAGGTTGATATGGAATTATATGTTCAGATTTAGGAAAATTTGCCAAGTGTAAAGAAATGAGTGCAAAATAAAGAAACAGAAATTACAGAAAACCTGGACTAAAATAAGGTAGAGGATGTAATTTCCTTTTATATATCTTTAGGAAAAAATAAGCCAGGTATGATGGCACATGCCTTTAATTCTAGCACTTGGAGGCAGGAGAAATGTAGTGAGTTCAAGGCCAGCCTGAAACTACATAGTGAATTCCAGCTCAGTCTGGTCTAGAGCAAGACCCAAATGTGTACTTTGAAATGTCACTGTGTCCTCAGTAAATAAGCAGTGACTGGTAAATATTGTAAAATGCTACAAACAGTAGTCTTGACTGAATGATTGAAAATATACATTACCATAACTTCATTTTTTCTCAGGTTTCCTGTTTATAAAACTGTAATGACTTCATATGATTGCTAAAGGGTTAAAGAAGTGAATCCCTGTAAAACACCTGTCACACAGAACACAGAACATAACTCCCATTATTATCTTGAAGCCTTTGAAGACCCCACTCAGCTTTTCCCAAACATGGCAAACTCTAGAATCAGCCCCTAATAACAGAGCATAGAAGTTTGTTGCTCTGAAATACCTGGTGCATTCCAAGGAGTAGAAGTATAAAAAACATTATGATTGACTCTCTTGAATACAGTGCTTATTCATGTATTTTTCAATGCTAAGTTTCATGTCTGAATGCTTTTCCTCTTTTACTTTTGCCTGACAAATTCTTACCTCTGGTAGAAAAATGAAAGCCATTACTCAATATCTTAACACTTCTGTAAATTTTACATTCTTTGCAATACAATTTCACAACCATTCCCAAGGCTGAACTCTACCAAGGGGTGAATACCTACCACTTGCCTGGGCCAATTTTGAAAGTTGTGCTGACAGCTAGACTATTGCAAAAATGATGGTGTTTTTAGCTTAGACCTCAAAAGATTTGGCAAGTTCCCTTTCTCAGCCTTTATCTACTTAGCCTAAAAGATTGGACCATGAGTTATAAAGAACAGAACATAGTTGGTCCTCTTGTCATATCCAAGGTTACAGTCATTTAAGGGGCCTGGTCTAGAAGAGCCAGCCCAGCCAAGCCTTCAGCTAACTACTATATTTGAATGAGCCTAGCTGAAGTCAGCCCAACTGGGCTTAGGTCATGAGGATGCATATAAGGACAAGAAATGACAGCTATTTTAAGCCACAAATTGCAGAACTTTTTAAACAAATGCTCTTGGTTCTCCTCTGCTCTCCCTCCTAGTTCACAGTTGCTTCTTGCATAATGTTTGTTGTTTAATGATGTCTAACTTCTTGATGCAGATGTAGTGAATCAAGGTCATCATTCAGTAATTATCAATGGCATTATTTATGAATGCCCTAAAAGCAGAGAAGTTTGGCACATAGTATGCAATAGTGTTCATCTAAATTCAATGTAGAATTTGTGCACACAAAAAATTTTATGGCTCAGTGTCATCTGAAAACCAGAACATGGTCAACTCATTGATGCAGCACCAGTTATAGGCAAGAACACTAAAAGTTTAAATATCTGTCTTTGTGATACATAATGCTTTAATATGTATTTGTCTCAAGTGGCCTCAAGTTTTTCTCCCTAAAGTTATTCTGATATGGACATGTGTGATTTATTAGAATATTTTAAAACATCACATTTAGCATAAACCTCTATATTTTAAAATGAATTTCACCTATTTCATGTTTTATACATGAATTTCATTTGTAGGTTTTTTTTTTTTCTTAAATTAACTTTCAGGTGTCAGAAAGGTGCTACAGTTGAGTATATCATTGGTCTGGTGGTAACCTAAATGTGGTTACAGAATTAATCCTCTCAGCTGTCTCTGTTTACAACCAGAACTAGACAGGGGCAGCTAGAGGACTGTCACGGTGCTCATTTAGTTTCTAATCCCTGAACTTTGTATAATTATCCTCTTTCAAAGTTGAAGAATTTCTTTGCTAAGGTCATGTATCCACAGAGTAGCAGACTCAGGATTTGGATCCTAATCTGTCTGGTCTCAAACTTCTCCAGCTAACTATTCTTCATATTGTTTCTCAAATCAGATCAAAGTGAGTCCTCGTCAATTGCTTACTAAATGCCTGGGTGAGCTCCACATGCTTTGTTTCATTCAGTCTTCAGATGTTGAAAGTATATAAAATTGTATACTCATTCCTTTTGTACTATACATGAGACAAAGATGTTAAATGTCATGCTTATTTTCAAGTGCTACATGTCAATTTTCAAGTGCTACAATAATGTTTGAACATACTCTATAGTAAAATGGTAATCAAGTATTTTTTGAATGAATGGGTAAACTTTTATCATAGCAAAATCAAATTCCAACACGTTGTCTACATACAACAGCACAAACTAACTTAATCCATTCAGAATTAGAATTAGTCCATATATATGACATTTTTGTTTGTTTTTTGAGACAGAATTGTGCTCTGGAGCTCAGGTTGAATTTGTGGACAATCCTTGGGCTTTAGCTTCCAAAATGCTGAGATTACAGGTGTGAATGTTATGTCTGGCTCCTAACAATATTATTTTAAAAGAAGATTAAAATAATCATTATTTGAGATAATTTATTAGAGTCAATCTGACCCATTTTCATCTTATTTAGTTAGTTTTTGACTATATCTTTATGCTAGTTATAGCATTTCTGGTAGCTAATTGTTAGGACCAACCCAAGTTGGAGTTATTTGCTTCAACTCCAATAACACTGAAGTTTTTGGTTGGTTTGGCTCTCTTATTACTAATTTACCTAAATTATTTTAAACTTTCAATCTGTCAGTAACTTATATATAAATCAACTTTAGACTCTAACTTAAAAGTTATGAGAAAAAGAATTTGAAACTACTCACAGCCACTATGTGAAAATTTATTCCTACTTCTAAAAGATCAAAAAGTTGATCCAAGTCACATAGTCTAGAATGCTTCAGAAATGCTACAGATCTTTCCATATCAGAAACTCATCATGTGCTTTAGTGCCATTACATGCAGTCGTGGTCTCCAGAGAATTACACAGTGATGTTTTTAGATATTTTCCTAAGGAGATGCAGAGGGTATACTTACTATATAGTCTATAAAAATAGACCATTTGAAGAATCACATGAAAAATGTTCCAGTTATGGTGTGGCTATCATAACCTCACATCCCATGGAAAAGTGTATGAGTGTGTGTGTAATTAGGTGGGGTAGAGTTGTTAGATGATAATGCCTCATTCAGGAAGGTCACACTGGTTTCTTCTTGAGGCCAAACTATGAAGTTAGGTTTATTATGTTAAGAGGTATTTGGAAACTGTGCTTGTGGAGAACATCTCAACCCATAGTAGGATGTAAGAGGAGTCCACATTGAGATTTCAAAGTTCAACTCATGTAGTATCCTAAAATCTTAATAAAAGACTCTTTATTCATAAATAACTGATAAGCAGTAATTTATGTATATACATTTATCTTGAAAAGTTAGTAACCATCCATTGTTTTTTTTTTGCAAACTCTACATAAAACATCCAAACCATCCATTTTGTTCAGTACAATATAACATAGCTGTTTGGCATTACCAAATATATATATGTATATATATATATATATATTTATAGTATGTACATGTGCTGGAAAAGAAGTCAGTGCAGCCTTCTCTAAGAAGTCTATCCAAGTATTTACTATACAACATTCAGAATTTACACTGATAATACAAGGCACAGAAAGTGTGGTATGAAGCCAAGGCTATGCTTTATTTCAACTCTCCTCTGTCTTGCTCACTCCCTCAGCTTCATGTCCAGTAAGTGTTCAGCTCTGCTTTTAAACTGTATTTTAGTTTTTGGCTTTGAACATATCAAATAAAAGTTGAGAGTATTATGGGTTTGAGATATGAATCAGTTGAGAATACTCCCATGTACCTTTTCAAAATAAATAGAACAAAATGAAATCTGTTTTAAATTCTTCCATACAGAAGTTGAGGTAAACAACCACTCTAGTTTGGGTTGGGAGAATAAGCCAGTGTTTCTCTGCCTGCACTTGTTTGAAATATGTCTAGGTCAGGACAAGATTTACTGGAGTACATGCACCATCCAGACATAATGATCAAGAATGGAAATATTAAGTTTTCCAGTTTAGAAAGAAACGTGGGGTTTTTTCCCTCACCAGAAGGTACTCACGCTCAACTTTTCCCCTCTATCTTATTCTCTTCACAGGATCAGCCACACTTAAAGGAACTTCAAAGGTGGCAGTGACAGCAGGCAGTTTTTTTCTTTGTTTCTGAGGACGCTTAGATGGCTGTATCCTGGCGGCTGACTCTCAGTGTCCTTAGAGCTAATGGGAGAATATCAGTAATGATTGGATCTAATTCTACTGGTGTCTGTGGGTAAAGGGGTTGTGAGACATGATATACTGCTTGCACAGATATTTGAGTGATCAAATATCATATCTTCATCAGAAACTCAGTTTCAAGTCTAGATATATCAATTTAAAAAAGGTATTTATTTGTAAATGTATGACTGTGTGTGTGTGTGTTTATACATGCATCAGGATATCATGCCACTGCAAATGAATGCCCATCTGGCTTTACATGGGTGTCTAGAGAATTAAACCCATGTCAGCAGGCTTAGCAAGTAGGTACCTTTAACTGTTGACTCATTTATCCAGCCTGAAATTACAAATTTTAAGGGAATTGTATAGTGCTCACTTTTTATTTTTGGTTGTAAATAATGCTTTACATAAGTGAAATATAATTTCAGAGTCAGCAGAATTTGAGACAAAAGGAATTTTCATTGTAACCATGCTATTTAAAATAGTTGGCATATATTTTCATTTGTGTAAAGAACTACATTGCCAAATTCAGTGATATATGATACAGCCAAAGCAGTCACTGTTTGGAAAAAAAGGATACAACCCCTGATGAACTCAATTCTTGGGGAGAGGAAGGGATTAAATTTAGGCCTAACCTTGCAGTTTACTGCCTTTTTAAATCTTTGGGTTCAAATGGAAGGTAGGTTTGAAGACATGAAGTTTAAATATTATTGTCTTAGGCTGGCTTTGTGAGGACATTCCAGATCCATGATTTTCATATCAAAAGGAAAAAGCAATGAGAAGCTGCTTCACAAACCACAGCTATTCTACAAGTTAATTTCCTACTTCAGGTCACAGCACTACACACTAGTGACTAATGGCCAGGTCTGGGTGTCAACCCCTTTATCTTTTAAAAATTACAGGACACAATTTGCCATTTCTGTTTAGTTGACTAGGGGTGGGGGTGTATGCGGAGTTCACAGTAGACACTGGCTGTCCTAGAATTGCATTTGCAGAGAACACCACATGCTGTCTATACAGCCAAACAGCTTTGTAATTGCAGCTTTTGAAAGCGTTCAGAAAGGAAAACCACAAAATATGCAACACATCTAAGATTAGTAACATTTTCACTTCTGACATTTGACAAAATACATTTTTGCTTGTATCTCAGGAAAATTCGATGCAGACAAAACAGTGGAAACTACAGAAACAGTGTCCATTCAGCTTTTGGCTAAAGCGTTGATCTTCAAACACAGCTACAAATACCAAAGGGATCATAAAGGTGTGTCTCTATCTATATGCCCATGGTTTGCTTTCCCGCTTGCTGTGGCTGTCACCTGCAGTCCACGCAATGGGAGTTGTTAAGGATTCAAACTGTAGTGTTCCGTGAGCACATAAATAAACACGGGCCTGAGGCTGGTTTCTTGGCTTACTTACTGGTTCCCACGACCTTCACCAAGAATGTTACCTTCAGCAAATCTAATTTGCTACCCTTATTCAACACAATTACAGAGGCAGAGAGACTAAGAACTTGAAAATGGAGAAGGAAATACTAAAGCATATTCAAAGTTTTTGTAACATTTTGAAATTTACAGTAAATCTGGTGAAAATTTGCAAATGGAGAATACTATCTGATGCTGCCATTTTTATATTCTACTATTGTTTATCAATTCACATAGTCAGAATTTTATTTTCTTTTATTTACTTGAGAGAGTGTGAAAGAGGGAGATAGAGACAGAGAGAATAGGCACACCAGGGCCTCTAGCCACTGCAAACACACTACAGATTCATGCACCACCTTGTGCATTTGGCTATGTGGGTACTGGGGAATCGAACCTGGGTCCTTAGGCTTCACAGGCAAGTTCATTAACTGCGAAGCCATCTCTCCAACCCTGAGAATTTTTGTCAAGGAAAATAACTGCAATAAATCCAGAACTTTTAATTCAAAAAGAACTCATTGTGATTTGACTTAATATTCCCTGTTCAAGCCAGTTGGAAGAAAAATATACATCACAAGGTAACATCTCTGCAGTTGGAAATAAAAGTAGTAAAAACAGAAAAGACCACTTCCCTGCCCCCCACAAACAGAGCTGGGTTAATTGCTTTTCATCTCTTACAAAAAGGCTAACAAAACTTTGTTGGAGTGCATCTCAATTTTATGAGATTTCTTACACCAGTAAATGAAGTTTGCATTTAAATCCACAGAGCAAGCTTGTTTGCAGTTTAGAGAATTTTAATGTAAATGGGTAATGCTATACAAGTGGTGTTGGAAAGACTTTAGATTAACATTTTGATGTTGCAATCTGGTAAAGCTATGAATTCTATCATTTTGGTGGCATAATTTTACGTCATGTTTAAAGCATGACTATTAGCCATAAATGCCTCTGAGCACTGAGCACTGAGCAATTTAGCATTAAGCAGGTTATTTTGTAAAAATTTCAAGTACCCTACCAAATATTTAAAGCCATTTTTATAATTTTTGCTTTATTTTGCAGTAGGTCAGTGGGATTTCCAAATTAAGGGTTTTAATGAGTAAAACTCCTTTGAGAGGGGCATTTATGTTGTGACAGACAAGGACAACAGAAAAAGTTTTAGGTAACAATGAATGATCACAAGTTCAAGTGTGAATGAAGATTGTGTGATCTACCAACCATGTCTCCCAACACACACACCTTAGTCTGTAAATATCATAGATAATATTTATGTTTGAAGTTCCATTGTAAAACACTGCACAGTCCTGATATATAAAGACCACAGAATTTAACACATTTATTTAGAAATCCTGTGTAACATTCTAGCAAAATGACAGAAATGTAAAGAAGGTAACAAAAATATTAAAATGAATTTCATTGAACCAAGGCCAAAAATTTTAGGTGACTCATGCTAACTTCTTCTTTATTAGTGTAAGTGAAATTATAAACCCAGACCAAGAAAAAAAGAGGGGGGGGGAATTACAGTGGTCAGGGATCAACACTCATTTTACCTCATCTTAAAATAGTCTTCATAGGTTCTAGGAAAATTACTTAAATTTTTCATCTTCTTTAAAATATAAATGATATACCAAAAATCTACAAAGGACAAGTATAAGTTCATAGACTAGATGAGACAATTATAAGGCCAATTGAAGGGAAGATGAAAAATGAGTAGGATAATTTAAAACAAAAATCTTCCAAGATGGATATTAATATAAGCTATATAAGCTGTCTAGAATTTGCTTAAAACAGCTTATTACAAATGTGTATGTAGATTCTATTTGAGTTCAACCCTGCCATGCGTCATCTCTTCAGTTTTTTGGGTGACTGACTTCTACCACCTTCTCTCACAAATTCTATCAGTAATGCCAAGTGATTTACAATTCCACATTCTTTCTCTGTCTCTCTCTTCTTCCTTAAGAGAAATAAACTAGCTGAGCAACTGGGAAATGGGTGCTGTCTTGATATCATATGGTATTTTAAAAGCATGTTTGATAGTTCCAAGATGATTTATTAATTCTCTGTAATAAGCCTTTAGTTTCTGAGGAAAGCAAGGTGCTATTCATCTACATGTACCAAAATATTTTATGCAATATAGGGGAACAAAGTTACAATACATTACTTATAAGAAATGACCAACACATTAAAAAGTTCTTCAATGCCCTATGCATAAGATCATAAACTCAATCAGTTTAGGTCTTTTCTACTTGGGAAGAGATTAAGAATGGTATTTTTTTAACAAGGGACCTACAAAAATTTTAAAAATAACTGAGCATACTCCCATTACAAAGTACTCCCCCTTCCCTACTCTCTTCCTAATTGAGCAAACACTGAGAGAGCTGAACAACTGCCTGGGCTTTGACTTTGGTGATCCTGTCCTAGATAGCTACTGCAAGCATGCTTAAGTCTATGAGGACATCATGTCAAAAATGATGAAATAGGATTTAAAGATGGAGTAAAGTATTACAATGAGGGTCATGAATTATCTATGGATTTTACTTCTCTGTAAACCACTGATTTCTATTTTTAAAAATAATCATAAGATAGTAGTGGTGACTTAATGTTCTATGGTGGAAAGGCAGTCAGAGCATGAAGGATCCATGAACAATGCTTGTAGTTTGAGGGACAGTATAATCGAGGTAATTCCCCAGATCCATTTACTCTGGTATTATTTAGAACAAAGGCTATCTGCTAATTTCCCAAAAAGTGAAAGCAGGAAGTCTTATAGCCCTACTGAGAGATAGTGTGATGACATAGTATAAAAAGGTTAGAAAATTTCCAGAATCTGGGTTGAAAAGTACAGTAAAACCCATTCCTTTGTAATGCAAGTGTTGGATACTTTAGATCAACACCTGCTCCTGGAATGAGAG
Organism: Dipus sagitta; assembly: GCA_036346955.1. Lineage (NCBI taxonomy): Eukaryota > Metazoa > Chordata > Mammalia > Rodentia > Dipodidae > Dipus > Dipus sagitta. The sequence continues at coordinate 75,583,996 of CM070778.1, read as the reverse complement.
CTTATGCATTTGTGGCTCAGTGCTCTGTGGAGCTGGCTTGGCCTCTGGGCTCAGTAAATTGCATTCTAAATAGCACTCTATGACTTGAGTGGCTTTATCAAGAAGATGGCTCTGCTTTGTTGATTTAGAAGAAATAAACTTTCATATGAAAAGTGTAACTAAGTTCCTTGCAAGCGCTCTACTGTAATGGGTCACTAAAGGGGAAGAAATTGAAGTTTTTGTCTCAGGAAAAAATGAAGATGTGGTACCCAAGAACTAGATGGTGATCTATCTTACCTTTTAGTCATGGTCTCCACCAATGACTAGTATAGACAGGAAACGTGCTGGTGTGATGGACCCAGATTCTAAATTCTTAACCATTCCCTGTCACATTGGTGACATCATACAAACAGGTTTGAAATCCTGTTTCACTTCTAAAATCTAGGTTTGCAATGATTCCCAATATGCCAGATGGCAGTTGGTTGCAAACCAACAATCTGATATCTGAATCAGCTGGCCTTGTGGGGCACATCCCTAAAAACCAGTTCACAACATGCACATAATCAATCCCTGCCTTCCCAGTGGCATTGTGACTTATCTCTTTCTTTCTTTTCCTCACCACTACTTCTATGTTGAGATGTCTTCACTTCTATCCTTGACAGTGCAAATCTGAGGAATGTATCCAGCATTAACCCATGTGTAGATTCAGAGAGATAGAAAAATCCTCTTGCTTTTAAGAGAGCTTATAATTTCCCTGTTAAGATGTTTTACCCACATTAATCTCAGTTTCTTCAACCAGTGATATCAATTAACAATAAATAAAGGCTGAATTCCCCAAATGCCATAGGGTAGAAAGTTGCCTCTTCCTTCCCACCTAAAGCCAACATTCAGAAGCTGACAGTCACTGGTGCTGCCTCATGAGAGGACATGGACTAGAGTCCGTTTTGCCTGCTGTAATTGAAGTCAGCTTCATCAAGCTGGGATTCTGTGATGTTTGATAGTTTGGTGTGTGTCCTCCCAATCTCTTCAAGGGCACAGGCCAGGGAGTCAAGATCACCGTCGTGCTGATGACGAGCTTCCCACAGGTTCAAAATGACAGCAGATGGGCTACTCTGTGTAGCAAAATAAGATAGGTTCCTAAATAGAATCAAACAAAAATTAAATAAATGAGAGTAATGAAACAAGTAACTACCATAAAGGAATTAAAATTTACTTTATTATGAAAGGGGTTATACTGTAGTAAGTCTGGATGATCTAGTTTGTATCTCAACATTCAACTACAACTGTGCTTTAGAATGATATCAGTCATCTTATCTTGAAGTCTTGTCCTGCCCTTTTCTTTTTTTTAAAAAAAAATTATTTATTTATTTGAGAGATCGAGAGAGGTAAAGAGGGAGACAGACAGAGAGAGAGAGAGAGAGAGAGAGAGAGAGAGAGAATGGGCATGCCAGGGCCTCCAGCCACTGCAAATGAACTCCAGACCCATGCACTACCTTCTGCATCTGGCTTATGTAGGTCCTGGGGAATTGAACCAATGTCCTTTGGCTTTGCAGGCAAACACCTTAATGGCTAAGCCATCTCTAGCCCTGCCCTTGCCTTCTTGAGCTCTGTATGTGTTTTTCCCGTTTGACTATCCCCCCTGGAATGCTCTATTCCATCAGTTTATGTGGATTTTTGTCAAATATCTGACCCTTTCTCCTTTGATAAATATAGAGATTGTCAAGGTTTTGCCTTTTATGACCTCTTTCCTAATTAGTTAATTGTAAGCTAATTATAGGTTTCTAAATAATCTTAGAGTTGTTCCAATTATCTCTCTCCACCTTCTCAAACTCAGTGTATAGCAAACAATCATCTCTATACCTCCAAAAACCAGTGCTCTTGGTAACTACAAGTACTGGATGTTTACAACTTTGTAATTGTTTACATTAGGACATGTGTTTGTGACCTTTCCCTGTATATGGTTTCTTCGGTATAGCCATAAGCTTCATCCTTCCAGTCCATTTATATGTCAGACTTATATCCCATCACTTTAGGGTCTATGCCACAGCAAAAGCCTTGAAACTGTCTCCAAAGCCTTCTAACACATGAGACATTCTATGCCCTCAGTCCTAAGATCCTAAGATATTTACTTGTTTCCAATTGGTCTGACTTTAATGTAGCTATGGCGGTGTTATACACACACACACACACACACACACACACACACACACACACAATTTCCTTCTGCCCTGGTTTTCTTTTGCTCCTTGAGTCATTTGCTTTCATCTAGGTAATACTTTGTATCTTGCTTTTTCAGTTTACTCTATTTTATTCACAGGAAAAAAAAAATTCCCTTCCTGTGCCCTGGTTTTCAATATCATACAATATGTGATTCAGTTCTCAATTTCTCTTTCTGGGAAACGAGTTATTCCTTTTCTAAATTGTCTTAATGATTTTGGTTTAATATTCCTGTGGTGGCAAAGCTAGTTAGCTAGCTAGTGTGTGTGTGTGTGTGTGTGAGAGAGAGAGAGAGAGAGAGAACACATTGCCTTTTCAGTTTAATTATAAAAACCTTAATTTTAAGGATATATTTACACATTTTGTGAATCTACCATGCATTTGTCATAAAACCATGATGTGTATTTTTATTCAACATCTGTTATCTGAGTAATTGGTCCTTACAATCCTTTTCTGATAATATAGTATCTTAAGATTTTTGGACAATAACTTTGCTATGATAAAAATTAAGATAACAAAGTATTAAAGGTCACTGATTTCATAGAGACTTTTATAAGAATAGAAATGAACTATCTGATAAAATTCTGGAGATTTGAAAAGATTTTACAGAGTAGTTGCCATTTTGAATGTAGAAACACTTACACCAGCATCACAGCATATAATCACAAAGCAGAATAATATAGATGGGAGCAGTTGGAAGAGAAGACAGACTTTTTGTCATATATTACCACTTATAAGCCATATATACATATTCCACACACTTCTGAATGAATGTTATTTTCCCCTCAAAGGTCTTACTTAAGGGGTAACTTATAGTCAGTTTGCTGCAAAACAATATATATGATACAAACACAAATATATATGATACATACATACATATATACTGATATATGTGTGTGCATGTATGTATGTATTATATATTATAGTACATATTTTTATATACATATATATTCCATTATATATGATGTTAACTGAGAAAGTGAGAGGGATATCTCTCTAGTTCCTATCTTTTATTTCTGTTCCCTTCTTCTTTGCGTTTTAAATAATTATTAATTTCCACTTTAATGGAAATGGAAAAACTGTTTAAGTAGTTCCTCTTGTTTAAACTTTGTTTTGAACTCAAGCACTTCATAGTCACTGTAGAGAGATGTTTCAAGGGTAAATTTCCAGAAAGAACCTGAAGGAAAGCTAGGGGAAAGAGCATACTATGAGACCAGGCTGAGTGGACTCAGCAGTAGCCTTCCATTTTCCATATCAATTTTCAGTTTCTAGGAATGGTGAAATGAAACCTTATGATCTCTACTGTTATTTGAAAGACATCAGCCATTGGCTGGGGGTGAGGTTCAGTGGTAGGAGGCTAGCTTAGCAAGCACTGGGACTGGGCTTGATTTTCAGGATCTTCCCTATACAAAACACAACCTATCGCAAAACAGCAGTACTAGCTTTCTCATAATTTGACTAACTTGACTGATTTTTATTTTCTGTTGAACAACCATGGACTTGCATCTGAAGATTGTAATCCTACTGATCCAACAGGTAGACCATAATCTACACCAGAGGTTGGCTAATTTTCTACAAAGGGCCAGATAAGGTTAGAGAGAGAGTTCTGTAGGAAAAGTGTTTTCCTTGGAAGCATAAGGACCTGAGTTCCATCCCCAGGACCTACATAATAATTACAGATATAGTGGTATGCACCTGTCATCCTGACAGTGTGAAGGTGGAGACAGGGGGATCCCTGGGGCTCACATTATCCAGGTAGAGTAGCCTAACTGATGAGCTCTAAGCTAATGACAAGAGGTGGAGGGACAGATGGCATTCCTAAAGATGATACCTGAGCATGTCTTCTGACCTTCACACACACATGCTCAGCCCCCATGTATACACACACACACACACACAACACACACACACACACACACACACACACACACACACACACACACGTACACACACTTGAATACATATGCATAAAAGAAAAAGAAAGAAAAAATGGGGAGGCCAAATATTTCTGGCTTTGGGGAGCTCAGCCTGCCGCTTTCTCTGCAGTGTCCCCATCCTGCCATGGTAAGGACAAAAGCAGCAACATACAATTTACATCAATGGATAAATAACGCTTTATTGAGTGACACTGGTATTGGATTGTCATATACTGTCCACATGTCTCATAGCCTTATTCTTCTTTTGATTCTTTCTCCCTGATAAATTAGAAGTACAAAAGTGAGTCTTAGGTTTTGACAGGTTATACCAGGTAATATTTGACCTGTGGGTCATTGTCTTGGCCCCTGTCTAATGTTATTTTATAACTCTATGTCTATAGGTAAGAACTAATCCAAAGAAAGTAAGACTGCAATTCTTATTTGGTGTTGTCTTTGAAAATAACCACTAGACGTCTGAAGTTGCTGAATCCCAAGCTAGGTTTTCTGCCTCCAGCACCCCTATGAAGTTATCCTTTTATATGTTAGGAGCTTTGACACTCTAAGACATGATAGGAAGACATTGACATAAAAGGTACATGAAAGATTTAAAGAGACAGAGAGAATAGGCCTTGTAGGTGGTGATGAATTGTTGTCCCAAATGTGTATTAAAAATGTTCATAAGCCAATAGTGGGTGGGAGGTCTTTTCTACACACCAGCTTACACAAAGCAGTACATAGATGGTCTCCTCTCAGCCACAAAGCTCAGCAAGATCTTACATATGTCCTGATTTATGGAACAGGCACCCAGGGCTAAGGAAACTAAGTGACCATAAGAGATGGAAATAAGACCCTCACTTGGCACAAGTCTCTGAATATATTGTAACAAGTGAAATGTACTTCCCAAAGCAAGTTTTAGATTTATTCTTTGAATTTACACAAGCATACTTATTGTAATATGTACATATTTCATATTCTCCTTAATTTTAATAGATATAGTAGCATATTAGCTTTATTAAAATAATATGGCTGGCTTTGTAATTAACAGGCACCCTATTAAACTATATTCATCTGCCTTTGATGGAAAAATTTAAATGCCAATAAAACCTTACAATCTTAATGTAATAGGTTAGCCTTAAAAGATAACTTCATGGTTTTACTGAGTACATGTGTGTAAATGTAATATGATTTTAAAAAAACTTGTCCATTTAGTCATCTCCATAACATAGCTGTGAAATTATTTAGAAATCAGGTCCCATTTTTCTTTATGGTAATCCTGACGTATTTGGATACAGGCAGATAAGAGCACAATTTGAAGAAATATCATTACTACTATAAAATAATGAAGGCTGATTTTAAGCAATTTCCTGACTGAGTTAGTTTCTTTTTCTCTCCTCTCTGTTTCCTTTTACCTTCTTTCTCTCCACTTTCCTCTGTTTCTAACTCTCTACTCATTTCCATTCTCCCTGAAATAAAACCCATTAATTAGCACAACCCAGTAATCCTGAATATTCAGGAGGATGCCTGAATAAAAACTTTCTTTTCTTTCTCAATAGAAAAATTTAAAGATGTAGATGTTTAGCATGCTTATCTTAGTGATGAAAATTGTTAATTCATGCAATTTAGACCTGTGTGATAGACTTTTCAAATCGTGATCAATTGAAGCAATTTACAAAATTAATATTTGCTTTTGTGGTGCCAAAAAAAAAAGTCACAAACTATCCAGCAGGAGGACCTAATCACTGGCTTTAGGGGTTTACTTCAGAAGTGTTCAGTTCATTTGCCTTTCACTCTTCTCTGCATTGTTTACTGGATGCTGACCTGCCAAACATGGGAAGACAAGCACATGCCAAGATAACTAAATACATTTGCCCTCAGTTCATGGAATAGTAATTGTTTATTTAAGTAAATTTTATTTTGTAAGCTTAAATGCTTCCTGTACACCTGAGTTCCTGGGTGTTTTGTTTTTGGGGGGTCGGGGGGGGGGGGTAGGTTGTTTGTTTTGTTCTTGTTTTGCTATGAAAGATTAATTTCCTCTTTCAGAGACTTACCTATCCCCATCCTCTGGCTCCAATTTCCCTGTCCAGGCATAGGTCAACTGATAAAGCCACATCTTTATAGAATCTTAGTTTCGAAAATACACCTTAATCTGATAATGGAACTTAGATTAGATTTAGGAATTTTGGAAATAGTTATTGGGCTTTAGGTTTTATTTCAGTTGTATGAGTTGACAGTAGAAAGCCCAGTTGAGGAACAATGGTAAAATTCTGTATAGAGGGTCTTAATAGTAATTGCAACACAGAATTCATTCTATGCAAAGGAAACTGGCTGCTAGAGATATCATCTTTGGTAGAATGAAAGCCTTCAGGACTTTCAAATGTAAATACATTAGGAACTAGCATGTCATATGGAAATTTTTAATCATCTGACAAAGAAACTAGGTGACCTGAGTGAAAGGAAGGATATTTTTGAAGTAGGCTATGCCCTGAGGGACTAAGGAGCTACAAAGAGCACATAGTACTTACAAGTACCCTGTATAGATCCCTTTTGTTCAGAATTCCAGATATCAGAGCTGTTCTTTTAGGGACTCAGAACTGTGCTTCCTACTTGCATGCTGGGAGTTCTTGTGGTAACTGAGAAAGAGTGTCACCCTAACATCTTACATACATGTCAGTTGCAGCCCACATGCTTAGCACTGAAGACCCACATATGAAGTACAGGCCATAATTCCATTCATAATTTTGCTTTCACTCAATACTATACACCAGATGCACCTGAAACCCGAGGGAAACAGGTTTATTGTTTTCGTTCTAGAAACTCTTCTAAGGGCAGTAGTTTTGTTTATGTTCTAGAAATTCATCATTTTTATCTAAATCAAAATTTTAGCCATTAGAAATCATATTTCATGGGTATCTTCTTTCTGAATAGGATGTCAGTATAAAAAGTAAAACCTAAGTTGAGCTTCCTATAATAAGTTGGGAAACTTGTTACTAGAACAGTGCATACACTGACTGTGAAGCATGGAATAGGGAATTGAAACACAGCCTAACGAAACAGGATGAGTATTTCTGCTATCATCCTAATTGTGCCATTCAAGGAAAGCCTCTTATGTGACCCAAAGCAACCCTCCATAAAATTCTTTAAATGCGAGTAGAAGAGAACAGCCATCTGTACTGAATAGCAATTATTGGATTCAAATGTGGTCCAGTTGTCAAACTTTATCTCCAAACTTCAAGCTCACTGAGTATTCATCAAACAGCAAAGCAGACCTCAGAGTAAAAAGAAAGTCAGGGTTTCATTTGCTAAGGGGTAGAAAGAGGTGAATCCTACAACAATACACCTGTCCTGGGTATCTTCCTGTGCAAGGATTAGTTTGGCAATATACCCCACTGCACCATGGATACTCATTTGCTAAAAGGGAATGAGAAGGGCACTTCACTTTTTGAAAAATACATTGAAGCCTCAGGCTCTGGAAGACTATGGGTTTCCAGATGAGAACAAAGCCAGCTATAATCTCTCTTTGTTTTATTCCTTATGGGATAAACATCCAATTTCTCAATTTGGGGAATAAAAGATGACTAAAATTACCAAATAGGTCTCCACTTTTCTTTTAATTAGAATATATCATGGAAAAAATAATTCAAATTAGGTAAATTTTCCTCTCCAATCACCTTGAGTCATCCTTAAGAACTCTGAAGACAAAGTCAAATGACTATCATTTATTCCAAGAAAAATGAATGCAGTGTTAATCCTCAAGGAGGAAAAGATGGAACATTTATTCCTCACATTTTAAAACTACCCAATATAAACTTCAATAAAACTTCACAAACATTTTGAAATAAGTGGTTCTTTAAGAAGTACTCTAATACATAAGGTAAAATCACTCCTGTGACTTTACACACTTAAAATATAAAGACACATCTTCAGACATACAGACTCCATCAGCTTTTCTAGTACTGTTTGAAATGGCGTATGAGAAGAGGGTAACTCAGGCTGTTATAGCCTTGGTATGCCCATCATTTCTGAAACTACATTAGCTTAAAGGAGGAAAACCTATTCCTTCAAAGATCATAATAACTGTACCACTACCTAGAAAAAAAAAAAGGCACCACTCCTGTCAGCCCTTAGAGCTAACACTGGGGACATGAGAACATAAAAGCTGTTTTTCCCTTTAGGATGGACCTCTGCCACTTACAAACCATATAGAGCTTGTTCATGGCTACACTTTTCCCAGGGCTATGTCTTTTCTGCTTCATAGTAGCAGGCAGTTTCATGAGTCATTGACTGCAGTGGAATGAAGTCCAGATTTCCACTACTCTGCTATGTTCAGGCCCTCTAGCTTCATTGGCAGGACTTTTAAAATTTCAGATCCAGAGTAAGTCCACTGGGCTAGAAATGGAAAATCTGATTTAAGCTTCATTGTACTTTGCCTGCAAGGGCCTACATAATGCTATTGCCCTATGTATTAATTTTCCTTAGAACAGGCATGAAGATTTTTTTTTTTTTAAATGGAAGCCTCATATGCTTTCTATTACTTAAAGATTAGGATGTGTTTTCTAGCCTCTAGCCTGAAGAACCAAGAAAGCTGAGTTAGTTAGGATCATAGTAAATCTCCAAAACAGGGCTGAAAATGAAATCCATATTTGACAGGCATCTTGTACTCATGTTTGTCCCTGTTTCTTTTCTTCCCTTTTTCATCTCCAAGGCCAGCTCTTGGGATGCTCTACCTTCAGAGATTCCACACAGCTGTGTGAGACTAGATTAAAAAACTGCCTTGTGACCACCTATTTCCCCACTGCCCTCTGGTCATTTCATTGCTCCTCTGCTTCCAATGAAGAGGGTGGACAGAGAGAATGAGAACACATGGCTTCAAAGTGAGAAGACATTTTGCTTCTCAATGAAGGTTCTGTTGAAAGATGTGGTGGAAAACAAGTTGTTTCTGCACCATCTATCAGCCACAGATTTGAAGACTTTCATAATTTTTACCATATGATCCATAACCCAACACCTGAAACACATTTTATTTTTTACCCAATAACTAACAAGAAATGTTTTCCTGGCAGTGCTTCCAAATGTCCAAACAAGTCTACTAGTGGGGAGGCTTCAGGAAAAGCTGTTAATTAAGATGCAATTCTCTTACATTTTGGCTTCTTCCCCTCTATTCATCCTCCCATATCTCATGCACCTGTTCCCCTAGCAATGTGGTCAAGCTGGTTATATTTTCACAAATTTCTGGCATATTGAGCTCATGAGACCATATAAATTCTGCAAGACCTTAGAGGTAGAACTTTAATTATGAGTACCAGAGGGGAAAAATTACACTACTTCATAACACTGGCTGTGGAGCCCATTTTCTTTTAAGATTAACTTTCAAAATCTCTTGATACATATTCATATCAGTTCCACATATGAGGAGGTAAGTTTATAGAGTCAAGTATACTGTCCTATGAAAGAGTTCATATTAGTCAAGAGATATTTGCAGAAGTTCCTCAAAGCTGATAGTCTTATTAGTATAGGCTTAATTAAAATTTAAAAGTAAATATTTTAAAGTACTATGCCATTTTAGATATGGGGCTGCTGCTGATGCAGATATTTATGTTGGTAAGTCCTCACCAATCACACGAGGCCCAGAGCAGTGGAGAATAATTACAGCAGAAATTACAGGTGGACTGTGCAACCTTAGCTTTGATATGCAGCAAATATGGCTGCTGAGTAATAGTCAGTATTTGCTCATTGCATCTTTAAGTGCAACTGTTTCCTGTGGCATTCTTTGCTTGCCTCTGTAGCTTATTCAGTGTGATTCATGTGCTGGGCAATGCAAGGCTTCCTGTCCTGCTGGCCATATAGCACATAGTAGCTAAGCCTGTAACTTTATCCCTTGTCTTCTCTTTCACATTAAGATATTCAGATCTAAGTAGCCATTATTCTTTTCCACAAAAGGCAGATTATCACCAGTGACATTTATGGATACATTTGCCAAGAAAGGACAAAGAATATTTTCACTGAACATTAAGTAAAAGCAAATGTTTCCTCAATTCTCTTTTGAAACTCCTCATTTACAATTTGATAACTCTGACTTTCTTAGCTTAAACACTTTGGGACATTGAAAAGAGAAGGAGAGTCAGGGAAAGGTGTCATATGAGAGATCAAGACAGGTGGTTAGAAAGACTATGTGCTTGGTGATCATCTTTCTGTTGTGACCCCAGAGTTGATGGAATCTTAAGCCACTGAAATAATTTCCTTACCAAGTGACACTTATAAATTGAAAATTTCAACTTGTCTGTTTCCAATTTAAGTTTCTTACTGTATTACTTCTAACCATAAGAGAGCAAACTCAGTGGCTTGAGATAACACAAAGGGACATTGTGATGGACTGCATATGAAAATCCTTTCCATATCTTTCATATGTTTCTTTTCATGAAGGAGAATATATATTTAGTTTTATAAATAAAAATATAACAAGAGCTTGAGAATTTCTATAAAATAAGACTGGAAATAAGCCAACAAGGTGCTGGGTATCTGGAGCTATCCTTCTCTTACTCTGCCTCTCCAGTTATCTTGCTAGCCATGAATGTTGGAACCATAGCCTCCTCTCTTAGGAGTGGTTGTATGTGGAGTTGAAGGAGAACTGTCAGCTCCAGATATTATTTTAATAGACCAACAGTTCTAAGGAAGTCTTATTCAATAAGGGCAGACTTCTGGAAGTCAAGGCTTAGCAAATTGTGGACTGGAGGCCAAACATGAAGCACTACCTGCTTCTGTAAGCACAGCTCTCCAGAACACAGCCAGACCCCCTTTGTTGAGGGGAGTTTGTTTCTGGCATTTCCATGTTTCAGGGCCAGAAAGCCAAACAGTTGCTGAGTAGTGGCAACAGATATCATACAGTATAACTAATTACTGCTTGGTCTACTATAGAAAAAAATGTGGCTGGGCATGGTGGCACACATCTTTAATCCTAGCACTTGGGAGGCAGAGGTAGGAGACTGCCGTGAGTTCGAGGCTACCCTGAGACTCCATAGTGAATTCCAGGTCAGCATGGACTAGAGTGAGACCCTACTTTGAAAAACGAAAAACAAAAAACAAAAAAGCAAAGCAAAGCAAAAGAAGAGCACACCTCCCCAGTCTGGGTTCCCTGCGCTGGTCTGTGTTCAGGCAGACACAGTGGTCTTGAGTGAGTAGGGCTCCTCCCACCTCCCTGTTTTAGGTTCCCTGCATGAACAGTGTATGGGTGGGTGCAGAAGTGTAGAGTGGATATGCCAGACCCCTGTTTCTGGGCTCCTCACATGTCCCTGGTCCAAGTTCCCTGAGCTGGTCTGTGTATTGGAGGGTGCAGCTCACAGTAAGCAGGCCAGATCCCCGTTCCCTGGCTCCTCCCAGTCCTCTGGTCCTGTTAGATCCCGTTGTGCCTTGCTTGGGGAGGCCTGGTCCCTCTGTGAGTTGTGGAATCAGGTTTTTTTGCTCTGGTATCCTGACTGCCACTGGGTACCAATATCCCTGTTCACCTGAGTCAGAGGGTGCATGGGGCCAAAGGACAAAAAATTGCTTCCTCCTCAATAAAATAAGAGTCTTCCTAAAATGGGTAAACAATGTTGCAAAAAAGCCAATGAAAGAAAGCAGGGATCTCAACCAAGGATGCCTAGTCCAACAATGGAAGCCTCCAATGAAATCATAGAGAAATCAACAGAAATTCATTCCCAAAATGAAAACACAACAACCAAGGAGACCCTGAGTTTTAAAAAAATCACTGAAATGGCAGCAAACCACCAAACAACCAATAATGCCCTCAGTGAAATTGAACAGAATCATCTTCCAGAGTATTTAGCTTTTGACAGGAGGCTTAGCTTGATTGGAGAAAATTTTAAAACCCACAAAAGAGATATGAATAGACTGAAGGTGAGTCAAGAAATGGAAGATCACATCAACCAGTTGATTAAGCTTAAGGAAGACTTGATCAAATGCAAGAATGAACTCTGGAAAGCATCAAGAAAATCAGGACTCAAAGTAAAATCATACCTCAAAAAAGAGATGGACACAATGCAAAATAACTCAACAGAAAACAAAAATCAAATAGAAATTATAAAAACCTCTCTAAAATCCCTCAACAACAGAGTTACTCATTGTGGAAGACAGAACATCTGACCTGGAAAACAAGACAAAAGAAATTGATCAAGAGGCCAAAAACTTTCTAAGTTCAAAAATTCAAGTGAATAGAATATGAGAGAAATGTGGGATATCCTAACAACCAAACATTGTATCATAGGTATACCAGAAGTAGAGGAAATCCAGGGCAGAGGCATAGAGAACATATTCAACAAATTTATTGAAGAAAATTTTCTGAATCTCTCAAGAGAGAGGCCCATCCAGATACAACAAGCCCGCAGAACAGCAAACAGACAGGACCAAAGAAGAAACTCTCAAAGACACATGATAGTTAAAACTGCTAAAAAACAAAAACAAAGAGAGAAGAGAGTGTGTTAAAAGCAGCAAGAGAGAAACAATTCACAACATACAAAGGAAATCCCATCAAAATTACATCAGATTTCCCAATGGAAACCCTGAAAGCCAGAAGGGCCTGGAATGGAACACTTCAAACTCTGAAAAACTATGGCTTCCAACCCAAACAACTCTACCCAGCAGAAGTTCCCCTCATAATAGATGGTGAAATAAAAACACTCCATGAAAAAAGTCAGCTCTATGATTATATAAACACAAAACCAAACCTACCAAGAATACTTGAGGGAATACTCCACACAGAACATTCAAATAACCTAATCCAACAAGAAGAAGATCACATTAACCAAAATAGACTAGGCTTAAAAGAGTAAAAAACACAAGAAAGCACCAAACCCCATAAAACACTTCATCATGGCAGGGATTAATTCAAACCTCACAGTAATAACCTTAAATATTAATGGTCTTAACTCACCCATCAAGAGACACAGTTATCAGGATGGGTCAAAAAACTGGCCCCTTCTATCTGCTGTCTTCAAGAAACCCTGATCACCACTAAAGATAGACACCTTCTCAGGGTGAAAGGTTGGAAAATGATATTCCAAGAAAATGGAAATAAAAAACAAGTGGGTGTTGCTATATTAATATCTGATAAAACAGACTTCAAACCAAGAGTAATGAAAAAAGAACAAAGAAGGCTACTTCTTACTCATAAAGGGAATGATCTAACATGAACACATTACAATCATAATTACATATATGCACCAAACACAGGTGTACCACAGTTTATAAAACAAAATCTACTTGACAATAAAACAAATAAGCACCAACACCATCATTGTTATAAACTTCAATACTCCACTATCATCCATAGACAGATCATCCAAGCGTAAAATCAACAGGTAAATACTAGAGCTCAACAACATCATACATCAACTAGAAATAATGGATATCTATAGAACTTTCCACCCCAACTCTACAGAATACACATTCTTCTTTGCAGTCCATGGAATCTTCTGCAAAATTGACCATATATTAGGCCATAAAGCATGCCTACATAAAGTCAAGAAAACTGAAGAAACTCCCTGCATCAAGTCAGATCATAATGCTTTGAAGGAAGAAATTAACAAGAGACACATCAAGAACTCCTCCAGCTCCTGGAGACTAAACAACCCACTTTAAAACAATGAATGGGTTGTGGAAGAAATCAAAAAAGAAATTATAAAGTTCTTAGAATAGAATGATAATGAAAACACAACATACCAAAACTTATGGGACACAATGAAGGTAGTCCTAAGAGGAAAATTCACAGCCCTAAATGCCTTCATTACAAAGACAGAGAGATCCCAAATTAATAACCTGACTGTCCACCTAAAGGCACTGGAAAAACAAGCAGAATCCAACCCAAAGAGCTCCAGACAGAAATAATAATCAAGATTAAAGCAGAAATTAATGAATTGGAAACTCAAAAACAATTAAAAAATCGATAAAATGAAGAGCTGGTTCTTTGAAAAAAAAACAAGATTGACAAATGTCTGCCCAAATTGATCAAGCAAAAATTTAAAAAAATTAAAAAAATAGAAGGGATTGGAGAGATTGCTTAATGGTTAAGGCACTTGCCTGTGAAGCCTAAGGACCCAGGTTCGATTCTCCAGGTCACACATAAGCCAGATGTATATGGTGGTGCATGCATCTGGAGTTCGTTTGCAGTGGCTAGAGGCCCAGGCGCACCCATTCTCACTCCCTCTCTGTCCTTCTCTCTGTTTCTAATAAATAAATAAAAACTAAATCAGAAAAAAAAAACATTAAAAAAATGAAGTCTCAAATTAACAAAATCAGAAATGTAAAAGGAGATATCACAGCAACATCAATGAAACTGGATGAATCATCGGAGCCTAATTCCAAAACCTCTACTCCACAAAATTAAATAATCTGGAAGAAATGGATGAATTTCTAGACACATACCATCTACCAAAACTAAACTCAGAGCAGATTAATCTCCTAAACAAACCTATCACATCCATGGAGATAGAAAAGGTAATCAAAAACCTCCCCAAAAAGAAAAGTCCAGGATCGGATGGCTTTTCAGCTAAATTTTATCAAACCTTCATTGAAGAACTACAAGCAACTTTTCTCAGACTGTTCTGCATAATTGGAAATCAGGGAATCCTCCCTGACTCCTTTTATAAAGCTAGCATCACCTTAATACCACAACCAGACAGAGATGTGACAAGGAAAGAAAATTATAGGTCTATATCCCTAATGAACTTAGATGCAAAGATTCTGAACAAAATCCTTGCAAATCAAATTCAACAATACATCAAAACCATTGTCTACCTTGATATAGTAAGGTTTCATCCCAGGGATGCAGGGATGGTTTAACATATGGAAATGGATCAATGTAATACACCTCCATAAATAAACTGATCCATAAGAACCACGTGATCATGCCAATTGATACAGAGAAGGCCTTTTAAAAATATAACACCACTTCATCATCATAGATGAGCCTAACAATGGTACCAAATTGACTGTATTCACTAAGTACAAAACTAACTAATAAAAAAAAACACTGGAAAGAATAGGCATGGAGGGTTTATAACTCAACACAATAAATGGTATATATAAAGCTCCTAAAGGCCAAAAAGTACTTAACAAGGGAAAAACCCCAGGAGTTCCCACTGAGATATGGTACAAGATAGTGGTGACCACTCTCACCACAGCTCTTCAACATAGTACTAGAAATACTAGCCCAAGCAATAAGACAGGAGAAAGAAATAAAAGGGATTGAAATTAGAAAGGAAGAAGTCAAGTTAGCCCTATTTGCCAATGACATGATCCTATATATAAGTGACATGAACATCTCCATATCAAAATTTCTAAATGTGATAAATTTCTTCAGCAAAGTGGCAGGATACCAAATCAATGCACAAAAATCAGGAGCTCTTCTATATGCAAAGGACAAATATACAGAGAAAGAAATCAGTGAGGTTGTCACGTTTCTAATTACAACAACATCAAAATACCTTGGAATAACACTAACCAAGGATTTGAAAGACCTATATAATGAAAACATAAAAATACTCAAGAAAGAAAGAGAAGGACTTGAGAATATGGAAAGTCCTCCCATGCTCCTGGATAGGTAGAATTAATATTGTAAAAATGACAATTCTACCAAAAGACATAACAGTAAAACTACCAGCATCATTCTTCACAGAGATTTTAAAAATGATCTCAAAATTCATATGGAATGGCAGAAGACCATGGATATCAAAATATATCCTCAAAGCCGGGTGTGGTGGCGCACGCCTTTAATCCCAGCACTCGGGAGGCAGAGGTAGGAGGATCGCCGAGAGTTCAAGGCCACCCTGAGACTACATAGTGAATTCCAGGTCAGCCTGAGCCAGAGTGAGACCCTACCTCAAAAAACCAAAAATAAATAAATAAAAAATATATATATATATCCTCAGCAAAGAAACAAACAAACAGAAACAAACAAACAAACAAATAAAAAACACCTCTGGCGGTATCACCATACCTGATCTAAAGCTATATTGTTAAGCCATAGTGACAAAAACAGCATAGTACTGGAAGAAAAACAGAAACATAGACCAATGGAACAGAATTGAAGACACAAACCTTAGGGCAAGCTGCTTGATCTTTGACTAAGATCCAATAATGTAGACTGAAGGAAAGATAGAATCTTCAACAAATGGTGCTGGACAAATTGGATGACTATATGTAGAAAAGTGAAATTAGACCCACACATCTCACCATACACAAAAATCAAGTCCACATGAATTAAAGACCTCAATATAAGACCTGAAACTCTTCAATTACTGGTAGAAATAATATGAGGCACTCTCCATGATTTAGGACTGTGAATAGATTGCCACAGCAGCCCAGGAAATTAAGTAAGTGCTCAACCAATGGGACCTCATAAAGCTAAAAAGCTTTTGCACAGACAAACATACCATAAGCAGAGCCAATAGATTACCCACTGAATGGGAGAAAATCTTTGCCAGCTATGCCACTGAGAGAAGCTTAATATCTAGAATCTTCAAAGAACTCAAAAAACTAAACAATAAAAAATCAAACAATCCACTCCAAAAGTGGGACAGAGAACTAAACAGGGAGTTCTCGGAGGAAGAATTACAAATGGCTAACACACTCTTAAGAAAATGTTCAATATTCCTAACCATTAGGGAAATGCAAACTAAAACAACTATGAGATTCCATCTTACCCCAGTAAGGGTAGCAAAGATTATAAAATCAAAAGAAAACAAATGTTGGCGAGGATGTACAGAAAGAGAAACACTCATTCACTGTTTGTGGGAATGTAATGTGGTACAACTACTATGGAAATCAATTTGCAGACACCTAAAAAGAATGAATATAGAGGTACCAGCAGACCCCGTTATTCCTTAGGTGGGCATTTTCCCTAAAAGCTCCACATTTCAGTTCAGAGATATCTGCTCAACCATGCTTATAGTTGTTCAATTCATAATAGCTAAAACTTTGAATCAACCCAGGTGCCCATCATTGGATGAATGGATAATCAAGATGTAGTATATCTACATGATGGAATTCTACATGGCAGTAAAAAAAGTGACACAATGAAATGTGTATAAAAATGGTCTAACTTGGAATAGATCATTCTAAGCAAACTCATACAATCACAGAAAGACAACCATCACATGGTCTCACTCATCTGCAGTTCCTAACCTGGATCAGCCCATGTGGCTGACATACCTGCATAGAATCTCAAGGCTTGGACAATAGGGAGGGAAAGGCTTGGGGGAAAGTGAAGAATGGGCTGGGTGGGCAGGGGGACATACAACTGAACTCAAATTGAACTGGTTCCATAGAATTCTATATCCTGGAAGTCAGACTAAAAGGTGGAACCCTAAAGAGGACTTGAGGAGGAGCACCTGAATTGAAGGGCTCTGAACAGGATTAGATAACACCTAACCTTAAATTTCTCTTGTTTCTCTTTCCTTTTCCTTTTCCCTTGGTGCTGGCCTGTAATTCCCTGTATCAGGATGTTGTTTACATCCACAATGAGCTATTGATCAAAGAGACCTACTAGATCTCCCAAAACAAGACAGACTTTGTCAGAGCACTTCATTACCCAACAGAGGTTAATGGTAAGACCCTACTGCTGAAGACACCATATGCTGTCAGCATGGACTATGGAGAGACCTGGTTGGAATCCGGAAGAGAGCCAGTCCCCAGACAATTAACCTATCTAGTGCTGGAAGGTGCTACATGAGCTACCATGGGAAAGTGGCCAACATCTGTCCAAGCAACTCAAAATGTAAGTGACTCAGAAGCAAACAACTTAACTTGATGCTCGCATAAGTGCAATAGTGGCACACAGTCATGGTGGGTAACCAACGGCTCTTGGATTGGCTAACAGATCCACTCAGTGGAAAGGAAACCATATCTGGAACTGGGAAAAAAGTCAGAATCACATCCAGATAATGATTCTGCTTTCCATTGTCAAGCTCCCACTAATCTTGGGATGTTAGAGGGTCTACACCCTTTAAATTCTCTCTAAATTAATATTGGTTATCTCATTTAACCAGTACTGACTTCACTGTCCATTGGAGAATCTGCTTCTTTTTTTCAGAAGGGAGCTGGATCTGAGGAGATAAATGACCCAGTCCACTCCACTGTGGCCCCAGTTGAAACCACAGAGGAATTGGGGAAATAAGTAAGAGTGCTGCTTTTTTAGTGAATCTGATATCAGCACAAGGGTAAAGGAGATAGACACTGAGGACATTCAACACCTATCAAACCAGAGGTCCAGAGGCTCCTAAATGCCCATCACTGAAGTGACTTAAAATGCTCCCAGCATGGCTCAGGGAATTTTGCAGAAGAGATAGCAGAAAGATTGTTAGAGCCACAAGTTGGGACATTTTGCACAGAGACATTACCTCTCTCACATATAATGCATGACCCACAAATTCTCATGGGGTTGACTTGCTTCCCCAACAAGGAAGGCCTTTTCAGAAAAGGGGCAGGAGGAAGGAAAAGATGTTATCAACATGTGTTGTTTACATACTAAATATATCCATACCTAATAAAAATTTAAAAAAAAAGAAGAAAAAAGAAAAAAATGTGCCAACCCCTAGTTTAAATCATTCTCAGTATAGTTAGTCTGGAGAACAAAGACAAAAATTGATGTCATTGAATGGAATGTGCTAGTTATATAGATATCAAGAGAGAAGTGGATTCCATGTATTCATGCTATTCTGATTTGGTATCTATCATGACAATGTGAAGGTGAATGACCAGTAGTTGTTGAGAAGCTATATACTCAGGCACTGTGTTAGAATTTTTTTTTAAACAAAATAAGCATTTAAATTAGTTATGTCAAGAAAACTTAGATTTTCATAGAGACATTGCATTGGGGCCACCAAACAAATAAACAAGTACATGACCCTGACACTCAGTGGCAGTGAACTCCATCAGAGAGGACTAAAGCTCATTACTGTCTGGATAGAAAAGACTCTTAGGCTTACTTTCCCAACTTGATTTTGTCACTTCTGTAAAGTGCAAGGTCAAAAATGGATGATGCTAGAGACACATGTTAGAGGTCCCATGTGTACTGTAAACATAGACTGGAATGCAACAAGGGAGAAGCACACATATTCTCATTCCGTAAAAAGATGATGGCATGCATCAGGCATATTGACTTTATGGAAATTGTTCTCTAACTGGTAACAAGAAAATCATAGCCTTCTAAAATAAGAATGGATTAGAGACTTAATAAACTTCCAATTCTATATTTACTGCATTACCACAATCAGAAGCACAGGGACAAAAAGTGACATGTTTACCTAGAGTGACACTGGTAGCAGGACTAGGGCTGTTACACATGCATTTGAGAGTTCCTAACCACCAAAAAAATTCTCTTTCTCTCTCTCCCTCTGTCCCTCTCAAATATATCTATATCAGTTTTTATTCTGTGTCCATATCAATGAGAGAGTAAATATAAACTTGACTTAGTAGTTGTGATGTTTATGGGTTGTTATCAAGAAAGAATATCATCTTTTGGGGCTGGACAGATGGCTTAGCAGTTAAAGATATTTGCTGCAAAGCATGATAGCCTGGATTTGCTTCCCCAGTATACACATAAAGCCAGATGCACAAAGTAATGCATGTGTCTGAGTTCGTTTGTAGCAGCAGGAGGCCCTGGCATGCCAATTCCCCCTCTCTCACTGTCTCTATCTCTCTCTGCTTACAAATAAATTTTTAAAAAGAATATCCTATTTTATCAAATGTTCTGAAAAATTCTTAGCCTAATTTTCTTTTCTATACAATCATATTTTTATAGGCCTCCACTTTTAGTATATGGCTCTGGCTTTCAAAGAAAGCGTCTATTTTTCCTGGGCTGCCTGTTTTCTATAAATTTACTTTTCTCCTGCAGCAGTGTTTCATCTTGCCTCCAAGATGACTCTTTGTTCTTGGATTCTGGATCCATTCTGAGACAAGGAGGAACACTCCATCTTTTCCTGGTAAACATCTACCTTCTCTTTCAGAGAAGAAAGTCAGGTATGATGTCTAGGAAAACATGGAAATAACAGAGCTACCTGGACAGTGAGAAGAAAGGCTTTACCTAAAAATAAAAACATAAAATTTAAAAAACGAAAAGGAAAGTAAAACAACCTGGTAAAACTCACTCTTTCCTGGTAATTTCACTTTGAGGTACACAGAGAGAAGTTATTGGCTTCTCAAGGCCTCCTCCTTGCAGACACCATCTTCAGTCCAAACCTGCCTGCTCATTGTTGTTGCTACCAGCAATGCCACCTCTGCCTTTCCACCTCTCAAGAATCTCTCTGTCCAACTCAACTTCACCGCGGTGTTAGTACAGGAATTGGCAGCACACGTGTTCAATAATTTGCTTACTTACTCTTCTCTTCCTTTCAGGATTAAGGATTGTTATCAAACATCCTTTCATTTTTTTGTATTGAGCACCCAATTATGTAGACATGTATTCATAAGGGCTTAAACCATGCCCAAAGTCACCTGACAGTGGGGAGGAGGTGCCTTGTATCTCTGTGACCAGTTTAAGTTGTGCTGTCATCAGTCACAAGCACCAGATGACATAGTCTAATCCTCTATTTAGATGACCCAAATAGTAAATGTGGAGATAGGACCAGAACTAAAGTAGGGCCTTTCCGTAGTGTTTCCTGAAGCAGGGGGTGGAACAAGAAAAGCCACACACCATTACAACAGCTAGACCATATACAAATCAGGATCAAAGAAGTCCACAGACATCCAGTCTGCATGATCACCCCAGCTCACTTTACTTTTTAAAGTTCTCTCAGCCAAAATATCTTTCAAAAGCTGTCTCCCAATTACCTATTGATGCTGTTTTTCTGTGCTAACATCTGCCAGTCTTTTCCTTTGGCGTTGGGGGTATCAAACGTGGCGCAAATCCGCTGTCTGATGGAGTAGGGAATTTTGAAGGCTTTGGGGCCAGTCTGTGCAGGGAAAGCACTGTCTTCTTGTGCGAAGAAAGTGATGGTTTCTTGTTCACTCTACAAACAAAATAAGGGGTTCATGGTAAGACCCAGGGGCAGCATTGCTGACATTTTCACTTGTGAAAATATGTGTAACACACTTGCACACAATGCTTGCCTCATGTGCTAGACACATAAAATATATCTAGAAAGCTCTCTTTTCTTCTAAAATAGGAAAGAACTTCTCTAGTGGCCTAATAAATTGTGTCCTGGGGAGTTACAGCAGCCTTTTCCACTCAAAGCAGTCAGAGCCACCAGCTTCTCCCATCCAGTGAGCTGGCAAGTGAGACCAGCATTAGATACTTTTGTTTTAAAGGTCATAGGGATAGATGATAATATAGTAAGAAGTTATACTGTGACATATTTCAGTATGTAGAAGGACCTTCTGATAGTCATGACCAAAGATGTATGGGCTAACCAAAGCAGTGGACTGGGAAGTTCTGAAGAGAACTAATAGGATGTTAATAATATGTTTGTTCTGGTCCCTAGGCCTAAATTTGTATAATTCAATGATAAATATGTTGGTCTCATTTTAGAATTAAATCCCTCTGATGAAGCAGAGTTAGCCAAAGACATTATCTACCCTAGTTTTGTGCAATGCACAGGCTAAAAAGGCTTCTGCCTGACGTCTGTCCCCTCTATTCTAATATAGAATCTGGTCACAATCTGGGATTCATTATTTCATCTTTCAGTACAGAACAATCATTAGGTCATTATATCCAAAATCAAACCACGTGGAAATATGTCAGTTTGTAGTGGCTGCTGGTAGGATCATAGACTAATAGAATTTTAAGAACTGACAAATATCTGGTTGAGTAAAACACTTACTATATTTTGTAAGTGAATTCCCTAATAGTTGGCTTTGAATTAAGAGATATTTTTCTGAATGGCTCTGAACTTATCAGGAAACTTTCAATAAAAAGAAAAGGATAGCTCTTTCTTGGAGAGCTTTCTCTCTTGCTCTCACTGTCTTTCTTCCTCTTCCACTCTTTGTCTCCTCTTTCTCTCCTCTCAGCACTTCTTTTGGTATTACTGGGGACTGAACAAAGACCCTCATGCAAGGGAGGCAAGTACTCTGCCACCAAGCTGTATCCTTACCATCCCTCCCTCTGGAGGCACCATCCATTGGCCAGGAGGAAGGAAAAAAGCCGTGCTGTGAGCTGCTCATGAAAGGGATGTGTGGCTGGAGCTGAGAATGACCCAAAGCCTACAGCTGGGAAGGTAGTGGTACTTTACAAGCTTGAACTCTGAGCTGCAAATGATGATATTTTCCTGGCCTATACCTTTATTTGGCCTCTGACAGCCAGACCAGAAAACCCAGTTATACAGTGCTTAGACTTTTGACTTATAATAAATGTGTTTTGCTTTATATTGGAAAATTGTGACAATCTTTTATGCAAGAAAACAAGCAATGCAAGTAGAAATTAAAGGAACAATTCTGAGACTAGGGTAAGGGGTTTGTCAGGATCTCTTAAACGCCAAGCAGCAAACTTTGCATGAGTAATATGCATGTACACCTTCCGTCAAGTCAGTTTATGCCTCCTTGAACTGCTTATCTTCTTTCAACCTTCACATGCCTTCCTTATGTGGGTACTACAGCCACAGTGACACTTATCAATTGTACCTAGGCTTACACAATTCTAACAATTCTCATGTGAAGAGTCTTCAAAGCCTATTAACTGAGGAGATTAGTTGAT
This sequence comes from Dipus sagitta, assembly GCA_036346955.1. Lineage (NCBI taxonomy): Eukaryota > Metazoa > Chordata > Mammalia > Rodentia > Dipodidae > Dipus > Dipus sagitta. The sequence goes on along the minus strand of CM070778.1, from coordinate 75,561,208 downwards.
ATGGAGGGTTTATCAACTATGCAAAGTGCCTTTTGTTTTTTCATACTTGCTGAACACAGTGACATTGTGAAGGCTGTGTTTTGGAAACTCAATATCTGAAAAAAAAATGAGATGTTCTAGGACACAGCAGATTCATGGTCACACACTTGCTACCTTTCATATTCTTGACTTGGAAACCCAAAGTACATGTTATTAGGTTAGATAAATTCAATGTACTCCCTTCAGTACTATTTCCTGGTGCATTGCAGATAGTGCTTATGAAAACTTTCCTAGCATTTGTGCTTGGCATGGTCTAATAGCAAAGGCACAGTTTTAAGAATCAGAAAGATTTCTCTTTAGAGTGACTCAATAATCCTCATGAACAATTTCCTAACCAGTCTTTTTAATAGACTGCACAGAGGTTAAGGAAGTTGGTGAAAGTTTCCCAAGTAATTTTTGACATATGTTAATCTACAATTCTGACATCAACAGTTATTTCATTGTTTCAAAACAAGTACTAAGTGATACACAGGGCCAGCTAGCTAAGAAAAACCCTGCCTGAGTTTTATATTTCATAATTCATAGGAGGAGCTGCTTCATGGAAGGAGTTGGTCTTGAAGGAGTGGTAGATATCAATTTAGTAGACTTCATACAGATAGGTACTTATTTCAGAAAAGTGGTCAGTTCTGTTCTGACATATTGGATGGTTATAAATAAACCAGCTCAGCCTCTTATTTCATAAAATAGGTTACAAGAAAACATTATTTTTATCATGGTTTATAAAATTTCTTTTTGCTTCTAAAATGCTAATCAAGTAGGAATAGCTTCTATTCGTACTTTCTAACTTAAAGACTAGGTAGAAACTAAGGAAGAGGGAATCAGAAATGGAACAGGAGGAGGAGGTGGCAGCTTTTGTGCAAGCTAACATGACAGACAGCCTGCTGTGTAAGGTGGCACCTCAGGGTGTTAATCTGGGAGAAGGTGGTTTGCAAATTAAAACACAATGGTCCAGATTAAATAATGGTGAAACACAGAACTGGACCCTGGAAACCTTCATGATGCCTGAAAATTGTCGAAATAACAGAATTTTAAGAACTGGAAAATATCAGATCACCTCTGAGCCTGGGTTAAGGACTAGTTCAGATGATTTAAACTCTAATGAGCTGAGATTTGTCTTAGCTCTTGGCCACCCTGGTGTATAATATACAGCTGGAGAAAGTGGTGTTTGCTACACTTTCATAAGTAGGCCCGTTTCACTCTTAAACTTTCCAAATTTTAGTATTTCCCACACGTAAGAATGGTACTTTATGTAACATTTATGATGCATTCTAGAAGAAATCTGGGCCAAGTAATATGATTTCTGTATATCTTCTACATCACATTTCCTGATTGTTTAAATGAAAGATGCAGGTAACAGTAGATTTTCATGCTCTGTGTGTCTGAGATAAGCAGCTGCTACCTGGCCTGCAAATCAAAGAGAGATTCCAACTACTCTACTTTATGGCAGACAAATTATCACAACTTCCACCACTTTTGAAGGAAGGATAAGAGAACTGCTTGAAGGGAAATACTATAATGTGCAAGATTCCTACTTAAATTATTTCTAGCAAAACATGTTCAATTCTGTAATGTTAATAGAGAATGATGAAATAAATGCACAGGACTTCTTCCCTCTCCTCATTTTACAAGTTTGGAATGAATGATGCTGCTGATTTTACAGAGTAACAACTGACATCATTAGGAACTCAAATGGTTATGTCTAAGAGGAAGTCAGCACTCCGAAAGATTTGTTTAATACTGGACACACGAAGAGCAAAAATGATATATTTTCTTGATTACTAATTTTTTAAAATTAATCATGAACTTTACTGTATGAACATACGGCACATAGTCATATTCCCAAAGAATATGTTAGACTCTTACATCCCCTCTCCCCCATTTCACTTGGGGTCCTCCTTAGTGTGGTTATTGGTATTCACTGTGGAGTCATGAATGTACCAGTCAATCTGTGGTGGGGGGAGAGGGGCAATGCCTCAGGGTACTCTTTCCCACCCCGTGGCTCTTATAATCTTTCAGCCTTCTCTTCTGCAATGTTACCCTAAGCCTTGATGGGTATATTATAAGCTCCTCTAGTGTAAGCTAATTTTTAAATTTGAGGTTATACAAAATATTGTATTTATTGTAAAAAGCACTTAGATAAGAGGCATGAAAAACTGTAGCAGCTGTGGTGCTGAATAGATAACACATACTTTCAGTGAGATGATCACTGTAACGATGTAGACAATGAAAAGCAATAAGCACACATCCATAGCCACAAGCACACAGCCTTAGAACTTCATGGTCAAATACAGGAAATGTAACTCTAATACAATCTATCCAAGTACAATAGGAATGAGACATTTGAGCCTAAATACATAGGAGGGAAGAGGTAAAGTTGAGGGAGGAAAAACCCTGGTTGCATCTATGGAAAGCTTCAAAAGCTTTAGATTCATATTATTATGACTGACTTTGCTCAATAAGGCCCTATGACTATCTTACTATACCTATCTAAACGCGGTCTTTTAAGCCTGGTGACCCTGATAGGACCCACCTTCAAAACTGATGTATGGTTCCTAACTCAATGATTTGTTAGACCCATGTCTAGAATGTGCCCTTCCTCCTCCCCAGTTATCATAGCTTCTGAGTACTTTCCATATCTTCTTTTGTTTTGCTTGAACCATTTACTGCAAAAGTCAAGTCAATTTGGAGAGAAATGAGCTTTTATTGATCAGATTTATGCTTTTCCCATGAATTAAAAGGACTTTGAGAGATAGTTTAATTAAGATACCATCTGAAGGCAATTCTACATGTGGGTATTCATTCTTTCCTTTGCAGTCCACAGTACAAACATTGTTCTACTCCATCACACAAATGGTTAAGGCATTTCTACGTTCAGAGTATTCATTCTTTTCTTTTCAGTTTATAGCATGAACATGTTTCTACTGCATCACATAAATAGTTACATCCCATGTTTTCTTCCTTTGATGAAGGAATTTCTCAATTCTCCCATTACTACCTTTATGTACTTAAGAACAAATTTTCTGGTGCTAGGATGTGTGTCACTAGTGCCTGAGCTCCTAAAGTGAATGCCTACATTACAGACCAGGCACTCAGTGAGGCTCATTTGGGGTCCTTAAACAATGTGATTTGGAAGTCTGGTCTCTCAGTTTATATTCTTAGCTCAATGTCTGGACATTGATCTGTGAGATTTAAAAAGATATATTTATTTGCATGTGTGTGTGTGCACATATACACATACCACTTTTTATTTCCAACTTACATAGGTGGCGTGGGACTCTTACCCAGCCAGACAGGCTTTGCAAGCAAATATCAAAAGCACTGATATATCTTCTCAGCCCCCATGAGATTTTTATATTATATAAAATCATGAGAGCAGAAATATGTAATCTATAGAATAGTGATGGTAATATGGCAATTGTGAAAGCAAATGAAACAGTACCTGAAATATGGTGGCTTTCAAAAAATAAATTAATTTTATAGAAGTTATTAGTCTTCCTCTAATGTATAAAATGTTAATAAATGAGACTTGCTTTAGATGCATTGGTACACAGAGATACACATGGAGATAGACATGCACTGGGAGATGATGGAGAAGCACTGAGAGATGGAGATGCACTGGGAGAAATAAATATGCTGGGATGCAGAGATGCACTGGGAGACGATGGAGATGCACTGAGAAATGGAGATGGATATGAAGATGGAGATGTTCTAGGAGATGATGGAGATACACTGAGAGATGGAGATGGAGATGCACTGGGAGACATAAATACACTAGGATGCAGAGATGCACTGGGAGACAATGGAGATGCACTGAGAAATGGAGATGCATATGAAGATGGAGATGCTCTGGGAGATGATGGAGACACAATGAGATATAGATATGTACTGGGAGATGAACATGCACTGGGTCAAATGCCTACAGTGATACTTGAAGCAATTAATGCTGCCTGAAATCCTTGACAGGGTTGAAAAGGCAGCAAAACTTATAAAAACAAAAGCCTACAAACCAATGGCTATTGCTGACAACAGAATGTGTTTTGATGTCTCCTATTATCCATATATTGTAATGTCACTTTGTTCTAGACATCTCAAAGTTTATAATAAACTTTGAAGCATTAGAAACGGAATGGACAGCAAAGTGTTTATTAGCTAATTTTCCCTTTGTTGCATTTCAAGAATTTGGTTAAGCCCAAGTAAGGGGATCATGGTGTACAACTTTATCCCATCTTTTGTAGAAAACCAAACAAAACAAAATAAAACTGCAGAAGTTGATTTATAATATCTTGCTCCCTTTAAAAAATCTTTAAATCTAGAGTCCTTTTGGTGACCTGTCACCAGACACTGACAACAACCTGGGTTAGAGGCAGCTTTTCATTCTGTCTCTTCATGGGTGCTCTGAATAGCAGATCTTTTTAATTTCAAAATTTTTCCTGAAATTTTTATTTTAGTTTGAAATGTCCTGTATTAAACATTCTAGGAAATGCTTGAAAAAAAGGATCTAAAAACATTAAACTACAGATTTCTGGATCTGCCTTCCTCATCAAAACCCCTTTAGCACAGAATGCTAATTTGGGATAATGAATGCAAATAGTACATAAACATGTCAGTTAAGTCAGCTATAAATTTTAAGACAAAATCCTTTGGAAAGCCATTCACTGTTCAGAGAAACTATTTGGGGAATTAGTAACACTCATTTTCCATAAACAATTAGTTAAAATGAAAATTCAGAGAAGTGACAATGCTGTACACCTACAAATATTCCAAGAGAAAAACTTGAAATTGAGTTGTATGTATATGTGTGTTAAATTTATTTATGTTGGGCAAACACATAAATATATTATTATATTGTTAAAAATATTGTTATACATGTATTATAAATATATATGATTATTACATACTGATAAGTATGTATATGTATTCATATTGTTTAATATATATGTTTTTTGTTATACTAGCCAGTAATTAAAACTGGTAAGTAAAAGGATTCAGCCCTCTGCTACTTATTCACCATGCTACTAAACTATTCAGGAGTTATTGCTGTTGTCTTCTCTGTACATTCAGGCCTAATGGCAAGAGGTCATTGCAAGTTTCAGATCTGCAAAGACCAGGTATCCTTTTGCAAATGTTCACAAGTGAATTCTCCTTTGACTCATTTCTAATTTTACTTTTCAAAAATGATATGGCTGGACTGGAGAGATGGCTTAGTGGTTAAGTGCTTGCCTGTGAAGCCTAAGGACCCCGGTTCAAGGCTCAATTCCTCAAGACCCACATTAGCCAGATGGACAAGGGGGCGCACACGTCTGGAGTTCGTTTGCAGTGGCTGGAGGCCCTGGCGTGCCCATTCTCTCTCTCTCTGCCTCTTTCTCTCTCTGTCACTCTCAAATAAATAAATAAAATAAACAAAATAAATTTTGAAAAAAAAGATGGCCTGAACAAGATTCTTTACTTCTTTGTATTTCTGTTTCCTTATTTCATAAAATGTGATTACTATCAAGCCCAACTTAACCTGTCATTGATTGACACAGGTATAATCAGAGGGTTGGTTCCAGAACTCCAGTAGATACCACAGTCTGTAGAAGCTCAAGTCTCTGTTATAAAACAGCACAGCATTTGGCATAACAACCTACATACCTCCTCTTGTACAGTTTAGGTGATCTATTATTTACATGCTTACTGCCATGTCGACAGTTGATTATTTACTGTATTGTTTAGGAATTAATGACCAGAAAAAAATGTTTGCACCTGTTCAGTACAGATGTAGTTAATAACAAAACAGGAGCAAGATAGCTTTTTTTTTTTTTTTTTTTTTTTTTTAAACAAGCAGTCAGTCAAAGGACAGGGCCCAAGAGAAACAAGGAGATTCCATCTTGCTTGTCCAAGTAGAACTAACACTCACATTGGATTCAGTCTCACCTAAGATGCTACAAGCAATTCCTCAGCAGTAGAACCCCACCTCCTACTTCTCCATCTAGCACATATGAGTGGGCTGGCCCCTTCTGAGTCAGCTCCCCACCACCAGTCCACAAATCAATCAGGTCTCTCCCTCAATTTGAGTATGGAGACAAGGATCATCCTAATTTGATGTCTGCCACACATAAAAGGGTCTGCCATGACTGTAGTCAGCCTTTGACTCTGTTGGTTCCATACTTCTGGCATTAGGCTCTTCTGATTCCTGCTTTGGTAAGCCCTTCCCATTCCACCCTGGCTGAGAAGGGGGAAGAGGACTTTTTCTTAGTTGAGACATTTTTCTGTCTTAGTTTTGGGTACCTTCTCCTTTGTTATTCTTCTCTAAGCTCTGGGCCCTGTCTGAATCTTTTGCCCTAGACTCCTATGCTCTGTCTTCCAAGTCTTCTCCATGGGCTTCTTCCTTGGAGATTTCTCTATCTCTCCATTTTCCCATCTCCCTTTTCAGACAGCAAGAAGTAGAATTCCCTTCTGGCTTGAGTCTTTCTAGCCTTCTCTTAGATACCAGTTCTCCCTAGATAAACTTCATAATTCACAATTTCCCCTTCTTTAACTCAATTCTTTGTTAAAATGGATAAGAACCTAAAAGTTGGGTTCACAGGCTGTGAAACCTCTCTGTAGCCCCAAATCCCATAACAGGTTTTCCTAAAAATATTTTTAATAGGTAGTTGTTTGAATCCGGGAAGGCAGAGTCCATGGATACAGGCTGTATATACTAACTGCCTCTCTTACCTTGGCTCAGCACACTATGCCCTTCTTTCCTCCCTCTGCACCCATACTGGGGTGCTGACAATATTATACTAATGGAGCTGTGTTTAATGGAACCTTAAGTCTGGAGGATATTGGATATATTAAAGATGGCAAGGGTCCCAGACTCCAAACTTGAAATACATGAGGCAACCAACTCCTAAAACACTAATTAGAACCAGCTAAAAAGCAACCCAGTGGTAATCATGTATCTCAACCACCCAGTAGACCCAGACTGTACCTCATGTTAAGTATCTCAAGCCTACTTATGAACTAGGAAACTGCTTGTGTTTGTGTATAAAATGTTCTTTTCCCAAATGTCTCCCCACAAATTCTAGGCTCTCTGACAGGTTAAGTCTCCTTGCCCTTTGGGAAGCTCACTTCAGTTCTCACCCTGAGAAAGTTTTGTTTCTCCTTATCAGTAATGAAGATTTGTGCATTTTGAAGCTCTTTCAGAGCTGAATAGCATGGGCATGACAGGTGTGCCATCGTTTCTATTATTCCCTAGGAATAGAGTGAAAGGGCCTGTGTCCTAGGAATCACCTCTAGGATAGATGTCTGCACTTGCAGGATCTGTTCATGGCCTTTGAGCTGCCGGATGCAGATTTTGCAGGACAGCTGGGTGGTGGTGGGTGTATAGCGCTCCAGAGAGAAGGCACAGTGCAAGGGCTGTCGGTTGCTACTCCACACTCGAGAGAATGGGACTTCCTGCAGCAGAGAGAAGAGAGACATGAAGTGCAGAGCCTAGTTGAGCAGAACTGGGAAGAGGAGAGGCTTAATCACAATGATTATGATGATAATGACCATGATTGAGGCAGAAATAATTACCTAAGTGACTTTGGTAGAACTGTGGTAGAAATAATGTTCCAACATGGGCCAAGCAGCACAAAAGTAATTAACGTCAATTCCAATTGATAACCTTTGAATTCCAATACCACACTGTAAGAGCGTAGATTTTGTTTGGTGACATGCACAATTAGAATGAATTCCATTAAAATTTAATCTTTTTTTCCACTGGAAATTATTATTCCCTTAGAAGGCTCTTATGGTCCATCTTTCTATCTAAACCTAGGGTAGGATGATCTCTTCTTACTTAAATGATAATTATACTGAGGAACCAAATGACCAGAACTTATTGGCCATACCATTAGCTCATGTAGAATCATGCAGTAAAAAAATGCTGTCAATGCACCCAGCATAAAATTACTGTCTACTGCACAACTTCATGTGTAATACATCCCAGAGAGAGACAAAACTGTGCTGGGGAACCCAAAATTGTCTGATCCATCTACTCCACAGTTAGTATAATGTAGGTGCCAGCACTGTACTAAGACAAGAAACAAATTAGGCTTGGTCCCCCGTCTCAAGAGATTTAGACAATTGAGTAACAAAGGCAATTTTTACTATATTAGAACTGAAATTATTCCTTTTCCTAATGCTAGTGAGAGCATGCCGTCAAGGGGACTTTACTGAGGCATGTGATCATCCAATTTATATTTAAATTTTCTTCATGTGTTAAAACCTCTCTTTCCTAGTCAAATGTGATCAGGGTCCTTGGCACCAATGACTGTGTGTGTCAAGCCCATAAAAATCCTCATCACCACTTTTTTTCCTCATTCTCTCACTTCATTGATTTATTTAATTGCTAAAAAACACAACTTTCTACAACACTGAAGCTGGAAGGTGGCAAGCTGTATGAAGCCCAGGAGTTGGAGATGTTGAAGTATGGCTACTAACAAATCTGTCAAGTGCTATAAGAGTGAGGGCCATGGTCAAAATCATTCATTTTGAGGGACTATGAGTGACCTACTTGTTCCTGAGCTCTACTGCTCACACTATTTGTGTAACTTGTTTCCTAATTTTCTTTTTAAGAACTCTTATAGATCCTAACGTGGGAAATTTTTCTGGGGCCACCATAAAAGAAGGATGCATTTTAGATTGTGGTCTGTTTTAGAAAGTCATTTTGAGGGAGTCTGAAACAACAGTTACCATACATTTCAGAAATGGATATGAGAATGGGCATGCCAGGGCCTCTTGCCACTGCAAAAAAAAAAAAAAAAGAAAAGAAAAGAAAAAAAATCCAGACATACGCTACTTTGCGCATTTGGCTCTAAGTGGGTACTGGGGAATTGAACCCATGCCATCAAGCTTTGCAAACAAGCACCTTTAACTGCTGAGCCAATTCTCTAGCCCACTTTCTTAGATTCTTTATCCAGCAATGAGTTCATTCTTCCATTCTGCTAGTGAGGGACACTCACAGTGGCTTCAGAAGGGAAAGGTGGCCTGGAAGCCACCACTGCTCCTCCAGTATCAGTAGGCAGCCCTGCAAGCAGCTTAGACAAGGCCTACAGGGCCTCTGGCTACTCACTAGGCACTATGTCAGTTCTTTCCTAAGGTTCCTGAACTCACTGCCTCCTAATACAACTAATATCTTTCTCTGACCTCAACTCCATGAGCTCTTTGAAGGTTTCACAGATTGGTCTCTGTTGTTGAAATATCTCAAATACTTCCTGTTTTCTTGAAAAAAAAAAACCCAAAAAACAAGTCTCCAATGGATTTTCACTCCTCTTACAAGTTGATGTAACTTCTCTTACACTGAACGATGCCAGTAGGGGTACCATAGGGAGGCTGCCATCAAGCGGAAATGCTGGGGCAGGGGAACAGGAAAGCTTTTTGCTGGGCCATGACTAGATAGAAAGACAGCACAGACTCATTTACTGGGACCTCTTTACTACTGTCTTTCAATGCAGGAAGTCCTGCTTATGATCTCTTTTCCTGGTAATATATGCTTCAGAAAAGGGCACCTGACTTTGCAGTAATCTTTAGAGAAAGTTATTTTCCCTGAAATATTAAAACATGATATTTCAGGAGCTGTGTATGTGGCCACTCATGGATCAGACATGTTTTCAGTAGCAAGAGATCCTGTCTCAAAGAAGATGGAATACAGACAACTTCTATGACCTCCACATGTGGGCCCACTCATGCACATATAAATAAATAATAAAATGACATTTTATCTATAGCATAATATAGTCTTATAAGTTCTGCTACTTCTTGCCTAATCCAGCAGGTTTCCCTACTTTTCCTCCTGAGGCCCCTCCTATATTGTAATCCATGGGTCACTCTTACCTCATGTCTCAGCCTCCTCTTCCACTTGTCCTCTGCCCAGTAAACTCTAAACCTCATCTGATTGCACATGACCAATTGTCATCTCTCTATGCAGGGCTCTGATGATCACACCTCTGGCATTTCCCTCACCATCAATTCCTGTCATTGAACACTCCAAAATCTGGCCTTTACTTCTCTGACAACTTTACCTTTTGAAAACTGGTTCTTACAATATCTTCTCCATTGTCATTCTTCTACAGATCCCCTAACCTCATTACATCTCATTCCATCTCATTACAGCTGAATCTAGCACCAACTCACTATTCTTGCTGTCTACAGTTTCTATAAGACAAACTGAGGTGGGAATGGGGCTTCTCAGGAGAGGCAAATGAAATTTGATTGGGATTCTGCAGGGGATAGGATTATGGTCTCCTTTACCTCTAACCATGATAACAGACACTGATATGACCAGATGACCTCTGTCCTTGACCATAATGCCTTTGCTTTGTGGATCACATCAGCCCCAGGTGACTGCCATTTTAATTCCAGCCTCCTGCAGCTTTCCGGCCCTTGCCTCTTTAATCTTGTCCCTGTGTGTGCTTTCTGCAGACTTACTCTTATCAAGGCTCTACTCAAAACAGTTGAATTTTGAAGTCAGTTTGCACTGTCTTCTTCAATGAAAGTAACTAGGGCTATGAAGTTAACAGGTGGTTTTACCTAACCAAGGAGGTTTTTGCTTTCTAGAAGTTCAATTCTAGTCATTGTAGTATAATGTAAGCACTTGGACTTTGGGACTGAAAAGAGCACAGCTTAAGGTCTACCTTTCAAAAGAATCTTCATTTTCTGCTGTGGATTTAGATTCTTTGTAATTCTAACTTTTTCCTTAAAACTGAAGCTGACCATTGATTTGAAAGTGTTACTTCTAATATTACTTGCTAAACTCTGTATAATATCTTCCGAAAACATTGGAAGAATAGTAGGAGAATGATGCCCACTGCAGAGATAATCCTTTGTAGCAAGACATGAGACTCAGCACACACACACAAAAAATCCTGTCTTCTGTGTTCATGCCACTGTACATGATCAAATACTTTAAAAACCTGATTTTAAGACTATCAAAGGAATGTTGTTCCTAGTTGGCTTCTTGAGTAGCAGTTACCAATAGTGCTCAACAAACACTTAAAAATAATATATTTGGAACCACTGCAATTTATGTTTTCTTTTTTTTTTTTTTTGGTTTTTCGAGGTAGGGTCTCACTCTAGCCCAGGCTGACCTGGAATTCACTATGGAGTCTCAGGGTGGCCTCGAACTCACGGCGATCCTCCTACCTCTGCCTCCCGAGTGCTGGGATTAAAGGCGTGCGCCACCATGCCCGGCTTATGTTTTCAGGGCAACTGTCTTTGATTTAATTTATATGAAAGAAAAAAAAGTTTAAAAACAAAAGCAAAAAGTGTAATATTCTTCACTTGAACTAATCAAATACAATGTATTATAAATTGTGTATTATAAATAAAAGTTCACTCTGTGAGTGCAAAAAAAAAAAGATAGCAGCAATGTTCAGTAAGCTGAGAGGACTGTGCAAAGCTTAAAATGGAGGACAAAGTATAACCAAGCTATGACTATTTAAAGAATTCCAGAAAAGTTTCATTCTGATTCCCATTATGATTAGATTCCTAGCAGATGGAAAGAATTTAAATCATATTCTAGCAGCAGACAGATACTAAGTTCTCCAAGATTCATAGCATGCTGAAAAGATAGATGCTTCTATCCTAGAGCTTGAAAATTGATTATAAATAAATAAATTAATCAAATAGCTGTACATAGCTTATTATAGCTTCCCCACCACACATCCAGCAAGGAATAGGACTAAAAGAAACCACAATGAAGAGGCTCAAAGTCCCAGAGTAGCAGAGCTATTTATTTACCTACCTGCATTCCTAATTCTGTGGGAGGCAAAGAGCTGCTGGGTGGGTAATAATAGTAGATCTCTGATTATGGTAAAGACTCACAGCTTAAGAACAAAATGCAGAATGATAAATTTTATAAGTGTACTGGCATGGTGTGCCTCAGTTTTTCTTTGAACCTAGGTCAGTGGATGCTGCTGCACCCAGACCTCAGAGAAACTCCCCTACACCTTCTTTCCTTTACCCATCATACCTGACTTTATGAACAGGCATGTGGATGACCTTCCACACATTGAAGTCTTCCAGAATGTAAGCCAACAAAGTTTAAAGTCAAAGTGATCCTCATAAATAAACATTGTCACATAGCTGAGGATCGGTTTCAACTCATACTCTTTAAAGCAGGCATAAATTTTATGTACTGGCCTCTCCCAGGATAGTGTTTCTTGTGAATCCACATTTACCAAAGAAAGCAGAATGTTTTCTTAGATGAGAAGGGCTCAGGTGTCACATGCAATATGTTCTATTCTTGATATTAGAGAATGGCACAGATGATAAACAGCACATTTAGCTGGAAGATGATAGAAGATTTACCAGTTGAAGAACATCCCTACACATGATGTCAGAAATAGCGTGACTTTCTATTTCTACAGTATCTCTCCAGGATGGACAGAGAGATGGCTTGTTAGTTCATAACTACTTAGCCCTAATGAAAAGGCATTTTGTTGTCCAGGCCATGATGCTCTACATGAGGCCTAAGTAGGCTGGAGAAAAACCCTTCTAAAGCACTTAAATCTACTGTTCATGCCAAACACAGCAAGCCCACTAAGCCAAGTATAAAAGATATTCACACAAGCTGAGACATTTGAGCAATGACATGAGCAAGGAAATTGGTGGGTGAGGGCACTGAAGAGAAATGAGGAATACAACAGAAAGTCATTTTTGGTCAGAAAAGTGAAGTGGAAAGAAAAACTCAGAGTAAATCTCTTGATGCACATAAAATGAAATCTGTTCTCAACCTTCTAAGATTCTTTAAAATTATGCTTAGTTACAGAAGGGAAATAATTTATACACATTCACAACCTCTGTGGAATCCAGGCCAATCCAGCAATAAAGTGTCCTGGGAGTATTTGTGAGACAGCACCCTCTTGCTTCGGCAGGTCTTACTGCACCCTGGGAAGTGGGAAGGTACTTCTTTCTCTAAGCCTCTTCTTCCCTGCACAATTTTAGTATCTCAGGAGCTAGAATTAATGTTATTTATTTATTTATTTATTTATTTTTGTAATCAGTGAATACATTCAAGTTGGTACCATTGTTAACCTCCTCCCTGTCCTCCCCTCTCCACTGGGACCCTCCTTGTTGGGGTATATGGGTCATGCATTGTGAGGTTAGCCTTTATTTTCGGGTAGGAGGAAATGTCTCTGTGTGTCATGACCCAACGTGTGGCTCTGGCATTCTTTCTGCCCCCTCTTCTGCAAATTTCTCTGAGCCATGTTGGGTTCATATTAGGTCTGCTTCCATGTTGAGATTTTGGAAGCCTCTGTGTCTCTGTATATCTGGTTTGGTAGGGGTTGATTTTTCCTCTGCAGCCACTTGTCAACATAAATTCTATGTCTATCTCTTTCACTGTCGAACTGGGAACCAGCGCAATGGTGAAGGAGATAGACATAGAATTTATGTTTACAAGGGGCTGCAAAGGATTGACTCTGTCATCCTTTTTTTAAAATATTTTTTATTGGGCTGGAGAGATGGCTTAGTGGTTAAGTGCTTGCCTGTCAAGCCTAAGGACCCCGGTTCGAGGCTCGATTCCTCAAGACCCACATTAGCCAGATGCACAAGGGGCGCATGCATCTGGAGGTCCTTTGCAGTAGCTAGAAGCCGTGGTGTGCCCATTCTCTATCTATCTATCTGCCTCTTTCTCTCTGTCTGTCGCTCTCAAATAAATAAATAAAAAATATTTTTCATTTATTTATTTAAGAGAGAGAAAGAGGCACATAGAGAATGGACACACCAGGGCCTCTAGCACTGCAAAGGAACTCCAGATGCATTTGCCACCTTGTATATCTGGCTCATGTGACTCCTGGGGAATCAGACCTAGCTTCTTTGGCTTTGAAGGCAAGTGACTTAACCACTAAGCAATCTCCCCATACCATCTGTCCAATTTTCTTTATCTTCAAGCATTAAACTTAATAGTGATTTTTGAGTGACTTGCATTAGAACCAGTGCAATGAGGCCCTTCTAACCTATAAAGATTAGTACGGTGGAATCTAATTGTTTAAACAATACTCTTAAGTTTCATTTAGACCAGAAACTTTGAATACCGCTCACTGGAAAGCAAAGTCACCTGGATCTTGAATATCATAAACAGCATTTTTAACTTTAGAAAGCCTCCCTCTATAATCTGCTGAATATGCCAAACCAAACAATAACAAAAAAGTTTGGGGCCTGAGTGATGTCCATGTTACTTTGCACTTCAACTGTATAAGGAGGGCAGTTCTCAAGGTAGTAAGAATTCTGAAAAGTAAAATACAGCCTTGTCCAATTTTAACTTTCTGCATTTTAGAATTTAGCATTGGTCCTGAAATGTTTTCTTTATTATAGAACAGTGTATTTCCTTATGAACTGATTATTCCTATATATCTGAGTAAAAGTGGCTTTTCTTTTGTTTTATCTCTACAATGATATAAACAGTTACCCTGGGAGGTTAAAAATCTCCTTTAAGAGACAAATGGACGGACACTAGTTTAGAAATATCCTTAGGGTTTTATAAAGGACACTATGGAAGGCACCACCCTGTTTTTGCTTTCTTATTTGGGGTTTCTCTTCCTCTTGCCTAGCCATGGCTATCACTCAGAACAACTGCCTGAAACATTGAGCTTGTTCACTGTGTAATGTGACTGAAACAATGCCTCATACTGATTAATTTTAATAAAAAAACAACATACATACCTTGCTCTTAAATTGCCATCTTCAAACCTAGCTGGGCAACAATTCAAGCAGGAGTGAGGAGAAATGTTGCATTACCTGATATACAAGAACCATTTTTTCCCCACTTGCCATAAACCTGTGAATTTATGACAATATATTTTGCTCTCTGTGTGTATCTTTGTGACAATTTGGAAATCCAATCTCTACTTGAAAGGAGTAGGAACATGAAGGGGATCCTCCCAAGGTCTTGTTACAGCAAAGTGGTCTCTGTGAGAAGCATTTGGTCACTACCTGGCATGCTGTGAATGGTTTGATTCTCCAAAGGAATGGAGGAATATCAAGGACAGAGATCTGAAGACTGAAGGTATTCCCTTTGAAATGCAGCAACTTTGGTTCTTCCAGCAGTTGTCCACCTTGATGCCTTTCATCTGAAACTACTTCCTATAGGAGCAGAAGGAGAAAAGAGGAACCCCAATGAAGCATCCATGTTTACACACATTGTCTTCTATGATATGGCTACACACCACTTGTGTATCAGAGAAACAGACAAACAGCATAATAGATGCATACTTCCTTTATATTTTCATAAACCTACAAAGCTCCAAGACTAAGGAGAAAAGGGATTTGATCAGCAAAAGACAATTGGTCTTTATTATCTGTGTTACATAGGCTTTATATTATATTCATTGAATAAAATAATGGGTGTTATCATGACATTTTCATACATGGACTTTGATTATATCCTCCTACTACTACCATTTCTTGCCACCTTCTTATTAGGTCCCTTTCCTCTTCAAAATAAGCTCGCTTATACTGTCATGTGTTATTTATTTTATTTTATTTTATTTTTTTTTTGGTTTTTCGAGGTAGGATCTCACTCTTGCTCAGGCTGACCTGGAATTCACTCTGTAGTCTCAGGGTGGCCTTGAACTCATGGTGATCCTCCTACCTCTGCCTCCTGAGTTCTGGGATTAAAGGCGTGCACCACCACGTCTGGCATGCTTTATGTTTTTAAAATATCGATTCAATGGTTAGGGAAATGGCTCTGTGGATAAAGTGCTCACTGTAAGCCCAGCAGACTGATGAAGAGAGAGGTGGTAGAGACAGAACTTTCCTGGGAGCTTGCTGCGAGTGCAGAAAATAACAATAACCAACCAAGATCCAGAGAGATAAACTATCTCAAATGAGAAGGAAAAGTTCTCTGACCTCCACATGTGTACCATGCCATGCGTGCACCTACACACACGCAATAA
Source organism: Dipus sagitta (assembly GCA_036346955.1). Lineage (NCBI taxonomy): Eukaryota > Metazoa > Chordata > Mammalia > Rodentia > Dipodidae > Dipus > Dipus sagitta. Next base: position 75,545,267 of record CM070778.1, on the reverse strand, counting down.
AAGTTTCTAAAAAATAATCATATCTAGATTCTGCAAATGAGAAAACAATGTGATTTTTCTTTTTGAATCAGTTAACATGATAGTCCATAGTTCTATCCATTAGCTTGCAAATCTTAATGGCTGAATGGTACTACATTGTATATATATGCCATATTTTCTTTATCCATTCACCCAATGATAGACACCTAGGCTGATTCCATGTTTTTTGTTACTAGTGTTGCAGTGAACATTGGGCATGGTATGGTTGGGTCATGTAGTTCTATTTCTAGTTTTCTGATGAAAGTTCATACTGATTTCCATAGTGGCTGCATAAAGTACTCTTCTCATTAGCAATATAAGGTGGCCTCCATCCACCCTCGTCAGAGTCTGTTGTTTGTTTTCTTGATGACAGTCATTCTGACTGACATTTAAACTAAATTTTCCCAACTTTAAAACTAAAAATCCTCCCAGTCCCTAAGTAGATGCTGATGTCATTGAGATTCTTGGTCTGTATGATTTCATTTGCATATGATGTCACCTATGGATGTATCTGTAAGGAGGCCCACACTATCCATTTCAAGGATATGGCGTCACCCCTGGATCTATCTGTATGGAAGCCTACAGGATCCATTCCAAGATAAAAGTAGGACTAGTGCTCTCTATTCCATTTCAGACATTCTTCACTTAACACAGACATTTATTTTTTGGCTCAAGACAAATACTGTAGATGTCATGTTTATTTGTGGTATGCCAAAGCCCCCCCCCCAAAAAAATGAGTTCCTTAGAAAGTTAGCTCTGCTTTAGAAACAAGAAATCATCTTCCCAGGTAAACACTCCTGAATGTTTCACAAGAGTTTTATAATTATATCCATTACAAACAAACTAAACCAACACAGATTTTACTAATCAAACATTTCACTGGTTTGGAATCAGATGTGGCTAGAATTGTATTGAGAAGATGATAGGGCAAACATGTATTCTGCAAAATATTAAGCCATGCTGGAGGTAAGGCTTTCCATATGGCTGGAGATAAGTGATCTCTTTAGATCATTTTCAAAATCACCATTAATTGACAAATAATGTCCTTGAAGAGTTAGGATAAATACAATGATGGACTGTCTTATAATCTTCCCAGCTTCTAAATAAGGTTATAAGAAAGTTATAAGAAGAAAAATTTATAAGTACAATAAAACTTGCATTTCAATTATCAGTGACTAAAAGCAGCTTGGTAGCTAACTATCTCTTGTCTAGATATATAATCATACTATTTTAAGGTACTGGGGATTTTTGGTACCAAGACCTCACATACTTAGCAAGTGTTCTAGCTATGTCCTCAACCTGTTAAAAAAGTTATTTTGAAACAGTGTCTCACTAAATTCAGGCTGCCTGAACTTGCAGTACTCTACTTTGACCTTCCACATGCTGTGATTACAGTATAAGCCACAGCAACTGCTTATGTAATGACAAACATAAAACATTTCTAATGTTTATTCTTCAGGAATTCATAAACAATTGAAAGGTTGCTATATTAGCTTGCTAGGCTGAAATGACTGAGTTCCAGTCTTACTTGGAGAAGACTAAAGCTACGTGCACAAGCTCTGAGGATGAGTGTTCTCCTTCTGCACTGCCCAATATGATGTTCATGAGCCATGATGGCTATTAAAGCACTTGAAGTGCAGCAAAAATGACTACAGAACTACATTTTTTATTTTAGTTCATTCACATTTAAATGTGCACATAAGATTAGCAATTTCTGTTCCAGAGTAGACAGGTGATTCGGATAACTGCAGAGGAGTTGGTCATAATAACATGCTGGCTCGTGTCTTTCATACAAAGTGTGGGAGAAATTGCTGGAGTGGGGAGGAAAGACTTAGTTCTAATTAATTTTAAATGCTTAGCTAGGTGAAGCATTAGGTCTTTTATAGATTGAGTCAGTAGTTTCTTCATTTGTAATTTAATCAGTGTCCACTAGAACTGTGACTGAGTCAGACCCTGGGGGTACAAAAATGTGGCTATGTGCCAAGTAATCAGCATGTGCTTGATATTGTATGTAGGTATGAGAACATATGTGTGCCTGAGAAGTAACGAAGGCAGAGGTCAGGCATCTCATTCAGATGGGAAGAGAGACTAGGAAGTGAGTAGAAGAGGTGATTACATGACATTGCAGATGGAGATCAGGACCCAGAATGTGCCCAAAGATACAGAGGCTAGACAGTTGGGATATAAGATCATGATTAACAGAAGTGGCTGGAGATGATGTTGAAAGTGTGAGGCAAGGGCTAAACCATGAATTCTTTTCTGTTGTACAAAGGGTTAGGTATATTTTATTTTTTAAGTATTTTTACTTATATTTGTTTGAGAAAGAGGGGGAGAGAGAGAGACAGCAAGAGAGACAGAATAGAGTGGACATGCCAGGGCCTCCCGCCACTGCACACTAACTCCAGACACATGCGTTATCCTGTGCATCTAGCTTACGTGGGTCCTGGGGAATAGAATTGTGGTCTCTTGACTTTGCATACCAGCGCCTTAACTGCTAGGCCATCCCTCCAACCTGTATATTTTATTTTAAAGCCAGGTTTAATACTATTCAAAGTTCAAAAGAATGTTCTGAGAGGGCTACATAGATGCAAAAGACAATTAACTTTGTAAGTGCAACATGGAAGCCTAGGATTTGAATCACATTTCTGTATGGTTTGGACAAAATTACTTATTTTCTTCAGGCCTCATTGGTTGACTTGTGTTTATGCCTAGCCAAACAAGTAAATGGTAATGTATTGACCTTTTAGCAACTTTCGTGCCAAGTTGGAAAAAGGCACAGCTATGAAATGTATTTGTTAAAACCATATTATAGCCACAGTATTGACGGTTTTAGATTATATCATAACTAGGCTTTCTTAAGGAGCACCTTTTTTTTCCATCTGGCTACATGCATAAGGAAATAAACTACTCTCAGGAAAAGGCAATGACTTGTTCAAGACCATGAATTGCTTGGTATAGTGGAGGCTATTTTAATAACTAGAAGCTATACAGAATTGCTATATTATAAGGAAACTTATGATATCACTACATATCTTACTTGTAGGCAAATACAGGGACTCTTCCCCAGGAAAGTTATTCAACTAAAGTTGCATGATCAATGACAGAACTGTGCAACTTGGTCACAGATAGCTCAGTGTGCTTGGCGTCTAGATCTTCTTTTGTTGTTGTTGTTTGTTTGTTTTATAACATGCTTGCTATTTCTTGAAGAGTCATGGAAAAGCCAGATTGCTATTAGCTGTGTCCCATAAATAATTTTTCACTGGTGCATGACATATTTATAAAGTGACATGAATCACTATGTTTGCTGTAGACTTATGTATATTGCCTAAACATTCCAAAAATGCAGAATGGGGAATATTAGGAATTTAAAAAAATAGATAACTACTTAAAATTATCCATGTAGGAAAAAGATATCTTTTGAAAAGTCCTGCTTTAGGGATATGAATTTAAATACAATCATGACTTACATTTTGCTTTTTTAGTTTAATATTTCATTAAAAAATTGACCTGCTATATACAATTCCTAATTGGGAAAAATATTAAGCAATTATAGCAGTTCTGAAACAAAACAATTATCTAAAGAAATTTCCCAATAAAAATCATGGTTTTACATATTTTCAAAGAAATAGTTTGTTCCAGTGTTAAAATACCGAATATGAAGAAGCTGAAAATAGAATAGATAGCCCTTAACACAGAGGGAATAGTTCTGCCTCCAGCCTATAGTGTTAGTCACCAGGCTGGGCCTAGGCATCTGGTTATTTTGTTTGTTTGTTTGTTTTGTTTTGTTTTGGAGACACAAGTTAGATATATAGTGCAGGTTGGCTTTGAACTCATAAATCTCCTACCGTAGTTAGAATTATGAGTGTGCAGCACCACTCCCACTTGGATATCAGCAATGGTTCTTCAGGTTTATGAATCAGTGATGTCAACACCACTAATGAGTTAGCTTTGAGTCATTCCTATGGACATAGTGCCCCCCAAATGAGGCTTGACAGTTACTTAATTTTTTGCTATCTACCTCTCATATGCCAGGATCTCCTGTTAAATATTGCATTATATTGTTTAGTTGATATCTGAGATAATGAAACCAAAAGACAGTTGGTTCCTTGTATATAAAATGTATCTTAAGGTTTTGGAAGGTGGTTTGACTGGGCACTCAAATTCTTCATTTCATACTAGGGTCTGCATGCCATCCCATTCTCGAAGCTGCAGTAGGGGAAACTTGGGTGCTGTGGCTCACTGAGCTTTTTATGTTGATTTAATGAGGCAGCCAGCAATATTCAGGCATGCTTCAGGGATACTAAAGCAGGCAGGCAGAATTTACATATTTATGAGACAAAACTGTTTGAACTGAAACACACACACATATTATGTTGCTGTGGTGTTTTCCTTTAAATGCTTTACATGAACAATATTTCCCAAGGTTGCATTATTGATAGACACAAGAACTACATCTGGAGGAAATCCTTTGAAATTAGATTCTACATCTACATTAATGCCAAGTAAGTAATGAGTACAGAGAGGTACAGAATAGGAGTATTGGGAACAACGGAGAAAAAAAAAGAGTTGTTTTTCCTTTTCTCTAAGATAAGACAAGGCAAAATCTTAATTCCTTCCTTTTCCTATGTCAAGGTTTGTTTGAGCACTCTCTCTCTCTCTCTCTCTCTCTCTGTGTGTGTGTGTGAGAGAGAGAGAGAGAGAGACAGAGAGAGAGAGAAAGCATAGTAGCAACAACAACAACAACAAAAAACACTAGGTCGTAAAATGTTACCTCTTTGAAAACATATGCCCAATCCTCATCTGTCCTTTCTCCACTCACCTTTAGGCAGGTGACTTTTTATTTTTTAGTAACATATGTGAGTTGATCTAATTTCCTCACGTTAGTTTTAGATGTATTTATCAGAGAAGACAGGTACATATTTGTTGTCATATCTTTGAAGTAAAATACAATACTTATGAAACCAACCTCAGTGTCCAACAGAAGAATGGATAAGGAAAATTTGGTTTCAATAATACATACTATGGAATTCTTTACAGCTGTAAACAAGAGCTAAGTTTATGTCATTTTCATAAAAATATATACAACTAGAAATAATCCTACTAATTGAATCAAACCAATCTCAGAAAGAAAAATATATGTTTTCTCTCATTTGTGGTTCCTAAAATTTACATAAGTATATAAAATTATGTATGTATATATGTGATAATAAGGTAAACGAGAAATTAGGGGACCAAAGGGAAGTAATGAGAGGAAGAAAGGGTAGAATGGAGAGGAAGGGGGCATAGGGAATAATGTATTCAACATGCCCTATGACCTTGAATGATAATGTCCTTATGTTTATATAATACCACAAACAATGAATATACACAGTTTTTAGAAACAGTTAATAACCATTAATTTAATTACTACAAATACATGAATATGTGAATATTTTTTGGCAAATTTGTTTATTTATTTTGTGTGTGTATGTTGTGTGTGTGTGTGCCATGCATGTGTGTGTGCTCATATATATTGGTATGTGTGTGTGCATGCATTTGGAAGCCAGATGTGGGTATATTTATTTAATAGTTTCTACTACTTAGCTAAAATTAAAAACTAATCCACTAATTGGTAAAAAATTTAGAACTCTATTGATTTCTCTTTATTTCCATGGCTTATTAATAATCTGTAATGTGATACATCTAAAAGTATTTCTTCTCTGGAGGACAGGAGAGTTGGGGAGAGACAGTTTACATGAGAGTCACAGAAAATTAGCCAAGAAGGTATAGAATATTTTTAGCTCACACTACCCAAATTAGGGGAGATAATTTTAACTATGAAGTCTTTTAGAGGCTCAAAATGTTAACTGTTGCTGAAGGTTAAATACACTGAAACTGCTAGAATGGGTTAGTAACTATATAATTTTGCTTTATATGAATACAACACAGTTAATTCTATAAATATATGACCCATGTGATTTAAGATACCAAGGTGATAACAACTGATTGTATTCTTATGGTTCTGAACACATTACTTAGCAAGGTAAAAATCTAGAAAACAAGACCTTTACAGAAATCAAAAATAGTATACTAATGCTAGAATAATGACTGTTCTTTGGATAAAGAAGTTTCTGTTCAGAAAAGCTAACAAGTTTTAATGTTTATATGTTAAGACAGTTATTTTCCTGAGGTTGACAATCTCTCAGAATCCCACCGGGGAGGGATGGATGGCCTTTACTACTCATGACAGCTTTCACATTCACCCTGTCAATAATAAGCACTATCAAATGTAACTTCACATTCTGCCTCATAGGATATAATAGGAGGAAGAAAGGATCTCACTAGTGGTAGATAGATAGATAGATAGATAGATAGATAGATAGATAGATGATAGATAGATAGATAGATAGATAGATAGATAGATAGATAGAATGGATTCAAAAGTGTTTCTACCGAGAAACATTTTCCTGAAGCAAGGCATATTTACAAATAATGCCATAAATGTTTTTTAGATCCTATTAGTGAGAGAACAGCATTTTCTCTAGCAATAAATGAGGTAATGCACCAATCAGAAAGGGAGCAGTTTGGCAAGCTGGGTTTAGAACATTGTCACAACCTCCCCTGCAATGCATACTTATCCAAACAGTTGAGCTATTAGAGAATGTGGTAATTTTTACAGAAATGAAAATAGTGTGCATGGTTCTAAGGATAATCTCTCTTGTCACATGTCTGAAATTCTGGTGAATGCATCAGCATGCGAACACTACTCCCAAGAAAGTCCAATCTTGGAGGGCTGACTCCCAAGGCAGTGTGAGAGTCACTCTTCAGAGGGACTGCAGTCACCAGGATTACCTCCATGGCTAGGACACCTGGCTGAGGCTAGGCATCTATGCATTTTACACAACCATTTAGCACATATCATGACTGCACAGTTCTCTACTTAGCCATTTGTCCTTTTTTGTTTGTTGTTGTTATTTACTGATTATTATTAGGTATTTTTTCTTGAAAACATATTCTTTGAGGAGAGTACTGGGGGACATGAATGAAGAATGTAAACTGACAATTGCAGGATGAGGAGTAATGTCTACACTGAAGTTCTTTATGTGTCCTTCATAACGACCTGTGTTCCTTATGAGATAATCATAGAAGGTTTAGGCATACATGCTAGCATGGTGTCACCTTTATCAGTATATGTTCAGGACCCAGGTTATTGTTTATTTGCTATTGGTAAATATGAATTTTCCAACTCTGTATCTTAAAATCTAGTTACTTAGGAAATGCTCTGCAAATTGGACTTCATGATCCAGGAATAGCAGAGATCTGGAATGAGTTCTGTCAGGAGAGCTATGCTATTTATATATAAGCAAACCTTACACAGGCATATCTACATCATCCTTGCTATTAATAAACTGAACTCTTCTAATTTAAGATGACTCTTACATGATTAAAAATACCAAAATGGAAAGGAACCTTGACCTATCTCTATCCTAGTAGCCCTGAAAATTAATAGACAATCCACCCAGCATACAGTCTGACTCCCTGGTGATGGGCAACACATATCACTGCTGTTCCGTGACTCCATCTTTTGGCTTCTCGCTATTCCCTGCAATACTAAATAACTTTCTGTTCTGGTCTCATGCCACTTTCCTTTCTTGGCATGGAACCTCTGTCTTTTGCTACTAAACATTACCTGTCCATGTAAGTTTGCAAAAGGTTCTCAAAATCTCTCCTCCAACTCTGTCACATTTACATCTGTTTTGTGAATTGTTACTGTACTTTGCTGGTTTATAATTTAATAGACAGTGGTCTCAATATGCAATAATTCAACTCCTTTCACTTCTAGAGTGCCATGTACCCTACCCCCTGTTACATTAGACACACAATAACATGGATAACATTGGCAATAACATGCCAGTGAACCCAGCAGTGTGGGTTCTTTTTCCCAACCTTCACCAAGAGAACCCTCTATTGATAGTGTTAATAGTGCTTAGGGAAGCCCATAGTCTCATAGACCCAAAAGAAAAATTATGGCAAGACTGACCTGGAATGCACAAGGGGTATTGTCCACACAGTAAACTCTCAAGTTGTAGTCCAAGGAATTACAGGACATACAGCCAAAGACAGCCACCTTGAGCTGCTTCACAGCACATTCTGTGATGGGCTCTCCCGTGAGGGCATATGTTCCAAAGCTACCAAGCAGCACATGGCATGCAAAGGGGTCCAAAAGGCAGTAACAGGATGTAGATTCATCCTCTACTGACATCACTTCCTGTGGGGAAAGATGTGTTAAATTGTCTCAGTTTGGAAACCAGATGGAGATCCAGTACTTTAAAAGGATATAAATAAACTTTCTCAGAAGATTTTTATAATCTTAATTATCTTGCTGCTAAATATCTATTTTCTATTAAAATAACTGCAATGTCAAGAACTCAAGAAATGGTTATATCCAGTATGATACCACAGTACTTTAATAGGTATAATCAAATTGCTGTGAAAGTTCCATTTCTAGTTAATTGTCTAATGCCAGTTTTTTTTAAATGAACATTAACCACAATAACAAAACTTTATTTTTTATGAAGATCAATTTCTCCTTAAATATCCTGAAGGTAATGCTTATTTTCTCCTGACATTTATCCTCTTTCATTCCATTGAAATCATTCACAAGGAACCATTAAATAAATTATTTGAATAAGATATACTAGATACTTCATTCTCTCTGATAGGAACTTAGACATGTGTGATGGGCTTGGTGGCATATTAATATAACACCATATGGGTGTAAAAGATTGAGAGGAAATGTATGAAAACGAAGGCAAAGAAAAACATCAAGGAAAGGAGACCAGCCCCCTCCTCCATAAACTATAACTATAGGCCCAAAGAAATTTGCCTATCAGTATTACCAGGGGTGAATAAATAGCAAAACATCCTGAAACAAAGAGAATAGACTAATTTCAAGACATAACTGGACAGGGTAAATGTAAATAAAACATTACAGCAAGTGGGAATTTTCTTCTTAAGAAAGATAATTTTATTTCTTTTCCTGCAGTACTTCCTTGGGAGGCATGACCTCAGGACTGGCTGGTGTAGGCCATCAGGTTCTGATAAGATAGTTTACCTGCTTTCATGCAAGCTGGCTTCAGATGGACAAAGACATCCCTATGAGATGGGGAAATCAGAGCTCTCACTTAAAACTGCACTTCAACAAAAATGTGCCTTCTTTTGGTTGTTAGCTTCCTATTACATGTATTTATTATGCTTTCTTTCCACTTGTGTTGAATCTCTTTACAGGAACTTATAAGAAAACAGTAGTCGCAATCCTCAAAGCCTTTGTTAGTATCACAAGCATATATTAGGCACCTACTTTGTGCCTGGATACTTCCAAACTTAGGTATGCTATCCTAGAATACGAGAAGAAAAAGGCATAGTGATTCCTTTTCTGAACACAGCCTGTCTGCCCTAAGCTCCCTCCTCACTGCCACAGCAATGTCAGTTCAGACAAGCACATGGCCTGGGAGGAGGTCTGGAGAGCCAACAAGCAGGCTTATGAGTGTACAAGTCTGTGAAGGTAATTGCAGTTGTATTCCAAAACATAGCTCTGGATATAACTTGCCTCTCTTTTCTGTTAATACGGAAAAAGTTCAATTTAATACCTAGAGGACTTATAAAATGTATACCACAACCCTCTGCAAAAAGAAAATGCTCATTCTTTTTATAGCTAATTCATTGTAGTAAGGAAGGTTATGTTAAATCTGACCCACCAAAAGAACACAAATCACTTTTAAAAATAACAGGCTCTCACCTCCCACTTGCCCTGCTGTGTCCTCTTCTTTAAGTGGATGTTCCAGTGCTCCGAGCTGACGTCTGCACAGTGTGGAATGGTCAGTGCAAAGGGAGTGGTGACAATCATATCTGGAGGACCACAAGTGACTTCAGGACTTAGGAGTACCTCTGACCCATCTGACTGCAGGCTTCACAGATAGGAAAGGATAAGAGAGGGATTTTAAATGAGAAGAGTTGCTAACTGGGCTCTCTACAGGCAGAGAGAATCCCTCTGAAGAAGGACCTGGAGCAGGTTGTCATCCAAATCCACTCAGGCTCTTAGGCTGACTTCACATTTAGATTTCAAAAGGTTTGACCAATGAATCAGCGAAGTGCCAAATGAACAAAGGTTGGGCCCAAAAACTCAGAAACTTGGCTGCTAAGTCAGTAGTAGCTGATGAATTCCTATTCTTGCTCATAGTATTATCAGTGACAAAGCCAAGCATTACACAGCATTGCCTGATCTGATTGTTACCAACAAATTCCTCTCCCCACACAACATGTGCAACATAATTTAAATGATAAATTACTATAGAATAAAACAGTACTTCAGCCACACACAAATCAAATATGTTAATTTTGATTTTAAACACATTTGTTTTCTACCAATGCACAAACACAGATTATATAATGGCAGCTCAATAAACAGTTATAAATGTGCATCATCAAATAAGTAAATAGATTTTTTCAACTTTTTCGATTTAAGTTCTAAATTTAAGATAAGTTTACCCAAACCTGCAGTTCGGATTTTTCTGTATTGTGAATTATTTATGATGAAAATTTGTCAAGAAACATATGGATAAGTAGGAGTGAAATTTAACTAAGGGACAAATGCTCCACACTGAATGCTTCCAACTTTATTTTCTTGGCTTTCTCCACCCTGTCCTTTACCCACCGGAGCAGAATGCAAGGCCTGTGCTTGAGACAATTACTCCAAAATTAGCCTCAACTCAGCTCACAGCTTGTTTTTAAGCTCTCGCTCAAGAACTAAGAGGCTAGTCTATAGAACAGCAATCAGTAAAAATAACTCCAGAATCCATTTAATTTCCCCTTAAGTGGCTATGTGTTTTTGAACAAGCTACTTAATCATTTATTTGTTTGCTGGATTTTCACATGTAAAAAATATAGAAATATTTAATATAGTCAATGAAGTAATTTCAGCCTCACACATGAGTAGAATTTCATGGGATCTAGCATTGGTACTGCCAGAGCTTTCATTCTCTCCACCCTGGAAGATATCTAAATGACCTACAGTGAAATTTGGTTTTAAAATCTGTAAAATGTTCTCTAAAAGTGCACTTAACATGCTGTCACTTCTAAATTGCTTTCATTGACACCCCATCATGCCTCAGATTCCTCATAGCCACATGTGAGCTCATTGCCTAGAATCTGCTGCTACAGTAAAGCCAGGGCACATCTTAATCTGCTGTAACCAACCCAGATCTGAGCACTATGACATGGTCACCTTCCCTCCCCAAGAAGCTCTGGAGACACCTTCAGAAAGGTTATTTTTCCACAAAGCCTGAAGTTGACAATTCTTCCTTGACAAAAAAGCACATGTTAAGCTGATATTCCCTTTTCATTTACATTTGAGCAGCAAGGGGGATTGCAAAGCAGTGTATTAATGGCAGGTAATACCCTTTGTTAGAAAGCCTAAAACAATATACTCAAGGTTTGAAAAACATGTGAAGTTCAAGTGTGTGCTGTCACCAGCACACAGTGGCAGCCTGAATGTGAATAGCTGCCGGTGGCCATTAGAGAGTGTTAAGTGCTTTTCTTGTTAACTGCCACCTGCATTCACCACGCATAGGAATAGCAAAGATACTGATGAGTGACCTAAAGATCTCTCCTAAAAGAACTATTTAATTGCTCTCACAGAATCATCCCCCTTATTGAACATATTGTGCAAACATATGGGGATTTGGGGAATTATTTAATGTGAAACGAACTGAAATTAGCTAATTAGATGAATGTGCACACTCACTGTGAATAGCAAGCCTCCTTGTAGAACAAGTTAAGTAGCATGAGTCACAGGCAGAGCATCCTAGTACTGGAGCATAGAGCTAGGGTTTTATATAATGCAGGCACTGGATATTTCTATAAGTGCAAAGTAAGTAAATCAAGGTTTATATCTAATCCTCCTATTCTTAAAATAGTGTCTGTAGGTGCAACTTCTCTCTCTCTCTCATGAAGAAACAAAACTTAATCTCTCCATTCTTTCTATGAGTAATACTAATTTGCCCTTTCCTATACTTCAATTTGTGGCAATCAGGGAGACTTATACATATTAAGTAAAGCCCCTGACATAACTGGGGAGGAAGATGATTGCTGCAGAAGGTCACAGAGAAGTCAATCAAAGGGATGCCAGATAAACTACCCTAAATTCCTGACTCACAGGCTACTGTGCTCTGTGACCAGACTGTATTTTTCTTCTCTGTTGCCAGCTGACCAAACTGATGTCTCTTGTGACTTCCCAAGACAAGACAGGGACAGGGGATGTGATCCAAGCAGTCTTAGATACTGATTCAGGATTTTTTCTAAAATTACTGTAAGCTGATAATAAGTCCAAACTATTACCAGTAGTGATGTCAGGCTGTAATACAAATTACTACAGCAACACACATATTAGTATATTCTAGAGAGTAAACAGTCTGGGACTGTTGTTACTTACTTGGTTGTTCTGTATATATCTATGTGTAATATATACACATTTGTGTATATATATGCCAGCAATAGGAATTTTGTGAAACAAAAGTGAAAGATTAATAATTCAAGAGCCAGGTTTATTTCTGTAGGAACTCTGCTACCTGAGGTAGATAATTTTTTCAATAAATTGTCACTGTATGGTTTAACATAACTTTGAAGCCTTAGGAATGTGCACTGTGGGGATTTCAGGTGCTCTGGCATGGAGACTGGCCTGCCTGATTTCATCCTTGCCATTTAGTCTATTCTCAGCTCAACCACTTCTGCCACCCCACTGAAAGTACCAGCTCATTCTTGTCCTACGGAATGACGACTGCTTCTGCTGCTTGGCCATGCTGGGTGCTGTCTGGAAGACACCTCCTCAGATGCCCATGGAACTTTTCTGCCTGTGACTTTATGTCTTTGCACAAATAATGCCACCTACAAATGAAGTGTTTTCTGCCCACACTGGTAATTGGAACATTCCCTACACAAAAGCTGACCTTTGCTTTTCTTTTCCTAACACTCAGTGCCTTCTATATAAGATAATGTTTCACACTTGTTATCTGTTGTCTCTCCCAAGCTAGGATGTAGTTTCCTTGATGCTAGGAATTTTAAATGTTTTGTTCATTATTGTACCAAAGTATATATCAGTGCCTGATATATGTTGGTTGTAAGTACTCAAGATAATCAGCCACATTAGTTCCTGATCCAGCCAATAATTACAAATTATGCAAACCTACTATATAAAAGTTTAAAAACAAAGGACTGTGTACATAATCTCAAACTATTTTACACAAGAAAGGTACTTGCCAAATACAAAAATCAAAATGTTACTTCACATAGATAATTTGGCATATACCACTTAACACAACTCCTCAAAGTCAATGTTTCAGTAATGGGCAGAATACATCTCCTGATAGGACACTGTGAAGACAAGTCAGCATAACTTCTGTATCATTCCTGCCTAAAGAACACAGCTGGCATCTCATCATAAGGAAATATTAGAGAGGTACAACTTGAGTGGCAGTCTGCAAAATAACTGACTGTCACATGTACTCAACAACTGTGGATGTCTTGAAATCAAAGACAGATTCAAGACCAGCTCCAATTAAACTAAAGGAACTTGGCAATCGAATATAATGAACTGTCTTGGAGCTTCATTTTTATGAGGTAAAGGACCTTATTCATAATAAGAGAAGCATAAACAAAATTTGTAGTGTAGGTAACAGTATTTTACCAGTGCTTATCATCCTATTTTAATAATGTGGTCTGGGTCACAAGATAATTTCCTGCTTTGGGGATACATATTTCATATGCTGAGGTATTGAGGGGTAAAGGCTCTCTGGTTCACAAAGGTCAAAAAATATATCACCAAATGTGGGTCTGAGAAGATGGCTCAGTGAACAATGGCTGTGTATGTGTCAGGACCAGGGTTCAGATCCCTAGCATCCATGTCAATACTAGGAGGGTGTTAAAATTGGATGAATGAGTGAAGATAGGAAATCAGGGATATTTTTCAGAATTCTTGAGGTGAAATCAGCAAGAGAGTAGAAGTGCTGCAGCTGGTGTCTTCTTTGCTTTGCTAACATTCCACTAGGTTCTTCTCCTCTGCACAGCACTCCCAACACAGGGCCATGCAGAAGGTCAGCATGTTACAGTACCTGCTGCCCTTGGCAGGTCTGGTGGGGGCTCCACAGACATTTTGCCTTTGCACTTAATATTTGAGGATGACATCAAACTTGCAAAATGTCATTTTCCAGAGTCAGATCTAAGTTCTGGGAAGAGGTTTCCATTGTTGATGTGGCTTCTCCACTGTGCTCCATAATCATTAGCCCCTGCCTTCCTTCTTATCACCTATATTATAGATTAATATAGGTCTGATCACTTTAACCCAGAGTATCATCCAGGAATCCAGGGAGGAGAAAAATGGTAGTTGACTATGTTAGGCCCTGGGTCAATATGTGATTAAATCATATTTTAGTGGAGCAGACAGACACATGGCAGCTATAGTCTGGAGGCAGAGGAGCTCTAGCCTAAATTTTCAACCAAGGAGATACATGGTTTTAACAACCTTCATTCTCTTTTCTTCTTTGCGTGAATACTCTCAGCTTTTGACCTAAGGTGATGAAAATGCTACAGAAAAAGAAAAGTCCAGGATTCAAGGTTTATTTCTTTTCTTGCCTGTCTGGCTACAGACTTTAGAGTAGCCTCAGGAAAAGAACATCCCATAATTTTCGGGAAAGTTGGGCTCTTTAAAGCCAGAATTTCTTACTGTCTACCCCAACACCATGAATACATGTATTGGATATTTTACTTCTGGTAACTCCTATGCATATTTAAGAAAATGGAGACCTGGATAGAAAAAGCAGGGCATGAGGAGCAGAAGATGAGAGAGTGAAGCGCACAAAATCTTCCCTTTGCTATTTATTACTACTTAGTAATTCTGACCTTCCATCTCTGGTTGTTTCTAAGATAGAATGTGGGGCTGGGAAAATGGCTTAGTGGTTAAGGCATTTGCCTGTGAAGCCTAGGGGCCCCAGTTCGATTTGCCAGGACCAACGTAAGCCAGATGCACAAGGGGGCACATGCGTCTGGAGTTCATTTCCAGTGGCCAGAGGCCCTGGTGTGCCCATTCTCTTTTTCTCTCTATCTGCCTTTCTCTCTCTCTCTCTCTCAAATAAATAAATAAAACATTTTTAAAAATAAATAAAATGGAATGTGAATCAGAATGCCCTGGGAAGCTTACTTCATATTATTTTTATGGATATTTCCAACGAAGGTATTGCAGTCAGGTTCACATTGCTGGTAGAAATCACCCAACCAGAGAAGCTTGTGGGGAAAAAAAAAACAGGTTGATTTTGCCTTATGGGCTCAAGGGGAAGCCCTATCGTGGCAGGGAAAAACAATGGTATGAGCAGAGTGTGGACATCACCCCCTGGCCAATATAAGGTGGACAATAGCAACAGGGGAGTGTGCCAAACACTGGCAAGGGGACACTGGCTATAATACCCATACGTTTGCCCCCAATAATACACTGTCTCCAGGAGGTGTTAATTCCCAAATCTCCATCAGCTAAGAACCTAACATTCAGAACACTGAAGTTTATGGGGGACACCTGAATCAAACCACCACATTCTGCCCCGGCCCCCATAAACTGATAACCATACATGATGTAAAATGCAATGCATTCATCCAACTTTAGAAGTCCCCATAATTTTTATCAGTTCCAATGATGTTCATACATCTCCATAATCCAAGGTCTTTCAACTGAGCCATAATAACAAAAAATAACCTCAAAAACCCATAATGACAGAGAATAAACATTCACACTGTAAAAGATAGCATTGGGCATAGCAAAGGAATATTCAACATATACAAGATTTAAACTGGGCCAACATCAAACTCTGTAATTCCAAGTACAACAACTCTAGCCAAATCTCCAAGTCCCACATAAATTCTAACCAGCAAAAGTCTCTGGAATTCCAATTCCTCCCCTCCAGCTAAGCTACTCACAGTCCTGGAAAACTTCATCCAGGGCTGGCAGCTCTCCTTAGCAGCATCTCTACTGGGTCTCCACTGCAATCCACAGTTCATCCTCAGGGCTCCATTGGGTCTCCATGCAGGCATCCAGCAAACCTGTTTAACACTGCCCATGGCCATTTCCAAGACATAAGACCATGTTGCAAACTCAATGACCCTCTCTTTCCTGCATTTTTTATACTCCATAATACCAGGTAGGGTGCCAATTTGTTAATCCAGCGGTGGTGTAGAGAGCAGACTTTGAAGAATAGGACACTTCTTGAGCACTCAGGCCCCTTCAAAAGAGTCTACATTCTTCCTGTTGCCCCAGTGAAGTCAGCTGGCCCAATCTCAAAGGTTGTAATCTTTCAATTGCAGCTGAATGGGCAGCAGTATACCCAAAGATTTCATATTTTCTGTGCCATATCCCTTGGCTCACATCAGTCAGTTTCTATGCAAAGCAACCCTGCACAAGTTCTCAGGATACAAGCATAAAAGTAAGTCTGTATTTAGCTGTATTTAGCTCATTCTAAGCCCCCAACAATACACTGTCTCCAGGAGGCATTAGTTCCCAAATCCCCATCAGCTGGGAACCTAGCATTCAGAACAGGTAAGTTTATGGGGGACATCTGAATCAAACCACCACAAAGGCTTTGGTTTGGAGCTTGTGGAATTAGAGCCAGGAACCTGAATTTTTCTTTTCCCTTGTTAGGTGGTGCCAGTACTGACATTTGAGAACTGCGTTGTTAACATATGCAAGTAACACCACATAAAAGGAGGGTTTAAGGTTCTCACAAATACAAAGTAGGCTTCCGAAAAAGAATCCTGTTTGCTGGTCAAGTCTGTTTAGGCCTTGGCTAATTGTATGAGGAATCCTCCTTTTACCAAATATCACACGTTTATAAATGAGACTGTCAGGCCAGGGGTTGACTGGCAACACTGAAAATAAGCCACATCTCAACAAGCCATTCATTGGATTCCATTAGTTGGGAAACATGGAGATTGAGCCCCATTTGCAATTCACTAAGACTGATCAGGACTACTATTCAAGGGATTAAAAACGTGCATTCTGCACATGGTAGGATGTGAAGTAGGATCAGAGCCAAGGCGGTTGGAATAGAAGAGGAATGAGACAAACACAGGAATGAGTATCTGAGCAGAAGTTGAAGCAACAGCACACTGAGAGATTAAATTGCTTGCGTATGCTAAACGGCATGAGTTTACACATACATTCATAGAATGTTTACCAATTAATATACTAAAGGAATCACAAATCATGTGCAAATCACAAGTTCCCAGACACAATTTAAGGCTCATCTTTCATGCAGCGTTGGGCTTGCTTTTTAGAAGTGAAATGATGGCTCACTGTGAGAGAGAGGGGAGAGGGAGAAGGATGCATCTATGCATCATGCTGCTATGACAGTTTTTAATGCCTAATAAAGTGTTTATTCATTTACATTTTGAATGGGGAAAATAGCCTTCTCTGTGGAAATGTGAATCCTATTTCAGAGAATCATTTCAGTGATGTCATGGGAAAGACTTGAAAAGAAATGAGACTTAGATTCATGGTGGGGTTCAGTAGGACAAGGCCAAAGTCACATGTCAACTGGGACTAGAATTTGCTATCTTGTTAGTGGTGATGATGGTGTGTGTGTGCTGGAGAGGGATGGTGGTAGGAAGGAGTTGTTCTCTAGCACATATTTTGCAAACACGTAATTTTATTTTACTTTAGGGCAAATATGATGGGAATTGAATCCGGGCCTTGTGCATGTGAGTCACTTCTGCACTATACCCCTAACACCAAATCTGAAATTTTAGGCCTGAGAGCTATTATACCAGAGAAAGCCTTAGGAAGGCAGAACCTTAGCATATGTAAAGAGGTCAAAAGAGAGGCTTGCATGTATTACCTATTACTATAGTAGCACAGATATACTGGCTCAAAATATAGTTCTATAGTCAGAGGTCTCCCTGAGCTAAAATAATGGGATCCGTTGAATCAATCAATTGTTTGGGCTTCTCCAGCTTTGAAGGCTGCTGGCTGTCCTTGGTTGTAGGCCCCTCCTCCCTCTTCTAGCCAGGAGCATGACCTTTTCAGGTCTCACTTGACTTGAGGCTCCATTCTTTGTCAAGACTTCAGTTTGCTCACCTGGCAATCCACAATAGTCTCTGGTTATCAATGCCTTTAACTGAAAGTCCCTTTTGCTGCAGAGGTTGCTGAAAGTCACGTGGAACATGTTTAGGGAGCTATTCTTTGGTTGTTAGCCAGGCTTTACCTGGGTTGCTGCTGCCCCTTACCCACTGTTATCTCTTAGGTGTGTCAAAATCTAATCAAGGTGCTGTTCACTTTTGGATTTTTAATTCTGAGCTGCTGGAGGCTCTACTCTACCCAGAACAATGCTTCAAACCTGTGTATGACCTCATGGGGTCCTAGAAAGTTTTGATGGTTTAACTTTCAGATTCGAGCAAGGGAGCTTGGAGGTTGGTTGTCCATGTTTTCCATGGCTGTGTAGATTGTCTTTTTTCCACATGAGGCAGCATGAAGGCAGCTCATCATGGGCTGATGTCTTCTGGCATTTTTATTAGGCTATGAGTATGTGTAGCGAGAAGCATGAGTTATATTAAATATCTTAATAATACAGGTTATTTCCACTTCTACCATTGGCAATAAAAGAGATGGCCCATACAAATAAAAATAATTACAATGTGTGGTACCTGCCCATTTACAATGTGCAATCAAACCCATGAACCAGTGACTTTCCCCCTATTAAATTAAGATGTACTTCCCACTCAGCTCTATTAACAACACTCAAAACCATTGTTATCTTGTCAATGGCATCTTTAATTAAAGACTGCCCTGGACCACTTGAATCACTTCCTATTGTGAGCTCATCTGGGATTCAAATGTAAAATGTACTTTGATTAAAATGATGGCAATTTGTATTTAGGTGTACTTGCTGTCTGAAAAGGTGAGACATGAGAGAAAGCCAGGAGCATGGTGTGGGGGAAATTCTGCTCCAAAAATTACAGGTCTTAAAATGACAAGTTACAATGAATTCTTTCTCTTAGACTTTCTGGATTTAGCTCTTCCAGGTAAATTTTGAGGGTAATGGCATTATAGTATAACATAAATGACTTTGTGAAGAAATCATTTTGATTTTTCTTGGGAAAAGAATATAATCTTCCACTAAAGGTGCATTAACCCTTCTAGGCCATTAAGACACTAGCTGATAAATTGCCCTTTTATTACACTGCCTAAGAGCGGCAGCCTGAAAGAATTAATGTAGCTCCCAAATGGCACCAATTTACTCCCCTAGCACTAGCTGACTACGATTTTTTGTTACCTAGGAAGCAATTTTCCTCACAGGTCCCTAATCCTGTTATAGTTAATTAATGCCAATTCTGTTTCAGAAGGGATAGGCATGTGTCATCAATTTGATGCATCCAATACAAATATTGAAAACCTCACTTTAAGCATTACATTGAACTCAAACCTGATGAACAGTTCAAGAGAAATGGTGATAAAGACAATCCATTCAATTTTATCCCTAACTATCTAGCATGGACAGCCTGACAAAGTGGATAAGGACAAAGTTTGCTCAAAGTGACCTAAGCTGACTTCCCTGCTTGACGTCACTTATGTCCTAGTTCACGGGGGCTGCACTGTTTGGAATTACAAATTCTAAATAGCAGGCCAAAGCATGATGAGAAACAGTGGTAGACTGAAAGGCCTCTGAAGGAGTTTGTTGTTTCTTCATAAGGTCTTCAGAGTAGATTGCTAAGATGTTTGCTGTAACAGTCTTTTAAGCCTAGAACTGTGGTGGAAGTCAAGAGGGAAGAATTCTGTGTCACTGAGACAGAAATAAAGCAAAAGAGAACTTCTGATGTTTATGTAATTAAAAAGTTATGACTGGGCCTAGCATAGGCCTAGCATCTCAGCTATTCTGGAAGCTGAGGCAGAAGGATCCCAAGATCAAGACATTCTTGGGCTAAAGATCAAGGCCAATCTGGGCAACTTAGTGAAACTGTGTCTCAAAGTGAAAAGTAAAAAAAGGACTGAAGATGTAACTCGATGGTAGGGCAGCTCCCTAGCACATGGGAGAACCCCTTTTTGAATTCTAGCACCACATTAACTAACTAGCCAACCCATCTAACCAACCTAACTATCTAACTCACCTAACTATCTATCTAACAATTAACTCACTAAACGGCACTTTACAGCTTGCACTGAATTTCTTAGATATGAATTTATTGTATTCCTTTCGCCAGAATCCTTCAACAGTTTATAACAAAAAATTTTAGATCTAGAGAAACAGAATGATTTGCCCAAGGTCAGTTGGGCTCCTGACAAGGGTGAATTTAGCCCAAGGGCTCTGAATTCCCATGTTCCCTCACTCTACTATGCCATCTCTTTTCTGAAAATTCTTTATATCTGTTGTAGTGCCAATGCCTTAGTTGGCAATGAGATCCTGACAAGCTACACATGTCATCAGCTCACTGCCATGAGCTCCAGATGGTGCATATATTCTGAGGAAGGCAGGAGATTTGCCATAAAGTGAGCAGGGATATAGGATCTGCCTTACATCCTGACCTTGTGCTAGTAGGACAGACAGACACTGTAACACCTGGCCAGAGCTATATGGAATTTTACTTCAGTAGCCCTCTCCACATTGCTTATGTTGTTCATTTCCTTCTCTTCCTTCCCTATTTTCTTCTCTCCCTCCTTTCCCACCCTTTTCTTTAACCAAGTCTTTCCCAATCCTCTTTTATTCCCTTTTAAGTCAAAGGGCTGTGTTTATTCATTTGTTCCCTGGAAAGAAATGCAAAGTTGCTCCTAGAGCAAGTGTTATCACAATATCTCCAGTGACCTTCAGCTGGAAAAAAATCTCTCTCTGCTAATTAATCAGCAGTTCCCAAGTCTGAGCTTTGGGCATTTCTTAAACCCCTTCATCTCTTTCACCACACACACAAACTGCCATGTTTCTCCCTGGTACTTTCTGGTACTTCCCCCACTCTTGACTGCAATATGGGCACTGGAAAGTAAAATTTAAAACATTCAAGAAGAGAGATGAAGACACTCAAAAGTAGGATGACTTTATTGCCAAATTGACAGTCTGGAGGTAGAAAAAAGAACACTATTGATACCCTGCATGAGGAAGGCAATTGTATGATGCAGGTTTAAACCTTGACAGTTGAGATGATATAGAAGACAACACCTCTGAAATGTGGTCCTGACCAGGACTCCACCATATCTCCTTAATATTAAGTCTCATCAATCCTTATCATCTGATAAATTTCATCAGGAAGCAGGCAACACACTGAAGGCAGACCTCCTTCCTTGAAATTTCTCCTTTTGAATTTTGCTTTGCTTTGTTTAGCTTCTCAAGTACATTATGCTATTTCCATCCTGTACCTCTGTATGTAGCATTATACCACTTGGTCTGTGATGGCTAAATTTGATTGTTAACTTGATTGAATTAAGAAATAGCTAGGGGATTAGGAAAGCTTATCTCTGTGTGTGTCTATGGGTACTTCCCTAAACAATTATACAATGAATGCTCTGTCCTAATGAATGGGTAAATCCTTAGTGGATTTATAATATGACATCATTTATTTGGAGGCAATAAAAAGTAGGAGGTGAGGCCTAGTTGGAGGAAATAAATGACTGGGAGCATGTCCTGGTACTTTATCTCTTCCTGACCCCATCCTGTATCCCATCTTTTTGCTTCCTATATACTTGGCGTCATTAGCTTGGATAGAACACAGTAGTGGCAGGAGTATGTACCCCAACACATGGAGCCAAGTAACCATATACTGACAATCTGAAACTGAGTTAGAATAAATCCTTTCTGTGAGAAGCCACTCTCCCTAGTTATACCTGTGCAGAAGGAGCTAATGCAGCCAGAATGAAATTCATTCTTCATCTTGCAGCCCACAAGTCAACTGTCAGTTCTGTTCTGAAACCCTCCTTAAGCCTTTAGACAGGCCCACTAGCCCCTCTTGGGAAACTCCTGTGTGTCTATCAAAAAGTGACCCACAGCATTATTAAGGGCATGCGGGTTGCTCATGGTGCTTCCACTCTATTTTGGTACTAAATGATTCTACTTTTCCTACTAATCCCTCAGACCTGAACTTGGTAGAAACATGTGTGGTAACAGGGTCTCTTAAGGCACTTCATTTTGCTTCTGAAACTTTTTAATAACATCTAGCAATCAAAATAATGTTTGTTTGAAAACATGCATCTTACATGTGATTCAATGCTCCACCCCTGCACCCTGGCACCCATGAACACATTTGCAGCACACACATGCAAGTGCACACACATTTGTATGCACACATGAGGCTGCAAATGATTGGCTGGGTAGGAAGGACAGGTAGTTTGTTTCTCCATGTGTTCCTTCTTCCATGAACTTATGCCTGTGGCTCTCTGGAAAGAAGGAAAAGCAAACATACATCTCTTTATTTAACCACTATTTGCAAGGCAGTGATCTGTTTCATGGATGACTTAAAAATATTCTGAAGGTCGGGTTTTAATGTGCTCACTGTAGATGAATGGCTGTTCTAAAGCTGTCAGTGGCAGTGGGTGTGGTTGAACAGTTTGCCAACAGTTGGCTGTAAGTACCTGCAGTCCCTTGAGAATTTCAGTTACAATAGCCATTGCCCCACTTCCCTCTGATAGCAGCCTGATCTCATATTACAGTGGCTCCTCAAAAAACCTGTGGGCTACAACTGAGGGTCAGGACTTTTCTACTTCTTTGGAATATGGGGTTGATGTAAGTGTTGGAAATGGTGGAAGTGTGTTTTAACCCCTTTTCTTAATTTTGCTACCATGTACCATTTTCTCAAAATGTTTGCCTCCTACCCTCTGGTTCCTGGTAGCATAGAGTCAGTCAATAAACTGATATGCAATGAGAAAATCAGCTACCAGTGTTGCTTTCTTATAGGCCACCCACATTTTATGACCAAGTCTCTTGAGGCTTTGGAGACAGCATGCTGTATGCATGAGGGTGGGGGGAATCCTGGGACCCACTGTGAGTAAATTAAGTCCCAGACTGGCCTTGACATTATAACTGAGATCAAAATATTGGGGTGTTTGATACCTTTTTTCTAATCAGCTCTGAGTATTATCAATTCCAAGAATACAGAAAGTTTATTGGGTCCCCAATTCCTCCCTATTACATGTATTTATATCCACACACATATAGTCATCTGCCACGTACAGGAGGCAGAACACCTTTTTCTTCCCTCCTGTGCATGGTATAATACTCTCCTTAGTATATAGTACTGGATACATTTAGAACTTAATAAGCCATTACTGACTGAACTGATTTCAGAATACCATTTATGGAAGCTATTGTGTAAGTTCACAGCCTTTTGCCATGTAAAGACTATGCCTTTTTGCCTGAACAGGCATGACTGCAGAGCATAAGCCCTCTATGTTTGAAAGGTATTGTAGTTACCTTCTTGAAGTTGCAACAAACCACCTGACCAAAAGCAGTTGATGAGAGGAAAATTTTTATTTTGGCTTACAGTCTCAAGAGAAAACTTCATGAGGGCAGTGAAAAGTGTGGGAGGAGCAGGTGAAAAAAGCCTGCAAGAGTGCCTATTTCTGGCAAGGGAAAGCTGGCCAAAACACCCCTGAGCCAGTCCCCAGCAAAACACCTGCACCACCAAGTCTCCACCTGCAAAACTTCCACTAGCTGAGAACTAAGCATTCATATACATGAGTTTGTGGGGTACATGGAATTTAAACTGCCACAGAAGGTAAACAGAGATGCAAATTAACCTGAGGGTTCAGTCAGACTTTCTTCCTTCAGGAATGTCCTGAAGAGTCACCTAGTATCATGATCAGTCAAATGGAAATTGCATCTACTCTGAGCTCAAGAGCAGGATCATCTGTTAGGAACCACTACAATATAATGGCAGTAATCTGGGGCAGGTATTTCTTACTGTCTGAGGAATAGAGGACTTAGAATAAAACATTCAGCTTATTCTTGCAGTGGGATAGGTGGTTCTTATATCAAAAAGGACTCAAACATTTGCTTTGACATAATAAAGCAAAACTTTAAAAGTACATTCTTATCATAAAACTGTTTCTATGAGTGAAAGGGCCTGCTCACCTCTCTTTTAATCTCATTGATACAAGAGTAATATATTCATGCTTTCTTTTTACTCTTCTAGAAATGAAATGAGGTCCTTTCAAATTGTCTAAGGATGTTTCTCAGTACTGACATACCCTGTGAGAAATGCCACAGGAGGAGGTGTGTGTGTGTGTGTGTGTGTGTGTTTTCATACTTGTATGTGTGTGTTGCTACTGTGAAATAAAAATTACATGAAGATGTTGACAGTGATGAGTGATCAATGGAAAAGAAGATCCATCTCCCTTCTTCCATTTTTTCAGAAATTCTTGTCTTCTTAGTACTCCACGTTACGTCAAGTTTACCTTTAAAAGTAACACTACTTTTATACCTTTAAAATATATTTCATAGTACCTCAGTTGTTACCTTCCCAATTGTTATCTCAGAATATACCTCTTTGGAAGAACATACTATTTGATAGAAAAAATATGAGGCAAATGTGGCTGAAATGTCCCATTTTGGTTGAGGCCCAACCCCAAAATATGTGTCCCTTTGTGCAGCCTTCAGCAAGAGCACTTAACAGAATTTCTAGTGCTAGTCTAAGCATTGGGCCAGGGATATCCACATGACAGTATGACTGGAAAAGGAAATGAATGTTTGCTTTTGGTTTCATTTTATTGCTGCTCAGAAGACAGATCCCTATAATTTTTTTGGGGGTCCAGTTCCCTACTTTCCAGCCATAGTGTGGAGTGGGATACAGCTGGGTTAGGAGGGGTGGGATTATGTGACATGTATTGTTCTTATTATGGTATGCATGGGAAAGTTAAAACTTTTCTTTTGCATGTGAGTATGTGTAAATGTGTGTGCAGGTGCACATGTGTGCACATGCATGGGGAGGCCAGAGGACAATCTTGGATGTCATCTTCAGAAATGACTTGCATTTTCCTTCAGACAGGGTCTATCATTACCCCAAAGTGCAACAATTTGGGGTAGACTAGTCAGCCAAATAGCCCAGGGATTCCCCACCCCCGTCCTCCTCTCCAGCATTGAGATTGCAGGGATTCCACTAAGTCAGACTCACATCCTCATGCTTGTGAGGCATGCAATTTACAGACTGAGCTATTTCACTAGCCACCTAAGATGATTTTTAAAAGTCCTTTCATTTTAATAATTAAATTTTTAAGAAACTGATTAGAGTTGGCTAAAGTAGAAAATGTGGTGCCTTCTTTCCTCAAAAATATATTCTGAGCCAGGCATGGCGGCACTCGCCTTTAATCCCAGCACTTAGAGGTAGGAGGACTGCCATAAGTTCGAGGCCACACTGAGACTACATAGTTGATTCCAGGTCAGCCTGAGCCAGAGTGAGACCTTACCTAGAAAAACATATATATATATATATATATATATATATATATATATATATATTTATTTATTTATTTATTTATTTATATTCTGAGAAAATGTACAACAAAAAAAGCAAAAGAGCCTAAGAAAACTCAAACCTCACTCTTTGAAGTGAAAATTGGGAAGTTGAGGTTGAGGCGAGCTTTCTTGAAACCAACTGATGTTTTTTTTCCTGTGCTCAGGGCTGCTACGTCAGTATACCATAGCTATTTCTGAGCAATTTACTAGGCAGCCTTTGCCCAGAAGCCCAGGGTTTCTCAGCAGCAAATCCTTCCTACAGCTCTAGTATTTCTGGGAGGCCATTCTAGTCCCTGTCCCTATCAGGGTCATTAAGTTTCATCTGTACTGCAAATGGGCATAAAGCCAACTCTTTCTTGACTGTGAGAAGGTCACGATGAATTTGGAAGACAGTGTTCTGACATAAAGTGACTGCATGCAGGCACAAGTCTCTGGATTTTGCCATTTCTAAAGATTCCCGCAAGACACCTATCCCGCTATGTATAGCTACAAGAAAATATCCCTAGAGAGAAAGGCACCAGCAGGACCTTACTCCCTTCTGTCTGGCCAATTCCTTCTCTGGTTTTAAGATGCCTCAAATGACATTTCCAGAAAACCTCTTCCCACTGCCTGCCCCCTTCTCTTTAAGTCCACGTTTACAATGCATTACAGAGCTACTCTATTTTCTGCATTATTTTCTATGAGTCTTCTTCTGCGATTCTGTAATTAGCAATAGAAATTCACCCAATGTATATGCAAGGTCTGCTCCAGTGTATTCCAGCTGTGTGGAGGAGTTTTGAGAGATGTTTAGAGATGACAGATGGACGATACAAATGAAAATGGGGATTCAAATGATATTACAAAGAAAGGAAGCACAGTGGCCTTTCCGTGATCAATCACAAGATTAAAAGCTAAAGGACACAGATCTAAGTCAGTATCTTGGCTTAGGTAGAAAAAAAAAATATGCCATCTTAGCAAAAACAAACACACAAGCTAAAAAAAGGAATAGAAGGGCACTTTCTATTTTTGTGTTTTGAAAATAATTTGGTACCACTCAAAAGGGAAGAAGGATTGACAAGGAAGCACAATGATTTGCAGCGCAGGGAGAGGTCAAGGTACAGTTGAAGACAGGTGCATTCGGGATGGTTTCAACCACTGTAAAGAGGAGGCTTGATTCCTACCATTTTATACTTCTGTAGTTCAGTAGGTAGGAAAATGCACAGCTCAGATGTTGAATTTGAGAAATTTTTCTCTCTTCTCTCTACCTTCCTAGACAGTAGCAATGAGCTCACATTCTAGATAGAGATGGACAAGCCCAATTTGTTAGCATGGAACTTACAAAACTAAAGGTGAGCCAGGGAGTGATCTCATTAGGCCAATCTCCTGTTGAGTTATTAGACTCTGAAAATTCATATGCATTTCTGAGTCTTACCTTAAAATTGCAGAATGCCTCATGTAATTACTCCTTTATAATGTTCCTGAGCCATTTTATTTTAATCCTTATGTGCTTACTGGCACATTCTAGCTCTGACATCTTAAGAAGAGGTAGCTTCTAGAAACAGATGGGTTGAGTTAAACTGTCAATTATGTGTCATGGATAAATGTGAACTAGCCCTAGGCTGGCTGGGTTTGAGTAGAAGGTGCTGAATACAGGTTCAGTGAATTGATTACAATGAAAAGGGGGAATTTAGAAGTGAGAGTTCTTGGGCAAGATTGATTGTATCCTAGCTTATACTGTAAACCACTCCATGTCCTCAGGTTCCATGTTGGCAGGTTCATTCAACCTCAGATGAAAAAATATTTAAAAAAAATCACATCTGCTCTGAATATACACAGATTTCTTGTCATAATAATTAGTATACCATTAGCAATGTAGGTTAGGAATTATAGTTAGAGATGATTTGAAAATATATGGGAGGATGGCCATGGTATAAATACAAATACTAATCTACTCTGTATAAAGGACTTGAGCATCTGGGGTATTATGGTGTCTTTACAGGTTCCTGGAATCAGTCTGTGGATGTTGAAAGATGACTACAGTTGACTTCTGCAGGGTGTTGTGTCAAAGAGTGTGCAAACAGAATGTGACTGCAAATCTCAATCTCAAATAGGTATGATTTCTAAAAATCAAGAGATATAAACAAGGGGATTTCTATCCAAAGGGCTTCAATGTTATGTTTGCTTAACTGTCATACCTAAGAATTTGGGGAAACTCATTCATATTCTGAGTCTTGTGCTAGGGATGCAGTTCAGTGGTAAAGCACTTGAAAAGCATTTGTGAGGTCATGGGTTCAATTCCCAGCATCCCACACAAGATAAAACAGAAGTCACTGAGCCTCAGTTTGTACCATTTGCTAAGTGGAGTTACTTAGATACCAGCACCTTTTCAGGAGTACAGTAAAAGAACTTAGCTCAATGCAATTAAGGAAGTAACATGAACACCCAGCACAGCATAGCTACACATAAATCTCCTGAGAGTCTCATGAACAACCAGCTAGCAGTACCTTCAAAGCAGCCAGTCAGAACCAGTGGACAACCACAACTCTATATATATATATATATATGTCACTATCAAAATCTGTTGAGACCATCTGTTTTTCTGACCCTTTTTCCTTTCATGTTTTTTCTTTCATGTAGTCTTTACTCCCATAAAAAAAATCCATTTTAAAATAACCAAGATGTTATGACTAAAAATGCGAGGTATATAACCAGTTTATGAGATAAATTGCTTTCTCAAACAGACTTAGCTTTATCTTGTGTAGAGGAGGGTAACATTTCTACAAATATTATAGTTGCCATAAGAAAATAACCTACTACTTTCATTAAAAGATGATGTGGGGCTGGAGAGATGGCTTAGCAGTTAAGCGCTTGCCTGTGAAGCCTAAGAACTCTGGTTCAAGGCTCGATTCCTCAGGACCCACATTAGCCAGATGCACAAAGGGGCGCATACACCTGGAGTTTGTTTGCAGTGGCTGGAGGCCCTGGCGCACCCATTCTCTCTCTCTCTCTGTCTGTCTTTCTCTGCCTCTTTCTCTCTCTGTTTGTCACTCTCAAAGAAATAAATAAAAATTAAAAAAATTAAAAAGATGATGTGACAAAATTTGTACTTTTTCATGTAATTGAATCTAATGCTGCTGAAATTTGTTAGACCTAAAAGCTCTTGAAGTTTACCCCATAATGTTTGCATTGTTAAAAATTACTTAAGGAACTATCTCCCAGCCTAAGGATAGCAAGTCTTGTACTGATCTTGAAATAATCACAAGTTAATCACTGCATGAGTTTATATAGTACCCAGCACTAAACCACACTTGCAGGTGTAGACTAATTTTCTTTTAAGGGAGCGTTATACAGGGCAGATTATGAAGAAGTTGGGTATATATCGCAAGTCTACACTCCCATCCATAGTCTTGCAACTGGTCTTCCCTTTATAGAATCAAGTGGCTCACTGGATTATTTATATATTTCCCTGTCCATTATCTTTGTAACCTCAGAGTTCTTACAGAAATTCCATTCCGTGCTAAATAGACCATGAATGTGGTATCCTTTGCTGTCTCTCACCTGGGTTCACCTTGGTTGATGGACATATAAATTTCCCAAGAATTCTCCTCTGGGATGGCACCATGTGGTATGAGTAAACTCACCCCTAAAACAGAAAAATGCCAAGAGATTATTCATGGATGTTCCATTTTTTTTTGAATCACGCTACTTGGGCACCTTAAAAATGCCCACAGAAAAGGAGTTTCTCCTGACAATTTGCAAAACCCTTGTTCATTGTTCAATTCCAAAGAAGGAGAAAATTCTGTTTTGTAACAGTGACCAAAGAAGGGTATATTCAACACTTGTGTTTATATCAAATCTTCCAGCACTGTTTAGTTCTCTTAAAAGGTTGAGTATCCTGGGCTGGTGGGATGGCTTAGTGGTTAAGGTGTTTGCCTGCAAAGCCAAAGGACCCAGGTTTGAATCCCCAGGACCCACGTAAGCCAGATGCACAAAGGAGTGCACGCATCTGGAGTTTGTTTGCAGTGGCTGGAGGCCCTGGCTCACCCATTCTCTCTCTCTCTCTCTCTCTCTCTCTCTCTCTCTTTCTTTCATTCATTCTCCCTCTTTCTCTTTCAAATAAGTAAATAAATAATAAATTAAAAGTATTTAAAAGGTTGGGTATCCTAAGACCAGGCACTATCAAATATATCTGAAAATATATGAACATATTAACCCATCAGTCAATCTGCTCTGAAATTTAAAAATGTATTTATATAACTTGTTAATATCCATTGATTTCCAGAAAAGGTATATGTAATGATGGGTGATTTAATTCTCTCCTTAAACCTGGTATGAAACTGCCTTATTAATTGTGTACCTGGAAGTAAGTTGAATATTGCATTTTATAAAAATAAATAAGTAAATAAATAAATAATGATAATAGAAAAAAGTTTGAAAAGTTATGGAATCTTTGGGGGGGGGTTATAGGCTCACATTTGCAAACCAACACTGCAAAAAGTAAAAGGTGAGGTTGACTTACAGCAGTTTACTATAATGAGACCATGTAGTACAGGGAGCCATACCACACTGTATTTTAAATGTTCCATTCTTCTCAGCAGTGCTGTGATTAAAAATACTTAACCTTGGAAATCTATAAAGAGCAGGAATTCTCTTTAATTTAATCTTTCATTTATAAAAAAAAAATGAGGTAGAGAAGCAGTAAGTCCTTTACAAAATAAAAATCTCAGGGCATCTTCTTTTTCTTGAATAATGCAGTCCTCACCATTTTTCCTTTTATTAGAGTTAACCACACACAAAGCCTTCAATTCTGATGCTAAGCTTTCCTGCTCTTCTGTAAGCTTGTTAATGAGTGTGAGGGAATACAGGACAGGTAACTGTGATTCACAATTATGAGCATTACTCAGTAGCATGACAGTTATCAGCAATATTTTTCACTACAACTACGAATAAGACATGTCAATGCCTAGCTCACAGCTTATCGTGATCAATAGTAGGACAACAGTAACGGACAGACTAGGGTGCCTTCTTCCATTTTCTCTTCTTCCTTAAACACAGTTGCCAACTGATGTGATCTCCATTGTACCCTTTCTTACTGTTGCACAGATTGTAAAATGATGTTCAGTGTATTTGGATGCCAACTCAGACATGTGCCCTAGTCTTAGTCTGGCTTAGGACTTTCTGCTGCCTCTCTTCCAGAATCACCAGGTCATCATGACGGAAAAAGCAAGCAAACAAACAAAAGCATAAGCAAAAATTGCAGGCAGCCCTCAATCTTCATAGTTAGCTCAGGCAATTGTCATCAGGCGCTGGGCCATGGTACAACAGTAACACTTAATATATGGACTAGGAACTCGACAAACACATCATGAACATAAACATGTATGCATAGGATCCAAAATTCTCAGTATAAAACCTAAGCTCTGAGTTCTGTTGTCTTGAGTACGTCTTCATGGCCTGACAGACCAGTTCCCAATCAAAAGAAAACTTCATAAAATGACATTTGAGAACAGGCTGTTTATGTAGCACATCATACGTTACTTCTTTCAAGTCCACTTTATTCTTTGCATTTAGATTAAAACATTGCTCAGGATATTTTTATATTCAACTTGAGCTTTAAACTATTTTTTCTCTTTCAGTAAGAAATTACATTATTATCCTTCAAACATACTTCCGTCCTCTTACTCAAACACGCATAGTGCATGCAGATGCTGAAGATAGTCAATCATAGAGACAAGGATCGTAGGGGAGGCAATGTTGGTGGCAAGTTACGTATTATAAAGACTGAGTCACAGTATGGGGAAGCTTTATGCTTATTGTCTCTTAAAGAAGTATCCATTTTCAATGTCATTCACCAATTATCTCTGATTATCGAAAAATATACTTCCCTGAAACTCCACCTGCTACCCTCACTGCCATTTATTTGATGTGGCAACAGAATCACCTAAGTTTTCTGTTTCTTATTCTGCATAATAAATGATTTTTAGGTTGTACCATATGATAATTTGGAAAGGATGGCATCAGAGCAATTTAATTTCCGTGCCACTTTATTTACACTTTAGTTGCTTGTGTCATCATTTACATTCATATTCTGCAAATAACAGGGACTATGTTTCAGTACCCCACAATTAGTTTTTTCCCTTCAAGCTCATTTTCAATGTACAGCTTCAATCATGTCCAGTGCTTCTTGTGAGGAGTTTGAAAACTTCCCTTTTGCAGAGGAGCTGGGTTAGAATCAGTGATGATACTGTTGGATTTTTAGTTTTCAACATGAATATTAAGAAAATATAGGCAATGAATGTTTTGGTTCTGGCATTCTGTCACTATGTGTAAATACATTCCCATCTATATCCTGCCCATGCACTCACTAGCAAATGATGTAAACAGGCAAAGAAGTCCTGGTCAGCCTGTTCAACCAACAGCTACTGAGAGTCTCCAAAGATCGAAACATGACGTAGAAAAAGGGTCTAAGATGGAGGCCTGGTATCCCACTGACTTCCTGTCACTCTGATGCACACACCCTGGTCTTTGAGAGGACAGGACTTGCATGTTTGTTCCACTTTTCAGTTTTCCAGGACATACACTTCTAATTGATGAATTCATAAAGGGAAAGTAACTGGCAAATACATCTGACTGCATCCTTCCACATGGAGTCCCACTTGTTAGTTCTTATACTTTCAGAGCCACAAATTGAAACACTCTGCTGATTATCACCAGGAAGGACACTCAAATGTGACACTCATACATATTGGAACCAAGATTCCTATCATGTCCTAAAACTTCAATCAGTGAACATTTGGAGAACTGTAAGACTAGAAAACATTATTATTATTAGGGCTGCACCAGAAGGCTATTTTGAAAAATGAAGTATATTTCTTCAGCAATAGGATCTTACCTTTCTCCTAAGGTGGGAAATCAAGTATTTTGACAGAACCCTGCTCTATTTTGAGGACCTTGCAGGTCTTGCTAATCAACAATGCAACTTGGGTTGCAACCAATTTCTGGTGCTGAAAGTCACAAGCCAGGCCCAAATATTTTAGGATTAGGCTTTATCCCATCCTCTCTATAGCCCTTCTTACCATATGATCCCTTCTTGCTCGTATTAAGGGTTATAGCTTTTAGTCTGGAGGAGGGTTTATATGGTGCCAATTCATTTTGGTTTTACTTTTGTTTATATCTCCCCCTACACTCCCATTCCCTTCCCACCAAACTCTTCCATCCCTCTTATCTATTCCTCAAGTTGCAGGTCAACTGTGCTTACAACTCAAGCAGTTCTAGGAACAACAGATGGAGAACATGTAGTATTTGTCTTTCTGTGTTTGTATGAGTTTGCTTAATATGATCTGTTCCAAGTCTGTCCATTTTCCTATAAATTTCATTAAAT
Organism: Dipus sagitta; assembly: GCA_036346955.1. Classification (NCBI taxonomy): domain Eukaryota; kingdom Metazoa; phylum Chordata; class Mammalia; order Rodentia; family Dipodidae; genus Dipus; species Dipus sagitta. The sequence goes on along the minus strand of CM070778.1, from coordinate 75,512,390 downwards.
CATTTTTTCTTACTGCTGAGTAGAATTCCATTGTGTATATGTACTACATCTCCATTATCCATTCATCAAATGATGGGCATCTGGGTTGATTCCAGTTCCTAGCTACTGTGCATTGAACAGCTATAAACATGTTTGAGGAAATATCTTTGTAGTGAAGAGTGGAGCCTTTAGGAGACTCAAAATGCCCCAAAGCAGAAATTCAGAAGCTCCTGAGAGCTAAACATTAAAATAGACTTAAAGCACACCCATTAAGACTCAGGCAATTTTGTGGAAGAGGAGGTGGAAAGAATGTAAAAGCTACAGGGTAGGAGGGATTATCTAGACATTACCCCTTACTCTCAATGACTGACTACTGCTTTCACAAATCATAACCCACAAATTCACGGTGAATATTCTGGAGCATGGGGGAGGGAAATGATGGTACCAACACATGATATATCCCTACAAAGTTTCTACTTAATAAAAAACATGAAATAAAGTACATTTTGAAACAACATTTTAAAGGACACAGTTGATCTGGAAAATACCAAGACAACATCTATCAACTAGAGACAACATTCAGTTTCAAGCCACTAAATGACCAGATGGGTGAGTTAGCTGGGATTGCATCCTAGGATTAATCCTGCTACAGATTTCATTATCTGAGGTAAAAGGGACTTCTCTGTCCTTTGAGCAAAACCTGTCAGAGCACTGGTCCAGTGCTCACCTTCTATTTAATAGCATTGTAGGTCCAATGGATTCCTGCCTCTTTTCAGCCAATAGTGACCACGTGGTTCAGCCCTGACCTCTCCTGCTATCTATTAGGTCTCAGACAACCACTCTGAAGATGAATCAATGGCTAGGATGTGACTTTTAAATTTGGGCTACATGCTTGAAGTATCCTGTCAAAATGTCAAGCAAATCTTCTCTCTTTCTTTTTTTTTAAATTTTTTTTGTTTATTTTTATTTATTTGAGAGTGACAGACAGACAAAGAGAGAAAGAGGCAGAGAGAGAGAGAGAAGGAGAGAGAGAGAATGGTTGCACCAGGGCCTCCAGCCACTGCAAACAAACTCCAGATGCGTGCACCCCCTTGTGCATCTGGCTTACGTGGGTTCTGAGGAATCGAGCCTCGAAACGGAAACCTTCTCTCTTTCAACACAAAGGAGGAAACACCTGGGGAAGACTCGCTGAGCAGGACCCCAGTAGCCTGGGAAATAAGGCAAACAATCAATAAATGGGACCTCATGAAACCAAAAAGCTATTGTCCATCAAAGGAAATGAAGCCATCAATCAAGTCAAGAGGAACCCATATAATGAACAAAAATCTTCTCCAGCTATATATCAGACAGACGATTACTATCTAGGATATACAAAGAACTCAAGAAATAAAGAAAAGAGTGAGCAACCCAATTAGAACGGGCTATCAAACTGAACAGAGTTCTCTAAAGAGAACTTCAAGCAGATAATAAATTGATAAATAGTGTTCCTAATATTTTGCCATCAGGGAAGTGCAAATAAAATACTTTGGGATTCCATCTTATTCCAGTCAGAATGCTATCATAAAAATCAAATGACCACAAATGCTGCTCAGGGTATAGGGAAAGATGAAATCTTATCTACTGCTGATGGGAGTGTAAAATGGTACAGCCACTAAGGAAAGCAGTATGAAAGTTTCTCAAAATGCTAAAAATATCTGGGCATGGTGGTGCATGCCTTTAATCCCAGCACTCGGGAGGCAGAGGTCGGAGAATCACCATGAGTTCGAGGCTACCCTGAGACTACATCGAGAATTCCAGGTCAGTGTGGGCTAAAGTGAGACCCTACCTCGAGAAACCAAAAAAAAAGCTAAAAATATATCTATCATATGTCCCAATTATAGATTTCCCGGACACATACCCTAATGACTATATACTTTAATATAGAGATATTTGCTCATCCATATATATCGCTGCTCTATCCATAGTAGCTAGGAAATGGAACCAGTCTAGATGCCCTTCAATTAATGAAAGGACAATGAAGATTTGGCACATATACTCAGTGGAATTTTACTCAGCTATAAAGAAAAATGAAATTTAGAAATTTGTAGGAAAATGAAAAGATAAAAAATTATACTAAATGAGGTAACCCAGGTACAAAAAGACAAACGCTTCATTTTCTCTTTCATATGCAGATCTTAATTTCTGAGTATTAGATTTGTACGATTAAGAATCAGAAGTAGAAGCCAGGAAGCTAGAAAGGGGCCAGGATGATGGTAGAGATGTGAAGGTTCATGAGGACAGTAGATATGGAAGTAGAAGGATGTTGTACTGGAGGTAGAAAGGTCTAACTGAGTTTAGGGGGAAGAGGATGTTGGAAAAGGATTGTGGGGAAAGGGTTACCCAAATCTGAAGATGTTTTGAGTAAGCCATAGGGAAATCTGCTTCCTTGTTAGCAAATTAAAATATATAAATAAAAATAGGGCTGGAGAGACAGCATAGCAGTTAAGGCACTTGCCTGCAAAGTCAAAGGACCCAGGTTCAATTCCCCAGGACCTGCATAAGCCAGATGCACAAGGGGATGCACACATCTGGAGTTCATTTGCAGAAGCTGGAGGCCCTGGAGCACCCATTCTCTTTCTCTCTCTCCCTGCCTATTTAACTCTCTCAAATAAATAAATAATAAATATTGAAAAAAATAGAAGAGAGTTTGGGCAAAAGTACCCTCCAGGGGTACATAATGCTATTCCCAGAAGCCACAGGTTGCTATAGAAAAATTCCACAGTGGGAAACCACTGAGTGAGTTGTTGGTCAGGGGGACACATGAGTCCCCTCCCCTCAAAAACAATAAAAGCCATTGCAGTGCTCTTGGTGGCTTTACTGAACTAGCTGGTAAGACCATATTGCTAAGGACACCATGCGATTCAGTTTTAAGACACTGAAAAACCAAGCTGGAACTGAGCTGGAAGCCTTTTCTCTACTGGATAGTTGTCACAGTATGTGAAAGTGCCAGGTAGGCTGCAAAGAGAGAAGTCACTATCATTCTTAACCAGCAGTGCACCCAGTGATATACACAGCTAGGTCAGCAAATCAAGAAATTCCCACTGGTACAACAGTATCACAACTGCTATGGCACCAATCAATTGCTATCTGATTGGATTTGAGGCCTGCTCCAAGGGAAGAAATTCATGCAAAACAGGTCAAAAGCCATACATTACTACTGCTCTTACTTTTGGTCAAAAAAATCCTTCCTTTTACTGGTGGTGTGATTTCTGAGAAGACCCAAAACTCTTCAAAGTGCTGAGAAGGTGTGATATTGAGTGCTCAGAATTAAATGAGACATCTCTATCACATCTTCTAAGGCTCAGGGAACATTGCAGAAAAGATGGTAAATAGAATGTAAGAGCCAGAGGGTAGAGTGGAATGCCATGGAGCACTGTCTTATAGACATGAGGTTGCCATGGCACTCATGACCTCATAGCAGCTGTCATAACCTGGACAAAACTGAATCCATCAATGTGTCATCATGGATGACAGAAAAATAAAAGGCATCAAAATAGGAAAGAGATTAGTTGGGAAAAAGTTGACCAGTGGAAAGGGGTTAGGGGAGTGGGACAAATGAAAGTAAAGGGATGGGACTAAGATCAAGTACAGTATGCACATACATGAAGATTATCCATAAAAAGAAATTAATTGTGCATATGACATACCCCTGAAACTAATGCTTGGATTTACAAGAGCAATTGTAATGATTCCTCATTGTTGCTTGGCAAGAAGCAGCATTACCAGCAAGGTCCTAGGCAGTGAGGCTGCTGATTTGGTTAGCAATTGCTAGAGTTTAGTTGTAATCGCACTGAATTATCTGCCAAACATGTCAAAAAACTGTGCTCAGTGCATTCTTGACCATGTTCGAGGCACTGTGTTCCAGAGATGCTTAAAGCTGGAAGCTTGCCCAGATGTCCTGAGCAAAGATAGCTATCAACTTGAACAGGGCACCAATGATGGTATTCACTCCACAGAAGATGAAGACTGCAAGGTTCAATCTCAGCACTGGCAAAAATGAATGTGTCAGGATATATAACTACATATATGGAAAGCATTTGAACAAACATTGGAAAATATACCAACACACACGTACCACCCACCTGTATTTGGCATTACCAAGCGCCCACCTAAGTGACCAAAGATGCCAGTTGTCCTCAGCTCAGTCCTTGTGGGAAGTGATGGCAGGTTTTGGATGAAGGGTGTTTTGTTTCTGGGATGCAGTGTACTAAAGCCACGGTTGTTCCCATGAGGAAAAGTCCCAGAGTGACTCTTGCCCTGGCAGCTGGCTCTTTCAGACACACCCAGGGAGACCATGAAGGAGCTCTGGACCTTGACTTTGATGTCAGACAGAGGGTTGAACAATGAAGACTCTGTCATGAGTTCCTTGTCCAGTGGGTCCTGCAGGCAGATGGGCCCACTGTACGTCCGGCTAACTGTCAGGTCTGGCTGAATGGCAGAATTCAGGAGCAGGGAGTTACCTGGTAAGAAAACATTTGATCTGTCATTCAGAAATGAAAAGCCTTTTGCTGCTGTCTCCAGTAACTGCAAAATAGCATTCAACACTGCTCGGTGCTTTGCTTAGCATCAGCATTCCCAGCCAGCCCTCACTAAGTCATGCAGCTACAGTAGATTGGGTCTCACTGACCAGTTCCCTGGAGCTCTGGCCTTCCCATGCTGTCTCTAAATGCAACAAGCTAAGAGTCTTCACTTCTTGAGATATCTACATGCTTTCAAGAGAAAGCAAGTATTTCTGTTACTGGATCAGGCAACTACCTCAGGTATTGTTTGTGTAATAATTTAAATGGCAAAGAGAAGGTAAAATAGAGCAAGAAAAGATGCTTTATAATCCAGTTCTTTTTTTTTTTTTTTTTTTTTTTTTGGTTTTTCGAGGTAGGGTTTCACTCTAGCCCAGGCTGACCTGGAATTCACTATGGAGTCTCAGGGTGGCCTCGAACTCACGGCGATCCTCCTACCTCTGCCTCCCGAGTGCTGGGATTAAAGGCGTGCGCCACCACGCCCGGCTTCCAGTTCATTTTTAATGGCAAAAGCTGTCACATTGTGGTGACTGGGACTGGGCAATGATAGTTACAGTGAGCCTATATTGGTTAAAGAACCTTTCTTGTGCAATTCTGAGCACTTTCTGGAGATGGGGGAGAGAATGATGTGTCTTGGAGCAAATAGGTCAGGGGACCTCATGTGTCACTTCATTTCTGAGTAGCCACTTTCCATGAATATCACATATGTTACTCTGATAGAGAATGAATGTTCCACAAGAGATGGAGAGCGACTCGTATTCTGTATGGAGAGGAGCTCACAATGGCATCCTTTTTGGCTCAAAAACAAATGAATAAAACAATCTTTTCTAAAAACATGAGTAATTGCAATTTGTCACCTGTTGGGGCTCACCAATTATTTTTTTCCAAGTCAAATGTTTAAAAAGCAATGCTATGATATATTGTGATGAAGTAACTTCATTTATCAGTAAGTAACAAAATTACACTCACTCCTCAGCCTCCCATGTCAGTCTATCAATATGACAACTCCAATGGAAAGCAAAAACATATTAAACAATTTCCTTTTGGGACCTGATACAAATGTTTAAAGCATGATACTGTTGAAAATATTGCAATTCTGTATTGCATCACATTAGCTTCTTAATTGTTTTTTTTCATTTTACTAATCTGTAACAAATCTAGCAGGAAATCTATAACCCTGGCTTTTTCCATAATTTCTTTGAATGCTTTAAGAATCCAGAGTAAGAGAGAAAACACACAAATGAGATGAAATCGTTTGAGCCTAGAAGTTCCTTGATGATGTCTTCTTTCATGTCAAGATGTAGCCACCACCAAGCACTACCTTTTTCAACAGAATCATACTGAGTTCAGTGGTTAAGACCTTGCTCTTCTTTTTGGTCTTCCCAGGAAAAAAGTGGGACTGAAGACCATAACGAATTTGAAAACAGTTGGGAACTGAAGTTTCCATGTAGACTTTAAAAACTCATTTTCCTAAGTCTCCTGGCTATTTGATCACAAACCTTCACCTTCTGAAGCTTAATTTTTAGGCACTCTTAAAATATGTGTGATACAAAGAAAAAAAATTCCTAGAGTTAGATAGGACAGACATGGAAATGCTTAACTATAAAAGTATGTACAAGGCTGAGGGCATGGTTTAGTGGTAGGAAGAGAGACCTTGGGTTCAATCTCCAGCACTATACATGCATGCATACACGCATGCATAAGCGCATGTGCGCGCGCACACACACACACACACACACACACACACACACACGTACACAATATACATATGACAGACAAAGAACAAAGTCCACAGTTGAAGAATGTTGGTTGCCAAATGGACTCTTTGGAAACCCTTTCAAGTTCCTATTGTCAGCATGATTTATTTATTTCCTTCCTTTTCCTTCCTTCTTCCCTCCCTCCCTCCCCCTTCTCTCTTTCCCTCTCTTACTCATTCCCTCCTCCCTCTCTCTTCCTTCTTTATTTTTATCTACCTATTTATTTGTAGTACTGACATTGAACCCAAGATTGTGATCATACTGAGCAAGCGCTCTCCACTGACCTACCCTAGGCTATGACATTCTATTCATGTCAACATCTCACTATGCCTCTTCCTTAATCATTGGGTATGTTGCTCAAGGAGTGACCATCTTGAAGACAGTACAGATAATCCAGCAACCAATAATGTGAAGTGCATGACCACAGTGTATGTGGGGAGAACAGTAGTTACCAAAGTATTTTTCCTCTATCACTAGGTTTTTGAGATTCTTGGCCAAAATCAATAAATGATCAGCAACTTGACAAGATGACATATTCTCTTACAGATTAATGATACACCTAAATCCTGAGATTCCAAAGATATGTGCTCAAGCTTAAACTAGTCTTCCCCAGATATGTTTAAGCCAGGGAAACACCCACTCTTGAGCCTTCTGTTTGGCACCCTATGGAGCATGCTAACACCCTTAAGCTGATAAGAAGAAACAACCACCTTCTAGAACCATATTCAATACATGCTATGAACACTTACCATATGTCAAGGGCTTACCTATGATATTCTAGGTAATTTCATTTTCATAAGAACACTCTGAGTTTTCCTATTTTATAGCTATAAAGTTGAGTCTCACTATACTGATTTGCTAGGTTTATACCAGTTTTAGACTCTAATATAACTGATTTCACTAGTGTGTGGACTTATACACAAAACTGGCTCTTGCCCTAACATTTCTTTTATTCCAGTAATAATGGTTTAAGGTACCAACATCTTGTTATTTGATGGAGATATATGCCTACTTTCTTATGTAATATAAAAAACAGGGGCTGGTGAGGTGGCTTAGCAGTTAAGGCACTTGCCTGCAGAGCCAAAGGACCCAGGTTTGATTCTCCAGGACCCACGTAAGCCAGATTCACAAGGTGGTGCATGCATCTGGAGTTGTCAGATGGAGGCTCTGGTGTGCCCATTCTCTCTTTACCACTTAGTCTCTCTCAAATAAATAAGTAAACATTCAAAAAATCAGTTCTTTACTGGATATATTGTCTAGTTAAATCTCAACTCTACACTCAAATGTAGGGAATGTACTCGCACTGGAAGCCTAACACTGAGGTATCTAGGAAGCAGGGGAAGACATAGCACTCCTCTCACCAGATCATTTTTCAATTGCCTGCTACAGCAGGTTTGGGTTTTCATGTCAGCAGCCAGTCTACTCATTCAACATTAAGCATGGAGCCTTTCAACCTGTACTGTAGGGCTACTGACACACTAAACAGAAACAAAGGGAACAATTCAGACAATGAGAGTCAAAGAGGAAAAGAGACACCTTTATTTTGTTTAAAATTAAAGTCAAATGTGTCTGATCCCCACCTTGTACTCAGGAGTAGATTCAATTCATAAAAGAGAATGACCCGACTCTGGTTTGAAAATGAGCATCACTGTACTTTGACATGGCAGATTTTTCTTCCACTCAACAAAAGATTGCTTGGACTTGGCAATAGCATAGAGTCATTTAGGCTGGAATTTCATTTTGTTCCTGGTTAACTGACCCATTAGATATCCTTTCAACTCTTTTAAACTTACATGAAGTAGAAGAAATTTTTAAAAATATAAATAAGATAGCTGTGAAATTGTGGTTTAGAGTTTTGTCCTGCACTTTGAGTAACCAACACTTTAGTTAATGAAATTAAACGTATGAACTTAAATCAGGTTTCTTAAGAGAAAAGTTAGGTAATTTGAGAGAAAGTAATGTATTAAGGTCATTATGCATCAAAGACTGAATTGCCTCATTGGAAATGCTGTGAATGATGAAGTGAGACCCATCTGTCCTCATTGTTGCTGAGGGCTAAGCAGAACACTTTGTCTAATGGTGCGGCAGCGGCTCCTAGTACCAAGGGCTACCTTCACGCAGGGCTGCAAACACAGGGGCCCTGTGTGAGTGTAGTCTATGGTCCTCAGGATGAGGTGCTGGGGGACCTACGCCGCTGACCTTGATGGACTGTTTTGAAGTTGAAGGTCTGGAAGCCACCTGTCAATGCAGAAGAGTCGATGACATCCACACCATAGTCACTGTGGCTCCTTCTGTAGAGGGTGACACCAATGACCAGGACTGCAACGGCCACGACAGCTGCTCCCAGACCCGAATACAAAGCAATGTCGCTGGCATTATCAATGCCTGAAAGACATAAGACAAACCCTAAGTGGCCAACATGGGCACAAAGCCAAAGACCCACCCAGAAATAACATGAAATGCTACTAGATTTTTGGAGCTACTGCTCAGAGAAAATGGCAGAGGTAGCCAGCCACAAGTTATAGTCTTACACAATAATCATGTTTCTAAAATGCCTTGTACAAATCAAAGGAAAGCTAGTCAAATATCTAACTGCATTAAGGTAGGTCACCATATAATATACTTGCAGAGAATCAATTTTGCAAAGAAAATAATATTTTCCTAGTAAAAAAAATAACTCTTTAACTTATTTTAGGATGTCATATTTACCAGCAAAATGTATTTTATTTTTATTTGGGAACAGACTCACAAATGATAAAAAGAATGGGTGACTGATCTGCTTATATGACACCTGGGACACATGCATTGCATAGCACTGCATAGGGCAGGAAGCTAACACAGTCTATGAGCCAAGTAAGAAAATGCCAGAGTTCATAAGTAGGATGTTTGCTTTGACAGAATCATTCAAATACCAGAGTATGTGAAAAACCTTCATTTAGTACATATAATCATCATGAGAGAATTTTTACTGTGAGACAAGTATAACAAGGGCTCTGATGTCCATGGTAAATGTTTTCTGACACCATTAAATGCTAGACTTTATTATGAAAGAGGGCTGATCTCTAGCAGGGTACATGCTGTTTCTCCCATACCTCGCCTACTCCATCCTATTGAATGCATGGGCAAAGCAAAAATAAAAGCGTTAGTTTGAATTTAGAATGTGGATGTCTCCCCAGTCCCCAGATATCCTATAGTTGATTTCCAACTCTTCCAGATATGCACTGGGTATAGTCCATCCCTGAAGTAGATTCATAATGGCTATTGCAATTCAACATAGATTTATCGGAGACAATGTATTCTTACAGGAGGCACAATTTCATTGTATGTGGAAAAGGAAGGTGGCAAAAGCTAACTACATAATTAATCTTCCAACAGATTATGTGGTAAGTACACATAATGGGTCCAAAAGTAATTAGTATGTCATTCCATGTTGGGCTGAGAGGATAAATTAAACCCATCATATATTTAACTTGTAATTGCACAACACTTACTATGCATTCACCAACCTTTAATATGACACTTATGTTATCAAATGGGTAATGTTAACCATACAAGCAAAGGAAATTTATTTTCAAAAAGTTAGAGGACTATAAAATAAGGTGCTACCAAATTAAAGAGTAAACAAGGAAATCAAGCAGAACCAGGTCAGTAATAGTGCAGTAAACACAAATATAATGGGCAAAGAACACAACCATCAGAGACAATCATAGCTGAAAGGTCACAAATTTTACAGACACATTTAATAACAGAACAGCATTGTGTGTGTGTGGGGGGGGGGGGTTCCATGCAACAGAGTGTGATTCAGACCTTAGTTGTAACTTCATGATGGCTCAGAAGGGAGTGAGGTAGGGAGGGAGTCCCACTGCTTTCACTACCCAGAACCATGGGCACAACAAACCACATCTACGGCAGAATTACATGCCTTACTGTGTCTTTTGGAGGGAGAAGGAAGGTAGCTATCAATCTGCTCATGTTTGCATCCTTCCACTTTCCTTGGAGTGAAAAGAATGATACCAAGAGCAGAGAGAGGGCACGGAACACAACAGGTTTCTCATGTTGGGACTCCAGACCTACAGAGGTAACTTTGGATTGAGACCAGCAATCTTTTCTTCCCTCCCCTCCTGCCCCTTGGGCACTGCTGACCGATGACACTGGCATCTGAAAAAGGTTCATTTGAGGACCTCACACCTGCTCAGCAAATGAGCACATACAAAGAAACGAAGCAGCCTGGCTGTTCATTCCATGCTGAACTGGCAAAGCAGAGACCCAGACAGCCTTAGCTTCCCAGGTGTTAAAACAGAGAGGACCAGAAGGCAAGAGGAAGACCTAGGCAAACTGCCTGAGATCAAAATGGTAATCCCTGGGCATGAGCATGATGAGGCAACGCTAGAAGTGGGAGCAAGTTGTCATTGTTCCTCTGGATTCTCATTTTATTCCTGCTATGCAAGAAACCATGATCCTTACTGTTTTTCAAGACATAAGTTCCATTTTCAGGAGGAACCCTACATATGCCTTCAGATGGATATATAAATGGTTGATACAGCTCATTGTGTTTCTTTTTTTTTAAATTTTTTTTTTTGTTGTTGTTCATTTTATTTATTTATTTAAGAGTGACAGACAGAGCAAGAAAGAGGCAGAGAGAGAGAGACACAGTGAGAATGGGTGCCCCAGGGCCTCCAGCCACTGCAAACAAACTCCAGATGCATGCACCCCCTTGTGCATCTGGCTAACGTGGGTCCTGGGGAGCTGAGCCTCGAACCGGGGTCCTTAGGCTTCATAGGCAAGCACTCAACCGCTAAGCCATCTCTCCAGCCCATCATTGTGTTTCTTGTCCCAGAAAAATTTGCAGAATCAATTTCACTCAAGTCAAGAGAATAAAACATTAAATTACAAAATTTTTTAAAAAATGAGTAGAGGGACTTTGAGGGTAAGATGGCTACAGAAGGGAGAGACAGAGAGAGACCTACATGGTGTGTACTGCCACCCCTCACCAAAGGCTCACTCTGACAGTTGGTAAGGCTAAGAGTCAGTGGAAAGGGTTTATGTTAGACAGATGAAATGCTATTTATTTTACAAGACTAGTCTGGTGACCTGCACCAGTGTGATAGAGACAGACATTGAGTATATTCAAATGTACCAAAGCAGAAATCCAGAAGTTGCTAGGAGCATAACACTAAAGCAGACTTAACACATACCCACCATAGCTCAGGGAGTTTTGTGGAAGAAGAGGCAAAAAGATTGTAAGAGCAACAGGGTGGGAGGGAATATCCAGAGTCATTGCCCACCCCCCACAACGACTGACTGCTGCTCACAACGAATAACCCACAGCTCTCTGGTGAATATCAGAATCCTACTGAGGAGGGCCATTAATGGAATGGGGACAGGGAGAAAGGAAATGGTGCCAACACATAATGTATCTATACAAATATTCTACTTAATAATAATAATAATAATAATAATAATAAAGTATTGTCTGGGAATTACAAGTGCAGAATTAAATAATTCATCAATCCTCAAACATTTGTTCAGGGTCAGCATGTAGTATAAATGAATATACATGGATGCATTCAGTCATGTCTTGACTAAAGCAGACAGTGATAAAGTCCTGGCATTGCATGTGCAGATTTGGTGACATAAAACACTCAAAGACATACTTTGCATGTCAAGAATGTTAATCCAACATCCTTACCCACAGCTCAAAGTCTTGTAAAGTTACATTGCTACATTTCCTTCTTTGTTACCTTTGTTGTCTTCTCTTATGTGTGTACCTGTTTACATTTCCCATCCTTTTCTAATCTTTATTTTCAAGAATGTAGAGTAGTTTCCTAATAGGGGTTTTGGGGTGTTCACAAAGCTGGGACTGTCACAAAGCATTTGTCAAGACTGTCCCCTCAATGACCTAAGGTTATTTTTTAAGATTTTTATATTTTTATTTATTTATTTGAGAGAGAAAGAGGAAGGGAGGGAGGGAGAGAGAGAGAGAGAGAGAGAGAGAGAAATGAAGTCCAGACACATGCTATACCTTGAGCATCTGGATTTACGTGGGTCCTGAGGAATTGAACCTGGGTCCTTTGGCTTTGGAGGCAAGTGCCCTAAACACTAAGCCATGTCTCTGGCCCAATCACTTAAGTTTTAGCAATACCTTTTCTATGCTGGTTCCTGCTAAGAGGAGACACTTAGTGTATGAGTCTGTGAGCATAGGTACAGTTGATGTTGTTTGTGCAGAATCACTAAATGCAAGTGAAGCATATAGTTAGAGAATATTGGTGTGGCTGGGAAAATTGTGGTCCTCCTTCTCAGGGAAATTTCTCCAATCACATGATTGAGCAACACAGTCATTTCCCAGAGCTTGTGCCTGTGCTCTCAGCCCTCTTCTACACTGTCACCTCATATTCAACTGTGGTCAATTAACCTGCCAGGAGGATGCCCAAGATCTCTCCCCACCATGGTGACTGTCCTGGACAGTAGAGTGAACAGTGCCAACCTGTGTGCTTTAGAAGTTAATGTGGCTTATTATTCCTCTCATTTATTTTGGATCATACTTTTACTTGTTAATTATAAGAATGATAGTGTAGCTGGGCATGGTGGCACACGCCTTTAATCCCAGCACTTGGGATGCAGAGATAGGAGGATTGCCCAAAGTTCGAGGCGAGCCTGAGACTACATAGTGAATTCCAGGTCAGCCTGAGCTAGAGTAAGACCCTGCCTCGGAAAATCAAAAAAAAAAAAAAAAAAAAAAGAATGACAGTGAATTGTTCTAACTGCTTTAAACTCTTCATAAGTAATACTATCTTCTTAGTTTCCTATAGAACCAGTCATTGTGTATAACAACTTATTTATTGCTTGCTGGATCTTAAACCATGAGGAGAGCAGTATTAAAGGACACAGTGTTGTAGGGTGATTTTACAAGCCCTACTCCTTCTTCCATTTGCACACATGCATGTCCTCTCACAGACCCCCACTATCTTTGGTTTGTTGGTTTAAAGGGATTCTGAACAAAATCACTGCCTGACTGGCAAAGCAGGCCATTCTGCTTTTATAGGCACATGTACTCTTATGCCTTTCTATTTCATAAGTGAAGCTTTGCATATATTGTGTTACTGATATCTTTCTAGTTCATTCATTCATATTTTTCTTCATCTACTACTGGGGGGAGATGTTGTGTATAATCTATAGCTATACAGGAAATAAAAACAACAAAAAACTTTATTGAGAAACTTGTTTCTAATTTATCAGAAAGCACAAAGGAAGGTGTTCACTGCAGGGGGAATGATGAACAACTGTTGAGAAAGACTGAAAGATTTATAGCGAATGGGAGGCAGGATTCTGGAGTAGGAATGGTGGGGTTCATTTGTCCTGGAAGAGAAGAGCTTTGAGTGGCTTTGTGTAGCAGGATACCTAAAAGGTTGTTACAGATGAGAATAGGTCCATAGTAGGCTCTAAATGTTCATTCACTTAGAGGGAAGCTAGTAACCAACTCTTTGCCATCTCTAATGAGGATTAAAAAGGAGGAACTGGCCTTTTATTATAGCAATTGGAACTCTAGTTAGATATTAAAATGACCTCTCTACACAACCATATTTCTGAGAGGGACACTGTGAACTCTCCTAGCAGAAAGTCTCTAAAAAAACAGCAGGACTTTAAAATAATCTGCAAGTAGTTTCCTAGTTTCAAAGCCCCTTTGAATGTCATAGTTTTAGTAATGAGTACTAACAAGCTGGAAGATGCTGTGAGTGATTATTATCTCTCTTCATTTATAGTCACTGATGTCCCTGAGAACCCAAGCACTTACTTGGCTGTTGACTCGATTTGCCATCCAGGTGAAGGCATATTATTTCCTCTTGCCAATGGAGCATTAACTCAATTCAAAGCTTATGAATTTAGCATATATCAGATTGGAATATAAGTTATAGCACTCAAGCTATAGAGAATTAACAGAAGAACATAGTTGGAATCTTTTGAAACACAAGATTCTGCTCCATCTCTGATTGGATATCATTGAATGTTCTTTGCTCTTATTGTAGAAAATAAGGCAAACAACAACTAGTAATGTAAGAGGCAGTGAGTTGCTAAGGAATCTACATGAAAATTATTAACAAAGACAAGTCTTGGAGAAGCCCAACCAAATGCAAGAATAAAGAGTGAACTCCTGAGCCAGAGTCCTACAGAATCCAGCCAGCACCCCAGGCATCAGCCTTAGAGCAGGCAGTGCCACTGTCAGATACCCACCAAAATCATTCTCCTGTGTACATATGTAGAACAGAAGTCACTACTAAGGATGTGTAATCATTGTCACTAAGAAGCAATCAGAATTTTCTTTAACACATCAGAAAATAGATTTTGAATAGTCAGCTATGCTTTTTTAATTTAACTTTTTTATTGACAACTTCCATAATTGTAAACAATATCCCATGGTAATTCCCTTCCTACCCCCACTTTCCCCTTTGAAACTCCACTCTCCATCATATCCCCTCCCCCTCTCAATCAGTCTCTCTTCTATTTTCATGTCATGATCTTTTCCTCCTATTATGATGGTCTTGTGCAGGTAGTGTCAGGCACTGCGAGGTCATGGATATCCAGGCCCTTTTGTGTTTGGATGAGCACGTTGTAAGGAGTCCTACCCTTCCTTTGGCTCTTACAATCTTTCCTCCACCTCTTCCACAATGGACCTTGAGCCTTGGAAGTTGTGCTGGAGATATTTCTGTGCTGAGCACTCCTCTGTCACTTCTTCTCAGCACCATGATGCCTTCTGAGCTATCCCAAGGACACTGCTGATCCATGGTACAACTATTTCAATTATATTTATAGTCGTTGGAACCTCCTAAGTCCTTGACCACTGAACAGTATCTCTCTTTTCAAAGTTTACATCTTTGAAAGCCTCATCATCATATTATAGCTTTGCTTTTTGTTATAGAAAATCACTGTACATGCACTCACAGTCTCACCCTCACAACAAAATCTATGATTGAGCATTCTATTTCCTTCTTTATATTTAAAGATAGAATAATTAACCTTGTGATTTATTTACCCAAGCCTTCCAAACGAGAATATGACAAACCTAAGGTCTGAGCACACAGCTACATTCAGTCCTAACTACCTACTCTTTTCACAGTGTTTCTTCTGCATCTCTTCTGTTTCCATACCTGTACCCAGGATACCCTGCCCTGTTACAGGAAGTTACAACGCTATTGGCTGGTATCAAAAATATAAAAAAAAAATGCCCTGGACTTTCCTTGAAACTTAACTATCATTTTACTCATTGTCTGTGGCCAGGAAGTGTTCTCATCATGACAGCTGCTCTGGGCCCTTTCTTGTCTCTAAGAATTCACTTGTCATCTACTCTTTCCTGTTGAGAAGGTAGAGGCCAACCTACAGGAACTCCTTTTACTACACCTCAAAGCTTCTCTATTTTGGCATGCATTTCCTTTTCCTTTACCAGTTCCCTAAAAAGTTGCCACCATTCTGTATTAGCCTGCTCTGATCTAGACCTTTCCTGCCTCTTTGGGGGCCTCTGTCTATTCTCTTTTGGTCTTGCCTCTTCAAGGTTTTCTCCATTGTGAGCTCTGGTCTCTGCCTACAATGCAGTGTAGGTTCTCTAACCCCTTTCCACAGATCCTTCCTTCCACTGACTCTGATCAGCTACTTAAAGATTCAACTTATTTCTTTGTCTTAACTAAATTCTTAGTTCTTTAAGATTTCAAGTATTTTAAAACATTAAAAATCTCAATGCATGTTGCATGATCTTTCCAACCAGGAAACTGTTATCACTGTTAAAAATTTAAAAATAATAATAATAAAACAGAAGCAGCATATATAAAAATTAGAAAGTATTTCAAGGGCTGATGAGATGGCTCAGCAGTGAAGTATTTGCCTGCAAAACTTAAGGACCTGGATTTAATTCCCCAGTAACCACATAAAGCCAGATGCACAAGGCAGCACTTGTGTCTGGTGGCTGTTTGCAGTGCCTAGAGGACCTGGTATATTCAATCCCTGTTTCTCTCTACCCCCCCCCTCTAATAAATAAATAAATAAATTTTAAAAAGAAAAAAAGTGTTTAAAGAAGAATAAAAAGTTTTAGTATGCAGGGCTAGAGGGATGGCTTAGCGGTTAAGCGCTTGCCTGTGAAGCCTAAGGACCCCGGTTCGAGGCTCAATTCCCCAGAACCCATGTTATCCAGATGCACAAGGGGGCACATGCGTCTGGAGTTCGTTTACAGTGGCTAGAGGCCCTGGCGCACCCATTCTCTCTCTCTCTCTCTCTCTGTCTGCCTCTTTCTCTGTCACTTTCAAATAAATAAATAAACAAAAAAAATTTTTAAAAAAGTTGTACTATGCAAATAAAAAAAAACCCTTCCTGCAATATTTTCTTAAAAACTACTCCATAGTATATTGTTAGTCTTTTCAGAGAAAAATGCAAATGCCCACAATTTTTATTTTTCTTTCTTTACCCCAAAGATCCATACAATTCTTCCTTTACTACATCTTCAGTCTCTTAAATATGCAAGATATCAATTAAGTTATTTCTTATTGAATTTATATGCCAATTTATTTCTATATCACATTTGTCTAGTTTAGAGTCAGGCTATATGACACTTGTTTAACTGGGCCCCTCTGAGTTAACATGTAACTTCTCTTACCTCTTAAAGACTCTCCTTGCCCCACCCTCTGCTCCCTCTGTAGGACCTTTGTGACTTCTGCAACAGCATTCTGTCCTGTCTGTCCTCACTGCTACTTTATGGCAACACAATAGCCAACTTCCTTTTAGGAAGAATTGCCCTTTATATTTGATTCTCCTGATTCTCTGACATACTCCTAACTTCCTGTTTGGTTATTACCCTTAATTCTCCTACTTTAAAGGTTTTTCTCTTATTTAAAGTTCAGTTCTTGGCCCTTTTTTCTTTCTCTAGTCTCATCTAATTGACTAATTACTCATATATAGACAATTCCAACTACTCTGTGGACTCTGCCCATTCTCAGATGTGTACCTTCTATCCCATCTTCTCTGAAGAGCCACTAGCACAGTCCCTTCTTGCTTATTGGGCAAAAATCACCTGCACTGTGTGCTAAACTCTCATATTTGTCATTTGATTTTAGGATTGGCCATTCTTAGCTTCTCAGATATTTTCTCCTTCTGAATTTTTCGTCTTGTAGTAATACAACTAGTGCCAAGGCTTGATATACAAGGAATATCTTGGATTTTGTTTCAGCTCTCTCCCAGCCTACTTACTCACTCACTCTCTTCACTGATTCTATCTCCATTGTCCATCACTTCTAAGTTTCAATGAACATCATCCCAATTAATGCTCATATGTCACAGTCTCCTCTTCTTGGTTCTCCACACCAGTGTTTGATCACCTATGAACATAAAATAGTATTTTGGTACTCCCACTCCCTGACTTTCCAATTATCAGCCAGTAGGAAACTAGTCCTAGGTGATGCCATATCTTACTGCTTTAGACACTTCACCCTTTGCCCCAACCTAAATGCACTCTACTCTCATCTAATTCTAGATTTCCCTCCTCATACTAACTGTTATTCTGGCAGAGAAGCTCTTTTTTCCACTATCTACTTGAATTCCCTGTGGTCTTCTGAGAAAGGCAACAAAGGTTATCTATCTAGTAAAACATGACTTGGTAGCATACCCTCACATATATGCTATTCCTCTTCCTTTTAAGGATGCCATATGTAGTAAATAAAAACTGAAGTCTAAATCTAAAATTTCAGATTAGTAGTAAATAATTTTAGTATAAGTATTTTCCATGCAATAGCCAGGGTAAATTTATATTGAAAATGTATTTACACAGTGTTTATCTAAAATTAAAGTTTAACTAAGGATTTTGTATTTTAACTGGTAATTCTACCTCTGAAAGCAAAATAACTGTGCCTTGACTTTTAAGGTGAGGAGACAGGGAAAATCGAATGGGGGGGGGGAGCAGATTTGAATTCTAGCCTTTAAGCAAATCACTTAACAATTTAATTTCTTACTGTGATCACTGGAAATATAAACTTCAGACTCGAACTTATTATGGGCTGGAGGGATTGGGCTTGTGAGTTCACATTCTAGTGAGTATCCTGGTTTGCTCTAAAGTGAAAGAACAACCTGAACTATTTTTCTAAGTCTTTTCTTAGTTTCAGGCATTTAATGAACAAAATCCCATTATGTCCATTAAGGGCAGAGTTAGCATTCATATTAGTAAGAAAAAGCATATGCTTATGGTGGCTAAAAGAGTCAGATAATAAAAAGTAGAAAATGGTAAGAAAATGACAAATGTGGCCCACATGTATGAGTTGAATTGACTCCAAGAAAGAATGATTGTGACAGACAAAACAAGTCATGTAATTTGTAGTAAGTGCTATACTTATGTGACTGAAAATAATCAGCATGAGATGAGGGAAAATGATGGGCAAAATAAGGGGAAAAGTGTTTTAGAGATCAGCTAGAGGATCATCATGAATGCTAGTAGCTGTGTTAACACTTATGAGGACCTAGATGTCTGTTGAGAATTTAAAGAAATTGGCCAGAGACAGTTTCACAGGTTGAAAGTTGTTCATGTCTATACGACCTGAAACCAAACACCCAAGTTGCAAGTGCAGACCCCATATCTTCTGAGCAGTTGCCTCCCTGGTGAAGATCCACACCATTCTATGATGCACAGCAATGTACTGTGGGGGAAAATGCAGGATGGACTTTGCTTGAATTGAAGAGAGGAAAGGATACAACTAGCTTCCACACCTTCGACATACACTCAGGACATTATCTGGTGGAAATTATTTCAAGATATATACATTTGGGACTGTGTCCTACTGCCTGGTACAATGAAATGATTCTTAAAACATGTTCCCCAATACTTTTTTTCTAAGATCACTTATATTCTACCTTTTATTGAAATTGTGGGAAAGAGCGTATTACTTTGTGCATGTGTATGGTATACATATTTGTGTATATGTGTGGGTAGAGGTTGTGTGTGTTTCTGTGTGTGTACAAACACACATATATGGGCAAGCATGTGAAGGTTAAAATACAATTTTGCATATCATTCTTAGGAATGTTATTTCTTCTTGGCTCAGAGTTTATCAATTAGGCTAGTATGGCTGGCTGGCCAGTGTGCCCGTTTCTGCCTCCTCAGTGCTGGAATTATAGGTGTGTGCCGCCATGTCTGGTATTTATGTGGAGTACTATGGAATTAATTTTATTGACTGAGCTATCTCTTCAGACTTGGGAGAACATACTTCTTACGTTTCCCCCTCACATTTCACTGAGCCAAAGCTAATTTTATATGAACAAAATACAGTAAATATCTGCTACATGAATGAATACAGGAATCTATCCAGAAGCAAAATTCCATTTTTCTTGCTTTTATAGTTTGAATTTTTAATATGATGCTTGTATATCCAATTTTGGAGCCCCTTTAGTGAACATGTAATTCCACATTGGCTGAAGGAGCTGGAAAAACTTGTGGAATTAGTGTAGTGCCTCCTATAATGGACATCTCTTTGACATTTCTGAGATGCCCCTTTCTTTGGGCAAACCAAGTCATAGGCAGGTGGAGGTGACAACTGGAGTAATGTACATGACTACAAATGAAAACAAAGTTTAGATTCCTAAGTACACCTGCACATGTCATTCATACCTCTCCTGAGGGGGTTAGTCATAGCTATGCTGATCTTCCAAAGTCACTTTAAATTTAGACTCTCAAGTGTCACATTTGAAGTCCCATATGTATGTCTGACTGTAAGGTGTCCCAAGTCTTCAAGGATTTTATCCTTTTCAAACCGAGGCCTTCAGTATTCTGTTCTTGTCTCAAGATCAGTCCTTCTGTTCTCCCTATCCTCGCCAGGATCCAGTCACCCAGACCTTTCTTCTTTTTCCACAATATGCCATGAGCACT
The DNA here is from genome assembly GCA_036346955.1 of Dipus sagitta. Lineage (NCBI taxonomy): Eukaryota > Metazoa > Chordata > Mammalia > Rodentia > Dipodidae > Dipus > Dipus sagitta. The sequence goes on along the minus strand of CM070778.1, from coordinate 75,492,210 downwards.
CTCCCTAGAAGCAAATTTCTTCATTTTTTGGTTATTAATAGTGAAAGATTCAGTAAGAAATTAACAGGAACTTTTAGAAATATAACTCAATCAATATTTGTTGAAAAACTACTATATAGTAGTCTGTGTGATATGTGCAACACATAAAATGATAAATAAGATGTATACTAGCCAGGTGTACTGGCACATATTTTTAATTCTAGCAATCAGGGGGTTGAGGCAGGAAGATCATGAGTTATAGTACAGCTTGGGCTACATAATGAAACCTTGTCTTAAAACAAAATGAAATAAAACAAACAAACAAAACAAACAAGCTAAATTTTAAACACCAGATGACATCTATGATGAGTATTTAAGCCAGTCAATGAAAATACAATGAAGAATTAGAGAAGAGTTTAATTCTAGGCAAATAACCTAGTCTTATGTGGTGGAAGAACTGAAGATATTGCAGAAGTCTTAAGCTGAAACCTGTATAAAAATAAATTAAGCACATTAAGAGTTAGGTAGAGGGAACGATGATTTTGTCAGTAATAATAGAGCACATAAGGCAATGGAAAGTCTAGACGGCCAAGGCCAAATGTATTAAAAGCTTTATTTTCTGAAAAGTATAGCAATGGTGAGAACCAGGAAGGAAAATATGGAATGGTTAACATTGTCAAGAGAACCTGTTATGTTTCAGAGAAAGATGAGGCTGGATCATAGTCAAGAAGATTTGGACTTGACCAAAAAACACTGGTGAACCATTGAAGAGGCTTAAATAGGACAGTAGTATGATGAGAATTGGTCCCGAAATGGTCAGATATGCTGGCACAGGGCAACACTGAAGAAGGGGAAATGATATGAAAATCTTGGCTAGGAAGATGACCTGTTTTAAAATTTTTCTTTTGGAACCATTTCCTTTTCCATCAAATTTTCTCTTATGACTATGGTGATTCTTTTCCTTTTCTTCTGCAGTGACCTCCTCTACATCTAAATAATATTATCCTTTCAGGTTTAGTTCTTGGATTTTTTTCTACATTTATACTTTTTACACTGTAATATCATTCCACTTAATAGTTTGAAATATCACCTGACACTGATAAGTCCTGTGTTTACATTGCCAGCCCAGACAGTCCTCTGTCCTCCTGGGTCAAATATTCTCCTGCCTATTCCACTTCTCCATTCAAATGCTTAATTTAAAACTGAGCTCTCAAGTTTGCCTGGTATCAATTGTGGAATCATCCCTAACGTTTCCCTTGCTTCTGATTTAGTTTCCTATGTGTTTATATTTAACACTCCTCTCCTTTAAAAAAAATCAGACCATGACACTCTGAATAAATCCTCCATGGTTTTCCACCTACTTCAGAGTAAAGATCAAAGTCTTTACTATGGCCTATAGCACACTCTATGACCTTAACTATTCCTGCTCTTTGCTTTGTCATTTTGGTCCACATCACCTTGCCTCTGTGTGATCCTCAGAGCCTGCCAGGTACCCCATCTCAGATCCTACATACCCTGCTACTCTTGCCAAGAACACTCATCCCCCAGATATCCAAAATCTTTGATTCCTTGATTTATTTCAGGCTCTTCTGATGTAATTTTATTAAAGTCATTCTCTGAATACCTTCCTCCCAAATCTGCTTAAGGTCCAAACCCTACTTTATTTCTCTTTATGTGTCACACCATCTCCATAGAACTTAAAACTGCATATTTTGGCCTTATTTATTTATTCCATCTTCCCTTACTAAAACTGTAAGATTTCTGGAAGCAGAAAGTTAATGTGTGGTGCTTATGGTATATTCTTCATCCCCAGAACATCTCTGAACATACTGTAACCACATAATAAATAACTTTTGAATGAATGGATGGAAAGAATTGAATGGAAATTGAGAAACCAGTGAGGCAGAGATGCTTCAGTGTAGAAGAGTCAGCCTTGGATGGTTGATTGGGTATGAAGTAGGAGAAGGAAGATGAAGAAGACAAGCTGGGTGAGGAGCCTAGCTAAGTTTTGGACCCAGACTAGCAACTTGATTGCAAATTCTAGGTTGAGAAGATGGGAAAGGGAATAGATTAGGGACAGGGGTGGCTAAATTGAATTTTGAAGTTGGGGTTAAGGTTATTGAGAGATACTCTGATGAAGTGATCCTGATGCAGCTGGTTCTGGTGCTGTTAATTGCATTCATGACAAGTGTTCATCTCTGATTGGGACAGAGAAACTGAGTGAAAAGGAGACCAACAGCAAACATGGAACAAAGTTATTTTCCAGGGGAATGTCACATCCTGCTAGTTCATTCTTCAAGCAAGATTGCTTATCCAACCACCCCTCAGGAACTCACAGCCATTTAGAAAACTCCATTCCCCAAGCCTTCAAGGAGCCTCATTGTCTGAGCACAGCCACTTTTCAGTGTGACTCTGGGGGTGCGTGCTTGGCGTTCAGAACCGCTATATTTTGCTGCACCTCTTGACATTGTTACACAACATTTATTGAAAGCACATTTGATGGTAATGAAGTTTCTATTAACTATGATTAAATCTCATAAAGCACCTGAAGATAATTTAAGATGTGCAGAAGCAGAAAATGAAACATTCGGTTTAGTACATTAGGAAACGTAATTGATTAAATTATCTCATTTACAATAAGTGCTTTCATGAGCTATGCAGTGCACATATTTCCCCCAGTTCGTCATTATAATTTGCCAACAGATATCTTAAGACTTCACTTTCTTTTTGCAACTCAAAGCTAGCTTCTCTCCCTGCCTGTTCAGAGGAGTGTGTACAAAACTCCAAGAGATGGTTTCGGTTCCTTCCCACCAGGACTTGTAGATCATGAGTGCAGCTATATAAAGAAACACTCTGTTTATGAATTATCTTCATAACTGGCTTTGAATTTGTGTCAGTGATGATTCATATAGTCTTAATTCAGCCCAACGTTCACTGAACTACTGCGGCCTGATGTTTATTCTGCATTTCTAACCGCACAGCTTATGGAACCCTGACTGGATTCCTCTGGGAGCCTTTGAGATCACATTGATTCTGCTAAGGTTTTATTTTTAAGGAAACTACAAATTAAAACAGTTCAAGTGATTCTGTTGTAATATCAAGCAATTAACCATGGTACTCAGGAGCAAGAACCTCAAGCAAAAACTAATTCAGAAGCCCCAAGGAGGAGAAATAGCTTTTGTGGGGTTTATGGTTGGAAGTACAGATATAACCAAATTGGAGTGGCACAGGACTAACAAGCTAAGCATGACATTAATTTTAAAACACATACACACATATGCATTTCCAAGTAACTCTCATGTTGCTACCTCATAGACACCTATGCTGCACTTTTTAACAAAACCAGAAGGGACCAAGAGAAGGCTGAGTCCCCTCACTCCAGTTGTCACCCTGAGTGTCCTCATACAGGCATAGGTCACATATTCAGCACTTCTTTCTCCTTCCCTCAATATATGCTCACACATACACATAAACATGCACATATGCTGCTAGGTTGCTCCAACCTCAAACTTCTAGGTTCTAAAGCAACATTCACGTTGGCAGAAGCTTGTCACATGCGCTCTCTCATCTACTAATTGCAAAATGCTTTTCTAAAACAGTGGATTTCAGCCTGAGCACACACTGTAATCACTTGTGCAGTTTTAAAAAGTACAGATTCCTGGTTTTGAATCCTGCACTAATTTTAATTTCCCATGTAGAGCCTAGGTATGCAATTGTCCAAAGGCCTCTCTATGATTATAAAGTGCAGTCAAAGTTGAGAACCCCAGAGTCAAGTGTCAATCTCCAACAACCACGTAAGCCAAGCTCTAGCCTCCAAACCCACTGGTTGTGAAGCATGGTATCAATGCCAAGGGCTATTCAGAAAGCAAGCCTGCAGCTGGCACCTCAAGCCAGCACGAGCACCAACACTCAGTTCAGAATAACTTCATGGTGGAAGTCAGGATCCTAATTATCAACTATGGTGGCCAAGAGAGGTGAGCTCTTAGGTTTACAGCCTCATACACTCCTCCTTCCTCCCTCCCACATCCCTCTGGAGGAGCTTACAGCCAGGTGTTTGCAAAGAGGCTGTTCTCATGAAAGTGTGTACTGACAAATATTTATTAATGTTTATGCTATAAATCTCTCTAGAAATAAGAATCCAAGATGACATTTATGTAGAAATGGACTTACAGACAGAAAGAATCAAGAAGACAGATTTACTTATGCTTGGAGGGGAGAGAGATGTATGAATTTCTTTTTTGATTTAAAGCTCTGACAAGTGACTCCAAACTCAATGAGGAGAGTGCCCAAAGTCCTGGGTCACTCTGAGAAGCTTCAGTTCTGCTGGGCTCCTAAATAAATACAGCAGCAAGGCAGCAAATATGAGAATAAATTATATTCACAAGAGGAAAAAAATAACTTACTTTGGGGTTTTATTTCATGAAGAGGTTTTTTATCTAAAAGAAAGAAAGAGAAAAAGAGAGTTGTATTTAATAAATTTACATAGAGCAGGTATATTCCCTGTATTACTCTGTATCACTTCATAAATTATGCATTTTATCCAGAGTTCCAGGCAATATGGATTTTGCTGTCTCTGTTTTTCATTTTTCATTCTAATTTTTTACTTGCCACTTTTGAAATAGTTTTATATACTGATTATTTTATTTTTAAATAATTATTTTCCCTCAGATTTTTTAGGTTCTTTTCTGCATGATAAGATGCCTGTTTGCTGCCTGTTACTTGGTATATACAGTGAGCAGCCTCCTGATTTAAGAGATGTCATTTCATTATGTGAAGAAAGAAAAATGAACAAGGTAATAAGTATTTAAAGTGTTCCTGTACTGGTTTATAGGAATCATGGCTTAGATAAGAATTTATAAACTCTGTTGATCAATTCCCTTGGGCAATGGGTGTGGTGTGTAAGCACAAAAGAGTTTTATTTTTATGAAATCACTTTTTTTCACAACTCCTTGATCTGTTTAAAGGTGTATGTGCCATCTTTTCTTATCTTATATTAATAGAAGTAACCTAACCCCACATGAGGTGGATAAAGGGAAAGGATCTAAGGAGGTAGAGTTCAGTGGAAGTATTTGCATAATTTCTTCCCATGCCCTCTATCAGCTCTCTTGTCTCATCTCCCACTACTTGAATAATCCCATTTTGGAGCTCACACTGAGATTTGGTGCCAATGGTTTACTTTAATTTATTCCAGAATCTCACTCCTTTCCTTTCTTCCTGCTCCTGGTTCCATCTCACACAATTGCAACTGTACTACACCACAGAAATGAGACGTGAGCACCATTCAGATGGTATGCTGAGGCCCCAGACTACTGCAAACCTTCATGGTGTTCGCCTCTTTCCTAGGTTTAACCTGAATACCGTCAGATTTACAGTGACAGGGCCCTTAACATGTCACCTTGTCCAGTCCTGTTCTCTGCTTGCCTGAAGGTAAGCCACCCACAGAGAGAGATACTGTCACTTTGGATGTTTCAAATGAAACCAAATCGAGCACACTATACATCTGAGGATTTTGTAAGCATCTGACTGCACTGTAACCTCTCCCAGATAGATATCTGCTGTATCCAGAGCTCTCCAAGGAAGTTCTCTCACCTCAACAAACCCATTCCTGAATTTAATCCTGGCCCCAACAGGTAGTTCTTGGAGCATGAAAATGCTCTGAACATGGCTTTATGTGTTTCCCTGTCTGATTACTATGGAAGTAAATTTTATAAGTTGTTTGTAAATTACTCTTGTAAGTGGATTTTTTTAATACTAAGAGAAAATGGGATAGCAGAAAGCAATCTGTTTAAAATGAACAATCTCCAAAAATGACAATGAACTGTTTATGTTGGCATAATCAAGTAGGATTTTCAGCAGCCTTCTTAGAATGCTTGAACTCTCCTTGCTGCACTGACTCAGCACTGTACTTCCTGAGTGCAGGAGGTAGCCCCTGAGTCCAGATGCTAATACACTCAGGAATTAGGAAATGACTTTGTGGTTTAACCTGGCTGCAGTTTTGCTTACTGCATGGTATCTGAAAGCATTTGTCATGGGCATCATGAAGCTGGCATAGGGCTAGGATACACAGTGATGCATCACCACAGCCACATGAAGAGATGTGGAGAACATCTGTTTAGTATTCTGGCTGAGCTTAACAGCATCTTATTTCTTACTGAACCACAGGAATGAAGCTTATACCAGGGAGCAAAATAACAATTCACTAAAAACAGGTAAGATCCATAACGGCTCCTAGAAAAATAAATCAAATTCAACCAGGCAATGATAAAATTTAGATGGTCACATTATACTAGGTATACCTCCAAAAGAAGAAAGAATAAATGGGAAAAGGCCACAGGTAACCTGAAAGACATCCTAGCACAAGCATAGTCAGGGCAGTTATGTGTGTTCCCCTTCTGACCCAGCTTTTATGCCAAGGTCACTGAGAATGTGGCATTGGGATCTCACTGTATCTCCATTCTATTTGTGTGACCTCAGTTCTCTCTACAGTAAAATGGGAATAGCAATGCCCTTGTTTTCTGGTATTGAGGACTAGCAGGGTACATACATAAGAAACCAGGCAGCAAGGCCTGGCCCATGATTGGCTCAGTAAATGCAATAAACCAAGCTGGTGATGCAATTTCAACACATGGTGACAATCATGGTCACATTCATCTAAGGTGTTTAGCTTAGAGACAAGTCACAACCCCATGTCAAACACTACAGTGAATTATGGGGGTACGAGTTTGGAAGTTAAACTTGTATCTCTGGTATTATGAGAGAAGCAAGTTAATACTTTAGTTTCGTGATGTGCAAGGAAAGGGCAAGGACCAGAAAGCTGCTAGGAGACACTTGTCTTCACCCACAGTGGCACATATAAGACACCAGAATACATTTACAATGACTTCCCCCCATGGTCAAAATATGGTCCCCCTTGTCTTCTGGATGAGTGTACATTGTCTTGTAGAAAATCCTGGAGGCCTCTGGTCTCTGAAAGCTGTAACCCTAGAATTAGCATCAAAATGAATTCTGTGATAGTTTGTGAAATAAGGATATTGTGCCACTATAGATCATTCTCAATAGTGGAAACATCTAATCTGAAATTAGTCCTCTGTGAGCATTAGGGAAGACACCTCCAGCCACTCTAATTTTGCAAGCACAGTACCCTCCACATTGCTCTTTCATTCTTTTTGCATAATCATTTTCTCACAAAGCTCAAGGCCATGCAACAAATTGGCCTTGGCCAACCAAATCCTCTCCACTTTAATTTCCTTCTTCTCCAAAGGTCATATTCAAATGACCCCTTAATAAAATAATCTGTTAGGGCAATGGTTCTTAATGCAGGCTGAACATTAGAATCACATGGGGAGATTTTAAATAAACACCCATGTCTGGGCCCCACTCCAAGAGATTCTGATTAATTGGTGTTTGTCTTTTTGTGATTATTACCACTTCCTGGCACAAAATCCAATGTGTGGTCAACTACAGTTAGTTTCTGCCTCCCTAAGGGCCTGTGAGGTAGCTATGGAACACAGCCAGGTGAAAGAGGGTCCCTTTGTGTTTGGCTTGTAGAGAAGTGGTCTGATTTTGAGCCAGGGATGGCTGAGCAGTTCTGAAATATCACACCAGCTTTGCAGGTCTACCTTATATGCACTGGGAGGCTACTCTTGGAGGAAGGGAAACTGATGAAAAGGATTTTAATCTGAACTTCTAATCACTTTGTATATTTTCAAGTTAATGATTAAAAATGTTTTTGACTTCTGGTTATCATGGCAGTGTAGGAACCACAGCAAAGGAGCCTAGGGACGAAAAAGGGGGGAAAAAAAAGCCCAACTAAATATACTGTTCTACTAAAAAGTGAGGTGTATAAGAAATGACCAATGGCAGCAGAGAAGTAGGGGAGATACAGAGCATCTAAGCACACATAGGCAGGCAAAAGTGGCTCCAGCAGTGGTGGCAGCAGGTCAGCGGGGCCACAGCTTCAAGGCTTGGCTTGAGCTGCAGGGAGAGCCAGGTGAGGAGACATTCCACTCACACTGGAGCTCCTCGCAAACTCAAGAAATGTGAAGGGAGGACCGCTGTGATCAACATAGGAGCAGCTTGTGAGGTAGATGATCACATGGACCAGTGGGAGAACTAGAGCCACAATCCACAGCCTCCCCTCCCCAACCACCAGCGCAAGCACCAGAGACCTGGGGAAGGGAGTTCACAGCACCCAGCACCGGTGACCAGAGCAGCAATTCAGCAACACAGCCAGCCTACATGAACCCACAGTTAAGCAAGAGGGACCCAAGCAGGAGCACAGCATAACTGAGATAAAAATTTTCCCAAAAGGTAACTGGGATTATACCAGATCAGTACCCACGAAATAAGCATGGTATATAGGCTTGAATTGGAAGTGCTAATTGTAATTGCTAAGTGCAATTGCACTTCCATATCAGGATAAATTATGTGTTAAATTTGATGGATGGTCAGATTTGCCATTCTTAAATAAGCTATATTTTGGCCTTGTCATTTGTTGCTTCTTGATTTATAGTGACTTTGCTTCCTCTTCTATTGTGCATTAGGGAAGGGTCTCACTTGGCCACGAGCTGACTTGGAACCTCAACAGACCATAAATCTTAGCCTCCTAGCTGATAGGATGAAGGGTGTGGGGCAACACACATCCTAAGGGGCTATGACTTTGTTAGAGGATCTTGTTGCCATAATATCTATTCCTGCATAAGTACTCTGTGATGTTTTTCATTGAATGTGTACATTGTTTAGTTAACGTTTAGAATCTGCCTGTATTTTGTTCCACTCAGCCTAGTGAATACTCTCATAGCAGGCAAGCCCAACATCTAGGGTCACTTTTTTAGGTAATCTGAGAGTCTTAAGAGCCTCACCTAGCACCTTAAGCACCTACCCTAAAGATATAGAACATCAGATTGATTGATACATCTAATAATACTGCAACTCACTAGCAAATTATTAAATTAATCCAAGATACAAAAATATATAATTATAACACAAGAAAAACCAAAAATCAAGACAATATAAATCCATCAAAAAGTATTAATGCATCAGAAATGACCTCCAGTGAGAATGAGTTAGAGGAAATGCATGAGAAAGATGTCAAAAGAATAACTATAAATATACTCAAAGACGTCAAAGAGGAAATCAAAGAAATGAAAGATGAAATCAAAGGAATGAAAGAGGAAATCAAAGGAATCAGAGAAGACGAAGACACAGGAAAACAATTTAATGAAATAAAGAAGTCAATACAAGACATAAATAAGGAAATAGAAATAATAAAGAAAAACCAGTCAGAATTACTAGCAATGAAGAGCACAGTCAATGAAATAAAAAATCTCACCAGTAGAATGGAGGACAGAATATCTAAACTAGAAGACCAGGTGGCAGATCTAATACAGTCCAGCAAAGAGAAAAACAAACTAATAGGAAAGTATGAATGGGAATTTCAAGATATTTGGGACACTATGAAAAGATCAAACATAAGAATTCAGGGTATAGTAGAAGGAGAAAAATTTCACTCCAAAGGCATAGTACGTGTTTTCAACAAAATCACAGAAGAAAACTTGCCCCAAATTGGGAAAGAGATGCCAATGCAGATATAGGAATCATTTAGAACACCAAACAGACAAAACCAGGAAAGAACCTCTCCTCACCATATTATAATTAAACTACCAAACATACAAACCAAAATATATTGAAAGCAGTTACAGAGAAAAAGCAAGTTACATACAAAGGCAAGACCATCAGGATCATAGCAGATTACTCAACACAAATGTTAAAAGCCAGAAGGAATCTGGCGTGGTGGCACACGACTTTAATCACAACACTCGGGAGGCAGAGGTAGGAGGACCATCATGAGTTCGAGACTACATACTGAATTCCAGGTCAGCCTGGACCAGAGTGAGACTGTACCTCGAAAAAAACAAACAAACAAACAAATAAAAACAAAATAAAAGAAAGAAGAAAGAAAAAAAGCCAGAAGGGCTTGGAGTGATGTGTTCCAAGTTCTGAAAGATAACATCTGTCAACCAAGGTTACTATATCCTGCAAAGCTATCCACTCAAATAGATAGAAAAGTAAGGGCATTTCACAACAAAAGCAGGTTAAAGAAATATTTGAAGATAAAACGAGCTCTACAGAAAATACTTGAAAGAATCCTCCATGCTGAAGAGAAAGAAAAGCACACATCTAATGAACCTGGAATAAACAAACCATACTCAAATACTAGTCAATACAAGAGAGCAAAGTAAAACCCGAAGAACTACAAAAAATGGCAAAAATACATACACACCTTTCAATAATATCTCTTAATATCAACAGTCTCAATGCCCCAACAAAAAGACATAGGTCTGCAGACTGGGTTGAAAGGCCAGATCCTTCAATTTGTTGATTCCAAAAACTCACTTTTCTACAAAGGATAGACACTACCTTAGGGTAAAAGGTTGGAAAACAGTGTTTCAAGCAAATGGGACTAGAAAACAAGCAGGGATTGCTATCCTAATATCTGACAAGGTAGACTTCAGTCCAACATTAGTTGGGAAAGATAAGGAAGGTCACTTTATATTGATTAAAAGCACACTCCAACAAGAGGACATTACAATACTAAATATATATGCACCTAACATGGGGGATTCCAACTCCATCAAACAAATGCTATTAGAACTAAGGTAACAGATAACACCAAACACAGTAGTAGTGGGTGACTACAACACCCCACTCTCATAAATTGACAGGTTATTCTGGCAAAAAATAAACAGAGAGGCATCTGGATTAAATGAGGTCATAGAAGGAATGGACCTAACAGATATATACAGGACATTTCATCCAAATTCTGCAGAATATATATTCTTTTCAGCAGCACATGGAACATTCTCTGAAATAGACCATATATTAGAACACAAAGCAAATCTTAACAAATACAGGAAAATTGAAATAATTCCTTGTATTCTATCTGACCAAAATGGAATCAAACTACAAATCAATAGCAATAGAGCATACACAAAATCATAGAATCTAAACAATACACTACTAAATGATAAATGAGTCAATGAAGAAATCAATCAAGAGGGAAATCAAAAATTTCATAGAGTCAAATGATAATGAGAACACAATATACCCAAACCTTTGGGACACAATGAAGACAATCCTTAGAGGGAAATTTATAGCTTTAAATGCCTCTATTAAGAAATTAGAAGCCGGGTGTGGTGGCACATGCCTTTAATCCCAGCACTCAGGAGGTAGAGGTAGGAGAATTGCTGTGAGTTCAAGACCACCCTGAGACTACATAATGAATTCCAGGTAAGCCTGGGCTACAGTGAGAACCTACCTTGAAAAACCAAACAGAAAGAAAAAAAAAGAAATTAGAAAGATCTCAAGTAAACAACCTAATGCTTCACCTTAAAGTCTTGAAAAAGAAGAATAAGGCAATCCAAAATTCAGTAGATGGGGAGGAATAATAAATATTAGGGCAGTAATTAATGAAATAGAAACCAAAAAAAAAAAAAAAGAATCAATGAAACAAACAGTTGATTCTTTGAAAGGATAAACAAGATTGCTTCAACCCTTGAAATCTGACCAAAAGAAAGAGATAAGAGACACAAATTAATAAAATAAGAGATGAAGAAGGCAACATCACAACAGACACCAGAGAAATCAAAAAGATCATAGAGACATATTGTAAAAACATATACTCCCCTAAGTTTGAAAGTCTGAAAGAAATGGATGATTTCCTTGATTTATATGACATATCTAAATTGAATCAAGATGAGATTAATCACTTAAATAGACCTATAACAAGTATGGAGATCCAAGCAGTTATCAAAAATCTCCCAAATGAAAAAAGTCCAAGCCCAGATGGATTCACTGGTGAATTTTACCAGACCTTCTGTGAAGAACTAACACCAATGCTTCTTAAACTTTTCCATAAAATAGAAAATGAATGAATCCTACCAAACTTCTATGAACCTAGCATCACCCTGATACCCAAACCAAGCAAAGGTAGAAAAAAAAAAAGGAAAAAGAAAATTACAGAGCAGTCTCCCTCATGAACATAGATGCAAAAATTCTTAACAAAATATTGGCAAGTAGAATACAAGAATATATCAGAAAGATAATTTAGCCCAATCAAGTAGGCTTTATCCCAGAGATGCATGCACATGGTTCAACATACACAAATCAATAAATGTAATACATTATATAAATGTACTTAAGGACAAAAAACTCATGATCATCTCATTGGATGCAGAGAAAGCATTTGACAAAATCCAACATCCCTTCATGATAAAAGTCCTACAGAGACTGGGAATAGAAGGAACATATCTCAGTATAATAAAGGTTATTTATAACAAGCCTACAGCCAACATATTACTAAATGAGGAAAAACTGGAAGCTTTTCCACTAAAATCAGGAAAAAGACAAGGGTGTCCACTGCCACCAGTTTTATTTAGCATAGTATTGGAAGTCTTAGCCATAGCAAGAGACACACATAAAAGGGATACAAATTGGAAAGGAAGAGATCAAGTTATCATTATTTGCAGATGACATGATTCTATACATAAAGGACCCTAAAGACTCTACCAGCAAACTGTTAGAGCTGATAAACACCTACAGCTATGTAGCCGGATAAAAAATAAATATGCAGAAATCAGTAGCCTTCCTATATGCTAACAACAAACACACAGAGGATGAAATCAGAGAAGCACTCCCATTCACAACTGCATCAAAAAAAAAAAAAATAACATACCTTGGAATAAACCTAACAAAGGAAGTGAAGGATCTCTACAATGAAAACTTTAAAATACTCAAGCGCAAAATTGCAGAAGACACTAAGAAATGGAAAGACATCCCTTGTTCTTGGATCAGAAGAATGAATATTGTGAAAATGGCAATCTTATAAAAAGCAATCTACACATTCAGTGCAATCCCTATCAAAATTCCAATGGCATTCTCCATGGAAATAGAAAAAGCAATCCAAACATTCATTTGGAATCACAAAAAAAAATCTCGAATACCTAAAAGAATATTGAGCAACAAAAATAAGGCTACTGGCATCACCATACCTGATTTTAACCTAAGAATTTCTGAATATAACCCCAATTGCTCAAGCATATGACCCAGCTATACTACCCCTAGGCATATATCCTAAGGACTCATCTCACTACCTTAGAGATACTTGTTCATCCATGTTTACTGCCACTCTATTCACAATAACTAGGACATAGAACCAGTCCCTCAACTGATGAGGATAATGAAGATATGGCACATTTATACAATGAAATTCTACTCAGTGGTTAAAAAAAATGATTTTATAAAATTTGCAGGAAAATGGATGGATCTGGAAAAGATTATAGTAAGTGAGGTAACCCAGGCCCAGAAAGTCAAATGTTGTATATTCTCTCTCATATGTGGATCCTACCTATAGATAATTGGACTTCTGTGTGAGTAGAAAGAAAACTCAGTAGCAGAGGCCAGTAAGCTAGAAAGGAGATATAAAGGTAATAGAAAGGTAGGGAGGGAGGGGGATACTTAATAGGATGGTATTGTATATATGTATGTAGAAGAATAGATTAATGGGGGAGAAAAGGCCTAAGTGAGGTCAGGGGAAGAGATTAAGAAGGAAAGGTGGAGGGAGGGCTAATCAAAATCTAAGAGGATATAAATGTCATCTGGAAACCTACATTTTTTGGACAATGGAACACTCAGGAGCCTCAGATTGTTTCTAGAAAATTTTCAGTGCCAGGGATGGGATACCTTCTAGTGGGTCGTTGGCCAGGGAGGTCCCTGATGCCCCCAAAACATTACAGGCCATTGTTGAGGCCCTTGGTTTCCCACCAGGAAGAGATGGTAAGACCTGATTGCTGAAGACTCCACACACTTGGGCTGCAAGGCCACTGAGAAATCCTGCTGGAACTGAACTGGTAACCTCCTCCATGTAGACCAGCTGACAGAAAGCTGGAAGAAGCCATTCTGCATGCGGTTCAATGGGAGAGAGAGAGAAATCACCAGTGAAGATACCTCACAGTGGCCACTGCAATCCTTATATTTTGGCCTACCAGGCCAAATGAGCCAACGCGTGCAATAATGGCATGTCTGTCATGGTGGAAACCAACTGCCCTCTAATTGGTCTGGAGGCCCGCTACATGGGAGGGAATACATCCCGGATGCTGAAAACCTACAACAGGGATGTCATGAGCCCTAGGGGTGTAATGTCTGTTGCTGTCTGGCTAAAAGTATATACTATGCTCATTAAACTGCCTAGTAATCACTTCTCTTAATGTTCATATCCTTATATTAATGCTACTCTCACTTTGGTAGAGAACCTTCTCTTTTCAGATAGCAGTGACCTTGGGATGACACAGAAGGCATCGTGGTGCTGGAAAGAAGTGACAAAGGAGTGCTCAGCACTGTAATATCTCTTTCACACCTTCCAAGGCTCAGGGTCCATTGCAGAAGAGGTGGCAGAAAGAATGTAAGAGCCAAAGGAAGGGTAGGACTCCTTACAACATGCTCCCCCCAGACACAGAATGGCCTGGATATCCATGACCCCACAGTGCCTGACACTACCTACCCAAGACCATCATAATAGGAGGAAAGATCATGACATCAAAATAAAAGAGAGATGGATTGAGAGCGGGAGGGGATATAATGAAGAATGTAGTTTTAAAGGGGAAAGTGTGGGGAGGGAGGGCATTACCATGGGATATTCTTTACAATCATGGAAGTTGTTAATAAAAAATAAATTAACTTAAAAAAAATAAATATTTGTGACAGTGTTTTAAATTGTATTTTGTTTGAAAAACATATTTTAACCATTTAATCAGTAGGCAGCATACATAGCACAAAGGGAGAAATAGTTCACCAACTAGAATAATCAGTAGTAAAGTTAAGTCACATATGTGTTTCTAGCATCTTTGTTTTTTTCTTTTTTTGAGGTTTCATCTCCCTCTACTACAAGCTGACCTGGAACTCACTCTGTAGCCCCAGACTGGCCTTGATCTCATAGAGATCCTCCTGGGATTAGAGATGTGTACCACCATGCCTAGCTGTGTCAGAATTTTTTCCATAATTTTTATGTATATAAGATTAAATTACATATATATATATACACATATATCTTGTAGCACAGAATGAGGAAATTGTTAGTCACTTGTTATTGTACTTACAGAAACATATATTCATATTATATATTCATCTGCTTTCTGCTTTTGTCATTAATTACTGTCATACAAATATTGTTTTGAAACTGCACATGTGTCTATAGAGATATACATTTATATAAGAGGAAGGAAGCAGGTAATCCCAGTACTAGGGAGGCAGAGGTAGGGGGATTACTGTGAGTTTGAGACCACCAAAAACAAAAAGTAAATTATTCCCTCCTTATGCCTCGAGACCACCCTGAGACTACATAATTAATTCCAGGTCTGTCTGGGTTAGAATGAGACCCTACCTCAAAAAAAGAGGCATAAGGAGGGAATAATTTACCTTTTGTTTTTGGTGTAAATAAGTCTATCTACTCTACCTTACTTTAGTGTTAGCTTCCTTTTAGTTGTTTTTTGTTTGTTTGTTTATTCAAACTCACCACTTCCAAAACATTGATACTAACCATTGTTCTTAGAACCTGTTTGTAACTACACCTCTGGTCACCTACCCAGACCTAGCCTCTACTGGAGAATATGTGTGGCCAGTTGTGAGCAGCCTGAGGACTTGGAAAGCAGGCCTGAGGAGAGATGGACCTCTCCTCTGGTGCTTCCTCCTTGGTACATGAGCAGATGATTTCCCCTTGGATGCCAGTAGATACTACCTCCTCAGGTTGTAAACAGATGACTTCTTTCCCACAGTTTTTTTGTTTGTTTGTTTGTTTTGTTTTGTTTTGTTTTTCGAGGTAGGGTCTTAGTCTAGGTCAGGCTGATCTGGAATACACTATGTAGTCTCAGGGTGGCCTGAGTGATTTCTCCTGAATGCTGGAATTAAAGGTGTGTGCCACCACATCCTGCTTCCTGTCAGTTTTGGACACTGCACAGATTTGTTTGGTGTCAGCATTTTTGTGGCTTGTAGGACTCATAAGGTCACTGATTGCTCGGGAGAGAAGCATTTTCCAAGATGTCATTTTCCCAAATATGTCATTGTAGTCAACATTTACCCTTCTTTGTTTTCATTTCCAAAGAAAACTGTCTTTTCCTTCTTTATGGGTTAGAATCTTTGAAATCCTGTGGACCCCCAATATGTCAATGGTTTCAATGATTTATTTTCCACATTCTTTGAATTCTTAAATGGTTCAGTTGATTCTGAAGCCTGTCTCTTTTTTTCCCATTCTTGAGCTATTTCCATAATTGTTGCAATAATTTTGTAGCCTCACCAAAACTCAACTGTGATCCCATGCTGCTTCAGGTCATAGCCTACTGCTCTGTCTCCCTCTGCAGTCCTACTTGCGTCATAAACATGACTTCATTCCCAGAGAGCCTCAACTCAAGCCCATATACTTGTATGATAAATCTACTAACTCTCCTGCCTCGTGCAGAGCTTTCTTAAATCCATATTACAACTCCTTGGGAGGTCCACCTCCCTCCAGGCCTTCTGGACAGAGTCTCTTGCTTCCAAGGTGTTGAAGGTGACATCATTGGTGATTACTCACTCCATTTACATGCATTGCTCCTTTATCTGAACAATCTTACTTACAGTTAGTGAAACACAAAGTAGACTTCAAAAAGCATAATGATTTTTTAAAGATTTAATTTGAGTTTTTAAAATATATTTTTATTTATTTATTAGAGGGAAAGAGAGAAGAGAGAGAGAGAGAAATAATGGTTGCATCAGGGCCTTCAGCCACTGCAAATGAACTCCAGATGAATGTGCTACCATTTGCTTCTGGCTTACATGGGATTTGGGGAATAGATTCTGGTTCCTTAGGCTTTCACAAGCAAGTGCCTTAACTGCTAAGCCATTTCTACAGCCCTAATTTTATATATTTTTAGCAGTTATAATCACATGAATCCCCAAACATGTGATATCATAAGTGAAGGCACTGCAACCACACATGCACAGCAGGAACAGCAGTGAGGTGGGAAGGGGACTGGTCAGAAAGAAGAAAAGTTTCAGCAGCAGTGGGAGGGGAATAAGAGTGCATAATGGAGGCAAATATGATCAAAATATATTATTACCTACACACACAAAATTTTCAAAAGTAAAATTAAAAAACAACAGGGAGAAACTGAAGTTAACAATTGCAGACAGGGAGAAGAGAGCTGCAGTTACTGATTATCACTGTGTCACCTACTCATGCATAACTTTTCTAGAGAGCCAAGACATAGAAACTGCAAAAGATCATAAAACAGCCTAAGTATGTACACTTTTTCTTCTTTGTTTCCTTATTGCAATTTATTCCTAGTTCATACTCAAACATGCTCAGAGGTGACATTAAGAGGCCATATATTTATCGCTGTTACAAGTGAAGTTAGGATTTCTCCTGGAACTACCACTTCCCTCCAGCTTCCAAGCTTGTGTCAACATCATAAGACATACTGTCCCTCTGACAGTGTGTCTGCATATGTCCTAGAAATACATGCACAGAGAGTGTGACCCTCCCAGGGCTTCTCTGGATGATGATCCTTAGAGACATGCCTGGTTTACCAAGAGAAATCTGGATGCTTATTAGAATTCTAGGGCCATATGTCAAAAACTCCCACCCAGCTGGGCATGGTGGCGCACACTTTTAATCCCAGCACTTGGGAGGCAGAGGTAGGAGGATCACCATGAGTTCAAGGCCACCCTGAGAATACACAGTGAATTCTAGGTCAGCCTGGCTTAGAGTGAGACCCTACCTTGAAAAATAAAACAAAACAAACAAACAAAAAAAAAAAAAAAAAAAACAACAACAAAAATAACTTCCACCCGAATAAGCATTCTGTACATATGTAAACCAAAAACAGTTTTGTTGACATATTCCAACTAAGAACTACCCAGTCACACTAATTAAGTGAAGTCAGGAGGGTACTGCATCAGATGCCTCATGCATGTCACATTGGATAACAGTGACCTTGTAGCATGGCTCTCAGCCAAAGCTCATGATTGCTGTGTATTTAAAAGATACACTATTCCTCCCACCTTTTTTTTTTAAACTTGATCTAAGATGAATCAGTATCTTTCATGAGTGTTCATTCTTACAGGTGGTATTTGCAAATTTTATTTTGAGATAAATTATTTAAATTTCTATGCTTCATATCATTATGTTTTAATTTCTGGTTGAGACATAACTGTACTTATTTATACAATATAATATGTTTTCACATATATATGCATACACACACACTTGTGTAATGACCACATCAGGGTGGTTAGTACATCCACTACCTTAAGAATTCATTATTTACTTATGATGAGAACATTCAAAGTTCTATCTATTTTGAAATACACACAACATTCCTATTAACTATTGTAGCAGACAGATTCAGGTTTGCTGAGATAAACTTCCAGACGAGGCACAGTTATGGAGGAAGGGATATTTATTGAAGCTTACAGATCCAGAGGAAGTTCTATAATGGCAGAAGAAACTCACCTGCCTTCACAGGCCCAAGCAGACAGAGAGAAGCACAAGCCTAAAGGTCAAAAGCCACAGCACACTTCAGGAACTCCAGCTAGGCACACTTTGCATATCTTTAGATTGAAATCTGAAACCCACCACCACACCTTAAGATCCACACAATGGCACTGACTCCAGCCAGGTGGCTACAGATGCAAACTACAAACAAACAACTGAATATATTGGGGGCCATTTATTCAAACTACCACATTCCACGCCTGGCCCCCAATAGATTTACAACCATTACACGTTGTAAATTCTACTCAGTTCAATTTCAAAGGTCCCCACAGTTTTGACCAATTTAAGATATTAAGACATGTAAAATCAAACAAGTTAAACATTTCTAACATATAAAGGCACAGAGTAAACATTTTCAACTGGTATAAGGCATAGCAAGGAGAGACTGAAACAATGCAAACTCAACCACCATCAAATGAACATCAAACTTCTGCAATTCAAGTTCAATATAACCAGAGACTGACAGTCTCCAGATTTTCCAATTCTGCCCCTCCAACTGGGAAGAGTAGCCAGGGAGCACTTCCATCCCAAGCCAACAGTGCGCTATATAGTAGCGCTTGCATAGTCCTGGTATATCCAAAACATCTTGAAGTCTTCATGCAAACCACAGTCCATCTTCCAAAGGCTCTTTCAACCTATCAGGGCATCATGCCCTGCCTCATGCTGCATCTCAGAAGCAGCTCCTGGAACCATGTGCAATGCATGACCACTCCTCACATTTTCCAAAGGCACTTTCAGCCTATCAGGGCATCAGGCCCTATCTCACGCTGCATCTCAGCGGCAGCTCCTGGAAGCATGTGCAACTCACGACCACTCCTTGCATTTTTCATGCTTCTGAAAGCAATACCAGGTGTGCAGGACATAGCCATATTCTTAATTCACAGACAAAATAAATCATAACCTTGAAAAGCAGGTTCCTTCTCCAGTCAACTCTTTCCAAAAGTGTTTGCATTTCCATGATAGTCTTTCCTCAGACATCCTTTCCATGGTAAAGCAATTGGACCATTTTCCTTGAAGATTGCTAATGTGTTTGACAATAGGAGATTAGTAACCTAAAACCACTCTCAGTGCCTGTAATTTTAACTTGCTTGAGGATTTCCAGCTTAAAATCTTAAATCTCTCAGTCCAGTATCTTTAGTCCAGCACATCAGTCCATTACAAATGTAACCTTGATCAAACCCTCTGGGCCTGGGCAGCAGGACGCAGCCAGCCCTTATGCCAGTAGCCCAGTTCCAACAAAGTCCTCTGCAGTCTTTCCTTCCTCTTAGAAAGTTCATAAGCCAAGCCTCGAAGGTCAATGCTGTCTGCACTTAGCATTCTCAGACTCTCATCAGAATAGTCCATAAAACTTGGCTTACCACTCCAGAAGACATTTTCAGTTGCAAGCACCAAGTCCATTCCTATTCCTCCAAAACAAAGGTTCCAAAAGATCAACATCCACATGGTCAGGTTCATCTCAGTCCACTCCTCGGTACCAAATTCTGTAGCACACAGATTC
Source organism: Dipus sagitta (assembly GCA_036346955.1). Taxonomy (NCBI): domain Eukaryota; kingdom Metazoa; phylum Chordata; class Mammalia; order Rodentia; family Dipodidae; genus Dipus; species Dipus sagitta. The sequence goes on along the minus strand of CM070778.1, from coordinate 75,472,150 downwards.
AGGTTCACTGAGATAAACTTCCAGACCAGGCATAGTTATGGAGGAAGGGATATTTATTGAAGCTTACAGATCCAGGGGAAGTTCTCTAATGGCAGAAGAAACTCACCTGCCTTCACAGGCCCAAGCAGACAGAGAGAAGCACAAGCCTAAAGGTCAAAAGCCACAGCACACTTCAGGAACTCCAGCTAGGCACACTTTGCATATCTTTAGATTGAAATCTGAAACCCACCACCACACCTTAAGATCCACACAATGGCACTGACTCCAGCCAGGTGGCTGCAGATGCAAACTACAAACAAACAACTGAATATATTGGGGGCCATTTATTCAAACTACCACAACTATATTTACCTTACCAGGGATTTTTCTTTTTATCTCACTGTAACCTTAGACATGAGGACAGCTCTGGATGCCATTATTTTGTGGTATATATGAACAGTGTTAAACTGTTAAGCCATAAGAAGAATGAAATGTATAGATAGACAAGGAGATTGATGTGTTCACTGACATAAATGGGACACAAAAAGCCAGGTGATCCATGATTGCACTCATATTTGTAAACACACAAATTTTTGATGATGAATAACTATCTATTCACACTGATTCTGTTTAGATTGTTTCTGTGATGAGTTCACAGAGTAAACATTTTCTGTGTCCACTCCAAATGCTTCAAAGCATATGTCCCTAAGTCTTTATGACCAGAAGTTAGCCTCAAAGTTGTAAAATGCTGTAAGGGAAGGTGCATATTAACAATCATCTTCTATCACATGAAGTCTTTTGCTTTGGTTGTCTAGTCTTCAGTTGTAATAGAAAATAAATATTGAACAAAGGCTGAGGTAAGCTCAGTGCTATAGTGCGTGTCTAGCATGAAAAGGCGCTGGATTCTACCTCTAGTACTAGAAAAAAAATTAACCAAAAACAACAAAAATGTCCATAGCACACAATGACTTCCTTTAAGGCAGACATGAGAGCCAAAATGGTTTTAGTTATTTAACAGTATCCTAGCAAAATAAAATTATTACATTCCAAACATACCTGCATTCCCATGTTCATTACAACATTATGCACAAGAACCAAGCTAATAAAACAAGCTAAAAGCTTATTGATGAATGAATGGATAGAAAAAGTATAGTGGGATAATGGCACATCCAGAAGCCATAGATTGCTACTAGAAAATTTTCAGTGCCAGGGATTGGATACCTTCCAGTGAGTTGTTATCCAGGGATGTCTCTATTGCCTCCAAATCATTATAGGCTATTGCCAAAGCCTTTGGTTTCCCATGAGTAACAGGTGGTACAACCATATTGCTGAAGACTCCACATGCCTGGGTGGCAAGTCACTGAGAAATCAAGCTGTTGCTAAGCTGAAAATCTTCTCCCTGTAGCCCAGCCAACTGAAAGCTACAAAAAGCTGCACTGCATGAAGCCCTATGAGAGACAGAAGTCATCAGCGGTGAAAACAATGGACACTGGAAGCCTCAAGTTTGGCCAGACAGGCCAAATGTCCAAACAGGTGCAATAGTGGCGTTTCTGCTCTGGGGGAAACCAACTGCTCTCTAATTGGACTGGAGGCCTTCTCTATGGGAGAAAATATATACCTGGTACTGAAAACCTAATCAAAAGCCTATGGGAGGTCATGAGTCTTAGGGGTATAAAGCCTGCTCTTGTTTGGCTAAATGCATATATTATTCTCACCAAACTGCTCCATAAGCACTACACTTAATGTCCATATTCATATATTAATACTACTCTCAATTTTGCTTTGAGAAGCTTCTCTTTTTCAGATAGCAGTGACCACTGGGATGACCCAAAGGCAACATAGTGCTGAGAAGAAGTGACAGGAATGTCCAGCACTGAAACATCTCTATCACATACTCCAAGGATCAGGGTCCATTACAGAAGAGGTGGCAGAAAGAATGTAAGAGCCAAAGGAAGGGTACCACTCCTTACAATGCAACTGTCCAGACAGAAATTGGCCTCAATATCCGTGACCTTGCAGTGCCTAGCATACCTTCACAAGACCCTCATCGTAGGAGAAAAAGACAATGACATCAAAATAAGAGACTAATGGAGAGAGGGAGGGGATATGACAGAGAGTAGAGTTGTGGAAGGGAAAGTGGGAGAGGGGAGGGAATTATCATGGTTCATTTTAAGTATAGAAGTTGTCAAAAATATTAAAAAAAGAAATATATAGTGGATATATAATGCATATATGTATTATATTATGTATACACATGATCATGTGATGAAATGTTGTTCAGGCTTCACAAAGATCATGTTATGTAAAGGAGTATGTGAGCACTAGGAGGACCCTCTGTTAAGTGAAGTAAGCCAGCCTCAGAAACTTGTGTGGCCTCACATGTGGAATCTAAAACTGTCAAATGCAAAAGCAGGATGTGGTTTCCAGGTATTTGGGGATGAGGTCAGGGATAGAGGATGATAATGATGAAGGAATGAAAAGTTTCACTTATGTAAGAAAAGGAGGCTTTCAAGAGGAAACACACAGTACTGTGACTGTACACTTGACACCTGCTAGGAGAGCAGATCTTCAACATTCTTACTGCATACTCAAAAAGCAATAAAGCTACCTAAGGTGCCATATATATATATATATATATATATATATATATATATATATATATATACATATATATATGTGTGTGTGTGTGTGTGTTAATTAGCTAGAGATGGATAGATCACAATTATACATATAGCAAACAGCCAATGTTCAATGTAAACATATACAACTTTTTATTTTGTATAAAAAATTTTATTCTTATTTCATGGATCCTTAAGAGACAAGATAGAATCACACTTAAGTGTTTAACTACCCACAAGTGTTTAGAAATATGGCCCTACTATTTTGCATTTATACAAGGAATGTAAGAACTGTAGTTGCTCGTGTGTGTGTGTGTGTGTGTGTGTGTGTGTGTTCGTTCATGCAGAGTGTGTGTATGAGTGCACAAGTGAAGTCAGAAAATACTCATGTGTTGTTTGAATCAGGTAGCAATCTGAGAGGTGGCTCTTGCTGGAGGAGGTATGTTTACTGGGGGCAAGCCAGCTCCCCTTTGCAGGAGCTCGGCTCACTCTCCTACTGTTATCTGGCAAGAAATGATGTCTAGTCTCTGCTCACCTCTTGCTTTCCCCTTCCATCATGAAGCTTCCCCTCAAGATTATAAGCCAAAATAAATTCTGTCTTCACATCAGGCTGACCTGGAATTCACTATGTAGTCTCAGGGTGGCCTCGAATTCACGGCAGTCCTTCTACCTTTGCCTCCCGAGGGCTGGGATTAAAGGCGTGTGCCTCCACGCCCAGCCTTTTTTTTTTTTTTTTTTTTTTTTTTTTTTTTTTTTGAGGTAGGGTCCCACTCTAGCTCGAGTTGAGTATGTAGTTTCAGGCTGGCCTCAAACTCACAGTGACCTCCTACCTCAGCCTCCCAAATTTTTGCATTAGAGGTGTATGCTACTTGCAGTCAATCCTATTCACCATACCAATTCTAATTTGAGGGTTTTGTAATGTGTAGTAATAAATGCTTTAGACATGCACCAGTTTGTTAATCCAGAGTGGATGAAAAAAAAAATCCTGGGGACCATGCATCCATTTGTCCTAACAGAACAAATGCTGATGTTTTCGCCATGCTTCCTCTTAGTAGAAACGAGTTTTGAATTTTTATGGATGAATTGGGATTTGTTGTATAAAATTTACTTTCTGTTATGTTTGTTATAAAGCATGGTTCTCATGAATGAGAAATGGGTGCCCCCTCTCCTAATGTAGTTGGGATAGCTGTTCACACCTGTGGGTTATCCAGGTCTGCTTCTCTGTACTGAGCCTTCACCTTGAGGTATTTTCAATTAATGTTAGCATCACAAAATGTTAGAAATGATTATGGCTTCATAGGTCACCTGACCTGTCTCCTTTTGAGGACCATGTCCTACATATTGGGCAAAAGAAGACTTAAATGACAGGTGTTCATTTAGCTAATTATCAGAAGTGCTGTGGAAGAGTGTTTTAAGAATCATAAACTACTAGTGTTCTTCTAAACTCTGTTTCCTTGTAGCAGACAGCATTCCTCAAATTACTGCTCAGAAATGTTTTGCATGAAGAATATTATAGTATCTTTAAACATTTTAATGGCAATTACATTTTGTTTCATACCAATATATAGAAATATTTTAGGGCTGGGGAGATGGCTTAGTGGTTAAGGCATTTGCCTGTGAAGCCTAAGGATCCAGGTTTGATTTCTCAGTACCCACATAAAGCCAGATGCACAAAGTGGCATGTACATCTGGAGTTCATTTGCAGTGGCTAGAGGACCTGACATGCCTATTCTCTCTCTCTATCTGCCTCTTTCCCACTTTCTCTCTCACTCTAAAATTTTTTATAGAAAATATTTTAATGAAATATTTAAAATTTCACACTCTTGATCTATTTGAAGAACATAGAAAGCATATTTTTCTGTCACAAGACTTGCTGTACTAGAAAACAAACACATTATAGTTATTATAATTTCCAGCCACAAAATGGGGTGTTCGTATGGATGCACAACACCTGATAACAGAAATAAATGGTTCATAAATGAAAAAAATTAAGCTTAGGGAAAGTAAGAAATTGGCTCAGAGTATTCCTGTACATAGTATTGTAATCATAATTAAATTCAAACAATTAACCTAATCACAGAGACCCAATTCGTCAATTTTCCTGTATCTGTGGGATGAATGTTCAAGTCCAGCGGGCTCCATTATCTCATTTATACCAGTCCTAGGTTTATACTTATATCTGACCTTTCAAAAACAGGATAACCAGCCACAACTTGTAATCACAAAGGACCTTGGAAAGTTCTTTTGCTTTTGTTTTGAATGCCAATCAAGCCAGCTCACCACAGTCAGCCTCATGGAAATACATCCTCTGGGCCTTCCCATCACCCCGTGTTCAGTCAGTGCCCGGAGCGGTGCTTCCTGGAAATGCCACATGCTAAATCCTTTCTTTTCTTTGCTATGGATTTGCATTCTTAGGCTCTTTGATGCACATTTTAACTCCAAAAGAAAAATTTCAAAGTTTTCTAAAAAATTTATGTCTTGTTTTAGTTTTCTTGCATTTTGTTATATTTTACTTTGCTTTTGTTTAAAGAGGACAAATTTTCTAAGTAATGTGATCTGTAAGTATAGACATCTACCTACTCTTCAGCTGCCCAAAATTAGTTTCACAGTCCATTCTCTTTACAATGGAAGTTTTGTTTTGATTCCTATCAAAAAATGAACAAACTTAGCAAGATGAACCTAAACTAGCCTTCCAGGGTTCTTTCTAAAGTATAGTAAAAAGCCGGGCATGGTGGCGCATGCCTTTAATCCCAGCACTTGGGAGGCAGAAGTAGGAGGATCACTGTGAGTGTGAGGCCACCCTGAGACTACAGAGTGAATTTCAGGTCAGCCTGAGCTAGAGTGAGACCCTAACTCAGAAAACCAGAAAAAAAAAAGTGTAAGCATAGTGGAAGACCCATTGCAGTATATTCAGGAGGGGGGTGAGAAATCGGTAAAAATGGCCAGAAGGAGGGGAAGACAGACAAGCAGAATGATTGCCTTGATTTCAATTACTGCAGAAAGCAATTATCACCTGGACTACTCTGCCATTACTATGTGCATGTAGCACAGATTCACGAGGAAACAAAGATATGATGTCGACAAGGGGAAAATGTCCTGGATGACCAAAGGCATTTTAAGTGTTTCAGAGCTGGTAGACAAAAGGCCAGAGATTTTTTAAAAACCTATGAAATACACATCTACCATAGGCTAATGGATGAAGGCCAATCCTTATCTGTAAATTGGAGTATATTTTAAAAACACAATCAAATTTCTTTATATATTATTATTTATTATTATTAATAAGGCATAGGACAGTCTGTATGGGTACAAAACGAAGGGGAGAAATGCTATGGTAATTTGTTGCATGTAGTTTGTTGTGTGTCCCCTTTGTGCTTAATTCTACCTAGGATGTGGCACACAAATTAAAGTATTCTCATTAGGCAAAAAGAGAAAATAGTTTCAGCTTGTAGACTGTAAAAGAATGTTTTCAGCATGACACATGCAAACTGTGATATTTCTGCTGTATTTCTTTTTGAATCATGCAAAATGGAAAAATATGGAAAATGGAGGCTTGTGCCATTCTTCTCAGTCTTAAAGCTTTTCATGGCCAGGCATGGTGGCACACACCTCTAATCTCAGCACTTGGATGGGAGGCTGAGGTGGGAGGATTACTGTGAATTCAAGGTCAACCTAAGAATACATAGTGAATTCTAGGTCAGCTTGGGCTAGACTAGAAAGAGATCTCACCTTGTAAAAACAAAACAAAACAAAACAAACAAACAAAAGTCCTTCTTATGTACAGTCTTCTTATGGGCCCCATAATGGGAAAATATTATTTACTGGGGCATGAGGAAATATTGATGCTAAGCTGCTAATGATTCCATATGTGTCCAAATGTACTTCCTTGTTACTCTTGTAGTCTTGTGGTGCCATGTCCACACTTGCTACATAGTATGCATGAAAGCATCTCTGAATTAATCAGTTGCTTATTATGCAGAAGTACCTTTTTTATTTATGTAGTATGAATAGTAAAACAGTTTAATTTTTTTTGGAGTGTTGAGTATTGAACCTAGGAACTTACATGTGCTAGGCAAGCATCTCACTACTGAGCCCCATAGCTCCTCCGTATTGTAAATGGGTTGGGAACAGTTTTTTTTTTTTTTTAATTTCAAACCACTTGGAAAGAATTTATAAGCATAGAAAATGCCACACCAACCTAAGTGTGCATTGTATTAGTATGTTATTTATATTTGACTTCTTTGTTATGTGGACTTGTGTTATAATTAAACAATTATATAGTACATGTTGTTCTGGAATTTGAACTTATCTAAAAAAAGAGTTCAAGATTTCTAAATCTTTTTCCTTAGAAATAAATTGATCGGTTTTGTTTTGATGGACTCCTGTCTGTTATAACCCTTGTGTAAATTGGTTATTCTATATAAACCACTAGTGAAAAAGAAGGTAAAAGGGTTGTTTCGATAGTCTGATCTATTCTAAAATAAAATATCTCTTATTCAATGCCTTGAGAAATCCAGGGAAGGGACTCTGGTAATTACTATAGTAGACAGCAACGAGGCTTGGAGTGGCCCTAGAGAAGATGCTTAGCAAAGCAGCCAGCATCTCATGTCATTACAACCTCACCTCTTCTGATATTTCCTCCAGGTCATTTGGATGGATGGTTCAATAAACAATATGGTTAGATTTTCAGATGTAGCTTGGGAATGTTTACTTGAACCTGCTATTGTATTGATGTCATTATCCTTGAAATGGTTTCCAAAGTGATCATTCAAACATTTTTTTAATGAATGAGTCTATCAGAAATGAAAAAACCACCATATAACTGATATGTGCAGTTCCATACTGTCAATATTGAACTGAACTACGGTCTGTCTTAGCAAGAGGGACAGATCAGCTTGCAGGTAGCACAGCCTTGACGATGTCCTCTCTTCTTATGGCCCTGTGGCATTTCTCTGGCTCTTGGTCACACAGCATAGCTAGAAACTGACCCTGCTGAAGCAGATCCATTTAACCTTCTTTAGCCAAAGCCTTCAGTTTTCTTTCTACTGGAATAAAGGTAGAGAGAAGTGTTCCTCTTCCCAAGGATCAAGGTAAGCACCACTGTTTTCATTATGTTGCTCCTGGCTGTGAGACTCACACAAGCTGGGGTTCCTGGATTACAAACAGCTAGATGGAGCCAAGTGAAAGGATTATGGTCAGATGACAACATGGCTCTGGTGTTGAAACTTAGAAAACATACACATGTAAGCCTGCTTTCTTGCTGTTCACACCCATAATGCTCTTTTTTCCCTGGAACAGCAGTCTTCTGCAATAAAGACTCTGGATGTTTAGTTTATGCTAACAATTTGGATCCATTGACCGACAGCTAGAGGCAAAAGTGTCCTGTCTCCTTCCCACCAGTCTTAGGACATTAACTCTCTTGCTGAGAGCATTTGGGTGTAGCCGTTTATGACAGCCTCACTCTAAGGTTCTGTGCTTCTGTCACAGTGGTCAAGTAGAAATCATAACCAAGTATTAACATTATCATCCACAGCTGACAGCTCCGTCTTTAAGAGAAACACAGGCCAGGAGCAATGGGAGAATCCAGATGCTCAGGTGAAGGTTACATCAAATCTAAGCATTATAGGTCATCCAAGAGCTGAAAAATGTCATTGTCAAGCCTCTAAGAAAAAGTACTGCAGGGTCATGTTTGACACACAGAGAAAAAGTTAGGATGAAGGAAATCTGCAAGTTGTAATATGACATAGATCCTTCAGCAAAGCTAGTGCTTTGTGAATTTGTTGCCATAACATTATTTTAATCAAAGCCAGCCTGCATTGGTAAATCTCATGAGCACAGCTATTTCACCAAGAGCATCAGCAGTATGAGTACCATGGAGTAACATGGACAGCATTTAACTGGACTGCTGCTCATTGCTTCCTGCACAGACAGTGCAATGGTGCTCACTTTTGTAAACAATGGTATCAGTTTCTCTCTAGAAACATAAAATACATCCTGTGTTGTGATCAGACAGCTTTACAGATATGCCCTTTTACCTGTGAGTTCATATGCTTAGTTACTGTACCCATAAAAGTCTTAAACATGTTCCACAGATAAGTACTGTGAATGCAAAGAATGTTAGAAAAGCCATCTTTAAGAGGAAAAGAGAATGGAAAGAATGAATAGACTATATAAGGCTCATGGCACATTTCAACTCATGGGGCACTTAACAAAGATCCTCCTTCCAAAGATGGCCATAGCCCAAGCCTTAGCATCTTCATAGCTATTTTAGTTTCATTAAAGCAAAATGCAAATAGAATGATGTAGATGCTGCTCCCAACTGATGGCAGCCACACAATAGCAATGTCCACAGAAAATTTGTTCAGTGAGTAACTTAAAGCCACAACTTGAACTATGGCCAAGTGTAGCACCAGGAAAGACAGCTTTTCAATTTTTTAAGTACATATTCATTTATTATATAAACTTGATGTGTCAATATAACTGGGCCATAGAGTACCCAGTTATTTGGTTGTACATTCTGTATGAGAGTCACATTCGGAACCTTGGGCTTAGTAAAGCAGAATAACCTCTAACATATGCAGGGCCTCATTCAAACAGCTGAAGGCCTAGAAAGAGCTAAGACCAGACCTACCTACATGAGAGAGGCTTCCTGAAAGCTTCTGACCAGAACACTGGCTTTTCCTGACAGCAGCAGTCACCTAGCAATGGGACGTTACCTGCAACATGGTCTGCAGATCTGACTTCTCAGAGTTCATAATTGGGTGAACCAATTTCTCTCTTTTCTTCCTCCTCCCTTCTTCTCCTCTTCCCCTTTCCTTTTTTCTTCCTTTGAGAAAGGATTCCCTCTGTAGCCCATGTTAGCTTGAAACATGATTCTACACTGTGATCCTTCTACTTCTATTTATCTGGAGAGCCCCAAGACATATGAAGACATGAAATTTACAGTCCTAAGTGCATCAATATAAAAACATGTCCACAAAGGTCAATGGCAATCACAACTGTAAGGCATGCTTTAGAAGAATAGGTAGTAGTCAAGGGATGTTGGAAACATAGTTCCCTAACAGTCTTATATTGAGTTTGTTTCTTTTTCTTTTTTTTTTTTTTAAAGAGCACCTTGGTGACAACATTTATGGAAAGATTGAAGAAAAACAAAAATGCCATTTAGCTCAAGAAGTTGTAAGCTGCCATGAACTCATTTCCGTTGGGGGAGCCCTCAGGTCTTTGCTTACAGTCAACTTGTTCACAGGCTTCTCTCTCTGAATGTCTTGTCCACGTGAAGGGGCAACTGTAGTCTCCTACTCTCTACACAGGATAGATCTTTGTTTCAGCCGACTCTCAATGGGGGCACAACTACCCCATCTCCCCGGACAAAGAGCATTGGAATATTCCGTTTTGTTGATTTATATATCTCTTCATATGTCTCTTCATCAATTTCTATAGTAGTCACAGTTTCTTCTACATCTCCCAGTATCATATTAAAGTGTTGGTCATAAGCATGTAATCTACCTCGAAGCTCTCGGTCATTTCTCATCTTCACATAAATTTGTTCATCCAGGCTGAGCCCGATGAGATCCAGGGGCTCTTCTATGGTATTGGTGGTCTGTTGCTGATCGATGTCATCCGCCATGTTCCCAGCCCTCTTGAATTTGTTTCTTTTCACTTAATAAATAGGGAGGGAATTTGTAGAAGGCAGAGGCCAGTGTTCACTTCCTGGAGAGCATATTCATTTCCTCACCAAAGCTAGAGGCCCTTCCACTGGGTCTGTCATGTGCAGTTACTTGCTTGGCAATTGTGCTAGTGAATGGAGGCACTGTAGGTTAGCAGTAAGTGCCCATTTCAATGTGTCAACCACTTCAATGTTTTAATCATTCAGTGTTATCCTAGAAATATAACATTTAGCATGTGCTTGCCTTCAAACATACCAAATCACATGAATGCATACAAATAGGTCCAACAGAAGGATTTTCTTCATGGTCTCACCTTTCCTATTTTGCTGAATATCACAGAAGGAACTGTCCAAGCAGACAACCTAGTTCTAGAGAGCATGGATATTTTCAGTCAATACAGCTTAGCTTATCTAAGTAGAAATTGCTTACATGCACCTAATCTATTTCATGAATGATTCAAATGTGTTCTTTTATCATATGACCTCTGGTAACAACTGAAATTGGCTATCACATTTGCTACTTATACATCAAAGAAGTCAAGTGACTTGGTCAGGGTCACAATGGTAGAAGCCTCCTCTTGGGCTGGGAAGGTGGCTTTGCAAGTTAAAGGCACTTGCTTGAAACCTATAGCCCAGGTTCAATTCCCAGGTAACCACATAAAGCCAGATACATTAAGGGTACATGTATCTGGCATACCCATACTCTTTGTCATCCACTCTTCACTTGCAAATAATTAAAAAAAAATAATACCACCTCTCCTTGTCTAATATGATGCTTGAAGGTAGCGATAGGTGAATCCATGGATCCAATAAAGTCTTGGAAGTTTAGAAATGAACTTTGCATTTCCTCTTCCATCTCATCAGGGTTAGTGTCTCTCCAGAACCAGTGTCACATAGAGTTGCAGTGCATATTCTTTGCCAGAGAATTTTGGCCTCCAAAGATTTATCAAATGCCTTAAAGTATAGAAACTTTCCAGAGATCTCTGTGCCCCATGGCCAGCAGCAGAATTTAACTAAACTTAAAAGTAGTAACTTTTCAAAGTATTAATTTGAAATAATTTATCTAAGGGGAGGGTATAATAGATATGTAAGTAGAGTGGCAGAATACTGGGGGTGAAATGGTCTGAATAGGCTCAGAAGGAGGGGTGGAGGAGAGGAGGAATGGGAGGAAGGTTGGTCAAAATTTAAGATGCTATATATAAGATATATAAAAACCTACAAACCTCCATATATATATATATATATATATATATATATATATATATATATATATGGAGAGAGAGAGAGAGAGAGAGAGAGAGAGAGAGAGAAAGAGAGAATGAGAATGTGAGTGAGTTTGGGCAGAAGTATTTTGTGGAGGTAGATCATGATGTACCCTGAAGACTTACACTGTTATTAGAAAACTTTCAGTGCCAGGGGTGGGATACCTTTCAGGGAGTTGTTGTCCAGATGCCCCAAAACATTACAGACTAAGAACAAGTCTCTTGGTTTCCCACCAGAACTAAATAGTAATACCTTATTGCTGAAGACACCACAGCTTACGCTGCAGGTCACTGGAAACCTCCCCCTCTGTTGACTACCTGTCAGAAGGTTAAAAAAGCTATATAGCACATAGCCTTTTGGTGAAGAGAATTCAGTCTTAACCAGCAGTGGACCTACAAGGCTTATGGATAGCCAGCCAGGCCAAATGTGCCAACTAATGCAATGGTGGCAGGTCTGTTATAGGGGAAACCAACTGTTCTCTTATTGGAGTGGAGGTCCACTCCATGGGAGGGAATTTTTGGCTGGTACTGACAATTTAGTCAATATCCTATGGTTAGGGAAGTCATAGCTCTTGGAAACTACTACTGTTATCTGGCTGAATACATATAATTTTGCCAGAAAACTGCCCTCTAAACACTTGTGGTTTTGCCCACATATTAATGCTATTCTAACTTTAAGTTAGAGAAGCTTCTCTTTTCAGATGGCAGTGACCACTGGGGTTACTTAAAACTCACTTTAGTATTGAGAAGTGACAGTGGAGTGCTCAACACTTAAGTGAGAACTTCTATCACACCCTCAAAGGCTTAGAAGCCATTGGGGAAGAGGTAGCAGAAAGAATGGAAAAGCCAAAGAAAAAAGGAAGAGTGCTTATAATGTTGTCTTTTAGTCACAAAGTAGCCTTGATATTCATGACCTCATGGCGGCAGATACTACCTGTACAAGACCTACATAATAGGAGGGGAAAATAATGATATCAAAATAGAAGAGATTAAATGGAAAGAAGAAGGGATTCAGTGGAGGGCAGATTTGGGAGGGGGAAATGGATGTGGTGGGATGGGATCATTATGATCATGGTATATTGTCTATAGTTGTAGAAGTTGTTAAAAAGTTTAAAAAAATAAAATGATTTATCTTAAAACAATGACTGCTTATATTGTGATAAAGTATTTAAAATCACCCTATCTCAGACTGGTGATATAGGTTGGTGACAGACATCTTGACTAGTAGCACAAGACAGTCAATTCCCTTTCCAGCTATCCAGTATTACAAAAAAGAAAGAAAGAAAGAAAGAAAGAAAGAAAGAAAGAAGAAAGAAGAAGGAAGGAAGGAAGGAAGGCAGAAAGAAAAAACAGAAAAGAAACAAATCTGTTATCCTCTATCTATTTATCTATCCTATATCTATCATCTCTATATCTACCATCTACTCAATCATATATTTGTCTATTCACTCCATTGCTACTAAATTCTATCTGTCTCCTTTTAAGCATTTTCAACACATTTCCTTTCCACTCCTGGTATTCCACTCCAGTTATTGATTGCGTCATTTTTCTTGAATGTATGAATATATAGACATCATACAAAACAATGAAAATGTCAAGAAGGCAGTATTACCTAGAATGCAGAGACCATCTGTGCAGTTTTCGGATTCCTGGTTGAGGCCTTCACAGAACTTTCCCCCATTTCTTGGAGGTGGAGCCATGCACTCCCGGATCCGTAGATGCTCGCACTCTGGGCTGCAGACTGACCATTCACTCCACACTTCCCAGCTGCCATCCACTGAGAAGAGAAACAACAAAGACCACCATCCACAGCAGTCAAGAAGCAAGTGGGAGACTCACCCCACCTTTAAACAAGTCACCACCTCAATGAAACCAAAGCTGATAGATTGGAGGATTTTTCTCCCTGGTTTCTTGCCTAGCTAAAGCAGTGGTACAGTTTTTTGCTCTTCAAAATAAGACTGAAAGCTAAATGTTGCAAGTGTTTGAGAGATTGGTCTCTGTGAATTGGGTAATAATGCCTTTATCCACTCTTTTCTAGAATTTTATGCCCCAGCGCATGTGTAGTGCCACAGAAAACCAGACACTGCCTTGGGGGGACTTAGAGTTTACAATAAGGGTGGAATAGACTGTCTTTTAAGCTTTAGAAACCTCTAAACAATAAAGTATTAAACCCAAATATACTGAAAACATTAACTAAAGCAGGTCAGCCAAACCCCAAGATGGCAAGACCTACATAAATAGGATTTCTTGGGTCATGGATTGCTGCTACATGCAAAATGAATAGATTGAACTTCATTCCATTAAAACAAACCCAAGAGATTAGGGCAGATGTTTGAGGCAATTGCCCCATTACCCCCTAGGAATAGTTCTCACCATGCTTATGTAGGTTAAGATGCTGCAGTTTTTAATTTAAAGCAATTAAGCAAGAGTAGGGCAAATTAAAAATATTGAATTTGAATCAAATGTCTGAGTCTTCATCTTGGTTCTGTCATCAGTTGAGCAACCCAGAGTAACTCAAATGGCCTCATTTTACCATTTCTGTCAATCAAAATTAATAAAACATGCAAGAAATAAATGTCATTACATGTGTGAAAGTGTCCTGCACAGTACCTGGCACATAGTAAGCACTCAATAAGTGTTTGTGGAATAAAAGAACCAAATGAAACTCTGGAGAATATGCTGATGGGTAAGTCTCACTTTGGTTTTGAGTGAAAGTTAGTTTGAAATTTTAAAGACATGAAGCTCTGGTCCAGGGTTCATAGAAAGAATGCTGTTTCTCAGCAGCAGGGTACGCTTTCCATAAAGAAAGCCACCTTCTATCTCATCTAGTTCTCATTGTATCAACCAGGCTACGACCAGGAAGAGATGCCCAAAAGAACTAACAAACGACATATTCAGTAAATGAGGTCTTTTTCTGTCCAAAAAGAAAGGTAAGCATAGAATAGGCCTGAGGGAAAACACACACTGCTGTTAAAGTGCATAAGCTCTGCTAATTGTGTGTAAATAAACATAAAGCTAAGCTGATGAAATGTCAAGTTTTGGAACTTGGCTTTTTGTGCTTGAAGACAGCTCTCCCAATCCCTGCTTGCTATATACAAATACATGCCACAAAGTGGGTGGTGGCTTAGTCCAAGCAAACATTGCTGCTATAAACCTTGAGCAGAGGTATTTCAGCCACGTTCTTGCTGTATTAGCAGCTTGGACAAAAGCTCTAGTGTAGGAACTTGGACCAAGGTCATTTTAGAAGAAAGGTTACATTGACTGTTTCATACCAGCCTGGCAGTGTTGGTGGGTCAGAAGAAGGGAATCTCACCCGGACAAAGAGAAGTGCAGGTTATTTTCTGCACTGACATTCCCTCACAAAAGGCCCCACCATTGAGAGGAGCTGGATTGGTGCAGGTCCGGGAACGTTTCTGCCATCCTCTACCACAGCGGACATTGCAGGCTGACCACTCTGTCCAGGAAGACCAGCCTCCATTCACTGAGAGACACAAATAGGGAGAAAAAGGAGAGAAGTTTGTAATGATGGCCTACTACGTGCCAGCCACTGTGCCAGGTATGTGAGTTGTCATCTGGAATGAGATAGTACAGAATGCCATAGTTGTTGCACTGAGGCATCTGGGGGTCTCACTTCCTCTTCTCAATCTACTCACCTATAACAGTAAAAATCAAGAGAGTTTTCTTTGTAAGAAACTATTAAAAAATAGGAGGCACTGATAAGAAGATCCCTAAAGCACCTGAAAATCCAGACTATAAGAAGAAAATATCAGTATTTGAATTTCTATTACATTAAGTGCTTCTAAAGTAAATCCCAGAGCTCTTCTATTGTGGAAAGAAATGCCTTCACTTAAATAATTTGGAGATATTTTTATGTGATGCCTGAGATAGCAAACAGTAATGTTTGTTTGTGGTAGATTTCATATGCTAGACGAAGTAACTGTTGTTAGGTCTGGGAACATAAGGGGAGATGAGATGGGAAGGGCAGGGAGCAGAAATAACCTACCATAATGCTTTTCAAATGTGAACACAATGGCAAAGTATAAACACATCTTTATTATATTCAGAGGAGAGAAACTGCAGATGCCACTGACTAACTTGCAGAAGTCCTGGATTGAGTAAACTAGTAACAATGGGAATATTTTCTCACCTGTCAAATGTGGGGGTGGGGTGGGGAGGGCAGGGCAGCAATGTGGTGGATGAACCAAGGTCTTCTCAGCTCTCAGCAGGGCATGCTTTAATAAAATACAACTCTCTCTCTCTAGTACTCAGCCTCCAGCCCTCCCTGTCCCTTCCTGGCTTTGGGCTGGTCTTACCATAGACCACCACAGTGGCTGACAGGCTCCTCCTCCTGGCCACAATGTTGGCTGCCATGCAGGTGTAATTCCCTGAGTCTGAGAGCCGCGCCTGCCTGATGATCAAGTTATGGTCAGCCCTAGTGTCAATGTTCTCATCCTGCTCAGAGTCAATGGGCTCCTCATTTTTCAGCCATTCCACCTATAGGAAGAAGAGAATATGTATAAGAATAAGAACTCTTCTGGAACTGAATGCTGTACAATTCTGGTGTGGGGAGAAGAATGTTCCTAAGGCACAGTGCTATAGTAATGACTGCTCTTTGTCATAGCCCATCTATTTCACTGAGTAAATTTGGTTAGATTCAGGAAACTGAAAGTACTAACAGTCTTCAAACACCTTATAACTTTGACTCATTTTCTAAAAATGACAGAAAAAAGGAAACTCCAATTAAGTCATTTCCTTTTATTAGTGTCTTTGATGACAATAACAGTATTTCCATATAATTTATTTAAAATACAGCACAGGAAAACAACACAACTATGTTGAACTTGTACTCTGACTTAGAGAATATGATTGTATATTATTGGTTCAAGTAAATATTTTCATTTTAAAAAGCTTCAATACAGGCATGGATATGTAGAAAGACCAACAAATGCAGATCTAAGCAATCAATCATAGGTCTGTAACTTCAAATATCCATCTTATCCAATCTGGAGATCCACTGTTTTAGCAATCTTTGTTTAGCTCCTCCAGAGGTCCAACAGAACCCATCTGTACTCAAGGTTAGGCACTTGGCACATGGAAGGCCAACCTGCTTTTCTGGAGGAGCTCAAGCTCCCATCTTAGCACCAAGCTGTTCCTACTTCTAATTTGTTTGCTTCTAGTGTGTCTTGGCTAAAGTACTTTCCTCATATGAGTTCCAACTGAAACCTGTCCTTGCTCAGCTTCTCCTTCCATGGAAATCAAAGGAAGACATGGTAGAAGCAATATGCTCCCCATTATTTATCCTTCTGCAAGAGGAAGTACACCATACTTAACACCCATTTCATCAAGCATGCAAGTTCCTCCTGATTTAATTGTATCCCTTCCCCATTTGTCCTCCTCTTTCCACCTTTATGTAGTGTGTCTATAGCAACATTAGACATTTAGTTCTATGTATCAACATATCTAAAACACAATAATCTAAAAAACATGAAACTGCAATTAATTATAAAATGCAATAGCAGTGAATACACTAAAGAGCATTGGCATTGGAGGGCATTTTGTCACATTCTGCATAATTTACAGTTAGCTTTGGCATAATATGACTCATTTGATTTTGTTTTTTAACTTTAAAGAATTCTAATTTGTCATCAATAGGTAGTATCTGCAATATAAAAATTTGATATAATGCTGACATATTGGTCACTATAAAAATGGACTTACTTATCAGAAGAAAACTTAATCACAGTCCTTCCATATTCTCTCAAAGTATCACACTGTTAATGAAAATTCAGATATCAAAAGGACTACCACAGCTAGCCAATTAATCTGCTTATCTTAATGTATTTCTGCAGAAATATAGAAATAGCTGACAACAATGAAGCCATTTTATGAGCCTTAAGGACAACTAAGGTCATTACAGTGGCTACAATATAATGCTGAAGGGTTTTCATAAGACTAAATTCAAATTCTATAGTAACTTCAATATCACTGGAACTTCCAAATTGGTAATTTAGCAGAGAACTCTATCACCACTCTCCTCTCATTTCACAAATTCCATTGTAAACTCCCTACTTCAAGTGTTGCTTCCTGAGCTTTTCTATCTGTAGTATGTAGAAAGCCCCCTGTATGTTTTCCCCTTTGTCCATCTTCTCCCCAAGAGGCAGGTGAAGAGGTAAGTAATGTCCTCAACTAAATTATTCTTAGAGAAGAGAGAGCAGAGTCCTGTGAGCAGTAGTTCTAGAAACAGAAATGAAGGCCAGCATCTGGACTCTAAGGCAGCTTTCATGAAAGAACCTTAACCTGGGAAGTTGAAGCCACTGTCAGCAAGAAGAGATGACTTCAGGCTTAAAAATAACAGGAAAACAACCATGTGTCAATCAAACCAACTCTGTCACAGAGACTAGGTCAGTAGTAATATGAGTAAAATGCAAAAAAAGTTGCTAAAACCCTCCTTTAGCTTGATAACAAGTCACTTCAGTAAATAGTGCATAAAGATGAATAAAGAAACAGCAAAACATACATGAAAATTCAACTATTATACACACGACAAATAACTTAAACAACAACAACAACTTTTTGCCACTGAAAAAGCAAAGATTGATTCACACAAGCACATGCAGAAATTCCAGAAAGAGACAGTGGTAGACAGGAGTAGGTGTGGTCTCAGTAAAGAACAACAACAAAATTCCACAAAAATAAAGACCTCATACACATGTACATGGAAGCCAGAGGTCAACCTTGGGTGTCTTCTTTAATCATTTGCCCACATTATTTTTGAGATAGAACCTCTTACTGAACTGGAAGCTCACCAATTTAGCAAAACTAACTGGGCAGCCAGCCCCAGGGATCCTTCCATTTCCACCTCTTCAGCAGTCTGATTATGAGTGTGTTCCACTGTGCTTAGCTTTTATGTGAGTTCTGACTATGTGAACTCAGGTCCACAGGTTGTGTGGCAAGTACTTTACTAACTGAGCCATCTCCTCAGGCCCTTTTTCTAGACTTTCTGCAGCAGCTTCATAACCAGTATATGTGCTGCTTCTATTCCTGCTTCTACCAGACTCTTCACCTAGAGAGCAGGTACTTTCCACTTAGAAACTCTTCAGTGGGCTCAGTTCTTGCCTGGGCCAAGGAAACTCTTCTGGTTCCTCTATTAGTTACCACCCCAGATCCTCTGTGTCATGCCCTGCCCACTCCACTTCTCCCAAATGGACTTCTTCCTCTTGTAGAAACTCAAGGTAAGTTCTCCCCTCAATGTCTAAGTATCTTTTAGTTCTCAGCCCAGGGGCCTTTCCTATAGGTATCCTGTGCTTAGTGAACTTGGCATTCAGGACTCAGATCAGATGCAACAACCTTTGCAGAGGGACCATCTCAGGAAACTTCTACCATGGAAAATGCCTATCCCCCATGTTGTTTTAAATTTTTTCTTCTAAATTAATCTTCATCTGATAGTGAGGACAGTGATACCTATTGTGTTAGTACACCTACTATCTATCATATACTTTTGTCACTGTGATCTTGGGAACTGGCCACAAGAAAGTATTAGGGATACAAATGAGGATTTAACCACAGTGAATTATTTTTGTTAGAAAAGCAAGGAGACAGGGAGGATAGAGGGAGGAACAACCATCCCATAGCAACAAACTAAATGAAAGAGCTTGGTAAAACAAGCCATGACTCAGTAATACAGTTCAGCATAATATAAGCAATAAAACAAATATGAAAGTTAAAATACAAAATTATATGTTTAGCATTGTCACAAATTTGTAAAACAAAAAACAGTCATATGAATATATATGCTTTAAAAGAATGGAAGAAAATTCAATGTTTATATCTAAGATCTTAGAGGTAATTATTCTTTCTAACTAGTGTCCAATTTTGGTGAATTCAAGGAAAAGCATTAGTAATCTTAAAAACAATTACTTTGGCTTTAAAACATCTTTTTTATTTATCACACAACACAGCAGTTTCAAATTTGTGTTTAGCCATAGAACATTTCTTCATTTCAAGGCTATTGTAAAACCCAAAATGAAGCATAGACAAAAGACAGATTCGGAGACTGGTACAGAATTGAGGGTTTATCAGTTGTGGATATGGAGGGCTGTTGGGATTCAGAGTTGAGCCAACTTCACACCTGCCTTGCTAGCATGTTGACAATCCCCAACCATAGACAAATTTCATTAATCTTAGATATAATGTCTTCATATATTCTCTGCTATTCTCTGTTTGAAAGGCACATTGGTCATAATTTTTCTGCCCCTACCATACACACACATGTGACCAGCAACCCTACTCCTCCCTGTCTTCTCTTTAGATTGGATAAGTCCATACTCTTTCAAGTATAAACTCCTTTGATGTTTAGCCTTTAGAAACAATCCCCAGATGTACTCTCTTTAAGCTTCTTAGTCACCTACCTTTGCCTACAACCTTGACAGTAGATAGATGAGCCTTCCCTGAGATGTACTCACTTTAAGTTCCTTAATTAGCTACTATGTTTTGAGCCTTCACATGTAACCTTGAAAATGAACAGATGTATTTTTTCTAATAAAAAGACAAGTACACTTCTGCACTGCATGGTTATCTGCATGGAATTTCTACCTTGTGAGGCAGCTCACAGATAATTTTGTTTGAGAGATCTCATGTCTGCAATTCTGTCAGAGGTCTTGAAGCTACTTAGGCTTGGCCAACCCAAGGCCTGATGTGTGCCAATTCCTGTGGGTGATTGCTCACATCTTCATCAATGACCCCTAGAGATGCTCAGTGCATGCCCTGTGTCACCACAGCAGCTGGCCCTGCTGTGCCATCCAGCCCTGGCTAGCCTCAGCTTCCATGCTCATGTCTTTTAGGTCTCCATACACTTTCTCCTACACATGGTGTTTATTGTGTCATGACAGGGTCCATCAATCTGTCTATAAACAATCAATATATTAGTACATGCCAAGTAGTGGTGCTATTTATTTGCAACCTAATAGTTTATCAATTTAATTGATGGTAGATCTTTATGGGGAAATAAGTTTGGTATTTTCTGGGCTTATAAAAGTGACAAATTGCACTTGGATTTATGATTTTGTCACTTAGAGAAACATTAAAACATTTTTGATGAGCTAAGTCCTCCTAATGTAGAATAATACAATAAACAAGACACAAACTCTCTCTTGCACAGTCTCTTCAGCAGCAGCTGCAAACTCCACATTCCTGAGGACAGCAACCAAAAGGAAATTGGTACTGGGTGCAAGGCATGGATGTGCATTACCTACAACTATGAAAGGAATATTCTTCACATGCACACTGAGATGAGCTCACTTTCATTTTTCTCTAAAACCGTGGCACTTTCTATCTCCTTTTATTTTTCCCATCTTTGATAGAGACATAGGCCTATCTTATAAAAAAATAGTTCAATGAAACCTGGCAATGAGCTCATTTTTGCTTAACAATCTGTTAAGCTTTTAATATAATACAGAGGTCTTCAGATTTATAGAGAATTTAACTTCTGTGCCAGGAATTATAGGAAAGTAGTAGCTGAAGTGAAATATAGACCAGAAGACCTGTGCAAGTGAGTAAAACTGTTATCACCATGAGGATGTGCAGGCCCAGGGATCTTTCCAAGAGCGAGGGCTGTGTACTGTTAAGTAAAGTTTCTCAAATTTCACGTTATGGTATACATAATTACAAGATAACTCAGGAAGGTCAAGTAAAACATGCCTAGCCTTATGATCTCTACTTGATTTTAGCACAAAACAAAACTTGGTATCCTTCCATAAAGTTACTCCTTTTCCTTGTACTGGGTTATTCTACATGGCTTTTCCAAAGAAGTTACTGGGAACTATCATGGAATATAGGAAACTGCACACAGAATCATGAAAATATTTTAAAGGCATACATGTGTACAGGAGTGATTTTATGAGAAGTACTGAACACTGAGTACAGAAGTTTTATATATATATATTATATATATATATAATTTTATTATTATTATCATTATTATTATTGGGTTTTGAGGCAGGGTTTCACTCTAGGCCCAAGCTGACCTGGAATTCATTGTGTAGTCTCAGGGTG
The DNA here is from genome assembly GCA_036346955.1 of Dipus sagitta. Classification (NCBI taxonomy): domain Eukaryota; kingdom Metazoa; phylum Chordata; class Mammalia; order Rodentia; family Dipodidae; genus Dipus; species Dipus sagitta. Next base: position 75,450,575 of record CM070778.1, on the reverse strand, counting down.
GCCTTGAACTCAGGCTTATCCTCCTACCTCTGCCTCCAGGGGATTAAATGTGTGAACCACCACACTCAGCTCTCAGAAGTTATATTATGAGAGGTTGGCAAATTTCCCATTATGATCTTAACAAAAGTGATACAAATATTCTAGTTAACATTATGGGATAACTATATTGATCACTTTGAAGCTAACAGATTTGTGTCACTGATCTAAATGATCTCATGTGAGCAGGTCCACTCTTTGCTAGAGAAAGTTAACATTTCTGATGGGTGTTGGCAGCTTTCACCCTTCTTTCCTCTATCTTGGTTCAGATGGGTCATCTTATTCAGGATATGGGAAGAAACTAGTTACTGGAGGTAATGAGCCTGCAAAATTAACCGCATTTCTTAGCATAGTGTCATGCCCAGATCATCTGCAAGATGTAGACTTTTCCAATTTAAAAACACATCAAGGACTATTAGGTGTCTTGCCAGAGAGCCAGTTCCTGTTCTGTCACTGGTATGTACCTGAAGAGCTATAGTAGTTTCTCACCAGTCAAGATTGGGAAGGGACATCCTTTGGAAGAGGGGCAAAGGAAGCTTCTAGGAGATTATTTCACCCAAGACCAGGATTTTCCACTACACTAGTCAAGATTTTCTAGAGGACCAGAATCATCCATAGAGTAAAATAAATATGTATGGACTTATTGGACTAGCTTTTAGGACACAAGCTGGGCACAACAGCTGCCTGTAGCCTTGAGCATCTAAAAACATGATAGCTGCCCAATTCACAAGTGGATGCCTCAGCACTCCAAACCTGGTACTATGAGCCTGTAGGATTCCTGGAGAGCTAATAGTCTTTAGACTTTAGAAGGCTGAAAAAACTTGGTTCCAAGGGGCTGGATAGATGGATTAATGGTTAAGTTGTTTGCCTGCAAAGCCAAAGGATCCCAGTTCAATTCTCCAGGACCTACATAAGCTAGATACACAAGGGGGGCACATGAATCTGAAGTTTGTTTGCAGTGGCTACAGCCCCAAGAGTGCCCTTTCTTTCTTTCTTTCTTTCTTTCTTTCTTTCTTTCTTTCTTTCTTTCTCTCTCTCTCTCTCTCTCTCTCTCCCTCCCTCCGTCTTTCTGTCTCAAATAAATAAATAAAATATATTTTTGTAAAAAATTGGTTGTAGTGTCCACAAAGGATAGTCGAAACACAGTAGGTACACCCATGAATGAATAGTAAGGAAAGCAGAAAAAAGGCACCATGTTTTCATATATATATAGTCCAGCACTAGAAGTGCCACCTACTCTGGAGGAAGGATTTCTTCCTTTAATTTATCCTTCCTGGACACACATCTACAGACTTACCTGGAGGTATGTCTCTTGATTCCTGATTTGATCAAGCTGACAGCAGAAGGTAACCTTAACATACAAATCCTTTGCATGTGTCCTCATGCTTCACACATTCTGAACATCATCACACACGCATGTATGGATGTGTACAAACCGTACACCTCCATGTTTCTTGTGTGTCGGCATTTTAATGCTTTTGTGTGTTTTTATTCTTAAGATTTTACAAGAGTTTGGGATGAGGGTGGCAACAAAATTCTAGAAATGAAACCAAAACCAAACCAAAACAAAAGACAATATAAAGCACCCAGTCTAGAATAGCAAAGTAGCAGGATACAAAATCAATGCACAAAAATTAGTAGCCTTCCTATATGCAAATGACAAAGACACAGAGAAAGAAAGAAGGGACATGGTCCCATTTTCAATAGCAACAAAAAAATAAAATAAAATACCTTGGAATAATGTTAACCAAGGAAGTGATAGATCTATACAACAAAAACATAAAAACACTCAAAAAAGAAATTGAGGAGGACTTGAGAAAATGAAATGACCTCCCTTGCTCCTGGGTAGGAAGAATTAACATTGTGAAGATGGCAACCCTACCAAAGGCAATTTACATATTTAAGGCAATTCCAATTAAAATCCCAACATCGTTATTCACAGAGATAGAAAAAATGATCTCAAATTTCATATGGAAAGGCAGAAGGCCTCGCATTTCCAAACATATCCTCAACAAAAGAAATACCTCTGGAGGCAGCACCATACCTGATCTAAAGCTATATTACAAAGCCATAGTAATAAAAAAAACTCATGGTACTGGCATAAAAACAGGAGTATAGACCAAGGGAATAGACTTGAAGACCCGGACTTCGGGTCAAGCAACTACAGCTACTTGATATTTGACAAAGGCCCTAAAAATATAGGCTGGAAAAAAGATAACATCTTCAACAAATAATGCTGGACAAACTGGATAACCATATGCAGGAAATTGAAACTTGATCCACACATCTTGCCATGCACTACACTCAAGTCCATATGGATCAAGGACCTCAATATAAGACCAGAAACTTGACTACTACTGGAAAAAAATATAGGAAGAACTTTCCATGATATACAAATGGAAAAAGACCTCCTGAACAAAACCCCAGTAGCTCATGATCTTAAACAGTCACTCAACCAATGGGATCACATGAAGCTGAAGAGCTTCTTTACAGACAAGCATCCAATAAGCAAAGCCAATAGATTACCCACAGAATGGGAGAAAATATTTGCTGATTATCCAACTGATAGAGGCTTAATTCTAGAATCTACAAAGAACTCAAAAACCTGAACAATAAAACGTCAAACAGCCCACTCACAAAATGGGGCAAAGAGCTGGACAGGCAGTTCACAGAGGAAGAAATACAAATGGCAAACACACACTTAAGAAAATGTTCATCATCGATAATAATCAGGGAAATGAAAATTAAAACAACTATGAGATTCCACCTTACCCCAGTAAGGATAGCAAACATCAAAAAATCAAATGAAAATAAATGCTGGTGAGGTTGTGGAGAATTAGGAACCCTCATCCACCATTGGTGGGAATGTAAGATGGTACAAACTCTTTGGAAAGCAATATGGAGACTCCTGAGAAAGTTGACTATATAATTTCCAAGAGACCCAGTTATTCCCTTACTGGGCATGTACCTTAAAACCTTTAAACCACACTCCAGAGAGATTTGCTCAACCATGTTTATAGTGGCTCAATTCATAATAGCTAGGAGCTGGAATCAACCCAGATGTCCATCACTAGAAGAATGGATAATTAAAATGTGGTATATCTACACAATGGAATTCTACACAGCAGTAAGAAAGAATGACACAATGAAACTTGAAGAAAAATGGCTGAACCTGGAACAGATCATTCTCAGTGAACTTACCCAGTCACAGAAAGAAAATCGCCACATAGTCTCACTCATCTACAGCACCTAACCTGAATCTACCCAAGGTGCCTTACATACCCAGCATGCATCGAAGACTAGACAATAGGGAAGGTGGGGAGGGAGGGGAGGGCAAGGGAGGGGCTGGGAGACACAAATCTAGACCCAAACGGCAATGGTACTATAAAATTCTACATCCTAAAAGGCAGACCAAATGATTGAACCTTCAGCAGGCTCTTAGAGAGAACACCTGAGCCATAAGACACTGAAGAGGGTATGATGGAGACTGACCTTAATCTTCTACAGCTTCTCTCCCTCTCTCTTTTAGTCTCTCTTCTCTCTAACTCTTTTATATTAGTTACCTTTTTCTTCATTTTCATAGTGGGCACTGACCTGTAACTCCAAGTACCAGCATGTGGCTTTCATCCACAATGAGCTTTTGATCAGAGAGACCTACATGGTTTCCTAAAAGAAAGATAGATTTCTGTCAGAGTACTTGATGACCCACCAAAGGCTAGTGGTAAGACCCTGTTGCTGAAGACAGCACATGCAGTTGACACGTAAAATGGAATGGCATGGGTGGAAGCTGGAAGAGAGTCAGTCCCCAGACAGTCAGCATGTCTAGTGCCAGAAGGTGCTACATGGGCGACTGGAGGAAAATGACCAATATCTGTCCAAGCAACTCATGGTCTCACCTACTTAGCAGCAAGTAACCTGTTGTGATGCTCACACAAGTGCAATAGTGGCGCACACCCATGGTGGGAAACCAACTGCTTTTGATTTGGCTAACTGATCCACTCAGTGGTATGGGACCCATAGCTGGATCTGGGAAACAAGTCAGAACCATATCCAAACATAAGCCCGCTCTCCATTATCAAGCTACTACCAATTATGGGCTACAATCGGGCCTACACCTATTAAATTCTCTATTAAAAAAAAAAAAAGGATTATCACATTTGTCTGGTGCTAACTTTACTCTCTGTTGGAGAATCTACTTCTCTTTTTCAGATAGATGCAGATCCTAAGGAGAGAACCAGCCATCATACTTCAAAAGGGCCCCAGCTGAAACTAAGAACAATGGGCGAAACAAGCAAGGGTGCTGTTCTCCTGGTGAAATGGGTACCAGCACAAGGGTGAAGGAGATCGACACAGAGAAAAATCAACTCCTACCATATCAGATATCCAGAAACCCAGAGGCCCCCATCCCCTCATCACTGAAACAGACCAAAAATGAACCCAACATGGCTCAGGGAAATTTTGTGGAAGAGGGGGTGGAAAGAATGTCAGAGCCACATGTTGGGTCATGATATGCAGAGATATTTCTCCTACCCATAACTGTGGGCTGACTACACAATACATGACCCATATACCTCAACAAGGAGAGGCCAGGGGGAGGGGGTAGTACATGGATGAGCCTAACATTGGTACCAACTTGACTCTATTCACTGAGTACAACACTGATTAGTAAAAAATAATAATAATAAAGTGCAAAAATAAAGTCAAAGGATTATTCCTTGATGTTGTCTACCAAGTGCACTTGTCCCTCAATTCCAGGTCCTGACACTTGGGATTGGGTACACTGTCAAATGAATATGCTCATATAATAAATATGATCTTAGGATGGGTTTGACTGCCAAATGGAGATGCTCATATTATTGATATATTCTTAGGTGTGGTTAGATTGTGGACTGAAGATGCTCATATTATAGATATAATCTTAGGACTGCACCTTTTGAAGATTCAGAATCCTTCCACTCATCACCTGTGATCATTTCCTTTCTGCTTTACTCATTGAGAAGCTCTTTCACAAACAATTTTATCAGGCCGATGCATTGTCCATTAGGTTACTGGGACACATTTCACAATTAAAAAAAAAAAATCTCACTTTGGGCCAAGGGCCAGGGATATAATTTTTTGTTTTTGGTCCCTGAGTTGAACATAAGTATGACTTATAAGGGAGATATTTGTCATATAATTATGCCTAACTATGTTCTGTAAGCCACTATTATTTCATGATGGCTACCTGTGGCTTTGTATTAAACCTCACATATTCAATCAAGGAGTAAGCCACAGAGAGTAATACATGTAGTTTTCAAACTGCATTCAAAGATGGCTTAGGAACTCCCACTCAAGATGGCATCCACCTAACCGCACTGCACCTCCCAGGAAAGGAAAGGCAAGACATTAAGGATTCATTGGGCCTTCTAGGAGGGGAGCAAAATCTAATAGACCTCCAATGGAGGGTGCGGAGGGACCAAAAAAAAGGGAATCTGCTGATTCCCATGCTCTCAGGTAGTCCACCAGTCCCCCAATCTCCTCAAGCATCTATCCTAGCCATAGTCCTAGCTGTGGGTTCCTCCTGCACTAACTGCAGGCAAGGGGACCCAGACCACATAGCTCCACCTGCACCTATGCGTGGGGGTTAACATCCTCCCTCCCTCACATGAATGCCATCCCACTGTCTCTGCCCCTCCTAATGCCTTCCTACTTACTGCTGCACACCAACACCATCCCACTAGCCTCCACATGGGGCACCAATGCCATCCCACTTACCTCCACATTCTCCAGTGCTGTCCCACTCACCATTGCCCCTCACCCCATGCCCAGATGCAAGCCAGCAGGCCAGCATAGCTCCACCCATGCATCTAGGCTCAGGAACACCATCCCACTCCCCGCTGCCCCCAATCCTCTTGTGCAGACACAAGCCAGCAAGCCACCCACACCTCCGGGCTTGGGATCACCTTCCCACTCACTGCCGCCCTCCACCCCCATAGGCAGACCCAGGCAGGCCAGTGTAGAACCACCCATGTCTCCAGGCTCAGGAAAAGTCATCCCACTCATTGCCAACCCCCACCCCCTTGGGTGGACCCAGACAAAACAGATTAGCTCCACCCATGCCTCCAGGCTCAGGAACACTATCCCACTCACCACCCCTGTGCTCAGGCCCAGGCAGACAGGAGTAGCTCCACAAGTGCCTCCAGGCTTGGTAACACCATCCCACTGGCCACTGCGCCCCATTCCCCTGGCCACTTCAGGCCACCTGACCACACACTCCCATTCCTTGAATCACAGAACAACAAGCCTGTGTACATCAGTTACTTGGGGCCCCACAAGAGCCTCACAGGCTCCTTCCCTCTGAGCAAGCAGGCCCAATTGCCACCGGAAAACTAATGGAAGCAAACATAAAAGAGAATAGCCACTGAACACACTTCAAGGGTAGACTATAGCTTCTTCATAAATTAAATAAGGCTCCTATATTGTTATCGGCAGACCATAGCACAAAAGGAATAACTTGAAAAGTCAAATGCAAGTAAATCCAGTAAGAACATTCAGTCCCACAATAGATGTCTCTAATCAGAACATAGAGACATTAGAATCAGAACACCAAAATGAAGATATAAGCTATGCAACCCTGACCAAGCAAATAGCAGAACTTTCAGAAAGGCAACAAAGGGCCAATAATTGTATGAATGCTGTCCTCGCTAGACTAGACCTAATAGATAAGAACCTGGAAGGGGTCCAAAGACAGTTAAATGATCTGAAGGAGGGCAAACAAAAAGAGGATCTCAATACCAGCTGGCTAAGCTCAATAAAGACATAAAGAAATGCAAGGATGAATTCTAAGAAGCATCAAGAAAACCAGAAAATGACATGAAAAGGGATCTTGACAGAGGGATCGAAACTATACATTAAAAAGTAGGAGAAAATGCAAACGAAATTGAACAAGTCCAAAACTCTATAAAAGCTCTCAAGAATAGTCAGGCATGTGGAGGATAGAAACTCAGAACTGGAAGGCAGGAGAAAGAAATAAAAGGGATACAAATTGGAAAGGAAGAGGTTAAGTTAGCTCTATTCACAGATGACATGATTGCATATATAAGAGACCTGAAAGCCTCCATCTCAAAACTCTGAAAGGTGATTAACTCCTTAAGCAAAGTAGCAGGATACAAAATGCACAAAAATCAGTAGCCTTTCTATATGCAAAAGACAGATACAGAGAAAAAAAAAATGAGTGTCATTGTCTTATTTTCAATAGCAACAAAAATAAATAAATAAATAAAACACATTGGAATAACATTTACCAAGGATGTAAAAGGCCTATACAATGAAAATATAAAAACACTCAAAAAATAAAAATACTTCAGAAAATGGAAAGACCTCCCATGCTCTTGGACAGGCAGAATTAACCAGGTGAAAATAGCAATCTTACAAAACGAAATACATAGAGTTAATGCAATAACAATCAAAATCCCAACATTGTTCTTCACAGAAATAGAAAAAAATGATCTTAAAATTCATATGGAAAGGCAAAAAGGCTCAGCATATCCTCAGCAAAAGATACACCTTTGGAGGCATTATCATATCTGATCTAAAACTATATTACAAAGCCATAGTAATAAAAACAGCATAGTACTGGCATAAAAACAGGAGTATAGACCAATGGAACAGAATTGAAGACCCAGACTTTGGGTCAAGTAACTACAGTTACTTGATATTTGACAAAGGCCCTAACAATATCAGCTGGAAAAAAAGACAGCATCTTCAACAAATGGTGCTGGACAAACTGGATAACCATATGCAAGAAACTGAATCTTGATCCACACATCTCGCCATGCACAAAAATCAAGTCCATATGGATAAAGACCTCAATATGAGATTGGAAACTCAGCTACTACTGGTAGAAAAAATAGGAATAGCTTTCCATGATATAGGAATGGGAAAAAAAAGACTTCCTGAACAAAACTGCAGTAGCTCAGGATCTTAAACAATCACTCAGCCACTGGGCTCTCATGAAGCTGAAAGGTTTCTTCACAGACAAACATACAATAAGCAGAGCCAATTGATTACCCACAGAAGGGGAGAACATATTTGCTGGCTATCCAACTGACAGAGGCCTAATTTCTAGAATCTACAAAGAACTCAAAAATCTAAACAATAAAAAGTCAAACAACCCACTCACAAAATGGGGCAAAGAACTGGACAGGCAGTTCTCAGAGGAAGAAATACAAATGGCAAACACACACTTAAGAAAATGTTCATAATCCACAATTATCAGGGACATACAAATTAAAACAACTATGAGATTCTACTTTACCCCTGTAAGGATAGCAAACATTAAAAAATAAAATGAAAACAAATGCTGGTGAGGATGTGAAGAAATAGGAACCCTCATTCACTGTTGGTGGGAATGTAATATGATACAACCACTTTGGAAATCAATATGGAGACTCCTAAAAAGGTTGACTATAACTAGAGTTACCAACAGACCCAGTTATTCCCTTACTGGGCATTTATCCTAAAAGTTCCATGCTTCAGTTCAAAGAGAATTGTCCAACCATGTTGATAGCTACTCAATTCATAATAGCTAAGAGCTGAAATCAACCCAGATGTACTTCATTAGATGAATGGATAACCAAGACGATGTGGTATATCTACACAATGGAACTCTACATAGAAGTAAGGAAAAATGACACAGTGAAATTTGAAGAAAAATAGTCAAACCTGGAACAGGTCATTCTCAGTGAGCTCACCCAATCACGGAAAGATAACCATCTCATAGTCTCACTCATCTATGGTTCCTAACCTGTATCTACCCGAGATGCTGACATACCTAATAAGCACCACGGGGACTGGACAATAGGGTGGATGGGGTGGGAGGGGAAGGTAAGCGTGGAGCTGGGGGACACAAAACTGGACACAAATGGCAATGGTACCATAAAATTATACATTCTAAAAAAGTGACTAAAGGGTTGAACCTTCATCAGATCCTCAGAGGGAACACCTGAATTACAAGGCCCTGGAGAGGATATGATGAAGACTGACCTTAATCGTCTCCTGTTTCTCTCTCTCTTTCTCTCTCTCTCTCTCTCTCTCTCTCTCTCTCTCTCTCTCTCTCTCCCTCTTCTCTCTATCTCTTTTATATTACCTATCTTTTTCTTCCTTCTTTTCTTTGGTGCTGACCTTTAACTCCCAGTACCAGAATGTGTCCAATATCCACAATGAGCTAGTGATCAGAGAGGCCTACAAGGTTTCCCAAAAGAAGACAAATTTCTGTCAGAGTACTTGATGACTCACCAGAGGTTAGTGGTAAGACCCTACTGCTAAAGACACTATATGCTGTTGGTATGGAACATGGAGTGACATGGCTGGAATCTGGAAGAGAGTCAGTCACCAGACAGTTAGCTTGTCTAGTGCCAGAATGTGCTACATGAGCGACTGGGGGAAAATGACCAATATCTGTCCAAGCAACTCATGCTCTAAGCTACTCAGCAGCAAACAACCTGATGTGATGCTCACACAAGTGCAACAGTGCTCACACAAGTACAATAATGACACACAGTCATGGTAGGAAACCAATTGCTCTTGATTTGGCTGGAGCTAGGGAAACAAGTCAGAACCACATACAAAATTGAGCCTGCTATCCATTATCAAGTTCCCACCAATCGTGGGCTACAAGAGGGCCTACACCTATTAAATTCTCTCTAAAAATATGGTTATAGGGCTGGAGAGATGGCTTAGCGGTTAAGTGCTTGCCTGTGAAGCCTAAGGACCCCGGTTCGAGGCTCGATTCCCCAGGACCCACATTAGCCAGATGCACAAGGGGGCGCACGTGTCTGGAGTTCGTATGCAGTGGCTGGAAGCCCTGGCATGCTCACGCTCTCTCTCTCTCTCTCTCTCTCTCTCTCTCTCTCTCTCTCCCTCTTTCTCTGTCTGTCACTCTCAAATGAATAAATAATAAACAAAAAAAATTTTAAAAAATGGTTATAAACTGGATGTGGTGGTGCATGCCTTTAATCCCAGCACTCGGGCGGCAGAGTTAGGAAGATTGCCGTGAGTTAGAGGCCATCCTGAGACTACATAGTGAATTCCAGGTCAGCCTGGAATACAATGAAACCCTACCTCAAAAGAAAAATCAAAAAAACAAAAAACAATGGTTATCCCATTTATCTGGCAGTAACTACACTCTCCATTGGAGAATTTGCTTCTCTTTTTCAGATGGATGTAGATCCTAAGGAGAGAACCAGCCCATTACACCTCACCAGGGCCCCAGCTGAAACCATGAGTATTTGGGGAAATGAGCAAGAGTGCTGCTTTATTGGTGAACCTATTACCAGCATAAGGGTGAAGGAGATAGATACAGAGAACACTCAACTCCTACCAAATAAGACATCCAGAGACACAGAGGCTCCCAAGACCTCATCACTGAAGCAGAACTAAAATGAACCCAACAAGGCCCAGGAAAGTTTGTGGAAGTGTGTGTGGGGGAGAATGTTAGAGCCACACATTGGGTCATTATGCACAGAGACATTGCCTCTTACTCATAACTGATGGCTAATCACATAATGCATGACCCATATTCCACAATGAGGAGGGTCCCTGCAGAGGGGGGGAGGACAGGGAGGAGACTAACAATGACTTTATACATGACTGTATACACTCTGTACATAACTAATAAAAAAGATAAAAGATAAAAAATAAAGGGTTGTTTGCATGATAAAAAACAAACAACTGGCTTAGGAAGGCACAACTGGGTGGTACTTCAGGTGAAAAACAGGGCCACCTAGGAGCATTTGGGTAGAGTCAGCAAAATAGCAAAATACTGGATGGCCACAGTAGTCCCAATGTAGTCCCTTCCTACCTTGGCTATCAAATCTTTTATGAGGTCATCACATTACAAAAAAAAAGTATGACAGGATTTCCTTGAGGAAAAAAAGATGGTATCAGTATAGCTCCTGGGCAGCTAAACTGAGATATATGAGATTTACACAGAGATGAAAGATAAGGACCACAAAACTAAAGAAGCCACTGGACTTTCCTTCCCTAGGAAATAGGTGTAGCCAATAAATGTGTGTTACACTGTGAATTTGGGTTATATAGAAGTTTCTCAGCCTATTAGTAATGAAATATGGCCTTGCCTGAATATTTACCACATGCTGAATACTGTTAAACACCACGTAATTGTGTGTGTGTGTGTGTGTGTGTGTTGCTGGGGTCTGACCTCCTACATACCAGTCACTCTACCACTTAGCTACATTTTAAGTCCTTAGTATTTTTATTTATTATTTATTTTGAGATACAATCTTGTTATGTAGCCCAACTTGTTGAAGCTGTCCTTCAACTCTGAATCCTCATGTCTTTGCCTCCCAAATGCTGGGATTACAGGTACATATCACAGATCTGGCTCCATACGTGTGTTAATTCAATTTTTAACTCGTCTCTATGGGTGGATATCATTTTGGTCATACCCATTTTTATAGAATCATATATTTAAGTACTTTGAGCAAAGTCTTATATATAGTCAGTTATTGAGCCAGAAAGTGAATCCAAGTTTGTGACCAAGTCCTGTTATACTCAGTCATCTTGTCATTCACCAAATTCATTTCAAAAGATAGTTTCAAAAATTACTCTGAAGCCAGGTGTGGTGTTACATGCCTTTAATCCTAGCACTCGGGAGGCAGAGGTAGGAGGATCACCAAGAGTTTGAGGCCACCCTGAGAATACATAGTGAATTCCAGGTCAGCCTGTGCTAGAGTGAGACTCTACCTTGAAAAACAAAACAAAACAAAACAAAACAAAAAAACAATGAAATATAGTATGTTTTCACTACTGAAGATAAGTTTGAAAATATATTTTGGACTTTAAGGATCATTTCTAAGGAATAATCTTAAAAATCACAGTCAAGGCAAACAGTATGATTCTGAAGAGAGATGATTTTGAATGTCACATACCAGCTATACTATGCCATTTCTGGATGTCCAGAAAGTAACCTGAATTGTGACATAAAAACATTACGCAAATCTAATAGGAGTCCATGTGATTCAAGAAAAGCTATGGCGGCCTTCTCATTGTTACCTAGTGTTTTATTTTGCTTTCTGACAATGAATAGAAATGAGTGGAGCAAGTAGACCATGGAATCTTGTTTTGATGATACAAGCTATGGTCTTAAAATATTTAAGTAGAACACTGCATAAGGTAATGGCTGACTTCTCAGAGCACATTGGCTTTCCTGAGAAAAGGAACAAGCATTTCTGTTCTTAAGCTTTTATTGGACATGAATATGATTCCAAAGAATTTGTAGAAATCTTGTGAGCACATAACAGAGGTGAGGAAACCACACAGGTACTAGCCACAGAATTCTACCTACAGTAAATGCATTGCCATTGGATACATTGTTTTGTGTGATCATCATGACAACCCCAAAGTGGACACAGAATATATCATTCTTTTCCTTTTCTACATTTTGTCAAGGATACGTACATGGGAAATGGAGGACTAGAGTTAGGACCTGCAAAATCTTTGTCTACTATGAGGTATCTGCCATTTCTTTGGCTGCTTGCCGATGGTTTGAGAACTGTTTCCTAAAGTTCTCCATATTAAAGTGGCACTTTCAGTCATCTTGGTGGGGATATCATCCATCTCACAGTGACCCTTCTTCCACAATGGAGCACAGTATCCCCTGCTGTCAGCATGGCCTCACTTGCTATGCCACTGGAAGATACACTGTAGCCCATCCTCCCATCTCATTGATCACATCCCTGTCATGTCCTTTCTTCCAAAGTGATCATGTTTCCCCTGGTGCCAGCTTTTGTTCTTCATTAATTCTACCTCTGCCCATTGCCATACAGGGGAAGTAAGCCTGATTTTGCATCTCTGATAGCTAATCCCCAGGTAATATTTCCAAGCCTGGTCTCCTGAGTACTCTGAACACAATGTGATGGCTTGAATATGAAATGTCCCCCAAAGGCTCATGTGTTTGCATATGTAGCCCTCAGCTGTTGGCACTGTTTTGGAAGTCTATGGTACCTTTTGGATATGGTGACTGTGGACCAGTCATCTCATGGTCTTGGTTGCCACAAGAAAAGTAATTCATTCATTGTGGGATGTATCATTTTGTTATAAAAGATTACTTTACATTGGAGAGACCTAACAGGGTTGCAAAGAGTTGACTTCCTGAGAGAATTACACCTGTTTTTATACTCATATTACCCTTACCCTAATCATCTCAGGTATATAAAAAAGCTTATACAGCAGTGGTATATCAATTAACAATTCATTTTTCCTGTTTCTTGTTATTATTCAATAAATATACACAAATACTCAGAAAACAGCTACATTAATATAGATCAGAGTCTTGGAATTCAAAATAGTCATGTACACACAATGACTTTTAAAACTCATGCCAAAGTTGCATACAACTGCATAATGATACACAAACATATATCACTTTCAATGTATATGCATGCATCCCGTTTGACAAATGAAATCTGTGAAGAAAAAATAGCTTCTACCGGCCAGTGAAAAACTGACCATGGAATGGTCTAAAAAGGAAATAAATGCAGAGATGGGTATAGATTAGCTCAGTTTCCATATATTAGGTGACCAAGAATTAATAATTATAAATCTATTCCAAGTTAAAGAAATCAATGACTAGAAAATGAGTATAGTATTGATGAAGGAAATCAGAAAAGTATCCCAGCAGTGTAGGTAGGTAACTGTAGCTTTACCTTCTCATTTCTGAGAAAACAACAACACTGGAGCAGAAGCAGCTTATGGAAGGAAAAGGTCTATTTCCAGCTTACAGTTTTGAAGGCAAGTTTTATCATGGTGGAGAAAGCACGGTAGAAGCAGAGAGCTAGGTACATGTACACAGCATCAGGAAGGAAGTACAGAGTAAACTAAGTACAATAAATGGGGCTGTGCTATTATATTGCAAAGCCTAGCCCTAACAACACACCTCCTCCAACCATTCACCTCTCAAAGGCTCCACCAGCTGGATATGAAGTATGAGGTTTAATCACAAATGTGAAGCTGTGAGAGACTTTTAACATTCAAACCTCACATTTCACCCTGGTCCCCAGGGACTCATGACTGTCTCATGGCCCAAATGCATTCAGTCCAACTCAAAATGTCCCCATAGTCTTTACTAGTCCCAACACTGTTCAAAAGTCCAAAGCCTCAACTGAGATTCAAGACAATCTCTTAATTATGAGCCTTGTAAAATCTGAACACAAGTTACATGGTTTCCAGCACATAATGATGACACAAAATAAACTCTCCCATTCTGAAAAGGAGAAATGGGGGTATAGCAAAGAAAGACTGGATCACTGAGTGACAGGATACCAGCATGGAACACATCAGATCCTACAGTTCTATACCTGGCACCTGAAACTTATCATGAAATCCTCCAAGTTCCATAAGACTTGGACAACAACAGCTGTGCTGCTTGCCTCCTGGAAAGACTCCACTCTGAGCCAGCAATTTTCCTAGATGGCCATCCATAGTCCTGACATCTCCAACATCTTACAGGACTCCAATGCAGTCCATGGTTATTCTTCACAGCTTGGCCATCACACAATGGCCTCACAGTGTCTCCAGGAAGCACTTGCAACCATGCCTCACTTCATGCTGCCCAACTTCAGCAACCCCTCCCCAAATTATGCAGTTCACTACCCTCTATTTTCTCCATCTTCATGCTTCCAAAACTAGTACCATGTTGTTGACATTGATATTTTTTTTCCCCACGGGGGATGAAGCCTGAATTGGAGGAACAGGAAACTCCTTCAGCATTCTATCCTAATGTAAAACAGCTGGCCAATCCTCAATGATAGTAATATCTTATTATACAATCATTGCAGAAACAGCTATAGTCCTTCAGCCTGAGACCACAAACCTATTCACAGTCCTTCCCATGCAAAACTTTTCACATCCTTCTGCTCTGTACTTTCCTCCAACAAATACACTAATCTAAAATCAACTTTGCTCAAATTTCTATGGCATGAGCATATGCAGCCAGCCTTTCCACCAGATCACACAGACTGCTTCTTGCCTAGTTCTTGATAAAGTCCTTTGATCCCCTCTGAAACCTCATAAACTGATCCTCTACAGTCCACACTTCTTTCTGCATTGTAATCTTCCAGACACTCACTGGAGTGGCCCATTAAGCTTGTCTAGTATCGTAAAGCTGTAAAGCTTTTATACTCCAGAGTTGCATTTCCCCCATTTTCTTCTCTTAAACCAGTTCCAAGACTAAAAACCACAATTAGACTTATCACAGCAACAACTGAATTCCTAAAACTAATTTTCTGTAGTAATTATCTTCTCTTTTTTTTTTTTTTTTTTTTGAGACAAAACATCTGGCCAGAAGCAGCATATGGGAGGAAAGGGTTTATTTCAGCTTACAGTGTCCAGGGGAGTTTCATCATGGTGGGTAAAGTATGGCAGGAGCAGACAATCAGGTGTCACATCTCCAGAGCAGCAGAAGGGAACAGAAAATTGAGTTAAGTGTGTTAAGCAGGGTTGAGCTATAACACCCTAAGACTAGCCTCTAGTAACTTTCCTTCTCCAGCAAGGCTGTATCTCCCAAAGGGTCCACCAGGTGCAGATTTAAAAAGGCTTAATCACAAACACATGAGGCTATGGGGGACATTTTTATATTCAAACCACCATAGGCACTCTAGGCAAATGGTACTTAAAATGGGAAAGGGGGTTATACCCATTTATTTACTATCATTTAGATGACTACATTTCAGAGAAGCTTTTTTGCAGCTGATATACACAAAGTCACCATGAAAAAAGATATATATATATATATATATATATATATATACATATATATATGTATATATATATACATATATATATATAAATATATGTATATATACACTCTAAGAAAAAATATTTGGCTTAATATATTAATCCAAATTCAGAACAGATTAGACTCCTCAGTCTTCTGTGGAGAGGGCATGGGTGCAAGCGGTTCACAAATGCTTTTCAATTTTAGACAGTAACTCACCTCATCTCAAGTTGTCTCTCCAAAACATGGATTAGGAATAGTTCCGTGACAAAGCATGTCATTAACTACTATAAACAAAGCTCTGTGCAGAAATACCATGGTGCCATGCTAGTTTTCACTAACCTTCCTCCAGCCTGCAGTCTTCTGATAACCATAAAAGGACAAGAGCACTTACATGTGCTTTTTAAAAGAGGCAACAGGCTCGGTCTCCAAATTGTACAGCTAAAAATGTTGAAATTACATGCTAATGTGCCCAGTGACTAAAGAAACAAATATACTCCCAAAGACAGATACTCTCAAGATCACAGAATAATGAGAAAAGGGTGGTATTTCTCTTGTAGCTAGACATAATGGCTTTACTTATTAGTGATGGAAGTGTTTGGGGGGAGGAAAATGGGAGTTTGGGGGGAGACAGACACAAAACTAAACCCAAAATAAACTGTTACCATAGAAACCTGTCTCCTGGATAGTAGACTAAAAGATATAACCCTCAACAGGAGTATGGTGGGGGTTGGGAATCATTTGTAAAGAAGGGCTCTGCAGAGGGTAGAATTAAGACTAAACATTTGGCCCTGGCCTGTAACTCCCATGAACAGAAATCAGTTGCTACGCACATTGAGCTGTTGATTGGAGAGACCTACGAGGTCCCCAAAACAAGACAGGCTTCTATCAAAGCACTTGATTACCTACGTAAGGTAAAAGGGAAGACCCTATTGCTGAAGACACCATATGATGCTGTCACAGAACATTGAGAGATCTGGCTGGAATCAGGAAAGGAGCCTATTCCCAGGTGGTTAGCTTGTATATTTCTGGAAAATACTACATAAGCTATTGGGGGAAAGTGGCCAAGAACTTTGTGAGCAAGCAGGAGCCTAAGCTACGCAGAAGCAACCAGCCTGACAAGACCTACACATCTTTGCAATGGTAGCATTCAGCTTTGGTGGGTACCTAATGGGTTTCTAATTGGCTAAGAGACCCACTCAGTGGGAAGGAACCAATATCTGGAACTGGGAACCAGATCAGAATCATATGGAGACCAACACTAT
This sequence comes from Dipus sagitta, assembly GCA_036346955.1. Classification (NCBI taxonomy): domain Eukaryota; kingdom Metazoa; phylum Chordata; class Mammalia; order Rodentia; family Dipodidae; genus Dipus; species Dipus sagitta. The sequence goes on along the minus strand of CM070778.1, from coordinate 75,433,499 downwards.
GGTCTCCAACAACAAGCTCTCTCTAGTCTTTGGCCAAAAGATGGGCTATATCCATCATAATCTCTACAAAATAATAATGCTTGTCCCATTTATCTTATGTTGACATCATTCTCTGTTGGAGAATCTGTTTTTCTTTTTCAGAAGGTAGTGAGAACCTAGGAGACAAACCATGCCTTGCACAATAGCCAGGGCCCAGGTCAACCCACCAAGGAACTGGCGAGATAAGCAAGAGTGCTGCTTCCATGGAAAGCCAGACAACCTGTGCCCGGGTGAAGGAGATAGAAACTGAGGACACTCCACAAGCACCAAAGCAGAAATCCAGAAGCTCCTGAGAACTGCTCAACACTGAAGTAGACTTAAAGTACACCCACCACTACTCAAGGGATTTTTCAGAAGAGGGGCCAGAGAGCCAGAGGTTGGAAGGACCATCCAGAGGCACTTACCCCTCACACAATGCTGCTTTAAAAAAAAACAAAACAAACAAGAATAGTGCCCTTAGGGGAGTATGGAGTGAAAGAAGAATGAAAGGTCAAGGGGAGAAGGTAAAGGAGACCAACAGTTTGCTTATCTTGGAACTCCTCTATGTCAGATTATATTCAGCTTTTCATTTTAAAACACATAATAAGGGGCATGAAGACCAACATCAGAGAGATCTTCAGGAGACTGTGACATTTATCCATGGAAGAATTATGCTGGTGAGCATCTACACCATACTGAGTGTGGTAGAACCTGGCATTCCACTGACATGTGGTGCCCATATAACAAGAGTGGGAAACAGATTTAACGCTCTGAGGCACCAAGACTTCCAGGTCTTATGTATCTTAATCTATTGTCTCCTATTTTCTACAATATCTGGATGTTTATAAGCAGAAAAAAAGCCATTTTCATTAAATAAGCAAATACATAATCCCAAGATTTGAAAAAACTTCCTATTATTCTAGGCCTTTTAACAAAGTAAACAAACTATCTTATATTGCTTATCTTTTTCTGCTTTAAACTAATCCATTAAGTAGAAACCAATCCATTTGTTTCTGTTTTGAAAAAAAGGAAAGAATAAACTATAAAACTTCACTCCAGTACAAACTGTAATTTGGATTAGAGAGTGGTGGTGGATATATCCCAGTAATCTGATGATTACTTCCTATCATGGCTTGAAAGTGACCTGTCCCTCATAAGCATATGTGTTTGAACACTTGGTCTCCAGCTGATAGCATTGTTTGGGATGGTTGTGGAATTTTTAGGAGGTGGAAACTTGCCGGAGGAACTGGGTCACTGGCCTTGGCCTTGAAGTTTTATTATGTAATCCCACTTCATGTTTGCCCTTTGCTTCCTGACTGTGTATACACTGTGAACAGCCAGTCTGCTGGCTCACTGCGTGATGTCTTCCCCACCATGAAACATATGATCAAAAGTATAAGCCAAAAATAAACCCTACTTTCCTAAAATTGCTTCTGGTTAGCTATTTATTACAACAATGAGGAAATAACCTATAACACTAATTATCTATTTAATAAAAAAAACCACCAACAAAACTGTAAAAAAAAATGACAGTATTAATAATGTATTTTGATGCTGTGGCCAATTACTTAAATATCAAAGTATCATAAGGGAAGAAGAGTTTGCTGTGGCTCACAGGTCAAGGATCTAGACTATCTAGAAATTTGCAGACTAAGTGAAGTTCCCCCTTGCATTTTATATTCGCAACTATACTTACCTGGCCATTTCAGATAACTTCTTAATGTCTGAAAAAACAATTAGGCACCATGAGCTGGTGTCAAAACTCTGAGCTCCACATTCCAGAAGGGAAATGCAATGAAATTACCCTGCTCTGACAAGCCAAAGAATGTCAACTGACCAGCAATTTCATTAACATGGTTGAAATTTTCATTTGTTTTTATTGTTTAAATAACATAGGTAGTTTCATGGGTTGTAAATATTCCAAAAGGAATCTAAAAAGAAGTGACTTTGTATATCCAACATTTTTTTTTTTATTTGGGGAGGGTGTTTACATTTCTCATTTTAATCAGCCAGGTCAATTAAACTGGATGGTTTCCTATTTGTTTCCATCTAGTTTCTCCTCCTCTTTGCAGTCTGGTTTTTATGAACTGTCTCAGAGCTGCTATTTGGGCTTCACAACACTATAGGGAATGTTTAAAAAATAAACTAAATTGCTTCGTGAGTTTCTTCTTTCCTTATAACTTTTTGAAAATGAGATTTCTCAACAGCCTCTACTCCATAAACCCCTCCTTCCTTTTTAATTTAAAATTTTCTACAAAAACAAGTTTACTATATTCCATTAATATTACTGGGGAGCCTCTTGTTTGCTGTGCAGCATGTACCTCAGTCCTCTGTCCTCCAACCCTGTTTCATCACTGTTACATGAATTTACAACTGACCACTAAGAGAAAATATTTTTTGGCCTATTTTTAAAACATTTCTTCATTTGTTTATTTGCAAGCTGAGAGAGAGAGAGACCACAATAGAGTATGAGCACACCAGGGCCTCTTGTTAAGGAAACTCAAAATGCATGTGCCACTTTGTGCCTCTGGCTTTATGTGGGTACTGGGGAATCAAACCCAGGATGTCAGGCTTTGCACACAAGTGCCTTTATCCACTGAGATATCTCCTGAGCTGGCAGCCTACATTCTATCTTCTCATTATTTAAAATCTACCTTCTCTTATTATTTATTTCTTCATAGGTAAGTATTTCTTTGTTGAACAAAGGAAAGAATAAACTATAAAACTTCACTCCAGTACAAATTGTAATTTGGATTAGAGAGTAGTGGTGTATATATCCCAGTAATCTGATGATTACTCCCTATCAGGGCTTGAAAATGACCTGTCCCTCATAAGCATATGTGTTTGAACACTTGGTCTCCAGCTGATAGCATTGTTTGGGATGGTTGTGGGATTTTTAGGAGGTGGAAACTTGCCGGAGGAACTGGGTCACTGGGCTTAGCCTTGAAGTTTTGTTATGTAATCCCACTTCCTTTTTGCCCTTTGCTTCCTGACTGTGTATGCACTGTGAATAGCCAGTCTGCTGGCTCACGGCATGATGTCTTCCCCACCATGAAATATATGCTCAAAAGTATAAGCCAGGGCTGGAGAGATGGCTTAGCGGTTACGCACTTACCTGTGAAGCCTAAGGACCCCGGTTCAAGGGTCCAATCCCCAGGACCCATGTTAGTCAGATGCACAAGGGGGCACATGCGTCTGGAGTTTGTTTGCAGTGGCTGGAGGCCCTGGTGTACCCATTCTCTCTCTCTCCCTCACTGTCGCTCTCACTCTGTCTGCCTCTTTCTCTCTCTGTCACTCTCAAATAAATAAATAAAAATAATAAACAAAAATTTTTTTTAAAAAGTATAAACCAAAAATAAACCCTACTTTCTTAAAGTTGCTTTGGGTCAGGTATTTATTTACAACAATGAGGAAATAACCTATAACACTAATTATCTATTTAATAGGAAAAACCACCAACAATACTGTAAAAATTAATAATTAATAACAATAAACTATTTTGATGCTGTGGCCAAATACTTAAATAGCAATGTATCATAAGGGAGGAAGTGTTTGCTGTGGCTCACAGGTCAAGGATCTAGACTATCATGGCAGAAGGCATGGCCTCAGGACCAGGTGTTTTCCCTGGTTTCATGCTCATGTTCATGCTCAGCATATCCAGAAACAGAGAACATGAAGTACCATTGTGTAGCCAGATGTCTCCTTTCCCTTTCTATGGAGTCCAGCCTATTGAAATCCTACTGCATCCAGGGTAGACCTTCTCCCCTTAGTTAAGCCTCTCTGGAAAAGCCCTCACAAATTTGCCGAAAAGTATGTCTCACTCCCATTATATGTGTTTATTAATCCAATCTGGTGACAGTCAAAATGAACCATTACAATAACCAATTTTGCAATTCTTATTTATATTAGGAAAAATGAATGCATAAATGCATATATTAAATGAGTTTTAGTTCATAAAGACTCAATTGAATGGGCTAAAACAGGGTTAAATAAGTATATAACTAAACACAGTATGCCAATGCATAAAGACATCTATTGTGCATTCCCCATGCTTAGTTCAAAACTTCTATGATTTACAAAGATGACTTGGAATTGATTATCTTAAGGGTTTACCTACAGACCTACAGAATTAGTCTACAATCAAAGTTATATTTTTCCTATGCAAAAGTAGAAAAACAGGATTTCTTCCTAGGTTACAAGGCACCCAGGAGAAAATAAAACTGGATGCCACACTAAAATCAAGGGGTAGCAGATACCAGGAGCCCGTGGTCCCTTTGGGCAGGATGCAATGTCAATAATCTCTAGAGATTATTCCAGACAATAGCCTTTTGTGGCGTCCACCTGCTAGGCAGGGAGTATAGGCTCTACCCTGAAGGCAGGAAAAAGCTATTGCAGGATTTGAACTAATGAGGCAACCAAAGGGCTTCTGCTTGGATAAGCCATTCCAGAAGCAATGTGGGTGGGCATAGGTGACAGTAGGATTGGAGGGCAGGCAGGAACTGATCATTACAACAAAGAAATATGAAGAGGATCTAACTGACATAGTTGGATTAGGATGGAGTACACCTAATGCATATGGGTAGAGTTGGTAACTGTAGATAACTACCAATGAGAGTGAAGACCGGAGGTGTGGCTCAGTGGCAGAACCCCTGCCTAGCATACATGTGCAAAAAAATAAATGAAAATAAACAAATCCTTCTGCAAAACTGGGTGTGGTGGCACATGCCTGTATCTCAGCACTTGGGAGGTTGGGTCAGGAAAACTGAAAGCATGAGGCTAGACTGGACTACATAGACCCTATTCCAGGAAATCACCAAAAAGGGGAAGATAAAAAACCAAACAAAGGAAGAGACTGAGGCAGAGAGGAGGAGAAATAGGGAGAATAAGGGAGAAAGGACTAATAGATGAATGAATGAACTTAGCAAAAGGCATGAGTCAATAATTCCCAGTTTGAGGAACTTAAAAAGTCCCTGTTTTCAAGGTCCTATGTTGTGTTGTCACTGCTGGACCTTGAAGCAGGCTCCAGAATTGACTGGGACTCAGACAAGTGTGCCTTGCTGAGCTGCATCAGATGCCCAGCCTAAAGCAGAGCTCCTGATCTGGAAATCAAGCCTGTGCCTATTCCCTAAGACCTATTCAGGGACTCAGTCCTTGAAGCAGTGTCCACATGTGAGTTTTAGGTGGGAGGCTACAGTTTATACTTCAAACTATAAACTAACTTCACAATTTTTGAGTTAAGATGAAGCTATTCTGCCCTTTACATATATCTGATTTTCTATTGTAGTCTATAAGTGGAGCACACAAACGTCAGAAGTATCACATCCAGAATGTCAGCACTCCTCGACACAGCAATCAATGCCTCTGGATGTAAGATAACACCATAGCCACTTTAATATTAAAAAGGTCACTGCTGGCTAGTGGTTACAACTCATTTGTTTATAGCTTATTGTTCTCTTTTTAGAAACCATGCCCGTGTTATGAAAGAAAACATAGCAGGAGGTGTTTTACCCTATGTTTTCAAACCATTCAATTTTCATCTGCATTTTGTAAATGAAATTCTATTTATTTAGTTAGTTTTATATGGGAGTGAGAAAGAGACAGGTAGATAGAGAGAGAAAGAGAGAGAATGGGCACACCAGGGTCTTCAACTGGTACAAACAAACTCTGAGATGCATGGGTGTATCAGTCAGGGTTCTCTAGAGGAACAGAATGGATAGAATAAATTGTATTAAAGGGGAATTTATTAGATTAGTTTACAACAGTCCAACAATATCAGATTACAGGCCTAAGAGTCAAGGAACCTGGCAGCTGCTCAGTTCATGAGGCTGGATGCCTCAGCAGTCCCAATCCGGCACTGAAGGCCTGGAGATTTCCTGGAGAGATGCTGCTCTTCAGTCCATGCTGGTCTTCAGTCCAGCTGGAAAGCAGCAAGCAGCACCAGTAGCCAGATGAAAGGGGAGGAGAATACTTTTCTTCCCAGTGTTTCTTTGGATAAAGCCTCCCCTCTCTGGAGGAAGGGCTTACCCTGGGGGAAGGATTCCTCCTTTAGTTAATCTTTCCTAGAAACAACCTCAGAGACCCACCTATGAGGAATGTCTGGGGATTCCTAAATAGATCAAGTTGACACAAACAACCATCACAATGGGTCACCTTCAGCATCTGGCTTATGTGGGTCCTGGGGAATCAAACCTTGGTCCTTTGGCTTTGCAGGCAAATACCTTAACCACTAAGCCATCTCTCCATCCCTCATTTGCATTTTTAAAATATTTTATTATTTATTTATTTGATACAGGGAAAGAGGCAGAGAGAGAGAGAGAGAGAGAATGGACATGCCAGGGCTTCCAGCCACTGCAAACAAACTCCAGATGCATGTTCCACCTTGTGCATCTGGCTTACGTGGGTCCTAGAGAATCGAACTGGGATCCTTTGGCTTTGCAGGCAAACGCCTTAACTGCTAAGCCATCTCTCCAGCTCCTCATGTGCATTTTTTGATGCAAGTAGGTCCTATCAACAAAATAATGTTCAATGTGTCTTTATGCACCTGATTCCTGGAGTAAAAACAAAGGCCTTGCATTTTAAGATAATCATAATTTGATTTACTTTCATATTTTTTAAAACAGGTTTCTTTTTGCATTTCTTTCCCACTCATCTCTGTCATTAAAGATATTCACTACAAGCCCAGCACTGCACCATTACCACCATCATCACCAGCACCAGAATGCCAGATAGACTCATAGATGTGACCACTGCAAAGGAGCACTGTCATTACTTCCCTGGGTTTTTATAGTCATACAGACTCAAATTACTTGGAAGACAAAAGAACACACTGTCACTGCAATCAATGGTGTCATTTAGTCTAGTACTCAACTCCACAGAAATCTAAGCTGTTTGGATCTCTTTACGGGGTTCAAATGATAGAACTAAGGTAATGGTATGCTTAGTCAGGAACCTTGAAATGATCAGATAATCATTTTCTTGCTGGTACTGGGCTGTCTAAAGAAGAGAAAGGCACCAATTTCCTGAGCTCAAATGATACTTGATACTTCTGGCTTACAAAAGATGATCCTAAGCACACCTACTCAAAGATGTATATCTGGACACTGGCTAATCATAAGTAACTTCCCCTCCAGATGCCCAACAGGAATGCATATAAAACTTGCTTCTCCGGGAAGCTGAGAATTTCAGATCAACTGTATTTGATTTCTTCCATTTTAGAGCTTTTTTCACCTGGACTTGCTTAGGTTTAAGTGTCTTGTGGAGATGGATAATGTTATACCCAGAAGCCATAGATTGTTGTTAGAAAAGTTTCAGTGGCAAAGGTGGGATACCTTCTAGTGAATTGTTTGCCAAGGAGGTTACTAATTCCAGTAAAACATTATATGTTATTGTTAAGGCTCTTGGCTACCTGACAGAATTAGATGGTCAGACTCTATTGCTGAGGACTCCACATTCTAGGGCTGTAGGCTACTGAGAAGTCAAGCTGGAGCGAAGTTTCCTCCCTGCTGACTATCTTTCAGGTTGCTGGAAAGATCAATGCAGCCTGGTTGGGGAGTGTGGTGCTTTGATTTGGGTGTCCCCCATAAACTTAGAGGTTGTGAATGTTAGGTTCCCAGCTGATGGAGATTTGGGAATTAATGCCTCCTGGAAGGAGTGTATTGTTGGGGGCGGGCTTATGGGTGTTATAGCCAGTTTATCCATGCCAGTATTTGGCACACTCTCCTGTTCCTGTTGTCCACCTTATGTGGGCAGGGGGTGATGTCCACCCTCTGCTCATGCCATTGTTTTCCCCTGCCATCATGGAGCTTCCCCTTGAGCCTGTAAGCCAAAATAAACCTCTTTTTTCCCACAAGCTGCTCTTGGTTGGGTGATTTCTACCAGCAATGTGAACCTGACTGCAACAGTAAAGTGGTACCAAAGAGTCAAATTGCTGCTAGACATATGACTATGTGGCTTTGGCCTTTTGGAGCTGATTTTCAAGAGGAATGTGGAAGGATTTGAAACCTTGGCCTAAGAGACACCTTGTAATGCTATAAGTATAGCTTGATGGACTATTCTGGTCAGAGTTGAAAGACCTGAATGCAAAAAGCACTATGGACTGTGAGGTTTGGCTTATGAGGGTGAGAAAGAGCTTTGCTTGGACTGGGCTAGCAGTTTGTGTGAGAAGCTTGCTGTTATGCCCATGTACTGAGAAGTTTGCAGGGCTGCTTTGCATAAAAATGAACTGGTGTGAGGAGAGGGATATGGCACAGAAAGAAAAATCTTTGGTGAACTGCTGCCTGCTCAGCTGCAATTGAGAGATTATACCTTATGAGATTGGGCCAACTGATCTCACTGGGGCAACAGGAAGAATGTAGACTCTTTTGAAGGGGCCTGAGTGTTCAAGAAATGTCCTGTTCTTCAAAGTCTGCTTTATTCCCCCATGGATTAACAAATTGGCACCCTACCTGTTAATGTGGAATATAAGAAATGCAGGAAAGAGAGGGTCATTGAGTTTGCAACATGGTCTTGTGGTTTGGAAATGGCTGTGGGCAGTGTGAAGCAGGTTTGCCAAATGCCTGCATGGAGACCCCATGGGACTATGAGGATGAACCATGAATTGCAGTGGAGACCCAGTGGAGATGCCTGCCGGGACCCTGAGATGGCTGCTAAGGAAAGTTGTTGGCCCTGGATGAAGTTTTCCAGGACTGTGAGTAGCCTAGCTGGAAGGGTGGAATAGGAATACCAGAGATTTCTTGCTGGTTAGAATTATCAGATTTGGAGATTTGTCTCTGACTAGAGTTGTTGGACTTGAAGCTACAGAGTTTGATGTTTACCCTGGTTGTTTTAAATCTTGTATTGGCTGAATATTTCCTTGCTATGCCCAATGCTATCTTTTGCAGTATGAATGTTTATTCTGTGCTACTATGGGATTTTTAGGTTATTTTTTAGTATTATGGCTCAGTTAAAAGAACTTGGCCTATGGGGATGTATGAACATCATTAGGATTGATAAAAACTATGGGGACTTTTAAAGTTGGACTGAATGCATTGTATTTTACATCATGTATGGAAATCAGTTTATGGGGGCCAGGGGTGGAATGTGGTAGTTTGATTCAGGTGTTCCCTATAAATTTAGGTGTTCTGAATGCTAGGTTCCCAGCTGATGGAGATTTGGGAATTAACACATCCTGGAGGGAGTATATTATTGGGGACAGCCTTATGGGTGTGATAACCAGTTTCCCCATGCCAGTGTTTGGCACACTCTCCTAATGCTATGTTGGCCAGTGGTGATGTCCATCCTCTGTTCATGCCATCATTTTCCCCTGCCATCATGGAGCTTCCCCTGGAGCCTATAACCCAAAGTAAACCTCTTTTTCCACACGCTGCTCTTGGTTGGGTGATTTCTACCAGGAATGTGAATCTGACTACAATAGGGAGAAAAGTCCTCAACAATTTAATCAGCAGTGGACCCTGCAAGCTTTATGGTTGGCCAGCTAGGCCAAAGATACCAACTTCTTCAATGCTGGCATATCTGTTATGGGGGAAATCAGCTGCTCTCTGGAGGAAATTCCTGACTGGTACTGAAAACCTAGTCAAAAGCTTGGGCAGTTATAAGCCCTAAGGAGGAAACTACTACTGTTCTCTGGAAAAATGTATATATTATGCCCACCAAACTGTCCTTTAAATACCCATATATTAATGTTACTCCCACTTTTGAGACTCTTCTCTTTTCACATGGTGGTGACTACTGGGGCGACTCAAAACTCACCAAAGTGCTAAGAAGTGTGTGTTTAGCACTAAGTGGGACAGCTCTTTCACACCCTCCAAGGCTCAGAGACCAATTCAGAAGAGGTGAAAGAAAGAATATAAGAACCAAAGGAAGGAGAGGACTGCTTACAATACTGTCTTACAGACACAAAATGGCCTTGATATTCATGACCTTACAGTGGCTCATACTACTTACACAAGACCTAATAGGAGGAAAACATGATGACATCAAAATAAAAGAAAGACTAGTTGGAAAGAATTGATCAGTAGTGTGGGGATTTGGGAAGGGCAAAGAGGGTGGTCAGAAGGAATTATGATTAGGGTACATTGTTTATAGAAATTTTCAATTAAAAAGGTTTTATTTAAAAAATATATAGTTGGGCATGGTGGCACACACCTTTAATCCCAATCCTTGAGAGGGAGGCAGAGGTAGGAGGATTGCTGTGTGTTCCAGGTCAGCCTGAGCTAGAGTAAGACCCTGCTTCAAAACAAAACAAAACAAAACAAAACACAAACTATTAGCAGAGGAGCTGTGACCAGTGTGACGACTCCATATGCCCTGCTCAAAGCTTGGTATCTTCTCCTCTCTCTCTTGATTGGGAGCTATGAACATTTTTCCAGGCAATCCTTAGGCTAGATATGCTTCTCCCCTGTCTCATACACACCACACAACATGATCCCTGGTGACACAGTTATCACAGAGGCCACCAGCTGTGTTTTGTACAGTCAGGAGGGTGCAGAGCTGGTACCAATTTAGTCTGGTCTATAAGGCAGATAGGGTACCAGACTCCAACTTATCAGAGGGCTGGATTTCACTTAAGTCAAGGGTCACACTCTAGTCCAGGTAAAATAAAACTCACTCTGTAGCCCCAGACTGGCCTGTAATTCTTGGATCTTTCTACCTCAGCATCCTGAGTGCTGGGATTAAAGGTGTGTGCCACCACACCCAGTGTGTCCATTGTTTCATAAGAATTTGCTTGGGGCTGTTTTGATTTATTGAAACATACGAGAAGCTAAGAAGCAAACGGGGTATGCTTTTCTTACACAGAAAGTGCTGGAACTGACACCTGCTCAGGAAGGATTATTCCTGGCAGCACATTATGTTTGGTAACCCATTGTCCTTTCTCTATAAGAAGATACATGCCAGCAAAATGATGGTAGGTTCTTGGCCAGAAGGAGATGCAGTGTCTGGAGGGATACTCCATGATAGGACAGAAGTAAAATGCATACTTGGGGAGTCTTGAGTTTCATTGATGAATTTCAGAAGAAATCTGTTGAGTGAAACATTAGAAACTAATCAAGTAGATGCCCTCACACCAATGACATGACTTTCTTTTGTGGAGGAAAAGTGACTGGGACTGAAGGTGGCTACAGGAGAGTGGGAAAATCATGTGAGACAGTGAGACAGGGATAGGTAGCTCATTTGTCTCCTGGCTGAGTGAAAGCAGGGCTGCAGCCCTTATGACAGGTGACAAACAAGTTTCTCCAGGACTCCCCATCTCAGTTGCCTGTCTCATTGCTGTAATCAAACATCTGACCAAAGCAACTTAAGGAAGGAAGGGTGTTAGCAGCATCAGTTAGAAGTAAAAATGGGGACGGTTAGGAGCAACAGTTAGAAGTAAAAATGGGAACTGTTAGAAGCAACAATTAGAAGTGGAAATGGGGCACTCAGCAGTGACAAGATCACCATGGCAACCAGGGGCCAAGACCAGAGACTGACCAGACACTGGCTGCTCTGATAAGCAGCACTCACTCAGCAGTGGCAAGATCACCATGGCAACCAGGGGCCAAGACCAGAGACCCTCTACAAGCGGATATGTGAATAAGCTAACCCTAAAGTGGCTATCAGTGGCCAAAATGACTGAGGAAACAAATGGGAATAAGAACCCCAGCAAAAGCTCAGGAAATTGTCACTCAACTCAGAGAGGCAGACTCCATGTCTCTGTGTTGACACCCACCGCAAGAAGAAGCAGCAGCCTGTGGGACCCCTTGGCAGCCCAGCATGAAGAGGAGCAAGACCAAGACCTGGATGCTGCCTACCAAGTGAGGTCCCTTGTGAGTGCCCCAGGGGGTTAGGGCCAGGAGGCTAGAGTAGTTGAGAGGATAAGGAAAAAGGCAACTGGCTTAATTAACATGTGTGAAGAGTGAATAAAGTGTGTAAACTGAATCAAGATAATCCACCTCTTGACTAATGAGTTTAGTGCTCCCACAAAGGGTTTATTCTGGTTTATACTTTTGAGCGTACAGCCCATCATGGTGGGGAAGCAATGGCAGGTGCATAAGGTAGCTGCTCACATTGGATCCATAATTTAGAAGAGAAAGAAAAGACAGCGAGCGAGTGAGTGAGAGAGAGAGTGCTGAGGTCCACCCTTCACTCTTCTTTTTATTCAGTTTAGAACCCACAGTTAAGGTGGATTTTCCTACCCTAACAGGTACTGCCCACAGTTATAGTCTTCCTACCTCAACCTAGTCTAGACACTCTCTCACTGACATACCCTGGCATTTCTCCTAGGATTTCTACATCCTGTCTAGTTTACAATATTACCCATTACTCCATATGGAGTGCAAGAGACCAGCTTCAGAAACTGACTCTTCCAGGGTCAGTCTGGAACACAGTGCAAGGAACTTGAGCAGTGGGTCTAAAGCAATGTGCAGGCAAGAAGAACATCCAGCCATCACAAATGCAGGCATTATGACAGCAGGTTTTCTCCCAAACTCAGTGAAGACAAAAGTCTCTGTTTTCAACAGCAATTTACAGGGCAACACTAGAACAGAGTTGCCTAATCCAAACTGGAATCACAAACAACCAGAGTGTTCTCTGTTCTCTCCAAAGGAGATCTCCTTAGCTCAGCCCCTCGAAATAGCAACATCCATCCCCTGCTCCAGTACCTTTCAGGTAAGCTCTTCTCAACACCAAGGAAGTCTAGAAACACTCCTAGTTTGAGGCAAATCTGGATGAACAAACACACTGTGCATTGTAACATTTAAGCTGAAGAGATTGCCAGAAGAATTAAACTTATTAATTTAGTGTTTTTTAAACAGGGTCTTACTATGTAGCCCAGGCTAGCCTCTTACCTCTGCTTCCTCAGTACTAGAAATGTAGACTTGTGCCACTATATTTGGCTTTTCAAGTTAGATTTCATTGTCTATGTTTGCAAAGGACTCTCAAATCATGATCAAAAGTCCTAAATATACACCCATGATGGCTAAGGTCTTGTCAACTTGATCTGTTTAGTAATCCAGAGAAATCCCTTTCAGGTTGGTCTCTGAGGTTGCTTCCAGGAAGGATTAACTGAAGGAGGAAGTCCTTCCCCCAGAGTGAGCACCTCTCAGATGGAAACTTTATATAAGGAAGCTCTGGGTGAAAAGAGCACCTTCCTTCCACTTGGCTGCTGGAGCTGCTTGCTGCCATCCAGTGTGGATTGAAAACCAGGGTTAACTGAAGACTCACATGGATTGAAAACCAGTGGATCTCCAGGAAGCCTCCAGGCCTTCAGTGCTGTATTTGGACTGCTGAGGCATCTACCCACATGAACTGAGCACCTACCAGGTTGCTTGATTCCTGGGCCTGCAATTGCTATTGAACTAGGTAAACTAATCCAATAAATTCCCATTTTCATAATATTTTAAATATAATTCATTCTATCAGTTCTGTTTCAATAGAGAATCCTGACTAATATAGATTATGGTACCAGGGAAGTTGGATTGCTGCTAGACACCTGACTGTGTAGCTTTGGCCTTCTGGAGCTGATTTTCAAGAGGAATGTGGAAGGATCTGAAACATTGGCCTAAGAGATGCCTTGCAGTGCTATAAGTACAGCTTGATGGACTATTCTGATCAGAGTTGAAAGACCTGAATGTAGTAAGAACTATGGATTGTGAGGTTTGGTTTATGATGGTAAGAAAGAGCTTTGCTTGGACTGGGCTAGAAGCAGTTTGTGTGAGAGGCTTGCTGTTATGCCCATATACTGAGAATTTGTGCAGTGTTGCTTTGTGTAGAAATGGACTGGTGTGAGCAGAGGAGTATGGCACCAAAATGAAATCTTTGGGCTAAAACTTTTGCCCATTCACCTGTAATTATATGAGATTACAACTTTTGAGATGGGGCCAACTGACCTGCACTGGGGCAACAGGAAGAATGTAGACTCTTTTGAAGGGGCCTGAGTATTCAGAGAGTGTCCTGTTCTTCAAAGTCTGCTTTACTCCCCCCACCCCACCGGATTAACAAATTGGCACCCTACCTGGTGTTGTGGAGTATAAGAAATGTAGGAAAGAGAGGGTCATTGAGTATGCACACAACACAGTCATGCATTTTGGAAATGGCCATGGGCAGTGTGAAGCAGGTTTGCTGGATGCCTGCATGGAGACCCAATGGAGCCATAAGGATGAACCATGGGTTACAGTGGAGACCCAGTGGAGATGCTGGGACCACAAGATGACTGCTAAGGAGAGTTGCCAGCCTTAGATGAAGTTTCCCAAGACTGTGAGTAGCCTAACTGGAAGGCAGAATTGAAACTCCAGAGTCTTGTTGCCGGTTACAATTATTGGACTTGGAGATTTGTCACTGGCTAGAGTTGTTGGACTTGGAGCTATAGTGCTGTTTGCCCTGTTTAAATCTTGTATTGGCTGAATATTTCTTTGCTATGCCCAATGCCATCTTTTGCAGTGTGAGTGTTTATTCTCTGTCATTATGGGTTCTTGGAGGATTTTTTTCTTTCTTTCTTTTTCTTTTTTATATTCTGACTCAGTTAAAAGATCTTGGACTATGGTAATATTTGAATATCACTAGGATTGACTAAAAAAACTATGGGGACCTTTAAAGTTGGACTGAATGATTGTATTTGATATCATGTATAGTTGTTTATGAAGGTCAGGGGCAAAATGTGGTGGTTTAATTCAGGTGTCACCCATAAACTTAGGCATTCTGAATGCTAGGTTCCCAGCTGATGGAGATTTGGAAATTAATGCCTCCAGGAGGCAGTGTATTGTGGGGGTGGGCTTATGTATATTATAGCCAGTTTCCCCTTGCCACTATTTGGCACGCTGTCCTTTCCTGTTGTTTACTTGATGATGGCCAGGAGGTGAGGTCCACCCTCTGCTCATGCCATTGATTTCCCCTGCCATCATGGAGTTTCCCCTCCAGTCTGTAAGCCAAAATAAACCTTTTTTTCCCCACAAGCTGCTCTTGGTTGGGTGTTTTCAGTCAGTAATGCAAACCTGACTCCAACAACACCTAAGACTTAGAGATCTGTGGAGAGAGCAAAGAATGGTTTGCTCTAAGATCAGTTTATGAAAGAAGAGAAATCAGAGGCCAGCAGAGTTGGATATTATATTAGGGAACATTTTTTTTTTTTTGGTTCATAGTTTGCTGCAAACAGATAGCTCCAGGGGGGAGGAATACACTTATTCCTGCATCTTTCCATTAGTTGACTAGTCCCATGACATTTTATCTAGATGGATTACCATATGTGTGCAACAGTGCCCCCTTTGGCTCCCTTCCTTTCCACTTCACCTGTTTTACAATGTAAACTAACTCCCAGCAGAACCAAAATGATGAAGAGGGATCTTTGCTTCTGAATACATTGCAGGGATCACAACTAAATGCTGTACTAAATGATAAACACCATCAGAGAGCACAAAATGCACCAGGAGGAAATGATCTATAATGGAGTTGCTCTTAAAAGTATCTGCATGTGGCAGCACTAAACACTCCATTACAGATCATGGAACTCAGATGCCTGAATATTAAAGAAGAATACAGAAGAGAAGCAACCAAGAGCAAGTAGAGGAGCTTCTCAGAGAAAATCACATTTATTGGCTTCCTTGCTATCATTGGGGAAGCTTTAGGCAAACCATGCTCAATAAAACATTTCTTCTATGTCCATCATTCTATCATCTCCCCTATCTCCCTATGCTCCTTAATCATTGCTTTTCTATCATGTTTTGCCAACAGAGATCAGAGCTGAAAATAATTATTTAAAAGATATACATATGACATTGCCTCTGGATATTTGC
Source organism: Dipus sagitta (assembly GCA_036346955.1). Lineage (NCBI taxonomy): Eukaryota > Metazoa > Chordata > Mammalia > Rodentia > Dipodidae > Dipus > Dipus sagitta. The sequence continues at coordinate 75,417,720 of CM070778.1, read as the reverse complement.
ATTTTAATTGGGAAAAAAAAGATTGGATTGAGAGCATGACTCTCTAACAGAATTTCAAGCAAAAATTGGGAAAATGTAGGCTAGGTAAAAATGCATGAAAATGTTGGAAATTAAAATGTTATTTGAAATTATATCCCTTAAATGGTTTTCTTCATACATGCTACTCCTATTCCTTGGGGCTGTTGGATATTCTAATTCTGTTTTGTTTTTGTTGTTGTTGGTATTGTTTGTTTATTTTCTGTACCAAGAATGGGTGCTAGCTGGTAGACCTGTTTACAATTGGGGTATAACAATATTTTCAAGTGCTGATCTTATCTAAGTCCAGTTACCATTGATGTTTTTCAATGGCCTCTCCACAGTTACAGCAGTATCAACCATGCAGACATGCCATTTAGAAACCACTCATTGAATATTTCTTTATTGAATATATACTTTCTTATTGGATATGTACTTTGCTTATTTTACTTACTTGTTTTTTGTTTTTCAAGGTAGGGCCTTGCTGTAGGCTAGGCTGACTTATAATTCACTATGCACTCTCAGAGTGACCTCAAATTCACAGCAAACCACCTATCTCTGCCTCCCTAGTTCTGGAGTTAAAGGCATGTACCACATCACCCAGCTACAGAGAGAATGGGGGCTTCAGAGCTGCTAGCCACTGCAAATGGATTCCAGATGCATGCACCAATTTATATATCTAATTTTATATGTGGACTTGGGAATTGAACTCAGGTAATTAGGGTTTCAGGAAAGTGCCTTAACTTAATCTTTCCAGCCCCTTTTTTTTTTTTATGGAAGTAAAGGGTTTATTTTGGCTTATGGTTTTGAGGGGAAGTTTCATCATGGTGGTGAAAGCATGGTAGAGCAGACAGTGGGGGCATCACATCTTGTCACAGCAGTAGGAAGGAAGTAGATTGAGTAAGGTAGCTAGAACTGGCAAGTGGGAATATGTACTCTCAAGATGGGGTAAGAACCCCTGCTCTGTGGAGATGTATGCACAACATATTCACACATGTGCTGGCATACTGAACTGCTACAAAGAAGCCAATAGCCATCATGAACTGCAACACAGACATAAATCTGAAACCTTTACCACACTCACAAGACATCTCTTGCTTACTAGCTTCATTGTGTTCCTGTCATCATAATAGTAACAGACAAAAATATTCATTTCCAAGAACAAATCACAAACATAAGTGAGAAGAGGACCATATTACTTGCTATATTGTCTATAAAAATCCATCAAGAAACTTTAAGTTGTTTAATGATGTCTACACAAACCCATTGAGGGATTCTTGACTCATGTAACTATGGTGTTGTCATTTGGTTTGGGTAAGCATATTTTCCCTTCATTAGATTTAATATATAATCTCATTACTTAAATCTGACACTCTGTGCTCAAGTCATAAATCAGCCTCTACTTACATTTCTAAAGCCCAAGAAGAAGAAAAATAAAGCTATAAAGTGTGATAAACATGTATAGCATAACATTATTTCAGCCATTCAAAAGAGTTACCATGCCACTGCACTTCTCATTTTCATTGCACAGTGATCCCAAGACTACTTCCATATGGAATACTACGTGGACTTCTACTACTGTGAAAGGACACATACAAATAGTTTATCAATCATGAATCATTTCCAAAAGTCACTTCCTAAGTTTATCCTATCTAATTACACCAGTTTATCACTTGCTGAGCCTTAACTGCCCCCTCTCAACAAATAAGTTTGGCTACTCATCCTCAATAGGCCAGTTAAATAAATATCAGTCAAAAGAAGAAAAGGAAAATTAATTCACTGTGGCCACACTGAGAAGAAGAATAAAGAGGTTTAGTAGTCCCCCACTAATTTATCTTTGGGGTCCTGGCATGAGGTTTGGGTTTAAGTAGAAGGCTAAGCTGCCCCAGTCAAGGTGTGGTCCACCTTATCCCATTGTTTCAACTCCAACATTTCTTCCAAACTTGTCAAATATTAAAGTTCTTCCTCTGGCTGGTGCCAGGCTTCAGCCTTTATCTTTTCCCATCAAGAGATTCCAAGCAAAAGTCCAGTTCTAATGGGTCCATTGTTTCAGTAGTCTGGTTGCCAAAGAGAAAAGTACAAGTTTCTCTTTAGTATATCTTCCTTCCTACCAGGACAGTTACAAGGTTTCTTTCATTCTCTCCCTTCTCCTTCCCTCCTTTCTTCCTTTCTTTCCTCTGTCTTCCTCCTCCTTCTTTTTAGCACCTCTCCTGTCATGTAATATCTTGGTACGCATGGGACACCAGTATATCTCTCTATAAAACACGCACAATATATGTCATGTGATTTATCCTTTTTTAGGAAGTATGAGACATTACTTATCTTTAAAAATGTACAATTCATTATGGGAAATAAGACCATAATTTTAATGCAAATAAAGGTGTATACAAACCAGGCATACATTTTTAACAGCAGCATTAGGGATGCAGAGGTAAGAGAATCACTAGGAGTTCGAGACCAGTCTGGGAGTAGGGAGTGAGTTTCATGTTAGCCTGTGCTAGAGTGAGATCTTACCTCAGGAAATAGAAATAATAATAACAACAGCAATAATACCTTTATTATTATTGTTCTTATTATTATTATATAGAATATACATGTAGCAAAATCTAATTTAAAGATTGTTCAACAAGTATCCTTTTTCTCATACAATATACTTCTGTGTCAGTATTTAACACATTCCAAAGTAACATTTTCTAACTTAGATAACATAACATTTCTCTATTTCATAAATAATATCTTGACATTTAAAGATCATTCATGTATTGAAGCCACATAATAAATATTTCAATTCCAAGAATACATGAAAATGACTTAAAAGATGTGTGTTCTAGTAAAGATTAGCAATACAGTCATTAGATTATATGTGATGCTGGGGATGCCTTCCTATGAAGCACAAATGTAGTCATCTCTTTTGAGATAATGAGTTTTTAGATCATTTGTTTTAAATCATCTTTGTTTGACTCCATGATTTTTCCAAGCTTCATTTAAATTTTCATTCTACTTAGATCTTATCATTAGTTGTCCAGTTGGCCCAACCTTTCTCTACAGATTAAAAACTCCCTGCACTAAATTTCAAACTTGTACATGATTCACTAATATTAAGATACTACAAATAACAATCACATGCCATTTCAGACCAAGTGCTGGTGATGCTGAAACATCTACTTTACATGGATGCTGGGAGAGGGGAGCCTGGTTATCTGTTGCATAGCCATTCAAAGCTGCCCATTCCACAGTAAATAACTATCTGCCCATGATCATGAAAGTGACCCTATTTAACTCAATGGGTTAAAAAAAAAGGCATGAAAGTAATGTGGGCTTAATGGGAAAGAAGACAGATATTAATAGGAGAAAAAATAAGTGAGGGTACTAAGATCAAAATATGTTATTTAAGTGTATGAAAGTGTCAAAATGGAAACAATTATTTTTTTAAATCATAAAAATGTTCTAATTTAGAATTAAACTTTGGTCTTTGGGTTTTTTGGCTGTGAGGATCTGTACCTTCATATCACCCCTATGCAAAAGGAGTTTAGGATAGACACACAGGCTACCCATAGTACAGAAAAAAAGCAATTCCAAACTCCACCCAACTTTCAGCCAGGACTTCATATAAGCAGAAATGAGTATCAAAGGGAAAATGGTTTCATAACTTAAAAAAAAGTAATGAGTTAAGATGAGAAAAATCATTCCAGACTGAAAGAAATTAACACTCATTTTGTGAAAGGGGTAGGCTTGCTATTTTTTTTTAAGTGCCAGAAAGGTGGGCCCAGTGGGACATACCTGCAGTCCCATCTAGTCAAGGGAATAGGAGGAAGGATCATTTGAACCTAGAAGTTCAAGATCACCTTGAACAACAGAGCAATACCTCACCACAAACAAGTCAAACCAAAGCAACAAAACAAAACCAAATAAGACAAACAACAAAATACAGTGAAGCAAAATAAAATATGAGCTGGAAGGTAAAAGGATGAGAAGACGTTAAGGTATATTGACCTTTGAGGTTGTAATAATGATTGACAAATTATAATATTAAACTCCAATCTAAGCTATGCTATTAAATCTTCCCTAGTATGGACTGTAGGAAACAATTCAGACTTTGAGAACTGCCATGCCATGAATACTGATGATCCTGGTTTTGAAAAAATAAGGAGGCGAAGCAAGTCAGGATAAGAATCAAAGCTATGGTGAGAAGTGAAGCTCATCCAAAAGGATTAATGTTTCCATTGCAGAGGTCAAAGGAAGTGACCTCTATGGTCTGTGCCTGGGGCAGAAAGGAGGGCAAGGACAGACAACAGGAATTGTCATGTGCAGGGACCCAGGAAGCTCCTGACTCTTAAGGGATTTTTCTTGAGCGAGAAAGGAAATAAAACTTAATTTACAATTTGAAAGCTTTTGTTTCCTGTGCTTAAATTCTCTTCATTAACAGTGGAGCCATACACAGCTTTGTTTGGTTCTGCTAGGCAGCTGGTCAAACATTAGCAGGCTTGGAAATCATTGAGGATAGATTCCCCATAAATATCTTGGGACCTTTCCTCTCATGTTCTTGGAAACACACCGATTTTAAGGAAGGTGCTATAGTTACCTTCTCATTACTGGGATAAAGCACCTGACCACAAGTACCTGATGGGAGGAAAGGTTTCATTTTGACTTATGGTCTTGAGGGGAATCTTCATTATAGCAGGGGGAAGAATGGTATGAGCAGAGGCTGGACATCACTTCTGCAACAGCACATGGAAATAGCAGCAGGAGAATGAGCAACCTAGTACTAGAAAACTGGGGGGTCAATAACCCTCAAGGTTGGCTCTCTGTGACATACCTCCTCCAGCACCACCAAGATTGCCACCATCCGGGAACCAAACACTCACAACACATGATTTTATAGAGGGCATTTGATTCAACCTACACCAGAAGATAAAGTAAAAATTATTCTAATTAGATTTGAAATACCAATTGAATGGGGGTTGGAAATAGCAGCAAGAAAAAGTTACTCCCTTCTGTCTAATCATGTTTTCTGTTATTAATAAATTTATTTTTATTTTTCTTTAGTTTGCTTCAGTCTACTGTGTTACATAATTTTTCATTAAAAGAATGGGACTTGAGATACTTCTGTCCCTGGGTGGAAACATGGAATTCTAGACTGCCCAAAAGATTATAAAGAGACACTATTGTTGTCTCCATTAACAGTTAATTCAAATGTCCTACCAGTCATTTGTACAGAAGATCATATTTCAAGAAAGCTGATAAACCTAAATACTTTGTTTTTAGGCAAGCTGCTTTTCTTTCCCCTCTTTAATGCTATGGCAGGCACCCCAATATGCTCAGGTGTGTGATTTTGTAATCTTCCCTTAAACCATACTGCCCAGAGTTTGGGTAAAGAAAGCTACCTCTCTCATGTCAAGGGAATCAAAGGAATGAAGTCCTTTATCCCCAGGGCAGAGACATGATATCCCAAGCCTCACTTCACTTCTCTGAAGTTGTTTATCAGGTGCTCCAAATAACTAGAACAGGAGGCCAAAATCAATGACAAGTTCAAATTAAACATACCAACAGAACATAAGTAAAATGTGGGTCACCTTAAAATAAAACCAAACATTTGAATTGGGAGCATACAGTAAGGGAGAAAAACTATAGGCCAAGGTCATAAAGAACATCTTCAAAAAAATCATAGAAGAAACCTTCCTGAATCTTACAAAACAAGGACTTATCCTCTGTTCTCAGGCACACAGAACACAAAATCAAATTGATCAGGAAAGAAATTCCACACATCACCTTATAGTTAAAACACTAAAAAGGAAAACAAAGAGACAGTACCAAAAGCTGCCAGAGGAAAAACAGCTGGCCACATACAAGGGTAAGCTCATCAGAGTTACATCTGAGTTTTCAATGGAAACTCTAAAGCCAGAAGGGCTTGTAATGAAATATTTCAAATTATGAAAGAACATGACTGACAATTCAATCTATTGTACCCAGCAAAATCATCCCTCTTAATAGGTAAAACAAACAAACAAACAAACAAAAAAACTTTCCATGACCAAAGATGGTTTTGTGAAAATATGAGCACTAAGTCATCTCTATAGAGAACATTATAACACTCAGCACTGAAGAAAAGAACAAACATACTCAAAAGATTATAGGAGGAAAACAAGTAAGCAAACAAACAATAATCCACACTAGAACAGAGATGAAAGCAAACAAAGATCAAGAAAGCACCAAACTCAACAAAGTCTCCAACTTGACAGGGGTTAGCTCACACATTTCATTTATAACTTTGAATATCTATAGACCCAATTCCCCTATCAAGAGATTCAGGTTAACAGGCTGAATCAAAAAACTAAATCCAAGCTGGGTGTGGGGGCACTCACCTTTAATCGCAGCACTTAGGAGGGAGAGATAAGAGGATCACGGAGAGTTCAAGGCCACCCAGAGATTACATAGTAAATTCCAGGTCAGCCTGAGCTAGAGTGAAACCCTACCTTGAAAAACAAAAAAATAAAATAAAATAAAAAAATAAAAATAAAAAGCAAAACAAACAAACAAACAAAAACCCCAACAACAAAAATACCTAAATCCATCTATTTGCTGTCTACAAGAAACCCATAGTACCATTAAATATAGACACAACCTTAGTATGGTGAAATGATAGTAAATATATTCCAAGCAAATTGAAAAAGGAAACAAGCAAATATGAATACACACGTATCTGACAAAATAGACATTAAAACAAAAGTAAGAAAAAAAGACAAAGAGAGACACTTTATACTCATTAAAGGAACAATTCAACTATGTATAATTATAAACATATATGCACCAACATATATGCACACTGGATTTTTAGAAAGCAAAATCTACTAGACATTAATTCAGAAATAAATCCCAACAAAATAGGAGTGGGTGACGTAAATACCCACTAGGTTAAATAGATCATCCAAACAGAAAATAAATAAATAAATAATGGAGCTAAACAAGACCATAGCTGAAATGCACATAACAGACCTCTAGAATATAGAATATACATTCTTCTCAACCACTCATGGAAACCTTTCTAAATCAGAAATATGGGGAGCAGTCCTATTTAGAATAGTCACAAAAATAAAATATACTGAAATATCCCTAACCAAGGAAGTGAAAGACTTCTACATTGAAAATATTAAAACAATGAAGAAAGAAACTGAGGGAGACCTGAGAAGGTAAAAAGATTGTCCAGGCTCATGGATCAGAAGTATTAATATCATGAAAATGGTCATCCTACAGAAAGTGTGCAGATTCATTCCAATTTTAATCAAAATACCAGTACCATTCTCCACAGAAATAGAAAAAAAGTAGTCTCAGTATTCATATGGAAGCACAAAAGGCCTTAGAGAGATAAAATGTCTTTAGCAAAAACAGTACTCCAGAGAACAAATTTGGACAGCTATCTTCAACCTCATATCCGTGATCTATCAACACAGAGAACACCAATGGGGATCTCAGCACCCCAGGGATCAGAGCAACCCTTGCCACACAGCATCCAGCACAGCTGATGTGAACAGCACAGACCTTAACAGCTAAGTGGAGCCCACAGTGCACTCAAATTGGTGAGATAAAATGTCACCCTCAAAGCACATTTGCATAACAAGAATATCCAACAGCTTAGGTCACTCCTACCGTTACTCTGAGTAATAGGGAAGCTACATCTAGTACCTTGAGCTCCAACCCTAAAGAGAGAACTTCTCATCTACACGTCCAAGAATACAGTTAATAACTAGAAAACACAAGCATTAAAGCAACTTGAGATGCAAAAACAAATCAACACAACATAATTCCTCCAAGAATTATAAATCCAAAATAATGCCCTCCAGTGAGATGAAATTAAGATGAAATGCCATAGAATTCAAAAGAATGATTATAAATATATCAATGCATCAGAAATGACCTCCACTGAGAACGAGTTAGAGGAAATGCATGAGAAAGATTTCAAAAGAATGATTATAAATATGTTCAAAGAACTCAAAGAAGAAATCAAAGGAAGCAAAGAAGACACAGGATGAGAATTTAATGAAATAAAGAGGTCAATACTAGACATAAATAAAGAAATAGAAATGATAAAGAAAAACCAGTTAGAATTACTAGCAATAAAGAACACAGTTAATGAAATAAAAAACTCTATAGAAAATCTCACCAGTAGAATGGATGAAGGAGAGGACAGAATATCTAAGCTAGAAGACCAGGTGGCAGATCCAAAACAGTCCAACAAAGAAAAAGACAAACTAATAGAAAAGTATGAGTGGGAAATTCAAGATATTCAGGAAACTATGAAAAGATCAAACATAGGAATTCAGGACATAGTAGAAGGAGAAGAATTTCACTACAAAGGCATAGTTGGCATCTTCAACAAAATCACAGAAGAAAACTTCCCCCAAATTGTGAAAGAGGTGCCAATGCAGATACAGGAATCCTTTAGAACACCAGCCAGACAGAACATGGAAAGAACCTCTCCTCGCCATATTATAATCAAATTACCAAACATACAAACCAAAGAAAAAAATGTTGAAAGCAGTCAGAGAGAAAAATCAAGTTACCTACAAGGGCAAGCCTATCAGGATTACAGCAGATTACTCAACACAAACTTTAAAAGCCAGAAGGGCATGGAGTGATGTATTCCAAGTTCTGAAAGATAACAACTGTCAACCAAGGTTACTTTATCCTGCAAAGCTATCCATTCAAATAGATGGAGAAATAAGGACATTCCACAACAAAAGCCAGCTAAAGGAGTATTTGAAGACAAATCCAGCTCTACGGAAAATACTTGAAAGAATCCTCCATGCTGAAGAAAAAGAAAAGCATACATATAAGGAACCAGGAAAAAACAAACAATACTCAAATACTAGTCAACACAGGAGAGCAAAGGAAAAACCAGAAGAACTACAAAAAAATGGCAAAAATGAATACACAGCTTTCAATAATATCTCTTAATATCAATGGCCTCAATGCCCCAACCAAAAGACATAGGTTTGCAGACTGGGTTAAAAAGCATGATTCTTCAATTTGTTGCCTCCAAGAAATGCAGCTTTCTACAAAGGATGGACACTATCTTAGGGAGAAAGGTTGGAAAACGGTGTTTCAAGAAAATGGACCTAGAAAACAAGCAGGGGTTGCTATCCTAATATCTGACAAGGTAGACTTCAGTCCAACATTAGTTAAGAAAGATAAGGAAGGCCACTTTATATTGACTAAGGGCACCCTACAACAGGAGGACATTACAATCCTAGACATATATGCACCTAACATGGGGGCCCCCAAATTCATCAAACAAACACTATTAGAACTAAGGTCACAGATAACACCAAACACAGTGGTAGTGAGTGACTTCAACACCCCACTCTCATCAATTGACAGGTCATCCCAGCAAAAAAATAAACAAAGAGCCATCTGGACTAAATGAGGTAATAGAAGGAATGGACCTAACAGATATATACAGGACATTTCATGCAAATGCTGCAGAATATACATTCTTTTCAGCAGCACATGGAACATTCTCTAAAATAGACCATATATTGGGACATAAATCAAATCTTAACAAATACAGGAAAATTGAAATAATTCCTTGCATTCTATCTGACCACAATGAAATCAAACTACAAATCAATAGCAAGAAAGGCTATAGAGCATACACAAAATCATGGAAATTAAACAACACATTAATAAATGATGAATGGGTCAATGAAGAAATCAAGAGGGACATCAAAAAAATTTATAGACTCAAACGATAATGAGAACACAACATACCAAAATCTCTGGGACACAATGAAGGCAGGCCTAAGAGGTAAATTTATAGCTTGAAGTGCCTATATTAAGAAATTAGAAAGGTCACAAGTAAATTACCTAATGCTTCACCTTAAAGCCTTGGAAAAAGAAGAACAAGGCAAACCCAAAATCAGCAGACGGGAAGAAATAATAAAGATGAGGGCAGAAATTAATGAAATAGAAACTAAAAAACAAATCCAAAGAATCAATGAAACAAAGAGTTGGTTCTTTAAAGGATAAACAAGATTGATAAACCCGTAGCAAATGTGACCAAAAGAAAGAGAGAACGGACACAAATTAATAAAATTAGTGATGAAAAGGGTAACATCACAACAGATGCCAGAGAAATTAAAAAACTCATAGGGACATACTATAAAAGCAAACACTCCACAAAGTAAGAAAATCTGAAAGAAATGGATGATTTCCTTGATTTATATTTAATTTTATCAAATTAAATATAGATTAAATTAAATTAAATCAAGATGAGATTAATCGCTTAAATAGACCTATAACAAGCATGGAGATCCAAAGAGTTATAAAAAATCTCCCAACTAAAAAAAGCCCAGGCCCAGATGGATTCACTGCTGAATTTTATCAGACCTTCAAGGAAGAGCTAACACCATTGCTTCTTAAGCTTTTCCATAAAATAGAAAAAGAAAGAATTCTACCAAACTCCTTCTATGAAGCCAGCATCACCCTGATACCAAAACCAGGCAAAGACAGAACAAAAACAAAAAATTATGATCAATCTCCCTCATGAACATAGATGCAAAAATCCTCAACAAAACATTGGCAAACAGAACACAAGAATATATCAGAAAGATCATTCACCCTGACCAAGTAGGCTTTATCCCAGAGATGCTGGGATGGTTCAATATACGCAAATTGATAAATGTAATACATTACATAAATGGTTTGAAGGACAAAAATCACATGATCATCTCATTAGACTCAGAGAAAGCTTTTGACAAAAATCCAACATCCCTTCATGATAAAAGTCCTACAGAGACTGGGAATAGAAGGAACATATCTCAATATAATAAAGGCTATTTATAACAAGCCTACAGCCAACATATTACTAAATGGGGAAAAACTGGAAGCTTTTCCACTAAAATCAGGAACAAGACAAGGGTGTCCACTGTCCCCACTTTTATTTAATATAGTACTGGAAGTCTTAGCCATAGCAATAAGGCAAGAGACGCACATAAAAGGGATACAAATTGGAAAGGAAGAGATGAATTTATCATTATTTGCAGATGACATGATTCTGTACATAAAGGACCCTAAAGACTCCACCAGCAAACTGTTAGAGCTGATAAAAACCTACAGCCATGTAGCAGGATACAAAATAAATACACAGAAATCAGTAGCCTTCATATATGCAAACAACAAACACACAGAGGATGAAATCAGAGAATCACTCCCATTCACAATTGCATCAAAGAAAATAAAGTACCTTGGAATAAACCTAACCAAGGAAGTAAAGGATCTCTACAATGAAACTTTAAAACACTCAAGCAAAAAATTGCAGAAGACACTAGGAAGTGGAAAAACATATCTTGTTCTTGGATTGGAAGAATCAATATTGGGAAAATGGCAATCTTACCAAAAGCAACCTACACATTCAACACAATCCCCATCAAAATTCCAAAGGCATTCTTCACGGAAATAGAAAAAACAAATAATTCATTTGGAATCACAAGAAACCTCGAATATCTAAAATAATACTGAGCAACAAAAATAAGGTTGATGGTATCATCATAACTGATTTTAACCTATACTACAGAGCCATAGTAACAAAAACAGCATGGTACTGGCACAAAAGCAGACACGTAGATCAATGGAACAGAATAGAGGAGCCAGATGTAAGGCCAGGTAGCTATAGCCACCTGATATTCAATAAAAATGCCAAAAATACTCGTTGGAGTAAAGACAGTGTCTTCAGCAAATGGTGTTGGGAAAACTGGATATGTATCTGTAGAAGGATGAAAATAGATTCTTCTCTCTCTCCATGCACAAGAATTAAGTCCAAATGGACTAAAGACATTAACATCAGACCTGAAACTCTGAAATTGCTAGAGGAAAAAGTAGGGGAAACCCTTCAACATATTGGTCTTAGCAAAGACTTTCTGAATACAACCCCAATTGCTCAGGCAATAAAACCACAGATTAACCACTGGGACTTCATGAAATTACAAAAATTTTGTAGTGTAAAGGACACTGTGAATAAAGCAAAGAGGCAACCTACAGAATGGGAAAAAATCTTTGCCAGCTATATATCTGATAGAGGATTAATATCTAGGATATACAAAGAACTCAAAAAGCAAAATAATAAGAAATCAAACAAGCCAATAAAAAATGGGCTATGGAGCTAAATACAGAGTTCTCAAAAGAAGAAATATGAATGGCTTATAAGCATCTAAAAAAATGTTCTACATCCCTAGTCATAAGGAAAACACAGATTAAAACTACATTGAGATTCCATCTCACTCCTGTCAGATGGGCTACCATCATGAAAACAAATGATCATAAATGCTGGTGGGGATGTGGAAAAAGAGGAACCCTTCTACACTGTTGGAGGGAATGCAATCTGGTCCAGCCATTGTGGAAATCAGTGTGGAGGTTCCTAAAACAGCTAAACTTGGTCTACCATATGACCCAGCTATAGCACTCCTAGGCATATATCCAAAGGACTTATCTCATTTCCTTAGAAGTACATGCTCTACCATGTTTATTGCCGCTCAATTCATAGTAACTGGGAAATGGAACCAGCCTAGATGTCCCTCAACTGATGAGTGGATAATGAAGATATGGCACATTTATACAATGGAGTTCTACTGAGCAGTAAAGAAAAATGAAGTTATGAAATTTGCAGAAAAATGGATGGACCTGGAAAGGATTATACTAAGTGAGGTAGCCCAGGCCCAGAAAGCCAAGCGCCACATGTTCTCTGTCATATGTGGGTCCTAGCTACAGATGATTGGACTTCTGTGTGAGAAGGAAAAAACTCAGTAGCAGAGGCCAGTAAGCTAAAAAAGAGACACAAAGGGAAGAGAAGGGAAGGGAGGAGGGTACTTAATAGGTTGGTATTGTATATATGTAAGTAGAAGAATAGATTAACAGGGGTGAAAAGGTCCAAAGTGAGGTCAGGGGAGGAGATTGAGTAGAGGAAACGTGGAGGGAGGGCTAATCAAAATCTAAGAGGATATAAATAAATCATATGGAATCCTCCAGTTTTGGACAATGGAACACTCAGGAGCCGTAGATCATTGCTAGAAAATTTTCAGTGACAGGAATGGGATACCTTCCAGTGAGTTGTTGGCCAGGGATGTCCCTGATGCCCCCAAAACATTATAGGCCATTGCTGAGGCCCTTTGTTTCCCACCAGGAATTGATGGTAAGACCCTTTTGCTGAAGACTTCACATATATGGGCTGTAAGACCACTGAGAAATACTGCTGGAACTGAGCTGATAACCTCCTCCATGTAGACCAGCTGACAGAAAGCTGGAAGAAGTCATTCTACATGCAGTTCAATGGGAGAAAGAAATACCACCAGTGAAGACACTCATCAGTAGACACTGCAAGCCTTATAATTGGCCAGCCAGGCCAAATGAGCCAACGGGTGCAATAGTGGCATGTCTATCATGGTGGAAACCAACTGCCCTCCAATTGGACTGGAGGCCCGCTCCATAGCAGGGTATACATCCCTGATACTGAAAATTTAAAACAGGGGTTGTCATGAGCCCTAGAGGTATAACATCTGCTGATGTCTGGATAAGTGTATATACTATGCTTATCAAATTGCCCAGTAAGCACTTCTCTTAATATTCATACACTTATATTAATGCTACTCTCACTTTGGGTATAGAATCTTCCCTTTTCAGATGGCAGTGACTTTGGGACGACTCAGAAGGTATCATGGTGCTGAAAAGAAGTGACTAGAGTACCAAGTAACATCTTGATCACACCTTCCGAGGCTCAGGGTCTAATGCGGAAGAGGTGGCCGAAAGAATGTGAGAGCCAAAGGAAGGGTAGGACTCCTTACAACGTGCTCCCTCCAGACATAAAACGGCCTCGATATCCATGACCTCATAGTGCCTGACACTACCTGCACAAGACTATCATAAGAGGAGGGAAAGATCATGACATCAAAATGGAAGAGAGACTGATTGAGATGGGGAGGGGATATGATGGAGAATGGAATTTCAATGGGGGGAAGGGAGGGAGGGATGGTATTACCAGGGGATATTTTTATAATCATGGAAAATGTTTTAAAAAATTGAGAAAAAATGAAATTAAATTAAAAAAAGAATGATTATAAATATGCTCAGTCAAAGAAATCCATTGTGAAGTCAAATGTATCCAAGGAGAAAATAAACTCCAAAAGGAATTCTAAAACACAGGAAATCAAGTTAATGAAATAAGAATATCAGTATGAGTAAGGAAACAGACATATGGAAGAAATACCAATCTGAAATACTAGAAATGAAAAACATAGCAAATCAAATTTTAAACTGTGTAGAAAGTCTCACCAACAGTATGGATCAAGGTGAGGACAGAATATCTGAGGTTGAAGACAAGGTAGAAAATGTAGAACTTTGCAATAAATAAAAAAACAAAAAGCTCATAAGCAGGTATGAGTGGGCATTTCAAGACATCCTGAACACTATGAAGAGATCAAAATTAAGAATCCAGGGTATATAAGAAAGAGAAGAATTTCAATTTTAAGGCATAATAGGGTTTTTCAAAAAATCCTGGCAGAAAATTTCACCAGAACACTGAAAGAGATGCCAATACAGAAACAGAAGGAATTTAGAACAGCAAACAGACAAGGCCAGAAGCAACCAAAGAAAAAAATTCCAAGATAAAAACAGGCTAGTTTTTGTTTTCATTTGATTTAATGACAATCTTTTTATTTATTTTTTACTTCTTTTATTACTTTTTTAATTAAGTGTATACTTTGTATGATGGCAGCAAAAACTAAGGACAATATACCTACTCTGACATTTGTATTTCTGGAATGCATTTATATGCTTCTGGCTTATGGTTATAATGTGATAACTTATTAGGTCTATTTAAATAAGAATATTAGTGAAGATTAGTGAATATTTTTATTTTAAGTAATTGTAAGTACCAAGTAAGCATTTGTCATATCTAGGAATGCAAAAATCAAAGCAAGCAGACCATTCTGGAGGTCTCCCTCTGAGCTGATATCTACATCAGGGTGTAATATATCTGGAAAAAAAAAACACAGCCCCTGTAAGGAAGGAGGAAACAGAGACAAAGTTGGGAAATACAATGAAAATTTTTTTTTAAAAATCCCACAACACAGCCAGGTGTGGTGGCACACACCTTTAATCCCAGCACTTGGGAGGCAGAGGTTGGAGGATCACCATGAGCTCAAGGCCACCCTGAGATGACAGAGTTAATTCCAGGTCAGCCTGGACCAGAGTGAGACCCTACCTCGAAAAACCACATACACACACACACACAAAAAATCCCACAACACTTTAGAAACTCATAGATATGACCTTCAACTGTTCAACTGTCCCCAGAGCTTTGGTTCTTTATTCTTAACCTTATATATTCTGTAGCTCTTTATTTTAGTTTGGTTTTATTTTTACTTTACTTAAGAGATTTTTTTGTTTATGCATATTTTATACAAAAGAAGATAAAATGAGATTATCTGTATTAAAACAACTTATTTGGTATTATTATATAATGTAGTAATAAATTAATCAGATTTTATTCATTTTACATTTCATTTACTTTTGGCAACAAAAGTCTAACAGCTATTTAGTCATCTTCTTTATTTACAATGTCAAGTCATTCATGTAACACTAGATTTTGTCTGCAATAATATTTAAAATGATTACTGATGTCTTTATCAAAGTAAAGACAATAAATTGAAAAACAAAAACAGGCTAAAGGAATGCATGGATACTAAGCCAGCTCTGCAGAAAATACTTGAAGGGATTCTTCAGTCTGAAGAGAAGGGAGGAATGAGTCATGCTTGGATAATAGTTAATGCAAGAGAGTAACAGAAAAATAGCAAATGCTGTAAAATCAAGAATGAAAGCAATAAATATACACCTTTCAATAATAACTCCTAATATCAATGATTTCAATGCCCAAATTAAAAAAAAAAACAGACTTGGAAAATGGATTAAAAGGTAAGATCCTTCTGTTTCTTGCCTCCAGGAAACTCATCTCTCCACAAAAGATAGATACTATCTTAGAGTGAATGGATGAAGAACGATATTTCAAGCAAATGGACCTAAGAGAAAAGCAGGAGTTGCTAGTCTAATATCTTACAGGACAGACCTCAAATCAACATTAGAAGTGGTAAAAGAAGTCACTTAATACTGACTAAGGAAATAATCCAACAAGAAAACATTAAAATTCTAAAATACATACACAGAATTTGGGTGCACTGAATTTCATTAAATAAACATACTAAATATAAAGTTAGAAAGAATCCTAAGCACAGCAGTTGTATGTGACTTCAACTCACTACCCACACTGATTCACAGGTCATCCCAATCCCAGCAAAATATAAACAGAGAAGCATCTGGGTTAAATTACATCATAGAAAAAAATGTACCTAAAAGACAACTATACAACATTCTGTACAAATGCTGCAGTATAAACATTCTTTTCAGTACACATGGAACATTGTCTAAATACATATTTAGACTGTATATTAGGGCACAAAACAAATCTTAGCAAATACAGGAAAAGTGAAATAATTCCTTAAACTCTATGTGATCATAATGGGGTAAAAGTACAAACTGACATGAAGAAAGACTATACAGCATAAAAAAAAAAACCTCTTGGAAATCAACCAATGCACTATTAAATAATGATAGGGTCATCGAAGAAATCAAGAAGAAAATCAAAAAACTTCCTGAGGCTACAAAAATTGCTTAGTGGTTAAGGCACTTGCTTGCCTGCAAAACTTAACAACCCAGGTCCACTTCCCCAGAACCTATGTAAAGCCAGATACACAAAGTGGTGCATGCATCTAGAGTTTGTTTGCAGCAGCTAGAGGCCCTGGCAATCTCTCTGTCTCTCTTCTCATATCTCTCTCTGCTTGCAAATAAGTAAAAATAGAAATAAAAATGAAAAAAAGTCTTAAAAATTCCTGGAGTCAAATGATAATGAAAACATAACATACCAAAAAGTATTAGATACAATGCAGGAAGTTCAAAGAGGGAAACTTATATATGTAAGTGCCTATAGTAAGAAATTAGGAACTCACAAATAAATAATTTAATACATACATTAAGGCCTTAGAAAAAGAAGTACAAGCCAAACAAAAAAATCAATAGATGGAAAACAATAGTGAAGATCAGTGAAGGAATTAATGAAATAGAAATCACAGAAAAATAATACAAATGATCAATGAAATAAAGAGTTTGTTCATTGAAAGAATAAACATTCAGTGAAATTAAGCAGAAGAGACAAATATCTATAAAATTAGAGATGAAAAGGGGACCATTGCAATAAATGCCAATGGAATTTGGAAAATCATAATGACATACATTAAGAACATATTCTCCAATGAACTGGAAAATCTAAAATAAATGAATAAATTTCTAGACATATATGACCTACCAAAATTTAAACAAGATGAGTTAAACCATTTAAACAGACCAAAGACAAGAAATGAGATCAAAGCAGCTTAAAGAAAATGTATTCACTGAATTTTATCTGACTTTCACAGAAGAACTAACTCCAGTGCTTTTCACACGATTCCATAAGGTAGAAAAGGAAAGAATAACACAAATTCCTTTTGCAAAGCCAACATTACCTCAATACCAAAATGAGACAAAGACAAAACAACAAAAGAAAACTGCAGACCAATCTACATCATAAACATACCTATAAAAATTCATAATGAAACTGGCAAACAGAATACAGGAAAACATCAAGAAGATTATTTACCCCGATTAACTTGGTCTTATCCCAAAAAATGCAGGGATATTTCAATATATTCAAATCAGTAAATGTAATATGCTATACAAATAGACTCTAGGACAAATATCAAATTATCTCAACAAATTATGAAAACATTCGTTCATGATAAAAGTACTACAGAAACTAGGAATAGTAGAAGCATATTTAGACATAATATAGACTATTTATAATGAACCTATAACCAATATTACAGTAAATATTAAAAAAAAAACTTCAAGCATTCCCACTAAAAGAAGGACCATGAAATTCCACCTTCTCCAATTTTATTTTATATAGTATTGTAAGTCTGAAATACAGTAATAAGACAAAAGACACTAATAAAATGGACAGAAATAGGTGACAAAGAAGTCAAGTTATCATTTGCATATGATAGGTTCTATACATAAATGACCCTAAAGACACTACCAGCAAACTATTAGAGCTGATAAACTCTCAACAAAGTAGCAGGATAAAAAATTAATACTAAAACATCAGTAGTCTTCCTTTATAGCAACAACACGTGTGCTGAACAAGACCCCAGTACTCCAGGGATTCAACACATACTCAAGCACTAAGATCTTGTGAAACTAGAAAGCTACTGTATAGATATGCAAACTATCAGCATAGTCAACAGACAAGATGCAGAATGGGAGATAATCTTTACCAGATATACATAGATGAGATGTTTAATAATTTAGAATACAAAAAGAACTCAAAAAAGTAAGGAATAAAAGAAATTCAGGTTGGCATTTGGGAGTTCAGGTCAAGATGATGTCCTCCTAACCATGCTTCAGCTCTTGGAGTAACATCTGTCATGATCTGTGCGGTTACAGTTTGAGTAGGTATTGGCCAACCACCAGTGGGTGGGCATGGAAGAGCACAGTTGGGAATCTTCCAATTCCCATGTGCTCAGGTAGACCACTAGGCCCTCACGTCCCCTCAACCACCCAGGAATGGATAGCTTCTCAGCAAATTGTATCAAACCTTCATTGACAGACTGAAACCAATTTTCTTGAAACTGTTTCACATAATCAGAGAAAAGGGAATGCTTCCCAACTCATTTTATGAAGCTAGCATAACCCAAATACCAATAGCAGACAAAGATACAAGAAAAGAAAATTATTGACCATTATCCCTGATGAACTTAGATGCATAGATCCTGAACAAAACCCTCACAAACTGAATTCAACAACATATCAAAAGCACTATCCACCTTGATCAAGTAAGCTTCATCCCAGGGATGCAGGAATGACTCAACATATAAAAATCAATCAATACAATATACTATATCTATGACCTTAATTACAAGAACCATGTGATCATTTCAACAGATGCAGAAAAGGCTTTGACAAAATAAAACACCACTTAAATGTTCAAAATTCTGGACAGAATAGGCATGGAGGGTTTATATGTCAATGAAATAAACTCTATATATAGACAGCACCTAAAGCCCAAATAATATGTAATGGGGGAAGACTCAAGGAATTCCTATTGAAATCAGGAATAAGACTGCTCTTTGACATAGTACCACGAGACCTAGCCCAAGCAATAAGACAGGAGAAAGAAATAAATGGGATACAGATTGGAAAGGAAGAAGTCAAATTAGCCCTATTTGCCGATGACTTGATCCTATATAGAAGTAACCCAATAATCTCCACCTCAAAACTTCTAAAGGTGATTAATTCCTCCAGCACTGTGTCAGGATACACAATCAACACACAAAAATCAGTATCCTTTCTATATGCAAAGGACAAAGATATAGAGAAAGAAGTCAGCAAGGCTGTCCTATTTTCAATAGCCACACACACACACACACACACACACACACACACACACACAAAATCAAGGATCTTGGAATAACATTAACCAAGTATGTGAAAGACCTATATAATGAAAGCATAAAAACACACTCATGAAAGAAACTGAGGAGGATTTGAGCATATGGAAAGACTTCCCATGCTCCTGGACAGGTAAAATTAATAATGTAAAAATGGCAATTCTTCCAAAAGCAATATACAGATTTTTTTGTTTTGATTTTGTTTTTCAAGGTAGGGTTTCACTCTAGCTCAGGTTGACCTGGAATTCACTATGTAGTCTCAGTGTGGCCTCAAACTCATGGCAAACCTCCTACCCCTGCCTCCCAAGTGCTGGGATTAAAGGTGTGTGCCACCATGCCTGGCTCCAATATATAGATTTAATGTAATACTAATAAAAATTCCAGCATCATTCTTCACAGAGATATAAAAAAGTGAACTCCGAGTTCATATGGAATGGCAGTAGGCCCCAGATATTTAAACATATAATCAGGAAAAGAAACCCCCTCTACAGGAATTATGATATCCAATATAAAGCTATATTACAAAGCCATTGTAACAAAAACAGCATAGTACTGGCATAAAAACAGAAATGTAGACCAATGGACCAGAATTGAAGACTAAGCCTGTAGGTCATGTAACTACAGATAGTTGACCTTTGACAAAAGTGCCAATAATGTACAAAGGAGAAAAGACACCATCTTCAACAAATGATGCTGGACAAATTGTATAACCACATGTAGAAAAAAATGAAACTATACCCATTCATCCCACCATAGATAAAAATGAGTTCCAAATGGATTAAAGACCTCAATATAAGACTTGAAACTCTTCTACTGGAAGAAAAAAATCAAAGAAACTTTCCATGATATAGGAATGGGGAAAGAATTCCTGAAAAAAAAAAAAACCCAATAGTCTAGTAAATTAAACAATCACTCAACCAATGGGATCTCATGAAGCCAAAAAGCTTTTACACAAACATATCATAACTAAAGCCAATAGATTACCCACAAAAAGGGAGAAAATTTTCACCAGCTATACAGAGGGGTAATATCGAGAATATACTAAGTACTCAAAATCTGAACAATAAAAAATGAAACAACACACTCAAAAATGGAGTAGAGAATTGAATAGGGAGTTCTCAGAGGAAGAAATACACATGACTAACACACTCAAGAAAATGTTCAGCATCCCTAACCATCAGGGAAACGCCAATTAAAACAGCTATTAGATTCTACCTTATTCCAGTAAGGATGGCAATCTTTAAAAAAAAATTATACAACAACAAATATTTGTGAGGATATGGGAAAAGAGGAACCCTCATTCACTGTTGGTGGGAATGAAAACTTGTACAACCACTATGGAAATCAATGTGTAGATTGCTGAAAAAGATGAATATAGAACTACAAATAGGCCCAGTTTTTCCTTTACCAGGCATTTTTCTTAAATGCTCCATTCTTCATTACAGAGATAATTGCTCAAACATGTTTATAGCTGCTCAGTTCATAATAGCAAAGAACTGTAATCAGCTCAGGTGTTCATCATTGGATGGATGGATGAAAAAGTTGTGGTAAATTTACACCATGGAATTCTACTCAGCAGTAAGAAAAAACAGTACAATGAAATCTCTAGGATTTATGTTAGAACAGATCATACTACATATACATATACATATAATCACTGACAGACAAATATCATACGCTCTCACTTATCTGTGGTTCCTAACTTGGATCAGCTTGAGTTGCTAGCATAGCTGATAGGTAATTCAAGGCTCAGGCAATAGGAATGGAAGAGTTTGGGGTGACAAGATGGGGAGGGTAGGGAAAACAAACACAAAACTAAACCTGGTACCATAGAAACCTTTATCCTTGACGATAAATTAAAAGATTTAATTCTCAACAGGAGTATGGGGGCAAGCATCTGAAAAGAAGGGCCCTGGAGATGGTGGGATGAAGCCAAACATAAAACACATTTTTGGCACTTGCTTATAATTCCCAGTCTCAGAAACTGGTTGCTACCCATAAGGAGCTGTTGACTGGAGAGACATACAAGGTGCCCAAAACAAGACAGGTTTCTGTCAAAGCACTTGATTACCTGTCTGAGGTACAAAGAAAGGCCCTATTGCTGAAGGCACCAAGAGATCTGGCTAGAATGTGGGCGAGAGCCAGTCTCCAGACAGTTAGCCCATCTAGTGCTGGAATGTGCTACCTAAGCTACTGAGGGAAATGGCCAATAATGGAGTGAGCAACCCAGAGTCTAAGCTACTCAGAAGCAAACAACCTGACAAAATGGACACATCAGTGCCATGGTGGCACACAGCCTGGGTGGGTAATCAATAGCTTTCTGATTGGCTAAGAGATATGCTCAGTGGAAAGCAATCCATATCTGGACCTGGGAACCAGGGCAGAATCCTATGGATACAAAGATTATGCTCTCCAATGACAAGATCCCAGTAGTCTTTGGTTAAAGAGGGGCTAAATCCATCCTATTCTCCCTAAATTAATAACACTTATCCCATTTAACCTATGCTGAATTCACTTCTCCATTGGAGATGTATTCCTTTTTCAGAAGGTAGCAAGACCCAAGGAAATAAACCACCCCTCATACATCAGCCAAGGCCCAGATGAAACCATAAAGAAATTGGGGAGAAGAGTAAGCCACATGTTCAGATTTCTCGCAGCAATGATCCTACTTCTCAGTACCAATTTTACTGCTCAGTACCAATTTTACTGTTGCAGTCACCTTCACATTTCTGAGAGAAAAACACCAGACCTGGGCTGGAGAGATGGCTTAGCGGTTAAGCGCTTGCCTGTGAAGCCTAGGGACCCCAGTTCGAGGCTCAATTCCCCAGGACCCATGTTAGCCAGATGCACTAGGGGGCGCATGCATCTGCAGTTCGTTTGCAGTGGCTGGAGACCCTGGCATGCCCATTCTCTCTCTCTCTCTCTCTGCCTGCCTGCCCCCCCACCTCTCTCTCCCTCTTTCTCTCTCTCTCTCTCTGTCACTCTCAAATAAATAAATAAACAAAAGAAATTAAAAAAAAAAGAAAAAGAAAATCACCAGACCAAGAGCAGCCTGTGGGAGCAAAGGGTTTATTTTGGCTTACAAAGTCAAGAGGAAGCTCCATAATGGCAGGGGGAAATGATGGCATGAGCAGGGGGTATTCATCACTTCCTGGCCAACATCAGGTGGACAATAGTAACAAGACAGTGTGCCAAATACTGCAAGGAGGAAGATGGTTACAATACCCATAATCCCACTCCCAAGAATACATTGAGTCCTGGAGGCTTTAACCAAATTGGCAGCAGCCGGGGACCTAGCATTCAGAACACCACAAACCTCATGTTGGTTCTTTCATAGCCTACCCTATGTTAAGCACTGTTCTATGTCCTTTTCAGCTCAGGCACAGATTACAGAAACTCAGGCTGTATCAATGAATGCAGACTAGCTGAGAGTTCCAACAATTATTAATCATTATTGGAAGACAACTGTATCAGACTACCACAGACACAATGTGTTCAAACACAACAGCCTATGGAAGACACTTTACATTTAAACACCACACTTAACTAACATCCATTTTCTTAGTAAGGTCAGAATTTAGATATTAGCAAAATTCTCAGAGAAAACTTGAAGATATCAAATGAGTAGTACCCTAAAATACCTAGCAAAAATATTTTACTAATGAATTTCTCTAGGCAAACTGATTCAGGATACGGGTACGAGTTACTTTTCTCACTGCTGTGACATAATTCCAGGAAAAAGTAACTAAATGTAGGGAGGGCTTACTTTGACTCATACTTGGTATATTTTATGATGGCAAGAACAGCAGAACACCAGGAGAATAAGAAAGCTCATGGTATGGAAGGTATGACAGAAGGGATGTGAGGGAAGGTGTGACAGCAGGATGTGAGGGAAGGTGTGACAGCAGAATGTGAGGGAAGGTGTGACAGGAGGATGTGAGGGAAGGTGTGACAGGAGGATGTGAGGGAAAGTGTGACAGCAGCATGTGAGGGAAGGTGTGACAGCAGGATGTGAGGGAAGGTGTGACAGCAGGATGTGAGGGAAGGTGTGACAGGAAGATGTGGGGGAAGGTGTGGCAGGAGGATGTGGGGGAAGGTGTGGCAGGAGGATGTGGGGGAAGGTGTGACAGGAAGATGTGGGGGAAGGTGTGGCAGGAGGATGTGGGGGAAGGTGTGACAGGAGGATGTGCAGGAAAGTGTGACAGCAGGATGTGAGGGAAGGTGTGACAGGAAGATGTGGGGGAAGGTGTGGCAGGAGGATGTGGGGGAAGGTGTGACAGGAGGATGTGCAGGAAAGTGTGACAGCAGGAGTGTGGGGGAAGGGTGTGACAGGAAGATGTGGGGGAAGGTGTGGCAGGGAGGATGTGGGGAAGGGTGTGGCAGAGGATGTGAGGGGAAGTGTGACAGCAGGATGTGAGGGAAGGTGTGACAGGAAGATGTGGGGGAAGGTGTGACAGGAGGATGTGAGGGAAAGTGTGACAGCAGGATGTGAGGGAAGGTGTGACAGGAAGATTGGGGGGAGGTATGACAGGAGGATGTGGGGGAAAGGTGTGACAGGAGGATGTGAGGGAATGTGTGACAGCAGGATGTGGAGGAAGGTGTGACAGGAGGATTGCGGGGAGGTGTGACAGCAGGATGTGAGGGAAGGTGTGACAGGCAGGATGTGTGGGAAGGTGTGACAGGAGGATGTGGGGGAAGGTGTGACAGGAGGATGTGAGTGAAGTGTGACAGCAGGAATGTGAGGGAAGGTGTGACAGGAAGATGTGGGGGAAGGGTTGGCAGGAGGAAAGAGGGGGAAGGTGTGACAGAAGATGTGAGGGAAGGTGTGACAGCGGATGTGTGGGAGAGGTGTGACAAAGAATGTGAGGGAAGGTGTGACAGGAGGATTGGGGTAAGGTGACAGGAGGATGTGAGGGAAGTTTGACAGGGGGATGTGAGGAAGGTGTGACAGAGGATGTGAGGAAGGGGACAGCGGATGTGAGGAAGGTGTGAAGGGATGTGAGGAAGGGTGACAGGAGGGTGAGGGAAGGTGTGACAGAGATGTGAGGGAAGGTGTGAAGGAATGTGAGGAAGGGTGACAGGAGATTGAGGGAGGTGTGAGAGGAGTGAGGAAGGGGACAGGAGGGGAAGTGGATTGAGTGTAATAAGTGAGAGGGTGAGAGATTGAGAGTGGACAGAATGTGGAGCGGTGGAGTGACAGAGAGAGGACGAGGGAAGTTGACAGGAGTAGAAGTAGATGAGAGGTGCAAGATGAGAGGGTACGAGAGTAGGATGAGGGAGTAGGAGTGAGTAAGTTGGAAGGGTGAAGAGTGAGAGGTGAGAGATTAGGAAGTTGACAGAGTGTGGGAAGGAGAGAGGGGTGAGTGGAAGTGAAGGATGGAAGTAAGAATAGAGTGGAGGATGAGAGGTGTGACAGAGTGGGAAGGTGAAGATGGAAGGTGAAGAGAGAGAAGTGCGGAGAGGAAGGGTGACGAGGATAGGAGGGAATGTGACAGGAGTGGAGGGAAGGTGTGACAGCAGGATGTGAGGAGTGTGACAGAGGATGTGAGGGAAGGTGTGACAGAGGAGTGAGGAAGGTGTGACAGAGTGAGGGAGTGGACAAGATGGAGGAAGGTGTGACAGGAGGATGTGAGGGAAGGTGTGACAGAGGATGTGGGAAGGTGTGACAGAGGATGTGAGGAAGGTGTGACAGGAGATGGAGGAAGGTGTGACAGGAGGATGTGAGGGAAGGTGTGACAGCAGGATGTGAGGAAGGTGTGACAGCAGATGTGAGGAAGGTGTGACAGGAGATTGAGGGAAGGTGTGACAGGATGTGAGGAAGGTGTGACAGAGGATGTGAGGGAAGGTGACAGGAGGATGTGAGGGAAGGGTGACAGAGTTGAGGGAAGTGTGACAGGAGGATGTGAGGGAAGGTGTGACAGCAGGATGTGAGAAGGTGTGACAGAGATGTGAGGAAGGTGTGACAGAGATGTGAGGGAAGGTGTGACAGGAGGATGTGAGGGAAGGTGTGACAGAGGATGTGAGGAAGTGTGACAGAGATGTGGGGAAGGTGTGACAGAGGATGTGAGGAAGGTGTGACAGAGGATGTGAGGAAGGTGGAAGGATGTAGGAAGGTGTGACAGAGGATGTGAGGGAAGGTGTGACAGAGGATGTGAGGAAGGTTGACAGGAGGATGTGAGGGAAGGTGTGACAGGAGGATGTGAGGAAGTGTGACAGGAGGATGTGAGGGAAGGTGTGACAGGAGGATGTGAGGAAAGGTTGGGCAGGAGGATGTGAGGAAGGTGGACAGAGGATGTGAGGAAGGTGGAAGGAGGGGAAGGAGATGTGAGGGAAGGTGGACAGAGGTGTAGGGAAGTGAGAGGTGAGGAGGTATGGAGGGAAGGGAGAGGAGTGTGACAGGAGGATGTGAGGGAAGGTGTGACAGCAGGATGTGAGGGAAGGTGTGACAGCAGCATGTGAGGGAAGGTGTGACAGGAGGATGTGAGGGAAGGTGTGACAGGAGGATGTGAGGGAAGGTGTGACAGCAGGATGTGAGGGAAGGTGTGACAGGAGGATGTGAGGGAAGGTGTGACAGGCAGGATGTGAGGAAGGTGTGACAGCAGGATGTGAGGGAAGGTGTTGACAGCAGGATGTGAGGGAAGGTGTGACAGGAGGATGTGAGGGAAGGTGTGACAGGAGGATGTGAGGGAAGGTGTGACAGGAGGATGTGAGGGAAGCAGTGTGAGGAGCAGGAGATGTGAGGGAAGGTGTGACAGAGATGTGAGGGAAGGTGTAGACAGGAGGATGTGAGGAAGGTGTGACAGCAGGATGTGAGGGAAGGTGTGACAGGAGTATGTGAGGGAAGGTGTGACAGGCAGGATGTGAGGGAATGTGTGACAGCAGCATGTGAGGGAAGGTGTGACAGAGGATGTGAGGGAAGGTGTGACAGGAGGATGTGAGGGAAGGTGTGACAGGAGGATTGTGAGGGAGGTGTGACAGGAGGAGGGAGGGTGACGCAGAAGTGAGGATGGAAGGGAGAGGATGTGAGGAAGTGTGAGGAAGGAGGGGAGGATGTGAGGAAGGTGTGACAGGAGGAGTAGGGAAGGTGTGAGGAAGGTGTGACAGGAGGATGTGAGGGAAGGTGTGACGAGATGTGAGGGAGGTTGACAGGAGGATGGAGGGAAGGTGGACAGGAGGTGTGAGGAAGGTGAAGCAGGATGGAGGAAGGTGTGACAGAGATGTGAGGGAAGGGTGAGAGGAGTGTGAGGGAAGTGTGACAGAGGATGTGAGGGAAGTGTGACGGAGGATGGAGGAAGTGGACAGGAGTGAGGGAAGGTGTGACAGCAGATGTGAGGAAGGTGTGACAGGAGGATGTGAGGAAGTGTGAAGGAGGATGTGAGGGAAGGTGTGACAGAGATGTGAGGAAGGTGTGACAGAGGATGTGAGGGAAGTGTGACAGGAGATGTGGGAAGTGTGACAGAGATGTGAGGAAGGTGTGACAGGAGGATGTGAGGAAGGTGTGACAGAGATGTGAGGAAGGGTGACAGAGGATGTGAGGGAAGTGTGACAGGAGGATGTGAGGGAAGGTGTGACAGAGATGGAGGGAAGTGTGACGGAGATTGAGGAAGTGTACAGAGGATGTAGGGAAGGTGGACAGAGGAGTGGGAAGTGTGACAGGAGGATGTGAGGGAAGGTGTGACAGGAGGATGTGAGGAAGGTGTGACAGGAGGATGTGAGGGAAGGTGTGACAGGAGGATTGAGGAAGGTGTGACAGGAGGATGTGAGGGAAGGGTGACAGGAGGATGAGGAAGGTGTGACAGGAGATGTGAGGGAAGGTGTGAGAGGAAGGTGTGACGGAGGGAAAGGGGACAGGAGGTTTGAGGACATAAGTAAGAAGTGGACAGGAGATGTGAGGGAAGGTGTGACAGGAGGATGTGAGGGAAGTGTGACAGAGATGTGAGGAAGGTGTGACAGAGATGTGAGGGAAGGTGTGACGAGGATGTGAGGGAAGGTGGACAGAGGATGTGAGGAAGGTGTGACAGGAGGATGTGAGGAAGGTGTGACAGAGGATGTGAGGGAAGGTGTGACAGAGGATGTAGGGGTGTGACAGAGGATGTGAGGAAGGGTGAATGACAGGAGGATGTGAGGGAAGGTGTGACAGGAGATGTGAGGAAGGTGTGACAGGAGGATGTGAGGGAAGTGTGACAGAGGAGTGAGGGAAGGGATTAAGCGAGGATGTGAGGGAAGGTGGACAGGAGGAGTGGGGAAGGTGTGACAGAGGATGTGAGGAAGGTGTGAGAGATGTGAGGGAAGTGTGACAGAGGATGTGAGGAAGGTGTGACAGAGTGTGAGGGAAGGTGTGACAGAGGATGTGAGGGAAGGTTGACAGAGATGTGAGGGGTGTGACAGGAGGTGTGAGGAAGGTGTGACAGAGATTGAGGGAAGTGTGACAGGAGATGTGAGGGAAGGTGTGACAGGAGGATGTGAGGAAGGTGTGACAGAGATGTGAGGAAGTGTGACAGAGATGTGAGGAAGGTGTGACAGAGGATGTGAGGAAGGTGTGACAGAGGATGTGGGAAGGTGTGACAGGAGGTGGGAGGGAAGGTGTGACAGGAGGATGTGAGGGAAGGTGTGACAGGATGTGAGGGAAGTGTGACAGGAGATGTGAGGGAAGGTGTGACAGAGGATGTGAGGGAAGGTTGACAGGAGGATGTGAGGGAAGGTGTGACAGGAGGATGTGAGGGAAGTGTGAGGGAAGTGACAGGAGTTGAGGGAAGGTGTGACAGCAATGGAGGAAGGTGTGACAGGAGGATGTGAGGGAAGGTGTGACAGGATGTGAGGAAGGGAGCAGATTGAGGAAGGTGAAGGTGAGGGATGTGAGGAAGGTGTGAGAAGGTGAGGATGTGAGGAAGGTGTGACAGGAGGATTGAGGGTGGAAGAGTGTGAGGAAGGGTGACAGAGGATGAGGGAAGGTGTGACAGAGGATGTGAGGGAAGGTGTGACAGGAGGATGTGAGGGAAGGTGTGACAGGAGGATGTGAGGGAAGGTGTGAACAGGAGGATGTGAGGAAAGGTGTGACAGGAGGATGTGAGGGAAGGTGTGACAGGAGGATGTGAGGAATGTGTGACAGGAGGATGTGAGGGAAGGTGTGACAGGAGGATGTGAGGGAAGGTGTGACAGGAGGATGTGAGGGAAGGTGTGACAGGAGGATGTGAGGGAAGGTGTGACAGCAGGATGTGAGGGAAGGTGTGACAGGAGGATGTGAGGGAAGGTGTGACAGGAGGATGTGAGGGAAGGTGTGACAGCAGGATGTGAGGGAATGTGTGACAGGAGGTTGTGAGGGAAGGTGTGACAGCGAGGATGTGAGGGAAGGTGTGACAGAGGATGTGAGGGAAGGTGTGACAGCAGGATGTGAGGAAGGTGTGACAGGAGGATGTGAGGGAAGGTGTGACAGGAGGATGTGAGGAAGGTGTGACAGCAGGATGTGAGGGAAGGTGTGACAGGAGGATGTGAGGGAAGGTGTGACAGGAGGATGTGAGGGAAGGTGTGACAGGAGGATGTGAGGAAGGTGTGACAGGAGGATGTGAGGGAAGGTGTGACAGGCAGGATGTGAAGGGAAGGTGTGACAGGAGGATGTGAGCAGGATGTGAGGAGGAAGGTGACAGGAGATGTGAGGAAGGTAGGATGTGAGAGGAGAGGATGTGAGGGAAGGTGTGACAGGAGGATGTGAGGGAAGGTGTGACAGAGGATGTGAGGGAAGGTGTGACAGCAGGATATGAGGGAAGGTGTGACAGGAGGATGTGAGTGAAGGTGTGACAGGAGGATATGAGGGAAAGGGTGACAGGAGGATGGGAGGGAAGTGTGACAGCAGGATGTGGGGGAAGGTGTGACAGGAGGATGTGAGGGAAGGTGTGACAGGAGGATGTGAGTGAATGTGTGACAGGTGGATGTGAGGGAAGGTGTGACAGGAGGATATGAGGGAAGGGTGACAGGAGGATGTGAGGGAAGTGTGACAGGAGGATAGTGAGGGAAGAGTGTGACAGGAGGATGTGAGGGAAGGTGTGACAGGAGGATTTGAGGGAAGAGTGTGACAGGAGGATGTGAGGGAAGGTGTGACAGCAGGATGTGAGGGAAGGTGTGACAGCAGGATGTGAGGGAAGGTGTGACAGCAGGATGTGAGGGAAGGTGTGACAGGAGATGTGAGGGAAGGTGTGACAGGAGGATGTGAGGGAAGGTGTGACAGGAGGATGTGAGGGAAGGTGTGACAGCAGGATGTGAGGGAAGGTGTGACAGGAGGATGTAGGAAGGTGACAGGAGGATGAGGAAGGTGACAGCAGATGTGAGGGAAGGTGTGACAGGGAAGGATTGGGATGTGACAGAGATGGAAGGTGTGACAGAGGATGTGAGGAAGTGTGACAGCACGATGTGAGGGAAGGTGTGACATAGGTATGTGAGGGAAGGTGTGACAGGAGGATGTGAGGGAAGGTGTGACAGTAGGTTGTGAGGGAAGGTGTGACAGCAGGATGTGAGGAAGTGTGACAGAGGATGTGAGGATAGGTGTGACAGGAGGATGATGAGGGAAGGTGTTACAGGAGGATGTGAGGGAAGGTGTGACAGGAGGATGTGAGGGAAGGTGTGACAGCAGGATGTGAGTGAGTGTGTGACAGGAGGATGTGAGGGAAGGTGTGACTGGAGGATGTGAGGGAAGGTGTGACAGCAGGATGTGAGGGAAGGTGTGACTGGAGGATGTGAGGGAAGGTGTGACAGCAGGATGTGAGGGAAGGTGTGACAGCAGGATGTGAGGGAAGCTGTGACAGGAGGATGTGAGGGAAGGTGTGACAGCAGGATGTGAGGGGAGGTGTGACTGGAGGATGTGAGGGAAGGTGTGACAGCAGGATGTGAGGGAAGCTGTGACAGGAGGATGTGAGGGAAGGTGTGACAGGACGATGTGAGGGAACGTGTGACAGGAGGATGTGAGGGAAGGTGTGACAGGAGGATGTGAGGGAACGTGTGACAGGCAGGATGTGAGGGAAGGTGTGACAGGAGGATTTGAGGGAAGGTGTGACTGGAGGATGTGAGGGAAGTTGTAACAGGAGGATGTGAGGGATGGTGTGACCGCAGGATGTGAGGGAAGGAGTGACAGCAAGAATGTGAGGGAAGTTGTGAGAGAAGGGCTATGATCGAATGTGTCACATCAGCATGCCAGGCAACTGTTCATATTTCATCTACCATCAGGAAGCAGACAACATTGGGTGCTGATATTCAGCCACAGTTTTCCTTTTTATTGAGTCCAGTGACCCAGGCTATGGAATGGTGCCACTGACATTTAGAGATAGTTGTTTCCTTCAACTGCACTAATAGATACTCCTTTACAGACATGTGCATAGGTTTTTTTCATAGGTGATTCTTGATGTCGTCAAGTTGACAGTAAATAATACTCATCACAATTAGCTTCAAAGATTTCCTTAAGATAAATTTCAATAAACATGAGTTTATGATATAAACAAAGATATTCATCTATACAAATATACCAAATACTATAAATTATGAACAAATGATTGGTTTTCAAAGACTGATGAAAATATAATGAATCAGCATGCAATGTACAATAATTTCAATATATTTATGCTAGGCTCCCCCCGACAGGTTGTGCTTAGGAAGGACCAGGCCCGCTGGTTCCTCCCAAGGGGTTGAGGTAGAGGATAAGTGTTGTCAACTCAGATCCTCTCGTAGTCACCAGAGGAAAACCACACTGAATCAGGAGCTTTGTCGAAGCAGAAACTCGCTTTAGTGTTACAGGTGGTTGCCTATATAATGTTGAGAATGAAGGCGGGGATTCTAGGATGGGGGGGGGGGAGGTAAGGGCCAATAGTAAACTGTGACTATTGAAGTGATAATTCCAACTCGTACGCGGATGTAGCAGGCAAGCAGCCATTAGGCGTCTTGCTGAGTCCTAGCTGGCCAGAGACAGGTCACCAAACTTTAGCTAGGCTCAGGAAGTTCCACTAGGCCTCGTGTCCAGGCCTCTCAAGGCCCAACATATTTAAGTGAAGAATTATTGAATAAACTATAATACATTAAGCTACTTATGACAATGCACACTTGTAATAGGGAGGCTAAGGCAGAAGGATTGTTAAATACAAAGTTTATTTTGGCTACAGTGATTTCAAGGAACCTAGTCTGCATTATAATTGGTTTACTAATGTGGACCAAGTAAGAATAAAACAAACTTCCAGAAATAAAAATATGAAATTAAAATCCTAATGAATAAAACTCAACATCTAAAATAATGTAGTTGAAGTCTATGGATTGAGAACATCAAGAAATTATATGTAGAGTAGTTCTAAGAAAAAAGATGGTGAACATTGCAAGAAGAGGCAAAGTATGTAAGTTTAATACAGTTCTGCACAACTGTCCGCAAACACTGTCAGAACTTTTGCTACCACAAACCTCATGTTGGTTCTTTCATACCCTACCCTTTGTTAAGTTCTGTTCTATATCTTTTTCAGCTCTGGCACAGATAACAGAAACTCAGACTGTATCAATGAATACAGAATAGCTGAACGTTCCAACAATTATTAACTGATTTCAGATTTAGTAATCTCAGTGGTACATAAATAATGATGGTTCACAAGATAAAATAATGATAAATAACAAGTACATAAATAATGATGGTTCACAAGAATGCCAGCCTAAGTAAGAGCCAAGGAGAAAGGTAAAGGGAAGATTTTAAGTGCCAATATGCACCGAAATGCTTCCATAGATGGTAAGATTTTCATACTTGGAAAAACTTTAGGGCTTCAATGAATGTCAAACAAATAGGAAGCTGAGAAAATGAAAAAAGAAACTAATAATCATTCTCAGAGTAAACAGTGTTGTGTAATTAGAAAAATTATGGTATACTTGCTCATTTATAAATAACATTTATATTGTCATATAAATGTCAAATGATAATCTAGCAAATATGCATTAGCACTATATTGATAAGCTGAGGAGTATGATACACAGAAAGAAAGAGAGAGGGAGAGAAATGTCAGTCTTCATCTTCTTTTAATGCTTGGATGTGTGTGCCTGTGTATGTGCGTGCATGCTTGACTGTAAGTGTGCATGTGTGTACATGCATGTAGAGCGGCCAACTTTAGGTGTTGTTTCTCAGGAAAGCCATCCATCATTTTAGAGATGGGGTATGGTTTCTCCATGGCTTGAGGTTGGATAACTGGGCTAAACTGACTGGCCAGGGAGCCCCAAGGCTCTGCTTGTCCCCCTCTCCAGTACTTGGGATACAAGTATGTGCCAGCACACCCAGAACTTTTTTTTTTTTTTTTTTTTTTTTTTTTTTTTTGCTTATTCTCCTTCACCTTATTGATTTACAGGAAAAAAAAATAAAGAATTCTTATGAAAATTGTGGATTTTTTCCCATTGAATTAAATGCAATGTCCATTTTTCAGAAGCTAACATGCTTTGAAGATTTTACTTAGATTTCAGTTTATGTACCTTTTTT
Source organism: Dipus sagitta (assembly GCA_036346955.1). Taxonomy (NCBI): domain Eukaryota; kingdom Metazoa; phylum Chordata; class Mammalia; order Rodentia; family Dipodidae; genus Dipus; species Dipus sagitta. The sequence goes on along the minus strand of CM070778.1, from coordinate 75,384,645 downwards.
CTTTTTATTATTATTAGATGTGGACATATTTTGTATGTAACAACACATGTTGGTACCATCCTTTTCCTCCTCCCTGCCCCTTTTCTAAAGAGGCTTTCCTCTTTGGGGATGAAGGTCAACCCCATGGGGACTGTGGGTCATGTATTATGGGGGCAGTTATGGGGAGAAGGAATGTCTCTCACACACAGCATTTTTATGGGGGTTCTAGGTATTGATTTCAGGTCCTCATGCTTGTGAGCCAAGCTCTTTACTTACTGAACTCTTGAGCCCTGAGTCTTCATTTTCTGAGTAGAACTGTGTCAGTACAAGTCAACACACAGCAACTGAATCACAGATAGGCACACCAACTTTGTTCTTTTGCCAAAATGATTTTAAATATATGTCTTTGAGGGGTGAATGCTTTAAATGTTTAAGCGAGTTTTCTTGAACTTGTTAAATGTAGGTGTTTTTGACCTTCATGAAATATCTTTTTATTTTCCTGTTCACTGGCAGAAAGTTGCTTTCTAGGAAGTGTTGCTTATTGGGTGGAGCCGTGAGGGTGGGTTAACACTGAGAGGGCCCTTTACCCATCTCATGGGAAAAATTGGTCTGTGTACTGCGTTACCTAATGTGTTTCTCTGAGGGTGCTGCTCTGAGGTGATCCCTGTTCTCTATCAGGAACCATGTTCTGGAGGGAGGAGCAGTGGTGTGCAGATTCCAAAGCTTGAACAATAATAACAAATCAAAGCTCCCCTTTGAAATAGTGGATATTGGATGCAGCCCAAGCCAAAGCTTTCTAAACAGGAGAATGATTCCATACACTGTGATAGTCATATAGCAAGATTCTAAAATAGGGGAAATTAACATACACTGATGGTCATACTGCAAGATTCCTAAATAGGGGAATGACTTCATACACTGTGATATTCATACAGCAAGGCAGCACCCAACATAGTGCATGAACACATTTACATTAAACACATCAGCTTGGCTGAATTTGAATTATACAAGACATTGGAAAGAATAATTCCACTTATACACATAAAATCCCAAAGTAGAGAAAGCTGAATAACAACGTCTGTGAATGGATCCCATGTAGTATGAGTAGAAAACTATAGAAAAGTAAAGGCATTGTTCTCTAAATGTCCAACTAGGGATTATGGGGAGAAAGAGGCTCTGTGAAAGGGATTGTGTCTTTTAGGCTACTATGAGAGTTTTATTACTCTTAATACTGAAATAAAAGTCACATATACTTTTGTACTTTCCAGTAAAGAAATAGATGAAAGCATAAGCTTGGTTCAGGCCACATATATAGAGTTTGCAAATTTGCAAACTCTGATCTCAGCCTCCTAAGCCTTTCTCCTACTCTCTTGTCCCAGTCATATTCACCATCTCATATTCCACTCATATTCAGGTTTTTACCTCTGATGGTGGTGATGCCCAGCTCTGAGCTTTGACTCTCTCCAGCCAGGCTTCTTCCTCTTGTCTGTATGTCTCCTTGCAACCTTCCTATTTGTCTGGCCTTGGAGAGCTCATTGTCACATGTCCAGTTCTCAGGGAAAATGTACTGCTCAGACTGACTCACCTACAGTCTGCTTTCTGGACCAGTGGGTTCTATGCCCATGGATCTAACTCGGTTCAGAGGAAAATATTTGAAAAATTACTTGCTGCTTTCAATACCTTGTCTGTTGATTACAATATCTTGGACATTTTGGAGATAGCTTCTACAGCTCGCTTTCAATTTGGCAAAAGGATTACATTCTCATGTTACCTACACACCTCCAAATTTAAAGTTGCATACTAGAGAGTATAAAAATTTAAAAAACCTTGCTTTTGTCACATGCTTTGGAGATATTATAGACTAAAATGCTAATTACTGTCTCCCTTATAATGGGCACAGCTTAAATCCTCATTCAGTTTATATATACACATATGTTTAGTATATGTACATGCCAATTTCTATGTAGCAATGTATAATATTTTAGCCAGATTGTATCATTGTTATCTGTGAGAGTATTAGTTCAGAAAGTTAATTCATCACTCTTAGGAGCCAGAACATCAGGGTTGTCTATAGTTATTATTACTTTTTGCATTCTTGACTGATTGTGTTTGTCATGCCTCAATAAAATAATTATTATTTAAAGAAAAAAATATTTTATTTATTTGTTTACAAGCAGAGAATACAGTGAGAGGAAGAGAGAGAGAGTGAGAGAGTATGTGTATGGGTGTGCCAGGGTCTCCAGCCACTGCAAACAAACTTCATATACATGTGCCACTCTGTGCACTGGACTTTCATGGGTACTGGGAAATCAAACTTGGATCATTAAGCTTTTCCAGCAAGTGCCTCAACCACTGAGCCATTTCTTCAGCCCATTATTTACATTTTTAATGAAGAAATAAGTATTGTAACTATTCATGGTGTTTAGTGTGATAATCTCATGAATACAGAGAATGATTAGTTTGGAGTAATTAAGATTTCCATACTTTTTTTTTTTTTTTTTGAGGCAAGCCCAACAGACTGGCTTTTTAAATGAGAGACAGAAAACTGGCACACCAGGACCTCCAGCCACTGCAATTGAACTCCAGACATGTGTGCCACCTTGTGTACTTGTACAAGCTTGTATCACCTTGTGCATCTGGTTTATGGGGCATCTGAAGAGTCAAACATGGGTCCTTAGGCTTCATGGGCAAGTTCCTTAAATGCTAAGCCATCTCTCCAGCCTGAGTTTCATATTTTTAAACATACATCATTTCTTTGGGTGATTTAAAAATTCTCTTTAAGCCGGGCATTGTGTCACAAGCCTTTAATCCCAGCACTCAGGAGGCAGAGGCAGGAGGATCACTGTGAGTTCAAGGCCACTCTGAGACTACAGAGTGAATTCCAGATCAGCCTGAGCTATAGTGAGACCCTACCTCAAAAAAAAGTTTTTTTTGCTTTAACTAGTCTTTATAAAACACAATACCAAAATTATAAAGACTTATTTTTCTGGTCATAATTTCCTAAAGAATACTGTTAATTGCATTATTGAAGTACATATAGTACTAGCTATAATAAGTAATCTGGAGATAAAGTGCATGGGGGGATATGTGTGAGTCCTACATAAATATTGTACCATATGTAGTACTTGAACATCCTTGGATTTGGTATCATGTGTATATGTGTGTGTCCTAGATGTAAACACCCTCAGATAGCTGAAGATAAGAATATTAGGTACAAGAGAAGGTAATGCTGAATGTCTTCATTCCCCACCTAGGGCCACCTACTTCAAATCATAATGATACAGTGGTAATGTAGTATAATATACATCTTACAGTTATGCAATAGAATGTGTGGGGTGTAGAATTCCAGCTTGCATGAATGTGTCATGATCCCTCATAGATAAGTAAGGGACATTATCTAAGCACAGCAAATATGAACACAGAGCCAACCTGTCAGGTCAACTGAGAAGAAAAACTTTGGAGGATTTGAAGGGACAAGTACAGTGTAAGGGACAAATACAGTATGCACATTTATTCACAAGGTATCCCATCCTCACTGTTGCAGTCAGGTTCACATTGCTGGTAGAAATCACCCAACCAAGAGCAGCTTCTGGGAAACAGAGATTTATTTTAGCTTACAGGCTCAAGGGGAGGCTCCATGATGGCAGGGGAAAATGATGGCATGAGCAGAGGGTGGACATCACCCCCTGGTCAACATAAGGTGGACAACAGGAACAGGAGACTGTGCCAAACACTGGCATGGGGAAACTGGCTTTAACACCCATAAGCCTGCCCCCAACAATACACTGCCTCCAGGAGGCGTTAATTCCCAAATCTCCATCAGCTGGGAACCTAGCATTCAGAACACCTAAGTTTATGGGGGACACATGAATCAAACCACCACATTCCACTCCTGGCTCCCATAAACTGATAACCATACATGATGTAAAATGAAGTGCATTCATCTAACTTTAAAAGTCCCATGGTTTTTATCAATTCCAATGATGTCCATACATCCCCATAGTCCAAGATCTTTTAACTGAGCCATAATACCAAAAAATGACCTCAAAAAACCCATAATGACACAGAATAAACATTCACACTGCAAAAGATAGCATTGGGCATAGCAAAGAAATATTCAACCAATACAAGATTTAAAACAACTAGGGCAAACATCAAACTCTGTAGCTTCAAGTCCAACAACTCTAGCCAATGAGAAATCTCCCAGTCTGATAATTCTAACCAGCAACAAGTCTCTGGCATTCCAATTCTGTCCCTCCAGCTAGGCTAATCACAGTCCTGGAAAACTTCATTGGGGCCAGCAGCTCTCCTTGGCAGCCATCTTATGGTCACGGGATTTCCACTGGGTCTCCACTGCAATCCACGGTTCATCCTCATGGCCCCATGGGGTCTCCATGCAGGCAACCAGCAAAATCTGTTTCATACTGCCCATGGCCATTTCCAAAACACAAGACCATGTTGCAAACTCAATGATCCTCTCTTTCCTACATTTCTTATACTCCACAATACCAGGTAGGGTGCCAATTTGTTAATCCAGGGATGAATAAAGCACACTTTGAAGAACAGGACACTTCTTGAGCACTCAGGTCCCTTCAAAATATTTGACATTTTTCCTGTTGCCCCAGTGCAGGTCAGTTAGCCCAGTCTCAAAGGTTGTAATCTCTCAGTTGCAGCTGAAGGGAAACAATTCACCCAAAGGTTTTTCTTTCTGTGCCATATCCCTCTGCTCACACCAGTTCATTTCTATGCAAAGCAGCCCTGCACAGCTTCTCAGGATATGGGCATAAGGGCAAGCTTCTCACTCAAGCTGCTAGCCCAGTCCAAGCAAAGCTTTTTCTCACCTTCATAACCCAAACCTCACAGTCCACAGGTTTTACTGCATTCAGGTCTGGCAGCTCAGAACAGAATAGTCCATCAAGCTGTACTTACAGCACTGCAAGGCATCTCATAGGCCAAGGTTTCAAATCCTCCCACATTCCTCTTGAAAATGAGCTCCAAAAGGCCAAAGCCACACAGTCAGATATCTAGCAGCAATCCCACTACTGGTACCACTTTACTGTTGCAGTCTGGTTCACATTGCTGGTAGAAATCACCCAACCAAGAGCAGCTTCTGGGAAAAAGAGATTTATTTTGGCTTACAGGCTCAAGGGGAGGCTCCACGATGGCTGGGAAAACAATTGCATGAGCAGAGGGTGGACATCACCCCCTGGTCAACATAAGGTGGATAATAGCAACAGGAGAGTGTGCCAAACACTGGCATGGGGAAACTGGCTTTAACACCTATAATCCCGCCCCCAACAATACACTGCCTCCAGGAGGTGTTAGTTCCCAAATCTCCATCAGCTGGGAACCTAGCATTCAGAACACCTAAGTTTATGGGGGACATCTGACTCAAACCACCACACGCACTGAAAATCATGATGGTTGCTGGATGTGATCCTCAGCCACAGTGATGCAAATTCTAGCTCTTGGGCACCATTGAAGTTACTATTGGCCTTGAACTTCATCAAGACAGTTAAATCTCTCCTCTAAAGTGTTTCTATTTGGTAGGGATCCTTAAAGAAGAGAGAAATGCTTCTATTTAAATGGCAGTCTGTCATGTGATGGTTGTTTCATTTGTGCTGGTGGGCGCCAGAGAGGGAGAGATAAGCAGAGAAGGAATGGTTGCTCATCAAAGCAGTGCTGTAGTAGAAGCCACAGCCTCAGTTTCCAGCCACGCCACTGCAATCTCCTGCTGCCATGGAGTTATTTTTCAGAGGTGGGTTAAATGGTTGCTTTTCTTAGGCTCAGCCTTCATGGTCTGAACCGAAGGCTTGAAACATCCCTTGCCTACTCAGTTTATGATAGCATTTCCTTTATATGTTATTTTTAGAAATTTCTCCATTCTAGAAATATTCAAATTCTTCAAATCTGACCTAAAACCGTGATTGTGAAAATGTGACAAAGCTGTTTTAATTTTTCATTCTCCAAGAACCTAAGCTCAAAGACATGTTGAATCCTAGTATGTGACAAAACTACAGTATCGCCTGTTTTTGTTCTTGACATTGCATTGCCTGGCTAGATTCTATAGAGATGCTTGCAATTTTTATGGATGACTACATCAGTATTACATATTTAAGATGATAATCTCTGGACTGCAGAGTGAGTATTTAACTTGTCCAATACACTTCCTTGATATAACATGCCAAAGCATAATGAACTCCATTTGTCAATGACACACCTACATTATTAGATCCCAACTTGAATATTACCATGAGTTAATACTTGGCTCTGTAATTTGCCTAACTATTGGCTGTGCAAAGAGCTGAGGATATCTATTTTCTTATAGCATTCATGCCTGTAAAGATGTGGTGAGATCAGGAATATGTGTTCTACTTCCTAGTGGTGTCAACAATCCTATGAACATTACAACAATATTTAGGGTTCAAGTTTTAGATTTGGGCCTCATAATTTCAGTTTATGACTTTAAAAATAAGTTAAAATTTATAAAGGAAGAACACAGTATATAAAGAAGAGCTTGTTTCTGCTTTAATTGGATTACTCATGCATTCTTTTCTTCTTTCAGACATTGGCCTTTGAGTAAATGTTTGCAACAAGAGTTCACTATTCAGGACTTACACATGGTGCACTTTCAAGTGTTGTGCAACATGGGGAGTCAATTGGCTTCATTATGTTCTAGGAAAGAGCAAGTGAACTAGTAATTGTTAAAACTCTAAGAAATAGGAAGCAAATTATCTGACTTATTTTGGAACACTACTTTATCTTGCTAAACTGAGGAGTAAAGAAGTAGGCTTGCTGATTTCGTGAATCTATATAAAAACATAAAAAATTCCAAAGCCATTGTCTATACTTATTTCTAATCTCTTTTCATTTATAATTAATCAGGAAGTGACTGCTTATTGCCAACATATAAAGTATTCAAAGAATAATTGTAGATAAGCATATGGGCAATTTTATTTTTATGTTATCTGCTAAGATAGCAACAGTCCTTCCAGCATTCATTTTAAAGATTAGAATCTAAACAATAATCATGGAAAACTGCCCCAAGACAGATATCTCTTCCATGAATGCTTCCTCTCCCTAAAACAAAGATTGAACCTTAGAAAAGACCAAATAAAGTTAAGTACATGTGGTACTTGCATAATTTTGAAAAAAAAACATTTTAATTAAACACAAAAAAACACAATACTCTCACTCATATACACAAATTCAGAGATTTTCAAAATCAGGATTTAAAAAAATATATATTTTATTTATTTATTTATTTGAGAGAAAGAAAGAGAGAGAATGGGCATGCCAGGGCCTCTAGCCACTGCAAACAAACTCCAGATGCCATGTGTCCCCTTGTGGATATGGCTTCCACGGGTCCTGGAGAATCAAACTGGGATCCTTTGGCTTTGCAGGCAAACACCTTAACCACTAAGCCAACTCTCCAGCCCAAGACCAGGGTTTTTAATGATTACAAAACATCTTGATATATGTTCTATGTCCTGAAGTAATAAATTGTTTTCCCTTGGTAGCTTATGTGGTCCTTATTCTTAATTATAATAGCAATTTGAATATTTCTCCACTGTATAAAAAAGTAATAGAGTTTATATGTGATTATGTTAGAGTTGTAGCTAACCATGAAGGCTCCCCTATAAGACATTTCTTTTGATAAATAGTTATTCTCATAGTGTCTTTTTGTTTGTTTATAAGATGGAGGAGAACCCAAACAGATAGAAATATCACTAAGATTTGCTAATGAATCAGTTGTATTTTTGCACTGGGAATAAGTGTGTGAACTCAATACTCCATCTATTTTGAAGAAATACAATTATTCGTGAACAAATCTGTTACATTTAGGTGGAAGGACTGGATGAATACTAACTATAAGCAAGCACATATTAGGTCTATTATGCTAGAGAAATATAACAGTCCATTGTCACCTAAACAAAGACATATTCATAGTGTTACTCTAAAGACATTAAGTCAGAGTGATTCTTTTACAATTAGCACTGCTCTTTCTCACTGATAGCATGCTTATTATAAGAAATGTATACAATAAGCAAATAATCAGCCATGATCTAATCATTCAGGGATAAGCACAGTGTCTTTACTATCTCTTTTTTTTGTTGTTGTTGTTTTGTTTTTTTGAGGTAGGGTCTCATTCTAGCTCAGGCTGACCTGGAATTCACTATGGAGTCTCAGGGTGGCCTCGAACTCATGGCGATCTTCCTACCTCTGCCTCCCGAGTGCTGGTATTAAAGGCATGCGCCACCACGCCCGGCTTTCTTTTTTTGTTATTACAGATATACAAACTCTCTTATAAGCACACATGTATCTCAGTTTATACCACCAAGGTGTATATTCACATACCTAAAAATTATAAAATTAAACAGCTGTCACTATATTTTCCCCCTGTAGCAGACAGCTTCTGGTTCACTGAGATGAACTTCCAGACCAGGCACAGTTATGGAGGAAGGGATATTTATTGAAGCCTACAGATTCAGGGGAAGTTCCATAAATGGCAGAAGAAGCTGGCCTGCCTTCACATGACCAAGCAGAGAGAGAGAAGTACAAGCCTAAAAGCCAAAAGCTACACAGCATACTTCAGGAACTCCAGCTAGGCACACTATGCATATCTTTAGATTGAAATCTGAAACCCACCACCACACCTTAAGATCCACCCAGTGACATTGCCTCCAGCCAGGTGGCAAACTACAAACAAATAAAAAACTGAATATATTGGGGGCCATCTATTCAAACCACCACACCCCCTAAAACATTACAAATATCAACCATGATAAAGAACCTCATGGGCTTTAATACTGACTATAGATTAAATATCCCTAACCTGAAAAATTGAAAGACTATACATGTGGAGGGCCAAACCTCATAAAGTTTTCATTTGGGAACATTTCAGATTTTTAGTTTAAGAATGCACAACTGCTGGTATCTATGCAAACAGTTCCGAGACCTAATCACTCAAATCTGAAATAATTCTGGCTCAGCCACTACAGATAACAGATATTCAACTTGTCTCTGATGATGGGATTAATGCAAAATAGTTGTAAGAATTTATACACTGAAGATGAAATTAATAAAAAGCAGAGATAGGCAATGGTAATTGATTTTCATATCAAATCTAGCATAATGTCTGATGTATAGTAAGTGCTCAGAATGTATTTGTTTGTTAAATTATAAGTCAGTGACCTGTATTTATTAACTGGTAATACTATAGTCTAATTTATTTAGCTATTTTCATGCCACTTACTTCATTTCTTGTTTTAATATTATCTGTAGAACTCAGCAGTATTTGTTTAGTTTCTAAATTCCTAGCATAATTCTTTGAACAAAAGGGGTGTGCATGGTTACAAACAGTCCCCATACAACTTATAATAGTATGAAAACAATACCCATTCAACAGAATCTGAACTCTGGATTTTAAATAAATCTCTCCTTCAGCTACCAATGAGTAGAATGCTTTCTTGTGATACTACTGGACAGCACTAGTAGCAAGCTGTATCTCCCAGTTAGTCATGTGATTATGAGGGTTAGTAGGTAGTGCTGTACTCCAAAGTACATGATCTTCAACAAAATCTACAGGAAATTCAAAACTTTTTCATAAAATAGGCTTTGTCCATGTGCAGGCCAAAGTAGGTATTCTGAGCATGTTTAAGGTCTATGCTGAGCTGATTAATTATTTTATGATGGTGTTTAATTTGGAAGGTGAGGAGTATTAAGTACATTTTCATCTTATATTTTCATTTTATAATGGCTTTATCAGGGTATGATACCATTATAAATAAGGAGCATTATAATTCAAGAAACATCTCTGTGTATATGTGTATTCTCTTAAAATAACATACTGTACAGACAGCTTCATGTTTGCTGAGATAAACTTTCAGACCAGGCACAGTCATGGAGGAAAGGATATTTATTATAGCTTAATGATCCAGGGGAAGTTCCATAATGGTAGAAGAAGTTGGGCCCCTGTTACAGGACCAGGCAGACAGAGAGAGAGAGAGAGGCCACAATTCAAATCCCTAAAACCATACCACAAAACCAGCATGCTTCAGAAACTCCAGACACTTTGCATATCCTTAGATTGGAATGTCAAATCCATCACCACACCTTAGGGCTAGATTGCCCAGTGACACTTCCTCCATCCAGGTGGCTGGAAATCCAAATAGTTTTAATAAACTCCTGAATCTGTTGGGGGGCATCTATTCAAACTACTACACATGCCATATATATATATATATATATATATATATATATATATATATATATATATACATATATATATATATATATATTAAATCAACAACTAGTGTGCTCAAGGCAACAGGGCTTGGTACCGGTCTTATCATGCTTTGATGTATATATGTCATATAATTTGACTGACCACTCAGAATATAGGAGGCAGAATAGAGAACACAAATATGAACATAATAACATAATTCCTCTTCTTTGACATTTCAGATTTTTTGAATAACTAATATTCACTCAAAAATGGCCTAGTTCAAAAATCTTCCCATAATGCTGTGAGGCTCTATAGTGGCTTGAATGTAAGTGATCCCAAACCCATAGCCACAGTTATTTTTGATTAAGCTTCCTACTTAGTCCCCAGCAGGAAGAGCCGTGCTGGAGGAGGTATGTCACTGAGAGCAGATCTTGAATCCACTCCTAAGGTGCGTTCAGAGTTGATTCTCTTCATGCTTGCTGGTATGAGCTGTGCCTAAAGAGTCAGTTTGTGCTCTGGCTGTTTTTTCTCTTTGCTATGGATGTTTGATGAAGGGAGCCAGCTTCTTCTGCCATGATGAAGCTTTCCCTGGAATCTAAAATAAACCATTTCCTCCATAACCTGCTTCTAGTCTAGCATTTATACCAGCAACAAGAAGGTAACTGCAACAAGTTCCAATTTCCTGCCCAGGAACAACACTTAACTTAGATGCTATATGCTGAATTGGAGAGTGGAATACTGGAAACAAGGAAGAGTTCATTTGAAAGCTTTAACAAAAGAAAAAGTTTTCCTTTATTTATTTATAAGGTGAGAGATGGAATAAGAATGGGTGTACCAGGGCCCTCCACTGCTGCAAATAAACTCCAGAAGCATGCCCCACCTTGTGCATCTGGCTTTATGTAGGCGCTGGAGAATCAAACTGGGGTCATTTGGCTCTGCAAACAAGTTCCCTAAACTACTTATCCATCTCTCTAGCCCCAGATTTTTAAGTAGGAAAATACCGCAAATTAGATCAAGAAATCTTATAGTTTACATGTGGTTCTTCTAGTTCCTTCCATTATTATTCCCTAGTAACAAAGGTCATCTAGAGGATGAAATTGTGAACCAGGCAGCATGCATGCATCTTCCTTACAGAGCACAATGTATGCCCAATAAAAGCAGTAATTGATGAATTAGAAACACCAGTCTGCTGCTTCAGCTTCCTCAAAAACTATATATTAAGCCCAAATGAGGGCTCTGTCATCAACTGGAGAGAATGCCCCTGTGCATCTAACTCAGGAGTGTTTATTTAAGGGTCAATAAAAGCAATATTCAGACCTGTGTGGAAAGAAAACATAGGTAGGTTTATGTGTGCATGTGAACTGTTAAAATATCAAGCATTGGAGGCCTTAAATACAGCTGGAATTTACTGAAACTCCCATTCCCAAAGGTTAGTGTCATTGAACAGACACTTAGACTGCCAAAATCAGATGAATGCCTTCAATAGATGAAGACTACTCGGCTTCTCTAGACATTACCACATACAACTTTTTCAGATACCACTCTAGGCTCTTCTCATTCTAGAATCATAGACATCCTCCAACATGGATGGACATGTAGAAAATACTAGGTGATTTTGTTTTTGAAATCATGGAAAAATGGGGATTTTAAAATCACAATTATTGAGCTTAGATATGGATAATCAGGATAGAACAAGAGTAGAATTAGGTCAGAGGTGCTAAGATGAGTTGTGGTTTGCCCTCCAGGGGCCATCTGGCAGTGCCTGAAGACATTTTTGGTTGTCATAGTTAGAAGGTATTATTCACAGTGGTACCTAGTGGGTACTGGGCCGAAATGCTACTAACATTTTTAGTGTGCTTGCCAACTCCCTCATACCAAAGACTTACCTATCCCTAAATATCAATACTGAAGTTGAGAATCCCTTAATCACAGACACAAATGAAATGGGAAACATTGGCTATAGGTAAATTATTTTGAAAGAAAAACAGCTCAGCCCCCCTATCTTGAGAAAAATGTGTTTGCCTTTTCTCATGAGATAACCAGGCCTTCCCTGGTTCCAGAAAATACCCTGAGTACCTGGTTCTGGATGTTTGCCCCTTCTCCCTTTGATGAGATAACACCAGCCCCTTGTTGGCTCCAGGAAATACCCCTAGTGCTTGGTTCCTGATATCCGGGCCACCTTGGAGTCATGAGCTAATTGCCAAGTCCCACTTCTGTACACATCTGTCTGTTTGCATAAACTGTTTGGAAAGCCCTTTGTACCATCCCAACACCTTCACTATTTTGGTTTTCAGCTTTAGAAACGAGCCTAAGAGAGAAGTCAGGGCTGTACTCAGAGATCCTGATCTCAAAAGTTCAGTCCTGATGGCCTTTCCCAATAAAACTTTGCCTTGTGCTCAGTGAGTTAGTGGTCTTACTTACGTGACACCAGACCCCATACCCTCTTGGAGGCTCATCCGGGATCCACATTTCAAGACTCCCCTCCCCTGACTTCGGGGCAGCCAAACCAGGGAAAGACCTTTGATCTCGCAGAGAACCAGATCTCCTTCTCTCTGCATGTTCCAGGTTTTGTAGTTAGCAGCAAGCCATTGCCAGGGAACTTCGGCCTAGGATGGTCTGCCCCTTCCTTTATTGGATAAGGAACCTCCGGAAGTGCTTTTTCTCTTTTCCTTTTTGTTTCACATCTTTTCCTGATTTTGCATACTTTTATGAGTCCAAGAGGGAAGCTTGACACAGCATTAATTCCCCTGGATGAGGGACCAAGGGGCTGTCCTTGACCCTCTCTAGTTCCATTCAGAGATCCCAAATAGAGGCCTATTTCAGGGTTCAGTTTCAGCCTAGCAGCCACATGACAGATAGACCATTGTTGGCATAATTGTGTTCAGTGTTGTATTCATCTGTATTGTCCTCATCTTTGAAGATATGGGTCAGAGCCATTCTGTCGAAAAATCACTTTTAGCATGGATAAAAAATCATTTCAAATATTTTCAGAAAAAAAAAAAAACAGCAGAATTGGGCAACCAAGTCTCTCCTGCTATATTAGATACTTTCTGTTCAATTGATTGGCCAGTGTTCAATGTGGGATGGTCACCAGAGGACACCTTTAACTTCTCTTTAATTTACTCTGTACAGAGAAGGATTTTTTCCTCTCCAGGTCACCTGGACCAAGTTCCTTACATCATCATGTGGCAATATCTTGTGGAAGAAAAGAACCCCCTTCTTGGCTAAAGAAAATCCTCCTCCCACCCCAGGCCGCACCCCTATTCTTATCACTAAACCTAAGTCTAATCCAAAGCAAGTCCTCTCTCAAAATGAGGAAGAAATTCCTCCACCCTATAGATCTCTGATGCTGCAGCCATCTTGTAGCCTGTATCCAACCCTGCCTGTGCCACAGAGCATCCTTCTCAGCCCTCCCATACTTGCAGCAGCAGTCAATACCAACCCCTTCTTGGCCTGCCCATTCTGGCCTCTGCCCCATTCTGCCCACTCTGACAGGCTCCCCTGATGGCAAATCCTCCACCTGGTTAGGCTCCCCATATGTTTATGGTTTATACTCCCTTTCCTACCAACAACCTGTATAATTGGAAGAATCAGAATCCCTCTTTTTCAGAAAAAACTCAGAATCTGATATCTCTTCTTGAGACAGTGTTCTATACCAATCCCCACATGGAAGCACTGTCAGAAACTCTTGCAGACTCTCTTCACCATGGAATAATGGGAAAGCATTACAAGGGAAGCTAAGAAGCTGGTACTGGGGGCTTATGGCCACCCCACAGAAAACACTCACATTATTGACAAGGTTTTTCCTTCCACTCGGCCAGACTGGGACCCTAATACCAATGAAAGTAGGGTGTCCCTCAACCCCTTTTGCCACACTCTGATGGATGATCTCTGAGTCTCTGCTCAGCACCCCACAAATTTTTCTAAGATGAGTGAAGTTACCCAAGGGCCCACTGAGTCCCCTGCTGCTTTCCTAGAAAGGCTGCAGGAAGCATATAGCATATGCACCCCCATAGATGCTGAGGTCCCTGAGAATAGGCAAGCTATTAACATTGTTTTTTTTTTTTTTAAATCAGTCTGCTCTCAATATTAGAAAGAAGATTCAGAAAATAGAAGGTTTTGAGGGTAAGTTTTTTTCAGAGTTAGTAAAGACACTCTAGAAGATAAATAAGCTAAGGAAATGATTAGGGTTATGGGGGCTACCTTCCAGAAGGGACAAAGCCCCATGAAACAGCCATTTCAGAACCAAAAAGGTAATACTGGGGGACCCCAGGAAGGCAGAACAAAACCCTTGCTTAAGAAGGATCAATGTGCTTATTGCAAGGAAATGGGCCATTGGAAAAATGAATGTCCCAAATGAAATCAGAAGACTACACCCATCTTAGAATTAAAAGACTGAGGGGGTCAGGGCTAGAAGTCCCCCCCAGGCCCAGGCTAACCCTATGAGTGAGGGGGGAGAAAACTTTAGAGTTTCTAGTGGATACTGGGTCACTTTTTTCAGTGCTACAGGAAGTAGCTGTATCCCTCTCAGGCAAACAGACACTGGCACAAAGGCAACTGGATCAAAACATTACCCCTGGACTATCAAGAGACAGGTGGACCTTAGAAAAGGTACTGTGAAACATTCTTTTCTTGTCATTACTGAATGTCGTTACCCATTATTGGGAAGAGATTTATTACATACGATGAAAGCTAAAATACAATCTGGAAGTCAGTATGTGGAGATATTGATGGAAAAAAACAGAGATCCTGGTAATAGTACCTTTAGGAGAGAAATATCTCCTATTAGGTGGTCCTAACACTGCAGGAAGCCACCAGAAGTATGGGCTGAAACTAACAGCCCTGGGTTAGCCAAACACCAACCCCCAATCATGGGGGAACTAAAGAGCATGAGAACCCAAGTGAGAGTCAAATAGTACCCCATGCCACTGGAAGCAAAGGAAGGAATAAGAAGACATATCAAAAGGTTATTAGAATCTGGCATTTTGGTACCTTGCCAGTCCCCCTGGAATACACTTCCACTGCCAGTTAAGAAAAATCCAGGAACAGGGAATACAGGTCTGTACAAGTCCCAAGGGTAGTAAACAAGTGGATACAGGATATACAACCCACTGTGCCCAGCCCTCACACTCTGCTTAATATGATTCCCCCTGAAAGACAAATATATACTGTACTGGACTTAAAAGATGCTTTCTTCAGCATCCACTGGTGAAAGAGAGTCAGCCCATTTTGCTTTTGAATGGACAGAGTTGGAAAGAGGCATAAATGGACAATTACCATGGACTAGACTTCTACAAGGCTTTAAAAATTCTCCCACCCTCTTTGACAAGGCTCTCCATAAGGATTTACAGGCCTTCTGGCAGGAAACTCCAAAGGTTACTCTCCTGCAATACAAAGATGACCTCCTTCTGGCTGTGGAAACAATAGAGGACTGCCTTCTCACAACAGAATACCTCCTGGGCAACCTACAGCACTTGGGTTACCCTGTGTCCACCAAGAAAGCCCAGCTATGTAAATGTAAAGCCACCTACTTGGGATATGATCTCCAAGAAGGTAAGAGAATGCTGTCAGCTTCTAGAATTCAGGCCATCACCCAGATCCTCAAGCCTCAAACTCAGAGACAGATCCCAGAGTTTCTGTGATCAGTGGGGTACTGAAGAATCTGGATCCCAAGATTGCTAAATTAGCCAAGCCCTTATATGAAGCCTCTAGGGGGCAAGAACAAGACTTCAAATGGACTCAAACTGAGGAACAGGCATTCCAGGAATTAAAGTCAGCCCTAAGAGCATCCCCTCCCTTGGTTCTCTCAGATCTAACCAAGCCCTTTCATCTATATCTACATGAAAGAGGGGGTATAGCCAGGGGAGTATTAAGCCAAAAGTTAGGACTATGGAAATGCCCCATGGTCTACTTGTCAAAGAAATTGGACCCTGTAGCAGCTGGATGACCCCTATTTGCAAGCCATAGCAATCACTGCCATGTGAACTAAAGATACTGATAAACTGACTCTGGGCCAATCTTTATCAATTATAGTCCCACATGCAATTGAAACCCTCTTAAAGAGCTCCTCCCTCCACCAATGGCTCTCTAATTCACACATAACCCATTATCAGGCCCTGCTTCTTGACCAACCAAGGATATAATTTTGTCAAACTGAAGCCTTGAGCCCAGCCACCCTGCTGCAGGAGAATGAAGAAGCTTCAGTTCCACCGCATGAAAGTGTGGAGATTACATCCACCTTCCAGGGACTCCACACAGATCTGATAGATGTAGTCTGGCCAAATCCAGACCTGGTAATGCTCTCAGACGGCAGTAGTTTTGTTCAAAATGGAACTAGGTATGCTGGGGGCAGCAGTGGTGATACTGGAAGAAACCCTGTGTGCTGCAGCCCTGCCACAGGGCACGTCAGCTCAAAAGGCCAAACTAACAGCCTTAACCAAGGCCCTGATATTGGGAAGGGACAAAACAGTCAGTATCTACACAGGCAGCTGCTATGCCTTTGCCACGGCTCAGCTCATGCCTCTGGGTCCATCTATCATGAACAAGGACTATTGACCACAGAGAGTAAAGACATTAAAAATAAAGATGAGAATCTGGACTTATTGGCTGCCATCTGGGCACCTACCAAGGTGGCCATTATACATTGTCTGGGCCATCAGAAAGGGGAGACCACAGAAGCAAGAGGAAACAGATTGGCAGATCTCACAGCAAAGAGTACTGCCTCTCAGCATCCTTCAGATTGTCTGGTCACCCTCCCAGCACCCACTCCTCCTGAACAACTAACATACACAGAGCAGTACCTATAGCTCAACTCCCATCTGACAAAGAAATGGATCCCACAAGGATGGTATCAACTGGAGAATGGACAATTGTTGTTGCCCCAAGCTCTAGGGTGCAGACTGACTATGCAACTACATGAAGGGACTCACTTGGGAAGCAACAAGTTATCTGAACTAATAAGAAAAGAGTTTTTCTTCCCAGGTATGGACTCAATCATCAAGGACATCACCACCCACTTTCAGGCCTGTTAACAGACAAATACCTCCTCTGGTAAAGTACCACCAATGGGTGTGAGTGAAAGGGGAACAGAGCCAGGCAGATATTGGGAGGTTGATTTCACAGAGGTAAATCCAGGTCAGTATGGCTATAAATATTTACTTGTTTATGTTGATACCTTTTCAGGATGGATAGAAACCTTCCCTACCAAGTCTGAAAAAGCCCAAATACTAGCTAAAAAATTCTTAGAGGAGTTAATGTCCCATTACGGGCTGCCCCTCAAGATAGGATCAGATGATGGACCTGCAAGGCAAGTGTCCACAAGTGTCAGAAGTCACTAAGAAATTGACTAGGATGCTGGGGATCAATTGGAAATTACATTGTGCTTATCATCCCCAAAGTTCAGGACAGGTAGAAAGGATGAATTGGACCTTAAAGGAGACTCTTACCTAAATTAACCCTGGAGACTGGTGATGACTGGGTAGAATTCCTTCCCTTAGCCCTATTAAGGGTCAGATATACCCTTATATAAAAGGAATTACTCCATTTAAAATCATGTATGGAAAACCTCCTGCCATCTACCCCAGATGGGTCTTGAACAGATAACTGACTACTAATGAAAGGCTTCCAAACCTTACAAAGAGTTCAGGAGTCAATTGTTCTGGTAGCCAAGGTTGCTTATCAGACACCCCCTGTTTGTCCCCATCCCTTTCAGTCTGGCAACAGAGTTTGGATCAAAAGACACCATACTGGGACATTGGACCCCCACTGGAAGGACTCTTACCAGGTCATCTTGACCACTCTGACAGCTATGAAAGTGGATGGGATATGCACCTGGACTCACCACTCTCAAGTGAAGAGTGACAACTCCTGAGGACTCTTTGAAAGGACTGGAAGAAGACAAGAGATGGTGAATCCTGAGACATCCAGAAGATCCACTAAAGTTAAGACTTACAGGTGTACTGTAGCTCTTGTATGTGTCACTTTCATAGGCCAGACTACTGCTTATGCCCCAAGAAAATATATATGGGAACTAAGAGATATTGTCACTAGCCAGGTCCTCACCTCCCAAACTAAGCCTGACGATGAGGTTCCTACCCTCTCTGTCACTATGTGTGCTCTTTTCCCTAGAATATCCCAAACCCCAACACAGAACCATCCCTGCCAAGTAAACTGGCAATTTTGTAGAGATTAATTACAGTTTTATGCATGTCCTGCTTCCAGCCCTTCACATTGCCAAGCTGGCCAACAATTTCATTGTGCTAAGTGAGGCTGTGTGAGACAATAGCTTCCTGGACCCAAAAGGACACCCTTCTCTCTGCCCAAGTTACTGTACAGAAGGAAGCCAATGTTTATTTCCTGTCCTTTAAACCAAAGACTACACTCCTGGGCTGACCCACAAATGATTGGGATACAGGGCACACTTGGGGAATATGCTTATATATAACAGAGACTGACCCAGGAATCACTATTGTCATTCAGAGGTATCTACACAGAGATGGTCCATCTGTCTCCACTGGACCAAAGGCCAACTTGGACACCTTACCTCCCTTTTCCCAGAATGAGTCCCTGGTTAATGCTTCCGACCATAACACTAGGAAAACTCCACCTCTCCCAGGTTTCCTCCTCAGCAGGATGGATTCAGTTTTCTCCTTTGCTAACCAGATGAATCCAACTCTCACCAGAGATTGTTGGTTCTGCCTAGATCCCAAGCCCCCTTATTATGTAGGCAAAAGGGCCAATGGGACTTTGGGCACTGGTCCAACCCAAGTTAATACCATCAACCAGACACATGCTGAATGGGTATGCTCTTGTGGACAACAACCCTCTGTCACATTAGAAGACCTTCAAGGACAAGGATTTTGTCTCCTTTCTACACAACACAATCTTGATGAGTCCCTATATAAAGGCACCTGTCTGCAGTCCACAATTATTAACCAACTGAAGGCACAGATTGGTTAAAGAGCCCACCCACCACCTGGTTTGCTTGTACAGCAAGAGTTACATCCTGTATCAAATTCAGTCACTTCAAACACAAAGAATTCTGTGTTCTGGTCCATGTTATGCCTCAAGTCGTATGATGGGACAGCTGACAGGAACACCTAGGCCTACCCCTGAGCTCCCCCAGACTAAGAGAGCTCATCCCATACTAATTTCCCTGATAATAGGAATGGGGATAGCAGAATCAGCAGCCATAGGGACTGTGGCCCTAACCATAGGGAAAAAGAATCTGCAGATGCTCAGTAAACAGACAGACAAAGACTTAGGATACCTGGAAAATTCTACTGGCCACTTAGAACAAGTTGATTTCCTAGCTGAATTAGTGTTACAAAACAGGAGGGGATTGGGTCTGATTTTTATGAAACAGGGGAGCTTATGTATGACCTTAGGAGAAACTTTTTACTTCTACACTAATCAATCTGATATCATCTGTGACACCCTGGCACTAGTCTGATGAAACATAAAAGAGGGAAAAGAAACACTATGCCTCCCAGAATTGGTATCAGTCATTGTACTCTAGTGGCCCATGGTTGACAACCATCGTCACTGCCATAAATGGTCCTCTCCTACTGGTGATATTAGGCTTCATCATAGGCCCATGTGTATTAAACTCTGATGAAATATATATAGTCCAGGATCTCTGATGTAAAACTGATGGTCTGAGAACACAATATGATACCCTGCCCATAGAACAAGAGTGAATGGTTTCACTAAGTATCTTGTCAGAGGGGGAGGTGAAATGGGAAACAGCTATAGGGAAACCATTTTGAAAGAAAATCAGCTCAGCACCACCCATCTTGAGAAAAACATGTTTGCCCTTTCCCATGATATAACACCAGCCCTTTCCTGGCTCCAGGAAATACCTCTAGTGCCTGGTTCCTGATATAGGGGCCACCTTGGGGCCATGAGCTAACCACCAAGTTCTGCTTCTCTACACATCTGCTTGTTTGCATAAACTGTTCGGAAAGACCCTTGCACCATCCCTATGCCTGCACTTTTGCAGTTTTCAGCTTTCAAAACAAGCCTAAAAGAGAAGTCGGGGCTGCACTCAGAGATCCTGACCTCAAGGGTGCAGTCCTAATGCATCAGCCTTTTGCAAAAAAAACCTTTGCCTTATACTCCATGAGTTGCTGGTCATAGTGGTGTGACACTGGACCCATAACAGTAAATAACTCACTTCTCTAGACAAGAAATAGCAGATGAGCAGATAAGCATTTCTCCTCCACTCTTTCTAAGCCTTAAATAGTTACCTGTTCATTGGGTGTTAAAACAGTTTAGTGGATGACTATTTTACCAGATTTGAGTGGGACAGGGAAGAGTAAAAAAAGTAACAACAGGAAAAATCTTATAACTATTTTAAACATATATCTTCAGTGTGCTTAGTGTATCATCCCTTATGATGTCTTATAGGCATGTAATGTTTCAGTAACATTAGATCTGTACCTGACTGCCCTGCCCCCCCCCCAAAATAAACACAACACTTCCCCATAATCTTTGGTGTATGTGCTAATTAAACTTAGCAAATGACTTAAAATTACCCAGGAACCAATCTAGGAAAGCAATGCAATATGATATGCTTCCTTTCTCAATTAATTCAACAAGTACTCTGAACTGATTTGGTCTTGGCAGGCTTCAGACAGCACTGTTATCCAGTACCATGGGTTTTTCCAGGGAATATATAACCTGAGTGACTAGTAAAAACCCAAGAATATAGCTCTATGTACAAGTATGGTTTATCCAGTGTCCAGACTAGAGGAATATGACAGAGAATACACTCTTAGTAAAATGGCAAAAGAGAAAAGTCACAGTAAACAAAATCCAAACAAGCATCTCATCATCTCAGGACCTGAGATGAAGTGACTATTTTCATTAGCCCCTAGCTCCCCACAGAATGCATCAAATTAGCAACAAAAATGAGATGAGAGGCAGTAGGAAGTTTTAATGCCTTCCATGTTAATGTGAGAATAATTCTTTCTGGTTTTTCATTTCTATGGAGTCATAATAAAGAATCAACTCTAGAAGAACTGGCTCCAGTGGTCAGTGAGCACGAACATGCTGACTACCAGACCAAAAATAATAAATACCCATTGATGTAATAGAGATATTCTGTCATCTTCTTTCTAACAAAATGTCTTGAACTTTTTGGAAAAACTTCAGTGTGTCCAGTGGGGACATTGTGTTACCCTATTGGCACCTAGGCAAGAAAATTAAGAACTGCCCCTGTAAAGTTGTGGTAATCTATTATATACAAATTTTTAAAAATTCTGAGAAGGCCCTTGGGATTGAGATCTATGGTCTTGGAATTTTAAATAAATTTGTTTATCTCCTTAGAGAGCTACATTTCAATTTTCCCAGGACACCCTGAAAGAGAAGAATTTTTACAGAGGCTCTGTGAACAAAGCCCAAGAACTTGAGCTCCATGTGTTTTCATTTTTTTCCTTTCCATTCACAAAATTATGTAGATTGGGAATTAGTTCCTAGTTTATGATTGATGGGAACCATAGTCATATATTATGTCTATCACAAAATATTAAAATCTGAAATATGAGTCAATTCTAATGAAGGCTAATGTCCTTTTAAAAATCAAGGCAATATGTGTTTCACCAAGGGAAAGAAAATTATGCCCCTATAGGGAATTGGCCAATATAGTTACAATGATCTGATCATGCTGTCTATTCCAGGACCTCCAGTTCCTCAGATATCAAAACTGAAGGGAAAGTGAATGATTAGGAGCATTTAGCAACTGGCAGATGTAAACTCTTATTTAATCAATTTACCTTTGGATCAAATAAGGAGATACATATGAACACAGGAAAATGTTCTCATTATTTATATTCATGGTAGTATTAATTCCAGTACTGTAAGATACTTTGGGAAACTTTCTAAACTCTAATTTTGATTTTGTGAATGTCTCTATTAAAAAACTTAACATTTTATGCTTTGCTTATGCCCAGATCTAATCCAATTTCATATTTCAAAACAGCTATCTTAAAAGTGGAATAAAATCATGAAAAAGGACATGGACAAGGTTGTGTAATTTAAGAGATGAGAAGTGCCTAGGTGTGATGGCTCATGCCTATAATCCCAGCAGTCAGGAGATGAAGGTAAGAGCCTGTACTACAGAATGAGTAAGAGGTCAGCCTGGAATAGACTGAGACCGTGCCTCATAAAAGAAAAAGAAAACAAATGATAAAAGAAATGGGGGGAGAGGAAGGAAGGGAAACAGAGAGGGAGGGAGGGAGGAAGGAAGGATAAAAGGAAGAGAGGTAGGGAAGGAAGAAGAGAAGAAGAAAGGAAGGCAAGAAAAGAGGGAAGGAAGAAAGAAGTGTTAGGTAAGACAAGAGTGCCAAGATAGAGTTGAAATGAAAGAAGAGAACAGCAACAGCCTGACTCATACAACTTTAGATGTCTATCTTGCCTAAACCCCTACTCCTCTGACTTAACAATACTCTGCCACAGTTTTTGATCTTATCTTAGAGACAGCCTGGCTCCTCTCCTGATGGCACCTCTTCCTCTTTCCTTTGATCTCTGCCTCCCTGAGTATCTAGCTTCTCAGTTTGGGCCCTGCTATTCCCTGAGGTCCCCAATCCTTTGTCTCCCAAAAAGAAAAACTCTATAAAACCCAAAGTATCCAGAGTCACACCAGCTGTTCTCTCTCTCTCCTCCCTTGAGACAGCCTGGTATCTCCTGCCCGAATAACCAGCTTTTTCCCTGCCACAGAGTGGTCCTGTGTGGATTTTGGTCCTTCATGAACTTTACAAGAAGGAAATGAGATGTGAAGCTATGGAAAGCAGGAAGATGAGAGAGAGAGGGTGGGGGCGGGGGAGAAAGAAAGAAAGAGAAGGGAGGAGAGGATATGGACAGAGATTTATGTGTTAAAAACGTCTATGGCTTGAATCTAAAGTATTCCTTATAGGCTGATATTTTCGATACTTGTTCTCCAACAAGTGGTACTATTTGGGGTGATTCTTAAAATTTCAGTAGGCAGGGTCTAGTTGAAGGAACTAGGTCACTGGGAGAAAGATTTGCGGTTCACTTGCCCTCTCCTGTGTTCCTTCTCCAACATTAAATAAATAATTTCTAAAGCCACCAATTGCATCAACATAAGGTACTCTCTAAGTGCATGGGCCCAGCAACATGAACTGAACCCTCTAAAATGGTAAGTCAAACTGAAACATTCTATATTTGTTTAAAATATTTTGTCACAGTGATTGAAAAAGTAACCCATGCAAGGACTAAACATTAACAGGGGAAAAAAATCTAAAAACATGTACTCCTAAACACACATAAAAATTAAAAGTAACATAGTCCTTTTGTTTTCATAAGTGTACCTGGATACATTTAACATTTTATAGCATATTAAATAGAGACTGTTAAAAAAGATCAAAATTACAAAGACACAATGGTTACAATGAGAAATGTGGAAAATTCCACTGAGTGTTCTGGGATTTTAGATTTTGGAAGACATAACTATTTGGAATAGAGCCGTCTTAACCTTCAGCTCCAATATCTTCCCTAGTTACCTGTCTCATGATAGCTCTATTATAATGGGAGATGCAATTCTATGAATCTTGCTCATTAAGAGCTGTTAATGACATCTTATCTTATGCTTTGAAGATCCAGACTCTAAGGTCAAGCTACTCTAGTTCATGAGCTATCATATCCAGGAAGCAAATAATAGTTTACCAGTTTTGAACATGTGTTAATTCTGAGTTACATACTTTTTGTATGCAAATTCCTGAAGGGTTGTGTTAGTTCACTATATAACACTGAGGGGACACATTATATTTAATCAGGAGATGAGGGCTGAAAAGATGGCATAGCAGCTAAGTGCTTTCCTGCAAAGCCAAAAGACCAACTCCACAGGACCCATATAAGCCAGATGCACAAGGTGGTGCATGCATCAGGAGTTCATTTGCAGAAGCTGAAGGCCCTGATGCACATATCCTCTCTATATGACCTCCAGTGAGAATGAGTTAGAGGAAATGCCTGAGAAAGTTTTCAAAACAATGATTATAATATGCTCAAAAAGGTCAAAGAGGAAATCAAAGGAAGGAAAGAGGAAATAGAAGAAGACATAGGAAACCAATTTGATGAAATAAACAGGTCAATATAAGACATAAAGAAATAGAAATGATAGGGCTGGAGAGATGGCTTAGTGGTTAATCACTTGCCTGTGAAGCCGAAGGACCCCGGTTCGAAGCTCAACTCCCCAGGACCCACATTAGCCAGATACACAAGGGGGCGCACACATCTGGAGTTCGTTTGCAGTTGCTGGATACCATTGCACGGCCATTCTCTCTCTCTCTCTCTCTCTCTCTAACTGCCTCTTTCTCTCTCTGTCATTCTCAAATAAATAAATAAAAATAAACAACAAAAAATGTTTTTAAAAAAGAAATAGAAATAATAAAGAAATGCCAGTCAGAATTACTAGCAATGAAGAACACAGTCAATGAAACTAAAAACTCAGTAGAAAATCTCACCAGTAGAATGGATGAAGGAGAGGAGAGAATATCTAAACTAGAAGACCAGGTGGCAGATCTAATACAGTCCAAAAAGAGAAAAACAAACTAATAGGAAAGTATGAATGGGAATTTCAGGATATTCAGGGTATAGTAGAAGGAGAAGAATTTCACTCCAAAGGCATAGTAGACATTTTCACAAAAATCATGGTAGAAAACTTCCCCCAAATTGGGAAAGAGGTGCCAATGCAGATACAGGAATCCTTTAGAACACCAACCAGACAAAATCTGGAAAGAACCTCTCCTTGCCATATTACAATTAAACTACCAAACATACAAAACAAAGAAAATATATTGATAGCAGTTAGAGAGAAAAATCAAGTTGCCCACAAAGGCAGGCCCATCAGGATCACAGCAGATTACTCAACACAAACTTAAAAGCCAGAAGGGCTTGGAGTGATGTTGTGGTGGTTTGAATAGAATAGATGGCCCCCAATATATTTAGTTGTTTGTTTGTAGTTTGCATCTGCAGCCACCTAGCTGGAGTCAGTGCCATTGTGTGGATCTTAAGGTGTGGTGGTGGGTTTCAGATTTCAATCTAAAGATATGCAAAGTGTGCCTAGCTGGAGTTCCTGAAGTGTGCTATGGCTTTTGACCTTTTGGCTTGTGCTTCTCTCTCTCTGATTGGACCTGTGAAGGCAGGCCAACTACTTCTGCCATTTATGGAATTTCCCCTGGATCTGTAAGCTTCAATAATTATCCCTTCCTCCATAACTGTGCCTGGGCTGGAAGTTCATCTCAGTGAACCTGAAGCTGACTGCTACAGATGTATTCCAAGTCCTGAAAGATAACATCTGTCATTCAAGGTTAATTTATCCTGCAAAGCTATCCATTCAAATAGACAGAGAAAAACGTACATTCTACAACAAAAGCAGGCTAAAGGAATATTTGAAGAGAAAACCATCTATACAGAAAATACTAGAAAGAATCCTCCATGCTGAAGAGAAAGTAAAGCACACATATAATGAACATGGAAAAAACAAACCATACTTAAATACTAGTTAATACAAGAGAACAAAGGAAAAACCAGAAGAACTAAAAAAAAAAAAATAGCAAAAATAAATGCACACGTTTCAATAAAATCTCTTAATATCAATGGCCTCAATACCCCAACCAAAAGACATAGGTTTGCAGACTTGGTTAAACAGCAGGATCCTTCAATTTGTTGCCTCCAAGAAATTCATGTTTCTATAAAGTATGGACACTATCTTAGGGTGAAAAGTTGGAAAATAGTTTTTCAAGCAAAAAGGCCTAGCAAACAAGCAGGAGTTACTATCCTATTATCTGAGAAGGTAGACTTCACTCCAACATTAGTTAAGAAAGATAAAGAATGTCACTTTATATGGATTAAAGGCACACTGCAACAGAAAGACATTACAATCCTAAAAATATATGCACCTAACACGGGGGCTCCCACCTTCATCAAACAAATGCTATTAGAAATAAGGTCACAGATAACATCAAACACAGTAGTAGTGGGTGACTTCAACACCCCACTCTCATCAATTGACAGGTCATCCCAGCAAAAAAATAAACAGAGAGGCATCTGGATTAAATGAGGTCATAGAACAAATGGACCTAACAGATATATACAGGACATTTCATCCAAATGCTGCAGCATACACATTCTTTTCAGCAGCACATGGAATATTCTCTAAAAGAGACCATTGTATTAGTCAGGGTTCTCTAGAGGAACAGAACTGCTAGAATGAGTTATTTTAAAAGGGGATTTATTGGATCACTTTACAGTAGTCCAATAGCAGTTGCAGGCCCGAGAATCACCGAACCTGGTAGTTGATCAGTCCTCGTGGCCAGATGCCTCAGCAGTCCCGAACCAGCACTGCAGATGGTGTTGGAAAGCCTGGAGGCTTCCTGAGGAGCCGCTGGGTTTCAATCCATGGTGGTCTTCAGTTGATGCTGGTCTTTCGCCCGCACTGGTCTTCAATCCACGCTGGAAGGTAGCAAGCAGTCCGGCAGCCAAATGGAAGGAAGGCAGGAAGGGAGGAAGGGACTCTTTTTACCCAGAGCTTCCTTGTATCAAGTCCCCCTCTGGGCAGGGCTGCCCATTCTGGGGGAAGGGCTCACCCTGGGGGAAAGACTTCCTCCTTTACTTGATCCTTCCTAGAAGCAACCTATGGATTACTAAGCAGATCAAGTTGACAACACCTTAACTATCACAAGTCCACCCCTTGTCAACTTGGCATCAAATCATGTCTCCTCACATCATACTTAATTTTCAAATGAAAACAGTAACAAGCTCATAATTCCACCTAACATGGCATAACTATCCCACGTACAACTGGAACTGCAAAATCTTCCCCCCAACACAAATCTTAGTCTCTAATATAATAGGTCTAATATAAATTCAACAGTTAGCTAATGATATAATCGTAATATTGGTGTAGATACATAGAGACACTCTGTTATCAAGGCAGGACAGAACCATTGCAATCACAGTCCTCGTTTCTGTAACTGGTCACGTGGCCTTTGGTATTTGTAACTGCCTTCTTCTACTACCCACTCTGTATTTCCTCCACCTTCAGCAAGCACCTCAGCAGGTCTTGGTTCTTTACCTGGAGGGGTAACCTATACCTTCATTCCTGAAGGATCTGGGCCATTTATCACACTACTTCTATTGGGTTGTTGCAGTCGTCCACTGACTTTGACAACAGGACATGGTAACACTAACAGATGCCCTAAAGGATCTCCTGCACTCCAGGCATACTCTTTCTTACCTCCATTGTGGAGGAGCAGTCCAATTTCCCCCTGGTAATCTGGATCAATCACTCCTGCTATCACTGTAACTCCTTTCTCAGCCTGTTCACTCAAGGGCATTAGGAGCCCAAAGTGACCAGGGGGAAGTCTTAGCTTCCAGTTCAATGGAATGTTCTTTGTGTCTCCTGGAAAAAGCAGTCCCCCCTCTGGGACCAAGACTTGTAGTCCAGCAGAGCATAAGGTTGCGGGAACAGGAAGCAAAAATCTAGCTAATGGGTCACTTGGAGTGAAGGTAAGTGGGACCATTCCCATTTCCACCCCTTGATTCCTGGACCCGTGAATCCGGGCTATAGGAGAAACAGTACCATATATAGGACGCTGAATCAGAGCATATACAGCCTGCTGGAGGACACTCCCCCAGCCCTCCAAGCTATTGCCACCTAGTTGGCGCTGTAGCTGTTTCTTCAAAAGGCCATTCCACCGTTCTATCAAGCCAGCTGCTTCAGGATGGTGGGGCACATGGTAAGACCAGTGAATTCCATGATCATGAGCCCACTGCCGTACTTCCTTGGCAGTGAAGTGAGTTCCTTGGTCAGAAGCAATGCTGTGTGGAATGCCATAATGGTGAATAAGGCATTCTGTAAGCCCACGGATGGTAGTCTTGGCAGAAGCATTACGTGCAGGAAAGGCAAATGCATACCCAGAATAAGTGTCTATTCCAATAAGGACAAAACGCTGCCCTTTCCATGATGGAAGTGGTCCCATGTAGTCAACCTGCCACCAGGTTGCTGGCTGGTCACCCCAAGGAATACTACCATATCGGGGGCTCAGAGTTGGTCTCTGCTGTTGGCAAATTTGGCATTCAGCAGTAGCTGTAGCCAGGTCAGCCTTAGTGGAAGTCCATGTTCTTGGGCCCATGCATAGGCTGCATCTCTGCCACCATGGCCACTTTGTTCGTGGGCCCATTGGGCAATGACAGGGGTGGCTGAGGAAAAAGGTTGGCCACTATCCACAGAACGGGTCAGCTTATCTACTTGATTATTAAAGTCATCCTCCAATGAGGTCACCTTCTGATGAGCATTAACATGGGACACAAGTATCTTTATATCCTTTGCCCATTCAGAGAGTTCTATCCACATACACCTTCCCCAAATGTCCTTTTCACCAATTTTCCAATTGTGCTCCTTCCAAGTCCCAGACCATCCAGCCAAACCATTGGCCACAGCCCATGAATCAGTGTATAACCACACATCTGGCCATTTTTCTTTCCAAGCAAATTGCACAACCATATGCACTGCCTGAAGCTCTGCCCATTCTGAAGACTTCCTTTCACCATAGTTCTTCAGAGTTGTCCCAGAAAGGGGCTGTAATGCTGCAGCTGTCCACTTTTGGGTGGTGCCTGCATAACATGCTGAACCATCTGTAAACCATGCCCTAGACCTCTCCTCCTCAGTCAATTGATCATAGGGCACACCCCATGATGCCATAGGTGCATGCTTGGAGATGGAAGGCATTGCAACAGGAGTAGCAACCATAGGCATTTGGGCAACTTCCTCATGTAACTTACTCCTACCTTCAGGGCCTGCTCGAGCCCAATCACGTATATACCACTTCCACTTAGTGATGGACTGTTGCTGTGCACGTCCAACTTTATAGCCTGGTGGGTCAGATAACACCCAGCTCATGATGGGCAGCTCAGGTCGCATAGTAACTTGATGGCCCACTGCCAAACGTTCAGTTTCCACTAAGGCCCAATAGCAGACAAAGAGCTGTCACTCAAATGGAGAATAATTGTCTGCAGACGATGGCAGGGCCTTGCTCCAAAATCCCAATGGTCTCCGCTGTGATTCACCTATGGGGGCCTGCCAAAGGCTCCAAACAGCATCCCTGTCTGCCACTGAAACCTCAAGTACCATCAGATCTGCTGGATCATATGGCACAAGGGGCAGAGCAGCCTGCATAGCAGCCTAGATCTGTTGAAGAGCCTTCTCTTGTTCTGGGCCCCTAAAAACTAGTAGCTTTCCAAGTCACTTGGTATATGGGACAGAGTAAGACACCCAAGTGAGGAATATGCTGTCTCCAAAATCCAAATAGGCCCACTGGACGTTGTGCTTCTTTCTTAGTGGTAGGAGGGGCCAAATGCAACAACTTGTCCTTCACCTTAGAAGGAATATCCCTACATGACCCACACCACTGAACTCCTAGAAATTTCACTGAGGTGGAAGGTCCTTGAATTTTGGATGGAATTATTTCCCATCCCCTGATGCGCATATGCTGTACCAGCAACTCCAGAGTGGATGCCACCTCCTGCTCATTTAATCCAATTAGCATTATGTCATCGATATAATGGACCAATGTGACACCCTGTGGAAGGGACAAGTGATCAAGGTCCCTGCGAACTAAGCTATGACACAGGGCTGGAGAGTTAATATAACCTTGAGGTAAAACAGTAAATATGTACTGCTGACCTTGCCAGCTGAAGGCAAATTGCTTCTGGTGGTCCTTATGGACAGGTATGGAGAAGAAAGCATTTGCAAGATCAATAGCCGCATACCAGGTACCAGGAGATGTGTTAATCCGCTCAAGTAAAGAAACCACATCTGGTACAGCAGCTGCAATTGGAGTCACCACCTGATTAAGTTTCCGATAATCCACTGTCATTCTCCAGGATCCATCTGTCTTCTGAACAGGCCAAATAGGAGAGTTAAAGGGAGATGTGTTGGGAACCACCATCCCTGCATCCTTCAAGTCCTTTATAGTGGCATTAATTTCTGAAATCCCTCCAGCGATGTGATACTGTTTTTGATTCACTATTTTCCCTGGTGGTGGGAGCCTCAGTGGCTTCCATTTTGCTTTTCCAACCATAATAGCCCTCACTCCACAAGTCAGGGAACCAATATGAGGGTTCTGCCAACTCCTAAGTATATCTATCCCAATTATGCATTCTGGCACTGGGGAAATAACCACAGGGTGAGTTCGGGGACCCACTGGACCCACTGTCAGTCTAACATTTGCCAAAACTCCATTCATCACCTGACCTCCATAAGCACCTACTTTAACTGGAGGGCCATGGTGCTTTTTGGGGTCTCCTGGAATCAATGTCAATTCAGAGCCAGTGTCCAGTTGGCTCCAAAAGGTCTGAGTATTTCCTTTCCCCCAGTGTACAGTTAACCTAGCAAAAGGCTGCAGGTCCCTCTGAGGAAGGATAGGTGTAAGTTTAATATTGAAACTTTTGGCAATTGCAGGAGGGTCCTTCCTCAAGGGGACCCGGCCAGCCCTTCAATCAAGGGGCTCAGGATCTGTGAACTGGCTCAAGTCTGGAAACTGATTAAGAGGTCTTGATTCTCTGTCACTATAATTTAAAGTGGCTTTATATTCCCTTGCTCTGGAACTTTTCTGCTTATACAGATCAAGAAGAAATTCAGTAGGCTTCTTCTCTATTTGACTTCTGGGAACACCATGATTAATCAGCCAATTCCAAAGGTCCATACGAGTCATACCTTTATGTGCATAATTTTGCCTACGCTGTCTATTATGAAAAACACGTTCACCCCGCCTTTGGCGTTTCAGTGCTGCCACTTGGCCCTTGTTACCCCGAGATCCAGTTATGCCCATTGCATCTAAATCACCTAATGCAGCAACTGCAACTCCCACTGTGAGGTCTTCTTTACATAAAAGAGCAATGATGGAAGACTTTAAGTATGCTGGCACTCCCCTCACAAATCTGTTTCTTATAGTCTTAGTGAAGGGCACATCTTCTGGATGCTCCCATTGTGGGGGCAAAGAGGAGTTTACATGGCAAATCCACTCCAGCATTCCAAGTTCTCTGAGCCTTTTAATCCCTTCATCGACATTAAGCCAAGGGGTATCAGGTAGCTGGAGCTCACTCACAGTAGGCCGTCTTTGGATCCATAATTCAGCCAACCAAACAAATAAACTCTTGGCACCCTTTCCAACTGCATGAGCTGCATTGTTAAATCTAAAATCTCTGCTCAATGGGCCTATTTCAGTAAATTCAGCCTGATCTAATCTTATGTTCCTTCCTCCATCATCCCACACCTTTAAAATCCATTCCCACACATATTCCCCATGCTTCTGCCTGTACAAGTTAGAAAACTCCTGAAGTTCTTTAGGGGTGTACCTAACTTCCTCCTGTGTCACACTTTCTATCTCCCCTTTAGGGGCCTGCCTAGCCTTCCATCTGGTTGTAGGCCTAGAGGCAAAGATGGGTGGGAACTGAGAAGCACCAACACTTCCTGCTGATTCCCCAGACAAAGAGGGATGAATTCCCTCAGGCAAGGGTGGGGAGCATAATACCTAAGGACGTGGGGGTGGGGATACAACTGCTGCTAAGGGAGGGCAGGTAATATTTTCATCCAAAACATCTTCTTCAGAATCTAACACTTCGATGTCCCCAGGTTCTTCAGGGTCTTCCCACACATCACCATCCCAAGTCACAGGATCCCACTCTTTTCCAATCAGTGCCCTCACTTTAACTTGTGATAGTTGGTGAGGCTGGGATTTGAATTTACATTGCAAATTAGCCAATCTCACAATGAGAGCTTGGGTTTGGTTTTCTGCAATCTGAGCCCTGTTCTGGCTAGAGAGGAGACTCTCCTCCAGGGCACCCTTAGAAACCTTGAGATCATGTATGTGGGTCTTAAGCTTAGAATTTTCCTTTTTGAGCTTCTGCTGTTCCCTCACTAGTTTGTCCAGAGATGCTAAAAGCAACCAACAAGCCCCATCATTGCTCTTACTTTTCCACAAATACTCAAATGTTTTAAATACAGAGTCACTAAATTCCTCGCTCTTCACAAGACATGACTCACGGGTCACCAAATACATCTATCTCGCGTAGTTCTTGAAATAGTGCACACCATGGATTATTAGTGGCCCCCCTTATTTCCAGGAAAAGCACTCTCCTTATCACCAGTGGGGCCTTTAGCAGCATTGAAATTGGAGAGCCAACCCCAGATAGCACTAAGCCCACTAGAGAAGCCCATCCTTACAATTCGGTTTCTCTAGAACCACTTCTGGTACCAAATTCTGTATCAGTCAGGGTTCTCTAGAGGAACAGAACTGCTAGAATGAATTATTTTAAAAGGGGATTTATTGGATCAGCTTACAGTAGTCCAATAGCAGTTGCAGGCCCGAGAATCACCGAACCTGGTAGTTGATCAGTCCTCGTGGCCAGATGCCTCAGCAGTCCTGACCCAGCACTGCAGATGGTGTTGGAAAGCCTGGAGGCTTCCTGAGGAGCTGCTGGGTTTCAATCCATGGTGGTCTTCAGTTGATGCTGGTCTTTCGTCCGCACTGGTCTTCAATCCACGCTGGAAGGTAGCAAGCAGTCCGGCAGCCAAATGGAAGGAAGGCAGGAAGGGAGGAAGGGACTCTTTTTACCCAGAGCTTCCTTGCATCAAGTCCCCCTCTGGGCGGGGCTGCCCATTCTGGGGGAAGGGCTTACCCTGGGGGAAAAACTTCCTTTAGTTGATCATTCCTAGAAGCAACCTATGGATTACTAAACAGATCAAGTTGACAACACCTTAACTATCACAACCATATATTAGGAAACAAAAAAAATCTTAACAAATATAGGAAAAATGAAATAATTCCTTGCATTCTATCTGAGCATAATGGAATCAAACTACAAATCAATAGCAAGAAAATCTTTAGAGCATACACCAAATCATGGAAAGTAAATAATACACTACTAAATGATGAATGGATCAATGAAGCAATCAAGAAGGAAATCAAAAAGTTCATAGAGTCAAGCGATAATGAGAACACAACATACCAAAATCTCTGGGACACAATGAAGGCAGTTCTAAGAGGTAAATTTATAGCTTTAAGTGCCTATATTAAGAAATTAGAAAGATCTCAAGTAAACAATCTAATGCTTCACCGTAAAGCCGTGGAAAAAGAAGAATAAGGCCACCCCAAAAATCAGTAGTTGGGAAGCAATAATAAATATTAGGGCAGAAATTAATGAAAAAAGCAATCCAAAGAATCAATGTAACAGAGTTGGTTCTTTGAAAGGATAAACAAGATTGATAAACCCTTAGCAAATCTGACCAAAAGAAGGAGAGAAAATACACAAATTAATAAATTAGAGATGAAAAAGGCAGCATCACAACATACACCACAGAAATACAAAAAATCATAGGGACATATTATAAAAACATATACTCCACTAAGTATGAAAATCTGAAAGAAATGGATGATTTCCTTGATTTATATGACCTACCTAAATTAAATCAAGATGAGATTAATCACTTAAATAGACCTATAACAAGTATGGAGATCCAAGCAGTTATCAAAAATCTCCCAACTGAAAAAAGTCCAGGCCCAGATGGATTCACTGCTGAATTTTTCCAGACCTTCTGGGAACAAATAACACCATTGCTTCTTAAGCTTTTCCATAAAGTAGAAATAGAAGGAATTCTACCAAACTCCTTCTACAAAGCCAGCATCACCCTGATACCCAAAGCAGGCAAAGACAGAACAAAAAAAGAAAATTACAGACCAATCTCCCTCATGAACATAGATGAAAAAATTCTCAAGAAAATATTGGCAAACAGAATACAAGAATTTATCAGAAAGATCTTTCACCCCAACCAAGTAGGCTTTATCCCAGAGATGCAGGGATGTTTCAACATATGCAAATTGATAAATGTAATACATTATATAACTGGACTTAAGGACAAAAAACAGATGATCACCTCATTAGATACAGAGAAAGTATTTGACAAAATCCAACATTCCTTCATGATAAAAGTGGTACAGAGACTGGGAATAGAAGGAACATATCTCAATATAATAAAGGCTATTTATGACAAGCCTACAGCCAACATAATACTAAATGGGGAAAAACTGGAAGCTTTTCCACTAAAATCAGGAACAAGACAAGGGTGTCCACTGTCCCCACTTTTATTTAACATAGTACTTGAAGTCTTAGCCATAGCAATAAGGCAAGAGACACAAATAAAAGGTATAGAAATTGGAAAAGAAGAGATCAAGTTATCATAATTGCAGATGACATGACCCTAAAGACTCTACCAGCAAACTCTTAGAGCTGTTAAACACCTATAGCCATGTAGCAGGATACAAAATAAACATACAGAATCAGTAGCCTTCCTATATGCTAACAACAAACACACAGAAGATGAAATCAGAGAATCACTCCCATTCACAATTGCATAAAAAAGTAATAATAACATACCTTGGAATAAACCTAACTAAGGAAGTGAAGGATATCTACTGTGAAAACTTTAAAACACTCAAGCAATAAATTGCAGAAGACACTAGGAAATGGAAAGACATCCCTTGTTCCTGGATCAGAAGAATCTATATGGTGAAAATGGCAATCTTACCAAAACCAATCTACATATTTAATGCAATCCCCATCAAAATTCCAATGGCATTCTTCATGAAAATAGACAAAGCAATCCAAAAATTCATTTGGAATCACAAAAATCTCAGCTATCTAAAACAATACTAAGCAACAAAAATAAGGCTGGTGGTATATGGTGACATACCTGATTTCAACCTATACTACAGAGCCATAGTAACAAAAAAAGCATGGTACTGGCACAAAAGCAGACATGTAGATCAATGGAACAGAGCAGAGGACCCATATGTAAGCTCAGGTAGCTATAGCCACCTGATATTCAATAAAAATGTCAAAAATACTCATTGGAGAAAAGACAGCCTCTTCAGCAAATGGTGCTGGGAAAACTTGATACATATCTATAGAGGGATGAAAATAGATTCTTCTCTCTCTCTCCCCATGCACAAGAATTAAGTCCAAGTGGATTAAAGACCTTAACATCAGACCTGAAACTGCTAGAGGAAAAAGTAGGGAAACCCTTTAACATATTGGTCTTGGCAAGACTTCCTAAATATAAACCCATTTGCATAGGAAATAAAACCACAGATTAACCACTGGGACCTCATGAAACTACAAAGATTGTGTATGGCAAAGGACACTGTGAATAAAGTGAAGAGGCAACCTACAGAATGGGAACAAAAATCTTTGCCAGCTATACACCTTGATAAAGGATTAATATCTAGGATATACAAAGAACTCAAAAAATTAAATAATAAGCAATCATACAAGCCAATTTAAAAATGGGCTATGAAACTAAATAGAGAGTTCTCAAAAGAAGAAATACAGATACCATATAAGCATCTAAAAAAAAATGTTCTACATCCCTAGTCATCAGGGAAATGCAGATTAAAACTACGTTGAGATTCCATCTCACTCCTGTCAGATTGGCTACCATCATGAAAACAAATGACCATAAATGGTGGTGAGGATGTGGAAAAAGACGAACCCTTCTACACTGTTGATGGGAATGCAATCTGTTCCAGCCATTGTGGAAATCAGTATGGAGATTCCTAAGACAGCTAAAAATAGATCTACCATATGACCCAGCTATACCACACCTAGGCATATATCTTAAGGACTCATCTCATTACCTGAGACATACTTGCTCAACCATGTTTATTGCCACTCAATTCACAATAGCTGGGAAATGGAACCAGCCGAGATGTCCCTCAACTGATGAGTGGATAATGAACATATGGCACATTTGTACGATGGAGTTCTACTCAGTGGTAAAGAAAAATGAAGTTATGAAATTTGCAGGAAAATGGATGGATCTGGAAAAGATTATATTAAGTATGGTAACTCAGGTCCACAAAGCCAAACGTCACATTTTCTCTCTCATATGTGGATCCAAGCTACAAAATACTGGAATTCTGTGTGAGTAGGAAGAAAACTCAGTAGCAAATGCCAGTAAGTTAGAAGAGAGATATAAAGGAAGAGAAAGGAAAGGAAGGGGGTACTTAGTAGAATGGCATTTTGTATATGTAAGTAGAGGAATATAACAATGGGGACAAAAAGGCCTAAGTGAGGTCAGAGAAAGAGATTGCATAAAGGAAAGGTGGAGGGAGGGCTAATCAAAATCTAAGATGATATAAAAACATCATATGGAAATCTACTTTTTTGGACAATGGAACACTGAGGAGCTATAGATTGTTGTTCGAAAATTTTCAGTGACAGGGATGGGATACCTTCCAGTGAGTTGTTGGCCAGGGAGATCCCTAATGTTCCCAAAACATTATAGGCCATTGCCGAGGCCCTTGATTTCCCACCAGGAGTAGATAGTAAGACCCTATTGCTGAAGACTCCACATATTTGGGTGTCAAGTCCACTGAGAAATCCTGCTGGAACTGAGCTGATAACCTCCTCCATGTAGACCAGCTGACAGAAAGTTGGAAGAAGCCATTCTGCATGCAGTTCAATGGGAGAATGAGAAATCACCAGAGAAGATACTCAACAGTGGATACTGCAAGCCTTATATTTGGCCATGCAGGCCAAATGAGCCAAGAGGTGCAATAGTGGCACTTCTGTCATGCTGGAAACCAACTGCCCTCTAATTGGACTGGAGGCCCGCTCCATGGGAGGGAATACATCCCTGATACTGAAAACTTATTACAGGGGTAATCATGTGCCCTAGGGATGTAATGCCTGCTGATGTCTGGCTAAATGTATATACTATGCTTATCAAACTGCCCAGTAAGTACTTCTCTTAGTGTTCATATCCTTACATTAATGCTATTCTCACTTTCGGTAGAGAATCTTCTCTATTCAGATGGCAGTGACCTTGGGATGACTCAGAAGGTATCATGGTGCTGGAAAGAAGTGACAAAGGAGTGCTCAGCACTGCAATATCTCTATCACACCTTCCAAGGCTCAGGGTCTGATGCGGAAGAGGTGGCGGAAAGAATGTAAGAACCAAAGGAAGGGTAGGACTCCTTACAACGTGCTTCCCCCAGACACAAAATGGCCTGGATATCCATTACCTCACAGTACCTGACACTACCTACACAAGGCCATCATAATAGGAGGAAAAGATCATGACATCAAAATAAAAGAGAGCCTGATTGAGAGAGGGAGGGTATATGATCGAGAATGGAGTTTCAAAGGGGAAAGTGGGGGGAGAGGGTGCATTACCATGGGATATTGTTTATAATCATGGAATTTGTTAATAAAAATATACATTTCCATATAATCATTCTACTAATGTAATTATTATATTATAGATTTAAGTAAATTAATATTTGAGATTTATAGTATGATTAGTATATAGTATTATCTGCATTAAAATTATTTAGTTTACTATTGTTATTATAATAACTTTTTTCCTATAGTTAATGAAAAGAATCACAACAATCTCTATTACAGAATATGTCACATAACCTACCAGTCACACTTTCTTAAAGACATTGCTACTGGTCCCTGTCTGACCTTCAGTTATGCAAGGTCTGCCTTCTCTCCAGGCCTGCAACATAAGCTTTTGCTCGGTTAGCCAGAGTCTAGGAGTCTCCTTGGCTATCATTCTCAAAATGTTATTAACTTCTCCCTTATGCTAGATTCAATGCATGTTTGAAACATTTTATTTATTTTATTTTATTATTTATTTAGAGAAAGAGAGAGAGAGAGAGAGAGAGAGAGAAAATGGGCACTCTAGGGCTTCCAACCACTGTGAACAAACTCCAGATATATGCACCCCCTTGTGCATCTGGCTAACTTGAGTCCTGGGGAATTGAACCTGGGTCCTTTGGCTTTGCAGGGAAACATCTTAACTGCTAAGGCATCCATCCAGCCCTGAAACCTTTTATTTAACCTTATTTTTGAGGTTTGCTTTTAGTATGCTATTAAGCTTATAAAATATATATGTATCATTGTCATACTTCTGAAACAGAACCTAACAAATACTAGTTAAAAAAAGAAAAGAAAAAGTTTAGTGTGACTGATCTGTCCTTGATTGTTTTTACTATAGTCTTGACTAAGTTTCAGTATTATTTAGTGAGTTCATCTTAGTTCTTACTACTTGTTCTTGATACTGTGACATGCTAGTCTCAAGATGAGTTAAATTCTAATCCTTACCTTATTAGGAGACAACTAACCACACATAAAAAATCAGAACAAAGACATGAAAGATTCTTCTTGTTTTCATTAATGAATCTCTAAGTGCAAGATGCTCTGCCAGGTAATGAATCATCAGTTGTGAGAGCAGCAGCTTTATAGCCACTGCAATGCCAGGGAAAGGTAAGAATAAAAACAAGGAAACAGATAAAGGAAAAGATAAAAGCCACCATCGTAGCACTTACACAACTGGTTTAGATGTGATTGTAATAAAACAAAAAACAAGTCCTCACACACACACATGCAACAGTTTTAGTTACTTTCCATCATCATCTTTCTGAAAGCATGGTGTCTAAGCTACTATGCCTCATGATTCAGTTCCAATAAGAAGTGTCTGCTCTAAAAATGTGTATAGAAAATGTAGGTGGAATGTCTTCTGTCACTACTGTAAATGAAGGAAAGATATAAATACAAATACTTTTATGAAGATGAAAATGTAGAAATTTTCTAATTGGTATGCATGTAGCATTTGGAATGAAAATATATGTGTACTTCTTGAGACAGAACATTCTGAGACTTCTAATCTGTTGCAAGGACTGAGAGGGACAGCTGCTCTAGAATCAAAAGCACAACGTGCTGACCTGTCTGTTGTGCCTGGTGGGTGGGAATTTTACAGCAGGGTCAGAAAAACTCACAGTTCACACTGAAACTCTTGAATAATATCCTAGGCAGATTTTTTTTTTGAAAACATCCCATTACTAGGCAAGTGAAAGGAAGATTCCCATCCCATTTCAAAAAATTCCAATTAGCATCCAGAGATACAAGTGCCAACATGATGGGATGAATTCTTTTGCTAACCTATCTCCATCATGTGTTTGTTTCATCATCAGACTTTAATATACCAATATTGTCCAATCCTAGACTACCCCAGACCAATTAGAGAGGCCGTTACTCACGTCCATTTCTAAACTGGGCTCATTAACCTTGACTCCTTCTAAATATGACAGAGGAATTACAAAGATGAAAGGGTTGCATCACAGATACTTTAAAGATCTTAGAAGAAAAGTGGTATGAAATATGCATTCTAATATATTGTGTTTCCCTGGAAGGCTTAGCTTACACATGACATCTAAGAAATAATTATTACTATTATTACTACTATTATTGTTTTCAGATATAACTCAAAACCTTGCATAAGCTAGATGAATGTTCCACTACTGGGGCACATTTTATGATATTTTTTTGTGTGCCAGTGATTCTAGTTAATCTACATATGCTTGTAACCTAATCACAAAGAAGAGTTTTGATAAAAACAAAAGACAGGTGAGGACTAGACAGACGGCTTAGTGGTTAAGCACTTGCCTGTGAAGCCTAAGGACCCAGGTCCAAGGCTCCATTCCCCAGAACCTATGTTAGCCCACTACAGGAAACTAGTGTCTGGACCTGCACTTGGAGAACCAATAGCAATCAACTGCCATATGTAGTCTCACAAGAGCATTCTGAAATCCTGCTTTCAATCATTTCTTCCTCACTGGCTGAATTATGAATTTTATTAAAATTAATAATCAGAAGTCAGAATGCCTGTAAGATAGACTTCAAACAGAGTTCAAGGCCTAGTCTCAGAAAGGCACAGATCTGTGTGGCTGTTTGATTTTATCCACTGTCATAGTAAATAGGAATGTCACTGGAATTGTTCTTAATGTCACCAGCATCACTTGCATCCAGTGAGTTAGCTGGAATGTAGCCAGGTTTTTCAAAGTATTTGGAAGGCAAGGAGCATGAAGTCCCATGACAGCAGGAGGCAAGGGCAGTCTCCTAGAGTTTGGATGGGGCCAGAACCATCAGGCACTTTCCTTGGCAGGTCAAGTCCCTCACTGGGGATGAGAATGTGCAGTGGACACATATCTGACTAAGAAAGTACCCAAGAAAGTCAACTATGGGGAGAAAGATTTATTTTGGCTCTTCGTTTCAAAGTTTCCAGCCTGTGGTCCTCTCTGAAGGCCTCAGCAAAGCTGAAATTCATGGTGGAAGTATGTGGTGGTGTAAAGCTGCCTACCTCATTGCAGCTGGGAAGCAGAGAGAATGAGAAACAAGGGGACAAGATACACTCTTCAATGCTATCCTACCAGTAACCTACTTTCTCTAATTAAGACTACTTCCTAACCTCACCATCTGTCAATCATGTCATCAGAGCCCACATAATCCAAGTACTTCCTAAACACCTATTAGTTGGCAACAAAGTCTGTAACACACAAATCTCTGGGGGACATTTGAGACTCAAACTAAAACAGAGTTCCAGAAGAGATCTGTGGTGTGACTGCTGTAGGCAGACTGCATGAAGACATTCTCACACTGACTAAATCAGCAGTTGCTTGGGAAGTACATTACCTCCAGCCAGGGGGAAATGTGAGTCAGTGCCAGGAGAAATTTGAGGTGGGTAAGGAGTTATACTGTCACCAAGTAGGGAAGTTCAGTGTTTCTACCACACACCCTACAAAGAAATAATTATTGAGCCCCTTATGTCATTTGTGCTGAGGTCCAGACAACCTGACCTACCTAAAAGGAAGTACTGTTTCCTTGTTTAATTTGGTGCCATTCATCATCACTTTTGTGGCCGATGCTCAGAGACTAGAAAACTGTTAGCTTGTGGCACAAACCCCACTGTAAGAGTCTGCCTGCTTCTTCTTCTCTGTATGAAATTGACTTATACACATGAGTGTGAACAAGTCAGTAGCTCCTGCATAATCCCAGGCAAGTGTGATAAAAAAAATGAGTGACAGAAGATGAAAACTCTAACAGATTAGATTAGGCCTTTCTTCTATACTCCCCTCTGCCAAAATAAGAACTTGCAAGCTTTCTGCTTCTTTCAAAATGCAGTTTCCTGTTCTGTGTGAACCATGGTTTTACTTGTTTGATGCCTCTGAGGAATGACTGTAGGCTCTCTGTTTAGCACACCTTAGTAAGATGGAGAGAAGGAGAGCTGCAACAAAACCTTCCATGCTTTGATGAGGAGGAGCAAATGACAGACATAACTCATTTCTTTTCCCCTTTCTATGATTTCTTATTTTCAATTTCTATATACATAACAATTTTATTGTATATGTGTCTTTTTGTTAGTCTCAGATCTTTTTGTGAAAGTAGGTAAGGTATAAATTGTAAATAAATAACTACCACACTGAAGAACCCTTTACTACATGCATCATGTTCTGTTTACAGCAGGTCTCCTCAGCCTTCATCAAAGAGCTGCCACCAGTCAGTGCTGTTAAAATGATTTCTTACAACTAAGGTGTATTATCATGTTTTCCAAGCAGGAGAGGCAATGAGTTATTATAACTTCTGCTCGACTTCTTATTAAGACCTGATTTGCTTCAATCTAGGTCTGGTTTCCTGCATGGGCAAGAGAACTTGGGTACATGACAACATAAAAATAAAAATAAATCAGACAGACATGTGGTGGTTTAAGGAAAACTGTGCAGTCTTTTCAATATTAAAAGATTCTGAAGTCAGGCATGATGGCACATATCTTAAATCTCAACACTTGGGAGCTGGAGGCCAGCGTAGGACTACAGAGTGTGTTCTAGATCAGCCTGGGATAGAGTGAGATGCTACTTCGAAAACACACAAAACAAAATAAAGAGATTCTTTCCTTGGGTGTAAAGAATGACAACAATAAGGACATCTCTTTGCCATTGAACTCCAAAGAAGATACTGTGGAACCAATGCTCAATGTGAGGCACCAAAGACTGAGGAGGAGTGATCCATGGGGACAAAGAGAATCCAGAACAGAGATGCCCCAAACAGGATGCATGTTCTGGTATTAAGGAGCACAGAGAAGAAAATATTTGTGGGTTCTCCTAAGAAGTTAGTATGTTATTGTGTACTTTTGTAGAAAATACAGAGGGATAAAGTAACCACACAGGTCATTTCCTGGTTTCCAATACACCTGCACAGAAGGCATATCACCATCAAAATCAGGAGTTACCTCCTTCATCTACTCCCTGTTTCCATTTGGGCAACATTTCAAACTAGTAACTTTACTGTTTCTTGGCAGCCATCATAACCCTGTGAACTGTCTTACTTCTACCAGTCAGCGTAACTCGGAGAACTATCTTACTTCTATCCCATCAGTGTAACTTTTTGAACTCTTATTGATCCTATCCAATGGGTCCATTCAGGTCAGCAGTGGCCTAGGAAATAAGTTCACAGACATGTAACTAGAGCTACCTCAACAGACTCATGGAGCAGTGCACATAGTCATGCACATCTTTCCAGTCTGAGGGTGAATTAGTGGACAAGTTTTATTGCAATGATTCTATTTAGCTGCAACCTTTGCTTCTCATGTGCACACTGCCTAGTTTCATTTACAGCTTAGCATAAAACTGAAAATGTGTGAGCTTTCTGGTTTTCCTGGAAAGTGACTACCATGCTCACTTGTCTTGCTTCATTGAAATCCAAGAGATTCTGTAAAAATGACTAAAGCCCAACATAAACAACATGGACAGTTTCATCCAGGTATTAAGAAAGAACAAAGTGCTTTCCAAAGACTCCTGACATTTTAGCCTCCAACTATGACATAGACATTATCTTCACTGAGGTTTAGAAACCTGAAGATGACACAAGTTAATGTGTAGAAATTAAAATCAAATGCCAGCTTTGTGTGTATGTTGGGGTGGGGTTGTTTTAACTAGCAAACTTCTGTGCTTCCTATGTATTCTAATAGAAAGCTTGTCTGAACGAGATACTAAGTTCAGATTTGGTTTTCTGGTATGTCTACTTTTCCCATTGCATTTCTCAACTCAATAGGCTTTGATTCTGGCCAGGGGGGTTTCAACCTCCTGCAAACCCAGACTCCTGTGATATCACATTCCTGCCTTTATCTATAGCTCTCAGCCTCCATGGGACTAAGGGCTTGGATTTTGTACTAGAAACTTCAGGTATAGGCATTTTGAACAGCTGTGATGTGAGTTATACCTAAGCTCAAAGGACTAAAGGATTTTTTCATGCAGGGAACAAAAAGAAGCTGAAAAGAATCATTCAGTATTAGACTGGAACATATTTGAGAACTTACAGTCAGTGACTGTGGTTTAGAAAGGGTCTTTATGGCCAGGAGTGGTGGTGTGCACCTTTAATCCCAGCACTAGGGAGGCAGAGGTAGGAGGATTGTCATGAGTTCAAGGCCACCCTGAGACTACATAGTGAATTCCAGGTCAGCCTGGGTTACAGTGAGACTCTATCACGAAAAATCAGAAGACAAACAACAACAACAAAAAGGATCTTTATAAATCAGAAAATGTTAGAATATAAGGAAGAACTTCCAATGGATAATTACTTTTTGAACCTGTGGTAAGTTAGCCACCATGAAAAAATATACCACTGCTTAACTTAAACATCATAAAGTTGAAGTCCAACATTATATATGTAGAGTTATATCCCAAGGAAGTACAGAATGCTGATGAAATCCCATTGGCAGCAATGATACAGGTCTACCAAAACTGGTGTTATTAAAGGAAGACACAGGCTCATATAGAGGGGGTATAAAGCACATTGACTTGTAAAATAAATGTAGTCATCCCCGTGTATATGTGAATTCTACATTTATATGTTCAACATGAGACAGAAAATATTCAATAAAACTTGCATCTGTACATAAAATGTACAAACATTCTCCTTATCATTATAGTTTAACAATCAGTCACATAGCTATTAAATTATATTATGTATTATCAGCAAACTAGAGACATTTAAAGTATAGAGGAGGATATGCACAAGTTATTTGAAGGTGCTATACCATTTTACATAACCAAGTTGATATCTGTGGGTTTGGGTTCTTTGGGAGTAGGTATTCTGAACCAATTCTCCACAAATACTGAGGGGTGGCTGCTTGGGACTTACACTATAAGAATTATGAGGGAGTACCTGATAGTCAGATCTTGTTTTATAAGGAAGACCTGAATATTATGGTGAGTGCCCCACAAAGGTAATGCTCCATGTGTAGGTGATTTATAGAAATTTGGGAGGTCAATGGTGATTTGGA
The DNA here is from genome assembly GCA_036346955.1 of Dipus sagitta. NCBI lineage: Eukaryota > Metazoa > Chordata > Mammalia > Rodentia > Dipodidae > Dipus > Dipus sagitta. The sequence goes on along the minus strand of CM070778.1, from coordinate 75,340,237 downwards.
TTATGACATAAGGTCCAAAATAAATCAATGTCAGCAGTAGAAATAAACATAGTAGATGGAGCAGGTTAGCCCATACGTATGCTCCTAAAACTTTTTTATTTGCCTCAGGCCCTCTAAAAGGCCTATAAAGTGAAGACAGCTGAGGAAACACAACAGCCTTGCAAGTTTGAGTAACCAGAGGAAGATCAAGTTTAACTTTGGGTTGACTACGTACATTATCCTGTGGCCGGCAAGAGAGCAAAAGGATAGGAAAGTCTTGGCTTCAGGGATATGATCTTCAAATGGAGGATTTCACTTTCCCTTGCCCCTCTGAGTGCAGCTAAAACAGCAAGGGATGGTGGCCTGTTGGTTGAATATTATTTGATTCCTTTAGAAAAGAGGTACCCTGGACCAAGAACAACAAGATGTCAATGAAGTCAAATGACACTGAAACTTCAGGAATCCCAAGTTCTATTCCTTAGCTTTCATAGCCATGGTGATCTTATTGGTCATAAAGAAGAGATTCTTATGTCACCTCTTATAACAGGTAAGGTAAAAGCAGCTATTGGAGCTCCATGTCATAGAGAGAACCAATGCCTTGTCAAAGAGATGCATTTTCCCAATGTAGTGCAACATTTCCTCACTCCAGCCTCCACAAGGAAGTATAAGTAGAAAAGAAGCCTAATTTCACCTACATAAAGGAAATGGAAACTTTTCTGCCTCAAATGAATGAAGGGCCAGTGGCAGCAGGGCTGCAAATTTAGTACTAGTTTTGTGTCTCATCTGCAGAGTAGTAGTTTAGGTTTAGCTGCTTTGTGGTCTCAAGCAAGAAGGCTCTGATTGCTCTGTGGGAATGCCATTGAGCTTTGTGCTTGAGCTGAGGATAATGCAGAGGCTTTTCTCAGTAGCCTAATGGACAATGAGAAATGCAAGACACATGTACAGTGCAAATGTCCACTTAGACCCAATTGAGAAATCCATCTTGTCATTTAGGCCTAGGATAAATGATGCAGAGGCTATTCCTGGCTAATATGAGATCATCCTAAACAACAAAATAAGTAGGTCAAAATAATGTAAATCAGGCTTTGATGAAAAGGAAAATGGTGTGACAGATTTCAAAGCTCTATCACATCTGCCAATGAGGATTGTTGTGAAAAATGTCCTCATGCTATAGCTGAGTGACTGGTGGTCACCAATGGTCCTCTTCTCACATTTCAGCTGAGGAACCAAGTACCTAGAAAGTAAATATACTTATTTCATAAGAGCCATGAGTAATTCCAGAGGAAATTCCTTATTTACCTATTTTGTTTAGAGTACCAGATTCAGAAGTAAACACAGTAGGCTCCTTTGGTGTTTGCCCTGTTTAAATCATGTATTGCTTGAGTATTTCTTTGCTATGCCAAATGCCATTTTTTGTAGTATGAATGTTTATTCTGTGCCATTATGGGTTTTGGGGAATTTTTTGGTATTATGGCTCAGTTAAAAGATCTTGGACTATTTCAATGTATGAACATCACTGGAATTGGCAAAACTATGGGGACTTTTAAAGTTGGATGAATGCATAGCATTTTACATCATGTATGGTTGTTTATGGGGACCAGGGGTAGAATGTAGTAGTTTGAAACAGGTGTCCCCCATAAACTTTGGTGTTCTGAATGCTAGGTTCTCAGCTGATGGAGATTTGGGAATTAATGCCTCCTGGAGACAGTGTCTTATTGGGGTGTATTATGTATTATGTGTATTATGTATTATGTATTATGGGTGTTATAGCCAGTTTCTCCTTGCCAGTGTTTGGCACACTTTCCTGTTGTTATTATCCACATGATGTTGAGTAGGAGGTGATGTCCACTCTCTGCTCATGCCATCATTTTACCTGCCATCATAGAGCTTCCCCTTGAGTCTGTAAGCCAAAATAAATCCCCTTTCCCCACAAGCTGCTCTTGGTTGGGTGATTTCTACCAGCAATGCGAACCTGACTGCAACAGTAATTTGCAACATGAGAGAGACAGAACATTGCCCACCATGTTTCACTACCACATTAAGCCTAACTTAATACAATGCTGAAAAAAAGTAGTCCTTGTTACATGGGGCAAGATTCAGCTAGGCCTCCCTGTACTCCACGGACAGTTAGTATGGACAATCCAGGCAATGTCAGAAGTAGTAAACTGTCCATGAAATAAGCCTTACTTTCTAAGACTGCACTGTTTATGATTCAAATGAGAACCAAATAAGTCTTGCTAAGACACTGGCTACATTGAGCTATTGGAAGTAAGGAAAAATGTTGTATATGGCCAATGTGGCTGAAATACAACCTTTGTCATATAATTCCACTATTATTATGTTTTATATAAAAAATTAAATAAGTTCAGTGAAAACATCCCAGGGAATCTCTGAAAATTCCCCCCTTGGATTAATCAATTTTTGTTCTGAAAATAAATGACAAAATACAGGTGAAAAATACCTATGAGATATTTTAAGGTAAACCAAAAAAACAAGTTTCCATATTAAAAAAAGATTCTACAGCATAATAAACACAGGTAAAGCAAAAGCACAGGATATTAATATTTGAGAAGACAGTCCACCACTGCTGAAAATCTCAAATAATTGTATCATCAAGAATGTGACACACAGCTGGGTGTGGTGGTGCATGCCTTTAATCCCAGCACTCGGAAGGCAAAGGTAGGAGGACCACTGTGAGTTCAAGGTCACCCTAAAAGTACATAGTTAATTCCAGGTCAGCCTGGGCTAGAGTGAGACCCTACCTTGAAAAAAGAAAAGAGAAAAAAAAAAAAGAATGTGACATATGCCATGGTGGGTGTTAAGCCAGTTCCTCAATGCCTATGACAACAAGCTTTCCTTTATCCCCTTTATAAACATAACTTCTATAAAAATAACCAAGGATTATATGGTACTTTATCATTTCTAAAAACAATAATTTATGAGTTTTTTTCCAAAGGCAATGATTTGCTAAGTTTAAAGTTTAAAGTTTCTGTACAAAGGCACATGAAATTTAAGAGTTAAATGGAAGAGTAGATATCATATATTTTTTTCAGATTCTAACAATTACAGGCATACTTTTATCATTATTAGCTTTTAAATCAGGATATATGCCTTTGGTGGATGACATCTTAGATTTACAAAGTGGTATATAAAATAAAATTTTACAACAGATAACTCCTTAAAGTTTGTGAAACATGGCATCTTTTGGCATATGCAGACCAATGTTGACCTTTCTTCAAAAACTAAAACAACAGAGAGTGGACAGTGATGGTAACAACAAAAAGAAGAAAGTAAATCTCTTTTAGATAATGTCCTGAAAGTACTTCATATTGAAGAATGGCATTTGGAATTTTTTTGTACTAATAAATATTTGAAAATCTTGGGTCATTTTCCACAAACACAAAAAGGCTGAACTTTGCTAAGATGTGTGCATTCTCAGACAGAAAAGACTAAGATGTTATAAATCATTTACTAGGGAAAAAGCCTACATGACTGTTATGAAGGAAATGTTGACAAATTAATACAACAAAGACGTCTTGATTGTGCTAAGAATCTGTAGGCCCTCTGTACCACTGTTCCTGCAAGATGGCACATCAAACAAAATAGGGAATAAATTACTAGGTTAATTAAGCCAGGTGATTATTCCTGGACATTAGTGTTCAAATGTATAAGTCTACCTCAAAGGGCACTGTGTTTCACTGTGAGGTGTGGTGAAGTGGATGAGAATGAGAAGGGCAGTAGCTCACAGGATGCCAAACCATGGAAAGCTTTTGCTCACTTATACCTGGTGTATGTCAAAAAAAAACCAAACAAACTGGAATAAGTTTTGCTTATATCTTTGTTTAATTTAGCAAAATTAATGATGTTGCCTTTTTATCTACTTCATAGAAGATGAGTGTTACTACAGTCAGGTTCTGTGGATATAGAGTTAGCATGGGTTATCAATACTGACTGCTCACCAAGGTATAGCTAGGAAAACATTTCTTCCTTGCAGGAGACACACATGTGTACGGAGGTTTGACTGATAAAATTATCTAAATCATGGGCTAGAGAGATGGTTCCGTGGTTAAGGCACTTGCCCATGAAGCCAAAGGATGCAGGTTGGATTCCCCAGTACCCAATATAATTAAGATGCACATGATGGCACATGTATCTGGAGTTCATTTGTGGTAGCTAGAGGTCCTGGTGTGTCATTATCTCTCTCTCTTTCAAATAACTAAAGAAAAATAAAATATTACAAAAGATTAGCTGGGTGTGGTGGTGCACACCTTTAATTCCAGCACTTGGGAGGCAGAGGTAGGAGTATTGCCATGAGTTTGAGGCCACCCTGAGATTACATAGTGAATTCCAGGCCAGTCTGAGCTAGAGTAAATATATATATTCACGTATGTGTGTGTGTGTGTGTGTGTGTGTGTATAATCTCCAAAAAATGATTGTACTCATACAAAGTAATAAGGAAAAAGCTCTTTGCTAGAGCTTGGAGGATAGAGGATACCTGGGTAATACACACTTACAGCCTGGGCTCCAGGGGCAATAACAACAGCACAGCAAGTGGAAATCGTCCCTTGCTAGCTCTGCTTTAATCATTTTCAAGCACTCATATCTTGCAGACAGCTATGAACCCAAATAAACTGAAGGATACATGTGCCTGTTTATAAACACAACACCTTACAGGATCTAATTAATCATTTCTCTTTATTTCTCACCCCAGAGTATAGTTCCTATAGTTTACCAAGCACCAGAATTACATATATGCAAGCAGCTAACCAGAGAGCTTAATTCCAATGGAAGACTATACTTTAATTTTTTGGTTATAATTCTAATTTGAAAATAAGTCCTAAACAAAACATAGATGGACATTTTTCTGTTTCTATGATACCATGATTATTGCTCTGGCATTTTAAGATACTTTGAGCATAATGTAGAATTTGTACACTGATACTTTCTGAGATACTCAGATCTATTTTTGCACTAAAAACAATAATTTAGGTAGCTCCAGGGAGAAAAACACTTATGTGATATTTTGTAGACACAACGGGACATGAGGTTAGCTGACCCTTTCCTGCACATACTTCTCATTAGCATTAATGAGAATGCTACACATCCATCAAGAGCAGCAAAAGACCCCACAGGTTCTACAGCACAGCTGAAAGATAGCCCTGCTATCTGCCAAGAAGCAATTTAATTAACTCTTATTTATTGCTGTTCCCTCCATTTTCATGGGCAGCAACATGCCTGTGTTTGCTTATTACAAAACAAGACTTGCTTACTTTCAGTAGGGTGTTCAATCAATAATCATTTAGACATATATTACATACTCTGACTTGAACACTGAAGTCAGTGTGTCTTCAATGAAAAATGAAACACACTTATTGTATTTGTAACCAATGTTCCTTAAAAATAAAGTAAATATTGATATTCCAGGCACACATAAAACCAAGATCTATAAATAAGTGTGTAAAAGGCACCCTGCATGCATTTAATAATCATACCACATTTTCAATAATGGGAAACAGGGTACAATAACTGCAGTAATTCACCAGCCCTTTTTTTCTTCAGCAAGCAGCACATTGTTTTGTTAGACTCCCGCCATCCTGCCACATTACATTTTACAGTATGATTATAAGAACTCTAAATACATCAGCCATCTAAACCATGCAGCAATGGCTCTCCCAGCTTTAGTGATAGCTACAAGTTTGAATTTTATGTGAATTTCACATCTTGCTGATGTGTTTGCAATGAAATCAGTACTGCCCAAAAGAGCGATTATTTTACATTTCCATTAAAAGCTACAGTAGTAAATTTTATGTAGAAATCCACCAAAACATTGAGGGGAGCCCATTAAAGTGCCAACCCTGTGTTAAACATCTGATAAAAGAGTACCTACAATGCACATTTATAACTTTTTTTTTGAAGTGATAGGGTTTTAAAGATATTTTATAACGCTATCCCAACCTCTGTAGAACAGTCAAAACTAAAGGGAAGTTTATGTTTGTTAGTAAAGCAGCTGTACAGCTCATCACAAAGAAACACCCTGTCAGGGCTTAAAGTGAAACATGAATATTGGAAAAGAGATGAAAGGCTACTGACCCTGAAGTTCACACAGACTACTGGGTTACCCCCGCACACACACACACCCCTACATTCAAAATAACCATGACAATACTTAAGGAGTGAAAAATAATAACTAACATTCCCATCAGTGAATATGGTCTATTTTAAACACTAAATTAACAAGGTGGTTTAGAGTCAGTACATCTATGGAATGTGACTTACTATAGCTGGCTTAATGCATAGGGGAAAATCATGTAATTTGCTAATTTAGACACTGTGAATGACTTTGATATGTTCATTTGAATTTTTCCTCAGAAAATGTGGCTAAATTTTAGTGAAAAGGAAGAAAAGAATTTTAAGTCCATGAGACTGGAATGCAGTGTGCACACATCAGTGCACATCTCCTTTCTTAAACACCTTAGAACATTCCAGAGACTGAGCATTATTATCATTTTAATTTCTGTAAAAGAGGAAATCATTTTGAAGAGGAAACTTTCTCCAATATCACATAAAATTGGATTATTTTCTGTTGATATCAGAGTCCAGGCCCTTTCTGCATGAATCTGCATGTGCAATGTAAAACTACAATGATCAGAGGCCAAGCATTTGTGAAAAATTATAAGCCACATCATTTTTAAAGAGCAGGTATGTTCACTGGGCAGCACTCCTGCCAAACATAGGGCTGGCACTTTAATGGACTCTCATGATGTTCTATGGATATCTACATAGCTTTGAATGGAATTGTGAGATAATTGACAATTTATCTTCACTGGTTTCACTGCAAGCACTTGAAAAAATGTGGGAAAAGCTACTCCTGAAAATTAGAATTGTGTGTGTGATGTGATTAAGGGAATAAAGACACTGTTGCTTCTAATACAGGTGTCAGACAGCACTCTTTCTATGATAACATGATCTATGATGCTTTTCTTACCTTTATAGAGAAATAGGAAAAATGTGACAACACAATGAAGTTTATATGAAAATAAGTTTATTTGAAATTTGTAATTCTGAGATTGTATGACATTGTTTTACATCCTATTCAACAAAAAACAGGTACATGGTATGGCTGTTGTGATATCTTTCCTGAAAGAAGACTGAAAATGTGATAGTACTTGGCTTTTCCTGTGTGTGTGGGGAGAGAGATAAGTTACTCTGCTGGACTGTAAGAAAATTGGAACATACACCATACAAAAGGTGAACATGACACACAGTGGCATAGTTTACTTCTGTGTAGCTGCAGTGAATAAAGGGAAGTGGCTAAGAAGATGGTGCTGAAGAAAGAAGAGAAAGCAAAACAATTTTGGCAAAAACTCACACATAAGGGTATAATGAAGTCATCACAAAAAATAATAAAAATAAAATAAAATGTACACCTTGGGTGCTCATAGCACATTCTCCTTTCCTGAGCCCAAAGTAATAGAGATTTTACTCAGCAAAGAAAGTGATAAGGAGAGCAAGCAAACACAAAAATGACTCAAAGCCAGACACACTGGATTACTGACTCAGTGCTACCAAGGCTTGTCTGATAGCTGCCATGGGAACACGATGATGGCTATCAGATCAGACAGTGAGAAGAAATTATCATTTGACAGGCATGGGGAAGTGATAATTTATTGTTTTTGCTGACTCTGTCCCTTGGACCTGGGATCCATTAGTCATAGTGATTCTAGATCTTCCACCTTGGCTGGTATAGAGCATTTCCAATGATAAAATCAAGTTGTTCATCTCCTTCTCCTCCTCCTCCTCCTTCTTCTTTTTTGGAAAGTCAAGGGATTTGTCTCTGAGAAAATGTGCCCCCAATACCTGCTCCACCCCCCAAACTGGGAGCAATCATGCTAGAAAACTGCATTTACCCTCACTGGAGTGTGCTGAGCTACTACAGGGTAGTGAGAGAAGGTATGAAGCTGGACCCAATGATTTGATTAAAAGGGAAAAATGTATACAAACTGGAAACAGCTCAACTTCACCAGGGTGCCAGATGAGAACAGGAAGCAGGCATAGCTACCTCACCCTGTTCCTTTGTGGATGCTGTTGACAGTGACACAAAAGAAAGCTTTGGACTAGGGGCTTAGCTCAGTGGCAGAGCACTTGCTTACCTAGCATACACAAGATTGGACTTTGATCCCTAACCCTAATGGGTTTCATTATACTACTTGCCCTTTTTGAATTTCATTTAATTTATTTATTTGCAAGGAGAAAGAGAAAGAGAGTGAGAGCGAGAGCGAGAGAGAGAAAGAGAATGAGAATGAATGGGAGTGACGGGGCCTTTAGCCACTGCAAACAAACTCCAAGAAGACCAAGATGTATGCGCTATTTTGTGCATCTGGCTTTACAAGGGCACTGGGGAACTGAAGCTGGGTTGTTAGGCTTTGCAGGGAAGCACCATAACCACTGGGTAATCTCTCCAGCCCCTAAACTACTTCCACTTTAGCAACAAACATTTGATGTGCTGTGAACTAAGGAAAATTTTACAAAGACATGCTCTCATTTCAATTATATTCATAACACCCCTATGTGAAACTATTATTTCCCCCCCCCACCTTTTTGTGGTTTTTCAAAGGTAGGATCTCGCTCTAGCGCAGGCTAACCTGTAATTCACTATTTAGTCTCAGGTTGTCCTCAAACTCATGACCATCTTCCTACCTTGGCCTCCTGAGTGCTGAGATTAAAGGCATGCACTACTACACCTGGCCCTGAGACCATTTTTTAAAAATATTTTATTTTTATTTATTTATTTGAGAGTGACAGACAGAGAGGGAAAGAGAGAGAGAGAGAGAGAGAGAGAGAGAGAGAGAGAGAATGGGCACGCCAGGGCCTCTAGCCAGTGCAAACGAACTCCAGACACATGCGCCCCTTTGTGCATCTGGCTAACATGGGTCCTGGGGAGCCAAGCCTCGAACCAGTGTCTTCAGGCTTCACAGGCAAGCGCTTAACTGCTAAGCCATCTCTCCAGCCCTTAGCCCATTTTTTAATGAGGACCCAAAGTTCAGAGAGTTCACACCCCAGGGTAGCTAAAAAGGGAAGCTCAAACTATATTTCATGCTCTTTATTTTTAAGACAAGAGTTATAACTATGTTACCCAGGCTAGTCTTAAATGATCCTACTGTCTCAGCCTTCTAAGTGGCTGGGACTACAGGGACATGTTACAATACCTGGCTTAATATCTAAGACGATAAGCAGCAAGTTTATAATAAATAACACCTCCCCACAGATTTTAAGAAGCTTTCAAATGTCATTGCTGGCCCTGACTTTTAAGTAGAAAAAATAATATCTACATTAAGGGGCTGAAACATCCCTGAGACTGAGGCGAGGGTCTGGAATCTGGGTTTCCTGTCTCATCAAAACACCCATTGTACACATTGCTCCATCTGGCATTGTAGGCAGCTTTGGTGAAGACCAAGGAATTAGCTCCAGGAACATGTTACACACCACACTGTGTATCCTAGAGCTCAACAGAGTGCAGAAGGCTCTCTACTTTGAGACTTCCCTGCCCAGTGGTATCCAGATGGGACCCATATATAAACAGGTACAGGTAGAGAGACAGAGAGAGAAAGAGAGAGAGAGAATGGGCACACCAGGGCCTTTCAGCTGCTGTGAATGAACTCCAAATATGTGTGCCTCCTTGTGCGCATGTGCAACATTGCACACTTGCATCACTGTGTGTCTGGCTACATGGGACCCAGAGGTTCAAATGTGTTCTTGGGTTTCATAGGCAAGTGCCTTAACTGCTAAGCCTCTCTCCAGCCCCATATTTATTTCCTTTTTTTTTTTTTTTAAATAAAGGTTCTATTCAAGAGGATTTTGTCCTGCCAGTTTAAAGATAGGGACACATTCCATGGCTGAACTACATAAGGTTTTATTTGCTTGTTTACTATGTGAAGCCAATGGGCTTTGGGGGAAGTAAATGCAGAACACACAATGACTAAGTGTGTTAGTTTGAATATAAAATCTTCACCATAACCTCATGTATTTGTGACTAGGCCTCACACTCAATCCCTAGCTTGTGGCAATTTGGGAGGTGGAGCCTTGCTAGAGGAAGAGTGTCGCTGGGGTGGCTGTGGGAGTGATAACCCAGTTACCTGTGGTCAGTCAGCTAGTTCTCTCTTGCTACTACTTCCCAGCTACAGTAGCAAGATTTGACCTTCAGCCTGTGCTTTCCTCACCATGATGAAGCTTTCTTGAAACTTTAAGCCTGAAATAAATGCTTTCCTCCCATAAACTGCTTCTGGATAGATGTTTTGTACCAGCCACAGATAACTCAAACACCAAGCTTATGGCTTCCTGACTCACAGTACTTCTTTTCTTCTCTATTTTTTGTTAAAAATTTTGTTGACAATTTTCATACATGTACATAAAATGTGTATTGATCATAATCCCATTACTTTCTTCCATTACTTCTTTTTGCCTTCTTTCCACCATATTAATTCCACTGAATCCCTCCTTATTTTGTAGTAGTCTTTATTCTATTTCATTGTGTTTTTTTTTTCCTCTATCATCTATGATGATATGTTGATGGGCCCAGTATTGTGCAGTCAATAACACAGGCTGTGAACTCATGATTGCAATGTCCAGTTTGTGTCTAGAAGACTACATTCCAAATCACTCCAACCAACCTCTGGCTCTTATATTCTTTTTGCCCCCACTGCCATTTTTCTGACCATCAGAGGGTGTGACAAAGATGTCTCATTTAGTGCTAAGCCTCAACTGTTGTCACTTCTCAGCACTTTGATGGATTTTGAGTATCTCTAGCACTTATTGCCATATGTACGACCCCCCATAGGCTTCTTAAACCAAACATGAGCAGCAATATTCTATTGGCATCAGCATAAATATATAGGGCACAATTTAATAAGCAGAAAATACTCATTTAGCAAGAGAGTAGCAGCTTCCCCCTAGGGCCTATAACTTTCTAAACCATAAGCTCCAAGTCTGTTTTAAGTACCAGGCATGAATTCCTTCATGTGAAGTAGGCTTCAAATCCAATGAGAGAGCAATTTGTTAGCCCCATAACAATGATTCCACTATTGTATTGGTGGGCACATCTTGTCTGGCTGGCTAGTTGTACAGCTGAAAGAATCCACTACTGATTAGGACTGTTATGACTTTTCCCTTTCAGCAGCCTGCATAGCACTTTCAAGCACCATGACAGCTGGCCAGCAGGGAGGACACATCCATTCCACTTCAGTTCCAGCTTGATTTCTCAGTGTCCTGTCGCTAAAACCTGTGGTGTCTTTAGCAATAGGGCCTTACCATCTAGTTCTGGTTGGGAACCAATAACACTGGCAATAGCCTGTTTGTCTAGTGGTTTCATGTGCCTCCCTGACTCACTGGGGGGTTTCCTACCATTAGCACTGGGGTTTACATGTAGCAACTTATGTCTTCTAGGGATAGCATTTTCCACTACCACAATGTACTTCTACCCAAACTCTCTCTCTCTCTCTCTCTCTCTCTGTCTCTCTCTCTCTCTCTTGTATTTTTTAATTAGCTCACAAATAAGTAAGTTCCCTCATAGTTTATTTATATCATCTTTAGTTTTGTTTAACTCTTCCCACTTCCTCTCTTTAAATCTCTCACCCCTGATCCCCTTAAACATTTTCATCCTATTATTCTGTCCTGATATCTAAACTTAGGTGTTCTGAATGCTAGGTTCCCAGCGGATGGAGATTTGGGAATTAATGCCTCCTGGAGAGGGTGCATTGTTGGGGGTGGGCTTATGGGTGTTATAGCCAGTTTCCCCATGCCAGTGTCTGGCACACTCTCCTGTTGCTATGATCTACCTTATGTTGGCCAGGGGCTGATGTACAACCTCTGCTCATGTTGTCGTTTTCCCTGTCATTGTCAAGCTTCCCCCTTGAGCCTTTAAGCCAAAATAAACCACTTTTTCCCAGAAGACGCTATTAGTTGGGTGATTTCTACCAGCAATGCGAACTGGACAGCAACAGTAAAGTGGTACCAGGAGTGGGGTTGCTGCTGGAAACCTGACTGTGTGGCTTTTGCCTTTTGGAGCTGATTTTCAAGAGGAATGTGGAAGGATTTGAAATCTTGGCCTAAGAGATGCCTTGCAGTGCTGTAAGTACAGCTTGATGGACTATTCTGGTCAGAGTTGAAAGACCTGAATGCATTAAGAACTATAGACTGTGAGGTTTGGCTTATGAGGGTGAGAAAGACCTTTGCTTGGACTAGGCTAGCTGTTTGTGTGAAAAGCTTGCTGTTATGCCCATATCCTGAGAAGTTGTGCAGGGTTGCTTTGCATAGAAATGAACTGGTGTGAGCAGAGGGATATGGCACAGAAAGAGAAATCTTTGGTGAATTGCTGCCCATTCAGCTGCAATTGAGAGATTACAACCTTTGAGATTGGGCCAGCTGACCTCCCTGGGGCAACAAGAAGAATGTAGACTCTTTTGAAGGGGCCTGAGTGCTCATGGAGCATCCATTTCTTCAAAGTTTGCTTTATTTCCCCCTGGATTAACAAATTGGCACTCTACCTGGTATTGTGGAGTATAAGAAATGCAGAAAAGAGAGGGTCACTGAGTTTGCAATGTGATCTTGTGTTTTGGAAATGGCCATGGGCAGTGGGAAGCAGGTTTGCTGGTTGTCTGCATGGACACCCCATGGGGCCATGAGGATGAACTGTGGGTTGCAGTGGAGACCCAGTGGAGATGCTGGGACCACAAGATGGCTGCTAAGGAAAGCTGCTGGCCCTGATAAAGTTTTCCAGTACTGGGAGTAGCCTAGCTGGAGGGGTGAAATTGGAAGTCCAGAGACTTGTGAGTTAGAATTATCGGACTGGAAGATTTGTGACTAACTAGAGTTGTTGAACTTGAAGCTACAGAGTTTGGTGTTTGCCCTGTTTAAATCATGTATTGCTTGGGTATTTCTTTTCTATGCCCAATGCCATCTTTTGCAGTGTGAATGTTTACTCTATGCCATTATGGGCTTGGGGGGGATTTTTGGTATTATGGCTCAGTTAAAAGTCCTTGTACTATGGGGTTGCATGAACATCACTGGAATTAATAAAAACTATGGGGAGTTTTAAAGTTGGATGAATACATTGAATTTTACATCATGTATAGTTATCAGTTAAGCAGGGGCAGAATGTGGTGGTATGATTCAGGTGTCCCCCCTAAACTTAGGTGTTCTGAATGCTAGGTTCCCAGATGATGGAGATTTGGGAATTAATGCCTCCTGGAGGGAGTATATTGTTGGGGGCAGGCTTATGGGTATTCTAGCCAGTTTCCCCGTACCAGTGTTTGGCACACTCTCCTGTTGCTGTTGTCCACATTATATTGGCCAGGGGGTGATGTCCACCCTCTGCTGATGCCATCGTTTTACCCTGCGATTGTGGAGCTTCCCCTTGAGCCTGTAAGCCAAAATAGACCTCTTTTTCCCACAAGCTTCTCTTAGTTGGGTGATTTCTGTCAGTAATGAAAACCGGACTGCAACACTATCCATTCCCCTTTAGCTCTCCATACTCTCTTCCTCCCTCTTGGCCCCTTTCTAACTTGTGGCCCACTACTACTGACTTACTCTTACATACATATCTATAAGAATTATGCTAGGATCTGCATATGAAAGAGAACATGCAGCATTTGTCTTCCTGAGCCTGGGTTATTATATTTCCAGGTCCATCCATTTTCCTGTGAATTTCATAATATCATTTTTCTTTAAAGCTGAATAAAATTTCATGATGTACATGTAGCAGATCTTCATTATCCATTCATCAGCCAATGGACATCTAGGCTGATTCCATTTTCTAGCTACTGTGAATAAAGCAGCAGTGAACATATATGTTCAGGTATATTAATTCTTCTAATCCATGTGCATAAATTTTCCACCTTCAATGATTTCATTCTTCAGTATTTTAAAGTTTTTCATTGTAGATGTCATAAAATAAGTAAAACTCTTTGGTTATTGTTATACAAAGATATATGTTTTCTGTGGCTACTGTGAATAAGACCGTTTCTCTGATTTGTTTCTTGATCTGATGCCATTTATATATGAGAGGGCTACTGCATATGCTCTTAGGATCTTCTTCTATACTTCTCCTTTTGGTTTGTGCCCCTACCTGGTTTTACCATTAGTGCAATGTTGACTTCATAGAAGAAATTAGGATCACTCCCTCCTATTCTACTTTATGGAAAAATTTGAAAATCAGTGGTTTCAGTTCTTCTTTTGCAGTTTGACAGAATTCTGCAGTGAAACCATCTGGACATTGACTTTTTAACTAGGAGATTTTTAATTAATGCTTCAATTGTATTGCTTGGTATAGACCTTGGTTTAACTTTGGTAGGTTATATTGTCAAGACATAAAAACATTTATTTTAGATTCTCCAATATGTTGTAGGTTCTGCTTTCTTTCTTCCGTTTTTTGTTTTTTTTTTTCTTTTTTTATTTTTCAATGTAGAGCCTCACTCTAGCCCACACTGACCTGGAATGTACTCTGTGCTTCCAGGCTGCTCCTGAACTCACAGTGATCCTCCTACTTCTGTCTCCCAAGTGCTAGAATTAAAGGTATGTGCCACTATACCCAGCTGGAATATAGGTTTTTGATTCTTATAGATTAGGGTCTTTTCTCTCTTTATTTTAGTTAATTGGCTAAGTTTTTTCATTTTGTTTATGTTTTCAAAGAAATAACTATTAACTTTATCAATTCTTCAGGGTTTTTGTTTGTTTGTTTGTTTCTATTTAGTAGATTTCTACTCTGAACTTGATTCTTTCTGTCTGTTACATTTGAGTTCTTGTTCTTCAGTGCCTTGAAGTGAAGCATCCCTATATTATTTATTTGAATCTCTGTGCTATAAACTTCCACATTTAGGATGACTTTTCCTGTGTCCCATGGGTTTTGGTATGTTGTGTGTTCATTTTCATTCAGTTCTGAGAAGGTTTTGATTTCCTTGATAACTCTTGTTCTTATTGTTCAATAGTATGTTGTTCAATCTACAAGAGTGTGAATTTTCTGTAGTTTCTCTCACTAACTTCTGCATTTATTGCAATGTGGTCAGATAAAATGCAACAAAGCATTTCATTTCCCCCAATTTGTGGAGACTTTCTTTGTGTCATAATATATAATCTATTTAAGGGAGAGTTCCATGGGCTTCTGAGAAGAATATGCATTCTGTAGTGCGTGGATGGAATTTTCTGTCAGGTCCATTTGATCTATGGTGTCATTTATCTTCATTGTTTCTATTATATTTGCTGACTATGTGACCTGTCTATTGGTGATAGAGGGGTACTAAAGTCACCCACCATCACTGTATTGAGATTTATTTATAACTATATATTTAGTAGATTTTTGTTTTATACAACAAGGTGCACCTGTGGTCAGTGTATATTTGTATAGAACTGTAATGACTTTTTGGTATACTCAACAGTATGGGGTGACTTTATTTATTATGTTTAATTTTGGTCTAGAAGTCTATTTTGCCAGCTATTATAATAGCCACATCTGATTGTCTCCTAGTTCAGTTTTCTTGGAATTTGTTTTTCCTTTTTTCATCCTTTCACCCCATGTCTATCTTTTCATTTCCTTTCACCCTAAAGTGCTTATCTTTGACACTGAAATACATTTCTCAAAGACAGAAAAAGGATGGATCTTGTTGTCTGATCTACTCTGTCTTTTGATTGGTAAGTTCACACCATTAATATTCAGAGTTATTATAAAGATGGGAGTTAATCCCTATCATATTGATAACTTCATGAGGTTTGGTGTTTTATTGGACTTTATTTGATTAATAACTCTTCTAGCATTGGACATTACTTTTTCATCCTATAACTTCTTCAATATATTTATTCTCTTTCATATTCAGTATTCCATTCAGCGTCCTCTGTAGTGCTGGCTTAGTACTCAAAATTTCTTCAGCCTACTTTTAACATGCAATGTTATTTCCTTTCTTGTTCAATTCTGGGAGATAATTTTACTAGTTATCACAGTTTGGGTTGGCAGCTGGATCTTTCATTACTTGAAAATCATCATTCTAAGCCCTTCCGGCCTTTAGAGTCTCAACTAAAAAAAATCAACTGTTATTTGGATGAGCTTGTCTTTTCATGTGACTAGATGGTTATTGTTTGCAGCTTACAGTACCTTGTCTTATTTGTGTGTACTTAGCATTTTCACAATAATGGGGATTTCTTTTCTGGTCCTGTGTATTTGGTATTCTGTTCGCCTTTGATACCTGGATGGGCATCTCTTTCCATAGGTTTGGGAATTTTTCTTTTATTATTTCATTTAAAATATTTTATAGGACATTGGTCTCAAGTTCTTCTTGTACGTCCATAATGAGATCTTTTAATATTTTCAAGGTGTCCCACATTTATTTCCTCTCCCATTCATGTAATTTTTAAACTTTTCATTGATTGTGAATAACTGATCCAATTCTTCCTTATCTTTAAAGCCTGATATTCTGTCTTTCCATGTGCTCTACTCTATTGGTGAAGCTACCCCTGGAGCCTTCTGTTTGACTTTTATTTTTTATTTCTAGCTTCATTTCAGTGGCTCGCACCAGAGTATCTATTTCTTTACTAAGTTCTATTCTCATATCCTGGACTGACTTCCTTATCTCATCTGACTGTTTCAGTCATCTCTTAATTCATTTAAACACTGCTTTGTTTCATTTTTTAACTTATTGAGGATTTCATCCACACATATACATGTCTTTTTTGAGTTCTTTTAGCATCTTTGCTGGAATTTTCATCATATTTCATGGATGTCTTCTGCTTTGGAACTGGTATTTTAGGGGAAACATACTTGCTTGAATTTTTATGCTAGGTTGAGACTTACCATCTGAAAATAGCATGCTTGTAGGATCTCCTGGTATACCTGCTAAGTGAGTTAAGTGAGTAATTATAATGTTCTAGATGTTTCTTTGTGATCACTTGTCTTTGCTCTGATTTGTAGCACTTGGAACTTATGCTTGGAGGAACTTGGTATTGTTTTGTAGATGGGGTAGGTGAGATGGACTCAATTCTGCTGCAGCAGTGCTCAAACTCACACTTGTGTCTTAGAACAAACAGGAGATTAAGGGTGCCCTTACAGTGAGGAAGGGAGGACTGCTGATGGGAGTCTGGGTGCTAGAACTTAGTGTGAGACTCAATGTGAGTCCTAGCTCCAATAGATAGTCATCTGCACCCTTGGAATGAAGGTAAGAATATTCCTGAGGAGAATTGGAGTGCTGGATCTAGAACTCTGAACCTAATCACAATGTTGGGTTATGAGAATCAGTGCAGATAAAAGGGAAAGGATTCCTAATGGTCATCTGGGTACTGGGATTTATGTCTGTCAGTTCTAATCTGGACTAGATCGCTATGGTGGGTCATGCAGGCCCACATTGGGTGAAGCAGAAAAGATTTCTAAATGATACCTGAATGCTAGATCTTGTTCAAACCAGTCCCAGTCATGTCCATACCACAATTTTCTCACTGTATTTCTTACTGACTTCCTCCTCATTCATCTGTCAGATAGATTCAACATATTCTTCTCCATGTAGCTCACCTTGATCAGAGAAACAAGCACAGTAATTTTCATGTGAACTTCCACTTACGCATTGATTAGACATAGCTATTTCACGTTATCTACTGAATGACAGGCGCTCTGCTTAGGCCTACAGGCTGCATATGAATAGGTGAATATAGCACACTATCTCCTGCCTTCAAAGTGGTCACACGTGAGTTGAAGAATGTTAAAGAACATTAGTTGGTATCCATATCTGGCTATAGGCAACAGAAGGTATGAGGCCCAGCTATATGCCACGGCACTCACTATATTAGGCACAGTGCACAGTGTTTTTATTTTAATAGAGACCATGGTCCCATGTAGCCCAGGCTGGTGTTACATTGACTTTGTAGGTAAAGATGATCTTGAACATCTGATCCTCCAGCCTCTACTTCCTGAGTGCTTAAATTACAAGTGTACTTCACCATGCCGTTTATGAAGTGCTGAATACCAAACTTGGGGTTTCATGTATTCTGTGTAAACTTCCGACTGAGCTGCATTGATATCCATCCTTTTCTTGTCTTTTAACTTCATTTTTATTTTCACCTTCTCTTCTCTTTGTTTCATGGTGGGGATCAAACCAGGAGGATCTCATGTACCAAAGGTATGCACTGTAGCATTAGCTATAACTCCATCCTTACAGTACATAATAAGACTCACTTAAAACTCACCAAAAGCAAAGCTTCTATCAGAGGTTTAACCAAGGATGTTTGGCAATGTCTAGATATATTTTTGGTAGTTTCACTTGGAGGTGGTTAGGGCATGGCTAGTTTAATAGCAGGTAAGAGGAACAATAGAGGGCAAAGATGGTGCTCAATGTCCAGGTTGAGGTGTCTTACTCCATCATGCCATCTTTCATATCTGCTTCTGATAGTTATATTTCAGCTGACCACTGGCAGAAAAGGGCAGGGTTTATTATTGATAGAAGCTGTCCTTGATTGCCTTAGGAATCCATAATTGCTTTGGGAAGGTAAGACATTAATAAAAACCAGGAACGAAAAGCCAATATATAACAGCAAGAGTAGGTAGGTAAGAAGTGACCTGGAACTGAATTTTACATTTTAATTCAGGCAAATGAAAGGAATCATAGCCTGGACACTAGTGCAGGCAGTAAGGTAAGCCAGCTTTAAAAGTGTATTGGAGAATGGGTGGAATAAAAACAACTAAGCAACACATGCCAGGTGAAATGAAATGCACAGGGCAACCAAGACAAGGAGGTGACTATCTGAAGCAATCAGAAATTCACTTCACATGGGCAATAGCATGATCAGAGGGAACACAAAAGCTCCCTCTTCCCATCCTACCTGCAAGGGAACATTGAGAAGCAATATTTCTACATCAGGCTCAACGGATCCTGCTAAAGGGAAACAATAATGAGAACACCCTCATGGTCTCTGTCTTCTGTGGCTCAGGCTTTAGTAAAGTGGCCTAAGGACTTGGTGCATCCTGAGGAACCCTACCCCCTCTAATAGGATCAAAGGCACTGGGAAGTGGCAGAGACCCAGCATGTTCAAGGAGAATGTAGAGCAAGTACAGAGGAAATACAGGACACCTTCAAAGATTCCATCAAAGAGTTCTGGGAATCCACATTGAATACAGAGGGGAAGGGCAAGGGCAGGGGCACCGAATGATATAAGGATCTTTGACCCTCTCATCAGCTGCAACATTTGTTCTGAATCAGGGGGGAGGGACAGGCTCATTAGAAGAGTGGTGCAGAGTGGATGCAGTGGAGTGGAGACTGACGCTCAAAGGCAACAGCAGCAAGGCTGGAGCATGTGCACACTGCCCTAGGTCAGAAATTCAAAGTATAGACATGTCTACACTGCCTTTAATACATTCAGTACAAGTGCAGCAGACCTCACAAGAGAGCTTTGAAAAACAAGTCTGCTACTTGCTAGGGCTAGGGAGGCAAGGCTTGTGGTTATGACATTTTTGGAATGGGCTTCTGCTATACTAACTTTTATACAACTTTGAAATTATATATAAATAGTTTTTAAATGGCAGTTTGAATAATGGTATTGAGACCTGCACATGGATTGAACACCTCCTACCACCTTGCTATTTGCTTTCTAACTATAAGGTCCTAAAAATAAGAAAGACCATGGTCACTGAAGCAAACCAAGGGATGAACAAGTACATATAACTATCCCTTCTCTGATGTACATCTTTTAGTGTCTTCTCACCACCCATAAGTGCAAACTTCAAGTTTCTCAGTGTGGCAGTCTCTGTGATCTGGACCCCCACTTGCTCTAAACTCTGTTTCCCCTTGGCTATCACATTTCTCCTAAAGCTCTGTCAACAAGAAACTAAGGATAGTAACAGTGCTTCCTGACCAGCACATTCCCCCTAAGCCTCTCTTGAAATGAAGCTAAGGAGAGTAACAGTGCTTCCTATACACCATGGTCTTCACCAGATTATTCTCACATTCTTCATAACGTCACACATTCATTTAATCATTCTCCCCAAAACTGCATGTAAATAATATTATGAGAAGTGCAGAAACATTTACATCCCCTTTATGGTACTATTATTATTTTTATTACAGAGAACACACTCTCTCTGTTAGATTCTTATTTACATAGTTATTTGATTTATTTGATGTTTGGATTTGTTAGGAATAGAGACCATGTCTCATTTGCTGTCAAATGCTTTGAGGTGAAAAACCCATTTGTTAAGTAAATGGAAACCTGTGGCAGTAAGATGTTAAAGCTGTAGGGACTAAGCATGCAACTGGCTGTGGCTGTGGGTCGTGTGTGAGCCACTCTGATGCTGTGGACAAGCTTATCAGTTTCAGTGGACGGTGTATGATATATACAGGACCCACTGCAGTCAGCCATTCCTGCTGACTCTCTTTTCTCATTTAGCAACTTCATGGCACATAGTAAGTGATAGTAGAGCATGAGGCTCTACTAAGAACTATACTTAGACTCAAAGACCACCAGGGGCCCTACAGTCTGAGGAACTTTGGCAAGGACATTTAATCTCAGCTTCACTTATCTCATCTGTAAAGTGAAACAAAAAAGTTGGTCTAGACAGTAAAATAAGACCACACCATGTTCAGTGCCTAGTAGAAAGCTTTCCTTCGGTCTTCAACATACCAAGGCCAATGATGACAATCACTAGTGAGGACTTTGGCAGATCATGATATTGAATGTAATGACATAGAAGTGTTCATCTTTGTCAGTTCCCATACTTACTGTGAAATCTTCTCTCTTATTTTTCTCTTTGTCTCTTACTAGCACTGTCCTCCCACAGTATCATTTCAAGGTGTCCCTCACTGGAATGAGTTAATGTGAATGCAGTTCCCAGGGAAGACAAACTGTAGCACAAAATTACAACAGCCCTGTCACACTATATTTCTTTGAAATACTGTAATTAAGGCATTTCAAATGGCACAGAGATGAACACACCAGACTGGCCACCTAGCCCATGGCAACAATGATGGCTCCTGCCAGACTGTGATACAAGCAGACAGACTCTTTTTTCTCTGTATGCCAGTGCTGCTTCTAGAGGGTGAGCCTCAAATGAACCTGCTGTGCTAGCAGCAGGCAGACAGTCTGACATTGTCACACACAGACATTGACTAGCAAGGGTCACTGTTGGCAGCCCACACAGGCCCAGGAACACTGTGCATGACTAACAAGTAGATCCACAGAAAGTCTGTCAGGGGATGGGTAGCCAAATCTGCAAGCCAACACTGAATCAACAATGAAAAGATCAGTTACCATTCAGAACCAAGAGACTTAGCTATATTTACATCAAAACTCACCCCAGCAGGAGATTATCAGCTGTTTGGCTGGGGTGTTGTATGTTTTTCTTGGAAGCTTAACTGAGAGAAGCAAGTGAGGCTGAGTTATGTGAAGGGAGCTGCACAGCTACTGAGCTAGGGCAGAAGCCACTGCAATTTGTACAAATCAAAGCTTCAGGACTTGAAGTAAGTCATGTTGGCACTTGATGTCCTTATTGCACTGAATCTAGGTGGCTCCCAGGGAAGATCACAATAACTCCTTAAGATTTTATACAATTGAGAAGCTTGAGAGCTGTGTGGTTCAACAAAAGGCTGTGTAGGATTTTTGTCAGTCGCAGATTCTAGAATTAGAGCCAAGTGACGCTATGATCAGATGGAGTATTGCCATGGCACCTTTAGGCAGGTGCTTACACTGCAGGTGTCTAAACCACAGAGGATAATGGGCACACTGTATGTACAGGCAATTATGTGAAGAACTGTCTACAGGGCTAGCACACGTCATAGTCAGTGGTGGTTAACTGAAAACAAAGGCACTCCCCAAAGTGTCAGGCTTTCCCAAATAGGCTTCAGGGAGCAGTGAGGCCTTGAGGTCCCCATGGCAAAGCATTAGAGAAGGAGCTATGGCAGTTGGAAAGTGTGATTGTTGTTTATTTCCATTTTAAAGAGTTCTGCCTGGAAAATGCATTTGTGAAGTGAATCCATGGTGTGGTGTGCTTCCTCGAAGCGTTAATGTTAATATTCATGCTGTCTCAGCAGGATTGGGACGCAGTTCTTGATTCACACCCACGGAACATTACTGCTGAGTTACAGATCTGTAGCTCCATGTGAGGAGGCTGCCCAGGCTGCTTTTTCTTCTGCATAATTCAAGACATAAAGACTGTTTATTGCTACTAAACTGTGTAAGAAGGTCTAGCATGGAGAAATAGCTTTATTCCTTCATTATGTTAATTCAGATATCATAAATTTCCTCTTCTTATGGGCGTTTTTTTTTAAAAGAACATTTTACTAGTGGCTGTCTTGTGATTTCCCACCCATGCCCCAGGTCATCCTACCAAGGCAGCTATGGACTCCCAGTGTAGTGTACACTCCAATGCCATCACATTGAAGGACTCACTGCACATGGGAAGCTCTTAGGCTCTGACCTGGCCACATAAGAATGAGCAACAAAATGCAAATATTTAGTATTTTTCTTATTTTCTGGAATCAAGAATCAAACAAAGGGCCTGGTTCATGTTGGCTACCATTCTACTCCTGATTGGTGCCACCATCCCCCCAAAATGGAGAAGTAATAGGTTTCTATGTGCACACATCCATACAGAGTAAACCCCTTTCCCTAGGATTTTATTTTCCACGGCTTCAGCTACTCACGATCAACTATGGTACAAAAGTATTAAATGGACAATTCAAGAAAAGTATTTCCTAAGTGTTAAGCAGTACACTACTCTGAAATGAGACTTCAGTGCTCCATTTTGTCCAGTGTGTCCATGCCATATCTGCCACCTGCCTTAGCAGCTATGACACTGGGCAGTGCTAGTTTTGAACGGACCCTTGTTACTTAATAATAGCCTCAGACACAATGAAAGTGACGGACACGCTATAACGAAGCTCTGAAGTGCTTCCTTTTGTGAAAGGTAAAAGTTGTCAACTTAATGGGGAAAGGGAAAAAAAATATTCTGAGGTTACTACGACCTATGGCAAAGTAAGTTGCTTTAAGAAAGAGAAAGCACATTTGCATAATTTTTATAATAGCATGTTGTTTAAAAAGAACCTAGTTTATTATTAACCATTACCAATTTTTTACTGTACCTCATTTATAAATTAAACTTCATCCTAGATATGTATGTATAGGAAAAAAAATACATAGTACATATAGGCTTTGGTACTACCTGGTGTCAGGCTTCCTCTGGGGGTCTGGGAACCTAGCCCATGTGGATGAGGAGGGAAAAATATTTGCCATTACCTGCCTATATTTCTTAGCTGTGTACTATGAAATAAGATTGTAAGGCCACTAGGGATAGACACGCTGTTTGACCAGCTGTACTAAAATTACAATGCCTGACATATAAAAGGTCTGTCAGGTAGTCAAACTATGTTTCCAAATACTAGCTCATTCAGCATCTGTGTGCTTCAGTACCTGCTTGACACCTTGTGAACTTATGAAAGTGTCTTTATCTGTAAAACTGGGATGCACCTTGTTCTGAGAACAGTTGAGAAGAGTCATTAAACAATGTCTGGCACAGTTAATGGTACATATAATGTAGGGAAGCTATAGATTGCAGTTCCTGAATGAGTATACGAGCTGAATATACCTAATTTTAAAATCCAAATTCCAAAATGATCCAACAATTTTTTGTGAAACTGTGCATACTAGGTAAGTGCTCTACCACTGACTGATGCCCCTTCTTATACACACTAATATAAAACTATTTGAGTACATACATGACAAAGTAGAAACTCATTATTAGTGATAATGTATAAAATTACATTCAGGTTATAAGGTGAAAATGAAACATAGATGATTTCATGTTTAGACATTGGTCCCATCCCCAGGATATCTCACTATATACATATACATATACATATATATATATGTGTATATATATATATATACACACACACACACACACACACACACACACACACATATATATATATATATATATATATATATATATATATATATATATTCCCAAGTCCCATCCCCCCAATAAAATCTGAAATCTAATACACTTCTGGTGTTAGCCATTTTGGAAAAAGTGGTCCATGGACCTGTATATACTTAATAATGGTTCTATAAAGCAGAGATACCACCTTCTATGCCAAACTTTATGGATCAAATGTGTTACTGTAAGTGCAAATCTTTAGAATCTGTAAAGTGATGTTCAATTTAAAAAGTGAAGTGCTCAGTAGCAATTCCATTCTAATCCAATGTGGCTTTCTGGAAAAGGCCTTATTGTCAGTATCCTTAAAGCAAAGTCTATCTGAACTATTAGACATTCACTGTGCTTTGGCTGCACCAAATTAGATTAATTCATTATACCTGAGACCTATTGTTTTGGAATTTGGGAACCTCACGTAACATTTCTCTAGTGAATTATTAACAGTCTTACTTTCACATAAAGTTCTTTTTAAATAAAATTCTCATTTCATACTTTGTTTGATTGGGGTTAAACCCAGTAGTCTAGTGATTCTTGTATTAAGCAGCCCAGTATCATAGAGTCTCTCTTGTGTTTTACTCTGAGAAGCATGTCAGAAACAAATGAAGCTTTTATTCAAAACCCTTGCAGGAGGAAGGGCAGAGGGCTTCTTACTCTATAGTGCTGGGCATTGCGGGAATAATTATTGAGACAATGGAAAGTCATAGATAGTGTGTATATTCTTGGACTTATGATCAAGAATAATGACAGTAATCAAAGAGGCCTTAGGCATCTCTTCATACCCCATCCCTAATTTAATAAACAAAAAAAGATTCATATCCCAAAATTGCCTTTAGATCATGGCACTTGAGTTCTTCCTGAGGCACTCTTCAGTAGGTATCCTTAAAACAGTAAGCCATGGCAGGTGCATGTGCAAGTGTGCATGCACACACACATGCTGAAACTGTCCAGGTCATTGTTTGAGCAACAAACCCTTCTCTGGGTGGCTAATGTAGAAAAGTACTTTCCTGAAAATTGTTAGTCATGCCCAGAGCCTTCAGGAGGTACTGAACCAGGTTAGCTGATAAGGAGCCTGAGACTCTGTGTGGACACACCATGTGAAAAAGTATACTTGGCAACAAGCAGTACTTCAGAAGCACAGCACACACCCTAAGCAGGGTACTTGGAGAGCTGCACTCCTCTGGCTTCCTGGAGAGAGGCTATCTTGACCATTATCTCCAGGAGAATTTCCAGAGAAAAGCCACTCGTGTGCTCATTTTTTCACCTAGTCTTATAAAGAACACCTGACTGGAGAAAGCTCACCACAAAGATGAATAGGCACACCACTTTTCTTATTTTAGATAAGTGAGGCTTAAAATAAAATCCCCAAACAGTAACCAAAAGAAAAATGGCAAATGCCCATATGTATTCAGATTAGCAGGGCTTTTTAAATCATCCTTAACTCATAGGTGGGCAACTAAAGAAACAAATTCCTTTCCCTGACCACTCTACCTCCATAATTTAGCTTGTAATAACTGTATGACTCTGGAATACTTTATAAACAGAAAATATATTCTCTCATTGTGCTCCCAGTGATCAAGCAATGACAAAGCTGAATGGGGGCTGAGCACTGCATTTACTAAAACCTCTGACCTTGAGGTTTTTAATTCTAGAACCATCCTAACTTCTTGGTAAGATTAAAAGCAATAGTAGTGCCTGGCATGTACAATGGTTGAAGGCTAGATCTGTCTCCTGCTTAGCTTAAGGGCTTTAATTCTGAAAGAAACTGAATTATTTTGAACAGGCTGTTTACCTTGATGTGAACAGAATTAGCCTTAGACACTAAGCCTTTATGGCAAGTTTTATTGTCCAAGACAAATATAACCTGTTAAGATTTACCAGCTTTATTAACAGCAATAACCATTTTATAGCCAGTACCAGTAAATCAGAGTTTATTGAGAACTCTACAATTTTAATCTGTGGAAACCATTAAAATGTCGAATTTTCATTGGACATAATTTCTAACTTTTATGAAAGATAGATTTTTTCATTTAATTGGGCAGTATAAAAAGGTGCAGTGTGGGATAATGAATTGTTTTGAAAAGAGCAAATTGGTTTTCGCTGAACAATAAGTGTCAAACAGTAAACTTACTATCTTTAGTTAAAACGGTGTCAAGATTAAGTTTAAAAACAATTGTAGGGACTAATGTGTCCTAACAATCTAGCAATGAGGATGAACTCTGGAATCCTTGAAAAACTTGGGTTTTTATCTATCTACTTTTCAGATACTTTATAAGAAGTATGTACAGCCAATGAAATAATCAAGGTTTATGTGAACCTGGTGAGAACCCTCATGCTCACATTCAGTATTTTTAGAAGACATGTTTGATTAGCAGTAATACCATTCATATGACATTTCAAGGGTAGGTAGTATATAAGGTGCCTCCATCAGTAACCATTTAATTTCTGTACACAATACATAACCAGAGAGGGAAATGGGAAACTTGGTAAGTGTGGTGACTAGAACTGCCAACTTCAAAGGATCTAGACTCACCCAAGAGAGAAATGCCAAGGCACATCTATGAGATAGTTCCTAGATTATATGGAGTTGGGAAGACCATCTCTAACCATGGATACACCATTCTATGTAGACTGAATATCAAAAAGATAAATCAAACTCAGCAAGAATGTATATTTCTCTTCAGTTCTTGAGTGTGGCCTGAATGTGATCAGAAGTTTCATGTTCTTGCCTTGGTCTTCTCCATGATGAACCTTGAACCCTTCCTACCCTACATTGTTTCTTGTCAGGTATTTTGTCACAGAGATAAAGAAAGTAACTAATACAGTAAGTTTTCTTGTCCTTAGATGAACTTTAGAGACAAGACTAAAGCACACTGATTGAGAGACGTAGATGTCATGAGTAGCCCGAGAAAGGTGGTTCTTAGAAGCTCCCACCTTCTTACGGCTAAAAACATGTGAGATACTACAAGAATTTTCAGCTTTGTTCTAGTCCCCCAACCATGGAAGGGCCCTATCTTTCACTCTATCTAAGACTCAAAGATTCATCAAGTTTTAGTAACAAAGAGGAGGAGGAAAGTAGAAATCATTGCTTATCAGTTATTATTAGAAAATTCACTAAATATTTCACATGTGTGGCTCTTCTCTGCCTCATAGAACTCCTAAAAGAAAATGTTGATTCCATTTTCAGAAGAGGAGACTGAGGTGTGATCTCTCAAGGTCATGGCCAAACTGAGGAAAAATAGCAATGAGGACAGAGATCATTATTATTTATTTCCCTTTCCACTCTACATGTTCTTTTTCTTCACCTGCAGGGTCCTTCAGAGGAACTGGGTATCTAATTCCCTCCTACTTCCTGTGATAACATTAGATACAGATTCCTTTCCTGGGGAAGGAGCCAAGGCTCCTATCCTGTCCTGTCCCTTAGCTCCATAGCCTCCTCCTCTCAAGGGCTCTGAGTTTATTTTTATTATCAAGTTACTATTTCACAAAGAATGCGCAACAATCCTAGAACTGCTAAGGGTGGAATTTCAGAAGCACCTTAGATAGACCTGCTCACACTGACTCAAGACTTACAGGAAGGAAAGATCTAAGCTTTCAAGTCAGGGTCAAAGAGTCTTGGCTAGTAACCAGATATCTAGATCAATTGCTGTAAAATAGACTTAAAAATCTCTGTACCTTTCCAGCATTTCCTAGCATTCTTCAGTACTTTAATACAGTACAGGGCACACTGGAACATTCTGAAATGTTAGCTTTAAATTCTTATTACACAGGCCACTTTCTTTGATCATGTAGATGTGCCAGTTCCAGAGAAGGTAATTGAACATGTCTTATAAAAACAAGAATTACTAAGCCCCCACCCAAGGTATTCTTGCAATGTATCCAGTAGGAAATTGCCTGTTCCACAGAAGGATAAAGCCAGCTGATAATACCCAAGGTTCTGACAGCATGTCCCTTTCAGTAATGATCCCATGTGCCCCACAGCAGGTAGGCAGGAGGGGCACCAAGTGGTGACATGGAAAAGGTAGGACATGGCTGAGGGTAGATAACTTTGGTAATGTTTCATAGTGACAGTAACATGAATGGGCAATCTCTAATTACAGTACCCAGTTACTGCCATACTGGAGAGTCATCCACCTTTGGGATAGCCTCACCTGATCTGAGGATCACACACAGATATTGTCAGCCATCTCCACCCTGAGGGAGACACACGATGTATAGCATTATAAACATTTTCTCTTTCTTTCCCCAACTTTGTTCTCAGTCAGCTTTCTTTATTCATTCTGCCTTACTTCCAACAAAAATATAGAGGATTGGAGATAATAATGTCTGTTCAAATATTAGTGAAAGTGAAAGACCTGTAAATATGGTATACAGATTCAGGCAGTTCAATGGAACTTCCAATATAACTCAAGTGGATTGCCTTTCTGAATTAAGGTAATGCTATTATTACGGCTAGGGCCTCACAATAGTCAACTTCACCCACGGTATAGTAGAAATCTCTCCATATCCATCAAAATGCAAAAATGAGGAAATAAAGCTCTGGCGCCCTCCTAGATCAGAATTTGTCTTTAACCTTTCTTTAGCCCCAACTGTTCCCAGAAATGAACCTCTATTTAATTTTAACTGTCTTAGTTCTGAAATCCATTTTAGAGTATAGATATTATTAAAACACAAAATGATATGACGTAAAAAGTAGATGTGAAGTGTTCTGGCCTGAATTATGATTCCTTCGTTCCCACATTCATGTTCTTGTGAAACTTGTGGATGTGACTGGATTAGGTAACTAGCTCTTTGCACATGCTTGTGACCTCCAAATGTGAAGGTAAGACTATACTGGATTGAGATAACCCCAAAGCCAACTAGTTGCTGGTTTCATAATAAGAGGGAGATTCAGACACCCAAAGACACGTGAAGGAGAATGTCATGCACAAGATGGAGCCAGAGACTGTATGTGTCTACAGGCCAAAGGATACCAGGAATTTCTGGCAGTTGGAAGAGAAACCTAGAACTCGGTACCTTTCAAAGTTCCCAGGAGGAAGTGACCTGCTAACAATGTAATTTCAGATCCTACTGAGGGGGGTGGTAGAATTAGGATGCCTGGACCCTTGAAAGTAAAAAGGGCAGGAAAGTTTGCACTTGCTAGAAATCCAAGATTATCTTTTTTTTTTTTTTTTTTTTTTTTTTAATCTCTTGCTTAGTTCCATAGAGGCTTGTTTTTCCACAAACAACCAGGATCCCTCCTGGAAGGGAGGTCTTTCATAGGATTAAATATTGTGGTTGGCCAAGTTCAACACCCACAGAACTTGGTATCAAAGATAATCTCTTTCTTGAGACAGCCCCTAGCCCTAACCAACCAGCTGGCCCTCTGGTTCACCTGAGCAAAAAGACAGCCCACCACCCTAAGGTTATAAGTACTTCTGCAAGGGGAGGGTAGTGGCTCTCTCTCTCTCTGACTCTCTCTGATCACTTGGGAACTTCTAGCTTGCTCTTTCTCTCTGTATGGGATTTTTATCCCCTACAGCTCCCCACATGGCAGGAGATCCTTGAACTTTCTTTTCTCTTTTCTTTCCACACTTTTTGCCCAGATGCATATCTGGTCACATGGACTCCTGAGTTACACGTGGCCTACATGGACTTTCGGGCTCCATGTGGTGTACTTCTCCCTATTTTATCTCCCTTTACCTCCCAGCCTTCCATTTTCCTCACTCCTTTGTAAAATCTGAATCAAATGTGGTATTTTAAAAATCATTCTCAGGCTGGAGGGATGACTTAGCGGTTAAGGCATTTGCCTGCAAAGCCAAAGGACCCAGGTTCAATTCCCCAAGACCCACATTAGCCAGATGCACAAGGAGGCACACGTGTCTGGAGCTCTTTTGCAGCGGCTGGAGGCCCTGGCACACCCATTCTCTCTTTCTCCCCCCCCTCTTTCTCTGACACATAAATAAAAATAAAATATTAAAATTTAAAAAATATCATTCTCTTGGATCTGGAATTGCCAATTCTTTGGTTAGTTTGAATATATGAACTCAGGGCTTGAGGTTCCAGGAAGCACCTCAGAACCCCAATTTCCCAGTTACACTACCACTACAATGAGACAAGAGAGAATTAAGGGCTTCTGTTGTAACCGTTTGTGTCCTAGGAAACAAACTGAGGAAGTGAGTGCCTATAATTGCAAATGGGCATGAAGGTAGGGCTGAGAAAGTGCACTTCTTCCTGACATGTCTGCATGTTCTTTCCTTCCTTCTTCGTCCAGCCTTCCACATTTTCCATTGGCAGGGCACTCACTTCCTCAGTTTGTTTCCTAGGACACAAAGGGTTACAACAGAAGCCCTTAATTCTCTCATTGTAGTGGTAGTATAACTGGGAAATTGGGGTTGTTGTTTAGAAAGACAGGATGGGGCTTGATGCTCTGAAACAGCTCTTTCACACCCATCTGTCTTGTCTGGCATCCAGCTGTTCATATCAAGTAAGATGTTTCCCTTGGTGGTCAAGGGTATTGTCTTCAGACATTTGTGACTGATGACACCTTTCAGCTGTAACCCTTGGGGGGTTTCTCAACAACAACTTGACTGCGAGGATGCCTACTCCGGGAGTCCACCCTCTCCCACAGGAATTCCTCTTCCAAGTCTGATGGAGACATTGTCCTTCTAATGCATATATCCTTTGCAGTCTTTGAAGATGCCTCAATGATGTGTGTGGTGGAGGGAGGGGGTACATATATGTACACTCAGGGACAGGCATCTTTTTGCTTTTGGCTATACCTCATCAGATTGCATATCCTTTACCTTTTCCCTTATTCTTTTTTCTTTTAAATTCCTGTCTTCAATATGCAAGTGGGAAATGTTCTACTCTTTTTCTAGTATGTAGTAAATGAATGAAAAAAAGCAAAGAAACCCCAAAATGTATAAGAGATTTCAGCTTTTATATGGGGCTATTAATTTTTATGCTTACCAAGTCATGAAACTATTTTCCATTCATATTCAATAAATATTGAGTATTCCTGCATGAGAAATCTCTTTGCTTTTACACATCTATTTCCTTTTTATAACCAAAAATTATATATGTATATAATTTTGAAATATATATTTATTTATGGTAGAATGGCTAAATTAAGCTAATATATATGTTACCTAATATGATCATCATGTTCTTGTGGTATAACACAAAATCCATTATATTAACTTTTTAAATATATATATGTATGTGTGTATATATAGAGAGAGAGAGAAAGAGAAAGGGAGAGAGAGAACATGTGTGCATATGTATGCTTTATGTGGATATTGGTGAATTTAATCCAGGCCGTCAGGCTTTGTAAGCAAGCACCTTAACCGCTGAGCCATCTCTCCAGCCCTGTATTAATTTTCAAAATCATAATTATTACATTGTGCGTGTGTATGTGTGCAAGTGGTATGCATACATGTACACATATTTGTATGTGTGGACATGTGTGCACATGCATGTGGAGACCAGAGGTCTACACTAGGCATTTTCCTCTATCACTTTCCAATTTATTCTTTGAGACAACAATTCTTGCTGAAACTACAACTCATCAATTCAGCTAGACTAGCTAATCAGTGAACCCAAAGATTATTTGTCTCTACCTCTCAGTTTTGGGACTACAGATTTGCACTATCATGCTCAGCACTAGCTGTGTGTTGGTTTGAATGCACTCTCTCCCCCACGGGCTCATGTGTTTGAACACTTGACCTCCCAGTGATGGCTCTGTTTTGTTAGGTTGTAGAACCTTTAGGGAGATGGAAACTTTCTGGAGGAAGTAGTTCATTAGGACCAGACTTTGAGGTGATAGCCTGACTGTACATCTTGTTCTCCTTCTGTTTTCTCCCTGCCAAAATGACAATGTAGTGAAGGTAATGAGCTAGCACCTGCTTCTGCCATGCTTTCCCTATCATGATGGACTCTACCCTCTGGAACTCTGACTCTTTGCTTTCTTAAGTTGTTGTGATCAGGTATTTGATCATACCAGTAAGACAGTAACAAATATAATATGGAAACTGGTGTTTCAAACTCAGATCTTCATTCTCACATAGCAAGTACATAATTTATTAAGCCAGATTCCCAGCCCACAATTATCATTATTAACTATAATAACTATGCTGCAAAAGAGAGTTTCTGAACATATTTCTCTCAACTGAAATT
The DNA here is from genome assembly GCA_036346955.1 of Dipus sagitta. NCBI lineage: Eukaryota > Metazoa > Chordata > Mammalia > Rodentia > Dipodidae > Dipus > Dipus sagitta. Next base: position 75,308,154 of record CM070778.1, on the reverse strand, counting down.
CTAGATCCATTGGCTCCTATACCAATTCTTGGTAGTCACTATTCTCCTCTGTGAGTTTAACTTTTTTCAGATTCTATACATGAATAATACCATGTAATACTTACCATCTTATCATTGGCTGATTTCTTATAACATAAGATTTTAATAACATCTTAGAAGTACATCCATGTTGTTATGAATGCAATAATATCTCCATTCATCTACTGACAGGCACTTCAGTTGGTAGCTTGCCTATTGTGAACAGTGCTGCCACACACATGGAAGTGTAAGATGTGTCTTGTAGAGATTCAGAGTTCTTCCACTATGGAAACAAACCAGTACTGGGAACACTGGGTCATATCCTATTTCTACTTTTAGGTTTCTGAAGCCTTTCCATGCTATTTTCTATAATGAGTATATTAATTTATTTTCTTTTATTTATTTTTTTAAATTTTGGTTTCTTGTGGTAGGGTCTCACTCTGGTCCAGGCTGGCCTGGAATTAACTATGTAGTCTCAGGGTGGCCTTGAATTCTCAGCAATCCTCCTACCTCTGCCTCCCTAATGCTGGGATTAAAGGCGTGTGCCACCATGCCCGGCCTTTAATTTATTTTCTTAACAGCAGAGTGCAAGGGAATCACTTTTCTCCATATCCTTGCCAACATTTATCTTTGCCCTTTTTGATAATAGCAATGAGAAGCATGGTTTCATATTCTGGAGCTATAGAGATGAATAAAAAAATTATCCCTCCATAAATCAAGCTACAATGAAGTAGAAAACAAGTAATATCAATATAGTACACATGGGACAAGAGATAAAGAGAAGCTAACAGATAGGAGGAAGGGCTCAGGAGTATAAGTTTGGAGTAGAGTAGTAACATTTTTAAAGTTTCCTCAGCAAGTCTCACCACGTTGCAGTATTTACAAGTCTGGAAGGACAAGATCATACCAGGTAAGCATGCACACCCCTGCAGTAGGAATCGGTTCTGAGATGTTGGGAGTAGGCAGACACCAGCAGACCTTTCAGCTTCCTTCTCAACGCTCTGCTGTTGTGAGCTATCACTGGCACAGAAGCAAAAGGAAAAAAGGAATAAAGGTGGGCCAAAAGACTACTGCACATGGGTGGGATGGTGGAGGCTGCATGGACTCATGCTGGGCCATATGTAAAATGGGCTTTACACAGTGTGCAGGGAATGTAGATCTCTAGGAGCACAGGAGGTCCTCAATGTCAGTGGCATTCACCCATGCATGGGATGCCCTGCTCAGGAATTGGGGATGTGCACTTGTGCTGTGTAAGGAAGCAGCTTAAGAAGATTAATCTCATTTTGGTCTACATTAAGTAAAAATCTAAGAAGAAGCACTTTCCATTCAAATCACTTCATATTACACATGGAGCATTCCATTTAATTTTCAAGTCCGTTTACTTCATTTCTATGAACCATCTGAGTTTGAATAACAACTACCCAGTTTGGTTTCTGACTAAATATACAAGTGTGTGCTTTTTAAGTCCCCTTTCTTTTCCTTAGTATTTCCAATTTCAAATCACATGGATATTTTTTCTAACACATTAGGCAAAAACTTCTGTTTTCCTTTTTGCTTTCTTTTTTCTATTTATTTTGATTGTTTGTGTGTGAATGTGTGCGAGCATGGTGTATGAGGAATATATGTGTACATGCCCATATAGTGCCCTGTGCACTCAGCTATGGCAGAATGTAATCAAATGTAGTGGCCAGAGTGGAACATGGGTGTCGATCTTGGCACTTGCTTTTTTTTTTTTTTTCAAGCTCCAGAAACTCTCAGGTCTCTCTTTCCATATGGGATTGGAGTTATAGATGTGCATGGCCATATCCAGCTGTTTACGTGGGTCCTGTGTATCAAACTGGAGAGGTCTCTCAGGCCCCTAAGGCCCTCAAGCCTGCACAAGATATGGTCTTAACTGCTGAGCCATCCCTGCAGCCTTCTTTATTCTTTCTATTTTTAGGGCATTTCTACTTCCCAATGTAGAAATTATAGCTCTAGATATGGTTTCCTAGGTACTGCTAAACTCAAGCCCAAGTATAAATTTAGAAATTCCATAAATTCTAGTATGCATGCTTTTACTTCCAAGTTTTGCCACAAATAATGATATTAGTATCCTATGAGAACATCTTTAAAGAATGACTGGTTCAGAAAGCCTTCAGTTAAGAAACAGTGCAATATTAATCACCATTATGTTTAGTACTATGGCCGAGGTTCTAGCAACTGTGCCAGGAGCCAAAAAGACCATGGATTCTCAATGCCTCACTGGGAAGAAAGGGTAACAGATCAGAGACCAATGGCTCTACTGCATTTCATAGCCTTGAGGATGACACAGTGCTTACAACAACAATTGCTTTGGGAATGCTCAATCAATGAGCAGGTGAAGAATGAGGCCCATCAGTGACACCCGGAAGCAGGCCTAATCTCTTTTCCTAGGCATGTTTTCATGTAATGTAGCCTGCTAATGCTCACATGTAATCCATATGTAACTATGGAGAACAGGGTGCTCTGAATAAGCACTGAGGATGATACCTGCATGATTTGAGGTCACCAGAATCAAGATCCAAGTCAAAATGCTCCCAGGCAGCCTAGCAAGCACTATGTGCTAACCAGAATTTGACAGCTCCCTCAGGTCTTTCAGCTGAGTCTGGGTGGCAAGGATACGAGGCACAGGCTCTCACTCCAGTTGAAGTCGCACAGGCCTCTGTCCTGCTTGGGACACAGGCCAGGTTCTTGCAGTGACTGGTCTTGAGCCCATCTTACCTCAGCAGCAGGAACTCCCTCTGGCGGGCGGCAGTGCAGCACAATCATGCCTTCAATAGGAACCTCCCGGCCTTGTGGATCTTGCTCAAAGTTTTTCCTTAAATCTGCAAAGAAGCACATGATATGTATGTACCACTCTTTTTGTAGGGCTGGTATTACTGACACATGTCCAAATTTTGGTAGAATAGTGAGCTTCATGTTTCAAGCTACACACAGGTATTTCAGAATAAGAATGTTATATTTCCAGTATTCATACAATGTCTGAAATACACTTTTTAAAAAATACTTTCTTTTTATTTATTTATTTGAGAGAGAGATACAGAAATACTCAGGGAGAGAGACAGAGAATGGGCACACCAGGGCCTCTAGTCACTGCAAACAAACGCCAGATGCATGCGCCCCCTTGTGCATCTGGCTTACATGGGTCCTGGGGAATCAAACCTGGGTCATTTGGCTTTGTAGGCAAGTACCTTAATTGCTAAGCCCTGAAATACACTTTTTAAAAACATGCTCTATACTGATGTAAAGGGTGAAAAAATCACTAGGGTAACAGGACAAAAAAATATCCTCATCATTTCATGAACATTTACAGTACAGCATTATCTGCCTAGCATCTGATGAAACAGCCTAATAAATTGCCATCCACAGCTATTTATGTAGTTGAGATACATGCAATTTTGTTATTCTCTAAAGAATACATTATTAATCTATAACCTCTATCATTGCCTTAGACCTCTAGGGGCTCAAGAAGATGATAATGGAGTAAGATAACATAGTATTCTTTGTATTTGGAACCAGGGATAAGGGGCCACATCCAACTACAACAAAATCTATAACCTATCCAAGCAGATATATAATTAAGGAATGCAATGCCTTTAGTCAAAAAGCAGTGTTGGGTATGTGGGTAATGCCATTAGTGCAGAGTTCCAAGCACTTTGCAAACAAGTTGCACTATTTACATTTTACACAAGGAAGGTTACACTTGAAGGCTTAATCAGCTTGCCAGTGGTCACAGAAAGCACCAGTGCCAGGGAGAAGAATTCATTCAGCTTTCTGGTGCCAAGTGCCTGCCAACCAGTAAAGCCATCTTAGGGAAAAGAACATCCTCAGACAGTTCAGCCAGGGAGGGCAAGTGCTTCATCTCCCTCTCTTTCCATTTGAGGTCACACTTCGTTGCAAATGCATGGGCACTTGGCCTTTGCTCCTTCAGAGGTTTCAGGCAACTTTTGATAATCTCACAGTTTAAGGTAATTCTTGCTGCCACCTGTATTCATGGGACAGGAAAGCCAAGATGGGTTGTTTGCAAGTCTTCCTCAAGGGAAAACATTTCTTCCTTTCTCCCTGGCAATGTATTTTTCTTCAAATTGAGTATCTCAAATTATGGACTATGGATTTATTGATTTAATTTTCTTCAGTGCTTACAATAACATGAAATATGTTCCCTGTAAAGAGCAGAGTTCCCAAATCAGTTACATCTTTATAAATTGTATAAACACATTAAACTTGCTTTTAGTAAGTTGAAAGCACTCTATGAATAACAAGCGCAGCCACCATGCACATCCACTTCCTCTGCATTCCTCTCAGTGCTTTCCCGCCCAGAGCCAACAAAGGTCTACATATTCATTGGGCTTCATGGATATATGGATAGCAAAATATATCAAGAGGACTTAACCAGTGTGCAGGTAGACAGCTCCATTCTCTTGTTTCTCTGCTGGTCTCCGACTTGAGTAATAGAGTCAGTTTCTTTTAAGATCTGTGAATTTCCACAGCCATGGTGGTTTAGAATTTCTAATTCCAGGTATGGTGAACCACGAAACAGTGAGCAAAAGGAGTGAGAAACTCGTGTAGAAAACCTGTTTCATGGAGAACTAAACCCCAATGTATCTTCTGGTGTCCTTCAAAGGAACATTGAGCCAAAACTCCTTTCTCTTTAGGACCTGGCTGTGTCCCAGAATTATGTCAAAATTCACCTGTTGGAACCAGAGTACAACACTTGAGGAACTTGGCTGGTAATGGAAAGAGCTGTAATTTGGGTGGAATGTTTAGCTTATTGTCTTTGATTTTTTTTCCCCTTTCCTTGGTTGCTTTGTCTTGTAAAAGAAGGCTTACCCAGAGCTGCTAGAGTATAGAGGATAATCTCAGTTTATTGTTCTATAAAACCCAAATGTTCTGTATTTAACCAGGAAAAGAACAAAAGCTTAACCTTGGGGATTTCTATGTATTTTCTAATTCTACTTCCTTCAGAAAAGGGATTTCACATTAACTTCATTAGCAAGTGAAAAGAACCTGTGTGAGGAATTTTTCCTCCTCATTTCCTCCATCTCCGTGAAACATAATGAAACATGTACATGAAAGAGGTAAACTGGAACATATTTATTTATTTATTGGTTTTGGTTTTTCAAGGCAGGGTCTCCTTCTAGCTCAGGCTGACCAAGAATTCACTATGTAGTCTCAGAATGGCCTTGAACTCATGGCAATCCTCCTACCTCTCCCTCCTCAGGGCTGGGATTAAAGGTGTGAGCCATCATGCCCAGCTCCCATTTATTTTCTATAACAAGAAGTTGGAGGAATTCATAATGGGTCTCATGAAGGATGGGTAAGTCTCAAGGAAAGACCAAACTAACCTGCTGCATTGCTACATTGTCCTACTGACACTGAGAATTCTGGGAAGGTTCCAAGATTCCTTATGATGCACATAAGAGAGGACTAAAGACTAAAGGCAATGAAGGAGGGGCAGAGGAGTAGGGTGTTACATAGCTGAATCCACTAGTAATAGCAGGCATCAATTATCACTCCAAGTCAGCAACCTCAGAACTTCAGAGTCCATACCAGGTGCTGAAGCTTGACAAAGGATTCTTAAGAGGGTAAATTTCTGAGTCACAAGGATGTTACACATATAAATGCTACTAATTATAAGCACCTTCAATGTTTTGGGAAATACACTTTTAGACATAGGGGCAAATGCTTACAATTCTACCCAAGATTCTCAAACTCTCCCTCATTCCTCAACCTCATTCCTTTCTGAATAGGCATTCAAACATGTTGTGCCATTTTCATTGGAAAGACAGACAGGGATTTAGACAACCTTTTATAGTAGGGAAAATATCTTCAGATACACCAAAACCATATAAAACAAGTAGAGAAACCCCAGAACTGGTATTAAATATTTCCTCTACGGGAAAACCAGCAAAGGTAATTTTTTCAACAATTTCTAATTCCAGTTCTTTAAAGTCAAAAGGAAATAAAAACTGAGATACTAGAAAAGGGTGTTGTGGCTCATTGTCTTAAAATTCTCCTTGTCTCAGTTTCCCTATCTATAAAGGGATGGTTCCTTTTATGTATAGCTTTTGTAATGATTAAGCATTTATAAATATGTATGTCCAGTCTAAGAGCAATGGGTTCATAATGGGATTGAAGTCACATATATCACTATTATATAGCTATTATGACTAATGTGAGATGGTTTATCATAAATTGAACACAAAAACATTATGTGGAACATTTTTAAAGACACTTAAGTGAAAATAAAATTTTGTAAGCTGGGCGTGGTGGCACACGCCTTTAATCCCAGCACTCTGGAGGCAGAGGTAGGAGGATCGCCATGAGTTTGAGGACACCCTGAGACTACATAGTGAGTTCCAGGTCAGCCTGGGCTAGAGTGAGACCTTACCTTGAAAAATAAAAAAAAATTCAATTTTGTATATAATAAAAAATCATAAATTATTTATAAGAAGGTATTAGGATGACTAACTGCCCTTTTCAGGAAAAAATAAATATCTTGCTTTATACACTAAAATAAATCCACAGTAATAAAATATTTTTACATGAAACTACAGCAGTAATAAAATGAATTATTTGGTTGGTCTTAGGAAAGGGAAGGACTTTCTAAGACTGTAAAATAAGCCACTAAGGAAATGACTGCTAGTCATTGATTTGTTACAATTAAAAATTATTTTAGCTAAAATATAAACAAAATACCACATAGAAGGTTAATAGCCTTAATATGTAAAAAGCTCTTATGAAACCAAGTAGAAACAATAGATTCCTTAAAATAAAATAGAATATGACTTGAAAATATAATTTATAACACCAGAGATACAAATGGCTGAACATATGTAAAAGAGCAGCATCACTAATTGTCAATGAACTGACACGATGGGGCTAGGTAGCTGACTCAGGAGGCAAAGTGCTTGTTGTGCAAGTGTCAGGAGCAGAGTTTGGATTCCCAGACTATACATCAAAACAGGATATGGAAGTATGTGTCTGTAACCTCAGAATACCCACAGTGAGATGAGAGGCCGAGACAGGGGCATTGGAAGCTGGTGAATGTTATGGTGAATAGGAAGGAAACCCTACCTCACTTAAACAGGGTGGAAGGGGTGGACCAACACCTTAAATTGTCCTCTGACCCCAATATATTCACCATGGCACAGATGTACCCATACTCAAGCTGAAGTTGAGGGAACAAACAGAATTGTTAACAAATTTTTGATATTATAAAAATATTCTAAAATTGACTCTAATTATGGTTGTAAAATGGTGAATATCTTAAAAGCTACTGAAGCGAGGCATGGTGGCACACGCCTTTAATCCTAGCACTCCAGAGGCACAGGTAAGAAGATCACCATGAGTTTGAGGCCATTCTGAGACTACATAGTGAATTGTAGGTAAGCTGGGCTAGAGGGAGACCCTACCTCAAAAAAGTAAGTAAATAAATAAAAATAACAATAAAAATAAAAACTATTGAGTTCTATTTTAAAGTGAATTTCATGCTATGCAGAAATCTCAGCAACACTATGATTTAAAATAACTTAATAATTTCACTTGCACAGCTTTCTGGGGTAATGATTTGAGAACTATATAGAAAAATGTATACAGACTGATGATGCCCCAACATCACTTATAATGCTGAACAATTGCTAACAACCTGAATATTTAATAATCTAGCAATAGCTAAAATCATTTAGCACATTCATATAATGATATAATGGTGAGAAATGAGAGATTATGAGCTCATGACATTTAAGATTGCAAGTTTATATTTAACAAAATAAAATAGTATGGAATAAATGATATCTATTATTTTGCCTACTAAATATGTGTTGTATGCATGTATTAGGCATGCACATATATTTAAAATCATTACAAATGTGTACATATATTGCTATGGAATAAATCTACTTTTTAAAACTATTTTTTAAATATTTATTTTATTTGAGAAAGAGGCAGAGAGAGAGAGAGAGAGCAAGGCAGAGAATGGGCATGCTAAGGCCTTCACCCGCTGCAAAAAAACTCCAGACGTATGTGCTACCTTGTGCATCTGGCTTACGTGTGTCCTGCAGAATCAAAACCTGGGTCCTTTGGCTTTGCAGGCAAGCACCTTAATTGCTAAATCATCTCTCCAGCCCATACATCTACTTTTGTAATAACTAGGTACAACTGAATTCAAACTCATTTAGTATGTAGCCTTTCTTTCAATGCACATTCATTCACTTGAAGTGTTGATCACAGGATAGAAGCTGCCAGGCCGAGGAAGTAATGTTACTGAACCTGCCTATAGCCTACCCACAGCAGAAGGGTAAACATTAAGCAGTTAATTATGAGGTGGAAGAATGAGTGATGAGATAGGAAAGCAGTAAGTCTCTCATTTGGGCAGCACAGTGGAATAAAGTTGAGTGATTACAGAGAAGCATATTATGATTATCCAAGGAAATATGGAGCTCTGTTACACACATGGAAACCTCACAATTTCCAACCTTTACTAATTTAAAACATGGCCTCCCTTCCCCCTGCTCTTCATATATACACTTTCGTTTCTTCCTTGCCTTGCTACCTCTTTCTGTAAGTTATATCTCACAAGGAGACACAGTAAGGACACTGTATCACATCATAAGTATATTTTTATGTTAGATTTTTCTTTCTCGTACTCATATTTATTGAGAGGGTAGAGCACAGACCTTACTATAATCGCACATGTGGTGTATGAGGAAAAAGGTAAACAGTAACAGTCACAGAGTTTATATAAAGACAACCAACCAACTGCATATAGATGCATAAATGTTGAGTATTTTTTCTTAAATATTTATTTATTTATGTGACAGATAAAGAGGGAGGGAGAAATAGAAAGAGAGAGAGAATGGACACACCAGAAACTCTAGCCACTGCAAATGAACTACAGATAGATGTGCCACCATGTGCATCTGCCTTATGTGTGTACTGGGCAATCAGGGTCCTCAGGCTTCACAAGCAATCCCCTTGATGGCTAAACCATCTCTCCAGCCCCAAATGTTGAGTATTTCATAAAAAATATAAAACTCCAGCACAAGGGGGAAGGAGATCAGCACAGAGAAAAATCAACTCCTACCAAATCAGAGAGCCAGAGCCTCAGAGGCCCCCAACACCTCATCAGTGAAGCAGACCAAAAATGAACCCAACATGGCTCAGGGAAATTTTGCGGAAGAGGGGGTGGAAAGAATGTCAGAGCCACATGTTGGGTCATGATATGCAGAGACATTTAGCTTACCCATAACTGTGGGCTAACTCCACAATGCATGTCCCGTATACCTCAACAAGGAGGGGCCAAGGGAAGGGGGTAGGTCACAGATGAGCCTAATAATGGTACCAAACTGACTGTATTTGCTGAATACAAAACTAACTAATAAATAAATAATAAAAAAAGCTCTACCATCTGAAAATAGCAAATGGTTTGAGATTTCTATGTGTTATAGAAAAATGCTAAAATGAAATTATTCAACATTTCATATTCCCCCTAGATAATTATGGATGCATTATCTTCATCTGTTTTTGCACTTTGCAAATTTCTATGATAAGCAGAGATAACATTTACTACTAAAAAAACCTTCCAAAACAAGCATTCTATATTTTATGAATCCCCCAAAATTTCTATACTAGATTAAACTCAGTCAGAATTGAGGGCAGGAGTACATTTGACTTCATTTTATTGTATCAATGTTAACTTCTACCATGTCAATCAAAAAAAAAAAAAAAACACAAACAAGAATACATCCTTCAAATTTTAGTGAATTAAGAATGCGAAATAACTTTGTCTAATTTTCTTATAGTCATTAGACTGAGGGAAACAGTTTTCATTTGTTTTGTTTGCTGCTGTATGTAGGTTAGGTTTTATATGTGAAATGTTCTTCCCAGATTTTTGTGTCTGAACTCTTGGTCTACAGCTTTTGATACTATTTGGAAAGGCTGTGGCACCTTGTAGTCAAAGGTCTTGCTGGTTACAGCCAAGCTCCAGTTCCAGTCTGAGTCCCTCTCTGATTTTTCATGCCCAGAGACATGTGAAAGCTTGTTACAAAACTCCTGCCATCCCAGATTAATCCAGTCTCAGCCACCTTGCTTCCTCTGTTGTGAAACTGTGAGCTAAAACAAATCCTTCTGTTAGGTGTTGTTGAAGTGAAAAAGCAATACACTCGGGAGCCTAAAAGAGCTCAGGTTAAGTTGTTTGATGAGTGTATGTTGAATGGATGTAGAATGAATGAATGAATAAATGAATAACTATGAGTTCCCTTTCCAGCTCATCTGAAATGAACTATGAACTAATATGCACCCTTTCCTCTGATATCAAATATGACTAGGAAAATGTGGACAAATGTAAGATACATTGCAATCATATTAAAGTGGTACTTGCTCACTGTCACTTTCACACGGGTGTGTGCACACACGTGTGTGACAGTAAGTCATCAGCACAAACCACTTGGGTATATTTTTCTACTTCGGCTTTCTATCTTATGCTTCTTGATCCGATCACCCTGCTCAGTTCCTCAGCAGAATGCCAACAACACCCATGATAACTAGAGGTAGCCAATTGTCAGGAAATAGAGGAAGAGGTGAGGAAGCCAGGTACATGGTTCACTTGTAAATCATATAATCAGTAGCAGGATCATGCATTCAGCTGCACCAAGAAGCACATCTGAGGCTACCATAGGAAGTGAGGCTCTCCTCACCCCATACCATGTTTGGCCCTGTTCTCATTTTCCTTTCCTGCTACTACATTAGGAAAGCCATTGTAGCACAAAAAAATCAATAAAAATCCAATTCCAAATAACAGTCCCTTGCAGCTCAGCAACACCAGGGAGTTATCAGCTCATTCAATGTTCTGGCAGTTAATGCAATGAAATAAAAATAATTTACTCATTCAAACAAAATCAGCTAGTGAAAAATCATAGACATTTTTTAATAGTCATAGACACAGCCATTTGTTATAGCTGCAGGAGGATGACACAATGTCCCATCAGACATCCAACTGCTACACTGGTATTCAAATGGGGTTTGGATCTTTTTCCATGGATTTTTCAGAAGGAACAAGAAACCCCATTTGTCATACCAAAAAGGGAATTTGTAATCTTGCTAAATGTACATCATTTGTTGTAATAAAAGGGTTGATTCAAAAGCATAATATATGCCCAATGGAAAATGAAAGTCAAGGCCTCCTCTTGCCTTTTCGTTTGGTTCTGCCTCAGTCTTCCTGCCCTAAGCCATTACAGTCTGAGAAGTCAGGTAACTGATACTGGTTCTGAAGAGAAGCATATGAAAAGCTTTCTACTAGGTGAATTCTTTGCTTGTTATGATAGTGTCTTGCATAGGGTCAATTAGGCATGCTTCTCTGGCCAGCTGGGTTCACATTCCTTTGTTTTTTTTAGATCTATGACTTCTGCACATTTCTTCATCTATGGACCCAGTCCTTTGACTTGGATTTTCCAGTTCTGATTTCAGCCATGAAGCATTGAGAAAAAACTCATATTAAGACAAAATTCTAGATCTACATGAATGTTCCTCTATGCCAGTACCACAGATGAGACAGACTCTCTGTCCTAAAATTCCAAGGCATCATAGTTATAACTTATGCTGGGAAAACCTGTAGCAGCAATGAGGGAGGACACATCTGCCACAGATGATACTATGGGACTCTCCACATATTTTCTCCCTTGGTGCCAAGCTATCAGCAGACTCTCCCTATTTGTTATAGCTGCAGGAGGATGACACAATGTTCCATAAGACACATATTCACCATGGCACAGGTGTACCCATACCCAAGCTGAAGTTGAGGGAGAGAACAGAATTGATAATATTTTTGATATTATAAAAATATTCTAAAATTGACTCTAATTATGGTTGTAAAATGGTGAATATCTTAAAAGCTATTGAAGCCAGGCATGGTGGCACATGCCTTTAATTCTAGCACTCTGGAGACACAGGCACAGGTAAGATCACTGTGAGTTTGAGGCCATTCTGAGACTACATAGTGAATTCCAGGTCTGCCTGGGATACAGTGAGACCCTACCTCAAAAAAAAGTAAATAAATAAAAATAATGATAATAAAATGCTCTAAGAACTAACTTAACCTTTTCACTATTGAACAACTTATGGCATAATACATTCAACTGTGCTTGGCCTCTTTTGTACACAAAGCCAAGAAAGAAGAAAGAAAGAAAGAAAGAAAGAAAGAAAGAAAGAAAGAAAGAAAGAAAGAAAGAAAGAAAGGAAGGAAGGAAGGAAGGAAGGAAGGAAGGAAAGAAGGAAGAAAGAAGGAAAGAAGCAAAGAAAGAAACAAAGAAAGAAAGAAACAAAGAAAGAAACAAAGAAAGAACGAACCAGAACCCATCTAGAAATTGAGAATTTACTGAAAGTTTGTAAGTAAGAAATATTAATTATGTAGGTCAGATGTAAGACCAAGAAAGAACTTAAGACATGACTTCAATGAAAAAATTGGTCATAATGTGACATTCCTTAAGCAAGGAAGTTGTAAAGCAACCAAAAAAGGAAAAACAGAGACTTAGTGTAACTTCATCACCTTAGTGTTGTCAAGACCTTTGTGCATACACATTGTGTCTGTCACTTCTTCCCCCACCCCAAGTACACTCCTCTCACTGTTTTGTCATGGTGGACTCAGCTTCTGTATGCTGGCATTTACTCATGGCCATTGGTGTGACTTTTTTTTGGCCTTCTCACTTTCTGTTGTCACTAACAATTCTGATTTTCTTTTAATCAGGTCACACTCTAACAAGTAAGAAACCACACGAGCAAGGTCTCTTCAGTCCATCACAAGGGAGATCCCATGCTGCTCAGTTGAGGTGGCCTCCACGTATGCAGTCTTGGGTGTATTATGCGGTACACACAGGGTATACAGAGGTGACACAGAGGTGCTTTCTGGGCGCTAATTCTACTCATTTGGTCATGTCACTACATAAAAGGAAGCTGAAATTTAACCTAAAGAATTGATAATACAACTTTCCAACAGTCTTTTATAGAAGATATTACTAATTTTCAAATATTATTTGGTAAAAATATAGAAATCCATATTCACTTGTTTTTAAGGCATTAAAGAAGATGAAAATACAGTAATAACCATTTACATTACATCAAATCCCATGGGACACTGAAGGGACAAAATACCTATAACTTCCATATTCTGTGCATCTGGCTTTACATGGGTATTTCAGAATCAAACCCTGACCAGCAAGGTTTTGAAGCAAGTGCCTTTAACTGCTAGATTTTCTTTCCAGCCCAAGCTGTATATTCTGTATGTTAGATTTATTCTTCTTCTTGTGGTGCTAGTAGAAAAATTGAGACCTAGGTTAATGTAGAGATAGTCACTAAATCAAAGTGCTTTCGATAAAAAAAAAAAAAAAAACAAAGCCAAAGTCCAAAAGCTGAGCACAGTGCCAGACTCATCAGCTCTACTCAGCTGCTCAGTTCGCAAGCAAAACACAGAACAGTTCATCTTCCTCTGTATCCTGTTGGGATGCTTCACTCTCACATCTCCTATAGGCAGCTGGTTTGCAGCTCAGCTTCCTAATAAACATTCCAATACAAAATGAATTCTGTGGCTGATGAACCCAGGCCTTAAGAATAATATAGACATGAAGAATTAACTCCGCTTTTCCTTAGTGACCTCCTAAGCCCCTTGCAGGAAATTAGAGCACTATGAATGAGCAGTGAGTCTCAAAAGAAATGTCCTAAAAATAACCTCAAGCTTTCAGTGCTCACCCTCTCATCCTAATTCAGTACTATGTCTGCAGAGGGATGGAAGAAAAAAGGGAAGAACAAATTCAAAAAGAAAAAGCCAACCCAGCAGAAAGAAGAAATGTATTGGAACAGAATTGACAGGTCTTTGATTCTTTCCTCACCCCAGGTCTCCCTGAGGCTAAGAAGGCCAATCAGGACAAGACTTGATCAGTTTCATGCATATATAAATGAGGGGCTATGACAGCAAGAAGAAGCACTTCCGGCCTCCTGCTTCATTCAGCACACAACTATGTGGAAGGATGGAAACTTCATTTCCTTCCCACAACCCAATCTTACCAGAGCAAGAAGGATACAAGGGATGACCTTGACCAGAACTTGTTAACTGAATGCTTTATGCTAAATCTTATAAGGAGACCTAATCAGTAATGCATATGAAATGAGAGCTGGAAACAATGAGCCAACTACCTGGTGTGGGGATGCTTTCCGAGAAGGGAATGAAAATGGGCTCTGAGGACTTCCGGCCAAGATGGCGACCACCTAGCTGCGCTGCAAATCCCAGGGAAAGAAAGGCAAGATATTAAGGGTATATAGTGGCTTTTAGGGGAGAGAAATCTGGGAGGGCACAGAGGTGGGGGAACAGGGAATCGCTGTTCCCCATTCGGGCGGGTAGGCACCCCTTGCCCCAAATAACCGCCCTGTTCAAAGCTCCACCCTGCCGCTGCTGCTGCTCCGGAGCCCGCACGGCTGCCACTGCGCGCCGATCGTTCCCTCCGCGCGGAAGCTTAGACTGCTCCGCACCCTTGTCCACTCGCCCACCTACTGAGTGTGCCCAGTCCCACAAGCTCAGACTGTATCTCTCGCTTGCATCAGCTCAGGTGCCACCCCCTACCTGCCTGCCGCACCGGCGGGCCGCCATTGTCCCGTGGCGGGGGAGCGCAGACTGCTTCCGGTTCCCAGCATTCCCAGCCAAAGTCTGGGCGGCTTCAGTGCTTGGTGCCTCAGTGCCACTCCTAGCTCGAACGCAGGCAAATGTGGCACATTACCGCTTGAGAACTCAAGCAATTTTGGTGCCCCTGCCAGGTAGTAGATAGGCGGCTTTGGCAAGTGAGATTATTCCCTACGTGCGGAAGCTTAGACTGCTCCGCACTCTCCTCCACTCGCCCTCTGTCTGCCGCACGGCTGTCCACAATTGTCCTGTGGCGGGGGAGCGCAGACTGCTTCTGAATCCCAGTGTTCCCATCCAAAGTATGGGCGGCTTCAGTGCTTGGTGCCTCAGTGCCACTCCTAGCTCGAACGCAGGCAGCTGGGGCACAATACCGCTTGAGAACTCAAGCAACCTTGATGCCCCTACCAGGAAGTAGATAGGCGGCTTTGGCAAGTGAGATTATTCCCTGCGTGCAGAAGCTTAGATTGCTCCGCATTCTCCTCCACTGGCCCTCTGTCTGCCCGGCGGCTGTCCACAATTGTCCTGTGGCGGGGGAGCGCAGACTGCTTCCGGTTCCCAGCGTGCCCAGCCAGAGTTCGGGCGGCATCAGTGCTTGGTGCCTCAGTCCCACTCCTAGTTCGAACGCAGGCAGCCTTGGCACATTACCGCTTGAGAACTCAGGCAACTTCGGCGCCCCTGCCAGGCAGTAGATAGGCGGCTTTGGCAAGTGACAGCCAAAGCCCAGGCTTCTTGGCAACGCCCCCAGGCTGCATAAGAATCCCATTGTTCTTGAGCCCAGGCTGATACGCCCACTTATCTGCCCATACACTGTCATGGGCAGAACACAGCGCAAAAGAAATAACATGAATAATCAAATGCAAGAAAATCCAATTAGATCACCCAGTCCCACAATGAATACTTCCAACCAAAACATAGAAGAACAAATAGGACCAGAACACCACATTGAACCTATGAGCAATGCAACTCTAACCAACCTATTGGTAGAACTGGCAGGAAAACAACAAAGGGCCGACAATCGTGTGGATGCTGCCATCACTAAACTAGAACTAATAGATAAGAAATTGGAAGGATTAGATAAGAAAATGGAAGGATTTCAAAGAGAGTTAAGAGATTTGAGGGAGAGTGAAAAAAAAGAAGACCTTAAAAATCAGCTGGCCATGCTAAATGAAGACATAAAGAAATGCAAGGATGAACTCCAAGAATCATCAAGAAAATCAGAAAATGATGTGAAAAGGGAGCTTGACAGAGGGATGGAAATTATACATAGAAAAATAATAGAAAATGCAAACTTAATTGAACAAGCCCAAAACTCACTAGAAGCTCTCAAGAATAGAGTCAGCCAAGTGGAGGATAGAAACTCTGATCTGGAAGACAAGATGGAAGAAACAGTTAGAGAGTTCAAAAATTTCAGTAAGTTTAAAAGCTCCTGTGAACAGAACATGAGGGAATTGTGGGATACAGTTAAACGTCCCAATATCAGGATCATTGGAATACCAGAAGGAGAAGAAATCCAGACCAAAGGCATGGAGAACTTATTTAACAAAATAATTGAAGAAAACTTCCCCAATCTCTTAAAAGAAAGGCCCATCAAGATACAAGAAGCCAATAGAACTCCAAACAGACTGGACCAAAGGAGAAACTCTCCAAGACATATTATTATTAAGACTCTAAACATTGACACCAAAGAGAAAATCCTAAAAGCAGCTAGGGAAAAACAGCACACCACCTTCAGAGGTAATCCCATCAGAATTACTTCAGACTTCTCAATGGAAACCCTGAAAGCTAGAAGAGCCTGGAATGAAACACTCCAAAGTCTAAGAACCTATGGCTTCCAACCCAAACTACTCTACCCAGCAAAAGTATCCCTCATAATAGATGGTGAAAGAAAAACTTTCCATGACAAAACTCAGCTTTACAATTATATGAACACAAAACCAAACCTACAGAGAGTATTTCAGGAAATTCTACACAGAGAAGAAAAAAATAATCAAACACAATTGCCTACAAGAAGCAGATCACAACAACCAAACTCAGAGTAGGCACAAAAAACTTCAATGTCCATGAAAACTCCAACCCACATTTACCATCACAATATGGCAGGGATCAAATCAAATCTCACAGTCATTACTCTAAATATTAATGGCCTTAATTCACCCATCAAGAGACACAAGCTAACAGGATGGATCAAAAAATTAGACCCCTCAATCTGTTGCCTTCAAGAAACCCACCTCACCATTAAAGACAGACATCTCCTCAGGGTGAAAGGGTGGAAAACAGTATTCCAAGCAAACGGGAATAAGAAACAAGCAGGTGTAGCTATATTAATATCGGATAAAATAGACTTCAAACCAAATATAATCAAAAAAGACAAAGAAGGCCACTTCCTACTTATCAAGGGAACGATCCATCAAGAGGATATTACAATCATAAATCTGTATGCACCAAACGCAGGGGCACCACAGTTCATAAAACAAAACCTACTTGACAATAAAACAGAAATAACCACAAACACCATCATAGCTGGGGACTTCAATACACCATTATCAGTAATAGACAGATCATCCAAACAGAAACTCAACAGGGAAGTAAGAGAGCTCAACAAAACCATAGATCACTTAGACCTAACGGACATCTACAGAACATTCCATCCCAAATCCACAGATTACACATTCTTCTCAGCAGTCCATGGAACATTCTCTAAAATAGACCATATATTGGGTCACAAAGACTGCCTCCACATATTTAGGAAGATTGACATAATTCCCTGCATGATATCAGATCACAATGCTATATTGCTAGAAATTAACAATAAAAGACCCACCAAGAATCCCAAAGGCACCTGGAAACTGAACAGCACACTTTTAAACAATAAATGGATAGTGGATGAAATAAAAAATGAAATTGCAAAATTTCTGGAATTGAACGACAATGAGAACACATCGTATCAAAACGTATGGGACACAATGAAGGCGGTCCTCAGGGGAAAATTCATATCACTCAATGCCTTCGTAAAGAAGACAGAAAGGTCCCAAATCAATAACCTAACCATCCACCTAAAGGCACTGGAAAAACAAGAAAAATCCAACCCAAAGAGCTCCAGAAGGAAAGAAATAATTAAAATCAGAGCAGAAATCAATGAATTGGAAACCAAGGAAACAATTAAGACAATTGACAAAACAAAGAGCTGGTTCTTTGAAAAAATAAACAAGATTGACAAACCCCTGGCCAATCTGATCAAGCAAAAAAAGGTGAAGCTTCAAATTAACAAAATTCAAAATGAAAAAGGAGAGATCACAACAGACATAACTGAAATTGGGAGAATCATCAGGACTTATTTCAAAAACCTCTACTCCACACAACTGGATAATGTGGAGGAGATGGATAAATTCTTGGACGCATACCATCTACCAAAGCTAAACACAGAGCAGATTAATCACCTCAATCAACCCATCACACTCATGGAGATTGAAAAAGTAATAAAAAACCTCCCAAAAAAGAAGAGCCCAGGACCAGATGGCTTCTCAGCTGAATTCTATCAAACCTTCATGGAAGAACTCAAACCAATCTTCCTCAAACTGTGCCACACAATTGATGAACAGGGAAAGCTACCCAACTCCTTTTACGAAGCTAGCATCACCCTAATTCCAAAACCAGGCAGAGATGCCACAAGAAAAGAAAACTACCGGCCTATTTCCCTGATGAATTTAGATGCAAAGATCCTAAACAAAATCCTTGCAAACCGAATCCAACAACACATCAAAAGCATTATCCACCTTGACCAAGTGGGATTCATTCCAGGAACACAGGGGTGGTTCAACATACGGAAATCTGTCAATGTAATACACCACATAAACAAGGTTAAACATAAAAACCACATGATCATTTCGATAGATGCAGAAAAGGCCTTTGACAAGATTCAACACCACTTCATGTTCAAAACATTGGAGAGAGTTGGCATGGTTGGTTCATATCTTAACCTAATAAAGGCAATATACGAAGCTCTGAAGGCCCAAATAATACTTAATGGAGAGAGACTGGAGGAATTCCCATTAAGATCAGGAACAAGACAGGGTTGTCCACTCTCACCTCTGCTTTTCAATATAGTTCTGGAAGTCCTAGCTCAAGCAATAAGACAGGAGAAGGAAATAAAAGGGATACAATTTGGAAAGGAGGAAGTTAAGTTAGCTTTATTCGCTGATGACATGATTATATATGTAAGAGACCCGAGAGACTCCATCCCAAAACTCCTGAAGGTGATTAACTCCTATAGCAAAGTAGCAGGATACAAAATCAATGCACAAAAATCAGTAGCCTTCCTTTATGCAAAGGACAAAGATACAGAAAAAGAAATAAGGGACATAGTCCCATTTTCAATTGCGACAAAAAAAATAAAATACCTTGGAATAACGTTAACCAAGGAAGTGAAAGATCTATACAATGAAAACATAAAAACACTCAAAAAGGAAATTGAGGCGGACTTGAGAAAATGGAAAGACCTCCCACGTTCCTGGATAGGCAGAATTAACATTGTGTAGATGACAATCCTACCAAAGGCAATTTACAGATTTAATGCAATACCAATTAAAATCCCCACAGTGTTCTTCTCAGAGATAGAAAAATGATATCAAATTTCATATGGAAAGGCAGAAGGCCTCGCATTTCCAAACCTATTCTCAGCAAAAGAAATACCTCTGGAGGCATCACCATACCTGATCTAAAGCTATATTACAAAGCCATAGTAATAAAAACAGCATGGTACTGGCATAAAAACAGGACTATAGATCAATGGAATAGACTTGAGGACCCGGACTTTGGGTCAAGCAACTATAGCTACTTGATATTTGATAAAGGCCCAAACAATATAGGCTGGAAAAAAGACAGCATCTTCAACAAATGGTGCTGGACAAACTGGATAACCATATGCAGGAAACTAAAACTTGACCCACACATTTCACCATGCACTACACTCAAGTCCAAATGGATCAAAGATCTCAATATAAGACCAGAAACTCGAATACTACTGGAAGAAAATTTAGGAAGTACATTCCATGATATAGGAATGGAAAAAGACTTCCTGAACAAAACCCCAGTAGCTCATGAACTTAAACCATCACTCAACCAATGGGACCACATGAAGCTGAGGAGTTTCTTTACAGACAAGCATACAATTAGCAAAGCCAATAGATTACCCACAGAATGGGAGAAAATATTTGTGGGTTATCCAACTGATAGAGGACTAATCTCTAGAATCTACAAAGAACTCAAAAATCTAAACAGTAAGAAGTCAAACACCCCACTCACAAGATGGGGCAAAGAGCTGAACAGGCAGTTCACAGAGGAAGAAATAGAAATGGCAAACATACACTTAAGAAAATGTTCAGCATCCCTAATCATCAGAGAAATGCAAATTAAAACAACTATGAGATTCCACCTTACCCCAATAAGGATAGCAAGCATCAAAAAATCAAATAAAAACAAATGCTGGCGAGGATGTGGAGAAGTAGGAACCCTCATCCACTGTTGGTGGGATTGTAGGATGGTACAACCACTTTGGAAAGCAATATGGAGACTTCTGAAAAAGCTGAGTATAGAGATACCAACAGACCCAGTTATTCCCTTACTGGGCATCTACCCTAAAACCTTCAAACCACAGACTAAAGAGATTTGCTCAACCATGTTTATAGCGGCTCAATTTGTAATAGCTAAGAGCTGGAATCAACCCAGATGTCCATCACTAGAAGAATGGATAACTAAGATGTGGTATATCTACACAATGGAATTCTATACAGCAGTAAGAAAAAATGACACAATGAAATTTGAGGAAAAATGGTTGAACCTGGAACAGATCATTCTCAGTGAACTTACCCAATCACAGAAAAAAAATCGCCACATAGTCTCACTCATCTACAGCACCTAACCTGAATCTACCGAAGATACCTTACATACCCAGCAAGCATCTCCTAGATTAGACACTAGGATGGAAGGGGAGGGAGGGGAGGGCATCAAAGGGATGGGAAACACAAATCTAGACCCAAACGGCAACGGTACCATAATCTTCTACTTACTAAAAGATAGACCAAATGGCTGATCCTTCACCAGGCCCTTACAGGGAACACCTGAACCACAAGACACTGGAGAGGGTAAGATTAAGACTAACCTTAATCTCCTACATCTTCCCTCCCTCACTTCCCCTCTCCCTGTCTCTCTCTCTCTTATCTCTAACTCTTGTATATTAGTTATCTTTTTCCTCATTTTCTTAGTGGGCACTGACCTGTAACTCCCAGAACCAGCATGGGGCTATCATCCACAATGAGCTTTTGATCAGTGAGACCTACAAGGTTTCCTAAAAGACAGACAGATTTCTGTCAGAGTACTTGATGACCCACCAAAGGTTAGTGGTAAGACCCTACTGCTGAAGATACCTTATGTGATTGACATGCAAATTAGAATGGCATGGCTGGAAGTTGGATGAGAGTCAGTCCCCAGACAGTCAGCGCGTCTAGTGCCAGAAGGTGCTACATGGGCGACTGGGGGAAATTGACCAATATCTATCAAAGCAACGCATGGTCTAACCTACTTAGCAGCAAATAACTTATTGTGATGCCCACACAAGTGCAGTGGTGGCACACAGCCATGGTGGGGAACCAACTGCTCTCAATTTGGCTAACTGATCCCCTCACTGGTATGGGACCCATAGCTGGCGCTGGGAAACAAGTCAGAACCATATCCAAACATAAGCCCACTCTCCAGTATCAAGCTACTATCAATTGTGGGCTACAAGAGGGCCTACACCTATTAAATTCTCTATAAAAAAAAAAAAAAGTAAGGATTATCTCATTTGTCCTGGTGCTAACTTACTCTCCGTTGGAGAATCTGCTTCTCTTTTTCAGATAGATGTAGACCCTAAGGAGAGAGCCACCCCATCATACCTCAAAAGGGCCCCGGCTGAAACTAAGAAAACTTCGAGAAACAAGCAAGGGGGCTGTTTTCCTGATGAACCGGACACCAGCACAAGGGGGAAGGAGATCAGCATAGAGAAAAATCAACTCCTACCAAATCAGAGAGCCAGAGCCTCAGAGGCCCTCAACACCTCATCACTGAAGCAGACCAAAAACGAACCCAACATGGCTCAGGGAAATTTTGCGGAAGAGGGGGCGGAAAGAATGTCTGAGTCACATGTTGGGTCATGATATGCAGAGACATTTAGCTTAGCCATAACTGTGGGCTAACTCCACAATGTGTGACCCGTATACCTCAACAAGGAGGGGCCAAGGGGAGGGGTAGGTCACGGATGAGCCTAATAATGGTACCAAACTGACTGTATTTGCTGAATACAGAACTGACTAATAAAAAATAAATAAATAAATAAAAATAAAAAAGAAAATGGGCTCTGAGCCATGATCAACTGTGGGAAGAAAAGATGTCTGCATGGCTGCAACAGTGATAGGAAGTACTGCAGTCAGTTGGGGTGGGGAGTTAATGCCTATGTAGCCATTAGTAAAGTGTTTGAAGAGCCACCGGCAGAAGTTGAGCTACATAAGCAGCATAATCTGTGCAGCAGCTTTAAACACTTAACCATTTTGGTTGTTGTGTGGGGAACAGATTTTAGAGCAGTCGGAGTGGAGGAAGGGAGAAGACACGAAGGGAGCAACATGATTATACCCAGTAGACAGGAAATGCAGACAGTGAGTAAAGAATTTGGAAGAGGTACTGCAATGTTAAGTTCAAGGGCACAAACACAGGAATGAAAGACATGAAGACTTTATCCAAGGATCATCTGTGAATAAACAAGCCGGGGCACGTGGGGTGGGGAGGGGGGGAATAATGAACCAAAGTAACCTTGAACACAGTATTTAGAGGTGACAGGAGTAATCTGCACAGGAAACTCAAGTGTGGTCAGTAGGAAGAAGGAAAGCCAAAAGACTGAAAAATCACCAAAGCATTCCTGGGCTTTGCTTCTAAGGATTATGGTTCCAATGGTCTTGAGTGAGGCTGTGTGACCTTAATTTTTGAGTTCCTCATCTGACTGTCATGTGTAGTGGGTTTTACAAATCACTTGAGTACAAAGCTAGTTTGTTGAGCCTAAAACTTAAATTTGACATTGGCTTCTTCATCCTTTTGTCATTCCTATTTCTTCTTTGTGTTTAAAGTAATCAGTCCTTCTAATCTTCATGTTTGTATTAAATCATCACCTGCTCAAGTTTTGTTTTATTTTGTCATAGTTTTGGAGTTTTCTCTAGACTTTCTATTTGCTCATCTTTCTGTTGACTCCTAGAGCCACATAATCTCCTATCACCTTTTATTTATTCCCATAGTCTTTAGATTACATAGAAATATTGAGCATTTATTCCTTCATAAAGATGTCTACTTCTTCAAGGATCTCCTTTCACCTCTCTTGCTTTTGTCTCCCTCTTCCTCATGGGCTTCTCTTCCGTTCACTTCCTAACCAATCCTAGAATTTCCCTAATAGTCTACTGTCCTCTCTGTACTCACTAGCAGTTTGAGAGCTAGGGACTAGGGTGGAGAAAGTGCAGAATGGAAACACATCTTAGGCACCTTGAAGAAACTTGCCTATATTCCTAACAGAAAATGACTATGCTAACTGCTACATACTTGCCTCTTCATGTATGGCATCCACACTGACCTTATATTTCCAGGCTTTCAGATAATACATACAATTGCATGAATAACAACAGTTTGTTAGCTACCCCACAACCATATATATTGTCATGTAATATAATTTAAAAAATGAGCTTATTACTTTAGTTCTCAACTTATTTTTTCTGCTCTTTATAATCACATGCAATAGAGTCATTATCAACTCTGTCACTTATAGAAGCCCCCAAATCCAGAAGTGCCTGAAATTTCTACTTTCTTTCCTCTTAGTCCCACATTTCTGTAATGACATACTCATTAAGGTCACCTTTCCAGAGCTTCAAATTTGCTCCTTCCTCTTTAACCTGCACCAGCTCTGCAAAAGCATAGGTCCTGTACATATATCAAAACTTCATTGCCAATTTATTTTTGCCATATATGTTGGGGGATGTGGTCTAAGGATGGCCTAGGGATATGAAGGAAAGATGGTAAAATCTTCCTTTCCATAGCTTTCAGTAGAGTGTGCCAATTGGTTTTTAAAAATATGGCCCCGTCACTGCCCTAAATGTGAAAACTCAATGACCCAGACCACATTGTGTAGTCTCCTGCCATATCTATCTGCTCACAGCAGTCCATTTCTTCTAAGCTCAATTCTGCTCAAGTTCTCAGAACATGATCAGAACTCAGCTAGCCTTTCACACAAACTGCATCTCTTCCAGTCGAGAAAAAAAAAAATTCTCTTCTTATTAGTCAAGTCTCATAGTCCACAATTCTTTCTGCATTTTTGTCTGAATAGAATGGTCCATTCAACTCTGCTTAAAGCTCTTCAAGGTGTTTCATAAACCAAGGTTCCAATGCCTTCCACATTCCTCTCCACAAGTCAGATAGTTCCTTGCTTGTTGCTGGGATGAAGGGCCTCTTCATAAGTAGTTGATGGGAGGAAAGTTTTTGTTTTGGCTTACAGTCTCAAGGGGAAATTTCATGATGGCAAGGAAAAGCATGGCATGAGCAGAGGCTGGACATTGCCTCTGGCACAGCAGATGGACACCAGCAGCAGGAGGGAAGAGGGAGCTAGCTATAACACCCCTATACCCACTCCGCAAAACATACCATCTCCAGGAAGGCTCCACCTCCAAAACTACCAGCAGCTGTGGACCATGCATTCAAAATACAAATCTTTAGGGGACATCTAATTCAAATCACTACATTACAGTAGTTATGTTTAGTACATGATGTTCACAATGCTAACAGGGAATAGTTGGTTGTTTAGTTACTATGGTTTTTATTATAATTTGAAAGGGTATTCCTTTTTACAAAATATGTTTACTATAAAACAGTACATTCTGGTGGCAGCATCATCTATCTCATGTGTGCCGGGTCACTTCATGTTGAATGACTGATTAATACCATGCAGGTTTGCAAGTACAAAACTTCCCAATGATACATTTCTCAGAACACAGCCCATTATTCAGAGGGATGGTACCATACAGAGGAACACAGAAACAGTGACAATTCTAAAAGCAATTATGGCAAATGATAATGTGAAGACTTTTAGTAAGGGAATTCCTTACTACATTGCAATTTTTCTGGCAGTCTGACATTATGTCAATTGAAAAAAACCCTAGGACTTTCTATCTTACCTTGATATCTAACATAGTAATTCCTTCTCCAACAATACTGCTAGACACCTTTCCAAACTGCCATTTCGTATAACACTGCCAGATACACCCCCATGCTGGCCTGTGTATGTTATGCAGGAAGTGGGAGCAACAGGAAGAATTTACTACCACTGGGTACATCTAGTTCCCTCTCTCATACTTAGAACCAGTGATGCTGCCTCTGACTTTGGAGCAGAAAGACGTGTTTGCTCTCTACTCCTTCATGAGACAAAACAAAAGTTTTCCTTTTGTGGCATATGTGAGATGACTTCTCAAAAATAACTTCCCAGATGTTATGTCTTGTGGAATTGCATAGGGCTCCATGTTTGAACTAATACCATGCCTGGAACTCTTGATTGTTAAACCAGGGACCTCATATTTTCATTCTGAACTACGTCTTTTAAAGTGTGTTCCTGTCCTGCTACCATAAGCCTATGTGACACCATTATGTAAAATGAATACCCATAAGTACATAGCTTGGTACTTGAGCCTTCAGGTGGAAGAAAGTCCCTGATGGTATCAGCATTTCAGTGTTCTCTCCTTTCCTGAGATGATTCCATACAAAGTATAGTGTTATCCAGAAGCTAGCTCATCCTTCAGTGAAATACCATAAAGTACTGCAGAAGACAAAAATACTGTCTCCTGACTCTGCTTTCTTCCATGGAGATAGGAAGCAGGATTTCAACCTTTTAAGTGAATCACACCAAGTTCTGACTTGGCTTTCATACCCTGGGCATGTGTTTCCAGAGAAAAACTGAGCAGAGCAGAGTTAGCAATATACACCACATCATAGGACATTAAGGTGTGATGTTTCATAACTCCCCTAGCCACTTTCAGCCTCCTCATTACTGACACAGTAGTGCAAATAAGGGAGGACAAGGATGATTCTTTTATATGTCCTTTTTAGTCAGCTATTCATTATGAAGCCAGAAGCCTTAAGATTCCTTGGACCAATCACAAATGTGCTTTCATGGAGTAGAGTCATGCCCTGTGTGGGTGGGGTTTTTCAGCTAGATGACTGCTTGCAATACAAAGGTCTGCAAAAGGCTCAGAGGTCAGGAAATTTATAGTAATATTAGATTTAATGTTGAAGCAATTTATAATCTAAAAGAGAACTAAATCTATAAGTAACTTCAAAATCACCAAAATTCTGGACATGTTAGAGGGGAACATGAAAGAAAAACTAAATAAATGCTATGAGAATATAGAGATGGTCACTGAAAACTTATGGAGTTTGGAAGCTAGAGCTAGAGAGTAGTTTTGTCAATGTCTTATAGGAGGCTGTTCAGATGACTAAGGTCAAGAGATTTGCTAACCTGAGATTTGAGGAGGAGGCAGCATATAAGATGAGCTTGAATATAAGCATCAGCTAAGCAGAGATGAAAACTGGAGATAGGGCCATGAATATGCTCCAAGAGAGAGATAGCACATAAGTAAAGTAAGGATGGTGAACACAGGTGGCATATGTCATGGAATCAAACCATATCAGTCTGGGCCTCACAGCAAGCTTGTGAAGACATGATGAGAGTGAAGACTGGCACACAGGTTAGCACAGAATCTGAATTCCAGGGAGATGCATATACAGTTCTTTATCCTTACATTTAATCTTATGGGCAGGAGGGGGCTATTAGAAGATGGAATAATTTATCTAAGACATGAAGTTGATATCTGTAACCAAGGCTTAACTAGATATCTTTTCCTTTCAATTTTCAGAGTAAATACCACTACAAGCAAATGAATATAAATAATCCAATTTTCATTGTGGGCATATGAAAGTAAGGAATTCCATGGCTTTTAAAAGAGGCTCTTCTGGGCTGGAGAGATGGCTTAGCAGTTAAAGCATTTGCCTGTAAAGCTAAAGGACCTAGGTTTGACTCCCCAGGACCCACATAAGCCAGATCCACAAGGGGCACATGCATCTGGAGTTTGGAGTTTGTTTGCAGTGGCTGGAGAGCCTAGCATGCCCATTCTCTCTCTGTCTGTCTCTCCTCTCTCTGTCTGTCTGTCTCTCTCTCTCTTTCTGCTTGCAAATAAATAAACGATAAAATTAAAAATAAAAAAATAAAAAGTCAACCGTGCAGTGGTGGTACACACCTTTAATCCCAGCACTTGGGAGGCAGAGGGAGGAGGATCACAGTGAGTCCAAGGCCACCCTGAGACTACATAGTGAATTCCAGGTCAGCCTGGGCTAGAGTGAGACACTAACTCGAAAAAGCACACAAAAAAGAGGCTCTTCTAATTCATTCTTCCTTTTTTGGTACAATCTCACAGATAGTTTAGAAATACCTCAAATAAGCAGCATACTTAAATTTATGCACATTAATAAAAAGTTTAGCCAAAAAATAGTCATTCCCTACTATGTATTCTTCCAAGTGACCAATTTTCTGTAACAGGCTCAACTATAAGATGAAAGTCCTCCCTTTGTTTCTCAGTGTCAGTTTCCAAATTAGGCAAAACCCCCATGATGCAGTTACCTTTTCATTGCTGGGAAAAACACAGACCACAGGCAGTTTATGTGAGGAAAGAATTTATTTCAGGCTTACAAATCCCAGCGGAAACTTAATCATGGTGGAAAAAGCTGACTCACTTTAGTATCCACAAAGAGATGAACAGCCATAACTCAACCTTGACCTTCAACACACCTGTAGTGTTGGACTATAAGATCTGCCCCCAGTGACACCTCTTCCAGCAGGCTGCTAAAGACTTAAGTTGCAAGCTTAATCAAAAATACCAGCTGAAACTAAGAATAACTGGGGAAATGAGTAAAAGTGCTGCTTTCTTGGTGAACCTGGTACCAGCACAAGGGTGAAGGAGATAGACACAGAGAACACTCAACTCCTATCAAACCAGATATCCAGAGACATAAAGGCTCCAAAGACCTCATCACTGAAGCAGACCTAAAATGAACCCAATGTGGCTCAGGGAAATTTGCAGAAGAGCATGTGGAAAGAATGTCAGAGCCACACATTGGGTCATGATACACAGAGACATTGCCTCCTACCCATAACTGATGACTAACCCCAAAATGCACGACCCATGTTCCCCAAAAAGGAGGGTCCCTGTGGAGGGGGGAAGGACAGGGAGGATGCTAACAATGATACATACCAACTTGACTATATACACTGAAAAAAATATATCAGGCTGGCTGGAGAGATTGCTTTGTGGTTAAGGTGTTTGCCTGCAAAGCCAACGGACCCAGGTTCAATTCCCCAGGACCCACATAAGCCAGATGCACAAAGTGGTACATACATCTGGAGTTTATGTGCAGTGGCTGAAGGCTCTGGTGCACCCATTATCTCAAATAAATAAATAAAATAAAAATATTTTTAAAATACCTCAGGCTATGGGAGCATACATTCACATTCAATCTGCCATACTCCAAGTGTCAAGAGGTTTGCTTGACCAAGGGTTAGTGATAGATGTACCACATTTCATAATCAGATGAAGAAGAGAAATAAAAACAGAAAATAAAAGAAAGTACTAAGCTACCAAATTTTCACTCATGCAAACACTGCTTTGAGTAACTGAGTATTCCCGGTTTTGGCAGCAGTCTAGCAATAGAAGTAGCAGATTCCAAGTGCCCCACCTCCTGTTCAGCTGAGCCAGACAGACAAGGGAGGGCCTGTGGGAATTTTTCCCTAGAGGCAGACTTCTGCCAGCTTGGTGGAGTCAATGTAGGTTGGTTTCATTTATCCATTTTCACCTGTCTAAAGTCACTTTGGAAACCGGGACCAACTATTTCTAGCCCCCAGCAGTTGGATGAGTAACCAACTTCTCCCTGGCAGGACATAAAGTGATTACAGGAAATCTGAAGGTGGCAGGCACTTTGGATGTTAATATGAAATGTGTGTACACACTAGAACCCAACCAGGAAGATGCTCTTGACTAATCATGAAGGGAATGAGAAAAGAAAGCTTCAAGCATAAACCCAAGTCCTATGGATGTTTCTGTTATAGTTCTAAAGTTTGTATTTAACAAAAAGATTCCAAAGGGCTTAGTATCAAGAACATGGGCAGATGTAGGAGTTTGAAAGGACAGATTAGGCTCTTGTCTGCCATCATCTAGGAGACATTTAAGTCAAATCATTTCATCTTCTGGAACAAGTTAAATAAAGAAGACATATAAAACATTAAGTGCATTAAATAAAACAATTTCAAATAGTACTTTATAAAAATATTTTAAGACATTATTATTGTATGATATATTCTTTAACCACAGAAGCAGCATCCAAGTCATTAAAAATACATTTCAGGGTTGGAAAGATTGCTCAGTGGTTTAAGACATTTGCTTGCAAAGCATGCTGGCCCAGGGTTCCATTCCCCAGAAACCATGCAGAGCCAGATGAAAACAACAGTGCAAGCATCTGACATTCATGAAAGAGAACCTAGCATGCCCACCCATCCTCTCTCTCTCTCTCCCTTCCTCCCTCTCTCTCTCTCTCTGTCACACACACACAAAATTTATTGAAACACAAAATGAAATACAAAATTCCAGACCCTATGCTAAACTTCCTGATTTGCTTGAACAGAATTTTTTAGCAACCTACTTTATTTGTATGCATGTTGAAGTTCTGAGGCAAGACATCACAAAGACACTTGTCCATAGACTCATAGAGTCACCTGGCTAATTGATACAAACACTTTCCTGGACCTTCCTCCATAGTTGAATCCAGAATCTACAGTGGAAGCCAAACTCTGCATATAGAACTATAATTCCCAAGAGGTCCGTATCAATGACATGTGATTAATCAAAAGATCAGAATTCTCTTCATATTGCTGCTTTTCAAAATCAAATGATCTCTAAGTGACATCATACAGCAAGCTTCCTGGTGTTTTTGTAGAGATTAGCAAATATTACCATTTACAGACACTCTAATCAATCTAATCCTCAGCTGAATATCCCAGGTGCCTTGGAGGTTTTTCCCAATACAATTTTTAAATTGTTAAATTCTGAATGGATAACTGGTTAAGTATAAGAAGCATAAAAAGGAGCGGGCAGGGCAAGGGAGGAGGCACTAGCAGAAGGCTGCTGGGCCTTGGCAGGTGAGGAGCATGCAGCATATGGGAGCTTAGGTCCAACAGCCATGATGGTGGAAGGAAGAATGAAATGTGTCAAATTCTTGCTCTATGTTCTTCTGCTGCCCTTTTGTGCCTATGCAGTGGAATTGATTGCCTTAGGTATAACAGCCCAGGCTGTCCTGAATCAAAACATTACCCATGAGATGGCTTCTGGTGCCCTGTTGCTTGTGGTCATCATTGCAGTGGGTACCTTCCTTTTCCTGATGGATTTTGTAGGTCGCTATGGGGCTTGCAAGGAGAACTAATACCTTATGATGAAGTTTGCCATCTTCTTGTCTTTTATTATGTTTGTGGAGGTGGCTGTAAGCCATTGCTAGCTATGTGTATAGAGACATGGTGACATCAGAGTTTAATAAGAATTTCTAGTGGCAGATACAGAATTACCCTAAAAATAACAGAATGGCCTCAATTCTGGATAAATGGCAAGAAGATTTTAAGTGTTGTGGACTGCTAACTACACAGACTGGGAGCACATCCCTGGCATGGCTAAGGACTCAGTTCCCTACTTCTGCTTGTGGAATTGATTTCAAGGACCCTATGATTCATACTTAGGGCTGCATTGAAGAGACTGGGATTTGGCTGAGAAAAAACAGAAGTGCTGCTGGTGGCTGTAGTAGACCTGGGCATTGCTTTTGTAGAGATACCAGGATTCATCTTTGCCTGCTGCCTCGTGAAGAGCATCTGTAGTGGCTATGAATTAATGTGGGGGTCTGGTTGTGAATATGCCCATCTTAGGGAGTGTATCCTCCAGGTTTTTCAATCAAATGGATTTTTTTTATAACAAAAAAAAAAAAAGAAGAAGAAGAAGCATAAAGAGGTGGAATGTTGAACTGGAGCAACTTTCTGAATAACGTGAACATGATGTTGAATTGAGAAGTCCCCTCAAAATGATGTCATCATATTCACAGTTACACTGAGATGCCTTGAATCTTAAATCTTAAAAAGTGCCAGATAAATGGGATAACCTGCAATTTTTAGAGAGAATTTAATAGCTGTAGGCCCTCTTGTAGCCTGTGATTGGTGGGAGCTTGCTAATGCAGAGTAGGCTTATTGTGGATATGGTTCTGACTTGATTCCCAGCTCCAGCTTTAGGATCCATTCCACTGAGTGGATCAATTAGCCACATCAAGAGCAATTGGTTACCCACCATGGCTGTGTGCCACTATTGCACTTGTGTGAATGTCACATCAGGTTGATTGTTGTTGAGTAGCTTAGACCACGAGTTGCTTGCACAGATATTGGTCATTTTCCTCCAGTCACTCATGTAGCACTTTATGGCACTAGATGAGCCAACTGTCTGGGGTTTGACTCTCTTCCAGCTTCCAGCCAGATCACTCCATGTTCCATGCCAACAGCATATGGTGTCTTCAGCAGTAGGCTCTTACCACTAACCTTTGGTGGGTCATCAAGTACTCTGACAGAAATATGTCTTGTTTTGGGAAACCTTGTAGGCCTCTCTGATCAAGAGCTCATTGTGGATGATAGCCACATGCTGGTACTGGGAGTTACAGGTCAGCACCCAAAAAGAGAAGGAAGAAAAAGATAAGTAATATAAAAGAGATATAGAAAAGAATGAGAGAGAGAATCAGAAACAGGAGAAGATTAAGGTCAGTCTTCATTGTACCCTCTCTAGGGTCTTGTGATTCAGGTGTTCCCTCTAAGGACCTGGTGAAGGTTCAAGCATTTAGTTGGTCATTTAGGATGTAGAATTTTATGTTACCATGGCCATTTGGGTCCAGTTTTGTGTCCCCCACCCCCACCCTTACCCTCCCCTCTCGAGATGCTTGTTAGGTATGTCAGCATCTTGGATAGATTCAGTTTAGGAGCCGTAGATGAGTGAGACTATGTGGCAATTATCTTTCTGTGATTGGGTGAGTTCACTGAAGATGATCTGCTCCAGGTTCTACCATTTTTCTTCAAATTTCATTGTGTCATTTTTCCTTACTGCTGTGGAGACTGCATGAGAAATATCATGTGTCAGAAAAGCAAGGATGATATACAGGACCAGAGCGGATTTGGAGAGACCGAGTTTAATGTATGCAATCGAAGTGATAGGAAATTAATGCAGGTAGGTTTGAACTGTTCTTGACAAACTTTATAGGCAAAGCTATGGAAATCCCAGCAGGCACCTGACAATTTACTAAATTAAGCAAAAATGGAGGTAGAAGACACCAGAGGCAGACATATCAAGGAAATACTATTTATAATACTTAGAAGAACAGGGCATGCGGGCCTCAGAGTAATAAAGTAAGAAGAAAAACGAAGCTGATGAGAAAGCACCTGAGGTTGCCTGTATTGAAATTGCTCAAGCTGTTTTACTTCTCTTCAGCTTGGATTGATCCCAACAGGAATGAAGTGTGGCTGCAGTCAAATGTCCTGTTTGGTCTGACTAAGGCCATGCAGGGAGCACAGGCCTGCACTTCCATGGGAATAATGACAGGACACTTAAAAGTCATAAAAAACTGGTTAGCTAAAATTAATTAATTAAATAACCATAGGAAAAATATTTCCTCCAGCTCTTACATTGAGAGCACTGCTTACAAGGTGACCTCTTCTCTCTTGCCTATGAGGGCCCATGTGGCATTCAGGAGAGCCTCCCTAATCACTAGTATTGTGAAGGTGAAATGCATATTTTCATGGGAAGATCTCATTTCCCAGGAAGCATAAATGTCTCTGCAAATAGAAATTCATTCCTGTTCCTAATCCCTAAACCATCAACATCTGCTATGAAGAATTCCTTGAGTCCTCAAATAAATCCCTCTTGTTCCCTATTCTTTATGGTACTCTAAAAAAGCAGTGTTTGAATAAAACAACAATAACAATCTCTCCCTTCCACCTCCCCACTTCCTCCTTGAGGCTTTTTACAATCCTAACTCACAAAAGAGTTTTATGGGGAGCCACGGGAGGGTGGAATATGGGTGTGGGTGGGATGAAGAAACCTATGAATGGTTTTAGATTATAAAGATACTGATGTTGAAATATGATAAATCCTGGGTTCTCCAGAAAAAAACAGTTTCCTTTCTTTCTTCATTATTTTCCATGAGTGTATATTTATTTATTTATTTATTTATTCATTTTTAGCTATACTTGGGTCAAACAAATGCAGTTTTAAAAACCCATTCCCATCTTTGAAGTTTCAGAAAGAAGAGATTTAGCAACAGGATATAAAATCCCTTCATGTCTTTAATATCTCATTTTTGCACATTGTCTGGGAAGTTCTATAGACAGTTGTTGCTCTAATCTCCCCATCCATGTCCCAAAGTTCCTTATTGATGGGGAGAAGCAGAATCCCTCTGCATAGATTTCTGACTCTAGACACTTATTTTCTGGCATTGTTGAGACACAAAAGCTCTAATGAGCTACCTATGCAGACTCTCTCAGCCAAACTGATTTGCTGATTGTCCTCCTGTAAGGGTCTGAAAATCACTGAAGAAAGGCCCTAGACATAAAGACATAGAGCGTTCATTCTGCAGAGTCACCAGCATGCGGGGTCAACCATTCGTACAAAATGGCAACCTGGAGAGGAGCACTCAGGCTCCTTTTAAGCACAACTAGGGAATTCCAGGTGGATTTGGTAATCTTCTACCATGATTGGCTAAGCAAGCAGCAGTTACATTTGTACACCTTTGATTGGTTGGGGTGAAAGGGACATGTTTGGGTATGTTTGGACATGTCCGGAGGAACTGACTCAGCCCCCGGAGCCCTCTACCTTGTGCATGCCTTATTTGATAATTTCCCAGAGATATTACAGGACCTGGGTGGTTACCTCCTCAGTCACATGTCAGGGCAGCCATTCATTAACAGTCCTTTGTTCATGGGGTTTCTTCCCGTAAGTCTTATCTGCCTCTCCGGGAAACTGAAACTTAGGCCTAGTTAGTGCGGCACCTCATTGAAGCCTGTCATGGCCTCAATTTGGTCCCTTTACTCCAGAGAAAATTATCAAGCATTTAATTTAAAAATTTTAAAAGAGTAAACTCACTGGAGGTAGGATAATTTGGGTGGTTTCTTGTTGCCCTCTAATCTATGTTCTGCAAAAGCCAGGACATCCCCAAAGGCCTCTTTAGGTCTATTTAACACTTGTACTTGTTTCTACAGGACAAAGTCACCCAGGAGGTACTTACAGGCTATGCGCACAGAGGCCTTCCTGCTCTTGGAGGTTCCCAGGTGGCTCCATGCCACACACTGACACCAATAGTCCTCTGGTCCATGGAAGTCCTCTACCTGCTGCCTGGTGACATTGATGAACACCTCCCGGATCTTCAAGCCTGATGGGGAGGCAGAGAAAGTCAGCTGAGGCCATTATATTTCTTAATGACAAAGTTAAGGTTAGCCGAACCTTTTCTTTTTAATTAAATAATTCTGTTTTTAATCAAGGCAAGGTTTTAATTACTTTGACAATAATATATTACAGTTAATTAAATTTTACCCACTGAGTAGGATGGGAACTATACACGAAAGGAATTACCAAGCAATGCAGCTCTAATGCCAAGAAATCATTTTCACAGACCCTTGACTCAGTGCTGTTTGCCTTTGTGTACATGTACTGTGGGGAACTACTGGGATTCTAGAAACCAGAGGTCTCAGCACAGAACCCTAGGGACACAGTTTCAGGTTGTTCTAAATACCCTTAACAAAGTTTGGCAGCTAGAGAGGACCACCATAACAGCGTGGCTTGAAAGAGAACAAGGAATACGTGTAGGATGGGGAATCCCAGGAATGGCCAAAATTGTGGGCTCACAGGCTCAGGACGGCGAAGCCAACGGGATACAAAAGAAAGGATAGGCACATTTGGCAAGCAGGCCAGTTGATCTAAGTCTTACAGCACTGAATAAAGGACCAAAGAAAAGCCCCGTGCCAGAAGTTTGAAGGGCTAGAAGAAACAACATAGACAGAAAGGGCCGAAAGGAAACACCTATAAATGGAGATAAAGTTGGAGACCTTAACTGTGTAACAAGGTTTTAATGAATTAGTATAGTTAATAAAATTTACTTGGTGTATCTGAGGAGTGACAGTATTTTCTGTGACCAAGAACAATCAAGCTTTTTAGGGGAAAGGTGACCAACCTTCATGGAGTGCCAAATGAGTTAACTCATTAGAAACATGGTCCCATGTCTACTCTGCTCTGAAAATGCTTGCTGCTACTGTGTCCTGCTATAGGATGGGTGGTGTGGGAGAAAAGAAGGCTGTTGCTTATACCTTCCATGTGAAGGCCCCACAGTTCAAGCCCTGAATCTCTCCTCTCACTTTATTCCCACAATGAGAGGAGGTGGATCTTTCTCTTATATCCCTATTTCATACACAAGGAAGCATGAATTAGAGAAGTCAGTCCACAGATATGTCTGACTCTAAAACTAGCACTGTGCTTAGTTGCCTCCCCACAATTTATGCTTGTTCTTATATTTAATTACTTATTCACAATTATGGCATAAGATATCACATGGAACAGTTAAAGAAAAAGTAAGTACTTAATTGTGCTTCTTTTTGTTTAAATTCAAAAGGAATTCAAGGGACAGAAGAATAACTATAATCAAAATGAGCCAAAGTCTCCGAGTAAAGGAAGTGGAACATGAGTCTACCTCTGATGGTGGCAAGATTTACAGACTAAGCAAGAGTAGAGGTTGAGGATTAGAGGTGGAGAAATCATATCTGACACTCAATTAATAGTGATATTTATAATCACAAAGATTATAGACAGTTAAGACCACTGTGGTTATTTGAATGAGGTAGCTCCCATAGCCTCATGTGATTTTAAGGCTTGGTCCTCAGCTGGTGGCAATTTGGGAGGTAAAACCTTGTTGAAGGAAGTGTGTTTATGGGGGCAGACTTTGGGGGGTTATGGCCTAGCTCCCCCTTACCAGAGATCAGCATAGTCTTGCTGCTTCTGGCTGGCTGCTGTAACAAGATGCAACGTCCAGCCTCTGCTTTACTGTCCTTTCTCTGCCATGATAAATCTTCTCCCCAAGAATGTAAGCCAAAATAAGCCCATCCCTCCCATCAGCTTGTTTTGGTCAGATATTTTGTCTCAGCAATGCAAAAGTAACTAAAATGCCCACATAAACCATCACACACAATTTGAGGGAAGCTTTCTAAGTTTGTAGGATGTGCCCACCCAAATTCAT
This sequence comes from Dipus sagitta, assembly GCA_036346955.1. Taxonomy (NCBI): domain Eukaryota; kingdom Metazoa; phylum Chordata; class Mammalia; order Rodentia; family Dipodidae; genus Dipus; species Dipus sagitta. The sequence goes on along the minus strand of CM070778.1, from coordinate 75,272,003 downwards.
CTCAGTGCAAAAAGATAGTCTACATTTTCCCTCTTTGAGGAGAGTACACAATACTCTGTGTTCCTTTTCTGAGCTTGAGCCCTGAAAACTATCTCCTCCAATGAACAGCAGGAAAGAACCTTAACTGTGTAGAGGTTCCACTGTTGTTATTGTTGTTAATGCTTTTCCCCTCTTAATAATGGATGAGTGCAACTCAGTCATGAGCACTTGCTCATCATGTAAGAGGTCCCCACGCTGAAGAAGTAAGTGGATATGGGAAAGGAGAAGTCGGTTAGCAAAGTGGAGAACAGAACAGAAGGGAAAATATAGAAAATATAGAAAAATGGTTACAATAGAAGCAGATTGGAGTGATTATCCCACTGGAGAGTAAAGCTGAATAGTTAGTGAAGCTATGCAGAGGAGGGTTTACTTTACAACTTCATTCTCAATTAAATGCAAATGATGGATGATCTGTTTTGAACAGTGAAGAGGAGAGAAGCCTACCCAATCAGTATCTGCAGGTGGGAGATAGTGCAACATTAGCATGACACCCTCCCCCTTATAGAACAGGGATCTTGGATGAGACAGAGCATACCCATCCTTTCTAATGCATGCTCTCAAACCTGCTTGTGGAAATGTAAATTAGTATAACCACTATAGAAATCAGCATGGCAGGTCCTCAGAAAACTAATAGAATAACTATATGATCCAGCTAGTCTACCCTTAGGTATATGCCCAAAGGAATCAAACTCAAAAAATCATAATAGACACTTTACATCCAAGTTCATTGTGGCATTATTCAAATAACCAAGTTCAGAAATGGGCTGAGGAAGCAGTCACTAGATTAATGGATAAATAATGTGTTATATGTACACAATAAGTTATTATCCATCCATAAAGAAGAAGCTATCATTAATTTGCAAGACAATGGATAGCACTAAATATCTTCTTACTAAGCAAATTAAGCCAAACTCAGAAAAGACAAATACCGTATGTTTCCTCTTATATGTGGAAACAAAATTTAGCAAAAGAAAAAACACATGAAAGAAGAAATAAGACTACTTCAGGGGAAGGGAAACCAGTGGGAGGAGTACATGAGAGGGTGAAGGTGTTGAATTTGAAGTGCACTGTATGTGTCTATAAAAATGTCATGAAACCCATTATTTTATACACAGATATGTGTTAAGTTTAAAAGGTAAAACATATGGTAAAACCAAACTTTCATTTTCTTGCTTCATATTGCAAGTGCAAGAGCTATCTCAAAATTGCTCACAGAGTTTTCATGTCCAAAGTGGAACTCAGGCAGTATCCACTTCCAACCACTATATTTGCTATGATTGTATCATGGTGCCATGGTATTTAAAGGACACCTAGAATTTTGGGTACACAGAAGACATGGAGATGACTGTCATGAACACGTTTATACTCATGGCTATTTAGAAACCAACACAGCATCACACATACAGTCACATGGGGAAACAGTAGAGTAGGCAGAAGGCAGAAGGGCAAGAAAACACAGGCAAGAACCTTTATATTGTGGTTCTGATGGAGGGGAAGAGAAAAGACAGTGAGAAGCCTCATGTTTGGCTAGTTTGACTAGTGTCAGGGTGCTCTGGGGTGGAACTGCTATCTATCCTGGAGTTTTGGCAGGGCACCAGTGGTCTGGAGAATCAAGCTATACCAAAGAGATGTACAGGGTCTATAAGTTTTGAATATGAAAGGCAAGACCATAGGCAAATTTCCTGCCATCTCTGGGAATTAGCATCCCTGGTCAGAACAGTACCCATAAGATCAAAAAGGCCCAAATCAAAGTGATGATTGCATAGATATCTCTGTAGTGTGCTCTGGAACACATGAACAGAAAATAGTTCTTCCCACTGTAAAGAACAGAACTGGTCTCACCCTATTCTTGTCATCCATAGTTGGGAGAGAAAGGCTCAAGTTTGGACCCCAGCATTAGAACAGCTACTACTCCACTGAAGAAGCCTCCCATGGGGTCAGGAAAACAAAGCACACAAATCACCTGCACCTGAACACATGCATTTTCCCAGTGAATAGCAGAAGGTGGCAGTCCACAAGGAACATTACATCCTATCGAAAGTATACTATCTCCCCTGATTAGGCCTTCTTCAAGCATGAAGATTTTATTGTTCTGAGATCATCCCTTCTATGGGAATTCTTGAAAAATCGTGATGCCTTTGTATCATTATTCTTTTTCCTAGCAATCTCAATAAGGCTGACCTGGAATTAACTATGTAGTCTCAGGGTGGCCTCAAACTCATGGTGATCCTCCTACCTCTGCCTCCAGAGTGCTGAGATTCAAGGCGTGCACCACCACGCCCGGCTTAATAAGGCAGGTTCTAAAAAAGAAAGCATATTCTTTATCTGATCTGCACTTCTCTTGATATATATATGTGTGTGTGTCATGCATTGCATACATATGTGTATGAGTATGCACATGCCCATGCTTGAGAAGCATTCAAGAAGAATGTTTAAGAGAATGTTTCCCACCATTCCACTCCTCTACTGAAATTCACACACCTGTGCTCCAACTATCTACTTCTGTACCTCCTGAGATGGTAGCTCACTTGTTCATAGGAAATGTTATAGTAGTACAAAAATTCCAAGCAAATGCAAGATGGCATCTCGTAAATAAGAGTAGCAATGTAGGTGATAACTTGCATAACTCTAATAAGCATGGAAAAGTTCTACCCTTTAAATTATTGTACAAATTATGCCCATCAGCCATTGTTATGTAGGAGAGTCTTACAGAATATGAAAATATGACTATGGTACTGATATGTTAATGAGCTTTCTAAGCTGTTGGATGGTTTAGGTGTGGATAGAATAATGTTGGCAGGAGAAGAGTAATTGCTCTGCATGTACTAAACATAACAGAGAAGCACAAAACTTCATCATTTGTCAGCTTTATTTGTTTAAATGAGAAAAATGCTGACAGTGGTTATTGCTGCAATCCCCTTATTTATCAGATAGCAAACACGAGTTACTTTCAGCAGGTCTAATCCTGAGGTAGACTAAAAATTATAAAATGTTCAAACTAGTTGAAGGCCGATGCTTCACTGTTTAGGGAAGAGAAATGCAGGAGTAAAAGGAAAGGAATGATAAGGGGAAAATAATTAAAATAATTTATATCTGGCCAATTTTCAATAAAAAGGGCCACATAGTCTTAATGCAAGATCCCACCTTGATGTACAGAATGTAAAAAGTTCTAGCAAGGTATTTAACATTCAGTGCAATACCAGTGACAGCCTGGTGCCTACTAACAGCTGTCCTTGTGCCTTTTATCCCCTGCTCATTATCACACTGGCACAGAGCCTATCAGCAGCTTCCTGCCACGACTAGTGTTGCCAGCCAGTGCTCAGATGCACCTGGCCGTGGGCACTTGGGACACAGTGGTCACATACTCTTTTCCCTTTCACTCCCTGGAATGTTCTCTATTAATGGATACTCTGCTTATTAAACTGAGTGACTACATCCCAAAAGGAAGCAAGAATCCCTCCTTCTCCATTTGCATGCCTTCTACATCCCAAAAAGGAGCGTAGCAAACAGGGCTTGGGTAGCACTGTTTTGCTGAGACTTTTTCTAGGGTTCTACATCCTCTGTGCCTGGTTTTCACTGTATGTTTCAATTGTGTGAGAACTAACCAGGAGGATGATTTTTTCAAGTTTTTGTACATAAAACTCTCTAGAACCATAACAGGACATCAAAAGTAACATAAAACATTGCTCAGTTCTTGAATAGAGAGAAAAACGTTCTGACTCCTCACAAAAAACCTCAGTTTATGAGGTTCATGAGCATTATCTGCTGGACCTTGGTTTCTGTCTCTCTGATACCTAGTTTTCTCCCAGAGTGGCTCCACATTACGCTTCTGATTGCTGAGCAGACAGAAAATAGCCAGCCCATTCATTTGGAAGAGTTGAGTTCATCCTTATAGAAGGCATTGTCTTTTTACTGGTCTAGGATTAGGGTATAAAAAAATCTGCTTAAGCAGTGGAGTTGCCTCATATTTTAAATAATCACACACAGTTTCCTAAATAATGATTAAAATATTGATGTGGCCCTTTACCTTTACTGATGCCACCATATTCATTATCTGTGTCATCTTAACACAATTCTACTATTATTTAATTTCTTATTATTTTAATTTTGTTGCAGATCCCAAAACAAGAAGTTGGTAAAAAATGTGACACATACCAGCTTAAACAAATATACTGAAGGCCTCTCTGTGCCTGGCCATTTGACAGGACTATGGTGAGCAGTGAGCAAGCAGGTGAAATGAGACAGTCATTCAACTGCCCCAACAATCAGTGTGGCAACTTCTATGACAGCAAAAGGGTAAGACACTACAAGATCACTCAAGGTGATTTCTAGCACCTCCAAGAGGTCACAAAAAGCTTCTTTATGATTAAGTAACATTCTACCTAAGATATGAAGGTGCTGAAGGTATCCAATATAAGGCTACGTTTCTGGGCATGGCTTTGGGACTCAGTTAGAATATATAACTTTCAATCTGATATTTAGGGAAGAATTGTCATGGAACTACAACCTCATACGTGAGAGAGCTTAGATGTCTTCAGGCCAGCATACTGCTGAAAGTAGTAAATTAAATATAGATAATTAAAAGATAAAACCATATTTCACTTTACTGGCAGATGATTAATTAGGGCTAAATATCTTTTGCTCTTCATCCTAGCAACAAGATTAGAATGCACTCTGATAAAAAATAGTCATCTTTTGAATGCACGTGAACTGTGCTTAATGAACACTCCTTAGCTTCCCCAGGATAATAAGTACCTCCTATGCTCTGCAGAAGCACCATAAGTTCAGACTTAAGTACAGAAAAGAAGAATACACCAGAGCTCTCCTGCTTCTTCCACACAAGAGATTAGAATTAATCAGCTCAAAAATGTCTGGCTGAGGAAAGCAAATTAACCCGATAACATTGTCTGACAATAGCGAAAAGGGGAACTTCAGAAGCAGAAGTGGACATGGCAGGTCACTTAGAGGACAGAATCCTATCTATGACTCACTTCCAACATTGTAGAAAACAGGATTTTTGACTTCCAATGCTGTGTCTTAGTTGATGGCTTTACTTTCCTGTAGCTACAAAAATCACCTCCCGCTAGCATGAGGTCAGTGTGTGTATCATACAGTATGTTACCCACTGTGTAACGTGCATACTGCATGGATGAATCACATGCAAGTGTAAAAGTAAAATTCTAGGAAGTCAGATAACTATCTGACTTTTTATTGCCTTTTCATCTTTTTAGAATTGTAGAAGTGTATGATGGCAGATGTGCTTTTGTAATCATAATTATCAGATACTATGTTTAAAAATAATAAAATAAGGCTGGAGATGGATTAGCCATTAAGGCACTTGCATGTGAAGCCTAAGGACCCAAGTTTGATTTCCCTAGTACCCACATAAGCCAGATGCAAAAGGTGGCACATGCTTCTGGAGTTCGTTTGCAGTGGCTAGAGGCCCTGACAACCCATTCTTTCTATCTGCCTCTTTCTTTCTCAAATAAATAAATATTAAAAAAATCAAGTAACAAATTTCTATTTATCATTTTTTTGATTGGGTACTTGCTATACACTAGGTCCTGAGATAAATACACAAGGCAGTGATGATAGATACTCATTACTTCCATTTCACACCTGAGGAGACCTGAAGTAAGAGGGAGCTATGTGACAATCTCTTCCTGAAGAGTTGGTTAATAGAGACCTTGATTTCAAACATAACCTTATCTAACATCAGCCCCTGTGCTTTTAAACAATAGGCAATCTACAGGATTTTATCTCATTTTGTTTTAAATCTTTTTTTAAGAGAGAGAGACATGTGGCACACCAGGGCCTCAGCCAGTGCAATAGAACTCCAGACACTTGTGCCACCTAGTGGGCATGTGCTACCTTGTGCTTGCCTCACCTTTATGTGGCTGGCTTATGTGGAATCTGGAGAGCAGAACATAGGTCCTTAGGCTATAGGCTTCGCAGGCAAGTGTATTAACCACTAAGCCATCCTTCCAGCCCAGCAAACACATATCTTAATGATATATGAACAGAAAAGAAAGTCATTGCCCAAGAATTCAAGGTTTGCAGGGAGGCAGAAACAGGAGGATCACAAGTTCAAGACCTTGCTAGTCTACATAGCAAGTTTCAGGCTACATGGTGAGATCCTGTCTCTATAATGTGGGAGGTTGGGAAGACAGCTCAGTGATTATTTACCACACAAGTCTGTCAGATCCCGATAACACACATAAAGCAGGTTACTATAGCTCCAGCAACCTTAGAGCAAGAAGTGAGGTAGACAGCAAAATCACACAGAAGTTTGACAATGAAAGCCTAAATCAAGGTGGAAAGTAAAGCCCAATATCTCAAATTGTCCTCATTTGTACACCATTGCATGCACATACCTATGCTCACACACATGGACACACACATAAAAATTCCAATAAATTAGTTAAATAGAAGAGAATTAGGACTTGGAACAAATCTTTGGTCAGAGTTAGGAAGTTTCTATCACTGCTAAGGATATATTGAAAACAAATTATGTCAAAACTCCTGTGTTATTGTGGGAAATGTTAAATTAGACCCCATAAAGATGGTCTTCATATTCAGGCCTGGGCTATGGAGGGAATTCATAATATTTTCTTACAAATATTTTATCAATTTGTCATTCTTCCCAGAGAAGCAGTGAACACAGTGAACTCTAGACTAGGGGATGATGCTTTTATAACTAGAGTTGGGGTGGGGATGTTTGTATCAAGTGAGGTTTTAGCTATCAAACAGTATGAGAGACTGGTTATCTCCATCATCTATGGCTAAAATATATGTTTCCCAAATGTGCCTTGGCAACTTGTGAATCATTGACAGTAACTTCAAATTAATGTTTTTCTGGAAGATGCTGTATTTAAACTGGAATCACTAGCACAGCATGGTTTTGAGATACAGACTTTAAAGATTTAATGCACTTTTATTTCTTTCCTTTTCCTTTTTTTTTCCCCAATACAATCTATTAACCTTTTATCCCCAGAGAAAGGCTCTAGTTGTTTGGAACGGAAATCACATGCAATGAATTTCCTGCAACAATATTTTTTAAAGAGGAGAAAAAATATTAGTTTATTTGGAGTTGAGATTTTCCCATAACATATTGAAATATACATTATTTCACTCATTAGGGTTCAATATCTTTGAGGCTGAATAAGAGTCTGGAAGTATTATTAAAGGAACTCTTAGTTTTATTGAACAATAAAGGAATGGTTTAGCTTATTGGTAACTCAAGTTTCCCACAGGCAATATAATTTTGACTTGTGCTGGGCTTATTGCTGTTTGCTGTTGCATGTATCTGTCTGTCATACTAAAGCTCTTAATTTTTGATTACTGAATATTCCACCCTTTTCACAGGGGTATGCTTTCTGGGTTGGGATTATCTAACAATTCTAAGCTTCCAGATGTTAGCAGAAGCAAAACACCAATACAAAGAGTCCCATATTTCCAAATGAAATGAGGCAGAACAAATGAGAAAAGGTCCATCACTGGCACAGAGGATGGAAGTATATATTACTGAGAAGTACAGTGATGTCTGTCAAAACACAGTAACTCATGTCAGGTAAATTGCACTTTTTGCAGAAAAGAACTCTAGTTTAGGATTTTCCAAGCTAAATTGAATGAACACAAACAATCCTTTTACTTGTTATTTGAACAGTAAGATGTCAGGGTCAAATTACCAGAAAGACCAAAGGCAGTTTGTAACCTTTAACAACTAAAAGGAAATATTGCTTTTAATGTGGAATATAGAAGATTCTTTGTCTATTCCAAACACTCCCAGGCCTTCTGCATTATCCATTAGATTTGTGAAGAAATACAGCCCATATGTAAAAAATGCATATCTATATTAGATAGTTCAGAAATGGGGGAAAAGTTGTCCAAAGAGAAGTAAAGAGAGGCTTACAATAAGATTTTAATAAAACCTGGACAATTCCTGATATCCCTTTGCTCAAATGTTGTTCCTAGGCCTTGGCCTGCTAGTGTCATTCAGTCATACCTAATTGGCAAGAGTTACTTTAAAGGTCTAATCAAAGCCATTAGGTCCATAAGACAGTCCAGCAGTGACCTCCCGCTGCATTTTCAGAACCCAAGGGAGGTAATGTGCATCTGTTTCTCCATACCTGAGGCCACTGTGTTTTTAATCTTAGTTGCATTCATGTATTGGTTTGGGGTAAACTATCTATACTTATCTTGCTTTACTATCCCACTATTAATACAGAGCTTAGAAAACATAACTGCAGGGTATGGTAAGCAGCAATTTTCATTAACTGTTCAGAAGAAACTGTTAAGGAGAGACCTTTGTTCATAGTTTACTCTCTGTAGCCTCATATGCTTTAAATATTTAAACTCTACTTTTTGTTAATATCAGACCTTTCCAGATATCAGAATATTGTAATTTAGTTTATATAAAGTCCGTGATGTTTAGCTATCAATAAGCACACATCATCATGCCTGACTAAAACTCTGTAATATTATTATGGTTCTTGTCTTGTTCAAGCTGATTTTGCTAGATGATTATCACTGAAGTTATAATCTAAGTCTTATAAAAAGTAACTTATTGTGATTTTTGTTCTTAGAAAAATTGAAAAAGTTTCCCATGTCTTAGAAAAATCTACTGTATACAAAAATGTTAATATAGTTTGTCTAAGTTTCATATAACAGTTGTAAATATTTCTTTTGTTACTCCTTAAAATTGTTCAATGGTAAAAGGTACTTATTTAAAAAATTGCTTTGTATCATATTGTCTCTAATACATGTTAAAATCAGGCTTGCTGAACTCAACAATGGCCAAGTTTTATTTTATTCTTAAGCTATGTATAACCAGTCTCAATCAAGGTTTCACTTAATTAATTGTCTCATTTCTGACATATTAAGTTCATTGCTTATAGAAATATTGATACTTAAGACATGTTTCCTGCCCTAAAAATAATTTTAAACTGATGTTCTACTTCTAATTTGGGGTGTAATTGGTACTTGCATTGGTACACAGACTAACCAAAGTTGTTTTCAAACATAGGTACTAAGTTTTTATACTTTCTTGTTTTTTTCCTGGCATACAATTTCTAGATTAAATCAATTATTTTAAAGTTATTGATAAAATAATTGATAAAAATATTGTCTTTGGGGCTACTAAAATATTCTGCTTATACTTATAACTGACAGATACTTAAAAGATAAAATGTGTATGCTTTCTATGTCCCAGATATAGCTTACACTGTCACCTGACAACTAAACTTAAATATCAACCAGAATGATTTTAAACTATTATGTCATTCTCTAGCCAGATCTACTTGGCTAATAAGATATGTTCTGCACCCTTTTTAACTAATCTGTTTTGCTAATAAGATATGCACAGTCTCTCTTAATGAGTAATAACCATATATAGAAGCCAAAATCAATTAGAAACATTGGAGTTAAAAGAATAACCCATATTTTGGTTCCTGCGCCTGGGACAAAAGGCCACAGGAAATGAAGGGACACTTGAACTTCTAGCCTCTGGAAAGTTACCCATCTTCTTGACAAGAGAGGATGTGGAGACCCAGAAATGAATTCCAAGTCAGCATATCTGCAACAGGAGAGTCACATTGGAGGAAAATCAGTCCTCCAGGATTCCCAAGAAAGAGAGGGCCACTTAGTCAGCATGGCCTTGATTTATCATAGCAGATGAGAGTCATAGAACTCCTCACAGGTCCCTGAAAGTCTCTCCTACAGAGCTACTATTAACCTCCAAAGTATACATTTAATTCTGACAGCCTATATGTTCTTAGTCACCCAAAGAGAAAACTATAACTACAATATAAACAATGAGTCAGACTAATAGGCTCCCCTGTCTGATGCTGATTTACAGTACTAAACTCTCACATTAACTCATGCCTTCTGCCCCTGCCTATCCCTGATTAGCTTCACCTACCCTAGCCCCAGCTCCTCCCACTTGCCTTAGCCAGAATAAAGCTATTTCTTGGACTCTGTCCTTCCTTAGCCCTTACTATATCTCATCCAGGGATAAGTATACTCCACACCAATGAATACTCTCAAACTTAAACTCTCTTGTGTTCTTGCTCTTCCCCTGATCCTAAAATGCCCCTAAGACTGCCCAGAATGCCCATATCCAGATAGTTATGGATACCAAAGAGGCTCATGGCAAGCTCCAAGAAAGTCTGCCTGACCTAACCTTCTCCACCACCCCCTTAATTCTTCTCTCCCCACCCTCAGTCACCTCAATCTTACCAATCACACTGCCTGCTTCCTGTGTGCTTCTATTGAGTGCCCCCTCATTACTGTAGCCCCTCATACAATGTCACCTCTGCTTCAGACACTCCCTGCTTCTGGCATCCTCTCTCCAAGCTCCCTATCCCACTCTCTCTTCTGAACCACCTTGATTACTGGCATAAGAACATATCTCAATCCTGGTTGGGAGCTTTCAAGAATAACTCTATTGTGACAAACCACACCTTTCCTAAGGGAATTTATTCTTGGTTTGACTCCATGCTGTATATTTGCATCTCTCTGAGAATGCACTCGAGCCCTTGCACCCCAGTCACTTTGGTACCTAGCCTCACCATGTATACAGAGGGAGAGCTGGCAGTCCTTCTTCCTAAGCAGGCTCATCATTACAAAAGAGGTGTTCACTTGCCTGTAATGGTAGGGTTAAGCCTGGCAGCCTCTATAGATTCCACAGGACTGGCTACAGGAGGCCTAAGCCTCAGCATAATCTCCTATGAAAGGTTTTCTACAGAACTGAGCATTGCAGTCTGGGGATCCACCGAGGCCCTATGACTGCTACAAGAACAACGTACTTCTCTGGCCTCAGTTGTGCTACAGAACTGCTGAGTCCCTAGACCTCTTGACAGCAAACAAAGGAGGGACATGCCTTTTTCTGAATGAGGAATGCTGCTACTATGTCAACTGATCAGGCAAGATACAGGTCAAAATTAAAATACTAAGAAATCTTGCCAACCAGCTTTAGGTAGGAACACCAATTCTGTCTGAGTCATGGAACATCTTTAGTACAGTCTGACCCTGGCTTTTGCCACTCTTAGGGCCTAGCTTTCTGAGATGCATCCAAAATCAGGTGGACCAATTCACCCACCTAAGATTCAACCAACTTTTACTGACCTGACCCTCCTCTATCTCCTACCAGCCTCTGGCCACCAAAGAGCCAACTCCTTATCACCAGCCCTGAGGGGAGACCCAATTGATCACATCACCAGCCTCTCATATAAGAACGTGTCACACCCTACAGTCAGCATGAAGACACTACAGAAGAAAAGACCATGGCCCCTTGTCACCAACAAAAGGCTGGAAAGTTAGGTCAAAATGGGCTTCCCAAAAGTGAGTCACCAAAAGAAAACAGGATGGCTACAGGGAGATATAAGGAAATGAATCATCCACATTCCTCAAGAAATTACCCAACCATTAATGATGCCCCTAAAACAGAGATTTACTACCCCTCCTTATCTCTCACCAATTCACTTCTGTTCTTACCCTAAGATCAGAAATTTACTGCCCCCTTATCTCTCACTGGATCACTCCTGGTCTCTCCATATGGCTAATGTAAAGAACAGAAATTTACTGCCCTAAGAAGAAAATTCCTTCCCCTTTCTCACCTTCCCCCAATTGAAAAGCCTATAAAGCCCACTATCTGTAACCCCAAACTGAATGTTCTGCTCTTGAGAGTCAGTCCTGGCAGCTCCTGTTTTTCCCCCAAATAAAAACTTCCACCTTTGCCTCAGAGTGGTCTCCATGGTCCTTGGTCACTCCTGAACCTCACACTTTCTAGTTGGACACCTCAACTTTCCACATTCTACTATCACGTTGTAGGCCAGTTCTCTTGTGAATTTTTCATTCTAAGTGAGGCTTATATGGTCTCTAGTACAACTATTCCCAACAAATTCATCCACAAGTCTCTCCTACACCCCAACTCTGGGAGCACAGAATTAGGAACTCACCTCACACCAAGACTCAGTTTGTTTTCTTCTTTTTATTTATTCCTAGATTATGCTAAATCTTTTTTTTAAGGAAAGTATGTCCACAATCCTGTAATATTTGTCATAGAAGAAATCAGCCATAGGATAAGGAATTAACTCTCACAGCAATGGTAGAAGTGATGAAGATTAAGACATTCCAATGGGATATGTGTAGATTTTACATTTCAGATATAAAAATCTAAACAGGGCAGGACAGACCAAGGTCTTCCAGAAAGGAGGAGACTGACCAGAATCCTGCCTAGTTGCCACCAGCCCCAATCTGTGAGCCCACCCAGCTGGTGGTGCAGATTGGCAGGAGCAGAAACAAGGTGAGGGGATTGTGCACTCACATCAAACTCCTTGCAAAGGCAAGAACTTGAAAGGGAAGATGACAGAGACCAGCTGAGCAGCTTCTGAAGGAGAATACAAATGGGACCAGTTGAGCAGCTCCAGGCACACTGTAAAGTCTCCCATCCCCAAACCATCAGGGCTGTGAACCTTTGGAGAATTGATTCATCCCCAGCCACCCAGCACCAAGAGGGATCAAGGTGGGCACCTAGCACTGGTTAGATTGGAAGCCATCCCAAAGGGTAACAGGGCCGACTTTATACAAAGCCAGATACATAGGACTTTATTGGAAGTGCTTATCTGTCTTTCCATGGCAGGAAAGGTTACATATTACATTTGAATGATATATTCTTGGTTGGATTTGCACTTCTCAAGTAAGCTGGATTTTGGTGTTGATGTTGTTGCGTTTGATGTTTCCTGAATTTTAGGGTCTTTGTCTTTTTCTTCTGTCATTATTGGGGACAGGGACTGACTGGCCCCGGGCTCAAATTGAACCTGTTTCAGACTAGAAATCTCAACCTCCTACTTGACAGGATTAAGGGTGTGGGACAACACACACCCTTAGCAACTTTGACTTTACTAGATTATCTGTACTGGTTTTGATTGAATGTATATATCGCTCAGTTGAATTTTAGAATTTTCCAGTAATTTGCTCCATCCAGTCTATTATAATACTTGAATAGCAGGCAAACTCAACACTTAGGGTCACTACATCTCTTTCTCTTGGAGTTTAAGTGCTATACCTGGTACCTTAAACTCCTACACTGAAGATATATAAAGATGGATTTACATACCTAAGAACACTGCAGATAATTAGAAAATGCAACCATCAAATTAACTCAAGATGCAAAAATTTCCACATTATAATTCAAGAAACACAAAACATCAAGCCAATACAATCCCACTGCTGGCCTCTAAAGGCCCAGGTGTGAGGCCTAGTGGAACTTCCTGAGCCTAGCTAAAGTTTGGTGATCTGTCTCTGGCCAGACGTGACTCAACAAGACGCCTAATGGCTTTTTACCTGCTACCTCCACATGGGAGTTAAAATTATCATTTCAATAGTCACAGTTTACTATTGGCCCTTACCTTTCCCCACCATCCTACAATCCCCGCCTTCACCCCCAACATTATATAGACAACTGTTCATAGCAATAAATCGAGTTCCTGCTTCTACAAGACTCCCGACTCAGTGTGGTTTTTCTCCGGTGGCCAGGAGAGGTCTGAGTCGTCGGACGCTCATCTCCTCCTCAGCCCCTCGGGAGGAACCAGCGGGCCTGGTCCTTCCCTCGGCACTACCTGCCCCCGCCGGCGGAGCCCGGCATCTGGCGCCCAACGTGGGGCTCTTAGAATCCGACAGACTAGTGCCCCCTGAGAGACATTCGTTGAGGAGGTCAATCGGTGTACATATGCGGGTGAGCATACCCCTATAAGTAGTCTTTATATTTAATGTGCTAAACTTTGCTTCTATAACCTGTACTTGTTGATCAACATCTCTTTGTTCTCTTTCTCTTTCCTTTCACTTTTAGTTTACAGACAAGCTACATCTGCGGCTTTTGTACAGCATGTTTACCTATCTTTTAGATCCTTGTGGTTGTATTGTACTCATGTGTATGTGGGTTGCTATTGCCCTAATTTTATGGACATTTTTCTCTCAACTTTATAATGTGGGACAGTCTAACTGTAAATCCAATCCTGCCTTAAAATCTCTCAGGACACTCCTAAAGAGTAGAGGGCTTAATTTAACTGATAATCAGACTCAACAGACCTGGGATTGCCTTCTCAAACTGGCGCCATGGCTGCCGGAAGGAAATCTCTTTGATTGGGACACGTGAGATAGGGTAAAGGCCCTTGTTTGTCGGGCACATGTGGAGAAGGGTCAAATACCCCCCTCAGGGGTCCTCCCTATGATCTCAGCCCTCAAGGCCTGCTTCCCTCCAAGGCCAACCAAACATAAACAAAAGACAAAAAAAAAAGATAATATACAGCCTAATCCAGCTACTCCTCCTGGAGATACAGCTTTAAAAAAACCCCAAAAGGATACATCTTTATGCTCCTCACTCAATCCCTTTGAGAGTGCTCCCTGACCTTCCGGGGGACCTCCTCCACCTCCTCCATCAACTAACCCTTTCTGGACCCCCTCGGCCCCTCCTTCATATTCGGCCGCCGAGACCCCCTCAGCCCCTCCATATTCGACAGCCAAGCCGTCAGAAAATAAAGCTACTTTTTTATTTCCCGTCAATCTAAATCCTGGGGGCAATCGCCCTGCTGCCTGGTATCCGTGGGAAGCTCAGGACCTTAAGGAGCTTAAAAAAACGGTCTCGGAGGATGGACCCAACTCTCCTTGGGCTGAGACCCTATTACAGGGCCTTGCCCATCAACCTTGTACAACCCAAGATTAAAAAAATCTAGTCAGGGCTGTCTTGTCAGGTCCCCTATACATTAAGTGGTGTGCCTTTTTTAGAGATAAATGCCATACACAGACAGAACAAAACCAAAATCAACAGCCCCCTGTGCCGATAACTTTTGGGATGCTCTCTGGTACCTCTGATCAATATGCTACAGGCACTCAACAGGCGGCTATACCTGACCCGTATAGGGACCAGGTCAGGGCACTGGGCTTGGCGGCATGGAAAAAGCTTGATGAGGGACCCTCTGAAACTCCCCTTATAAGTATTACTCAAAAACCATCTGAGGATTTGGCTACATTTATAGATAGGGTAGAAAAAAGTCTCCAAAAAAAATTTCCCCCAGGGACATTACGGGATCAGTTTACTAAAATGTTGGTCTGGGATGGGATAACGGCCGATCACCGCCTCGCCTGTGCGGGTCTCAAGAACAACTCCATGAGTAAATGGATTGTAGCCACCAAGGACGTTGGCACTATCTCCCATCAGGCTAGGGCCATGGCTGCCGCCCTTCAGAAAAATAAACAGAGAGATTTGGCCAATACGATCTGTACATTACAGTTAAATTCTAAAAACTTAACATGTTTTGGATACGGGGATGAGGGCCACTTTAAAAAGGAGTGCCCCAACAGGACAAAGCCTCCTCCGCGCTCTGGGGGGACGACCAACGCCCCTCACACCCTTTGCCCTAAATACAATAAAGGGTTTCATTGGGCTAAAAAATGTAAATAAAAGTTTAACATACAGGAAAAGCCTTTAAACTCCTCCAGGGGCTTCCCCCAGCCCCGTTAAATAAGGGGAAAGAGACCATCAAAGCCTATTGGACCGTCCCCCTGGTCCCCGGCCTTAGACCCAAAATTATTTTGAATATTGACAATAAAAAATTCAAACTTCTCATTGACACTGGAGCGAACCGAACGGTCCTGAGAAAGGAGGAAGTGCCCCCCTCCTGGCAGCTTGTGCCCGGCCCTCCCCTACTGGAAATTGGCGGGCAATCCACCTCCTGGGAGACTGCCACGTGGCTCCCTTGGACTGACCCAGGTGGGGACAGGGGAAAAGTCCGCCCTCTCGTGGTGACTGGGCTCACTGCTAACTTACTGAGGCAAGACATCCTTGGAGATGCCGAGGCTTTCATCACTACTGACCATAAGGCCTTTTATAATGATTTGTTAGATAAAAAAGAATATCAACAACAGTCTGAGGAAGGGAGGGAATATCATCCCAATTATAGAGATGACCCTTACTTTGAGCAACTCAGACAAAAGTACTCCAATAAACACCCCCAATTCTAAGGGCCACTGCCCAGCCCCCCCCATTTAAAATCCAGTGGAGACCGGGGGATCCTGTATGGGTTGAGCAGTGGCCTCTCCCTTCTTCTAAGTTACACCAACTCCACATACTTATTGATCAACAGTTGGAGGCCGGACATATTCGTCCCTCCACTAGTCCCTGGAACTCTCCTGTCTTTGTCATAAAAAAGCCTAATGGGTCCTGGAGATTTTTACATGATTTAAAAAAGATCAATAAACACATGATCCCCTTCGGAACTCCCCAGAGGGGACTCCCATGGATCCCAGCTATTCCCAATATATACCATATTACTATCATTGACGTTAAAGATTGCTTCTTCTCTATCCCTCTCCATCCAGGAGACATGAAAAAATTTACATTCTCTGTACCTGCTGTTAATTTTTGTGGCCCAGATAGAAAATTTAAATGGACTGTCTTACCTCAGGGCATGGCAAATAGCCCACCCATTTGTCAATATTACCTGTCATCCATTTTCTCTTCTCTTATCAATCTCCCTGATACTCTGTTTTATATTTACATGGATGATATTATTCTTGGGTGCCTAGATTCCTCCACACTCCAGGACCTTACCCACCAATGTCTAACTATCCTGCATACTCACGGCTTTAAAGTAGCTCCAAAAAAAGTTCAAACTGTGCCTCCCTTTAAGATCTTGGGCTCAATCCTTACCCTAGATACAGTTTCACCTGTTAAACCACAACTTTATATTCAAAATTCTTACACCTTGCCTCAACTCCAAAAGCTTTTGGGAAAAATTAATTGGATGAGGCCTTGGATACCCATAACTACTAAAGAGCTGTCCCCTTTATTTGACCTCCTAAAAGACCTTAACTTCTCCTCTCAGGTAATTTTGTCCCCTTGTCATCAACAAATTTTTCATAAGGTACAACAGGCTATAAATACTATAACCCTAAAGAGGTTCAATCCTGATTTGCCCATCTCCCTCTACATTTTCTCTGGGAAAACATTATACACTGCACTGTTGGCCCAGGAAGGTGAACCCATCCAATGGGTCCACCTCTCAATCGGTGGGGTCCCCAGAGTTTATTCTATAACCAACCAGGTTGCTGATTACATTATCAAGGACAGAGACACCTCTGTCCGGTTGTTTGGCACAGAACCTCACCTTATTGTCACCCCCTTTAAGATAACAGATTTCACCTGGCTTCAGAAAAATAATAATAGAGTTGCTATGGCTCTCGAGGGGTTTCTAGGTAAAATTGATTGCCATTATGGCCCCCACAAATAAATGAGTTCTTTCTCCAGATTAAAATAAAAGCCCCCCAGGCTTTTTCTGTCTCAACCTAACCCTGACTTTCTTACCGTGTTTACTGATGGAGGGCACCTGGGGGCTTCCCTAGTCGTTTACCCTCCCTTAAAACAAAAAAAAGAGCCTATGCCCATAAAGTCAGTCTCTCATGAGGTTGAGGGGTCAACACAATTCAAAAAACTATTTGCTGTCGTTCTAGCTTTGGACACTATTCAAGAGCCATTTAACTTATTTTCTGACAGCCTTTATGTTGTTAATTTATTACCCAACCTGGTTGAGGCCCATATTAGACTGGACTCCAACCCTATATCTCCTCTGATGATTCAAGCTCGTTCCCTACTCAAACAAAAAATTAACCCCATTTTTCTTCAACATCTCAGGGGTCATCAAAACTTACCGGGATTTCTTTCTCGAGAAAACAATTTGGCTGATAAAATGACTTCTATGCCTCAGTGTAATACTATTACAAAAGCTACACGCTTCCACTTATTGACCCATGTCAACTGGAGAGGTCTCAAACACAGGTTTCCACAAGTACCAGTCAAGGACCTTAAAAAAATTGTCCGGACTTATAAGTCCTGTCAGCCCTTCCTCCAAGTACCCCCCCTTCAAACTACAGAAAACAATCCTAGAGGGCTACGCCCTAATCATCTGTGACAAATTGATGTCACACACTATTCTCCATTTAAAAAACTTAAATATATTTCTCTTTCAGTTGATACCTTTTCCCGTGCCTGCTGGGCATCAGCACATGCCGGGAAAAAATCTAAACATGCCATTAGTCATATACTTCAATGTTTTGCCACTCTTGGGCTGCCTGATCAAATTAAAACAGATAATGGCCCCTGCTTCGTAAACAAGGCCTTTATAGATTTTCTCCAAAACTAAAAAATCTCACATTCTACAGACATCCCATACAACCCCCGGGGCCAAGCTATCGTTAAAAGATATAATCAAACTCTCAAGTCTCAATTACAAAAACAAAAAAAAAAATCCTTACCCCCACACGACCAACTAAAAAAGGCATTATTTACCCTAAATATTTTAAACTTTTCTAAAGAAGATAAACAACTCTCCCCTTTTCAAAAACATTGGTCTTCATCCATTACCTACAGTTCTATCTGGGTAAGATGGAGGGACCCATTGACTGGGGCCTGGAGAGGGCCTGATCCGCTCCTCACAGCAGGGAGAGGGTTTGGATGTGTCTTCCCTCAAGATGAAAAAAGACCCATTTGGGTACCAGCGAGAGACCTAAAATATTTGTCCCAACAAGAGGACACTGACAGTCACTTCTCTAGGGAGTGTCCCACCCCTGAGGACTGTTCCTAAAATGGTCCTTCACCCTACTAAACTAAACAATTCCCTCCCTTGTGGAGGATTGCTGGCTTTGCCTCCAATCTGGGCCTCTCTGGCTGCTTGCAGTACAGTTGCCTGTACGACCTTAAAACATTACTCAGCCACCTTCCCCATCCCCGTCCAGCTTTTCCAATGTTTCCCCTGGAACTTGCATTTGGGCCCCGCCTTCCCCTAATAATTCCAGTATAGATGTGGGATACATTCATCCTTCCTTCTGTACTTTTAACACAGCTGATCCCAATGCTCAATACTGCCCACCTTCTGGAATGGTTTATGTTTGTGGAGGCGGGATGGCCTATGACTTTCTGCCCACCAATTGGACGGGCCTTTGTGCCCCAGCCACCTTAATCCCAGATGTAAATATCATCCCTGGAAATGAGGCCCTCCCTGTATCAGAGGGAGACCTATCTTCAACAACAGCTAGATTCCCTGGCTGAGGTAGTCCCACAAAACAGGAGAGGACTAAACCTACTAACGGCCGAAAAAGGAGGCGTATGTTTGTTTTTACAGGAAAAATGCTGCTTTTACGCCAATAAATCAGAAATCATCCAGGACAAGATTAAGAGGCTCCAGGAAGACTTGGAGAGGTGGCAGCAGGATCTCCAGGACAACCTGCTGTGGACGGGCTTATATGAATTCTTACCCTACCTTCTCCCTCTACTTGGGCCCCTCCCCCTCCTTCTTCTCCTTTTCCTTCTCCTCACTGTCGGGCCTTGTGTAATTAATAAGATTACACAATTTATTCACCAATGGCTAGAGACAATAAAACCTCATCAGGTCAAAATACAGGCTGGAAACTCAGGAATTAAGTTCCTCAGATGACCCACTGCCACCTCCTCTGCCCTCCATGTGACCAATGACGGGTAAGATCCCCAGAGGGGGACAACCTAAGACAGGCCATGGGGTGGGTTCTCACCGAGCTAAACACATGGTACCCAGTGACGGGTAAGATCCCCAGAGGGGGACAACCTAAGACAGGGGCCATGATAAATGCTCTGAGCTAAACACCTGGTACCCAATAACGGTTAAGACCCCCAGAGGGGGACAACCTAAAACAGGGGCCATGGTGACTAATGCTCTTACAAAAACAAAAGGGGGAGATGCTGGCCTCTAAAGGCCCAGGTGTGAGGCCTAGTGGAACTTCCTGAGCCTAGCTAAAGTTTGGTGATCTGCCTCTGGCCAGACGTGACTCAACAAGACGCCTAATGGCTTCTTACCTGCTACCTCCACATGGGAGTTAAAATTATCATTTCAATAGTCACAGTTTACTATTGGCCCTTACCTTTCCCCACCATCCTACAATCCCCGCCTTCACCCCCAACATTATATAGACAACTGTTCATAGCAATAAATCGAGTTCCTGCTTCTACAAGACTCCCGACTCAGTGTGGTTTTTCTCCGGTGGCCAGGAGAGGTCTGAGTCGTCGGACGCTCATCTCCTCCTCAGCCCCTCGGGAGGAACCAGCGGGCCTGGTCCTTCCCTCGGCACTACCTGCCCCCGCCGGCGGAGCCCGGCATCCCACCAAAAGTAATAAGTCTATCAGAAATTACCTCCAATGAGACTCCTATAAATGAAATGCCCAACAAAGATTTAAAAAAGAAAAGATTACATCTATGTTGAAAGAAATTAAAGAACAAATATAAGGAATCAGAGAAGAAAATGAACTCCTGAATGAATCCCAAGAAAACACAGGAAAACAACTTACTGAAATAAATAAGTTAATACAAAACATGATTAAGGCAATAGAAATAATTTAAAATATCAGAAATACTAGAAATGCAAAACAGAGTAACTCAAATATAAAATTCTATAGAAAGTATCACCAATATAATGGATCAAGGAGAGGACAGAATATCTAATCTAGAAGACCAGGTGTCAGGTATAATACAGGCCAACAAAGAGAAAGACAAACTAATAGGAGGCATGGATGGGAATTTCAAGACATTTGGGACTCTATGAGGAGATCAAACATAAGAATTCACTGCATAGTAGAAGGAAAAGAATTTCACTCCAAAGGCATACAGGTATTTTCAACAAAGTCATAGAAGAAAACTTCCACCAAGTAGGGAAAGTGATGCCAATACAGATACAGGAATCCTATAGAACACTAAACAGACAAAATCAGGAAAGAACCTCTCACTGTCTTATTATAATTAAACTACAAAACATAGAAAGCAAAGGAAATATATTGAAAGCAGTTAGAGAGAAAAATCAAGTCATATACAAAGGCAAGCCCATCAGGATAACAGCAGGTTACTCAACACAAACTTCAAAAGTCAGAAGGGCTTGGAATGGACTTGGGAACTTCCAGCTGTGGGCTGACTCAGCTCAGGCCCAGGCCCAGGCCCAGGCAGAAGGGCCTCCTGGCCCTTACACTCCACATGGGTTCTTTAGTCCCTCCAACTCCCCACATGGCAGGAACTCCTTGAACTTTCTTTTTTCTTTCCATGCTTTTTCCCCCAGATCCATATTTGGTCACACAGACTCCTGAGCTACATGTGACCCACATGGGCTTTTGGGATCCATGTGGTGTGCTTATCTTCTCCCCACTTCATCTGCCTTACCTCCCAGCCTTCCTCTTTCTGCACCTCTTTGTAAAATCTGTATAAAATGTGTTATTTTAAAAATTATTCTCTTGAATCTGAAATTGCCAATTCTTTAGTTAGTTTGCAGATATGAACTCAGGACTTGGGATTCCAGGAAGCACCCTAGAGCCCCAATTTCCCCATTACAATATGTCTTATTAAAAGGAGATACATCATCAGGCGTGGTGGCATTCACGTTTAATCCCATCACTCGGGAGGCAGAGGTAGGAGGATCACCGTGAGTTCAAGGCCACCCTGAGAATACAGAGTGAATTCCAGGTCAGCCTGGGCTAGAGTGAGACCCTACCTCAAAAACAAACAAACAAATAAACAGAAGGGCTTGGAATGATGTATTCCAAGTTCTGAAGGATAACAATTGTCAACCAAGGCTACTTCAGTCTACAAATTATCCATTCAACTCAATGGAGAAATAAGGATATTCCACAAAAAAAAAGAAAGAAAAAAGAAAAAACACAGGCTAAGGGAATATTTGAAGGGAAAAAAAAAGCTCTACATAAAATGCTTGAAAGGATCCTCCATGCTAAAGACAAAGAAAAGCACACACATAAGAAAAAATGGAAAAAATGAACCATACTCAAATACTAGTTAATACAAGAGAGCAAAGTTAAAACTGGAAGAACTACAAAACAAAACAAAAATGGCAAAAAAATTAATACAGCCCTTTAAATAATAACTCAATATCAATTGCCTCAATGCCCCAAACAAAAGACATGTGTTTGCAGACTGGGTGAAAAAGCAGGATCCTTCAAATTTGTTGCCTCCAAGTTACTCACTTTTTCACAAAAGATAGACACCATCTTAGGGTGAAAAGGTAGAAAGCAGTGTTTCAAGCAAATGGGACTAGAAAACAAGCAAGTGTCACCATCCAAACATCTGACAAGGTAGACTTCAGGCCAACATTAGGAAAGATAAAGAGGGTCATTTTGTATTGATTAAAGAAACACTCCAATAGGAGAATATTACATTCCTAAACATATAAGCACCTAACATGAGGGCTTCCAATTTTACTAAAAAAAAAACACTATTACAACTAAGGACACAGATAACACCAAACACAGTTGTAGTGGGTGACTTCAATACCACACTCTCATCAATTGACAGGTCATCCTGGTAACAAATAAACAAAGGTGCATCTGGATTAAATGAGGTCATAGAACAAATGGACCTAACATATATCTACAGGACATTTTATCCAAATGTTGCAGAATATACATTCTTTTCAGCAACACATGGAACATTCTCTAAAATAGACCATATATTAGGACACAAAGAAAATCTTAACAAATACAAATAAACTGAAATAAAATAATTCCTTGCACTCTATCTGATCACAATGGGATCAAACTACAAATCAATAGCAAGAAAAGCTAAAGAGCATAGACAAAATCATAGAACCTAAACAATACACTACTAAATGATGAATGGGTCAATGAAGAAATCAAGAAAGAAATAAAAAAAAAATTCATAGAATCAAATGAGAATGAGAACACAACATACCAAAATCTTTGGGACAGAATAAAGACAGTCCTAAGAGGGAAATTTATAGTTTTAAGTGCATATATTAAGTAATTAGAAAGGTCAGAAGTAAACAACTTAATGCTTCACCTTAAATACTTAGAAAAAGAACAAGGCAAACCAAAAAATTAGTAGATGGGAAGAAATAATAAAGATTAGGGCAGAAATTAATGAAATAGAAATCATCATCATCATAATAATAATAACAATAATCCAAAGAATCAATGAAACATAGAGTTGGTTCTTTGAAAGTATAAACAAGATTGATAAACCCTTAGCAAATATGACAAAAATAAAGAGAGAAGAGACACAAATTAATAAAATTAGAGATGAAAGAGGCACTATCACAATGGATATCACAGAATTAAAAAATTCACAGGGACATACTATAATAACATATACTCCACTAAATTTGAAAATTTAAAAGAAACAGATGATTTCCTTGATTTATATGACCTACCAAAATTAGATCAAGATGAGATTAACCACTTAAATAGACTTATGTCAAGTATGGAGATCCAAGCAGTTATATTAAAAAAAACCTCCCAAATAAAAAACATTGATGCTTAGATGGATTCACTGGTGAATGTAACCAGACTTTTATGGAAGAAGTAACACCAATTCTTCTCAAACTTTTTCATAAAGCAGAAAAGGAAGGAATGCTACCAAACTCCTACTACGAAGCTACCATCACCCTCATACCAAAACCAGACAAAGAGAGAACAAAAAAGAAAATTACAGACCAATCTCCCTCATGAACATAATTGTAAAAATTCTCAACAAAATATTGGCAAACAGAATACAAGAATATATCAGAAAGGTCCTTAACGCTGACCAAGTAGGCTTTATCCCAGAGATGCAGGAATGATTCAACATATGAAAATCAATAAATGTAATACATTATCACAAAAATCACATTATCATCTCATTAGATGCAGAAAAAGTGTTTGATAAAATCCAACATCCCTTCATGATAAAAGTCCTACAGAAACTGGGAATAGAAGGGACATATCTCAACATAATAAAGGCTATTTATGACAAGCCTACAGCCAACATAATATTAAATGGAGAAACTCTTCAAGCCTTTCCACTATCAGGTACATGGCAAGGGTGTTCACTGTCCCTACTTTTATTTAATATAGTACTGGAAGTCTTAGCCATAGCAATATGGTAAGAGACACACATAAAGGGGACACAAGTTGGAAAGGAAGAGAGCAAGTTATCATTATTTGCAGATGATATGATTCTATACATAAAGGATCCTAAAGACTCTACTAGCAAATTGTTAGAGCTGATAAACACTTGATAGCAATGTAGCAGGATACAAAATAAGCACACAGAAATCGGTAGCCATCCTATATGATAACAACTAACACACAAAGGATAAAATCAGTACCTTAAAATAAACCTAACTAAGGAAGTGAAAGATCTCTTCAAGAAAAACTTTAAAACACTCAAAACAGAAATTGCAGAAGACACTAGGATATGGAAAGACATCCCTTGTTCCTGGATTGGAAGAATCAATATTGTGAAAATATCAATCTTACAAAAAGCAATCTATACATTTAATGCAATCCCCATCAAAATTCTTCACAGATGAATTTTTGGCATTCTTCACAGAAGAAGAAAAAATAATCCAAAAATTCTTTTGGAAGCACAAAAATTGCAGATACCTAAAACAATTTTGAGCAACAAAAATAAGGCTGCTGGTATCACCATACTTGATTTTAACCTGTATTACAGAGACATAGTAACAAAAACAGCATGGCACTGGCACAAAAATAGATATGTTGATCAACGGAACATAAAATGACCCAGATGTAAGTCTGGGTAGCTATAGCCAACTGATCTATGACAAAAACGCTAAAAAAAAAAAAAAAAAAAAAAAAAGCTCATTGGTGAAAAGACAGCCTCTTCAGCAAATGGTGCTGGGAAAGCTGGATATATATCTGTAGAAGGATGAAAATAGATCCTTATCTCTCTCATACACAAGATTTAAGTCCAAATGGATCATAGACCTTAATATCAGACCCAAAACTCTGAAACTGATAGAGAAAAAAGTAAGGAAACACTTCATCATATTGGTCTTGGCAAAGACTCTCTGAATATATACCCAATTACTCAGGAAATAAAGCCACGGATCAACCGCTGGGACCTCATACAATTACAAAGTTTATGTACAACAAAAGACACTGTGAATAGAGAAAAGAGGCAACCTACAGAATGGGAGAAAATCTTTGCCAGATATCCACCTGACAGAGGATTAATATCCATGATATCTAAAGAACTCAAAATACTAAACAGTAAGAAATATAACAACTCACTTATAAAAAGGGCTATGGACCTAAATAGAGAGTTCTCAAAATAAGAAATACAGATGGCATCCCTAGCTATAAGGGAAATGCAAACTAAAACTATGTTGAGATTCCATCTCACCCCTGTCAGAATGGCTACCATATTGAAAATGAATGACAATAAATGCTGGAGAAGATGCAGACAAAGAGGAACCCTTTTACAGTTTTGGTGGGAATGCAATCTGATCCAGCCATTATGGAAATCAGTGTGGAGGTTCTGGAGATAGCTAACAATAGATTTATCATACGACCTAGCTATCCTACTCCTAGGTATATTTCTTAAGGACTTTCTCACTATCTTAAAGATACTTGCTCAACCATGTTTATTGCTGCTCTATTCACAATAGCTAGGAAATGCCACCAGCCTAGATGTCCCTCAACTGATGAGTGGATAAAGAAGATTCCACATTTATACAATGGAGTTCTACTCAGTGGTTAAGAAAAATGAAACTATGAAATTTGCAGGAAAATGTATGGATCTGAAAAGGATTATACTTAGTGAGGTACCACAGGCCCAGAAAGCCAAATGACACATGTTCTCTGTCATTTACGGATCCAAGGTACAAATGATTAGACTTTTATGTGAGTAGGAATAAAACTCAGTAGTACAGGCTAGTAAGCTAGGAAGGGGATATAGAGGGAAGAGAAAGAGAGGTAGGGGGATTTAATAGGATGATATTGTGTATATGTACATAGAAAAACAGATTAGTGGGGGTGGAAAAGCCTAAGTTAGGTCAGGAGAAGAGATTGAGTAAAGGAAAGGTAGAGGGTGGGCTAATCAAAATCCTAGAGTATATGAATAAGTCATATGGAAATCTATTTTTTTGACAATGGAATACCCAGAAACCATGGATTGTTATTAGAAAAAATTTTAATGCCAGGGATGAGATACCTTCCAGAGAGATGTTGGCCAGAGAGGTTACTGATGCCCGTAAAACATTACAGGCCATTGCTGAGGCTCTTGTCTACCCATCAGGAACAAATTGTAAGACCCTATTAATGAAGACTCCACATACTTGAGCTGCAAGGTCAATGAAAATTCTTTCTGGAGCTGAGCTGAAAACCTCCTCCATGTAGACCAGCTGACAAAAACCTGGAAAAGCTATGCCATATGCAGTTCAGTGGGAGAGAATGAAATGACCAGTGGAGATACACAACAGTTGACACTGCAAGCCTTAAATTTGGCCAGGAAGGCCAAATGAACCAATGGGTACAATAGTGGCATGTCTGTTAATGGGGGAAATCACTGCCCTCTAATTGGATTTGATACTGATACCCTGATACTTAAAACCTACAACAGGGGTAGTCATGAGCCCAAGGAGTGTAACATCTGCTGGTGTCTGGCTAAATGTACATACTATGTTCACCAAACTTCCTGCTAAGCACTTCTCTTAATGTTCATACCCATATATTAATGGTATTCTCACTTATAGTTAGAAAAACTTCTCTTTTCAGATGGCAGTGACCTTGGGATGACTCAAAAGGCACCATAGTGTTGAGAAGAAGTGACAGAGGAGTGCTTAGCACTGAAACATCTGTATCACAACTTCCAAGGCTCATAGTCCATTGAGGAAGAGGTGGTGGAAAGAATGTAAGAGCCAAAGGAAGGGTAGGACTCCTTACAACATGCTGCTTCAGACACATAATGGCCTGCATATCCATGACCTTGAAGTGCCTGAAATTACCTACACAAGACCATAATAATAGGAGGAAAAGATGATGACATTAAAATAAAAGAGAGTCTGACTGAGAGAGGGAAGGGATATGATGGACAGTGGAGTTTCAAAGGGACAAGTGTGTGGGGGGGGATTACCACGGGATATTGTTCGCAATTATGGAAGCTGTCAATAAAAAATTTAAAAATTTCTATACAGATTTGTGATGAATAATGATGACCTATTTATGGAATTTCTTATACCATAAATGGAACTCACAGATGTTTTGATTGGAAAGAACATATCAGTATGTAGGGAAAAGTAGTGTTGAAGACTATACATGAAGCCAACCTAAGCATCTGTTTGTAGAAACAGCTAGGCCATGAACTACTCATATCCCTTTGATTTTGGAATTTCAAATATAAAATTGAGATGTTAGAGGGTCACTAAGCTTCCATCTCATCTCTACATCCAGGCCTCAGGATTCAACTAGAAATTCTGTGGTGTGATGAAACACACCTCCAAAACAAGTACTTTTTATCCTTCCTTGTACTTCTGTCCCCTGTCCTAGAAAACACAGCTTTAAGTGCTTCCCAACCTTTTGAGATTTTGCATCCTTACTACAATACCAAATTCATTCAGAACTGTTTAATGATGAGCACTGTGTGTGTGTGCACGTGCACGCATGCACACATGCATGCGGTTTAGTTCTGTGTTCTTCATAGGCAGTGAGAGTATTATCAAAGGTCATCTTGATATATAGTTATTATTATTATTATTATTGTTATTATTTTGCTTTGGAACTTAGCATATCCTAGTCACTTCTTTGTTTGACAAGGAACTTCCCCTCCATGGCTCATGAAGACTGAAACCCCAAAAGGCTTTTCCTTTCCATAGTAGCTTTCATGTTTTGACAACTCCTTCAACTCTACACCTTCTTCATTTATACTGGTAATTGCCACATATAATTGTTTATATCTTAACTCTGTCAAATTTCACATGTGTATCTCTTCATGAAATCCTATAAGCACTTCAAATGGATCTTATCCAAATTACATCCCCAGAACTTTTCTCCTGATTAATATAATGATTTATATTAATTGTACCACCCATCTGGTAAAAGTTTAATTTTTATTCCTTTGTCTTAATTCATTTATTGATCCAATTAGCTCTGGAGTCCTATTATTAAGTAATTCCAGGTTAATATTTATTAAACTACCTTATTCTCCCATCAGAATTCACTTTTCTTATCCATGTTATATAAGTCTCCAAACTTGCCCATTCCTGCTTCTAAACCCTTTCTAAACCCTTCTGACAGATTAATTCTGATAGGCACAGCTGTAGTCACCACCTCCAAAGTACAGGCTCATCTCACTTGTGTGGGGTGAGCCTACCAACACCATTAATTAAATTTCCTATCAGATGCTATTCTTCTATAATAATTTTGTATTTTAATCAAACTAAATTCTTGATGAACACATCTGAAGCTTTCTTTCATTGATAAATGGTAGCCAACTTTAGACCATAGAGATAAAAATACTTCTGCCTTCCATTGAGTGCAATGTCAGTTATGCCTATTTGAGTTTTATAGTCATCAAGGTCCCTTTCAAGTGACATCATTTCTACAGTGCCTTTCAGGATGAATGTTTTTCTAGTAGTCCTCCCCACCACTATATGCCTCTCTTGAAACACTTTAGCTTAATCTATAGTGCATTTCTTGGTATAATTGCTTTGCCACTTTCTGTATATGTGAAGGCCATTTATATCTTTATCCTTGAATACTGTGAAAAGTATAGAAAACTGGCTACTATTAGTATATAGATATTACTCTGATCTTGGTTGAAGTTTTCTAGTTATACTGTGTTTTCTGACTTTTTCAAAACCTAATATGAAGTAAATTGACTAACTCAGGACTAATAAAAGTCAACATTTTAGGATGCAACTGTATTAAATCTGGTTTGAGAAACTAAACATCAAAATCATATGCTATTTCTGTTACATATTAAATATAAAAATTTAAAATTTTTTGAAAATTTGAGTTAAAAGATTTTGATCTGAAACCCAACACAAGAATTTAGCATACATCATTGTGCCTCAATTTTATCCATAAGAAGGCAGTAAGTGATCCATTTACTCCAGTAGTGTACTGAGATATTTCTGCCTAGAGAAAGTCTCCCACATTCCCAAGACCTCAAAAAAAAAAAAAAAGACCCTTAGCTAGTATCATCGTAATTCTCATCATCACTTATGAGCAAAATGAGCCAAACTAATAAACATGGTCCCCAAATTCATACACTTTAGATATCCTGCTAGAATATGGTGCTCTGATTTGGGATCTGTCAGTATACAACAATCAAAGCAACTTCAAGAGAACTCAGAAACCACCAAGTGTGGAGAATAAAGTACATAAAAATACTACTCAGGAGGAGAGATTAAAGTAATTGAAATTATGCTGCTTAAAGGGTTTTTGATGAAAGATTTAATACTTGCCTCAAAATTATTTACAATTCAGAAAATGAAAACAGCAACTGTCTGGTTAATTTCTACTGGGATTATTATCATTTATGCAATGTTAAGTACTGAAAGTTATATCAAGCATGAAAATGCTTCTGGATAACATTGAACTAGACTACTATGATGGGAGCTGTCAGGTCACTGAAGAATGATGTAATGGTTAAATTCTATGGTCAACTCAATTGGATTAGGAATCCACACAGACATTCCTGTTCGGTAGGTCTCCAAGGTTGCTTCCAGTTAGGTTGATTGAAGGAGCAATTCCTTCCTCCAGAGTGAGTGGTCCTCCCACTGGGCTATATGTAAGAAAGTTCTGAGAAGAAACAACCCTCTTCCTGCCCCCCACATGACTGCCTGTGCTACTTGCTGGTGAGTGCCTTTACCTGTATGTGTAGCTGTTCTATTCAGCCATTTTCCATGGGCATTAGAATCAAGTTTCCTCAGCCTTCTAGCAAGGACTGAAGACCAGTGGTTCCTCAGGAAGCCTTCAGGCCTTCAGTGCTAGATGGGGACTGCAGAGATATTCAGCAATGTAGACTGAGCAGCTACTGGGTTTCTTAACTCTGATGCCTGAAAATAGCCATTGTTGGACTGCTATAAACTAATCAAATAAATTTCCTCTTTAAACCAATTAATTCAATCAGTTTTCTTCCTCTAAATAACCCTGACTAATACAGATGATACAATAATGACCTCATTCACAGGAAGTAATTGATGGTGGATTCTGATGTTTCCTACATATCTAAGTAACAAGATGAGAATATGGGGAAGTACTGCTTACCTGAGCTTTCATCTAGGCTTTCCTCTGAGACATGCTCATTCTGATGGACCCACTCGCCATTACATTTGAAGAATATCTGCATGGCTGGTCTTGCTTTGCACCTGAGTGCAATAGGGTTGCTCTTGATGATGTATGCATCATCCGGCTCCTCTATGAAGTGAGGCAGTGTCCCTGGAGCAGATGGGATGGTATCAGGAAGAACTTCACCACTGTTGGTTCCTGGAAAAGTGAAGAGGATGTCAGAACACAGAAGGATTTCCAAACTGAGTATAATGCTGCATTGACATAATATGGAACATCCAGGTGGCCACATCTTCACAGTGTTCAATCAATGAAAACTGATAAAAACGAGAATTTGCGGGCTGGAGAGATGGCTTAGTGATTAAGCACTTGCCTTTGAAGCCTAAGGACCCTGATTTGAGGCTTGATTCCCCAGGACCTATGTTAGCCAGATGCACAAGGGGGTGTGTGCATCTAGAGTTCGTCTGCAGTAGCTGGAGGCCCTGGCATGCCCTTTCTTTCTTTCTTTCTTTCTTTCTTTCTTTCTTTCTTTCTTTCTTTCTCTCTCTCTCTCTCTCTCTCTCTCTCTCTCTCAAATAAATAAATAAAAACTTTAAAAAAATGAGAATTTGCACAATGTGTTTGAATATGAATATCTGAGGAAAGAATAGAGATAAATATTTGTTGTGCTGAATCTCAAATTCACTCTGCTGAGTGGGCACCTTATAGTGTTCAATGAGGATGACAACCTGCTTCAAACATTGGGGGAAAAAAGGTAGAGATCTTATGTGGCTCTTTCATATGTGCAAATAATGGTGGAGGGTATTCAGTTATACACAGTAGGTCCTCAAAGTTAAAATTGTCTGCTTTCTTTATCTATGAAATGGCAGATTGACATATTACTTTTAATATTTTGTCAATTCAACATACCTTCAAAAGAAATTGAAGTTCATTCCACTTTTGTTTGATCCACTCTCAGTACCACCAATGCTTCACTATCATATACTAAGTATTGGACTACCCATCCTGAGAATTAAAATAAATCATTAAAATACCTCTGGGCACCACACTTAGTAATATGGGTGGCATCTGTCCAAAGGGAAAGAATGGGTATGGTTCTCTTCACTTTAGGTTTAGAACCAATAAAGCATTACAAAAAGGGAAAAGTGACAGTAAAACCTGTTTTCCGGCTTTGTCATTGCATTTACTAAGGACTTAAGCCCCAGAAAAATACAATAAAATGAAGTTCAGAAAGATGTAAATGCTAAGCAAGTGGGAGATGGCCAAGAGGAGAGGAATGTGTGGCTTTCAAAGGCTTTCCACAGAAAGAACAAATAAAGTTAAAGTTTGAATACCAAAATCAAGTCTTCTGTGAAGCAGGTTTAAGGCCAAAAGGGTTTTTAAGGACTAAACTGAATACCATGAATGGCAGCTTCTAGAAGAACTATTCCTTTATCATATCCAATTCCCAGGAGCATACCTGCAGTGGCAGGGACAGGGGGATCTTCTGCAGCCTACCCGGTCTCTGCACATGGTCAATTTTGAACTGAATTTCTTACTGCTATTCACAGGTGAGTCAGCAAACAAAACCATTAAACATTGTCCAAGGAAACTAATTCATTAATTGTAGGGATAATGTTCTGTTTTTAAGAATTTTTATGAGGTATTCACAAATATTAAAATAAAAAAGGTAGAAGGTAGCATGGACTTCAGGAAGTTCTTTGTGTAAGGAAAAGGGAGGTGTGGTGGCACACACCTTTAATTCCAGATCTCAGGAGGCAGAGATAGGTGGACCATCATGAGTTCGAGGCCACCCTGGGACTACATAGTGAATCCCAGGACAGCCTGGGCTAGACTGAGACTCTACCTTGGAAAAAAAACAAAAACAAAAAAAAATCAAGTACTTTGTATAAGGAAGATAATAGAAGAAAGTATGTATTGAAAGTGACGCATTACCACTAGGAACACATGTGCAATGTTTGTACTGCAATGAATTATACATAATAATAATTTGGTTGTCCTAAACAAGATATTTTTCTGTTAAAAATATCAACTTAAGAGAAAAAAAAATAGGCTCACATAACAAAGAGTTTAAGGCACTTAAGTTGATATTTCTGTTTTCTTTTCCCTTGGTGCTGGCCTATGATTCCCTGTACCAGGACTTGGTTAACATCCACAACTAGCTGTTGATCAGAGAGACCTACAAGGTCTCCCAAAACAAGCAAGACAGACTTCTGTCAGAGCACTTGATTATCCACCAGAGATTAATAGTAAGACCCTACTGCTGAAGACACTATACACTGTTAGAAACAAACATGGAGAGACCTTGTTGGAATCTGGAAGAAAGCCAGTCCCCAGACAGTCCATCTACTACTGGAAGGTGCTACATGAGCTACTGGGGCCAACATCTGTCCCAGCAATTCAAAGTCTAAGCGACTCAGAAGCAAACAACCTGACATGATGACACGGACACGTGCAATAGTGGCGTGGCACACAGCCATGGTGGGTAACCAACTGCTCTTGGATTGGCTAACAGATCTGCTCAGTGTAAAAGAACCAATATCTGGAACTGGGAAACAAGTCAAAATCATATCCAGATAACAATTTTGCTTTCCAATGTCAAGCTTCCACTAATCTTGAGCTATAAGAGTGTCTACACCCTTTAAATTCTCTCTAAATTAGTAACGGTCATCCCATTTAACTGGTGCTGACATCATTCCCCATTGGAGATTCTGCTTCTTTTTTTTTTTTAGATGGTAGTGAGACCTGAAGAGGGAAACAACACAGTGCACTTCACCCCGAGCCCAGCTGAAACCACAGAGGAACTGAGGAAATTAGATAGAGTGCTGCTTTCTTGGTGAACCTGATATCAGCACAAGTGTGAAGTAGATAGACACTGAGGACACTCAACACCTACAAAACCAGAGATCCAGTGGCTCCTAAGAATTGATACTGAAGTAGACTTAAAATGCACCCAACATGGCTAAGAGAATTTAGCAGAAGAGGGGGCCGAATGATTATTAGAGCCACAAGTTGGGTCATTATAAACAGAGACATTGCCTCTCCCCCACAACAGACTTCTGTTCCCACAGTGCATGACCAACATTCCCCGTGGAGTTGACCTGCATCCCTAAAGAGGAGGGCCTCTTTGAAAAAGGGACAGGGATGAGAGAAATGATGGTACCAACATGTGTTGTTTACATACTAAGTATGTACATATCTAATAAAAATAAATTTAAAAAATCTTTAAATAAATATTCAATAAGGAAGAAGGAATAGTTTATTTCATAAATCACAATAAGATCACTCAGAAAATATGATGTGTATTTATCACAGGTGTTAAGAGCCTTCTTAGGATAGAATCTGGCATGGCATGTATGAGTATCTGCATGTATATTAAATCAGACAATGGACTTCATAAAATATGACATATTAATTTATTTTTTCCTGACTGCTCATACAAATGTTCACCTTCAATAACTACCAACTTGCTGTAGGTTTTTGTAAAAAAATACATATATATATATATATATATATATATATATATATACACACACATATATATATTATATATATGTATATATATATTATATATATGTAAATATATATATTTCCTCTAATATAATATATATGATATATATATAATATATATATATATATCATATATATATATATTAGAGGAAATGACAAAGGTTCTAGCCAAAATAATCCATTGTTGCACAAAAGGTTTACCGGCTCAGAATGTATAGCATTCCCAAACCTGGTAATAGCCTAAATAAATGGGCACAGACACATTTTGATTGGTATACTTTCATTAACTAGGGGGAGGGCTTGATAAGTCGTTATAAAATTGCAAATGAGCAATGAGACCACATTTATAAAATGTCAAAAACAAAGATATATTATGCAATAATCAGTTTCTAATATCTAACTTATAAAACATAGGGAGATCTAAAAACAATTAGGTTTCCTTTTTGTCATTTTAACAAGTGCCTTTTAAATGTAGCAACCAGTTCAGCCTGAATCAGAAATAAAGAGCAAGAGAGTGGAAGAAGAGTTCTTAGAGTGAGTGCCCTGGATGTTCAAGGACCTTCCTTAAGAATCAGTCAATCTTCAGGATCAGTTATCACCCCAATTCCATAGCAACAGTTGGGCTTGCTTCTTCAGAGGGGGAATTGAAGCAGTTTAGGCTGATTTAGCCCCTAAAAGTAAAACCAGGAATGTCCTTGGGCCTGTCCTTGCAGTCTCCACTTTTATAGAGGTCAGAGAAGGATCTAGTTTCTCCTTATCTCTTGCCCTAAGAAGTTCCCTAGATCTGTTTTTCCCTAAACAACCTGAGTCCCTTCCTAGGCTGAAGTTCCCCTTTCCTAGAATTAAGATTTTTTAAAGAATTAAGGCTAAATCTCACACTGTGGTTGTTTAAACCCAGTCTCAAAATTTGGTGTCATGGTGGGTTAGCTCAGCCTCCATTCAGAACATATAAATGACCCCAATTTGGGCCTCTAGGTGGGTTTTACCCCCTCCTGCCTTCTCTTGGGTAGAGGCTCTTCATAATATCTTCTCTGTATTTCTCTTAATCTAATAAAGTCTCTCTAAACTTAAAACAAAATGAGGAAAAAAAGAATCAATTGATCAGTTTACAGGAGAGAAAAAAAGAAGCTAGAATATCCAATTTAGTCTTTTTTTTTTCTTTTTTATTTGAGATGGGGTCTCACTCTAGCCCAGGATGACCTGGAATTCACTATGTATTCTTAGGCTGGCCTCAAACTTGACCCTCCTACCTCTGCTGCTGAAGTGCGCCACCACACCCAACTCTCCAATTAATATTGAAGCATTGCCCAAATCATTTCATGAATTTTTTTAATGGGCAGATCCATGAATATGAGAAATAAGACAATTCATTTAGTGGTGTGACAGTGACAGAGATGGTAGGTAAATATTTCTGTAAGTTTCTCTCCATCTTTCCATTAAATGAATGAGGTACATAGCAGTGAGGTATGAGATACGTCCTTCTTTATACTGAAGAGCTGGGAGTAGTGTCTGACTCTGTCTGCCTCTCCAACACAAACCTCTACACACTTCTTCCTCCAGTTCCTCACCTCCTCACCCCTAGGACATGAAGGTCCTGGATGTGGGCTTCCTCCAGTAGAAGGTTGGATGTGTCAGATAGTTGTCTCTCCAGAAGGGGAGCTCCTTCTGTGACACATTCCTCCCCAAACCCTCAGCTGACCCCTTGCTCAGTCTTACTAGTGGTTTGGAACTGAGTCCTGCAACTTATCAGTAGATTCTTTAAGGGAAGGGAATAGAAGAAACGAGGTCAAACAGAAAGGGAAGGAATTGGGCACTATTTTAGGGGCATATACAGTGATATTCCATTCTTTGGAAGTGTAGAAGTCATTTACTTTAGTTAATAGTTTTATGGGTGACTACAGCAATGTTTTTTTTTTTTTTTTTATTTCAAGGCAAATCTACTTGCAATCTCAATACATTTTCCACCACTTCATATTTCTGAAAAAGTGTGACAAATGCCAGCCAATTACCTTCCTTTAAATCATACTTGTGGGCTGGAGAGATGGCTTAGTGGTTAAGCGCTTGCCTGTGAAGCCTAAGAACCGCGGTTCGAGGCTCAACTCCCCAGGACCCACGTTAGCCAGATGCACAAGGGGGCGCACGTGTCTGGAGTTCATTTGCAGTGGCTGGAGGCCCTGGCGCACCCATTCTCTCTGTGTCTCTCTCTCTCTGCCTCTTTCTCACTCTGTCTGTCACTCTCAAATAAATAAACAAAAAAAAATTAAAAAAAATAAACCACACTTGTGTAAATGCTAGAAAGAACACACAACTCTGTTGCCACCCTTGAAATCTTGCATGGTAAGACACTGGTCTAGCCAGCATCATTAATGGAGCTTTTGCAAAGTTGATTTCCCCAATTAAATGTTTAGTTCCTACCATTCTTTGTCCTTTGTTCTCTACTTCACAAGAAAGGCCTTAGGTAGGGAAAAAAAGGAACTCAAATCTGCATTCACCAACAGACATGCAACCTCAGTAAGAAATGATGTTTTTTAAAAGCTAATGGGTCATATCTTTTTTATTTGTACAAGAAACATTCCTCACTGATACAGGTGGACCTTCTTTCATATAAAATTCCAGAGCTCCAAACTGCACTTCATAAATTCTGATGACCTCTGCACATAAGGAAAGAGTTTGAGTAAATGAAGAAACCTGGAAACTTACAGAGACGGAGAGGATGGACACATTAGGGCCTCCAGCCACAGCACATGAACTACAGATGCATGCACCACTTTGTGCATCTGTTGTATGTGGGTACTGGGGAATCAAATCTGGGTCCTTAGGCTTTGCAGGCTAGCACCTTAACTGTTAAGCCATCTCCCCAGCCCCACACATATATATTTCCAAGTGCAAGTAGAACATCCACTACA
The DNA here is from genome assembly GCA_036346955.1 of Dipus sagitta. Lineage (NCBI taxonomy): Eukaryota > Metazoa > Chordata > Mammalia > Rodentia > Dipodidae > Dipus > Dipus sagitta. The sequence goes on along the minus strand of CM070778.1, from coordinate 75,235,436 downwards.
AAGCAAAGATTAACTCACTAAATCTGGTAGAAAAAAAGATAATAAGTTTAGAATCAAATTATCTGACCTTGTCTGGGTTCACTTTGATCTTGGATGAATCACTTAGCTATGAGGATCTATTTTTGTCATCCACAAAAATACATGATAGCAGTTACCTTCTTATTGCTGTGACAAAACATCTGAACAGAATCAAATTAAGTGAGGAGAGAGGTTATTTCTGCTTACAGTTTGTAGGAGAAGCTTTATCATAGAAGGGAAAGGCAGGTGGGAAGCAGAAAGCAAGGGAGCTGAGAGCTATCTAGCGCTGGAAAAATGAGTTAATAAACCTCAATGTCTGCCCCTGGTGACACACCTCCTCCAGCAAGTCTCCACCTTCCAAATGGCCACCAGGTGGGGACTAAGAATTCAACATATTAATGAGGCCATGGGAGGACATTTTACATTTAAACTACCACAATGACCTAAATGTGTTCTATGATGCAATAAGCTAATATATGTAAGAAATATTATAGTAAATGGTCAAATGTCTCATAAATACTGTTTGCCACTACTACATCATCATGAATAACAGCATGAAAAGAAAACACAAAATTTGATTCCCTTGTTTTCAAATCATACTTACTATTCTAATATTTATATTTGAACTATGTTACAAGAATTCTCTATTTCATTTCAGAGTCCTCATGATATGAACTGCTATTTATATTCATTAATATTTGTTACTTGTATATACATCAGCAAAATTCTTTTTTTATTGACAACTTCCATAATTATATACAATAAACCATGGTAATTCCCTTCCCCCCATTCCTCTCATGACTCTACTCTCCACTGTATCCTCTCCCCCTGTCAGTCTCTCTTTTATTTTTAATGTCATCATCTTTTCCTCCTATTATGATGGTCTTGTGTAGGTAGTCTCAGGCACTGTGAGGTCATGGATATTCAGGCCATTTTATGCCTGGAAGAGTACACTGTAAGTTGTCCTACTCTTCCTTTGGCTCTTTCATTCTTCCTGCCACCTCTTCCTCAATGGACCCTTAGCCTTAGACAGCAAAATTCTTTTAAGTCAAGAATTCTAAAGCTGGGCGTGGTGGCGCACGCCTTTAATCCCAGCACTCGGGAGGCAGAGGTAGGAGGATTGCCGTGAGTTCGAGGCCACCCTGAGACTCCATAGTGAATTTCAGGTCAGCCTGGGCTAGAGTGAGACCCTACCTCGAAAAACCAAAAAGAAAAACCAAAAAAAAAAAAAAAAAAAGAATTCTGGAAATACACTGAGGCATTTGTTCCACACACATGTAGTGAGTTGTTATAACACCCCACAACTCATGGGTGTCCAAGAAGCAGTGTGGTAAAGCACATGGAGTTCACATGGACCAGATCCTAAAACTATTGGCTCTCCTACACAGATAGTAATTAGACATAAGAGGTTTCACAGAGTCTCTTTCTGCAATATTTAAATGGAATATATGACCTTAGAAATAGTTCTTTAAGTTCTGTTCATGATTGGCAAACATATTTGGACTTCAATAATAAACAAGGAGCAGAAAGCCAAATTAGAAAAACCACATCATGTTACATAATCCAAAATAAAACACAGTAGGGCTGATTTATCATTTTTGGTTTATGTAAATGTGACTTGTCTCCATATGGTTACTTAATTAGATAAGGGATGCATTGTACCTATTTAATATAAAACAACAGCTGGAATTTACCATACTAAATGTTTAATGCAATTTACAGTGCAGACTCTTCCTTAGGCCCTGATAAAAGATTTGTTTTTGGTTTTTTTTAGTTTTAGTTTTAGGTCAGAAATGAGTCTGCTTTCTCCTCTACCTCTAATAAAAGTAGAAATGTTCTGTATCACCCATGCTAGTGCTGTATATTGTTAGCATATGAAATTATTTCATTGTGTCGATTTTAAATTCTGCAGGAGGAAAGGAGGTAAGCAACACCTACAACACATTAAAAGAGATCAGCAAAGGCTATTTATTAAAATATTCAAATTTCAGCAGAGTTTACAAAAACATATTCATAATTCCCAAGTTATCACAATTTACCTGAATTTATTCACTAATACATTTCTTAAATAGGCATCTGTGGGTATGTCCACTAAAATAAAACAGTGTTCTAGGTTCTATGAATTCAAATCAAGACCTAGTTACTTCCCACAATGGCCTCACAGACAAATATACAGACAAATAATCATAGCACAGTGACAAAAATACTAGCAGTATTTAGTATTTAGAAGTTGTAACATACATGAAAAAATGATAACATAAACATGCCTTTGAAGGAAAGAGTAAAAGAAATTATTATTTTAAGTATGTGAAACAGGGTAATATTTTGTTGAGAATCGATGTGATGGGATTTGTAAGTGGTTTCATCTCCTTCCCAAGAGCAGACACATCTTTGTATCAATGCAAGCCACTACTCAACTTCACCTGAAAATCTAGTGGGACTTGGGGAGGCTTTGCTTCCAAAATGTGATCACATTTTACTTGTAACTGACAGTTGTTAAGAGAGAGGCCATACACAGTGATGGAGAAATGGTTGTTTTAATTCCACTTTGAATGGCAAAAAACACATAATCAAACACTATTCTCATATTTTTATTGTTGAAAAATTACCTTTCCTGAAGAGCTTTTTGTTTTATGCTTGACATACTGACACAGTAGGGATTTCACTCTTATGCTAAAACAGAGGGGAAGCTAAAACAGAGGGAACAAACACTAAATTCACTTTGAAATGACCGCACTTCCATGAGATGGTAGGTAACATCTTTTAAAATCAGACTGTGACAATTTAATCATATATCTTGAAATTTAAATTTGTTCTGAACTGACTGATAAATGACTGAGTAGGTCTTTTGGTATGCCATGTAGACACAGATAAAGTGGGAGTTCTCCTTAGATTAAAATTGGAAAATTGCCTTATTTTATCTTATGTAAGCCCTCAGGGTTTAGGAAACTTGGTAAACAGTTCTAAGGTACAGACTCTGAGTAAAAACCTCTCTGTTGACACCTCAACCAGGTATTTCTCTATCACATAATGATGCTTTGCATTGGTGTAACACAAAAATATTATGTTTAAAACTGATAAAATTAGCAAGTTTTACTCAGAAACAACATCATAAAATTCCTCTAAGGATAATCATAACTTTCAAACATGCTAGTAAAATCATGCAAAACTCAGTAAAGAGTAGTTATTATTTGATATATGTTGTAGTGAAAATCATTACCTATTATAAGACATTAAGTTACACAAAAGCATAAATATGTGTTGTAAACAATGCTCAGGCTAGGGTGGCAGTGCTTGACTTTCACCCAAGCACTTACATACTCAGAACTAGCGTAAGTTACACAGCAGGTTCTGGGCTAGCCTAACCCCTAACCACAAAACAAAATAACAACAATGAAACACCCACCCCAAATTACTATCCATTGCCTATAATTTTCCCAATAATATTAAAAATTGATACATTTCATATGTTTATAGATGAGTAGTATTTTTCTCTTTGTACATGGAGACACATATGCATTATATGTTTTTTTCACCATAATATTCTTAACTTCTATAAGTGTAATTGTTAATAATTGTATGAGTAGTTGCCAGCAGTTCTTTAGTTATATTCAGATTTTAGTTTCAGGTTGATATAACTCTCCACCTATAATCTACCTCAATCATACCCTAGTTTATACCTTCACTTCAGTTTTATCTCTGGAACTTAAATTTTGTACATGAATTTTTTCTTTAGGGATATTTACCTAGAGGTCAGAGCAACTCTCAACCACTGTAAAGAACTTACTGCCTCTCCCCTTAGCCTCTTGCCTTTGCCCATATTCTGTAAGTCAGCAAACTCTAGAACTATGTTCTTTGAGGGAGAATCTGGTTGATTTTTATTCCTGCATTTGACTCAACACTAACATCTGCTGATTCCATCTCTTAAGCTTATTTTAGACTCAATACCAGCTCCTCATCCATATCTTAACTATGCTTTTCCTGGCAACTACCATAATTCTCTTCAATTACTGCACTTCATCCTCTCTGCTGCCATTCTTGTTGGCCTGTCATCAATCCCTCAGCAACTTCAATACATGAACTATCCAAAAATAAATTCAACCATGTCCTTCTGTCATGCAGTATCTTCATCTTTTGGATATTATCCCTAATTTTCAATGACTGACCAGGCTTTTTTGATCAGGTTCATGCTAATATCTCTGGATCAATGCCTGTTATACCTTCATCATCTAAAAACTATAAGGGCTGTCTCTCAATTCTTCCTGGACTCTACGTACACATAGCCTTTAGCCTGCACACGTGCTTTCCTTCAGTCCATTATATTAATTTTCCTACCATTTGCTTAATTCCCACCACATCTTTTAGGTTCAGCTTAGCTGATACATGTATGTGAAGCCCCACCTGAACTTTGTGAATTCCAGGTAAGCTACATTGCTTGACTTTGGCTTTCTCCAATATGTTGTGCTGATCTTTAGTTGTTCATATACACTGCTGCAACTTCCTCTAGACTACACCCATGTGAGCATAGTGTTCATCATTTATTCCCACAGTGGCTGAATAGATCAAAGTCCCAATTTAAGCTTGTTGAACAAATCAAAATAAATAAATGAATGAATCTGGAAGGAAACTCTAATACTTTGCAATGTAATTGTTGTAGTCATGTTCGCATTGCTGGTAGAAATCACCCAACCAAGAGCAGCTTGTGGGGAAAAAGAGGTTTATTTTTGCTTATAGTCTCAAAGGGAAGCTCCACGGTGGCAGGAAAAAACGATGGCATGAGCAGAGGGTGGACATCACCCCCTGGACAACATAAGGTGGACCATAGCAACAGGTGAGTGTGCCAAACACTGGCAAGGGAAACTGGCTATAAAATCCATAAGCCCGGGCTGGACAGATGGCTTAGCTGTTAAGCACTTGCCTGTGAAGCCTAAGGACCCCGGTTGGAGGCTCAGTTCCCCAGGACCCATGTTAGCCAGATGCACAAGGGGGCGCATGCGTCTGGAGTTCGTTTGCAGTGGCTGGAAGCCTGGCACACCCATTGTCTCTCTCTCTCTTTCTCTCTCTCTTTCTCTCAATGTGCCACTTTCTCTCTGTCACTGTCACATAAATAAATAAGAAACATTAAAAAAATCCATAAGCCCACCCCCAACAATATACCACCTCCAGGTTTTAATTTCCAGTTGCCATCAGCTGGGGACCTAGCATCCAGAACACCTAAGTTTATGGGGGTCACCTGAATCAAACTACCACAGTAATGTCCTGAGAGCAAAGCACACACTGCTCAATCACTTTCACAAGGATGAGGAAATTTTCATAAGCATTAGTATCATAGGAGTTGCCCAAGTTTTTCATCCTCACTGGCTTTGAACATGAACTTATTAGGATATAAATGAGTGAAGCATAGATGAAAAATGGTAACATATCTTGACTACTTTATATATTACATATATTTATTTATATTTTATATAAACCTAACCATATTATACATTTATATATTATATGTTTATTATTTTTATACATTACTGTTCACCTTCTGTATTGCTTATTCACATTTTATGATCTAATCATTGTTGACAGATTTAGACATAACCTAAAAACACATGTTATTATAACCAGGATACATGCATTGCATTGATACTGTATCAAGTGCCTAGATGATATGAATGACATCTTGTTATTATCCTTCAATTCATTAATTGCCATATTTAGAAAAAAATAAATCTCTGTCATTACAATCATGAAATCCATTGCTTTATAATAGAATTTGGACTAGAATTGTTAGTCCTAGACAGAACAATGCTTTATATAAATGCTTCATGCATTTTTAGAGAAAAGTCAACAGTTTTTTGTTAATTTTATTTATTTATTTGAGTTATCTGACTGGAACATGGAACTCATATGTTAGAGGAGGCTTAATTCCTTTACTTTCCTTAGAAAAGATGCCAGAGACAACCAGAAACAGATTTATACTAAGTTGTACTGGAAGAACAAAATATTGTTCCTCCTGCTATCTATTATTAAGAGGCACACTGGAGCCTCTCTTACAAACTGTGTGATCTTAGGCAAGATTCCCCAGCCTATGTAGCATCTATAAACTTCCAGGTGAAAAAAGAAATAATTTTTCCTGCAGTCTGTTGTGTATATTCAGCCAGGTCAATAGAACTAAAGCAAGATATGAAATGCTATATAATGGACATTTAGCTAGTATTAGTAATTATTAGCACATTAATTATCATAGAAATGAAGAGGTGGGTGAATGGTGAAAGGTGAAACACAGAAGTAGAGTTGCATCCTGTACGTTACATCATTGTTTCTGAGCAAGAAACTATTTCATCCCAGTCTCCTCAACAGCACTCCAGGAAATGTCTGGAAATATTGACTACTTTTTCCTTACAAAGCAATATCTAAGCTGATAAGGCAGTGACCTATCTGGAGACCCTGTAGTCCTACGAGAATTAAGGTTACTCACCTTAGTTGTAATGTGCTTAGTAAAGAGCTTTACCTACATCATTTGAAGACCTGCAGTTGTACCTAGAGAACTTGGCATCTTAGTTAAAGATCATTAAGATGAAAAGCAACAACAAAAAGCCCACTATATACTTGATTGGCTTAGTATTACTTCACCAGCTTAACTGCATTGGAGTAAGGCCTGCTATGCATACTGTCAGCAAGAAGAATGGGGGTAAAAGAGTACTCCAAGAAAGGAAATTTCATTGCATTATGTAATTTAATTATTTAGCTGTCTCAGTGTCCTTCCTCCATGTACAAATGAATATGAGCCAGACAATCATTTGTATATTGTTGACTATTACAATGTACCATTTTTCATCAATATGCTGAAAGCCTGCAGGTATCTATGGCTTATAGCAGGCACTTAATTTTCTTGGCACCCAGGGTCTAGGTCAAAAGACCAGTCATGACCTGTATTACTATAAAACAGTTTTTGAAATTAGAAGAAACAACCAGCTCTGGGGGAAGATATTAAAACATCAATCAAATGGGCCAATGTGTCCAGGAGGAATGAAACATTCACTAACACCCAGAGGTGACTTTCGGAGTAAATATGAGGTGATTCAGAAGAGTCCCAAAATACCCTTGCTAGGTAAGTGGAGACAGGAAAGCAGACAGAAGAATGTATGTTTGTGTGATTATACTATTTTTTTTCCTTTTTCTCCTCAGACTTATTTTTTTTTAATTGTGGTCCAAATATGCATTAAAATAAATTTGACTCCAGTGTTCTTCTGGTCAAAAACAGCATCTGTGGCCATTGCTAATATTAAATTGGAGAAAAAAGGAATAGCATTTCCATTCCCATTGCTGGGACAAAATACATAACCCATCACACAAGGACATTGCAAAATCTCAAAGGGACATTTTTCAGATTATCATTACTGAAAAATGGGACTGGATACCTTTCAGTTAGGTCTTCTATAACTATTTCAACTTACCTATTTTTACTTATTTATCTTCCAATATCAAAGAAAAAGCAGCCCAAGGTCTACCAGAGAAAGTATGATTCAGATCATAGTAGGATTCAGACATAGCTGACTTCACATGGGAGGTAGGATTTAACATCAGATATATTAACAGAAAGGAGAGAAAAGTACACTGAGTATATATGAAAACAACAAAATCTGAGACACAGAATCATTATTCAGACAACTTTCAATGTTCACAACAGGGTAGCAGGCTTTGAAAGCAGGCTATTTTAATTACTGAGCCAGCTCCACAGTATTTTTTTAAAAGGCTTATTTATTTATTTGTGTGTGAATATGTGCCAGTGTCTCTTGCTGCTGTAAAATTATGGCTGGCTGAGTTTATGTGGGTGGCTGAAGAATTAAATCTGGGAAGGCAGGCTTTGTAAGCAAGCACTCTTAATCACTGAGCCATCTCCCAAGCCCATAAGTGTTTGTTTGTTTTTTTCTCAATAACTCATTTTTTTTTAGATTTACAGTTCTACAGAGTGAGATCAGTTATAAAATGTGATGAAGATCCAAATGAGGTATACTAAGTTTTGCCTGATGATGAATGAATAGTATACACAATCATATGACTCATATACAGGGAGAGAAAGGGACAAAGACCTCATACCTTGAGCAGAGGAAGTAACTGAGGGTATCAGTAGGTCAGATATATCAAAACACAACAGTATTTAAGTAGACTTGGTATTCATATACCTCATTTTAACTTGGAGGATGGAAACAATTAAGCATTTTCCCCTCCTTACTCCTCTTTTCTTAGGTGGCAGAAAAAAATTTCTTCAAGTGAGGAAAAGTGATCCTTCATCTCTCAGTGTTTAAGATGTTCATAAATAAGTCTGCAGAGATTAAAAATGTTAACATTTATTTTACAAAACCATAAATAATTTACTGATGTTACTCTACCTCTGTAAGTAGTCCTCTCCCCCCACCCCTTGGGCTTGCTAGAGAAATAACAAATTCAAACAGCTTCCAAGGTACTGCATGCTTGGAAGCCAGGGTCCTTTTTAGGGAAACAGGCAAGATTGATGAGGTGGGCTCTTGCCTTATTAAAACTCTACTGTCAAAGGACTCAGGAGCCCCTTTTTGAAGAATGTGCTGCATTCTGTGTGACTGCAGAGAACAACCCCAACCTCCAATATAAATGTGGATCCTGGCTTGTCACTAGTACGGATAACTACTTTTCTATTAGAGGGTTGAACACAAAACATTTCCGTCAGATTAAGTGTACATCTGAGCAAGCAATGTTCTCCACAGACCACTACAGGCTTAAAAGGAAAACTACTGCCACAGATTTGAGTGTTCTTTCTTTGTCATAGTGAGTGACTCTGGATCCCTAAATCTAGGTTTTAGTCACTGAATATTAACATTAGAGCAAAGTATAGAGTTCAAGTGACATAAGCAATTTGCCTATCATAGAATCCATGTGACTTGCCTATGTTTACTCAGTTAATAGTATAGCTGAAGTTAGCAGATTAACAACACTGATTCTTTCTATCAGCACATACCAAGAGTCAAGTGAAAATTCACTGGTCACTGGGCTCCAGAGACCAGGGCCAATGTGGGAGTGTTGGTATGTGGTGGTGGTCAGCATTCAGAGGAGGTGATGAAGGCCAGAGGGATTGGCTGAGGCTGGAAGCACAACAGGGTGGGGACATGGTTTGATGTAGCAGGACAAGTGAGGGATGTGGGGCTGCACTGGGTGAGATGATCCACTAGTAGGCTTGGGGGGTACAGGCTTCTTGGGGTATGAGTGACCCAAGGGTACTAAGTGTGGTGCTGATCATAGGGGACTCACAGGGATTCTGGAGGGGGCTGCGAGGTGTGTGGCCCAAGGGCCACTTAGGTGGTGGAGTGTGGGAAACCAGCACAGAGGACTGGCAGGGTGTAGTGGGCTAACAGGGAGCTGTGCCTGGGTGTTGTGGAGTGTGCCAGACTGGCAGGAACAAGTGCTAAAGCTACTGGGAGTATGGGCGACCCAAGGGTGTGCACTGGTGACTTCAGGATGTGGAGGACTTAGTGTGGCATTCATGCACTGTGTGCTGGCCATATACGGTGTGTGTGTGTGAGCCAAGAGCACCTGTAGGCCATGCAGAGTGTGACAGGAGGGTGGCAAGACTGGGAGGGTGTGTGGCTGGGGCATGGGAAACCCAAAGGGCACAGGCAAGAGTGGCTCTGGATATTGGGTAAAGCTGAAGCTTGGGCCCTTGTTCACATGGTTTGTGTATCCAATGAGTGGGCTGGTCCTCTGCATGTAGGAGTTGTGGGGAATGGTAGATCACAGGTTTGCCCTGCCTAACTTCAGACATTGTCTCCCCCACCCTGTACTGCTCCTGCAATAGGAACTAGTAGGCTACCTGAGAGAGTAGGAATCAGTAGATTCCTGACTGTGCATCTTGTGCCCCCCCCCCCTGCCAGTGGAGGTCCACTAAGACCTACTTGTACTGGAGTCCCACAATTCTTGCCTGATATAACCCCATGAATATTCATGGTTAAGAGTCAGTTTCTTAATGATAATAATTTGTTTTTTACAAAAAAAAAATTCTTTACTGAAAAAGAAATTCCACAAAGACACTAGATGAGTAGGGGGTGCTGTGCAGAATGCCTGTGGGAGGACCTCGAGACCATGAAAGTGAGGATTTTGGATGGCCATAGCCACATGGCCTATCTCATACAAAGACACAGAACTAGTAGTGGATGCTGTGCACAGTGCCTGTGGGAGCACTGTGAGACCACAACAGTGAGGACTTTAGATGGCTACAGGCATATGGCTTGTCTCACAGAAGACTGCAGTTCCCAAGACTCCAAGAAGTATTGCTCTGATTTTTAAGCATTTGGATGAAGACTAGATTTTGGGGGGTTTCTTCAGGAAGGAGCCAACATTTATGAGACCCATTAGAGGAGCACTGGAGTGTAACACTTTAGGAGAACTGTTTAAAATATCATAAAACTTCCATTAAGTTTGAAAACTGGGCATATAAAACCAGGACACACATATACAAACACGCAGAAGTCAACAGAGATGTTTCCAATGGAATAATCTAGTAACTAAGCTGAGGGTGCAAGTTCCCAACAAACAAAGCAACCAAGTGGTTGGAAATATGAGAGCTGGGATCAACTATGTAATATTGCAGTGACAAAAGACCATATAGCATTTTAGCTCTTCTTTTGCATTAGTTATCCATTTTTTTAATGTCTTTAGTGAGCTTCTCTTTAGTCAAACCAACCAGTCCTAGACATAGACTTTTTCATGGTTTTACAAGAATACAAAACTACCTGCTATGTATAATTCTTGGTAGGGCAGCAGTTTTAATTTTATATCCTTGGACATAGAAGGAATACATCATAAGAAAACACTGTTATAACTAGATATTATAATGGAATCATTTTTAATTGTCTATTCCACCATGTAGTTTTGTCATTTTATCTCACTCTTACTCTTCCTCTGTCTCCTCTCTCTAAAAGGAAAAATAAATCCACATAATCAGAAAATAAAATTATATTCTTTACATTTTTAAATATAAAGTACCTCAGATTGGTACAACTCATTAATGTACTGGCTAAGTAACATGCTCTCTGCATGTCACTGTCTCTCCCTACCATTCTCTTCCAGGAACAGGAACAGTGACAGACACAGTTTGTTACCTTAATAGAAAGTGTGGCACCTCATTCAAAAGTAGACAGGGGACTTCTGGTTAAGATGGCGGCATAGGAACCACGCCAAAGCAGCCTATGGGAGAAAAAGCCAAAAACAAAAACAACAACAACAACAAAAAAAAAAAAAAAAAAAAAAAAGGCAAAATTCACTCTTCTACTAAAAAGTGAGGTGTATAAGAAATTACCAATGGGAGCAGAGAAATAGGAAGATCCAGAGCATCCAGAGCCCACAAAGGTAGGCAGAAGCAGCTCCAGCAGTAGCAGCACCAGATCCACGGGGCCACAGCTAAAAGGCTCAGCTTGAGCCACAGGAGAAGCCAGGTGAGGGGATTTTCACTCACACTGGAGCTCTTCACAAACTCAAGAATCATGGAGAACCAAAGTGAACAACGAAGGAGCAGATCATGAGGTAGAGGATCACATGGACCAGCAGGAGAACTAGAGCCACCATCCACAGCCTCCCCTCCCCCACTGCTGGCGCAAGTGCCAGCAAGAACCAGAGATGAGGGGAAGGGAGATCACAGCATCTAACACCAACGATCAGGGCAGCGATCCAACAACCCAACCAGCCTACTTGAACCCACATTGCACTAAAGAAGGACCCAAGCAGAAGTGCAGCATAACAGACCAAAATCATCCCAAAAGGTAACTGGTATTACACCAGGTCAGTACCTGCCAAATAAGCTTGGCATATAGGCATGAACAGGAAGTGCTAATTGCACCTTCATATCAGGATAAATTATAGGTTAAATCTGATGGATGGTAGGATTTGCCATTCTTAAATAAGCTATATTTTGGGTTTGTTATTTGTTGCTTCTTGATTTACCATGGCTTTGCTTCCTCTTCTGTTGTACTATTAAGGAAGGGTCTCACTTGGTCACAAGCTGACTTGGAACCCTCAACAGACCAGAAATTTTAACTCCTTTGTTGACAGGATTAACTGTGCAGGGCACCACACACAATAAGGGACAGTGATTTTTTTAGAGGATCTGGTTGTCATAATCCCTACTCTTGCATAAATACTCTGTGCTGTTTTTCATTGAAAGTGTACATTGTTTAGTTAAATTTTAGAATCTGCCTGTATTTTGTTCCACTCAGCCTACTTGAATACTCTCATGGTAGGCAAACAAAACACCTAGGGTCATGTTTATAGATACTCTGATAGTCTTGAGAGCCACACCTAGTACCATAAGCACTTACCTTGAAGATATATAACATCAGATTGATTGATAGATCTAATAATACTGCAGCTAACTAGAAAATCCAAGTATTAAATTAATACAAAATGCAAAAATATATACATTAAACACAAGAAACACCAAAAATCAAGATAATATAAATCCACCAAAAAGTATTAATGCATGAGAAATGACCTCCAGTGAGAATAAGTTAGAGGAAATGCCTGAGAAATATATCAAAAGAATGATTATAAATATGCTCAAAGAAGTCAAGGAGGAAATCAAAGGAATGAAAGAAGAAATCAAAATCAAAGAAATCAAAGATGACACAGGATCTCAGTTTAATGAAATAAAGAGGTCAATACTAGACATAAATAAGGAAATAGAAAAAGTAAAGAAAAAACAGTCAGAAGTATTAGCAATGAAGAACATAATTAATGAAATAAAAAACTCTGTAGAAAACTTCGCCAGTAGAATGGATGAAGAAGAGGACAGAATACCTAAATTAGAGGAGCAGGTGGCAGATCTAATAAGGTCCAACAAAGAGAAATACAAACTAATAGGAAACTATGAATGGGAATTTCAAGATATTCAGGAAACTATGAAAAGATCAAACATAAGAATTCAGGGTATAGTAGAAGGAGAAGAATTTCACTCCAAAGGCATAATAGGCATTTTCAACCAAATCATAGAAGAAAACTTCCCCCAAATTGGGAAAGAGGTGCCAATGCAGATACAGGAATCCTTTAGGACACCAGCCAGACAAAACCTGGAAAGAACCTCTCCTTGCAATATTATAATTAAACTACCAAACATACAAACCAAAGAAAAAATATTGAAAGCAGTTGCAGAGAAAAATCAAGTTACCTACAAAGGCAAGCCCATCAGGATCACAGCAGATTACTCAACACACACTTTAAAAGCCAGAAGGGCTTGGAGTGATGTATTCCAAATTCAGAAAGATAACAACTGTCAACCAAGGTTACTTTATCCTGCAAACTATCCATTCAAATAGACAAGAGAAAAAAGGACATTCCACAAGAAAAGCAGGCTAAAGCAATATGTGAAGACAAAACCAGCTCTACAGAACATAATTGAAAGAATCCTCCATGCTGAAGAATAAGAAAAGCACACATCTAAGGAACCTGGAATAAAGAAACAATACTCAGATACTAGTTAACACAAGAGAGCAAAGGTGTAGCAGACAGCTTTAAGTTCACTGAGATGAACTTCCCGACCAGGCACAGTTATGGAAGAAGGGATATTTATTGAAGCTTACAGATCCAGGGGAAGTTCCATAATGGCAGAAGAAGCTGGCCTGCCTTCACAGGCCCAAGCAGAGAGAGAGCAGTAAGAGCCTAAAGGTCAAAAGCCACAGCACACTTCAGGAACTCCAGCTAGGCACAATTTGCATATCTTTAGATTGAAATCTCAAACCCACCACCACACCTTAAGATCCACACAATGGCACTGCCTCCAGCCAGATGGCTAGAGATGCAAACTACAAACAAATAAACAACTGAATATATTGGGGGCCATCTATTCTATTCAAACCACCACAAAAGGTAAAACTGGAATAACTACAAAAAAAAAGGCAAATATAAATACACACCTTTCAATAATAACTCTTAATAGCAATAGCCTCAATGCCCCAACCAAAAGACATAGGTTTGCAGACTGGGTTAAAAAGAAGGATCCTTCAATTTATTGCCTCCAAAAAACTCACCTTTCTACAAAGGATGGACACTATCTTAGGGTGAAAGGTTGGAAAACGTTGTTTTAAGCAAAGGGGCCTAGAAAACAAGCAGTGGTTCCCATCCTAATATCTGACAAGGTAGACTTCAGTCCAACATTAGTTAGGAAAGATAAGGAAGGACACTTTATATTGATTAAAGGCACACTCCAACAGAAGGACATTATAATCCTAAACATATATGTACCTAACATGGGGACTCCCAACTTCATGAAACAAACACTATTTGAACTAAGGTCACAGGTAACACCAAATACAGTGGTAGTGGGCGACTTCAACACCCCTCTCCCATCAATTGGCAGGTCATCCCAGCAAAAAATAAACATGTGGATTAAATGAGGTCATAGAAGAATGGACCTAACAGATATATACAGGAAATTTCATCCAAATGCTGCAGAATACACATTCTTTACAGCAGCACATGGAATATTCTCTTAAATAGACCATACATTAGGACACAAAGCAAATCGTAATAAATATAGGAAAATTGAAATAATGCCTTGTAGTCTATCTGACCACAATGGAATCAAACTACAAATCAATAGCAAGAAAAGCTTTAGAGCATACACAAAATCATGGAAAGTAAACAATACACTACTAAATGATGAATGGGTCAATGAAGAAATCAAGAAGGAAATCAAAAAATTCATAGAGTCAAATGATAATGAGAACACAACATACCCAAAACTTTGGGACACAAGGAAGGTAGTACTAAGAGGGAAACTTATAGCTTTAAGTGCCTATATTAAGAAATTAGAAAGGTCTCAAGTAAACAACCTAATGCTTCACCATAAAGCCCTGGGAAAAGAAGAACAAGGCAACCCCAAAATCAGTAGATGGGAAGAAATAATAAAGATTAAAGCAGAAATTAATGAAATAGAAAGCAAAAAACAATCCAAAGAATCAATGAAACAAAGAGTTGGTTCTTTGAAAGGACAAACAAGATTGATAAACCCTTAGCAAATCTGACCAAAAGAAGCAGAGAAGAGACACAAATTAATAAATTAGAGATGAAAAACGCAGCGTCACAACAGATACCAGAGAAATACAAAAAATCATAGGGACATACTATAAAAGCATAGACTCCACTAAGTATGAAAGTCTGAAAGAAATGGATGATTTCCTTGATTTATATGACCTACCTAAATTAAATCAAGATGAGATTAATCAATTAAATAGACCTATAACAAGTATGGAGATCCAAGCAGTTAACAAAAATATCCCAAGTGAAAAAAGTGCAGGCCCAGATGGATTCACTGGTCAATTTTATCAGACATTCAGGGAATAAATCACACCATTGCTTCTTAAGCTTTTCCATAAAATAGAAAAAGAAGGAATTCTACCAAACTCCTTCTATGAAGCCAGCATCACCCTGATACCAAAAGCAGGCAAAGACAGAACAAAAAAAGAAAATTACAGACCAATCTCCCTCATGAACATAGATGCAACAATTCTCAACAAAATATTGGCAAACAATACAAGGATATATCAGAATGATCATTTACTGTGATCAAGTAGGCATTATCGCAGAGATGCAGGGATGGTTCAACATACACAAATTGATAACACATGATCACCTCATTAGATGCAGAGAAAATATTTGACAAAATCCAACATTCCTTCATGATAAAACTCGTACAGAGACTGAGAACAGAAGGATCATATCTCAATATAATAAAGGCTATTTACGACAAGCCTACAGCCCACATATTACTAAATGGGGAAAAACTGGAAGCTTTTCCACTAAAATCAGGAACAATACAAGGGTGTTTACTGTCCCCACTTTTATTTAATATACTACTGGAAGTCTTAGCAATAACAAGAAGGCAAGAAACACAAATTAAAGGGATACAAATTGGAAAAGAAGAGATCAAGTTATCATAATTGCTGATGACATGATTCTATACATAAAGGACCTTAAAGAATCTACCAGCAAACCCCCTTGTGCATTTGGCTAACATGGGTCCTGGGGAATTGAGCCTCAAACCCGGGTCCTTAGGCTTCACAGGCAAGTGCTTAACCGCTAAGCCATCTCTCCAGCCCGAACTCCGGATTTTTTGAGTGCTCTAGAAAAGAGAATCACATAGCCATGAGCAAGTTACCAATCTTCTATGATCACTTTCATCATAAAATTCAGGCAAATTTCAATCATTGCTTCATGATATGTCCAGTTACCAAAGGAAGCAAAGAGCCTCTTATTTTCAAGGAAGATTAGCACTCAAGTGTTCATTTTGAATTTCCCAGGCAATTCCCCACTGTCTCTTCCCATGGTCTTGAGCTCTACTGGGGAAGCAAATAAGATGAAAATGGGAGAAAATGAAAGTATTTTCAACACCAATGGTTGGATAGAGGGGCAAAAAAGGTCCTAGAGGCTGAGCCTGAAAGACCAAGCCTAAGCAGGTGTATTATGGACGGGCACAGAAGAGCTGGGAAGAAATTAGAGGAATTTGCTACCATCCTTTCCTTCATGGTGGCATCCTTAATGAATTCTGCTTTGTTTCTGGAGTTAAAGATGTGCCATAGCACAGATTAAAATCATCACAGTGACCTCTAGCAGACAGTCCTCTTAACATTGATGCAAGGACTCTGCTCCTAGGAGCAACCACCAAACAACCATCCAGGTGACACATATGAGCTATGACAAGGAAAACACATATGCAAAACAGATCAGATTTCCAGGAGGAAAGTAGGCATATTAGTTTGAGACAAGGGTATTATTTCCACAGTAAGGAGACTATCACAACATTGCTCTTCATGACACACTCTTTCTTATTGCAGACTTATATGCAACTGATAGAAGAAAATACAGAATAATAATTCCCTAAGCAATGTCTATGAGGATGTCTGAGTTCAGAAAGTCAAGCATGAGCCCTGATGTTTATTTCAAGAAAGGCATTTTCAGAAGATGGAAATTTAAGCTTGGTCATAATGAGCAAAAAACAGAGTAAGAAGTGTGAGAAATTGCATTCATGAAGGGGAAGATACAATAAGTTTTCAAAGACTATCCAGGGAATAATAGCTCAGTTGGACTGTCTGTGGGATACCCTAGGTAGTGGAAAATAAGACAGAAATGGGGCAGTCTGCACATCTCATTCTTCAGGCTGTGAACTAGCCAAGGAGCTCTCATCTTCTGCACCAGCTGAGAGGCCAGTGCAATGCATGATCAGAAACCTCTGGAAGGCAGCTGTGTTGTCGTA